>JAGTJP010000002.1:0-1200000 GCA_020744175.1 Auriculariales sp. MPI-PUGE-AT-0066 | reverse complement strand
ACTCGACCTGGTAATACAAAGTTATATCATCCATCTTTCATTGAGCAGATTCGAGCAAGTATAAAACAGCCGTAAAGTACAACGCTGTTCGGGGACATCAATGATTGCTGGCAGGCCAACGATTTGGTCCCAAGAGGGGCATCTTGCTCAAACGAGAGCGGCTCCAAATGCCTACAACGACGAGCAAAGGCGCGAGGTTGAAGAATACGATGCGAGTCACGGCAGAGGCGTGTTCGTGAAAGAAGTGGGTATACTGCACGCCGGCCCAGATAACGACCTGGAAGAGCAGGAACAGAAGGTAGCCAGACGCGCCTGAAACAGCAGTTAGCACTCTGAAGCGAAATGAGTATTCAACACAGACTCACGATGCCATTTCCATACGGCTTTGGCATGCTCCTTATCCTTGCTGAAAAGTCTACCGTTGAACCACACGCTGCCTGCGCCTAGGATAACTGGATCACGAGCCAGCAGAGAGCAAAGAGTGCCAGACGCTGGTCTCAGAGATTAGCAAAAGCGATGACGGATGCGCAGCAGATGGACTCACAGCATGCAACGACTTGAAGTGGGCGGAGCCTCGGTGTGCTTTGTAAATGATGATGGCGGCCGTGCCAATGATGAGACACGGGACCGCGAGGCCCAGCATGATCCTCTGGTGTCTCCAGAGCCCCGCGACCTTTGTGCGTGGGTGCTTGGAGGGCTGCAGCGTCAGAATGCCTGGCCGGGCGCTCGTCAGCCGGCATCATCTACGTCTCCGCTCGAGACGCCAGGACGTACCGAGCGAGATGATACTAATGCCGAGCACGTTGAAGGTGGGGTGCAGCGCGAATTCGTTCAAAGTCGCCCAGCCCACGCTCCAGATCTGCGCGGTCGGTGAGCACTCGTGCGCGCGCGAATCTTTCCCGGTGGAACGCACCTTGATCCACACCGTCAAGACCATAGTCTGGATGCGCGAGATCAGCGACAACACGGCCAAAACATGTTAGCATACCGATATTCCTACCTGAAATGTCTGTCAGCTAGCAGCAAATGCGGCGTAAAATACGCACCAAGACGAGCGCGGTGCCGAGCAGATCCCCACGCCGAGCTTCGGAACGCTCCTCCTGTGCAACGATGGTCTTTGCATGGTCAGCTCCGTCGATTGGCGTGCCAGGCTCGAGTAAAGGCACCGAGTCCGCCTCGGCCTCGACGTCGCGCAACGGACTCGAGTCCCGCATTCGCGGCCGGCGAGCCGTGGTGATGGCGCTGAGGAGAGAAACGTACCGCGTATAGAGTCTCCGCTGCTGCCACTTCTGTATCCTCCCCGCTCCCTCCTCTGGGCAGCAATCTCGCGCGTTCGTCGCTGGACTGGGCTCGACATGGAAATATCTGGTCTCTGCGACGGTTATGAGGGGAGTGGGCTGGGGGAACCGCAGGAAGGGTGCCGCTACTGCCGATGAAATAAACAGCTGCCTTATAGCATAGCAAAGCGAGGAAGCAACAAGCTAGGAGCGATCGTCATTGGCACTGACGTGCCTTCGATGTTCTACCGTAGCGTTGAGTGCTTACAAGAAGCAGCCGGGCGAATGTGCAGCATACATTCACTATTACTTTCATGCATGCAAGCCCGGGAACGTGTCCATAGCCCTCCCACTGTCTCGCTGAGGTTTCCGCTGGACCTGCGAGGCATTCAGATAAGGTGGATCGCGCCAGAAGGCAACAGCTAACAGGGGCCCCCCTCAGCTCCGAGTTTGCGCGATCTACGCCCCGAAACGCGCCAGTACCTTGTGCTCTTGCGTCAGACGGTGCGTGCCATGTGATATGAGTAATTGATATGGTTACAGAAGCAAGTCAAAACAGAGCTGGCATGAGGCCAGCAAGCTCCGCTAGAAAAATCGGAGGAATCCACGGGTGGCACCGGCTATTCGCCGCCGTCACACTTAGACTTGACTTTTGCAAATCCGGGGGGTCTGAGCACGACTATGGCGGCAAGCGCGATCCGTAGCAAGACATTAGGCTTTGTGGGCCTCGGTCGCATGGGGTTCGAGATGGCCCGTAACTTGTACTCGAAGCAGCCGCTCGGGATCGGCAGCGCGTTCGTGGTGTGCGACGCAAACGCCGCCGTTGCACATGACTTTGCCCAGCGGTTCCGTTCTCTCCACCCCCAGAACAGCATTACCGTCGCGTCGACGCCTGCAGAGTACGCCTTTCGCACGCGTTCAGCGCTGTTCGTGCCATGATCCGGCTCGCTTACGGCCTGTCACGCCAGGGTTGTTCGCGCTGCACAAACCATCTTCACCGTGCTCCCATCCACGCCGCAGGTCGAGCAGGTGTACACCCAGGGCGGCGGTGTCCTCGAAGCGCTGCAGGCGATGCAACGAGAACGCGCGGACACACTGTGCATCGATTCGACCACGCTCGACGTTGAGTACGCGCGCCAAGTGGCCAGTCTCGTGACCGACGCAGGCGCGGCTATGATCGATGCTCCGGTTTCGGGAGGTGTGCTGCCGCTTCTGAATCTCGTGCCATAAACATTTGCAGACTGCGAACATCTTGCACGCCATTTCAGGTGTTGTGGGAGCGACGGCGGGCACGCTTTCGTTTCTCGTTGGTGGGCGGCCGGAGACGCTTCAAGTCGCCCAACCGTACCTGCAAGCGATGGGCAAGCGCATAATTCACTGTGGCGATTCCGGCGCCGGGCTGGCTGCGAAGCTCTGCAACAATCTCATACTAGGGATACAGCAGGTGGCCGTCGCGGAAGCCATGCTTCTCGGCGAAGCATTAGGATTGGATCCCGGTATGTATGCCGCTAGCCGCATTATACGCAGTGCTCACAATTGAGCAGCAACTCTCGCGTCGGTTCTCAACAGGTGTGGACATGGTTTTGACAGCGATACTTCCGGCGGCCGCTAACTCATCTCAGCTCCACTGCGGCATGCTGGTCGTCAAAAACGAACTGCCCTGTCCCAGCGGCCGTTCCGGATCAAAGTCCTCCCTCCGCGAGGGACTTCGAAGGTACGATTCATGTTGTTATTTCTCACGAGAACAAAAGTCTGACCCGTCATCAGGTGGATTCGCGACTCAACTAATGTTAAAGGTGGGCTAGGTTGTACCGGTTTAGCGCTCACGTTCTGAAATATTCTCAGGACATGAACCTTGCGACACAAGCGGCAGCAGCTGCAGACAGTCCTATGCCGCTCGGCGAGGCAACCAAGTATCTTTATGAGGCGGTTGTTGGGCACGACTCCGGCCGGCTGGCCAAGAAGGACTTCTCGGTGGTGTGGCAGTTCCTGCGCGAGGTGAACTCAGAGGTAGAGCACGAAGAGGAACGAGACTGAGGCACTGCGATTACTCGTGTCGTTGTACATTTCCAACCAATCAGTGAATGATGTGTGAAGTTGGGAGCTGCGGCGATAATCAGTGGCTTGCGGTGCAGGATCAGAACTGTGAACCCGTCTGTTAAAGTACCGGCGACGCCGGTGGTAGCCATCGCTCGCCTTTCTGCCTGTTCCGCTCTCGTCGTTTCAGTTCACCCCTCTTTCGCGTTTTCTTGGTTCAAACCCGTGCCTGCTCAATGGCCACTAAGCCTGCTGTTCTTATCTGCGGTACGCGTCTACCCCGCATTCGTGTTGAAATATCGACGTTGACGCGTCGCAGGCGGACTGAACACCTTCTCGCGCGCGATCGCGGAATATCTCGTGCCTAAAGAGGGCGACGCGCTCGTCTCAGTACGTACTTGGCTCTCGCGAGACCGTGCGCGTGTGCTGAGCATTGTGAACAGGCGCTTCGGGTCGTCGACAAGTACTCGGTCGTCCCAGCGACGACGTGGGTCGCCGCGCCTTTTGCAGCGTCCACAATTCAACTCACCGCCTTCGCAGTTACGTCGGCCACTCTTTTCCAGAGCTACTCAAGAAGGATGTGGTGACGTACCAACAGGTCAACCTTACCGTCCCTGGTCTGTCCTTTGGCGCTTCGCACAACCTGCCCCTGACACATTGCATTGCTGCTCGCTAGCCAACATCACAAAGGTGTTCGAGCCTGCCCCAGGCGCAGAGCCGTTCAGCATCGTCTTTGACTGCACTGGCGACATAACTTTCGATCGCGCAGACGAGGTGCGTCGCGTGCAGCCCACAAACAATGTTACCCGCGCTCATATAAACATCCCTCTATACTGGATAACAGCACCAGGCTGTTCATACCGCCGCTCTCGCCTATGCTATCGGCAAGGAGGCCGCTCGCCGCAATGTTGCCGCGTACATTCGTCTCCAGCCACCGTATTACGAGTGCACCGCCGACAAGACGGACAAAGGAGCCCACACCGAGGCGGACAACCTCAAGCCCGAAGGTGTCCGCGGACAATGGTTCCACGAGACTCTACGCCTCCTCGCGGGCATCAAAGAGTGCGTGCCGTACAAAGTTTGTGATGTTTCGCTTACCCGTCGTCTGGCAGACTTAACCTTGCGATCGTGCGCGTCGGATCGGTCTATGGTCCCCGCACACTCTGCGCTGAGGGTCAGTCGTGTGACCCATCCTGCTGACGCGGCTGACACCACCACTAGTCACCACCTGTCTGATCCTGGGTGCTGTCTACAAGAAAGATAACGAAGAACTCAAATTTCTGTTCGTCGGACTGCTTTGCCGTAATTCTGCTTCTCAATCTGACTTCTTCTTTCTTTACAGCTATCCTGGTTTGTCAAAAGCATCGGCATGACTAAGCCCACCATCTCACGCTTCTGCAGGAAATCGCATCAATACGGTTCACACCGACGATGTCGCCGCGGGATCATTTGCGATCGCACAATGGCTCAGCAAGGTCGGCCGCGCGGAAGCTGACAAGCTCGCCGGCGAAGAGATTCATTACGCGATGGATAAGTCTAAACCGACTGAGATTGCCGGCGAGCCAGGACCAAAAGAGAAAGTTGTTGCGCCGATGTTCAACTTGGTTAGCTCGCCCCTGTACTTCCCCAGCGCGCCGTCACTGAACCCTTGGACTGTAGGTTGATGACACGGACGCCACGCAGGGTGGCATCGCGGCCGTGGTCGCTGAGATCTTCAGCATCAAGACTGGCTCGTTCAACCCGCTGATCGGTGCTCTAGCTAAAGTCTGTTCTTCGTCCGAGATTCCCTGCGCGCGTGCTCATGCGACTCATCAGATGTCCATCACCGACGTTGCGACCCAAGCCAATGAGGAACACAGCCAAACCTGGATGCAGCTCATTACGGAGGCTGACCCACCGATCGGCTACACACCTCTCACCGCCTACCTTGATCCACACCTGTTCGGCAAACGCTCCATCTCGTACTCGGGCGCCAAGCTCAAAAAGCTTACGAGCTACCAGCTGCGACGACCGACGCTCACCAAACAGAACGTTGCGGAGGTGCTCGAGTCGTACAAGGCCGACGGCATCTGGCCCAACTCTGCATGACACTTTCCCACATGACCGCCTTTATGATCCTAGCTTTGTGCTCGTCATTTAGGACGCCCGCTTTGTCTCTAACGCAACTGACACGATTCTCCATCTGTGCGCGCTATTCACGTCTTCGCTTTCGTTCTCGTCGTGCCGTCCGGCATACATACTACCCTCGCCGCCGTCTACTACCATACCCTTAATCAAGGCGGCACAATAATACTATTGTACAACGACATGCTGATGATGCAAGTTATGGGATTGATTACGGGCGTGTGTATGAGAATCTGATGACATCGCGCTCAAGAATTCGCCATGATCACGTCGGGAACGGACACAGGCTTCATGTCGAGTCCCGCCACCGCAGAAGATAGTGCCCGACCCCACGCTTCCTGGACGATGTAACCGCCAGCACGAAACACGCCGTTTGGGTCTGACCTGACAGCATCGCTCATGGGGTCGTCGTAATCATTCTGCATGGTGTAAAGGTCACTGTAATCCCACCAGTCGTCCGCGAGCGGCTTGTACGGAGGGTCTGCGATAGTTGACGCGATACGAGAGCGAAGAAGAGGCACCGGCCGTACAACCTCCTCGGTACGCTGTGACATTCGCTTTTGTACGGCCTGCTTGATGAGCCTGCGGGCGGGGGCGTCGCTTGACTGCAGTTGGTCGATGAGCTCGCGCCGTTCTTGCTCGCGCTGGGCGCGCTCCGCGTCGTCCCTTGTCTGTAACGCGCGTGCGTTCTGCTCGCGGAGTGCGCGCTCGCGTTCTTCGTCTTCCTGTAGCTCTTGCGTGGCACGCTCCTCGAGCTGCAGGTTCTGCTCCAGGACGGCTGCGTTTTCGGCCTTGAACTGCGCGATTTGCGCTTCCGTCTCGGCGAGGTCAAGGTCGTTTATAAGATTGAAAGCTGCGCGGCCAAGGTCAGACTGACTGAAGGCTAACCAGGAACTAACGGCACTGACTCATCTCCTCAACCCACTCGAGGTAGTCGTTGTAAGCGTGAATGTCGACAAAGTCTTCGCGTCGTTTATTGAACCTATGTGCTCGACAGTCAGCGCGGGCCGCGAGTCAGCGAGCCACAAGACCAACTCTTTGTGCATCCTACGCCGCACAGCGACCTCCTTTTCAACAGTGAGATCTTCGAATGTCTGGTGCGCAAAGCCCATCTTGCGCTGAACCTTCTGGCAGATTGGACATGGTGCTGGACCAAGTGTGAAGAGGCGGTCGATGCAGGACTCGCACCTAAAGATACTGGGTTGAGCGAAAAAAGGGAGGTGTAGGTGGCCGCAGGCCCTGCTTACATCTTGTGATAGCACGAGCTGACGAGAAGGCGCAGCTTTGGGTTGAGGTATCGGTCACTCTTGCACACAGGACACATGTCATCTGAGCCAGCATGTTGGTCAGATTAAGCTGATGAAGCTGTCTGTGTGTGTGTGCGGACCATCGGACGAGAACTCTGTTGTCTTGCCAGACGGGTCCTTGACGCCACCATTAAGGGCAGTTGCGTACCCTGTGCTGACGAAGGTGTGTGGCTGGGGTGTCGCAGCGTTGGACGATATGCGAGAGTTTGGAGTTGATGCAGAACTGCGTCTGTTCGCAGATCCGCGCAGCCAACTTCGCGCTTGCATTTTGTTGCGCGCGCGTGAGGAGATGGTCGGAGGCAGAAGCACGGAGTTTAGCCGACTCCGCTTGAGCCTTCAGGCTTTCCCGAAACACAAACACGCATAGATCTGCATGCTGACCAACCCGCGCACATCTGAATTGACACATGCTCGTTTCGCCTGAGAGAGCGTTCCCACGCGCTCCCACGCTCGCTGCGCTCTTACGGCGCGCCATAAAGTCGTACCGGAAAGGCGCTTCCGTATTTGCCTCATGCAACGCGCCATAAAACATTGGAAAGTCGCTCTCGGAGTATCTCTACTTGCCCATCTTGCCTGGAGACACTCGCCTACTGCAACATCGGCTCTGTACCGCACCTTCTCCACAAACAATACGCCACAGATGAACACTTCTGCACGGCCCACGACTCCGGCCGAGTGGCGCGCTGCTCTCGACGAGCTTCCGGCGTCGCCCTCCAAGATCCCAGCTTTCTACTTCGCGCACGGTCGTATGTCCAGTCATTCGTCGTGTCTACAAGTGACCTGATTGCGCATGCTTTCCACACAGAGCCTCTGCTCGTCTGGCCAGACTCTGCCGGTCCCCCAGCCTTCTCAGCAGACATCCAGAGCCCTGATGGCCCTCTCGTCCAATTGTACGCATCGCTTGCTTACCAGTCACGCCGATCCGCTGATGTCGACGATCGCGCGTTGCAGCCTCCAAGATTTCGGCCCCGCCCTGCTCAAGAAGTACAATCCGAAGGCTATTGTCGTCTTCAGTGCTCATTGGGAGACCGACAATGAGACACTGGGTTCGTCTGGCCTGGATTAATTGTCAAGTTTGCTCACCGTTTATGCAGTAAGCGACTGGGGCGATGAGCCAGGCGCGAATGGCCAGTATCACGACTTCTATGGTTTCCCTCCCCAGGTAGGCGTGAACACTGGACGTATTTATTTTCAAGACACCCACCTCCATCTATAGCTGTACGATGCTGCCAACTTTGAGAGCAGGGGCAACTCGACGCTGTCGCGACGGCTCGTTGAGCTGTTTCGGCAGGCCAACATCGCCGCTCGCACATCAAACAAGCTCGAGCCTCGCGGGCGCGATGGGCAGGGCAAGGTTGTTGCGGGGCTCGACCATGGGTGCACGGTGCCTTTCGTTGTACGTCGCCAGATGCAGACTCATGAAACGCAGCGCGTCGAGCTCATGCTTTCACCATGCAGCGAATGTTCGGCAAAAAGTTCAACGACGTTCCGATCGTGGAGGTTAGCATCGATGCCTCGCTCAATCCTGAGAAAGAATGGGCACTTGGCCGTGCACTCGACAGCCTGCGCTCTGACGGTGTTCTGTACGTCGCCTCACTTCTCCTCCGTACATCACTCTTGCTCAATGTCAGAAAACCTGCAGCATCCTCGCGGGCGGTCTCCCAGTTCACTCGTTCAGAGAGTCGGCCGCGTTCAGCCTTGCAACCGCCGCACCGATCTTCAAGGACTTCTGTGCCGCTATCAATGACGCCGCGTCAATTCAGGATGTACGTGGGCCAGCATATCATACAATCAGCGTACAACCTTCTGACGAATATCTTCTCTTTGAACAGTCCAAGGAACGGCAGGAGGCATTGTATAATCTCACAAAGCACGCTGGTTTCCGCCGCGCCAACCCTCGAGAAGAGCACTTTGTTCCCCTGTACGTCGCAGCAGGAGCTGGCCAGGATGGTGGCGCGAAAGTAGTTAGCGCGCTGTATGGGGCTCCGACTATTGCCTTTGGACTCTAATCATTACATCAGATGATCCTGATAAAACCTCAGGCAATGTGACGAATAGATGTATTCCACCCCCTAAGCGCGCCGTTTCTTCCGCATAGGGACGCCAGCCTCCACCTCGTCGTCATCCCGGTCTCGGTCGTCCTTGCTCCCAGCTTCGTGCCTCCTCTTCTTCCGCTTCCCGCCGCCATCCTTGTTCTGCGCCTCATCTCGCATCTCCCGTCCCGCAAGCCTGGCTGCTTCCTCCACCCTCTGCCTAAGCACCTCAACTTCGTCCTTCTCGACCGCCCACTCGGTCATCTCCTTGCCGGTGACAGCCTCGGTCCGCTTGAACACCTCCACGTCGTACTGGGTGACGAACGTGATGCTCTTGCCCGCACGTCCAGCGCGCGCGGTGCGCCCGACGCGGTGGATGTAGTCTTTCGAGTTGGTTGGTACGTCGTAATTGATCACGACGTCCACGTGAGGGATGTCGAGCCCACGCGAGGCAACGTCGGTCGCGACTAGGATCTTGCGCCCGCCGGCCTTGAACTTGGCGAGTGCACCGAGACGCGCGCTTTGGCTCATTGCGCCGTGAAGTGGGACGGCCGAGAAGCCTAGTGTCCGCAGAATGATCGCTGTCCTAATAGTTAAATGTGAGCACGCTAGCTAGTTGGAAGTGAAAAAATGTGCTCATCACCTCTGGGTGTCATGTTGCGTACGCGTAAAAATGATGATGGAATGCTTCGCCAGAGAGTTGGCGATGTAAACCAGATGGACCTCTTTTTGAACGAGCGGGATGAAGAGGTAGTACTGCAGCAGCGACGAGACAGTCTGGTATCTGGAAGGTTCAGCGTGAGTGCGTAAAACAGTGACTAATCAGCTACAAACGCACTTTGAGGAGACAGCGACGCGTTTTGGGTTCGCCAAACTAGCGCGCTGCAGTTTTTCGACCTTATCGGTCATTGTGGCGGAGAACAGGTAGGTGCGGCGCTCTTTGGGCAGGATTTTGAGGATTTTGTCGATCTCTTTGCCAAAGTCGAGGTCAAGCAGTCTGTCTGCCTCGTCAAGGACCTGCAAAATTGGTGATTAAAATGAGCAATACAATTGAGCAGGCCGATGGTAGACACACAAGAAACTTGACGGTGCGCAAGGAGAAGCCCTTGGTGTTTTCGAGATGCCAATTAAGGCGGCCTGGCGCGCAGACGAGAATGTGAGGTCGTTTGCTGAGGGCAATCTGCTGCTCAATCTCCTTGACACCACCAATGATCGTCACTGTCCTGACACCCATGGGCCCACCGATCGCATCGAAGGTCTGGGCAATTTGGAAGGCAAGCTCGCGGGTCGGGGCAAGCACACAGGCGAACAGTGGCTTGGGGTCCTCCCACAGCTGCTGCAGGATGGGGAGAGCAAATGCTGCCGTCTTTCCAGAGCCTGTCTCTGCAACGCCAATGATGTCGTGGCCCGCGAGGGCATGGGGGAGGACGGCTGCCTGGATCTCAGTGGGCCGCTTGAAGTTCAATTTGTCGAGACTCTCAAGTAACGGGTCGATAAGACCAAGGCTCTTGAACGACGGCAGCTCATCTGCAGGTGCATCGTCGAGGGTGGTCGCTGAGGTGGATGCCTCCGTCGGGGATGGCATCGGCGTAGATGGGGACAAGTTTGCGCCGGCAGCGAGCGGCGGTCGGATTTCTCAAGTCCCCCTTCGTCTCCGTCGACCATGTCGCTCCTTGGCGCGCGCAAGTTCCCCACGCCCGTACGCACCCTGCCATCGACTCTGTTTGCGCGACCGCGTGCATTGACGCTGTGTTGCAGGTCGCAGGCCCCTGTACCCGTTCTTCATCGCGGCCGGCATCACTTTCTACGGTGTCTGGAAGATGCAGTCTACCATGCTCCAACGTACGTCCTAGCCAGTGTCGCCCTCAATAACACACTTACACGTGCGCGCGCAGTGCCGGAGTATGCGAACGACCCCAAGAACCCATACGCCGCAGCTGGCAAGAAGGCAGACCACCACTAGCGTCCGCCTCGCTCTCAAACCTTGCATTCCAATAGAACTCAACGCTTGATTGCGCACTTTACCCTCTGGCACCGTTGTGATATCGCTACACGCACTATGCGCGTTCTCGCTGTCTGTGACGCTTCCCTCTCAGTTGTGCACGTTTGTGCGATCTATGAGGCTCAGCCTGCCTCTCGTCTCGGCTCGGTTGGCTTATCAGTGGAAGGTCTTGAGTTGAGTGATGATTGGTCCAAGATGAACACGGATGCAGTAGTTGTCACTCGGAAGCAATGCTTGGAATGTTGCACGTCGGCGCGATGCCTTTCACTGGCCACGTCGCAGCCACAGTAGACTGACCGAGGCCCAGTTGGCAATTTGCTAGCAGGCTCGGAGTTGCAGAAGCCGGGCGATGCTGTTCGCGCCCCGCGAATGTCGCCATCTGCCGCGCGCGCTTTATAAGGCCACCTTTGCATCTCTCCTTGCTTTCCCTCAGTTTTATCTCACCTCATTTACTCATCTCGACTCTCCCGCGATGGTGGTGTGCACGATTGCCGCTCTCTTATGTTCCACTCCCTGATCGTATGCCCAGCACCAGTACCAGTTCAACGTGAAGATGACCTGCAGTGGCTGCTCTGGAGCAGTGACCCGTGCGCTCTCCAAGGCTGAAGGTGTGCCCATCCAACAATTTGCTTGCCTCGCCTTCGATCTGACTCGAGCTTGCCAGGCATCGAGAGCTACGAGGTCAACCTCGAGAAGCAGGAGGTCACCGTCAACACCGACCAGACTTACGAATACGTTCACGAGAAGATCGCAAAGACGGGCAAGGAGGTCAGTCTATCCGTGTTCCGATCTCACAGTTCAACAACACTGATGACTATTGACAGGTGATTTCCGGCAAGACCATCTCGTAGACACTGAGACTCGTCCCTCATAGTCGTGTCCGCAGCTTTCTCGCGCTGTTCTCGCTGTACACTCCACACCTGGGTTCCCCGTGGAAACATGTCTAAATCTATTTAACGTGCGAGCTACATCTGAATCAGCTACCTCTCCCATGATCGTTGCACCCTCTCGGTCGACACTGTTCCTGCGGCTACTAGTCACCCTGCCGGTACGCACATTCACCGTGGTGGTCGTGCTAGGCATCCTCACAGCAGAAGGCAATGGTCAAAGATATTAGGACGAGAATCGCACGTCGTTGCCAACCAAGCGCTTTGTAATCAGTAAACTGAACTTTGTCAGTGGCAAGTGGCTTTGCTGGTTAGCTAGGTGACAAATAGGGCGTAAAGCGCCGTTACACGATATTAGAACAACAACGACCAAACGATACGAACACAGCGTCCAACCATCAGACATTGTTGACCGTTTCAAAGGTCAGGCCGGTCAGGCCGCCTCCTCTGCCGTCCCAGCCGTCTATTCTGGCGCGACACACGGGACACTGAGGTTCGGGCCGTCCATTCATCGCAACACGCGCACGCTGCATTCCGCCCGCAACAGACATGAATAGACACTCACCGCACATGACGTGGCCGCATGGCGTGAGCGTTGCACCTTTCGGCGGGCTCATGCAGACCGGGCAGTTCAAGACCTCGGCTAGTAACGTGTCTGGCGCGAGTGGTTTGCGCTTGTGTGGCTTTGCGTCCTTGGCAGTAGGCTCTTTGCTTGCGCCTTCAGACGTAGCAGCTTCATCGAAAGTTGGACGTGGAGATGAGGGGCCGCTTTCGGTGAGCGTAAACGACAAGGGCGACAACGGGCCGGTGATGTCTAAGTCAAAGTCTATAGTGTTTGGAGTCTCCGCGTGCAACGGAGACGGCGGCGAGTTGAAAGCTGACCGCTGTTTCCTTTGACGCTTGCGCGGCCGCGATGTCGTAGAGTCCGACGACGATGAAACGTCCGCGGCATAAGGTGAGACCCGTGACGATGGGTGCCGGCGTGTCGCGCGACAAGCGGCATTACGTCCTCCGTCTTCACAATGGTATGAGAGCCACTCCCCACTGAATCCAGGCTACTGGAGTCGTTGCGGTGGCGCATGGATTGTCGTGAGGCTCGCGTGGCTGGCTGTGGCACCGCTCGAGCCGTTGCAGCAAGTGATTCATGGCGGCTTGGACGTGGACGGTTCATTTCAGCCAAGAAGTCTGAGAGTGTGATTGACTCGGTTCGCTGGGACATGAGACGAAAGCGAGTGACAAGGGTGAGGAAGAGGTATGAAAGCTGCCCGGTCGATCCCGCGAGTGGTCTCGCTCAAGTCACAACCTCGATGATGAGCATCAATACTCCTCGGGGCCAGGTATGTTCCCTGGTCATGACTACTAACTCGGCGCCGGGTTTTGCTAAAGGTTCGGCAGCTTAAGACATGGCTTGGTTTGTTCGTTCTGAGCAGCGCGGTATACTGGACAGCGCGGTACAGCATGTATGAGCAGAGAAAACGATACGTTCGTGAGCTCGACGAGCACAAGGCAGAGCAAAATAGTAAGTAGAGCAAAGCGTAAATTGTGACCTGAGTGGAACTCTGGAATTCATTACAGAATCCACGGACAAGTCTGCGCCAGGACCTTAATCCCGTATAACTTTAATTTAAAGGCATATAGCGCGCTATATTATGCATGTGTAATGTTATCCGGATCGAGAGAGTGGTTCGCTGTACAGGTGCTCTCGGCGCTGTCCGTGAACGCGAAACTCAGCCCGACCTTCCACTCTCCCGATCCCGTCTCGTCGTCGTCGTCAGGTCAGTGCTTCAATTCACACTATTCCTGCATGTCTTTCCTGCGCTTTGCCGCGATAGCGCGTGCCCACGTGCTGCACGATCGATAAGAGCTGACAGTGCATGAATTTTTGCAGTCGCGCAAGCATGGCCAGCATTGAAGAGTTGCACTCGGACCACTCGGACCACGATGACCACGACCACGGACACGACCACGGGCACGGGCACGACCATGATCACGACCATGACCATGATCATGACCACGACCACGAGGACCCGACCTCCAACGCCGCGCTTGACAAGATCCAGTCGCGCGCTGAGCGCAAGGCCCGCAAGGCCATCCTCACACTTGGCCTGAAGCGCGTCGCAGGCATCACCCGCGTCACACTCCGTAGGCCCAAAAACGCAAGTACCCAACTCTGTACTGCCGGCTGCTTGATCGTTCTGACATTGGGCTTGACTGCAGATGCTCTTCGTGATCGCGCAGCCTGAGGTGTTCAAGTCCACCAACAGCGAGACCTATATCGTCTTCGGCGAGGCCAAGATCGAGGATATGTCCCAGCAGGCAGGCATGTCTGCAGCCCAGCCCTTTGGCAGCAATCCGATGGCTGGCATCAACAACGGCAAGGCTGCCAAGGCCGCCGCGGACGATGATGACGATGATGTCCCTGACCTCGAGCCCACGGAGGAGGGTGAGGTCGACGAGACCGGTGTCGACCCCAAGGACATCGAGCTCATCATGCAGCAAGTAAACTGCTCGCGTGCAAAAGCCGTCCGTGCCCTCAAAGAAAGCAACGGTGACTTGATCAATGCCAGTGCGTGTTTTCCATTCGGTTTACAAGCATATATCCTCATCAATTATCCAGTCATGGCTGCAAGCGAGTGATCTTTATTTCTTGAGTGTGTACTTGTGTCGTTGTCAGAAAATAAAACGGCCTATCCTTCTCGCAGCACCTGTGTCTAGTCGTTGATTGGCATGGAATAAGCTTGAGCAAATCGCAGTTTGATTGCAAGGGCAAGCTCTGTGCTACTATCCAGCTCACCTTCGACTTTGTTGCAACAGGTTGGCGCAAGCTCGTGTGAGAGGACATACATAATAAGATCGTTTTGTGGCGTTTTCCGTGCTGTCATGTCTCCGCCTACGCCTCTGATTCTGCTGTCGTTGTCACATTGTTGACGTTGTCATCCGCTGGTGTGTTGTTTAGGTTCATTTGTGCGCTATACTCTTCATTCTTCGCCCTCAGCGCCTGATTGTGTGTTCGAAGTCGCTTGTACGACTCCTTGAGCTGTAACAGCTCAGTCTGGAGCTCTATGAAATTTTGCTGTAGGTGTGCCAGTGCTGCTCGCGAAGGATCTACTACGTGATTGACTGTTCGTGAAGCGCGTTCTTGTTGCGCCAACCTTGTCTCAAGGTCCCTGCAGTCATAAGACTCATATGTAAGCATCTCAAAGTATGACAGTCTTCCAATGCTATAAAGCAAAAGGTTACTTGCCTATTTTCACGCGCCAGTGCCTCGTTGTTGCCTTGATACGTTTTCAGGCGTTCGCGCATAACCTCATACCCGCTGACCATATCCTCAATCCTGAGTTTTTGTGCCTTGTAGAGCTGCACGTCGCGATCCCTACAGAAACATGGATTAGAAGCTGAAGTTGGAGGTAGACGGACGTAAACACAAACCAGGCCTGCAGCTGCTGTTTCTGACGCTCGATTTGCTCTTCGAACTGCGCCAGCCTGTCGATCTTGTGCTGACTCTCCTTGAGCTTTGTTTCCTCCGCAAAGAGCCTAACCCGAGCATCTCAACTAATGTAAGGAACATGGTTGAGATAAACGTACTGTTTTGTGACGTCGCGCAGGCGCACAGAGTGAGCAGCGAGAGACTGGTCTAGTTGATCCCTGGCGACACGCAGCTCGTTGGTCTCTTCATCCCACTTCTTTTCTCTCGCACGGGCGTCCTTCCGCGCTTTGACATGATCCGCCGCCTCGGTTGTCAGGTTGCGTTGCAGCTGCGCAACTCGGAGTTGTTCGGCATTGAGCTGCTTCGTCAACTTATCGATCTCCGTGCGGCGCACTTTGCGCTCCTTCCGCTGTGTGATGTAAAACGGTGAGGGTCCGGAGCAAGCACATAAGTTAGAATGCTCACCAACTGCTGAAGCTCGACATCCCGCCTAGATGTCGCGCTGCGCTCCTGTTGTAATTTGGAGACGTTTTGCAGCAGCAACCGATTGATGACAAGCTGGTAATTGAGGGCGTTTCGAAGGAGCACGCACTCTCGCTGCAGAATCCCGACCGCCTCCAAAGCCTTCTCACGAAAGCTTGTGATCATAACTGGGATGTCAACCGAGTCCGTGCTTGGAGCGGAAGGGGGCGGCGAGTCTGCATCGACTGCTTGTATTAATGCTGAGTCGGGGACCCAGTGAGAGGGCGCGTCGAGAACCTCGATGTTTCCGCCTGCCTTCAGAGCTATTGTAGTGGCGATCATATCTCGCACTGAAACCCGAGACCGCCCCGATCCCTGGCTCGAGTTGATAGACAATTCTCCTTGGTGCAGTGATGCGCTCTCGCTGGAGATGGCGGCGAGGGGTTGAGCGGGGAGCGCTGACTCGTTAGTGGACTGCGCGAAGCGGGTAACGTCCACGCGAGAATTTGAGCGACAACGTCACATGGCTGCATCCCGTTCCAACGCGAATGGTCTCGGAGTTCAGCGTCGCGATCGTACATCAGAGCCCAGGGAGACAAGGCCAGCGTGCGAGATAACAGCTACAAAGGAGTCAATGTCGTCATAAAGAAGACAATAGATGTGCTGACCATAGCTCGAGAGCGCATCTGCCCTTCGTCGATCGTCTTTTCCCAACCCACAACGAATGGGCAAGATATTTGATGATCCTCGATGTATTGAAAAGGGTGCCGAATGAAGATGACTGTATTGCACGGAAACAGCCCATAGAGGTATCCGAAGAGATGATCTGCTGAAGATAGCCCCGACGAAAGCGGGAGAGGAGTGCGCTCTAGTAGGTCCTTCAAAACCTCAGTCTTCGGTTCATTTAGAGAGCGCACCTAATCGACTCCATTGCAGCTCAGGTCGTACTTCCAGATCGCTGCATTGAATGTGTCTGGATAGTTCCGGAGAGCCACCGTCATCCATGATACCCTCATCATCCGGATCCCCAGATTCGACGAGACCTTTTGACAATATCTCGTGGGCTGGAGGTCGTTGAAGCGCATTAGAAGCGAGGACGCGTGCAAGCATTACCAGAAGTTCCGGTAACCGGGCGGCAAGATCATTGGGAGCCCGGACAGCAAAGTAGGGCAAAGACATGACGAGGACAGAAACGCCAAGTGTCATAACAAATGCAGACTTATCAACCGATAGTGAGAGCAGAATCTTGGAAAAGAGATCGCTCTGAAGGAAGGCAGGGAAATCGAAGTCATCGTGTGCGACTACACTGCGAAGCAAAACGAGAAGTTCCAATCTCGATTGAGGCAAGTCGAACGCGCGGTTCACTGCACCACAGAATTCCTGCAATAAATATGTTCAGGATTTATTGTTTGTATCTGTTACACTCTGCTAACCTGCGGGCTCTGGAGGGCAAATTTGATGATGATATCAGCTAGATTATCCTTGAAGAACCGCTTGCTGTCGCGTTCCGAGTCCTCGAGTTGTGCCATGTCCAACGCGTCATCCGATTGCATGTCGGAGGGCGCATCCATGAGATACAGTTGAAGTATGTGCTTACGGTACTGGATCACGTGCTGCGCGATGTCTGGGTCAACAAGAACACTGATGGCTAACTCCTTCGCCTTGGTGAGCGTAGTGGATTCCACTCGCGTGTCCTTGAGCAATGGCTTGAGCGCGAGGTGTGTCCATGTGTCGACAACCTTAGCGTGATTTTGCATTTCTGGAAGAGACAGTATTGCGATGAGTGCGTTCTGGTGGCTCTGCAGATCGAGGTGCACGTCTCGATGCGCGCGCGTCAGGGCGTCCTCCACTTCGCTCAGTCGTGCAGGGTCGTCTCGCAGCAGAGCGCCAATACTGACAAGCACCGTCTCCAGGGCTGAAGCGGGTGGCTCAGTAAATAGGCCATCTATCCCTTTGGACACGACATCCATGAACGGCGAGCAGCAGACGTGCACAAGAGGAAAGTGAGTGGCGTTTCGCGGCAAGGACCGCACGCGATCACATACGACAGTACTTCAGAGAATTGTTTCCATTCCTATTCGAGACGAATAATAACGATATACATCGTCTGAGTCGCTCATTGCCGCGTACATTACACTGCAATGTGCACCATACTTTCCCGCCCTGGCCCCACTCCGATCCATTCTATGCGGACCCCGAGAAAGCTCTCGATGAATCCGACGTACTTTTTACACGCGTCGGGGAGTTCTTCGAAGGTCCGGCAAGCGGTAATTGAAGTTTGCCATCCTGGGAGTGTCACGTACTCGACATCGACCGACGCCAACAATTCCAGATCCGCAGGGAAGTCTTTGAGCTCTTCACCCGCCGAGTTCTTATATGCTACCGCCACCTTGATCTCGGCAAGATCGTCGAGAACGTCCAACTTGGTGAGGTTGAGTGAGTCGTAGCCGTTGATGCGGCACGAGTATCGGAGTACAATGAGGTCAAGCCAGCCACATCGACGCCTACGTCCAGTTGTGGTGCCATATTCGCGGCCAACTTCCTGCAGGTGTTCACCGACCGCATTGAGCTGCTCAGTGGGAAAGGGGCCACCCCCGACTCTCGTTGTATACGCTTTGACGACGCCGATCGCTTTGCCAATTTTTCGAGGAGGTATTCCAAGACCTGTGCACACACCTCCGATGGCCGTGGACGAGCTCGTGACGTAGGGATATGTGCCGAAGTCGAGGTCAAGCATGAGCGCGTTCGCTCCTTCCACCAACACACGTTTGCCGTGGTCAAGCGCGCCATGAAGATAGGCAACGCTATCCACCACGTAGGGACGCAAGCGCTCTGCCAGCTGCTGGTATCGAAGGATCTCTGCCTCCGTGTCGTATTCAAAATGACCGTAGCGCTTGAAGCGTCCTTCGACAACTTTGCGGAACTTCTCTGCAAAAAGCGCATGATTGAAGAGGTGGTGAATGCGCAGGCCGGACCGCGACGCCTTCCCCGAGTAAGCTGGACCAATGCCTTTCTTCGTGGTGCCGATGCTACAACGAGATACGAGTGAGCTACATATTCTCGAATCTAAAGCCTCGTACCTCTTGCCACCTAGCTCGACCTCCTTGAGTCCGTCAACAATCTGGTGAAAATCAAAGACGAGGTGAGCGCGATCGGATACAAGCAAGCGTCCTTTGCAGTCGAGTCCTACGGGAATGTTTAGGGGCTCGCGCCTCGACTCGGCCAGCACGGGAAACTACCTTGAGCTTCGAGCGCTTCTAGTTCAGAGAAAAACGAAGGCAGATGGATGACAACGCCGGATCCAATCAGACCAGTGCAATTAGGGTTCACCAAGCCTGGCGATTCAATGCGATATTCAGTTATTGCAACACGCAAATGCCTATGCGATATGAGCGATCTGAACGCACCAGAGGGCAGGAGGTGGAAAGCAAAGCTGGTGGACACTTTATTCTCTCCCATTGGCACTACGATGGTGTGCCCAGCGTTGTTGCCACCCGCACAGCGTGCGCAAACATCAATATCGGCAGCAAGGATGTCGACGAGCTTGCCTTTGCCCTCGTCTCCCCATTGGGAGCCAAGGACAACTGTCACCGAGCCAGCTGCGGGGATATCAGAACAAAGACTGTGGCTGAAGGCGTGCGACTCACAGCTCATGGAAGGATGAGGGCAAGAGTACTTCGGCATCCTTCGGAGTCCCATCGTGCGTCACACATCGTCACTTTCGGATGGTCTCAGGGGAAAAGGCAACTGCCTGTATATTGCTACGGTCAGTACCTGTGTACGAGTGGGGAGGTAGATGACACTGTTTCCATTACGATGTCTGGGGTCTAGTCGCGCTCGTGTGCTGCGTCTGGATTGGCTGATTCGCTGGTACAGTTGCTGCACATTTCGAAAACGGCCGCGCTGCGTTCGTTCAAGCAGCTGTCTGAGCTGGTAATCCTAGTTATGGACTGCACTCCTCGTTTGTTACTCAGTGCAACCCAGTACCGCGCCTACTCATCGCCTTTGAGTTTCGCCTCCATTTCGGCCGCTGCCTCCCGTGCTGTCTTGGCCTTTCGCCGCGCATCTTTATATGCATCCAGCGCGTCCTGAATTTCGCCCCGCTCCTTTGGCGGACGGTTGAGCTTGCTCTCCGGCGGGAACAACTTGTCGCGAAAGGGCAGGACGTTGTCGATGTACCAATACGGGTTTCCAAAATGATACATCATCCCGACCGGGAAAAAGATGTACACCGCGAATTTGAACACTTCGAGGCGACCACCCATCGCGCTCGTCTTGAGCTGACGAGTGTGCTAGTGGATGACAGACTGAACGCGCTAGCCGGCTAAGCCCGGAATCAACTGGCTCGCAAGGTTGCAAACCGAGAAACAAAGTTACTTGCTTGAACCAAAATGCAATGGTCACGTGAGGAAGTTGCTGGAATCAAAACCAAGCTCATCGAGTTCCCTTCCGCTTCAAGCGAGGTGTATATACAGATTGTACCAGAGGCGAGGGACTCTGAGACCTAGAACACAGGCACAATCAAAGGGTACAATAGCATTTGACGTAAAGAAAGATCAGCCAGAAGTAGCGCAAGGGTCTTGGCGCAGCCAGCTGCTCGCTCAGAGTGGCCAGATCAAAATAATGCTAGTTAGGCGATTTGAGATTACTCCGAGAGGTATCCGCCGTGTAAAACAAAACATCGACTGATGCACAGTGGAGTCAATGAGGTGCTTCAGATGATCCGTCCCAGCGGGGCGACGGGGACGGCACAGGCGATCGAGTCTATGGGTAATTGCCGGCGGACGAAATTGATGAGTAGGCGAGGCTGATCACTGGCGATATTTGCAAAAGGTCAGCCGTCGGATGGTTGCCACGAATTCCTCACGCCGGACCGTAACTTTGCCTTCCGACGTGGTCGTCGTGTGGCTTTGTGGCCAACGATCAGTGGTGCTGAAGAACTCGATTCTGCCTGGCGCCAACTTTCCCAAGACGGTGTTCTGTAGCTCATGGGCTCATCTGGGAAAGCGGGCGAGAGTGGGCGATGCGGCAGACGGTGAACGCGGCGGGACGGCGATCGGCTTCGCGACCTAATGCGACTGCGTCTGCGTGGCGTTTCATCCCGACGCGACAAATAAATTTCGTAGGGAGATGCCCAAGGGTCAAATGGAAAGGCACTCCGCCCAGGAGGCGGAGACCATGGATCACTAGATGCAGGCAGTCGCGAATTCTTGTCCGCTATCGGCCTTGAGTAGCTGAAGCAGCTGCTCGAACGACTGCGGGACCGCTCTCTTCGAGACGGAGAGCCACGATCAGACGCATCGTCTCTTTCAGATTGCCGTTCGGCTCGTGTGAGCTTCAGAGAACGTGGTCGTCCTCGTTCTTGGGACACTGGACGGGGAGAGCGCGTGCGAGATGGAGAACGTACGCCATCTGGCTCGCACGGAGAGGGAACCATTGATGCTGATGCTGAGCTTGAGAATGAGAACGCGAGATCCCCTTGATTGCATACATATTAGGGTGCGCAAAACCGGGTGACTGCAAATAGTACTGACCATTCGAAGTCAGATCGAAACTTGATTTAGGTTGATGGTCAATCACTGGTTTTGAAGGTGCGTTGTGTGGCCAAGAAATGGACTCAGATGCGACTGAGGACCCTGACGAAATTACCATATCTTCGTCCTGCGCAGTTGGGGCAGCTGAATCGGAGTCGAGCAGCGGCTGGTCTGTATTCAGTTTGGTAAGCAACGAAACCGAGCCTGTCAAAAGGCTGGGCTGAAGCGAGTACTTTCCGGAACTCGCTACCGCTTTAGTATTGTTGGCGGAGGCAGCAACATGAATTTCGGGGGACGAGTGTGAGATGAATGCAGAACTGGCTGGAGCTCGGATGGCATGTGAGTCCGCCTCACGCAGGATCTTGACCGGCTGAGAATGCTGCCGAGAAACCGGTACTATGCTTGGAGTGGCAGGGTAATATTTCGTGTGACGCAGTTGATCTGATTGGTCCACTTGAGAGCTGGAGAACTGTACCCCAATGCTACAGCGAACAGGCGCATCCGTCTGGGAACCGACATCACAAAAAATGCGATTGGATACAGCTCTCGATGCAGCCGGCGCTTCAAGCGGCAAGCAATTCACAGATGGCGCTTGAGCCGGCTGTTGATATTTCTGGTGTTGAATGATAGCACGTTGCTGAGCGTACGTCTGCCGCAGCTGTGTTCTCCAGTGAGCAGATGTAGGAAGTGCCTTGGCGGCTTTCTCTCCTGAATTAGATGACATTCCTGGTTATTCAGGCAGCAGTCGATTAACTCAATCCAGGTTTAATTGATGGATTCAGAACCGATGGCATGCTCACCTCGTGTCACCTTTGGCAGGAATAATATCCCAAGCTAATACCAGCGCGCGACAGTCAAGTTAGCACGAGGCACCGAAGTAACGTGGGTGTACGAGAACAAAGTAAGGATGCGGACTTTCAAATGTGTGCACTATTCCCTCCCCTCACAATAACTTTATAAAATAACGCTTGATACAAACGGAAGAAGGTGCAAGGGCACAAAAGATAGCTTCAGATGACGATGCATTGCAGCTTCAGGCTTTCCAGCGGCTGAAACGCAAAATAACCCAACTCGAAAGTGAAGTGTGAAAATTTGATGCTGACGGTGATTCAGGGAAACGCTGTGAAGACCTACGTGAGCTGAAAAGCGCTGGTAAACCGACATGTCGCATGCACGATGCGCCTGGGCATTTACAATGGAGGGCGCGGGCATATACGGAATGGACTGTCAAGGGTATCGTAATAATTCGAGGTACTGGAAGCAGCCACACTGTATGTTGCACCGATATCCTGTAGACTCTGGAAGTCTCACCAAGTGTCACTGAGCACGTGAGCAACCGCGGAAATTGGCACAACTGGCGAGTCGAGTCGAGTCTTAGCCAATCGAGGATGTGTACATAGCGGCTAAGAAAGCGTATCGTAGAATCTTGTGGAGTTGAGAGGGGATGAAAACTCTATCAATAGCAAGATAGTAGTAGGCGATGAGATGTTGGACTCCATGCTGAGTCGGGCCACACAATATGCAACATGTCAGCAGTTGTCGAAAATAACTGTTGTTATGGCCGAGACTGGTGGTTATGCTCAGAAATAGACATCGCACCAAGAATTGTAACTTTGCATAGCTACGAAGGTCATGGAAAAATTTCAAGTGTAGCCAAGTCACGCAGGCACTCCGGCATGCGTGAATGGTTCATGATACGACCATCCGATCAGGCCCATGAGTCTTGTAATTCGCAGGATATACTGTCAGAGGAGCTGCTGAGAGCAAGCTATGAGCCGCTGAGGCGCTCGGATAGCGAGGTGGGGACCAAAGACGAGCCAAGCATGAATACGGGACGCATTGCAGATGCGTGGAGTGGGAATGCTGGAGTGTTGCGAAAACACATATTGTGTACCTCGCCCCCCCCCCTCGGTCTGCAGATGCGCAAGCGCATTCAGCACAGTGGCAAGATGAGGCGAGCGAGACGATGACGCGGGTATGAGCATGTTCCAAACACGCAGTCAGAAGTGGTGAAAGGACAAGTCGCGTGCCGGAAGAGACCGCGACAGATTCTCCATGCCACCATTACCGAACAAGCCACCAAAGCATGCGTCCGTATTCAACAAGCTGATCAGACGCAACCCGGCAATACTCGGGGTGCCATTCATCTGTGCTATTGTCGGCGGTTCCTATGGCCTCTCCCAGTTAACACAGATGCGATATGATGTGCACGATGGGCGAACAAGACAGGTGCACCACGCGCTTTCAGGGTGCAGCAGAAACTAACGCTGTCGCAGGTGACAACCGCTGAGCAGGAAAAACTAGAGAAGATGAAGAAGCGCAAGTTCGACATCCGCGAAGAATACTTCGTGCGTCGGTTCCGCTCGTGCCATAGTTTGGGGCTGACTCGCATTACTATAGCGCATGCAGGCTGGACAGGTTGAGGAGTGGGAGCCTGTTCGAATAGCGCGACCCGAGGGCACACCAGAATGGGGCGTTGCGCCAGACAAACCGCGCGTAGTACCAGAGACTGGCGAACTTCCTCGCTCTGGCCCAGCACGACGACCAAACCTGAAACAACGTACGCCAGGACCGGATTCACAAAAAATCCAGAAATAACCAAGCGAACACTGTATTTTATCTCCATTTGCAATTCTGTACAGTATACATTGCAGGGCGTAGCCTTCGCGCACTTCAATCCTCACAATAGGCACATACGACTCACGTTGCTAAAAGTAAGCTTGTTCTACAGCACTCCGGGGCGCAGGAAAGACGGGAAATATCTTTTTGCTCACGGTCAACGTGAGTGTGGGGTGGGAGGGGCGAGATCGGGGTCGAGGTTGTCGACAGACCTCGACTCATCATGTTCAAGCTCGCTCGTGTGTCGGACGTATGATGGCTCGATGCTTGGTAACCCGTGCATATGAGAGAGTGGGTAGGTGTCGCGGACCGAAGGTGCATATGACTGGCGACGGAAGACGTCCGAGTCGTGCTCAATGTCAGGAGGTAGAGGAGGAGTGTCGTGTTCATAAGGTGACGGATGCTCGTGCATGTGGTGCTGATGGTCGTGACTATAATCGTGCGAGTGAGTGGAACCATTGCTCGGCCGTGAAGGGTACTGTTGACTGTCGGCAGCCGAATCCATGTCCATCGAAGACCGTGGGCCATACTGAATGCGCTGCAAAAAAAACAGTCAACAAACTGGATAGCCATCCGTCCATCTTTGCGCGAACCTGTTGATTCCACTGATCGAAGCACCCTGCAATCGAGGGCTCAAGGGACTGAAGATCCTCGCCCGTCATGGCAAGCTGTCGCAATAGATGCTGCTTCAGCATAGGCGCACACTGAAACGCTAACATGACGATGGAAGCAAACGTCTGGCCGGGACTTGTGTTGGGCTGAACCATCGGATAGTCCGTATGCGCCAACTCCTCGGACATGTGCGGTGGCGGGTGCATCATACCGTGAGGGTCGTAATACAGAGGAAGGGCCGCTGACCCATCGTGGCCCATGGCCAGCCCAAGTTCGGCCATACGTTTTGCTTTAACGACGGCACGGTGCTTGCGCTGGCGCTCGCGTGCGGCGACACGAACGCGCTCTTTCTTTGCGACTTCCTCGGGCGTAAGGTCGGTCGGCTCGTCGAGATCCTTGTCGGTCGGCTTGGTCTTGGCATTTGAATAGGACCGCTGGGGTTGCGGGGGGTGTTTTGATGAGGAGCTGGCACGAGTATTGTGTTGAGCAGAGCGTGGAGGGGAAGGTAACAGGGGTGAGACTTCAAGTTCAAAGTCCAGGTCGACGGGAGATAGCAGCTCAGAGCCGGCGCGTTTACGGCGCTGGCGAGCTCGCCCTTTACTGCGGGGCACAGCGACTGGCGATGCGGGTTCATCAGATAACGAAGAGGGCTCGGGCTCGGGCTCGGGTTCAGGCGCTCCTCGCTTTCGCCCACGACTGGCACGAGGCCGCGGGACGACCACATCCTCCAAGGGCAAAATAGGTTTCTGTTCAAGTGAGCTCTCTTCAAGCTCGTCGAAATCGTCAGTACGTTGTGGCGCGTAGCCTCCGCCGTTGGCGGGCATCTTGTCGGTCGATGGTGATGAGGTGACCTCGCGCGGTGTCACTGCGCGATTGCCAACTTGCGACACCTGTCCGGCTCCTGCCAACCCCAAATGCCTAAGATTGCTTCCGCTCAATTCACACAGTTGATATTTTCAATACAAAGAACCAACAGCCTCGCTACGCCATACAGGAATTAGTTTTGTGCAATACAATGTATGAAAATCCGGAAAGCCAAAGTGTAACGTCGCGTTCCGTAACGTCGGACCCTGCCGTCACGCTTGGTCGCATGGGGATGTCGGCGAAATTATCGTCCAATCCAACTATTTGATCTGCCTACTGGTCACGTCTCGATGCGCCCATCGCTTCTCATCATCGTACGGAGCTGTCATCGGGAAGTACAGAATCTGGTATTTGTCGTTCTTGCCGAGCTTGGCGGTGTTGAGGCGGAAGAGTTTCACGAGCCTGAGCGGGTCAAGCTGCGTCTCACGCAAGGCCAGAGAGGCAGCACGTGTGTGCGTGCTGGGAACTGCGGCGCCCATCGGCGCGTTTTCGTCCTTAGGAGGTGGCGGCGGCCGTGTAGGTGGCGAAGAGCGCTCGTCGATGCGCGCTTTCTTCGCGCTTCGTTGTGCGCCATCGGCGGCATTAGCATCGGCTTCTCCACCGCCATCGACCAGTTTTGCGCCGACGACTGACATGTTAAGGCTGCCATCGCCCGACGAAGAGCGCGCCCTCTTTCCCGTGTTCGACAAAGGGTTCAGCACATGCTTGAGCGGCTTCGTGAACACGTCCCGCTTGCGGTGCGGCAGTTGCACCTTTAGATGAGCTGCCAAACCCGCTTCGCGAATCTGTCGAGCGGGTTTCCTACATACGAAAGAGTTGTGAGCATCTCAGATCCATAGAAATGTGGGACGGACTTTGATGGGTCAAAAAGCAGAAGGTTCATCTCTCCAAGCCTGTTGATCTCGATGCCAATAATCGTTCGCGAGTGCCCTGCGTGCTATGTGATGGGTCAACTAGGGTTCATTGATGCCGATGAGATCATACCTGCAACACCAGTGGCATCTTGCCTGTAACCACAATGGCGCTACCTCCGCCACGAAGCGCGTCCAACGCATTCGCTGTTATGGACTTGTCTGTGGGCGGGTCAAAGTAATCTTTCACCCATTGGAGTACGAGGCGGGGGTCTGTTTTGGATTGATGAGTGCAAGCAGAAAATACACCAACATTCATGCTCACTGGCAGTCGGAAAGTCGATGAGTTTAGCTCTAGAAATGTATTTCAGATAGTTGACCAACGCAGCTGCAACATCTACTGACGGTACTCCGCGGTATGTGAATGCAGTGAAGAGTTCTACAAATAGTGAGTTAAGATGAACGGCAGACAGCAACGAGTGCCTACCTCCTGTCCCAATCCACCTTCGGGTACCCACGAGGTGCTTTAGCTCTCGCTTTCCCTCCTCGTCGAAACCTGTCTCAGCCGTCTGTCAGTCTGCCCAGCGCAAGAACGCACACTCGCACATACCATCCGCCCACGCCTGCTGGATCCAGCGTTGCAGGTTCCGCACGCCAGGCTGATAGGGCTCGGAAAGCAACTTGGCGTACTCCGGCTGCTGTTGCTGTGCCATAAGAGCCGTGCACGCCATGAGAAAGTTGCGGTATCTGTCCGCGCGGGTGAGGAAGCGTCAGACGGGGCGGGATGAACGCGCGCGAGCGCATAGGCGGGCAGTAAAGTTACCCGCAGCCCCAGCCCATATCCCAGCGCTCAGTTGCGACGTGGCACACGAGGTCGCTGCAGAGGAACGCCTGGCGCGTCGTCGACTTTGCGTGAGTCTTCTCCAGCGCCGTCTTGAGCAGCGGTATCAGTCCTGCAATAATATCGGAAACATGATAGGAAAAAATGGAGACGCATACCAGCGGTGAAGCTGTCTGGCGGCGTGTTATCGAGGCCTGGGCGCCAGAACACATTCTGCGATGGTGACGGCTCGTAGTCATCACCGAGCTCCTTCTCCCTGCCGAACCCACTGCGAAGGCGCTGGAACGACGACGCGAGACGAGAGTTGACCATAGGGTCTGTAAGAGGTACACGGCGGGGAGTGACGATAAGATTCGCAGCCAATGTTGAGCGAGAGGCCCCAGTGACGCACCGCGCGAATGTCCAGCCACAGGGGCATCTGCCTCAAACTCTACCAGGCTCGAGATATCTCCGTCCTCGTCTCCGTCTGAAAAATGTTGTTCGTAATGCGCTTGACGCGCGCTATCGCTCAGTGTTGCCAGTGGCGCGTTGCATATCTGGCACTCGACTCCTTCTGGCACGCTTGGTCTGGTCGCAACGCTCGTGAGCACAGGAGACTACACCAGACCAAAGTGCACGCACTCTTCTTGATGCGCTGTGTCTGCGATGAACGCTGCTAGTGCATCATCATCTAGAAAATCGTTCGGGTCGAACATTATGTAGGAGCAAGAGCAAGACGCAACAATGCGCGGAGCGCGTTCCGCCAAACTTGTTGCCTAATCCAACTTAGTAGTCAAGTTCGACCCTCAAATGCTAGCAGTCAGGGCTCGATATTATTTGAACATGCGTTCGAGTCTAAGTCGGGTGGGATACAGCGGCGCACAGGAGCGCAGGTGACATACTGTACAGAGCTGGGCGAATTTGCGCCACAAAGGAGGGGAGGGCACGATATTGGGAAACAGCAGGGAGCGAAGCGGTTGGTGACACAAAAGCAATCGGTACGACCAGCAGACAAGGCAGCATGGAAACATTGCTTGAGGCACAGACAATTCCAGCAGACAACAGCGACAGAGAACGGAGCGAGTGTTGGGAAGCGAGATATTGAAATAGGACGAGGCTGATACAGATAGTTAAAGAAAGAGCAAAGAACGAACGAAGCAGGGAAAGGAGCGGGGTAGAGAAATGATTGCTCAGAAGTCCATGAACTGCGAGTCGACGGGATCGGATGCGTCGAGTTCGGGGAGCGGGTAGAACATTTCAAACATGCCAGGAGTGTCACGCGGGGAAGGAAGAGTGCGTTCAGAGGAGTAGTTCCGCGTGTCGTCCATGCCAGCGACATATGGAATGAGCGGTGCCTGCACAAGAGTCGTCATACTTGTGTCAGCGCGCGCTCGAATCGCGAGAATGGTGTACATACTCTGATCTCGCCGCGCTCCAGCGCGTCCCAGTCAACGCCACGGAACCATGGATGCGTCAGAATGTCGTTGACCCCACCGTTCATGTTGCCAAGACGCTGGGTGAGGTCACTGGTGAGGAACTGGGTGACAAGTTGGCGCGAAAGCGGGTCAACGAGATCGCGTGGCCAGTGAATGCGGTTGCGCAATATCTTCTCGTATATGCCAAAGGCCGTCTCATCAAAGAACGGCGGGTAGCCGACGAGCATCTCGTAGGTGAGGATGCCGCATGCCCACCAGTCGACCGCGCGACTGTGGCCGTGGGATTGGATGACCTCAGGGGCTAAATACTCGGGCGTGCCGCAGAGCGTGTATGTATTGTCCTCGACGTACTTGGCAAAGCCAAAGTCCGTGAGCCTGAGATAGCCGCGCGCGTCGAGGAGGAGGTTCTCTGGCTTGAGATCGCGGTAGACGATGTTGAGGCCGTGGAGATAGCGGAGCGCGAGGACGATGGTAGCGAGGTAAAAACGAGTGACATCTGCGGTGAAGCGTTTGGCACGACGAAGATGGGAGAAGAGCTCGCCGCCAGGGACGTAGGAGAGCAGCATGTAGATGTTGATATTGTCCTGGAAGGTCGCATAGAGATCGACGACGAAAGGGTGACGGACACGGGAGAGCAGGAACTTTTCGGCCTTGACATGGTCGACCTGACGGAGTTTGACGAGATCTGACTTGCGCAAAACCTTGAGAGCGAAAAACTTGAGCGCGTCGGGCGAGTCGGCGGCGCGCTTGTAACGGACGAGGAGGACCTTGCCAAAGGTGCCAGTGCCGAGCGTGCCCTCAATGCCAAAGTCGGTGAGCATCAGCTTGTCGCTGTCATCCTGCTGCTCGTCGTCTGCCATCGCTGATTCCGCGTGCGTCGAGCACACGTCTGTTGGCGCGATTGCGGACGGCGCTGACGAGACAACCGAGTGATGCTCGTCGCCACCCGGCTTGGAGTCTGACAGCGAGAGCGCGCTGAGCCCCGACAGCGCGTCCACGCCCAAACTGGCATTGTATGCGGCGTCCATGCGCCGCGTGAAGGAGTAACAATCCAAGCCAGGAAACGGGAGCTTCCGGCAGGGGTCAGCACCCCTTGTTCTCCTTTCCATGTCGTGCCCGGTTAAGCACGACGAGCCTGACACGAACGGCGCGAGCGCAGCATCATGTCCCGTTAAGCACGATGAGCACGGCGCGCACAGCGCAGGTGCAGCCTCAGGCTCGTCTAGTACGCCGTCTAGGCTCGATACCTCGCGCGTCACATCCTCGATCCCACGCACGTCCGGTGGTAATTGGGAGTACCCGTCCGAAGCACAGTTCTATGCGGCAATGGAGCGCAAACAACAGAATCCACACGCAAACGACATGGAAGTCGTAGTGAACATACACAATGCAGTCAATGAGCGCGCGTGGATGCATGTCCTCGACTGGGAACAGAATCGCGGCGGCGACAAGTGCGGCGGTATCAAGCTCGTCACCTTCAAAGGCCTCCCAAGCCAGCCGTCTCCAAGAGCGCGCTGGAAAACACTATGGGGGTGCGTACTGCACCGCGCGCAATGAGTAATACTGACCTTGCGCAGGTATCAAGCTCCCTTTGACCGGCATGATTGGGTTGTCGACCGTTGCGGGACCAAGATCCGCTACGTTATCGATTTCTACACCGGCAGGAGTATTCCTGGGATGCCGGCGTCTTTCTACATCGACTGCAGACCAGCACTAGATAGCTGGGAAGCGATAAAAATGCGCACCTCGCGATTCTGGTCTCGGATGTTCGGCTTCGCGTCAAATTCAGCGTCCGTGCCACGACCTATAGCAGACAGACAACCAAAAGCGCAATAACAATATCGGCTCCGTGTAATACACATGCAACATAGAGCCACTACTCAAACATAATCCAGTATTTTACTTTTTGGCTCGCTTGTGCGGTCGCGGTGGAGGCGGAGCCGGTGCAGCATCTTCATCGCTGTCAGACCCGCTGTACTCGTCTTCACTGATCTCTGCCTCCTCATCCCAATATTCCTCATCTTCTGCAGCGCCGTCTTCGTCTTCGTGATCGTCCGCCTCTTCGTCTTGGCTTTCTTCCTCGCCAGTTGCGGGCTTCTTGCCCTTCTTTTTGACGTCCACGACCGCCTTTTTGCGAGCGACGTTGGCCTCCTGCTCCTCCCGCCGCTCCTTGCGCAACTTTGCCTTCTCGGCATGCTGAACCTTTTGTGCTGCGACCTGCTTCTTGGTCTTTTTAACTGGATGAGGTATGTCAGATGCAACTGAAGATGCGAGGCGACGGAGATGCTCACCGAAAGCATGGTACAATACTTCGCCCTCCTTGCCAGGTGGACCCTCGGTGATCTTGAGCAGCCTCAACTCGAGCCGAGGCCCGATCTCGTCGAGCTTAACGGCCTTCTTGCTGCCTTTACGGTTGTTACGGCCAACATAGTCGTCCGCGAGCGAAATGGTCTCTCCCACATCGCTAGCCGCGCTTGACGCGCTTTCGTAGCCACTTGGATCGGCTTCGCCAGGCTTGCGCAGCAAAAAGTCCGCAACGTCCTTCTCGTTGCCCAGATCGAGCACAGGCCGCCCGCTCGCGCTCGCGCCGTCGAGGACACGACGCATACGCTTCGAGACGCCGTACGGGCGCACCGAGATGAGGAAGTGGCGGATCTGCACGGTGCCGTGCTCCTGGTCGTACGAGACTAGCACGACGCGGCGCGCCGAGCTGAGTGTGAGTGTCTGCGGAGAGAGCGCGGGAAACATGCTCTGGAACGACTTCTGCAGGAGCGAGAGGTGCGGTGGCGTTGTTGGTCCGGGCTGCGGGAACGATGCGAGCACGAGCAGCGGCGGCGTGAGATACTCGAGGCCTGTGCTCTTCGCATGACGGTGCACGGCGTGGATGTCCTTTGCGAGACTGTAGCGCTCGATGCGGAAGCTCAGCGTCGGGCCTGCGGGCATCCGAACGAGACGCAGCGATGGCGCGGTTTCGGTGAGCGTGACGACCATGAGATGCGAGACGTGCAGCGCTGGCGCCATGACGAGATAGTCCTTGAGCTTGTTGCGCGACCGCTCCTGCAAGGCGCGTGAGGGGATTTCAAAGACGAGTTCAAAGTTGCGCGCACTTTGAGCCGCGTCGCGGTGTTGGGTTCCATCACTTGGCGCAAATCTCGTACCAGCGTCGACAGCGCCGAGCCGACCTGGCCATGCTTGATCACGAAGGACCGTGGGCCAGTCGGTTCGCTGTCTTCGCTCGCCGTGACGTGCGTCCGAGTTTTCCGTTTACGGACCATGAAATCGGAAGAAGAAAACGGAAACACGAATTCAAGTCCCGAAATCAGACTCCATCTAATCTCTGAACAAAAGTATATTTTTCTCCGAGCGACCGGCTATGGGCCACTAAAACAAGACAGGATCCATCCAAAACAGAGAGAAAGATAACAAGCTCGCGAAGATACAGTATGTATGACAATCAAACACTGCAGCGAACCCAGGGGACGCGACAAGTACAGTATGTAGAATGTTCCGAGATAGATAGTGGACAGTACAGAACGGGGCTTGCAGAGGCGGCTCTACGCCTACTGCAGATGTGCGCCGTTGGAGTCGTTTATTGCCATTGCCATCACAAGGCGCTGTTCAACGCTCCGTGTGCGCGCGGCACGGCGCTCAGCGCTCACGCGAGACGGCGGGTTGGGAAAAGCGCTTGCCTTGACGCTCTCGACGTCGCTGTTTCCGGCATGGCTGGCATAGCCAGCCGTCGCGGCGCGGGCCAACGGCGATACCGTCGACGACGACGTCGGCACACCAATACGCGCTGCGCCGGCACCGTTGGTCGGATCCGCGAACGGATCGTCGGTCCTGAACACGGCGCTGATCGGGCTCGATGCCTCGCTCCCGTTGTTGAAGTCGAACGTGAACGTCGGGAGCTGCAGCTGCGGCGCCCCGGTAGAAGCAGTCGTCAGCGAGGCCGTGCTCTGGCTCGCGCTGGGCTTATGCGCAGATTGGTTGGAGTAAGCTTGTTGCTGAGGAGGCGTGACGTTCCGCGTGAATGGATTGTTGGAAGCCGGTTGGCTGGCAGCGCCGCCCAAAAACTGAGGACGCTTGAAGAAGTTGCTCGATTGAGCTGGTGCATGCTGTGCAGACACTGGATGAGGAGGGAGGAACACCTGGACAGGTGGTTGAGGCTGTGGCTGCGGCTGCGGTTGATACTGGTACTGATACTGATCATAGTACTGCTGTTGCTGCGGCGGGTACTGATTGGAGCCCTGGTACGCATACTGCTGCTGCTGCTGGAACTGCCCTTGGTTGGCAGTTGCGGTTGGCGAGTAAGGATGTTCTGGCATAGGCGTGGTAACTGATCCTGGACGATCATACGCGAGCATCGTATCATCGACACCCTCACCACCAGCACGCGAATCCCGACCATAGTCGTCGTACAGCGCGCTGAAGCTCCCAGTAGACACTCCACGACCCGCACATTTGATGTCAAGGTCATCAGACGGGGTACGATTGTGAGTTGAGCGAGGAGTTGGAGGGACAACGTTGAAAGACGGGTTGGCGTTCGCGTACAAGGCCATTTGGCTGGGGCTGATCGGGGGCATGGAGTGATCCAAATGCGAGCCCGTGCCGCTTGGACTGTGCGGTACACCGTACGCTGCCCCATACCGCGAACTGGAAAGCGAGGGGGAGCGATTCAGGTGGGCCGTGCTGCTCAGAGCGACAGCGTTCTTTTCGTGCTCAGCGCCAATACCAAAGCCAGCTCCCGAATAGAAGGTCGATCGTTGCGTGAAATCATCGAGAAGCGCGGCGTGCTGCTGGCGACGACGCCGAACGACCAGTATAAGAACCGCAATGAGAGCAATGGGAATGAGAAGGCACGGCAGAAGGATGGGCAAAACTTTGGACCCTCCGCTGGATTTGGCCGCGGCAGCACTGGTGGGACTGTGGATAGAGAAGCCGAAGGGGGATAGGGTTCCATCAATAAATGGGCCGAAGAACTTGACAGTGAAACACAGATCCCCTGCGAGACTTACACGCTTGTGTCGGTTGCAAACTGGCCATTCTCGTTTCCACCACCGATAGAGCCAGCGTACGAGTTGTTCGGCACAACGGCGGTCTGCGTGGACCTAATTAGAGGCGGAGCATCAGTGGACTTTTTGATACACGACTATAAGCCCGAGAATTCATCACTCACCCGCAGACGGCACAGGGGGGATCGGTGTTGTTGAAGAGGGGCCCGCAGGGGTTACGTTGGGGTCGGACGACGGCCCACTGGTCTGAGCTGTGTAGAGGAGGTCAAATGAGCAAGTACGGTAAACAACGAGAACCGCGCCGCGCAAGACGCACATCCCGTGCCCGTGTCCGTGTCTGTATTCGTGCCTGTGTTCGTCTTTGTGCTGCTCGGCGAGCTCGTAGGACCGTCCGGCTTACCATCCGGCTTGGTTGATGAGGTCCTCGAAGAACTTGTGGAGGTGGAGGTGGACGTCGACTTGGTACTCGACTCGGTCGTCGTCGTCGTTGTGGTCGTCGAAGTAGGAGCGTCAGTCGATGTCGGTGTCTCAGATGGCCCGTCAGTGCCGCCACCGCCATTGTTGCCATCGTCGTCGCCGCCAGATTCGGGAGGGGAGTTTGGATCTGTGGATGGAGGTGTGGTATCTACATCGTCTTGCCGCAAACGGATGATAGGTACGTAGGAAGCTGCGTGATGCATCGTATTCCGAGCGAGTGGCAGTAACGAGTGACTTGGATCTCCAACGCAAAAGGGAGTGCGGTGCGGTGGGAAAGAGTGCACGCGTTCAATGAAGAACGCAGAAAAGAGAGTGGGAGGCGGTTTGCAGGATGGAGCAGGCTCGTCGTCGTCTACGCGATGACCCAGACAAATGAGACAGCAAGAGGAGGAGAACAAAGTCCCCGACTGAGAAGGACCCAGGAGAGCTTGGGAATCGCGGCTGATGGCGAGCGTCGTCTTGCCGTGTGCCCAGCCCCCTGTCTGCGGTCGGATCAGAACAAACGCTGGCACGACCGGCTGCAACAACAACTGGTTGCACGGTGATTGCGGCGGCATTGGAAAAATTTCGTCAAGCAAAGCAGGTCACCCCAAGTGCACGCGGTTTCTGTTTGTTGCACGATTGCAGTAGCGACGTGTTGCAAAAAACGCGCTCCTCTGGTGAGTTGACGCGAAAAGGAACGGTTGACGACAGTGCTTGCATCCTAAAGTGCATCTAGGAGAGATTCCATGCGAACTTTTGTAAAGCTTAGACCGCTGTAGACGGGTTTGCTTGACCGAAGTGTGTTGCACGGACAGGTGCCAGCCTAGGCCCGAGCTCGAGATTTTAGATTGCAAGCCTAGGGCCACGTCTTTGAGTCAGTTCGAAAAACTCGGCGCAAAGCATCGTCGTCTCCGTCGCGATGGCGGATGAAGCGCAAAAACCAAGGATACCGAAGAGTTGTCTGCCGAGAGAACAGCCGCATTGTCGGTGAATCCGAGAAGAAGAAATGTGCTCTTGAGCCCACACGCCGCCGCGGGGGCGGAAGACTCACGACGTCTAGCCAGAATGGCGCGAAGGACTCAAGTGGGTTACCATGTTGCCGCGGCCGGGTCCGTAGTGCTGCACGACATCGTAAGCCGCACAAACTTTTTGCGTCAGCGGTACCGGTGCTGCTCAGGGCGTTCTGGTCGGGCTAGCCAGGATAAGCTGCTCCACTCGATGCGCTCCACCAAAACGTGTATTTTGCCAGGTCTTCAGGGGCACACAAGACTGGGAGCAAGTGATCGAGAGACATGTGGCAATCCGCTCCCGCGAACCATGACCACTCGCGCGATCCCCGCGCGTCGGGAAGCACTTGACGCCGCTGTGACAGTGACTTGTTAGTCCGTGTGAATCTAACTCTCTGAGATCGACATCTCGGCGCTTTGCGACCCTGAATGAAGGTAAATTTCACCAGGGTAGGGGGTGGCTTGCGCACTGCGGCGAGTTCTGACTAACGTGCCACAGGCAGGCGGATATTGTACATACAAGAAGGGGGCGCTATTTAGAACCAGAAGAGAGAGGTGGTACCGGAGATGGATGAAGCACATGGCTCCCGGCGAGAGTCTACGAAAAAAAATGCGCGAGAGCATAAGACAGATGAGAGCGTGAGATCGTCCGGAATGAGTATGGACCCGGAGAGACAGAGAGAGATATATGCAAGGAAGAGATATGCACCACGCAAGTCCGTTTTTGATTTCACTGTTCCCATGCGGCATGGGTGGCGGCCCGACACTGGGAGTTTGTGAGGATTCCGTGTTCGACAGCCTCGCGCAGCAAATCGACAACCCAGTGTTGTGTACCGTATGTGCCGTCCGGTTCCTGGACGCGGGCATGACCGGCGATGCGCTCGAGACGTTGGCGTGCGTCAGATGAGAGGTGTGCGACGGTGTAGCGACGACTGAGACGTGCGTCCTCGTCGGACAGAGGATGCGTTATAGGCCCCCAGTTTGTCCAACCTACGTGGTTTGGCTCCTGCATGAGATGCAACATGCGGAGTACCTCTGAACCGCTGCTTGTCCAGCCGACGGGCCAGATGATGGCTGAGCGGTGGAAAGCAGGGACGCGTGAGTCTCACGGGCCGGACAACAATTGGGCACACAGCACTCACCCCACCTCCGCAAGTTCGGGTCGGCGACATCAATGTAGGCGAGCAGCGACACGTTCTTGTCCTCTGGAGAGTCGCGGTAGAGCAAGCTGAGGTCCATGGGTGGAATCGCGGCTGCAGAGGCGGAACGGGTAAGCGGGAACTGCACACCATATTCGGAGCCGCTGGGGGCGTACATTCTGGGCGACCCATGTTTGGACGAAACTTGAGTGGTTGCGAATTGGCCATACCGAGTGACTTTGGAGGGTGCGAGTATGCGCTGGGGTGGGGGAAGACGACGAGGAGGGGGAGGGGGGGACGAGTGAGCGCGTTGCGGAAGAGGAGGACCAAGGAGCCAGCGGGCCGGGAGTCGGTACTTGTCATGACTTTCCAGTTCGGAGTCTTGCGAACTCGGTTGCTCGGATCGGTTAGCCGACCCTACAAATGACTTGCACCGGGCCGTAAATGCAATTTCATCCCGCGGCATGGATTTTCAGCGCTCGCGACGGCGTCGTGCCGTGTTTAAAATGCTCAAGCAGGGTTCAAGTATCCCGCGAATATCGCGCGGTTAGGTCCCACCAACTGCCGTCTGGGGTAACACTTGCCCGATCAGTCGTATTTGTGCGCGCCATCGCCGGGGTCCTAATCCTCGTGATTCTCTACGAATATGATGCCGGGAGCCGACCTCGGGCTGACATTCAAAGTCGCATGTGTCTTTGATCTCTCTTCACTCTCTCCACCACCACCTCTTGCCCACCCCCTCTGCCTCTGCAAGTCCTCTAATTCAAAATGGCAAGTTCTCTGTCTGTCGCGACAGAGAGAGAGGTGGTGTGCTGACGCGAATCCAGGCGTCTAACCAAGTGTTCAAGACCGACCTGACCGACCTTTTTGGCATCAACCACCCCGTCATGCTCGCAGGCATGAACGTCGCTGCTGGCCCAAAGCTGGCTGCAGCCGTCACCAACGCAGGCGGTACGCAATCTGCCCGAGTGCCCTCATGACAGACCTGCCATTGACACTCCCCGCCTGCAGGCATTGGTGTTATTGGAGGTGTTGGCGCAAAGCCCGACCGCCTACAAGAGCAAATCGATGAGCTCAAGGTTCGAGCCCCTGCGCCATCCTTTTTCTATGTATATCATCTGACCGCGCCTTGTCAACTTGCAGGGCTACCTGAACGACAAGTAAGCGCCGTCGCGGAACCCACTCGCGCTTTCTCACCCCTCCCTACCTAGAAACGCACCTTTCGGTGTCGACTTGTTGCTTCCTCAGGTCGATAACAACGCCTTTTTCCAAGTGTTTCTGTTTACTGATGCCTGTCCTGTTCCCGTAGGTCGGCGGTAACGCTCGCAAGACCAACTATGACTACACCAAGGGGCAGCTTGACGAGCTCGTAGACGTTATTATCAAGAGCAAGGCCGCGCTCTTTGTCTGCGCCATTGGCGTTCCTCCCAAGAAGGTCGTCGACCGCCTGCACGAGGCCAAAATCCCCGTCATGAACATGATCGGGCATCCCAAGCATGTTCAGAAAGCGCTCGACTGCGGAGTGGACCTCATTTGCGCCCAGGCCGGCGAGGGCGGTGGCCACACTGGTGATATTCCGTTCAGCATCTTGATCCCCGGTGCGTGAGCGAGAGCCGACAGCGTCATAGAAGAGCTCTCTGCTAACCTGGATCTACAGCCGTTGTGGACCTCTGGTGAGAGCATACTTTCGAAATTTATTCCCCGCACTGCGTACGTACTAAACGGTCGCTTGCAGCAAGGATGCCAAGAGCCCTCTGACCGGCAAGCCGGTCAACGTCGTCGCCGCCGGCGCTGTCGCAGACGGTCGCAGCCTCGCAGCAGCATTGTCATACGGCGCTGCCGGTGTCTGGGTGGGCACGCGATTCGTCGCCTCGGAGGAGGCTGGTGCCCCCAAGATGCACAAGGACTGGACGGTCAAGGCCGGTGCGTTGCCTTACCGAACTTTCTGGACTGAACGTTGAGCGATCCCTAAGGCTACGACGATGTCACGAGGACGCTCATCTACACCGGCCGCCCGCTGCGCGTGTTCAAGACGCCGTATGTCATGGACTGGGAGGAGAACAGGCAGCAGGAGATCAAGAGCCTGACCTCTCGTGGCATCATCCCTGCTGAGCACGACGTCGCAGAGAAGCCCGAGATCGGCGCAAAGGCTCGCACATGTAAGAGCGGCTGTTTCATTAGATTTTCCTCTCCTGCTCATCTGAATTTTTACAGTCCTGACTGGCTCTGTGGCCGCACGCATCACTGTACGTTCAGATTGTGCTCTTTCCTAGCACTGTACTGATTTCCTTTGAAAAGGACGTCAAGCCGGCCAAGGACATGTGCGTGCGCGCAAACACCTATTACACCATACTGACCATCTCACAGTGTTGATGAACTCGTCCACGGCGCCGCGGCAGCCTTGCAGCAGGCCAGCAAGTTGGTCGTTGCCAAATCCAAGTTGTAGATTGCCACCCACGTGCGACTCCAACACGGGCATCTTACACACGCATAGCGCATTTTTTTTCCCCAAAGAACAGCCAAACATTTCGCATTAGTTTGTGGATATACATATCGATCGCTTTTGTAGGAATATCTGCAGACGAAAACATGCTATTTATCGGAGAGATTGTATGAGTGGGCCCTATTATAGGATCAGAACAGTGCGAAGTTATGATATACATTGTTGCGAGTGGAACATGCAAGTGTCGGTGTGTCGAAATAACGAAGGGCGTGCGAAGCGTGAGGAGGCGACGTGACGGCGGGGACCGTGCACGGCGTGTCATGCGACATCCGCAGGTTTTGGCAAGGACTCAGGTTTTGGCAAGGACTCGGAGGAGCCGTGGGCCGACGACCCACCGGCGGACGAGGCGGGGGGCGGGCTTGGTTGGTGGGAGCCGTAACCAGGCTCGGGGCTGTCCTCGCGGCTGCCATCGCTATCAGAGTCCTCAGAGTCCATGAGATCCTCCAATTCTGCCTCCTCCTCGGCTGTTAGGGCAATCGACGGCACCACCACTGGTGCAGGAGGCGTAGGCAGGCGTTGCTTTGCCTTGGGCTGTCGCCTCTGATTAACGATTTCTAGTGACGTGTTAGACAGCATCGAAGACGGAATGGGGACGCTCGATCGCGGCGGCAACGGGTGGCAGACGCACCTGTAAAGTTCCATTTCCGGATAGTCCCATCTAGGCTTGCACTGACAATCCAGAGCTTGTTTTCACGCAGCCAGTATGCGAGTGCGGTCACATCGTGGGCGTGGGCATCAAACTCGGCGATTACCTCGGGCTCATGCAGGGTCGAGATGTCGTAGAGACGTATGGAGTCCCCCGAACCTGTCAGCACGTAGGGCTGAGAGATTTTTGTCGCCGGTAGCGGCAGGATGCACTTGACGGCCATATCGTGTTGCAGCTCTGGGATGGGTTCGAGAGGATTCCGCGGAACAGGATAGGCGGTCAGTCGGGCTGTGGCATCCGTTGATGCTGAACAAGCAGACAGACTGGGTCAGCCACATACAGGAGGCACAGCAACAGAACGGCGGAGCTTAGGGGACAAGACTCACCGGTCCAAAGAAGCCCTCCCCCATGGCGCATCTCATTGATGCCAGTGCGATGGCCGCCGAGTTCCGTCTCGAGAACAGCTCTGCACTTGGCGTGCACGCCGTACTGCCGCTCGATCAGCCAGACCTTGATAAAGCCAGCCGAATCCGCCGAAAAGAGTCGAGTGCATGTAAACGAATTCTCGTCGACCGCGAGACAGACGACCGGCCGTGTGTGCGCAGAGCAAGCGCCGAGGGCTTTAAGAGGAGAGCGAGCCCAGTTAGGATCGGAGAGGTCCCTGCATGGCATCAACATAAATGGCGCGCGCGGAAGCAACAGATGGGACGCACCAGAAGCGAATCGATTTGTCGGACGAGCCAGAAGCCAAGACGCGCTGAGACGGGATGACAATGAGCGTCTTGATAAAGTCCCTGTGTGCGACTGTGGTGCTAAGAAGGGTTTTTGTCTAGAGGCGCGCGGGAATAAGCGCGTTGCCACAGCACTGGCCGGAGCCGACAAACTTACACTGGTGTCCCAGACTCGGATTGTCTGTAATCGAATGTTATCGATTGTCAGCAAGTAGCAGAGGGAAGCGGGCACGGGGATGGCGCTCGGGGGTGACACGCGTCAAGCGGGACGACGAACGGGAGCGCGAAAGGCAGGAAGCAGCATGTGCGCGACTGACCTTGTCCCATGAACCGGTGATGACATATCCATCTGCAAAAGCGAGCGCGCTGACTGGGCCGTCGTGACCCTTGAAGAGTTGAAGGGTAGCTCCTGTCTGGGAAATGGAAGCAAACATTACCGCCCCGCCGCATTTCGAGACGCCCGCGGGCTCAAGCCACGCACCTCTAAGCTCGACTTGCGAAGGACATGGCCGCTCTCGGCGGTCCATACCGCGTCACCAGCCACCTGCATTGCGATGGGTTTTGAAGGCAGCTTGATGGGCTGGCCGAGGTCTTTGAGCTTGTCTGCCTTTCGCTTGCGGGCCTGAACGGGGGGTGAGGAACAGCAAGAGATTGCCCGAGTCGGTCACACACACCTCATCGAGCGCCATGTCAGCCTCTGTGCGGAAGAGCTGTGCGGTATTGAGGGTTGCGTGCATGGAGACAGCGATGCGGGGGAATGAGTGGAATGGAGGAGGACAAGGGGTGAGTTGACGGGCTGGGAACGCTCGCGGCTCGCGCTTTTTCAAGTCGGAAGTGGGAGTTGCTCTATGGCGTCTATCCGAGCCGGGCGGCTATCGCGCGGGACCTCTCCTCCTCTCTCCACGTGCGTGTGTGGCATTGATCCTGAAATGAGCTCCCGCCTGGCCTCTTTCAACGCCCCATCCACGCCCACCCAGTCCCCCGTACGCCAACACTCATCCTCTGCTGCCTCTCCCCGCGCCAACAACTCTCGCAACAGCGACCACAACTCCCACGCCCCCGTCGAATCCCCGTTCCACAGGCGCCTTCGTGCCCTGCTCCTTGATATTAGATCGGCCATCGCAACATGGGACGACATCGTGCTTCATGATGGCTTTCGTGCTGCAAAGGCTATTGTCGATACTCGCACACAGCTCGAGTCCGTGCACTCTTGTCTCAGCCCGTGTCGGACCCTAACCCATCATGTCTTTCTGGCGCTCGTATCTCCAAAATTTAATTAGCAATGCGCTTGCAATCCAACCTCTGCCACGCGAGCGCCTAGTGTCCCCCAAAATCGTTGTCTTAGACGTCAAGGCGGAGGATCTCGCAGCCGCCCTGCACAAACTGGCAAGCAAGCGCTCTCCCACACTCTGTCTCGTTGGCGCTTACCATATCTATGAAACTCCCTCGTTTCCTGCCATAGAACAAACAGTTTTACCGGCTCACAGCCTGTGTCGACACGCTTGAGACCCTGGTCAACGAAGCTCACAAGCAGAAGGGCTGGACTTGGGTTTCTCAACAACCGCTCTGGAACACTTGGACCCTCCTAAAGTTCGGTGAGACGCCCTCCCGTGCAGCCCCCACCGTGCTTCCGAGGCGGCTGAGGTTTGTTCTCACGTTTGCTTTGTTGACCCGCCAATCCAGCTCTGGAAATTCCCGTTGTGCTACCCTTCTACGATCGCGCTCTCCGCGCCAACAATCAACTTGCAAGCAAACTGCGAGATTACGGAGCCCCTTTCGAAGACTCACGTGCGGCACTCGCCCTGTGGATCTCTCAGCCCGAGCTCCAATCATGTCCTTGGAGCGATTGGGACCAGCTATTTGCTGTGGAAATCGACCGATGGCCGTCCAGCCAAAGCTAAGCGCGTGTTCATATATGCGTCATCATGTAGTCCACGTGCCACAATATTACTGCTCCTGCATATGAACACACATAGCTTCTGCCGGGAGTCGGTGTCTTGTCTGCTACAAACCCGGTCCGCGTGCGTTACTGTCCGCGCTTCTTCACAGGTCATCTTCGTCGATCTGGATCTCGTCTGCGTTGGCAGCGGGAGTCTCCTCTGCAGGCGCCTGTGGCTGTCCGGCTCCGTGCTTCGCTGCGACGAAGCCACGTCCAGACGGAGCGCTCGCCTGCTCTGCCGCAGCCATTGCATCCACAGCCTGGCCGGAGCCCGGTCCTGAGCTTTCACCAGGTTTGCCGTCGCGTGTGGCCAGTGTTTGCGCGGCCAGATACGACGCTTCCGTGTTATATTTAGCTTGAACGCTGCGCCGAATGCGGAGCATCTCGCCTGCGAAAATAAAAGCGCGACGGCGACGGTCAGCGTTTGTTTCTCGTTGCTGTGGCGCACAAGCTCGACGCCGGATCGAGCGAGCATCACGCAGAGTGAGCAAGAATTAGGGCACTCACGGAATGTGTCATCTGAACCTGTCTCGGCCTCAAAGTCCTTCCAAGATTGCCAGAACTCGGCGTGCACGCGCGGATCGCAGAATTGCGACGCGTGCGCGAATAAAGATCTTGCACGGTCGATTTCGCCCAGCTTGCGCTCCATGTTTGCGAACCGGACGCACATCTTGGCCGTCGGCTGATCGGGCAGTACTTCGATGGCTCGCTGGTAGATCTCGCGTGTGGCAGGAAGCCCAAAGTTTTCTGCGGCCTTGGCGATGTAGATCTCGAACATCTGCGGCTGTGAGCTGTGTGCCTGTGCATGGATGAGTAAGTGGCTTACAGAGAACTTGTCCTCGTCGGCGACATTTTCCGTGGCGCGCTGATACACGTTCATTGCGCGCTTTGCAAGACCATGCTCCTCCTCCAATTTGCCATACAGCAGGTACAGCGGCTTAGCAAATTTGGGTGGACATTTGTCCAGCGCCTGTTCGAAGAGGTCCCTTGCTCGCTCGATCTTGGAACCGCCCTAGAACGAGAGTTAGCCGCGTCATTCACTAAACACCGCGACCGCGGGAGCCCGTAGACGCACAAAACGCTTGATAAACTTTGCTAGATAGGTGTTCCAGATTTCAAACACGACGGGATATGTAAAGAGTTCGACGCCGCGCTCGTAAACCTGGGAGTCGATCAGTGCTCGGAACAAAGACAAGCGTGCACTTGGACTTGCCTTGAAGCTCTCCTCAAAGTATTTGTTCTCCTCCAAGAATGCGGCGTAGTTGATGATAATCTGGGGTTGTGAAAGGCATCAGTAAGGTTGCCCGGTTCAAGTTCAGGCGCCGCGGAGGGGCGCCGTTCTAGCGCTCGCTTGCGGACCCATGCCGCCCGTCAGGCCAAAATTTGGATGAAAACGCACCTGGGCGTTTGCGATGCGCAGCTCCATGACCTTGTCATACGCCTCTTTTGTCGTTTCAACCGTTCCAATGGACTCTTCCAGGTCAATGTAAAATGACCACAACTTCAACGATTTGAACAGGCGCGCCTGCACTGGCAGCGTCTGCGAGAGTCAGTGAGAAGGATACACAATCAGATACTAGACAAACCTGGTCGTGATAGTTGACTTTGGTGTTTTTGGGTAGAGCTGCCGCGCGTTGCATGACTCGGATCGCTTCATCGTAATTTCTGTCAAACAAGCGCGTCAGCGAAGAGTGTTCAAGCGCAGCCTATCTGGCCACATACTCTTGCCGCAGTTCCATTTCCGACCACTCGCACCAAACCTCAGCGAGTTCGTCAACGGTTTTGAACGAGATCTTCACAGCCTTCTCGAAGATCTTGCGTGCGCTATCGACATCCTTTTCTGCACTCTCGGTAACTCCGCCGCTCTCGTAAAAGCGCGCGAAGTTAATATAGAGGCGGTGACAGTTAGCCGTCGCCTTGCGAGGAGAAACCTGTATCGATCGCCTTTGTGTACGTCTCAACAACCTAAAAATCAAGAGTGTCAACCCCAAATTGACCAAATTGCCTCTGATCTGTGTGAAGGGTGTACCTTCTCGTCATCCTCGCCATGAAGCGCCACCCGCTTCTCCCATTCCTGAACGTCGTGAGGGTTGCGACGCAGAAGGACCTCGTTGACAAGGAATGGTCGCCTGTCCATCAGTTCCTCAAACTCGCGCATACGCTGGTCGAGCTCAGCCTCCGTCTCCTTAAGATCATCGTCGTCCTCGCCGCCGTTCGCGACGTGCTCCATGAGAGCACTGAGGAGGGTCTCCATAAACTCGGTGTACGACTCGAATATCTGAGTGAAGTCACGGATTGTCAGGACATCGGCGATGCCAGTCTCAAAGGTTGCCTTTGCCCGGTCAAACTCGGAGCGTTTGATCCAGTACTTGGCGATTCCAGACCACAGACGACCGGCTTGATCTTTGTACACCTCGAGACCGTCCACCTTGATGATGCCTTCCACGTCGAGCTTGCTGGGATTGCGTGGATCTTCATCTGGCGGAGGACCTGCTGTTGTCTGAGCTACCGTTTCTTTAGTTTGCGCTCGTAATGCTGCGCGACGGTCCGTCTCCTCAGGGTCGATGCCCAGTTCATCGGCAAAGTTTTCGACTATCTCGATCCAGTCCAGGAGGAGTTGGTAGGGGCTCTTGCCCTCCACACTTTCATATTCACCCCGTGCTGCCTTTCTTGCCAGGGACAGCATGAGTTTTGCTGCTTCAAGCGGTCGCGGTGATGGGTTTTCCGGCGAGAGGAGGATGGCAACGTAGCGTTCCGTAACACTTGGGTCAATGGAAAGATAGCGGCGGTAGATAGCTACCGTCACGGCGCCACCCTTTGTTTCGGACCACAGCAGGTAGCGAGACCAGATACGAGAGTGTAGAGACGGCGGCAAAGTGCGCAACGCGCGGTCAAAGGTCCTCCGTGCGTGGGTAACCGAGATGGCTGGAGGGCATTTCGGGTGAAAGAAGAGGTTGAAGTAGAGCAGCCATACGCGAGGCAGCTAGGTCGGGAGAATTAGCATGGAAATGTGTGGAACACTGAAGGTCAACGTACATTTGGAAGGTTCATGAGGGCTCGTTCGAAAGTTGCGACGAGTCCTTTCCATTCCTCCCACCCAATAATACCGTCAATGCCGCCGTCGTACCGCTCGAGGTCTTGGAACTCGTCCTCAAGCTCGTCCTTCATTGGCTGAAATTTCTTCTTTCCTCCGGCGCGCTTTGCTTTGGTCGCGCGACCGAGAACATATAGAGAACGGAAGGTAAGGTACGCCTTCCAGAGTTTAAAAGATCCCGGAAAGATCTGGAGAGCAGCTTCGTGCACGTATACCGTGCGCTGAAACGAGATGCGAACGGCCGGCGTCGCAAGTGGCCCGAGCAGCGCATCCTCCGCGCTGTCCGAGGAAGACACCTTCAGCGCAGCAAGTGTGTTGTCGCGCGCGGTTTGAATGGCGGTCCACCAGTGGCGGAATGAATGTGGGTTGCGCAAGAGATCCTCTTCGCGGTTCACGTCGGCGGGGCTGAGCAAGTCATCCTGCGTAACCGGCGTTGGGACCGGCCATGCGACAGGGAACTTGGCAGTCAGCGCATCTATCACCGACGCGCCGTCGGCCGAGCCGGTAGTTGCTGGTAGGTTGACCATCGTTGGCTCGCGCAAGTCGCGGTTCAAGAGACGCGAAGCGCCGGTCGGAGCCGGGAGCGCGTCGCTCCTCTTTCCGCTTTCGTTAAGAATGGTCAGCTCGACGTCTGAGTGGCCACTCGCTTGTTACTGAGGACTTTTGATAGCATGGTGTCAAGCGCACGCGCGATTCGGCCGCTGTTCTCGCAGCGAGGCGCGAGAAGGAAGCTGCGATCTTAAAGGACTATCTCGAACTCGAGACCGAAGTGCTGCGCCGAGTGCGTGTACGAACAGTGGCAGCTATGAACGACGCTCATTCTGAATTTGAATGCCCTCGGCTTAGAATCGCGCGAGAGAGTTCACTCAAGACTCGTTCGACCTGACGACAAAGCTGCTCAAATCCAGCTTTGAGCACTACACGACCTGGAACCTGAGGCGACGCGTGCTCGAGTCAACTCTGTTCCCGGATGCTTTGCCAGCTCAGATTAATGAGTTGATTGGTAACGAACTGTTGTTTACATCGACAGCCTTGAGGCAGCACCCAAAGGTATACTGGATCTGGAATCACCGTCGGTGGTGTCTTGAGCGTATCCCTGACTGCACCGACGGGGATCAACCCGCCATCTGGAAAGAGGCAGCCTGGAAGAAGGAACTGTTTGTCGTCGAGAAGATGCTTGATTCTGACGCTCGCAACTGTGAGCAGAGGATATGGCATCCGCAGCGCGGCAACGCTGATTAAACTCGCAGTCCATGCTTGGAACTACCGCCGCTATGTGCTTGCATCCTTGCCAACACCTCGCCCGCCGAGCGAAGAACTTGCTTACACCCGTCGCAAGATAGAGGCAAATCACTCCAACTTTAGCGCATGGCATCAGCGATCAAAGGTATTTACGACGATATGGCAAGGCAAAGGTCCAGACGAGATATTCAAAGTAAAGGCGGCTGGTACGAAGTTGCCAATCCAACCGCTCTCAAGGCTGTCTTTAACCGGATCATCAGAGTTTGACCTTGTCAAGACGGCACTCTTCATGAATCCCGATGACCAGAGCGGTTGGCTCTACCACCGTTGGCTCATAGGAAGTCGACCCGAGCAGGAGGTACTATTAAGAGAAATACAGGTCGTTAACGAGCTCCTGGAGCTAGAGCCTGACAGCAAGTGTGCGTGCACAAGAACCTAATGCTATAGTACCTGACCTCTAACAGGGTGTCTCGAGTCTTTGCTACATTACAAGCGACTCTCTTTGCAAACAAATCTAGCATCAAACGTGACGGTCGTCAAGCAAGAATGTCTCGACTTGCTTGGACGTCTTGAACAAGTCGACGCGGCCCATGTCGCTCGATACCGCCAACTAAGTACGCTTGTGCCACAGCTGCGTGCGACTGTCTGACGCCGTCCACGTAGAGGCTCAGCTGACCCATCCTTGATCAGGCTGGTCTGTCATGTGTCCTGGCCGCCAAGCTCCTACACCTCATTTTTGTTCGATTGCTCCGTCACAAGTGGATGTAATGGCTCAGTCGGGTCTCGACCGTTATTCCTTAGGTCCAGGTCTTCTCACTCAGAGGAACCATGTAGTCTCTATATGCAACCATGTACCACTAAGATTCAGCAGTCAGATTTTTGTCGATCGCTTCATGACCTGAAACATGCGCAGTTTGAAAGCCGCGTCACGGGACCATTCGGATGTTCGCTGATGGATGTAAGTTAGCACTTGACCTCTCCCACGGCCGGACTGGAATGCAGCCCGGGCCTGCCGACTTTTTCCTCCCCGAACTTATTCTTGATTCATTGTCCCTCGAGCGGCCTGCAAACGCCGTCCGTTGCTTCTTCTCTGCACGCTGACACTGGACCTGGACCTGCCGATGCCGACCGTTGTGGCAGCGTCCGTTGGCGCGTCATCTGCGCTCACGGCCGAAGCTGCCCGCCTGAAGCAGCTCAGAAACCGCATTGTCGGTAATCCAACCGAGAAGGCCAGGCTCGCGGCTGACGAGGAGGCTATCTTGCTGTGCGTGCTCTTGTGTGCTCCCGTTGCACCCGCCCGGCATGTCTACTGACACCGATGACAGTGTTGTGGATGCGCTCAACGACGACACTGCAGCAGGCTTAGAGCTTCGCATCACAGCGGCAAACGTAGTTGCGTCTTGCGACAGGTACGCTCACTGGCGCGCTCTTCGTGTGGCGCGCGTCACCTCATGGCAGCACCTCTGTTGCAGGCTCGCTCGTCGCCCTCCACGCACTTCTCCGAGCAAAGGCGCATCAGGCGTTGCTCTATGCTCTTTCCAGATTGTCTCCCTCCGCAAATAATCGATTACGCATCGCATTCGTTAGGGCCTTGCGAGCAATCGGCACCGCTGTCGCCGACGCTGTTGGTCCTTCCTGGTGGGCCCTCGGTCCCGATACAGTCCCTGACCGCGACGCAGCTCGCGTCGCTTTGGAGGAATGCCTGAATGTATGCATCGACTCTCAGGGTTACTTCATTCGTCTGAAATGAATTGTTGCAGGAAGCTGCGCAGGATGTCTACCTCTCGCTGCTTCTTGACCCTTCGCCTGCCGTCCTTGAGGCTATATGTGGGATGCTGGCGCAAATATTGCGAGTCAAGTTGCACCGTCTCAGCGTAGCAGACTGGCTTCCGCCCGCCGATAGAGAACTGGAACAAAAAAGGGCCAAACGTGGCTGGGAGAAGGCGGACGTGCAGCCTCACGCGCCTCGTCGACATGGAGGCTGGGTCGCACGACATTTGTGTGAACTACTTCACACAAAAGACATGAATGTGAGGGATTTGTTCTGATTTTTGTCGCCCATCCCGATCTCAATCCGCTGCAGCTGCTCGAGGCTGCTCTTTTAGCCCTTGCTGCGCTATGCAAGGACAACCTTCCTGTGGCTAAGGCTATGGCGGCGCAAAATTATTCTGAAGGTATTGACTGCTCTGCCTTCATCCCAATTCACCGTTTGAATAGTCTCATAGAGTCCACTTTCCACACCATGCTGCTCCTAGCCAAGTCCAGATCTGTCAACATCCAGTTAGCGGCATGTTTCTGGTATGTCGGCTCACCATTCTCACGCTTGATCTCACCATACGCAGTGCTGCGCAAGTTCTCAAAGCCATCAACGACGCTCATGTGAATACCTCGATCCCCCAATTGAATCCAACGCCGCAGGCGTATTCATTCAACGAGGACCAAATCACACTTACGCACATCCTTAATCAAATCATGGCGTCTCCGCTTCACGGAGAACTGGAGCGCGGCCGTGCCTGCTTTATAATCAGTGAGCTTTACAATACTCTGTTGCTAATCGTGGCAACTCATATGAATAGGCACCCTTGTACATGGCGAGCACGCTGCTGCGCAAACGGCTGCAGAATGCGGCTGGCTGGGCACCATTGCGAATGTCTTAATCAGCATTACCCCAAATGTTGCCGACTGGGAGGAGGAAGAGTCCAACGATCGCCAGTTTTTCCGAGAGGTGATTTTTACACGACCCGATTTGTTTATTGTCGCCGTAACACTACTTCTGCAGGGTCTATTGTCCGCAATCGCGTCCCTAACATTGCATTCCGAAGACAATCGACAAAAGCTCATCTCGTATCCCGATCTTGCGCAAGCCCTCGCCTCATTACTTCGACATCCTGGCGCTGGAGTGCGACACGCAACCTGTCTCTGCGTTCGCACAATTACGCGCTCTGTTAATGGCTTGCGTACAGCGGTGGTAGATGCAGACCTAGGCCCAAGACTTTTCGAGGTTGTCTGCAAACCCCAGGAGGACCGACGAGTTCGCACCGCAGCTCTATCCGCCATGTGCAACCTCATTACTACTGAGCATTCACCTGCACGTACGGTGTGTAATCTCCTTTGATATGTTTGTTGTTTCTGATGCCGTCGTGTCGTAGGAGATCGTACAGCGTGGAGGCATCGAACGTTTAGTCGAGTTCATCAACTTCAAGGATGAAGCCATGCGAGTCAACTCTGCGTGGGCAATTGGAAATTTTCTATACAAAAGCACGCCACGAGAGAAGCAGCTCGTTATGTCAAAGCTGAGCTGGGGAACGCTGCGTAGGCAAGGGTGATTTCTGGTGTTGGTCCACAATTGACTGATCCTCCCGTAGCCTCCTTCACTCCCCAAATGATGAACTGCGCGAACACGCGTTAACCATCCTCGTCAACTACTCGGTCTCTCCAGGATCAGACGTCATAGACAGTTACGGCCATGATGCGTTGATTGCGACTTTTGATTCTCTCATGTCGGCCGGGACCTCGACCCTCGTTCGCCGGGTACATGCAAAAGCCGGATTATTATGAGTGGATCAAACTGACCTGAACATTTTGCAATTGCAGGCACTTGACTCTTGGCTCGTCCTCATAAGAAACTCGACAGACCGCGGCCATGCTCTGTGTGCCCATGCGCTTCTGACGCGCTTACGAGACCTGCTCGGCCACAAGGAGGTGGATATTCGCACCGCCGCCGCCAAGACAGTTTCGGACCTTTTGCTTTTCAACAGTGATTTTTACCAAGCGCTTCGTGAGTCGGGCATTGAAACGACGTTGCGTATCATGCACGGCCCAAGCCACGTTGGGCAGCACAACATCCATTGGCAGCCCGGCATGGAGGAGCACACAGAGGTCAGGCGCTACGTGAGCGATGCCCTGGTTCATATCGACGCGTGTGGAATTGACGAGGACGAGGATGGGGAGGACTCGGCGATGATGGACCGAGGCTGATCTGTCTTCATACATCATGATCGACGCCATCTCTTATGTCTAGTGTAGCTTTTATCTTACTTAGCATTACAGAATGTCGCGCCCGGGTCGTAATTATGTCCATTGAATTGTTTTCGCGCCATTAGCGAGGCCTCGCCATTTTCGTGCTCCGAGCGAATCTTGGACGAACCTTTCGCGCCACCCACATGGTTACGATGTATGCTCAGGGCCCATCACGGTAGTCAATTGGAGCCCCATGGGGTGATCAGCATGTGACCCAATGACGGCGACGACGCCGGGGTTCTTGAACTTGATGCGTGTAATGGACCTTCTTTAAGCACTGCAGGTATAAAGGTCTCAGTCGCGCGTCAAGTCTAACTTTCCCACTGCACGCGCGACTTTGCTCGTTCTACCAGTATGCTCGCGTCGCTCGCGCTCGCTTTGGCCGCCCACGGCGTCGCCGCTGTCGCCAGCCCGGCTGCGCTCGTCGTTCGGCAAGACACTGCGTCTTCGACTACATCAGTCACGGCCGCGACTCCCTCACCGACTGGTGCAGCCGATGCCAAGCTGCCTTCCCAGGCTCCACTCCCGCCGAAACAGGCTTGGTGTCCCAGCGAGATCTTTTGTGCAGGCGCGGTACGGTGGCCCTGCAACTTGTATTGCAATCCCCTGTCTCACCGGCGTTCCCCATTAGCTCCTGCAAACTGTTAACCTCGCTCGGCCCTTCGGCGACTCAAAGACGATTGTGGACAAGCCAACGCTCAAGTCTAGCAACGATACCATCCAGGCGTATCTTGCCTTTGGAAACGACACGAACGACATTACATATGGCGAAGTTACACAGTTCCTCGAGTCATCATTCGTGCGTATCAGGTGCTGTCAATCACACTCTCAACTCTGATGATGATATAGCAAGGCGAGGGTCGCGAACTACAGGCTTTGGATCTCCCAGAGTACCAGGACAACCCTGATTTCCTAAAGGACATCCCCAACGAGTATGTTGGTTTGCGAAGTTGTCAAAGTTGTCTGACGTTGAGCCGCCAGTGTCGTTAAAGGGTTTTCGAAGACGGTGCACAGTTATTGGCGTGATCTCATTCGCGGAACGAACGATTCTACGCTCTGCGACGGCAAAACATGCGAATCCTCGCTCATCCCTTTGAACCACACCTTCGTCGTACCAGGTGGACGTTTCCGTGAAATCTACTACTGGGACTCGGTAAGAGGGCAGCTCATATAATACTTGCTAGCTTACGCGGATGATTCAGTTCTTCGTCGAGCAAGGTTTGTTGGTGTCTCACCTTTACGACGTGGTGAAATCCACCCTTCAAAACTTCATGGACCAACTTGAGGTGTGTTTTGTGAACATCTTCTATTCAAGGTGTTGATTTTTCCCAGTCTTTTGGCTTCATTCCAAATGGCGTAAGTGAACATTCGTCTGCTTAGTTACTGGGAAACTCACCTTGTACAGGGCCGCATCTACTACCTGAACCGGTAAGACATCCCCAATCGTCATGAACTCCTCTGACTATCGCTTAGGTCTCAACCACCCTTCTTCATCCACGTAAGACTTGTAACTACAGCGGCACGACTGTTGTGCTAAACTTGGCTGTGCAGATGTTGTACACCTACGTGAATGCCACTGGTGACACGGACATTTTGGATCGTGCTCTGCCTCTGGCTGAGGTACTTTCAACTCCGTATTTAAAAACACACCAGCTAATCCCGGATTTGCGTTTTCAGGCTGAGCTGGACTGGTGGAAGTCTAACAGGAGCATTGCCATCAAGTCTCCGTTCACGAACACGACACGCAATGTCTACCATTATTCTGTCACCAACTCTGCCCCTCGCCCGGAGGTGCGTACGAGCTGCACCTCGGAATAAAACAATTACTGACACTCTACCAGTCTTATTATGAAGGTACGCTGCTGCTATAAAGTGGCAGAATTCCCGCTCATCGCCGCCATCCCGACAGACTACACCACAGCTAACGGGGAAGGTGCTAATCTTAATGACGACCAAAAGGCAAATCTCTACGCCGAGCTTGCCAGCGGTGCAGAAAGTGGCTGGGACTACAGCTCGCGTTGGATGAAGGATCCTCTCGCTGGCAAAGATGGCGACTCCCCAAACCCGCGGCTACGATCCCTCAACGTCCGCGAGACGGTTCCGGTTGATCTGAACTCTCTCCTTTACCGGTCTCACGAGGACTTGGCATCCTTATACGCTAAGAATAAGAAGGACTCCGACGCCAGCCGCCACCGCGAAGCGGCGTCTTCCTTGCGTGAGGCCATTGTCGATTTGTTCTGGGACGCCAGTAAATTTGGGTTCTACGACTTCAACTCCACGGCGAACGCACGAAGCTCGCAGCTCACGGCTGCTCACTTTTATCGTACGCTGCCGTTTCCTTCCAGTGAGCCTCTTGGGCGCTGATGCTTGTCTTCTAGCCTTGGCATTTGGCATTCACCCACCCGAGCTCGTCAAGGATGCTCGTTCTGCATTCAACGCATTCACATCTCTTCATCTGGTGCTGAATCGCTACAATGGCACGTACCCGGCTACTTGGACGACCACCGGCGAGCAGTGGGATGCACCAAATACCTGGCCACCGCACCAATATCTCGTCCTCGAGGTTTGTCTCTTCTGTGGTTTGGATTATCCCGCCTAAAACTAATGTTGCTCAGGCTTTACGCAACCTGCCTTCCAACGTAACGGACGGTCTGATTCCTGACGGCGGTTCTCTCGGTCTCCTACCAGCAGGTCATCTTGGTGTCGACAATGACAGTCTTCCGAAGCAGATTCTCGCCGGTGGCGCGGACGCAACGCAAGACGACATCTCCGTCAACTCGGATGGTAGCATCAGCAATGGCGGCAAGGCGAAGGATGGCGAGAACTGGTCATTGGCCTTACAGAGACGGTTCTCGAACAGATACTTCAGCGCGGCCCTTTGCTCGTGGCATGCGACTGGTGGCGAGCTTCCGGATGGGCTTCTTCCCCGCCTTTCCGACAGCGAACTCAACGTAACTCAAGCCACCGCCCTTCATGGCAACATGTTTGAGAAGTTCTCGCTCATCGACATCGACTCCGCTGGCAGAGGTGGAGAGTATACTGTCCAGGCTGGGTATGTGTGATGAGTTGATGCACAGGCGTGAAGCTGATTCGTCCCCTCTTTGACAGCTTTGGATGGACTAACGGAGTGCTGCTCTATGTCGCAGACCGTTACGGAGATGTTTTAGAGACTCCTGCTTGCCCGCCAGTGCTTGCCATTAACGACAATAACGGCAGCGGCGGCAATGGTGGGGCAGGTGCCGCCTCCACAGTCCGCACATCCGTCGCACTCATCGTGTTCGCCGCGATGACGGCAGTTCTCGTGGCATGAGTTCGGAGAGCACATACACAAACAGAGTGCATGTTGTATAGTACGATGATTACATATTACGATCGTGACAGGTCTTGGAGCCATTTCGGTTCAGCCGACCACGCTTTGATACCATCGCTGTCGGTCAAGATATGTCTCAAGGAGGTAATGTTGCCACAGGCGACGAGTTGAGCAATGAACGGTGTGAAGTGTGCAGTTCGTACGCTGAGAAGAGAACGAGTTTTACTGGGTGCCCTATATGGACTGGTGCCACACTCACCATTGTAAATCCCACTCGAACATGCTTCTCACATGTTGTTTGGCGACTTCTATCCCCGTTACCTCATACGCTTCGAACAAGTCAAGATATTCGAGCGCTAGTGTCCACGGTCTGTCCGACGGGACCTGCTCTGCGAAAAGCCTGTAGAGAGTTAAATCACCGTAGGTTTGAACGTAGTCGCTCAATGACTGACCTGGGATTACCTAACAGAGCCTCGCCAACCATTACACCAGCAGCTCCAGTGAACTCGAGATTTGTTTTACAGTCGGAGAGGGTTCTCACATTCCCATTGCTGACAACACTCGTCCCCGAGATGCCCTCATTTTCGAGTGCTTCACGAACGGCTGCGACCCATTGCAGCTCGGCTAAGCCGTGCCGCCGTCGCCGAGCTGAGACGTGTCGAGCGTGTAAAGCGATAACCGAGGCACCTGCTTTCGCAAGGCGCACCGCCAGCTCGACAGTCATAGGTGCAGTGCTGCAGAGACGTATCTTGACATGGACGGGAATGGAGAGAGATGCGACGAGGGAAGAAACAATCTGCTCGACCAGTGGCCAGTCGCGACGTGCTTGAATCAAGTAGCCACCGATATGGGCGTCGCAGGCGTGCTGCTGTGGACAGCCCAGGTTGACGTCTACTGCGTCGCAGTACGGCTCTAGGAGTTTCGCGGCTGCGCACATGACATCTGGAACGTTGCCACCAAGTTGTGCGACGACTGGCCGACCAAGTTCGACGGTGGCTCCGCGGACGAGATCGGCAAGATGCCTCTCACGATACGGCGCATCGTCTACAAGCCTGTTGGCCATGTACATTTGGGTGTAGGTGAGCGTTGCCCCGTGCATGCGCGTTTGTATGCGAAATGGAAGATCGGATTGCTTGACCTGGCCGAGACAAGCGGTCTTGTGAGGACCTCTGGCCACCAATCAAAAACTCAAGACAAGCACCATTGGCGCGGCTATGTAGCGAAGACATGCAACTGGGAGTGGCTTTGGTAGAGACATAGCAGGCAGAAGCCCTGTCGGATGTGGTCAGGCGAAACGGTTGGGGTTCAAGTCACGTCCCGGTTTTGCCCGTCGTGTCTCGTTCCTTCGACCTTGACTTTTCGCAATGCTTTCGCGGCGAGCCTTGACGCGCCTTGTGCGTCTTTTCTCGCTATGTTCAAAGTGTACATGCTAATCACAATTTCTAGCCGCGCTTGACGCGCTCAATTGTGACGGCAGCGGACGCGACGGTGCCCAAGTCGGAGCCGTCGACATCGGAGCCGTTCACCGTGCGCCTGCATGAGGACTCGTTCCAGTCTTACCACTGCGATAAGCCAAGTCTCGAGGTCGAAGTCGAAAAGAACGATCTGCTGCGCCAATACAAGCTCATGTACACAATGCGCCGCATGGAAATGGCCGCCGACCAAATGTACAAGGCAAAGCTCATCCGCGGCTTCTGTCACCTTGCTATCGGCCAGGCGTGTTCACTCACCCCGATCGAGGGTTTGCCTGCTGATACGTTTCCAACAGGAAGCGATCTCGGTTGGTCTTGAGGCAGCTATTACGCGTGAGGACCTTGTCATCACCGCATACCGCTGCCATCCCTTTGCCGTTCTCCGTGGTGGTTCGATAAAGGGCGTGCTCGCAGAGCTCCTCGGTCGACAGGATGGCATGTCGCGGGGCAAGGGCGGCTCTATGCACATCTTCACACCCACTTTCTTTGGCGGCAATGGTATCGTCGGCGCGCAGGTCCCCGTCGGCGCTGGTCTCGCCTTCGCTCAAAAATACCTTGGCAAAAACACCGCGTCCTTCGCCCTCTACGGTGATGGCGCGAGCAACCAGGGTCAGGTCTTCGAGGCCTACAACATGGCCAAGCTCTGGGACTTGCCAGTTGTCTTCGTCTGCGAAAACAACAAGTATGGCATGGGTACCTCGGCGGAGCGCAGCTCCTCCAACACTCAGTACTTTACCCGTGGCGACCAAATTCCTGGCATCCAGGTCAACGGCATGGACATCATTGCGTCGCGGCAGGGTGCCAAGTATGCTCGTGACTGGGTGACTTCTGGCAAGGGTCCGCTCCTGCTCGAGTTCGTTACATACCGCTACGGTGGTCACTCGTGAGCTCTATATTCTCGCAACTGAGCTACGTTTTCTCACCGCTATGCAGCATGTCCGATCCTGGTACAACCTACCGCACGCGTGACGAAATTCAGCGCATGCGCAGCACCAACGACCCGATTCGTGGACTTGATAAGTACCTGCAGGAGTGGGGCCTGGCCACAGAAGAAGACCTCAAGACGCTGGAGAAGGAGGCTAAGGCCGAGGTTGACCAAGCGGTTGAAGAGGCCAAGGCGTCGGCTGAACCAACTGAGAAGGACCTCTGGACAGATGTCTATTACAAAGGCACTGAACCTACTTTCCTTCGCGGCCGCGAGCGCGACGAGGTTCACTACTATTAGATCACCTCTAGACTGCCCGGCATTGCCATTTCGTTACCCTGTAATCTTCACCTTGCGTTTGTTCGGGATTGTGCGAACCTGTGTTCTCCGCTATTCGCGCTTTTACTATGCATCGTGCATCCCGTCTCGTGCGATGCACAAAACGGGCGTGCCTGCCTACCACACGCCTGGGTAACACACAACAGTTGAACTTGAATGCGCGCAGACCCTTTGCTATCTCTGCGCGTTCAGCATCCGAGCTGCAGGCTTCATCCAAGTCGTTCCCACGCCCCGCCCGCCCATTACCTGAGCTCAAGGTTTGCAACTTACAGACTCGAGGCTCATAGATTTGACAGCGCAATGTGCAGACATGGTCTCCGTTACTTTGGCTTGCCACTAGCGCAGGCCTTGCGGGATGGGTTGCGTTCGTGCTGCGAACAACCAATTCAGAACGCGCCACGTCCTCTGTGATGCGGCAAGTCGTCTTCGATATCCGCCAAAGCGACGAAGTATGCGCTGCGTTAGGCAACGAAGTCCAGCCTGAGAATGGATCATTCGTGTATAGCGGTTACCCGCGCGTGCAGGGAACAGTATGTCGCCTTTTCTGGTATCTTCTTAGTCTTATGAGCTGGTGGCCTAGATGAGCCTGCTGCAAGGTAAAGTGGACATCTCGTTTCGCGTCCGCGGGTCTCTAGGTCAGTACCTTCCGCAACACCTCAGTGCAAGAACTGACGATGCCACCAGGAGCGGGAACGGTATACTTCACCAGCATAAGGAAAACAAAGGGTCGGCCGTTTGTCATATGTGCGTCCTCTTGTGCAACCGTCTGCAGCGTACGGTGGCTCACTGCATTGACTGATTTGCCAGTGCGCTTCCGAGTCGTATGCGATAACGGGACGATAGTGTCTCTTCGTGAACACTACGAAGATGGCGCGCCTTCACCAAGTGAAGCCACGGCGAAGCAATAGAATATGATTTATAAACGACCCTTTCGGAAACATTCCCCTGCAAACGATCGCGGGCGGCTGACTCCGAACATCGTTCTTATGGCTTGTTTCCTGCGGCGATGACGGCTTACATCTTGACCTCCCATATCTCGCTCACATGCGCGTTCTCATCGTCGGAGCAACTGGACCCTGCGGTATTCTGCTCATTCAGGACAGCCTGGTGCATGGTCACGACGTAGTGGTGTACGCGCGATCCCCTTCCAGATTACCGCCAGACATCCCGGCCAACGATCGAGTGACCGTGATTGAAGGGCAACTTGGCGATGCAGAGACTCTGAAGCGCGCCCTACAAGGTGTTGATGCTGTTCTCAGCGCACTGGGGCCGCCAGTCTCAGTCAAGTCGCCGCTGTATCCGTCGGATACGCCGATTGCGAAAGGCTACGTTGTTTTGGTTCAGGCTATGAAGGACGTCGGGTGCAGACGCCTCATTGCTCTCGGTACAACAAGTATCAAGGCACGTGCCTTCCTAGCATACACCCCTGCCATGCTGAGTTGGCGCGCAGGATCCCTCTGACCGTTTCTCTCCGACTTTCTTTGCTCTGGTCACCGGCGTGATGGCACTGGCGACGAATGCATACAGGGATGTTGTTCAATGTGGCAAGATCATCACTGAGAGCGGTTTGGACTGGACAGTGGCGCGGGTTCCAGTACTGAATGACCAAGATGATATCGAGGTACGCGCGACCGGATTTCCTGGTCAAACTAGTTTGACCAATACAACTAGTACATAGCGGGTTATGTCGGGGACGGACATACAAAGCCCGTGCTCACCAGAAAGGCGTTTGCGAAGTTCTGCCTGGACGAACTGGAGGCGAAAGTCTGGGTCCAAAAGCTGCCTTTGGTTACATCTCCACGCATCTGGCCTAGGCATTAATGCGTTCCACGTCCTATATGTACAATATCATCCTGAAGGTATCTTGATCGTCAGATATCGGCGGAGAAGACATATTGTGCCTGAAATCACGCCAACGGGGGGCAGTAGCCAGTTGACTTTCCAAAACCAACCCGCCTCGGCGTCCAGCTGGCGTGCGAGTCGCACGACCTGAACCTTGGCATGCTCGCGATTGCCGGAGTTATCAAGCAGATCATCTGCATAATCTGCTTTTCGACTAATCGACATCTGTGACTTGATGCGGGCGAGAGCCTCTTTTTCCGTATAGCCGTCACGGCTCATGAGCCGCTGTATCTGCACTTCTGGCGGACTGTCCAAAGTGTGAGATAAGCCGCTGTGGGACTTGCACTACTGGGCGCACCAATAGACAACCACAACCTTCCCGCAGTAGCGCCAAAGACCGCCTTCGACGAGGAGCGGAACATCCAGAATGCAGACGCGTTCGCCGTGCAGCCAATGCTTGATAATCTGCCAAAGCATTATGCGTCGTATGCGCGGGTGCATGATGCGCTCCAATTTGCGTCTGTTCTTCTCGTCTGAGAAAACGATTTGATTGAGGGCCTTGCGGTCCAAAGTGCCATCGGGTAGGATGACGTGTGAACCGAATGTCTTCACAATGTGCCTGAGCGCAGGTTGGCCTGGTTCAACGACCTGACGCGCAACAAGGTCGGCATCCACGACGGGGAAGCCTAGCGATTTCAGCTGGCCCGATACGGTGGACTTTCCTGTCGAGATGCTGCCGGTTAAACCAACCACTGCCGAAAGCCATAAACATCAACGCTGGCCCGATACTAGTTCCCATATTTGCAAACCTAGCATGTTCGACGCGCACGAGACACCGTAACGGGAGGCGGGTAGTAAAAGCGAGGCGCAGAAATGCGACTCGAGGAGGAAGGCATGGACATGGCCGTCGAACTCCGCAATTATATAAGTAGCAGAAGATACAATTCTAGATATTAGTTTAGACGCATAAAGTGATCGGTTTGGAAGGTATATATTATTTGCGAGGCCGATTAAGTAGTGTCTCGTTCTGTCTATAGATAATACACACTGAACATTAGAGATCATCTCCTAACTTGATCATGTCCTTCTTGAGCGCGATTTGATTGCGTAGCAAGTTGATGCGGGATTCAACACGACCGCCCATCTCAGTCTCACGGCTGGCGAATGTCATCGCTGTGTCGAGACTCGCTTCAGCTTTTGCAATCCCAATAGCAGGGCTCCAATCCTCGCCGTCGCGCGAACGACGCTTGCTGATCTGGAGCAATGAGAGGACGGCCATCTCAACATTAGCAACCAGGGCTGCCCACTTGCAGTCAATCTCCTTGCCACGGTTCGCAGCCTCCTGCAGGTGAACTGTTGCGTCCGCATAGTTACCTGCAACGCTGTGCAGTACGCCAAGGAGAGTAGATCTAGATGCAAACTCCTCTGGGTGTAGCAGGTCCGGATCCTCTTGGGTCTGAATGTTGTTTGCCAGCGGTGGAGGCGTCAACTTGGTCCATTCCGCGATCAACGACTCGGCACTCTGACGGTCGAGCCTATAATGGGCGTTCAAGAACAGGCCAAGTTCTGCACCATGAGAGAGAGAGAGAGAGAGAGAGAGAGAGAGAGAGAGAGAGGCGTTATCAGAGAAAGAGGCTGTACATATGACTTATGTCACACTCACGATGTGCTGGATTGATAGAGATTTCGTCAATCCAAGACTGCCGTTTGGCACTCTCAGCGCGCATCTTGACTTTTGCGTTGTAGATTCCAACTAAAATTGGGTATCAGCAGTAGCACCTACCAGCTCTCGTAGCACCTACGCTGCCTCCGGATGAATGTTTCCATTGGGAATTCGCGCTGTCCCTTCTTCGCCTCAAGCAGAACTGGTATTTCTTCAAGAAGCGGCCTCGCCCTCTCACGATCACCGGCAGAAATGAAACATCCTAAAACGGATGTGTGATTGGTGAGCATCGTGTCATACCGCCTCCAGTGTATGGCTAACCTCCCGCCAGAGCGTTGTAAACAGCCGGGCTCCTGGATTATATTATTGGCAGTGAATACCAGCGGTTAATGAGCACGCACCATTTATTCATGCCCTTCAGTGAAACAAACTCCTCTGCTGCTTCCCGATATTGACCGTGAGCAAGAAGGACCCATGCGAGATCGTAGTGTAGCTGACAACGGGTCAGCAACGTAACACATGATGCAAGGGATGATCTCGAACCATGATGTTTGCTTGTCTAAAGGTCTTTCCTGTTTCTGGCTGAATCGCAGCACGCAGACACGCGATGGACTCATCCACCTGGGCAGTAGTGATCAGTTTGGGTGAATTGACACAAAGGCTGCAATGAGCGCAGCTCACCTTGCCATTAAGACGCATGATCTTAGCCTGCGCAAACGTCCATCAGCCATTTGGGGGGGGGATTGGGGGCAATCGGATATCGACTTACTCTGTGTAGACTCCACAACGAACCACCGGGATACTTGTCCCAGCATCTGAGGGCATAAATATCGGGTGGAATCACCCAAATTGCCACGTACAAAGAAACCATCTTGGTGTACTGCTCGGTCACTCGCTCTTCATCTGCGAGCCATCCACATATCTGCAGTTGCAGACCTATAGCAAGATGAGACCGGCATCCGCAAGTAGTGAAAGTTACTTGCCATAATATGACATTAACGTCAATCGTGCAAAGCTGGCGTGGACATCCTGTCGGGATGCAGACTCGGACAACGCCTGAAGAGCCTGGGCTAAATCCGCGCTGAAACCAAACCAACCCACTACGGACCTGTTATGACGATGAGATGAAGAGTAAAAAGATGTGTGGGCGCCTCACTTGACGCGTGCAGGGAGCAGAGAAAACACAAGATTAAAGAGACCATAGCCTGTCGCCAATAAACGAGCTGTTGAAGCGGTCAAACACCGAGACTCACCATATGCAGTCCCAGAGACAATGAATTCTTCGAGTTGCGGCTCAAAGTTCAGGTTCGCAAGGTTGTCGGTTGAAGTATTTGGAGTCAGCCAGCGGGAGAAGAGTCCCTTGCGAGCTGAGCTGGGGGCAATTGTGGCGTTCACGTCGGTCGTCGAGGACGGCGCTGACCGTGCCTTGGGCACACTGCTCGAGTAGTGGCTTAACCCATCCGGAAAGACGGTCTTGAAAAGCCTGAGGCGTCGTAAGCAACCTCAAATTTGATCACGGCGTAATCAAAGCTGCTTACTTTGTGAACTGTGAGTGAGCTCTAAATATACGAGTTAGTTGTAATAACAAGCGACATTCACAAGCAGCTAACTTGTTCAGAGAGTACATGCATTGCATATACCCCATGTACGTCTCTCCAATTGCTTGGGAGAGCCCCGTCAGGACGGCGGCATCGGCGCGCACGACATCCCACTCGAGTCCCGCCCCATAACGAGAGCTCTGTTGCCCTTTCGCACTCAATACTTGCGCTTTGACCGAGACGTCCACCTCGGAGAGCGCCTGAGTAGCCGCCGCGAGCAAGTCGGACTGGCAGGCAACAATTGAGCCGTTCTATTCCAAATCGCAATCTAGAGTGGGCTGACCTCCGCTCCCAACGCGGCCTGAAGGAAGAGGCAGACCGCGGTGCCCATATGGTGAAATGGGGAGTGCTGCTGAGAGACTAATGCTGGCGTCAGCAGGCTAGCGACACGGCCGCCGAATGACGCTGAGCGGTGGCACGTACAGAGTGCTTTGGCCCCATCCAAGTCATTGGACCACAGCAAGTCGAACCCTGCTTGAGCTTTGTTGAGGTCTGCAACGGCGCTGCTCATCGAAACGAGACAATAATGAAGATGAAGGAGGAAGAGTGTCACCGTGCCGCAACAGCCGCGTGACGGTCGGACGCCGTCACGGCGCGACTGCTTCATGCGGTTAGGGGCAAATGCAGGACAACCCACGCACGACCCACTCTGAAACCTGTGACAAGTGGTTGGGTAGGATTCAAGGTGACTAATTAGGGTGTGCATGTTGCGAACCCGTCTCGTATATGTACTATGACTACCATAGGTGAAGCTGAGTCAGTGCTGATCACGCACGCACGGCCTCACCCTGTATGCAACGGCGCAGAGCTTTTAGCTATTGTTCGAGTTCTTGTGTCATCTGGATGTGACTAAGGGCATATTTATAATCCAAGAATTGCTTTCCAACTCGTCCAAGACGAAGGCGGCGAACACCTTCCGAGTCAGGACAATCGGTGGGCTCCCATCAACATAGCCCGCGATATACTGCATATGGTGAGGATAAAGCACTAAAAATTTGGGATCTCACTTACCTCGTTGCTCATTCCGTTTGTCGAACCAGCTATTCAAGGAAGAACATTGTAGACACGAACTTCATTCTACAGCTTGCACTTGTAAGAGGACTGATAAAATGCATCAAGCAGGGTTTCATCATTATGAAATTTGTGAGCAAAAAGAGCACAAGTTACCCGTGGTGGAGATTGCGAGGTTGGCTCCGGATCCTAGAAGTTTAGAGGTTCTATGGTGAACCCAATGGACTCGCTATTGACTATTGCACAGCCAGACCGAAGTTACCAAGGCACTATGGCCGAGTGGTTAAGGCGATTGACTAGAATTTGTACTGTTCTGAGCAGTATAACGCTATATCAATTGGGCTCTGCCCGCACAGGTTCAAGTCCTGTTGGTGTCGAAGCTTTTGGGGAACAAGCAACTCGTCCAGCCTTTTGCACATTTTTGTTGCCAAGTTCCCGCGACCCAGCTTATCCTCACATGATATCTTGTGCGAAGCGTTTATATGCGCAGGAAAACTGTGAGAGGATGCGTGTCGATTAATTTTCAACATTACTGTACTGTACAATGCTTGAGAACAAGAGATCATGAAGACTTTGGATCGGAATCCTTCTTCTCTGCCTCGTCCGCCTTCTTCCCCTTCTCCTTGTCGGCTTCAGACACAGCTTTGCCTTCAGGCTTCGAGGAAGCTTCTTGCTTGCCCTCCTCCAGCTCAGCGTTGCCGTTGGCCGCCTTGTTGTCGACCAACGCGTGCAGCGCAATAACCGCCCTTGCGAGACTGCTGAGATAAACAACCAGCAGTTGGTCGTTGGTGTTTTGAATGAAGGCGCCAGTACTCTGTGGGTCGGCAAGGTCGGGCAGAAGGTTGAGGGCGTCCTGAAGCTGGTACACGATCTGGTGATTCACGGGATACTTGCCCGAGGCGACGGCTTGCAGATAGTCGCGTATTTCTAAAATGCGAGATTGCAATCCGCGTAAAGAAGCAAACTGTTCGGCGACGCGAGTCGAGAGTGTGGTGGTCGTAGAGTCCTTGATGTCGCGTAGGAGGTGCTCGACACCAATCTCTTCTGCCTCCTCGGCCTCAATCGCGGAGGGAACGTGAAAGAACGTCTTCCGGGTTTCTGTGCCATCCTAATAAGTGAGAAATTAGCGCAAGCTGCAAGACGCGTGCCACAATAGCTGGCTGGAGACTCACATCCTTGATCTCCTCGACAGCAAAGTACGCGTCTGTGGGAATGCCAACAGCTTGCTGCCGAACATCGACAATGACCATCACTGGGCGGGCAATAAAGCGTTTGAAGAGTTCATTGATCTCCTGGTCCGATGCACGCAGTTTGGGCCCCGAGTGGTACCAGCCGATCATGCGTTCACGCGCTGGAAATCACTGAGTTGGAGAGCTGTGGCGCGACGGGGAAGGACGAACCATTAACTTTCTTGAACATCTCCCACATGCCCTCGATGTAGTTGTGGTCAAGGAACCAGGTCTTCTTGTCTTTGTCGTCTTCCTCGAATGGGATCGCGAACGAGTTAGCGACGTTGACGGTTTTGCCATTGTCCTGGCCGAGCAAGACGCCGACGACGCGTTTGTGCGGTGACCGTGCTGCTGCGCGTGCGTGGTGGTCCGCTACGGAGAGCAGCACAAGAGGGTGGACGACTGAAACGCGCGTCATGAGTAGGGTACGCGTGCATATACTTCTGCGGAGTACGCACTGACGGTTGTGTTGGCGAGAGCCGTCAGCTAAGGATACTATCAGATCGGCACTCGCGTGTGAAATTGTAATCGGAACGTGCCTGTTCGGTCGAGGTGGCTACCATTGCGGGCAGGAGGGCAAGAGGATGGCGAGCGGAGTTGTACGCGACGCGCGTCTTGTCCTCATGTCCTCCACATCCGTCTCCACATCGTCCGCCCAGCTACTCGCAGACGCGAATGCGGCTGTTGGGTCGGACCCACGTAAGGCAGAGAAGCTGTTTCAGCAGGTGCTCGCCTCCGAGCCAGCAGGTACTTAACCACTGTCTGTTTGGGTCCATGGCGTGAACTGACGCGTAGCAGAACGCGACCAAGCGGAAGCGAACCTCAAGGATCGTGAGGCAGCACTCACAAGATTAGCGGAACTGTATCGTGACGAGAAGCACGTTAATCTACCCGGATGAACGGTCGATGTGAGACTGACTTTACCTCTTTATAGGAATGCGAAAGCGTTGGCAGAAGTTGTGCGCAAATCGCGCTCGTTCCTGTCATCTACAGCGAAAGCAAAGACCGCTCGACTCAGTGAGTCGATCGTCTCACTCATGGTTGTCCACTAACGAACGCACGTCGGGCTAGTCCGCTCACTGCTTGACATGTTCTCGTCCATCCCGGACAGCAAGCAGATGCTCACCGATGTCATCCTTGAAAATATAGAATGGGCAAAACAGGAGAAACGCATATTCCTCAAGCAGAGTCTCGAAACCCGCCTCGTCGCCCTCTACCTCGACAGCAACTCCTTCAAGCCCGCTCTTGCTCTCGTAGACAGCCTCCTCTCAGAACTCAAGCGTCTCGACGACAAGTTGATTCTTACCGAAGTTCACCTTCTTGAATCACGCATCTACCGCGGCCTCGGCAATATGCCAAAGGCCAAGGCTGCGCTCACCTCTGCCCGTACCGCCGCAAACGCCATCTACTGCCCACCTCACCTCCAGGCCGCACTTGATCTCCAGTCTGGAATTCTTCACGCGGAAGACAAGGACTACAAGACTGCCTACTCGTATTTCTTTGAGACGTTTGAGAACTTGAGCCAACAGGACGATCCTAAGGCACTCAACAGTCTCAAGTATATGCTCCTCTGCAAGATCATGCTCAACTTGCCTGAGGATGTCACGTCGCTACTCTCCATCAAACTTGCGCTGCGATATGCACAGCTCAAGGAAGTTGAGAGCATGCGCGCTGTTGCGCGCGCCCACCAAAATCGCAACTTGGCCGAGTTTGAAAAGGCATTGCGCGACTACCGCGAGGAACTGTCGTCCGACCCAACCATTCGCTCCCATCTAGCTGCGTTATACGACACCTTGCTGGAGCAAAATTTGCTCCGCATTGTCGAGCCGTACTCGGTGGTTGAGATTGACCATGTGGCCAAGACTGTCGGACAGGAGCGGCAGCAGATCGAGGCCAAGTTGTCCCAGATGATCCTCGACAAGGTATTCAACGGCGTGCTTGACCAAGGCAGAGGATGTTTGATCATCTTTGATCAACAAGAGGATGACGTGAGTGATATATCCTGACTTGCTCGCCGTTTGGAGAGCTAAAACTATCATGTAGGTCGCTTACGAGAGCGCGATTCATATGCTGGAGCAGGTTGGCAAGGTTGTGGACTCATTATACGCCAAGGCAACCAAGCTTGCATAGTTCTGTATAGTAGACGAAAGACGAGATTAAGCACGAGCAGAGCGGGTGCCGTTGAAATGAAGTGCAGTGCGCTGTGTATGACGTCCACACGAGTGGATCCGCGTCCTGCCGCGCGTACTCTGAATCGTACACTCTTCTGCGTCACCTCTTGTGTCTGCGTCGGCTACACGATGTTGAGACACAAACTTGGCGCGCTGCCACTGCGCGTACCTTTGGCTGCGTGGCCCTCGCATGCGATCATGCACCAACTTGTGCGACCGCGCGTTACGTTCGCGCTGCAGCGACCCGCAGCCCGATTCCTCATGACAGGTCCCGCGACCGAGCCAATCAAGCCGCGCCCTAGCACTGCTCGGCGTGCGCTCACTGTGGCCAAATATTGCGGCTTCATTATCGCGTCAACTGTCGTTGGGCTTGGTGTCGTGACCGGCGCGATATTTGTTCACGACGCGATGACCTACAACACGCGGCACGTGCATGTTCAGTCGGTCTCGCTGCGTGCTTACCTTGCGTAGGCACCTTGACCGCGTGCCCGTCTCACCTCTCGCGCTCAAACACGATATTGGTGGACCCAAGAACTTGCCAATTGCTCGCGTTCTTGTGGACGATGAAGTTCGCGCCCCTGAGTCTTGCCGGCGCGCTTTTGTTGACAACTGTCCTTCTAGGACAGTGAAGAGAACCAACTTCTTGCCAAAAAACCTAGACTTGTTATCATCGGAAGCGGTTGGGGCGTACGTTGTCGAGTGCAACTCTTTGAACCTCGGTTTACCTTGTGCAACAGGCAATGTCCCTTCTTAAGACGCTGCGACCGGACGACTATCACGTTACTCTCATCTCACCCACTACTACCATGGTTTTCACTCCCCTTCTTCCTTGTGGGTGCTCAGTGTTGTGTTGTTGTCTTTGTGGCAGTTACTTACTTGGTCCTTGGCAGCGGCTGCCGTCGGAACGGTGTCACTGCGGGCTCTCATGGAGTCAGTCCGCAAACTTATCGCTCGTGTACATGGCCATTATATCATGGGAACGGCCGTCGATGTTGCCTTCAACGAACGCTTGGTTGAGATCCAAACTGCCGGTCCAAACGGTAAACCTCGGAACCTCTATGTCCCGTCAGTGTTGTTCAAATGCTCACATTAACGCCGATTTGACTTCTGAGCTTTGTTGGCTACAGGTATGACAAGCTCGTTATTGCTTGCGGCTCGGTCTCCGCTAGTCATGGCGTCCCTGGCATAGAGCATTGCTTCCAACTCAAGACGATTGAAGACGCTCGCACAATCCGAAGACGCATTTTGAGTGCGAATGACATCCCTGTTTTTGCTTTTGGACCCTTAATGTTTTTTTTATATAGCAAACTTCGAAGCGGCCAGTTTGCCGTCCACGACTCCCGAGGAGCGCAAGCAGTTGCTGAGCTTCGTGGTGTGCGGTGGCGGGTGGGCAGATTCTCTTCAGAATTTTGTACTGGCCCGCTTACGGATGACTTCAGGCCTACCGGTGTCGAGACAGCTGCAGTATGTCCACATATTGGCTTCCTATGCAGTTTTATTAACGAGCCTCTAGGAAATCTATGATCTTTGCCAGGAAGACATCATCAACTACGTCTGTGCACAACTGTCGCTATTTCTTGTCTCTGTTGATCAAGCATCATCTAGTTTCCGAAACTGGTCCGCGAGGAGGTCTCCATCTATCTCATTCAATCCAGAGATCATATCTTGAACACGGTACGCAGGCCTTGTCGTCTCGAGCTTGGCTGATACTTCAGAACAGTACTCGGAGGCAATCAGCAAGTACGCAGAGGTGAGATCCCTCGTAGCTACATTCCACGACCCTTTCTTATCTTCTCACACAGAAAAAGTTTGGCAAGGACGAGGTCAACGTCATTGTCAATGCTCGGTGAGATCTTGAGGCAAGGATAGGCCTATAATCGGCTCATTGTTCCGTCGCCTCGCTCCCAGCGTCCAGGGTATTCATGAAGACCATGTCACATACACTACCAAGGACCCCGCAAGTGGCCGTACGATTGAACACAAGATCCCTGCAAACTTTGTTCTCTGGTCTACTGGCATCTCTAAGAATCCTTTCGCAGAGCGCGTTACATCACTTGTGCCGAACCAAGTTCATAAGAGAGTGAGATTGTTGTTGTTGGACTTTATGTCCGCTAACCGTTGCCGCTTCACAGGCCATTGAAACTGACGCCCATTTGCGGGTAAGCTGCTACGATGTAGATATCAATGGTGCCATCTGATATTCTATATGCTCTAGGTCAAAGGCGCTCCACTTGGGACGGTTTACGCCATCGGTGACTGTGCGACCGTAGAGACTTCAGTGCTGAGCCATCTTCTTGACTTCGTTGCCGAGGCGGATGCGAACAACGATGGTCGCATTGACTTTAATGAATGGCAGGTACGTAAATTGCGAATGGTTCACACCATTCCACTGATGTAGATAATCGACAGTTCATGTCTACCCGCATCAAGAAGAAACTGCCCATGACAGCTCAGCATCTCAGCGAGGTCAGAGAGATAACCCCTGAAGCCGGGTTTTGACTGACATACTCGACTGGCAGATCCGCGAGCTCTTCCATCGCTTCGATGTTGACAAGGACAGCTCACTTGGGCTTAACGAACTGGCGCTTCTCCTTCAAGAACTCGACCGTAAACTGACGTCGTTGCCAGCAGTATGCTTCGCTGAAGGCGGATCTCACAGATAACTGATCATATCGCAGACCGCCCAAGTTGCCAGTCAGCAGGGCAAATACCTCGGCAAGAAGTTCAGCACGATCGCCCGTAAACAACCAGCGGGTGCACAGGACGAAAATTTCGATGTGGATGACGCTGTGGCAGATACATTCACCTACAAACATCTGGGCAGTCTTGCCTACATCGGCAACGCCGCTGTATTTGACCTCGGCAATTGGTCTTTCATGGGCGGTCTCGCGGCAATGTACGCTTGGCGCTCCGTCTACTGGAGCGAGGGTGTGTCGGCAAGGCAAGTTGTTTAAAAGCTCTAAGTTTCGGCAAAATGTTCACAATCAAGCTGCACAGGACACGCGCGTTACTCATGATGGACTGGATCATTCGGTAAGCGGGTTTGGCTAAACAGACTATGAAGACGTTGACGACTTTTAAAAGCGGCCTCTGGGGTAGAGATCTTTCGACCTAAACGTGGACATTATTACACTCTCAGTTCTCCTGCCATTCGAGAGACCCGACTAAAGCTACTCTGCCCGCCAAAGATCCACTTGTGGGCGAAAGGACGGTCATTTTCCGAGATGTAATGTCGATTGATGTGCTAGACAATATGCGGCAAATTAGTGAATGCAGATGTGTCAGATTTCGATCTAGCGAAGACGCACATAATCACGAATCCCGCGATATCGTGAAGTGCGAGTTGTTGATCATGCCCATCTCCGTCGCCGTCCATTTCTGATTGCGATAGCAAGGCGAGAACGGCGTTGAGCAGACCTGAACCAGGTTGGGATGGATCAACAGGGATAGCCTCGACTTCGGAGATGCGTCTTTCTCCTCCAATCGGGAGTGCAGAGGACGGTGCCATTGACTCTGCGAAAATCAGCCGGAGGACTAGGCGAGGAGAAGGTGCTTGCCTGCCCCTCCCACGCGGTAGATCGATATGTCCCCGAAGGATACGACGGACGAGTGCGGCGACAGCGACAAGTCGTAGATCAGGTCGCCGCCCAGTTTATCGACAGGAATGTCAGCTGGTGGTTCCAGCTGAATACCATACATGTATGCACGAAGTTGTTGGTTAAGAATGCGCTCTCGATAGGCGTAGTCTAATTCAACCACCTACAGGGTGTCAGAGCGGTCCAACTGGCTTCAAATGGATCGCGGTAACTCACACCGCCGCTCTTGGGTACTTTAGTGACCTGGATACTCCCAGAGTCGCCAAACAAGCGCTGCATTTCGACGAATAGCTTTTCGTTTCCGATCACTAGAATGTGATTGACTGAGACAAAAGTCAGCCCAGAGTTGTCTGATAATCGGACATGCTCACCATGAAATGAGTTAACACAAGCCTCGACCGTGGGGTGTTTTGATGCTCCAGTTGCATGGCTCGCAAAACCAGCAGGAGTGTCAATGATGACTCCAGATATTCGCGCTACGCGTTGAATCAGCCTTGAATCATTTCCGGGTGTTGATTAATACCTACATAAGTCATCATCCTGCAGTCGTGCATCAACGGCGGCACCAAGTGTTTCGATAAGGTGATCCATGAGCTTGTTGTTTCTTCTTGGCTCCTTGTGTCCAAACCAATATACCAAAGGAACTAGAGCAGAGGAAGCCATGATGGTCGGCGCCGAGCTTGCGGTCGTTCCAAATGGGCATGTTGGAGTAGATGTGTGCAAAGGTTGAGTAATGCTGCATGCTGACAAGGCTCCGGGAGCCGACCAACCACCCTGCGATGGTTCAGAAATTTGAGGCAGTGTGCACGGTAGCAGGACATGCCTCGCTTGGATCGAGGTTGACCAAGACCGGAGATCGTGGGACACCCATGCGCACAGCGTAGTTCGTTAGTATCTTGCACAAGCTCGTCTTTCCTGCACCCTCTGGGCCGAGTACGAGTATCCTTGGCGCCTCCATTATTCCGTTTGGCGACCGCGATCCGCGTTGAGCTTGCCTTGCGCGAACCCGCATTTGCTCAAAGATAACGTGCAGGTTTGCACAAGCCCACATGTTGGTCTCATCAGATACATACTCCGTGGAAGGGCGGCCGCGAACGTGCATTTGCAAGGTTGGACAACTGGCATGAGGGCGTGATGAAAGTACTCATCTCAAGCGTGCAACCCTCCCAACTGAATATGGCCGCCTTGCAACTGTGTCCAAAGAGATATGTACGGGTCGGTGCTAGCTCAGCTCCAAAAACCTCGGCGGTGCCACGGATGACCTGCAAGTTAGGACATGTCGGACAGGTAAGATTTCTTCGTTGCAGTCACCGATAAAAGCACACGCCGTTACGGAGATCGTAGTTCCTATCTCAAGTTCAAACCGATACTCAGTCTCAGCGTCGAGCACCCATTCGCGCGGCTGCCACGGATTCTGAGCCATTCGCTGTCTTGGGTCAAGTCGGGGGAAGCGGAAAATAGAGAATCGTGCCGGTAGAGCCCGTGACTCGTGCAACTTAGCTTCCTTCTCTTCCAATGAGTGGCGGCCAAGCCAAGTCAGGCAAGCGTGGCGACCGTGCCGAACGTGACAGGATATACGGACATCCGCTGCCAGTTGTTCTTGCACCTTCGTTATCGCGGCATATTCTAGGAATACGCATATTCAGGTCTAGCGGTCGGATCGAGCAGCCTCGCGCCGATGGCGTATTCGACCAGACCACAATATCCGTCTGTGTATTTCGTCCGGACCATATTAGGCTACTGTGGGAGCGAGGCTTTTTCGGAAAAGGCTCATTATCAAGGAGCGAGCCGACATGGCTGACTCGCATGACGAGCGCAGCAGGACCTGGTGGACGTGTGTGGCTTCAAATACGCAACTTGCAGCTGCAATATTCATTTCATGATCGAAGCTCGGGCAGCTGAAGTAGTCACGGCCAAGCGTAGGCAGCAGCGCAAGCAGTTTAAAGCCGATCGCGCTCGCGCGATGACGGAGGCGACCAAGGACGCAGAAACAGCGTTTAGCGAGGGTCGAGGTGATAACCTACCCGCACCGAACGAAGTTTCTCGTGTCCTCAACTCTCAGGCGCGAGAATTTTCAGCAGAGAGCCTCCCAGCTGAATCTTCAGAAACCATTCCCCAAATTGAAACTATCGAGGATCTTGAATTTCTTCAGCTAACACTTGAAGAAGCTTTCTTTCTTGCGTGGTCGCTTGACGTCCTTAGAGTGACAGATTCATCGACTGTGAGCGTCATTTCTCTTCGATTGATGCAAACTCAAACGCGTTGAAGCAAACTGTCATGTCTTTGCCGCGGCTGTGGCAGACTGCACAAGCTGCACACTCGCTACTTGGGCTCGATGCTACCCCTCGAGCAGACAATCCTTTTCTCATTCGTTACGCGGTGTACCATCATTTCCGTTCTCTCGGCTGGGTTGTGAGGTCCGGCATCAAGTTTTGTACCGATTATCTGCTTTATAATCGCGGGCCAGTTTTTACGCATGCCGAGTACGTCTCTGGCTCTTCAATGGCTTCTCTTCTAAACGTTTCACGACCTCCAGATTTGCTGTGATTGTATGTCCAGTTTATGAAAACGAGGAGGATCGCCTGTCGTCGCCATTTTTTCTGGACAACGCAACACCAATGCAATGGGCAGCACTCAGTACTATCGGAAGGGTAAACGCTCAGGTTCACAAGGTAAGAAGTCGCGTTTTACGGAACGATATTCGGCTGATACTGTTCTCAGACTGTGATTCTCGCATACGTGACTATTCCATCACTTCACAACGACGCCGCGGATCTGCTTTTATCTCCTCGATGTCTTGAGAGGTACTCTGTACGAGAAGTGGTGTTGCGTCGATGGGTACCAGCTCGGCTGCGTGATTAACCTCAGCACGGATACTCTGTTGAACACGTACCTAGTTTGTGTGCTGTTGTTGAAGTCGCTGGAATAAACCGTACGACAGCCCAACTGAACCGTCAAATAGCACTGAATTGACCGAGGTAGTGATGAGTGCATGTCGCGAATAGCTCCTTTTGCAAAAAGAGCCGCCGATCCCACATTCTCCTCGAGGGGGAATCGCCCGTGCTCGTCATGCGCAAAACATGACGACAAAAACTATTCGCTTAGATGGCCCCGTTTGCCTAGAATACCGGAGCATCCGGAGCCAAAGGGATCGCCGATTTGGTCGGGCGTGTCCCGGGAGTCCGCTTCTCCACCTGCCCTGCCAACGCCGCCGCGCTATGAGCCAGCCCCTGCTGTGAGCCCCCAGCAGCTACACTGAAACTAGAGCTCGTCTGAACGCGCTTATCAGGACGTTGCGACCGCCTGCGAACGTGGACTGGATCCAAGGTGCGTGGGTGGTATGACAGGTGGCGAGTATAGTGCTGACTTGGGTACACCGCAGGATACCCTGGCATTCCACCTTCGGCGCAAGATGACCGGACGCATGCGGCTGTGAGAGGAGTGCGTTCAAGTGCGGTTCGCGTGTATCAAGTGTTGACCTCGCACTTGTGACAGACCGTGGAAGTAAGACCGACACAACAGCTCAAGGCCAAATGGCTGCGCATTGAGTTGCGCAAAGTCGAAACCCTTCCTGCCAACGCAGGAATTTTCTATGATCACGTTGGCCAAAGCCCCCTCACGCTGTGGCAGTCGGAGGGAGACGAGTTCAGCATTCTCCAGGCGTGCGACTATCCTTTCAATATTCGCATCCCAGAATCCATACCGCCGACCTTGAACCTCGGCAAGGATGCAGGCATTCGTTATGAACTGGTTGCGAGCGTCTGCGTGAAGGCAAAGAAGTGAGCTTATATACATGCACCTGCGCAGTCGGTGCTGATGAGACGTCACAGAGGGCTCTTTCCGCTTCGTAAAGACTCCACATCGATACAAAATGTATCTGCCAACATTGTCATCGATAAACATGAGCTTCATGCTACCTGGCCCATCTACTCTCAACCTGACTCACGCCAGGTCCAGAACGGTGGCGTAGTTCTCATCGTCAAGTCAGTTACTGCGCCCACTCTAGTTTATATGTGGTTTTTGACCAGCTCTTAGTCGCTCTGCAACTTGTTATGGCCCTGGCGACCGGGTCTCTGTTGGTGTCACGGTCAAGTCGGACGATCTGTCTGCCTGTGTGCTTCGTACCATCGAATTCGTTCTGCGCGAAACGATTGTTCTTCGCGCAGGTCCCCATGGCGCTGGCAAGAAAAATGGGCCGCAAAGTCGCATATCAAGTGTAGGAGAGCACCGCTCCAACGCGAATGTGACCTTGTATGGTGGCACACAATTCCGGGCTGAGCTGGCGTGCAGCATACCCCCAGAGCATCTAACTGCAACGGTGAATACCGCGCGTCATATCGATGTGTCGTACTTCATGTACGTTCGTGCCGTTCTCGACAACGGAAAAGTCTTGGAGATAAACATGCCTGTTACCCTTTCCAACTGGCCGAGGTGAGTTTGGTCGAAGGGAGTTTGTTTACATACTGACTCGGATGAATTCGTTTTAGAACAATATCATCTGAGGCCGTCAAGTAAGTCGCGGTACTTCCGACGGAAACCCTATCTCATGTAACCTCAGACGTATTGGGCCAGCCCCTAACCTCTCCGCACATGCATTGCTTCCTGCTCCAGATCAGTCTAGTACAACTCAAACCCTTTCGCAGTATGCGACGGCTCCGTCAACATCCGTATGTGTTCAATCACCGAAGTTTCCACGGTCTAAGCTTGTTCGCGCAGTCTACAAGTTCCGCTACGACAGGAGTTGATCATTTAGGACGACTAACTCAGCGGCCTTCTGCACAGACTGTTTCGGGTCGGTCAGGTCGCGGAAGTAGCATCGATCTAACCTCGTGAGTGAATACTTAGGCTCTGCTGCGTCCTCTTGACGGGTTTTTAGTACAAGTCGCCTTCAGCAACCAGCATCACCATCCATACCCCACGCCACTGAACAGGCTGATGCTCTTGGTCCTCTCAGGTCTTCAAATAATACTAATCCAACCCGGCCTCGGACTGGCAGTAGTGTAGCTAGCCCTCGGACGCGGACAATTGATCTTCTGGCCGGGGAAGATGGCTCTGCCAATGCAGCGACAGCTGTGGATCAGTCAGCTGCACCACCTGGATCGAATTCGCCTGCGCCCCGAGTTTGGTTGTCTGCCGAGGACGAGAAAAAGCGTCTTTACGATGAAGCCAAGTCCAGCGCTGAGCGCACTCAGTCGCGTCTAACAAACGCTACCACCGCAGGTTCGGGATCTGTGCGTAATACGAAGCCGTGTTTATCGACCCAGCTGACTTCAAGCAGTCACAGAGTCGACCGGTACCAGCACCGGCGCAGAATGATCAACGTACAGGCTCGTCTCCTTGGGTAACTGCCGAGCACGAAAAAGCGCGACTCTACCATGAAGCTCAGGACAATGTCGCCCGCGCACAGACCACTGGAGTCGTCCGCCAGGCTCAGGATAGTCGATCGCCGAACTCTACTACTCCTCAACCTGCCAATTCGGCCAACAGAGCCACAGCCGAGGCGCTTTACCAGCAAGCTTTGGCAAACATGCCAGCAGCATCCTCAGCTGCCGCATCTCCGACATCGTCGCCACGTCCCAAGACCCCGCCATCTAGTTCATCTCGTCCTAAATCGCCTCAAGTTTCGTCCTCATCTTCGCGGCCAAAGTCGCCGCAGACACTCTCCAACATTCAACAATACCCCAGTGCCATAGAAGAAAAGGCCGCATATGAGCAAGCACGGCGTGCCGTCGAGCGTCATCAATCCTCCAATATTTCTGGATCTTCGGCTCCCCGGAGCGATACATCTCGAGGTGCTGCATTCGCGGGACTGTCTCAACCCGAGATAGACGTTGCAGCTTCAGAGAAGGAGAGGCTCCGCCAGGAGTTTGCTGCACGCGATGCTGCCGCATTGTCTCGCATGACAGCGCGAACTCCACAGCCAGGTCATCGCAAGGACTCAGCGTCAGCATCCAGTAGTGGGCATGATCGTCAATCATCATTTGTTGGACGTAGCGCCGCATCTTCCTCGTCTGCAGCTGCTCTGTTGGATCTCACGTCACCCACGTCATCATCGCATGGTCATTCTGCGATGTCCTCAGCAGACATCAGCTCTGCTGCCGCAGAGAAGGAGCGGATGCGTCAGGAATTCGCCGCGCGCGATGCAGCAGCTCTAGCCCGTGTGACTGCACGAACACCCGTGGGTCATCGTAGAGATTCCAACACGTCAAGCTCAGGCCACGCAAGACAAACCTCATTGGTTGTGCACAATGCGACACCTTCCCTTTCGTCTCCTCGTTCACACCCGACCTCGATTCCAGAGCTCATGCCGTCGCCTTCTCAAGCGGAAATCAACTCTGCCGCTGCTGAGAAGGAGCGATTACGCCGAGCATTTGCTGAACGAGATGCAGCTTTAAATGCTCCTAAGCGGAATCCGGCGTACGACACACCTCCGGTATCAACAACAAGTTCTCAGTTCCACGCATCTCAATCTTCCCAAATCGGCCAGTCAATTGAGCCAGCGATTCAGAATGGGCACATCGGCCACGGTGGTAAGGAACCTCGACGCCCGACCACCGGTGGCTCGATTGTTGAGCCCCGAGACCCTACCATCAAACAAGGCAAGCAACGAGAAATCCATGTTGGCCCCCCACCACCGCTTGCGCCAAGACCACCGGCAGATTATCTGGAAGAGACGATTCGCCGCGATACCAGGAGTCAGGAATGGTTCTCGCAGGTACAGCTCCCACCCTCAGAAGGTGAAGGGCCGAACCGGCCACCATTGCCGCCGAAAGTGCCCGTATATCAGTAGTCGTTTTAATATCAGCGATACATCTGTGTATATACATGATACAGTATTATATGGAAGGTGGAGGAAAGACTATGTGTACACCTGAGGACGAATGTCTAATTTCACTTCCGGCGCGTGGACCGTTTCGGGGTTTTCGTGGCAGTTGGATCGTGGATCGTGGAAGCCTTCCGCTTTGCTGGTACTGAGACAGGTTCTGGAGGTATGGCGTCGGCATTCATAGCTGGCGCACTGACTGGCTGCATCTGCTCAGCTCCTTTTGTGCTGTCTTCCATCTGCTCGAGGATACTTTTCCAGTCCAGAGTATCGTCTACACCGTAGTGCTGCCCGCTGTCGGCTCCTAGATCGAAATCGAACCCGTCCATCATGTGGTCCTGCGGATTGAAGTGCGATGGATAAGTGGCGTCCGCGGGTAAGCCAAACGTCTGCATGATCGAATGGAGTGACGAGTCCATGGCATCGATGTGGGAGTTCAGATCCGAAGTCGTGTTATCCAGAGACTGCAGTTGTTGTTGGTCGTTGGCCATGGACTGGAATAATCCCTTTGCATTCGTGGCTGCAAGGTCGGTAACCGGCAATTGCGGGTCGAACGGTGCGACGGTGCTGTCTGGCATGGGGGGCCAGTTTGCGAATGATGGTGCGTTGAAGACAGGCTGCTGCACGATAGGTGGAAGGGAGCCACCATTCTGCGCGAGAATCAGGTCACCGCCAGAGGGCTGAAAGTTGAAGCCATTGGGCGTCGATGACGGTGAAAGGGCTTGCATGGCATTCATGACTTTCTGAAGTTCATTTGGCTTGTTGAGGAGATTGGCAAGGAAACTGGTCATCATAGGGTCGGATTGTGTCCCGCTGGTAGTGACAGGTGCAGACGATGAAGTAGGATCCGTGAATTCTGTTCCGAGCGCGGCGTTGTTCCAGGCGGGCATCGAAGGCGTTGACGTTACCCCTGCAGCCTGTGGAGGCGCCACAGGCTGGTCGTCAAAGGGGTTTGTCTCTTTAGTAGAAAAAGGCGTGACAATAGACGTCACGGGAGAGCTAAGAGAAGAGATGCTCGCGTGCGGAACTGTATCCGGCAGTGGCGTGGATAGGCCATCTGAGCAGAGTGAGCGAGAGTCCGTAGTTAGAACTAATAATTGCGCACCTAGCTCCTCCATATCATCCTCTTGGTCAAGTTTAGGGCTATTGTGTTCTATGAAACGTGGGGTTTCTTTGTCACCGTGGGACGACGCGTCGCCGGCACCTTGAATCAACAGACGCTTGGGGCGACGTTGGATGCCAGCCGACCCTGGCGCTTGTGGAGTCGAGGCCGGCGATTGGGCAGACCCAGTAGGAGACGCGCCGCCAAAAACGCTTCCCAAGAACTTGAGAATACGGTCAACAGTATCTTGTTGGCGTTGATATCTTTCGCGGGATGTTATCGCTTCTTGCCACAAGGCTTGATTGGACCGCTTCAGCTCAGTGAGCTCAGAAGATATTGTCGTTTGGTGACGCTTGATCGCGGCGATTCCGCCGAGCAGACTGTTGATGTCCATATGAGCGGTGCCAGGAAGCGCTCGGGTGGTAGTAGAGCCACTTGAGGCAGGCTTGTCGACGACACCTTCGTCGCGGCCAGCGACTGCTTGCTTTTTGCGGGAGATGAGTTGAAGCAAGTCGGGCTGACCACGGTGGAAGTTGGTGTTCTCGAAACAGAGTGGCTCAGAGTTGTCACCGTGTAGAGCCCCTTGTTGCAGATGGGGAACCTTGCGGAATCCATACAAGTTGAGCTGGCGGACGAACGAGCCAAAGTTCTGATGCTTGAACCAGCGACCTAGAATCTCCTTGCTGAACTTCTCCTGGTCGGTCACTGCAACATGCGCTCCTCGTCAGCGCTGGTGAGGACGGTCAGGGCGGAGCGTCGCGCACCAACAAACGAGTCACCAACGTCGGACCATTTGATAAGGTCGGTGTTGGGATCTTCGACCATGCTGCGCGGATGAGTGAGTGGTTTGGCGCAACCAAGGCGTGAAACCGAGGCTTACTGATAGAGTTTGTCGAGGAACTGGGGGATTCCACCTTGGCGCTTTGTGGACGCTGGTTGGTACTGCCGCGCGACTGCAAGCTGATCGGAGGACATTGGTTGGGCGTGGCAAGTGGGCAAGAGGCAATGGCGCGGAGATCCGCGTTGGGCCGGCGACGCGCCTTAGCCTCAGCAATGGACCTCGACTCGTTCCAGTCATACGACTCCGCGTCGCACTACGGTGGCGCACACTCTATCGCTGAGGATACTGCCTCCGTCATATCTGGTTATACAACTACCACAAACAATAATATCAGACGCGGGCTCGCTGACGAGCTCGAGTCACTCAATCTTAACGACGACTCGGTCAGCCAGCTCGGCCAGCCGTCGCACCGCAACCCCCGCGCCCGCGGTGATGACGATCTTGAAGGCGTTCTCGATGAATTGAAAGAGGACGGCCTCGTAGACCTCCCGCCTCATGCGTGCAGCTATTGCGGCATCCACGCACCCGCCTCAGTTGTCCGCTGCCTCATCTGCAGCAAGTGGTTCTGCAACTCGCGCGGCAGCACGTCTGCTTCCCACATCGTAAACCACCTCGTTCGTGCAAAGCACAAAGAGGTTGTTCTTCACGCAGAGTCACCTTTGGGTGAAACAGTGCCCGAATGCTACAACTGTGGCTCCAAGAACGTCTTCACGCTCGGCTTTATCCCCGCAAAGTCCGACACAGTCGTTGTATTGCTCTGCCGCCAGCCCTGCGCAGCCGTCAGCAAGGACATTCAGTGGAATGCGTCCCTCTGGGCCCCTCTCATCGATGACAGAACCTTCCTCAGCTGGCTCGTCAAGCCTCCAAGCGAGGCAGAGCAGATGCGCGCTCGTCAGATCTCGTTTGCCCAAATCAACCGTCTAGAGGACCTTTGGCGTGACAACGCGAACGCCACTCTCGAGGATCTCGAGAAGCCAGGTGTAGACGATGAGCCGGCACAGGTTATTCCTCGCTACGAGGACGCATACCAATACCAGAACATATTCGGACCCCTTGTCAAGATTGAGGCCGATTATGACAAGCGTCTCAAGGAGAGTCAAACTCAAACAGACATTGTTGTTCGCTGGGACGTTGGACTCAACCAGAAGCGTGTCGCGTGGTTCACTATGCCGAAGCTCGAGAGCGGCGAGGTCCGCCTTGCGGTGGGCGACGAACTTCGCTTGCGCTATGCAGGCGAGCTGCACAAGGCCTGGGAGGGCATTGGACATGTAATCAAAATTCCAAACAGTAAGTTTCAGTCAGCTCAAGGATTTACTTTGAGCTGACGAGAGCTCCTCCCAGATGTCTCGGATGAGATTGCGCTGGAGCTCCGCCGCTCGGACGGTGTTCCCACCGACTGCACGCACAACTTTGTTGCCGACTTCGTATGGAAGAGCACAAGTTTCGATCGAATGCAGCTCGCGATGAAGACTTTCGCTGTTGACGAGAAATCCGTCAGCGGTTATATCGTAGGTCACTCGCAGTATGGTCTAAATAAGTCTCTCACATTCGTATGCAGTACTTGAAACTACTTGGTCATGAACTTGAGCCTCAAGTCATACGCACCACCATGCCAAAGCGTTTCTCCGCCCCTGGTCTTCCCGAGCTCAACCATTCTCAAATGTATGCTGTCAAGAGCGTGCTTCAGAAGCCCCTCAGCCTCATTCAGGTTTGGCAACTCGTCCTTGTTAAGAGTAGTCACTCAAATGCTTTCAGGGGCCGCCTGGAACAGGTAAGACGGTGACATCGGCATCGATCGTTTATCATCTCGCGAAAATGAATCACGGTCAAGTTCTCGTCTGCGCACCTTCGAATGTCGCCGTAGACCAACTTACAGAGAAGATTCACGCAACGGGTCTCAAGGCCGTGCGACTCACCGCCAAGTCGCGCGAGGCACTGGACTCTTCAATTTCTTTCCTAACGCTGCACCAACAAGTTGCCAACAGCACCAGTCATGTCGAACTTCAAAAGCTCATACAGCTCAAGAATGAGCAGGGTGAACTCAGTAGCAATGATGAGCGCAAGTACAAAGCGCTTGTCCGTACATGCGAGAAGGATATTCTGGCAGCCGCCGACGTGATCTGCACGACTTGTGTCGGTGCTGGTGACTTGCGTCTCAGCAAACTCAAGTTCCGGACGGTTCTCATCGATGAAGCTACTCAGGCTGCAGAGCCAGGTTCGCCGCACGCCTCCGATTTCTAGCGTATTTAAACTGACAGAACCTTAGAATGCATGATCCCGCTCGTCCTTGGCTGTAAGCAGGCGGTTCTTGTTGGCGATCACCAGCAACTCGGCCCTGTCATCATGAACAAAAAGGCGGCTCGTGCAGGCCTCACGCAGTCGCTATTCGAGCGTCTCGTTCTCATCGGCAACCGCCCAATCCGCCTTCAAGTCCAGTACCGCATGCATCCTTGCTTGTCCGAGTTTCCCAGCAATATGTTCTACGAAGGCACTCTCCAGAATGGTGTCACCGCACCTGAACGCCTTCGGAAGAATGTCGACTTTCCTTGGCCGGTTCCGGACACACCGATGTTCTTTTACCAGAATCTAGGCCAGGAGGAGATATCGAGCAGCGGCACGTCATTCCTCAACCGCACGGAAGCCAGCAATGTGGAAAAGATCGTTACCAAGTTTTTCAAAAGTGGCGTGGTTCCCAGCCAGATTGGCGTCATTACGCCTTACGAAGGCCAGCGCAGCTACATCGTTAACTACATGCAGTTCAACGGGTCGTTGAAGAAGGATCTTTACAAGGAAATTGAAGTGGCAAGCGTTGACGCTTTCCAAGGTCGCGAAAAGGACTACATCATCCTCAGCTGTGTGCGCAGCAACGAGCACCAGGGCATTGGGTTCCTCAATGATCCACGTCGACTCAACGTTGCGCTGACTCGTGCGAAGTATGGAGTGGTCATTCTTGGGAACCCCAAGGTTCTCAGCAAGGTATACAGTTATATCCGCGCGCAGCCTTTGCACCTCTGACTCCATGGCAGCACCCACTCTGGCATTATCTCTTGATGCACTACAAGGAACAGAACTGTCTGGTTGACGGCCCGCTTAGCAACCTGCAGCCCAGCATGATTCAATTCAGCAAACCGCGCAAGCCTCTGAGCAAGGCTCTTGAGCAATTCCGTCGTCATGAAGTCAGCGCGAAGGACGTGCTTCCGAACCCTGCGATCAGTACCTTCGCCGAGAGTCGCCGCTCCGGCACACCCAGCCGATTTGATGCTGCGTTCTATCGTACCCATGACCCTCTTGGGTACATCCCATCGGATGCTCGATCACTTCGCTCTCAAGCGACGTACTCGTCCGGCCTCCCTTCGTTCACGACTAGCGCAGCTGGGCCCTTCTCCACTGGCCTCCAGCGTACTGCGAATGGCGCTAAGCGCGCCAATTTCGGCAGCTACGCAAGCTCGATTGTGTCCCAGGACGCGGCGACAGCAAGTGGTGCGACGGACAGCGTAAGCGTCGCCGGCAGTGCAGCCCCAACAGAACGATCCAGCCAGGTAGCATTCTCGCAGTCTGATCGCATTGGGCGCGGGCGTCGTCCTGTCCTTCACTAGCGCGGCTGGTGTGTCTGATATGGGCAGTCTTGCCGCTTCGGACTACAAGAGCCAAGACGATGCAGGAGAACTCGACGACATCAAGTCGCAATATAGCGCTACGCAATCTGGAGTCACCGTCTTCTAAGCCGCCTGCTGCATGGCACTCCATCTGCTTCCCTGGCATCCAGCGCAGCGAGATCGTACAGACTCGACTCTCAGGCATCCCACCGCCTCATCTTGCATCTTGGACCTCCGCCTCACACCACAATCTGCGCGACGTGAATGTTGCGGTGCTGAGTCCTTCTTTGCGAGGCCGCACGCCATGCGCATCTTAGCGACGCGGCCAGATGGATCAGCTTCTTGTCTCACCAAAGACGAAGGTTTTCGCGGCAGTCGGTGATCTTGGTCGAATGGTCACACTATGCATCTTGTGATTCATGGCGATGTGTGCTTCCTATCGACTCTTTCCGTAATATCATATATACCATATGCTTTATTAGCCCATCAGCAGCTTGCGGTAGCTCTTGAGAAGTTCGCGCGCATCGGTGGCGATCTGGGCCCATTATCATCTTTCCTGACAACCGTCTAGGCAGTGGAAACGTACCTGGGCGTTCTCCAGCTGATCCTCGAAGTCTTTCCTAGCTTTGCGCTTTGCGTATTTGCGGCTGGCAGCGCGAAGCCCGTCATGCTTACTGACTAAGAGAGGTTGAGAGCATTGTTCACGAACAACCCATTCAAACTGACCGGTTTCGGTAGCATGGCGAACAGCTTTAACGCGCGCAGACGAGATTGAGACCGTAAATTCGTCATTTCTGGTCTGGATCGAATGTTCAATCGCCTTGAATGCGGAGTGAGATCATTGTGGCACATGTTGGGCAATGCTGGACATACTGTTCTATCACGACACAGCTGTGCAATCTCGTCAAACCCCTTGTCAGGCTTCGAATGAACGCGTATTTCTTCCGCTCCTGCCAACATGGAAGATCTTACAGCAGAAAGAGCTCGTCAGCGCTGAACAGCCGTCTGCTGACGCCACCACACCCACATGTACGGCGCTCCATTCGCAACAAAGTCTGCATGTATCACGCGGGCATTTTTAAACGCAGTGCGCTTCTGCTGGGAGTAGGCTGAGGATAGCTTGGCCGCTTTTTGCTCTAAAGGAGAGCCAGATCACACGTGGTTGACACGGTATATTCCCAGCATTTAAGACTATGCACGCACTTTTGACCTCTGTGAGCATAGACATCATTTGTAGTAGACTGTTGTTTGTGGTGAGTTGAGACATCCGGCAGCGCGCATCCAAACTGCGTGCAAGTACCTTTCCTTCTCGTCCGAACCAGATTGACTGCCAGGATCCACCTCGTTCTCGTCGAGCTCGACACTGGATGCAGCATCACTGTCATTCTGATCTTGTTGTTCCTTTCGGGCGCGCGGTCGGACCATCACGGCGAGAGGAAGGAAGGGGAGAAGGTGAGCAGCGGGGTTTGATTGCGCTGAGGAAGGGGAGTTTGAAAGCGCTGCAACTCCGCTCTTTGAGAACGAACATGCCAAGAAATACATGCTATTGCTACAGAAACAAGTCTTTGGGATGATAAATATAGGTATGGTGAAGATAGTATTCAAGCATCGAAACTCCGATTCTGATTCCAAGAGCGCAGAAGTCTGAGAATGAATCACAAGCGGCTGCTGGGCAAACGACGAATTGGTTCGAGCTGAGTGTTCCCTCGTTAGGATTGAGTAACGGTGTCGATGAGGTACGTACTTTACGACGAATGTCCCTTAAAGCTGCTGTCTTTGGTTGCCAATCGTCGAATGCTGCGCGTAGCTCAAGAAATTCGTGGCCGAATAGCTCGCCCACACGGGGATCAGCAAGGATGTGCCGAAGCGCCCATGGGATTTCGTAGTCATTACGTGGTGCCCGTGGAGAGAAAGGTTCTATTGCAAGCTCGGCGGGCCCATTGAGTACGCCGGAGCTCTCGAACATATAACGAACGGCCAAGCTGTGGAATTTGATAAGCAAAGCTCAGAACTTATCAAAAGTGAACATACGAGTATACTCCCAGCTCTTCGTAAGCAGTGGAATGTCCGACGCCGCTCACGGAGCCTGCAGTTGCCTCCGAAAGATGAGCGATGAGGCCAGCATCGTCGATACCAGCGTTGCGCAACCGAATAAGCAGAATTAGTAGATTAGAGAGGAAGTCAGAAGAGCTGTGAGGTGATGAGAACATCATTTCCAACACCAGTCGGTGGATGTCGTACCTGTATGCATCCCCGTCGATGTACAAAGCGCGCAATACTCCAGGATGATTGATAGATGTGAAGACGCCGGAGTAGATGGGCACAACTTGATCGTCCAGAGATGCAATGTACACAAAACGCACACCGCGGTCGAGAAGACCACGGAGTGTCTCCATATATTGCTTGGATACGTTGCTGGAGATGTCCTGGAACTCGAAGAGTTCCTTGGCTGCTGCTGATTCGAAATACTGAACGGCAGAAGGTGAGCACATCGCATAACAGGTGGTCGGTTGCTCACTTGAAGGTAGGGCTGCACAATGCTGCTAGTTTGCAGATACATCAGCGGGCCGAGATGAATCCCGCACAGTGCTAAACAGCAGATGCGCTGCGCATTCCAACCTGCCCACGTCGGCATCGTTGGTAAGGACGGCATGATACCAGTCTCATCGGGTGCTACGCGTATGTGGCCCTCTTTGATGAGACGTGTTAGTAAATGGGTCGAGGCTACTGAGCCCTGTGAATGCGTGGCTATAAAGACCACATCGGCTCTAACAGCAGAATGAGAGTCTTGTGTCGACGGAGAACAGACCACGTACTCATGCAAATCATCAACCCAATCTTCGTGGGACATCAAGTCTTGGTAGAGTCTACACCCGGTCAGCTGTGGGATAACGTACACTTAACTCGCTACTTACTTTTCAACACGTCGCTCAATTGTGCCTTCACCTTCCAATGGCATGCACGTGATTACGTCCGCCGTATGATTATGCTTCTCCATGAACTGGCGCACTGCCGTTTCCATCATGGTGGCAAATTTGGAGCTCGTGCCCGTAGGTTCTCCGAAGACAGTCCGCACGATGGCACCAGGAAACCAGCCGTGCACCCCCTAGGAAGAGTTTGAGCTATTTCATAAATCCGACGATGAGGCTGCCAACTTACGATGATTGCGACGCGCTTGCAGCCATGAAGCAGGCCTGATGCATCATTTGTCGTTCCCTTGGACCTGCTGAGCACATCCCAGGTGCGAGGCAGTTGTCGTGCCCATCGACGGTCGCCAGGCTTGTGTCCGTCGTATGCGAGAATGCTACGGCGCAACGGATTCGAGCGATCCTCGGCACCTTCCCGCGAGAACAGAGAGTTTCGGACGATTCCAATCGTCTTTTGCAAGGTTGACCGCATTGGTGGCGCACTCGCCCGCACGCCGCTCTTAAAAGTATCCTCGAACGATGGTAATATGAGGTTGGGAACTCCAGTTGCAGTACCAGTGCCAGCCGACTTCTTTGTAACTTTGTCTGACTCAGCCTTAGACGGGGCTGGGGAGCTTCCCTTGAGTGGCCGTGCAGCTGCAACCTTGTTGCGTATCGAGTCGGAGTCAGTGATCGGCTTCACAGGAGGTTTCCTGCAGGCAAAACGCGTTAATTAGCAAATAATACATCTGTGCATGATTCATGTTGGTGGCGCACCTCGAGACAGCTGAGGTAGCTGATTGGCCAGATAAGCTGGCGGCGTCCTCGTCGATCTCCATAACCTCCACTCCTTCCTCCCGGTGCATTTTCTTCGCCGGCATACGACCACGGGAAGAAAAGTATGTTACCCATGACGCGCGTTGGTCAGGTGTACGTATCAACAAGCTGGGAGAATCGGGTAGCGAGAGAGCATCCGGTGCTGGCGATGAAGAGGCCGCGAACGTTTTGGCACCACCAGACTGCACATCGGGAATATTTACTGGGACAGCGGACGACGTTGGTTCTCTCCAAACCCAGGATGCCAACCAGGATTGTTGTTGACGAGATTCGCTCGGCGGGGTCGGACGATCAACATCAGTACTTGGTAGATTTGGGACCGAGGTTGTAGGAGATGGAGGGAGCTCAGCTGCGCGGCGTGGTGGAGAGGACGGGAGTGAAACTGAAAGGAGAGTGGTTGTAGGTGGGGCAGACCATAGATAATCTAACCATGACGAGGCTTGTCGCGAATGCAGTGGAACTTGATCGTTATCCTGAATTGATTGACTGTCTGGTATGGGTACCTGAGGTGAGGGCACTTCCATGGTCTCTTCAGTGTTTCCAACTGACAGACGCTCCGCCTGCTTCAGCGCCTCAAGAGGCACTTTCTGCCTCCCAAGAAGCGGAATACCAATGGCATAACGAGCAGGTGATGGGCTGTATTGAACATCACCTTGTGCAACCACTCGCTCTAGATCTTGAGTAGACTGCTGCCGCGTGATAGGTTTCCCCCCTAGCACAGCGGTGGTCGATGGCGTTGAACTAGAAGGGGGCACGATTTGGACTGGATGCGCGGGCGATGATTTCGACACTGCAGCCAATATGGACGGCGGAGATGTTGCGCCAGGTTGCGACTTTGCCGGTGCGTCAACGGCGCTTGCTGCTGACGAGGCTTGTGCAGTGGCACCATTGCGTCCACCGAACCAGCCCAATTTTTTGGGACCGGCAGACACTGATGCAGCTGAAACATTTCGAGATAGCTGAATGGCTGGCAGAGGTTCTGTAGGCACGGATGGAGCAGTGGTTGGTGGGGCACTCTCTCGCGGTGGGGAGGGTAGCGGCTGATTAACCACATCTGTGTCCTTATGTAGAGAAGGTAGTGTGGATGCTTGCAGATTGGGAGATGCTGACATCGGAGATTCTGTCGTCTGCTTGCCGAACCAGCGCGACAATGTCTGATGTGGCACTGAGCTTGACGGCAGACCTGAAGAGTATGGGTCATCTCTACTCGACCCCGCGGTAGAAGAGGATGGCGCGTCGCTCGGAGCCGACCCTGCGTCCAATGGTAGCGGCGCACGCATCGCGGAAGTTGCGGTGACTGCGGAAGTCGTGGCTGGCGGGGTTGGTCCTAGAGTAGGTCGCTTGGTCACAACGGACTCGAGCAGAGACCGCGTGTCTGAAGACCGCTTGCGTGGTATTGGTGCCATGGATTCGCGCGGTGAAGACGAGATCTGGTGCTGTAGTCTGTCTCTTGCCCCTGCGGGTGGGCTCTGTGACGGCACCGAGTCCGCGTACACCAGCGAAAGCACAGTGTCTGTTCGCTTCTTAGCCGGCTTGAGCTTCAGAGACGGGTTTCGGCTCATCCAACAAGCGGTGCAGATGCACGAGATATGGTAGGCGCAACGAACCCTCAGCAACGCGGAGTGCAAGAGTCAAAGAGCGCGGAGGCAAATGCCCCAAGCTTTGAGCGCCGGGGTCACAGTACGTCACGCTTCGAAACGAATACCACTTGATTCCAGCAAACTACACCTGTCATCAAGCCTGAGTCTTGGCAATTGCTCTCTTGACGCGTTTCTCAACCAGTGCAGTATATGTGTCCACCCCAGCCGCGAGCTTCACCTGCGATTTTCCAACGATGTAGACATTGCCTGGTTCGGCAGTACACTCCTCGTCGCTCTTGTCTTCATCACTCTCGTCGTCATCCGGTAGTTCTGACGGCGGTAGCACTGGTGCACCTTCAACGACACACCGAATCAAATGTCGATCGTGGCTGACAACGACTACGGCCCCAGTATATGCTTTGAGAGCACGAACAAGCGCGCTGTTGGCGTAGAGATCGAGATGTGTAGTCACTTCGTCCAGGACAAGAGCATCAGGCGCTGCAAATAATGATAAGATTTTCTTAGCAGAACAAGAGAGTAGGGACCCACCAGCATATGTCACCAGCGCGAGGGCCAATCGAACTCGCTGGCCACCAGACAGTGCTAAGACCGGACATGTGGCTTTTCTGCCTTGCAAACCATAGCTACCGAGGTAAGAGCGAGCTGTTGCTTCTTCAATGTTGCGGTCGTGATCTCGCTTCATTGTCTCGATGAAATGCTGAACAGCCGATATGGAGGCGAACTCTGGTGCCGAGAAGGCTTCAACGGAGTGTTGATCATAATGACCGAAACGAAGGCGCGGATGACATTCGATTGTACCAACCGTCGGCTTCAGCTTGCCTGTTAGAAGCTAATAGATGTGAGACACCGTGTTCATGAGGAACGAATTCTTTACCTTGACCAGAGTTGACTTTCCTAAGCGCATCACTCGGATCAGCTCATTCCGATCATTTACCTGGTAAAACACGTACCTTCGCCATTACGACCTTTATTGACACGGGGATATGGTGTATTTAGCACCCAGACTCCTGAAAAGGTAACACGTACCGACAAGACCAACTCGACTCCCAGGATGAACCTTGATGTCGACATTCTGCAGAACATAGGGAGTGCGGCTCGAGTAGCGAAATGCGACTCCCGTCGCCGAAAACAAAACTCCAGGAAAGCGTAACAAATCAGGGTCGATGAGAGGAAATGACACCTCGCGTTCGAGCTCCTCGATTTCAACCTCCTCGCGATTGGTAAAGTGGTAACCTTCCAAGTCGCGGTTGAGCTTAAACTTGTGACCCTACGGAAAAGAATAAACTCATGCTATCGATAGAACAGTACCAAATCGATCCTACCTTTGCGTTGCGCTCGAGGCCCCAACGCTCATCTAACTTCTTCTTGCGTGACTTTACCTGACGATGTAGCGCGTCATCGTTGGACTCTTTCGCTCGTCGATGCCCGTCTCTGATAGACTTCTCGATTGCATCTTTGCGCTTGTCGAGTCCGTCCTGCATGCGTCGCAGATATTTCCGCTTTTTCTTTAGGTCGCGTTCGTAGTTGGTGAGTGACCCCTCAAAGTACTTCAGCTGCCGGTCTTTGAGAATAATCGTCTCGTCGGACACGTTGTCAAGAAAGTCCCGATCGTGAGCGACAAGTACCATGCTGCATTGGAGTGAAGAAAGATAGTCTGAAATAAGTTGTTAGAGTGCGGCCATTAGCCACGAGCAGGGTATCTCACGTGAGAGCCAAATGACGGCGTCCAAGTCGAGATAGTTGGTGCATTCATCGAGGAGCAGTATGTCAATTTGTTGAATTAAGGCACTGGCCAGGGAGGCACGGGATCTCCAGCCACCACTCAGTGAGGAAAATGACCCATCAATCATCTCGAGTGTGAACCCCAGACCAAGTAATATAGTCCGCGCGCGTGCCTCTGTAGATGCAGCGTCAAGCGTGTCCAGTATGTCTTGCACCTCCTCGAGCATAGCTGTCGCGCTCATAAGTGTCTTGCCTGCGTCGAGCTCACTCGGATCATTAACACTGTGAATGACTGGTTCACAGCCAGGTCTAAGTTGCAGACGAAGGCGTACCGCTTCTCAGCCTCAGCAACCTCGGCCTCAGCTTTGAGTAGTTGTTTGCGCGCCTCAGCGCCGCGAGCGCCAGAACGCTTGTTAGCAGTTTTCTGAGCTTCCACCAAGTCGCGTTGGGTACGTTCCAGCCTGATCGAGGTAAGGGCTGCGGTGATCACGTCCATCTCTGTTGCCTCAAGCGCATGAGATAGGACTAGACGACGCACAGTGCTATCAGTTCGGTGAATCTTTGGTCTGTAGGGTTTTCTTACTCCGTTGTTCACGCATAGCCATCTCCCGTCGCTTGTCACTCGACACAACTCGCTGGAGTACCGATGCCACCTTGCCCGGTTCGCCACCAATAGATGGGTCTGTCCCGTCGACCTGGCTGACAAGCAGGATTCGCATGTTCTCCGGGATGCCAGGAATGATCTTCTCACTCATAGCCTTGAGCAGAGTCGACTGTCAGATTAGTTAGAGGAGTGTTACGCCCAACTAAGAACAGTCAGTGACCTTTCCTTCTCCATTCCGACCAATTAGGCCATATCGAACACCGGCCTGGGTGATCTGAATTGGCAGCATTCACCGGGTTGAGGCAGACACACCTTGATGCGCAGATGTGCATCCTGTAGAAGTTCTACATCGCCAACAGCGACAGTCACTTGCTTCAAGTCCAGCTATAATATCGTTCAACACCTAGAACAGCTCCTTTGAGAGCTCGGCCCACCTCCTGTGAGAGTGTAGTGATGACATCGACATGGAATCGAGAGGTTTGCGAAGTTGCTGTGATACCTGAGGCGGCAGTCTTCGGTGTCTTCTTCGTAGCCATGTCGGGGAGGACTAAAAGTACTGATGCGAAGCTGCAAAAGCGAAGAAACTCAGCAATGCGAGTTTTGATTCTGCCGGTGGAGCGCAAGTCACGCGCGGAACCGTTGGCACGCGTTTCCGGATAGGGGCCGCGATTCGTTGCGAGTCACATAGTTGTACATTATTGCACGTATGCTACATGAAATGAAATCATCCAAGTAGATCTGCGTGGCCAGAGGCTGTCAAAGCCAACTGAGCAAAACCGAGAGTCAGTGAGGTCGGTTCTCTCCTAGGTAGAACAGTGAACGTACCAAGAACTCCTCATCTAGGTACTTCGAGACCGCAATCTGGTCACCGAGACCCTTCCGACGGCGTGTTTTGAGCACTAGGTCACGCGCAAGCGCCTGACCGGCGGCTGGTTCCAATGGTCGCAACTTAATGGTAGCGTCCGTCGGATCCCCTGCATGATGTCAGCTTTTTCTGTATGACTAGGAACGAGTGAATTGACCTGGCACAATTGACCAGTGGTCGAAAATTTGCAGGCAAAATGCTTGCCCTTGCGTGGCCGTCCGCAAATCGGTCTCGAAACCGTTCGCATCGATGACAGGTATCAGTGCTTTCACGGTGTACAACGGCGAGCCAGCTTTCGGAATGTCCTGAGTGACATGCCCCCGCCGACGTGCCAAGACTGTGTAGACAGCGGAGATGCAGTCTGCAGGTGTCTGAACCTCGACATAGTACACGGGTTCCATCAATCGCGGCGTTGCCTGTGGTCCGCAGAATTTAAACACTAGATTGTGCTGTGTCACGAGGACGTACCATCAAGAATGAAGAGTAGCACACTCTCCGCGCAGTCGGTACAATCTGGCCGCCACCACGATGAATAGGTTCTTGAGCCAGGCTGGCATCCAAAATGCGGAACTTGACGCCACGCATAGCTGCTCAGAGATGAGTTAAACGGAAGTCTAACAACGGTCATGCTCACGTTCGTCACACAGAGGGCCTTCGCGAGCACCCCATTGGAAGCCCTGTTTGATGTGGTCCTTGACCGTCACAAGTAGCTTTTTATCCACCTTTGAACCAACGTGAGATCCCGAGGGTTCGCAAAGGAACATAGGCTTCGTACCTGGGATGGCAATGTGTCATCAACGAGGACGTTGGGGCCAGCATCATCTGGACCGAACGCCCAAATCGAACGCGACGCGAGCAAGTCCCAGTTATACTTCTCTTGGAAGAAGGTACCTCGCTCCTTGGGCGTCATGCGCATCGTAACGCGTCCGTTCTGGATATCTTCTGCGATACCCTTTTCGAGTGGCTCTGCGATCACCGTGATGCGATTCCTATGGCATCCGTAAGTAAGGCCTGACCGACTGTTTAACAAACGCATACTTTTTGTTTGGTGTATCGGCATAGCATTTAAGTGCACTCGTCTCGAGGACCGTTTCGGAGAATGCTGTGACCGGGTCGGAGACTTTGATCTCAATCTCGGAGAAGATCTTGCGCAGGTCGTGCATGATACAGTCGAGATGAAGTTCGCCAGTGCCAATGATGACGTGCTCGCCACTCTCCTCCACCTTAGTTGCCACAAGCGGGTACGATTTGTTGACGTTGCGGAGACCAGCAAGCATCTTTGGCAGTTCAGACGGGTTGACCGGCTCGACCGCAATTTTCAGCACGGGTTGAGTGATGTGCTTCAGCGGACTGAAAATATATAAGTCATCCTCGAAATCGGCAGCTGCGATGGTTGCTGTCTTGAAGATCGACGCGTCGACGCCGCCAAGGAGCACGAGATTGCCAGCGCCAACCTCTTGGGCTGGGATAACGTATCTGGAGGCCGGTAAGATGGAGTGTCAAAGCACTGGTCGCGCTCACCGTGAGTTGTATATCCACAAATCTTCGATAGTTGCGGTGACCATGTCCTCCTCGTCCTCTGGGGAGAAGCCTTCGCCGAGAACCTTGACGCTCATGCCTTGCCGCAATGTACCACTCAGAACTCGCCCATATGCGCGGAAGCTCTGCGCATCCGCCGTCTGATACAGCTTGGTCACGTTAACCATGACTGGCGCCTGCGACTGACACGAGCGCATGGCCTCTGCCAGCTCCGAGGTTTGCGGCCCGGAGTATGTCCGCGAGACCTTTGTCAGGTTGGCGGAGGCGGGCGATGGAATGTGCTGGGTGATCATGTCAACGAGACCTCTGCTGGGACCAAAAAACTGATTCAAGACAGCTTTGAGGAGTGGCCGGACATCCATCTTGTACATGATTGGTTTGAGCTTGATACCTAGCTCGGCAAGGGTTTCTGTGAGCGTTTCTGAGTTCTCGCTCAGCACTTGTGTGTAGAGCTTGTAAATTGGCTCGAGGATGAACTGCACGAATGTCCGGGGCTGTTCAGGGTCGGCAGGCTTGCGAGTGAAGCGTTGTGCATTATCGTTCTTGTTGACAACATAGATGTCGCCCCAGAGGCGGTCGGCGAAGGAAGGGACGTCGAGTGCGCCTAAGAGGACGATTTAAAAAAAGGAAATGGATGAAGTAACGCAGCAAAGCGCACCATGCGTGTCGGCATACATCTGCGCAAAGGCGCGCAGTGTAAAGCACCAGCCCATATCGGTGCTTGCAAAGGCCACGTTCCCGCGCTCTGGGCTTAGACGTAGCTCCGGGTCAGGGTTGATGCTGCCAATTACCGTATTAACTTCTTCAAGCGTGTGGCGAATCTTGTAATACGCGTCCACAGGTTTGACGCGAAGCTCAAGAATCAGACGGTCAATCTTGTTGATGACGAGTGTAATGGCCAAGCCTTCCTGAAGAGCGTGTCGGATGAGACGCTCCGTATTGACCATGACTCCCTCGATTACGTCGACCACCACCACAACACCGTCGACTAAGCGCATGGCGGCAGCAGCTTCGTCCACGAAGTTGACATGGCCGGGGGTATCGATCATGTGGAGGAGGTACGACTTGCCCCCAGTGGTTGGAAGCACAAGAGACATGGGCGAGGACTTGATCGAGATTTCGCGTGAACGCGACAATATGTGCGTGTCGGTGTAGCGAACCTGTGGACAGAATATCAGCAAATCAGACGCAATAAGCTATCACAGGAAGCTCGTTTTACATGTTTATCCGAGTCCCAGGTGATCTTGTGCGTTTCAAAGACGAGCATGTCAAGGAGCGCAGTCTTGCCATGGTGCAGATGCCCAACGACTGCAACGTTCCTGATCATCTCGGGAAAGTTGGTCATTTGGAGGAGAAAGCTAAGCAGCGCATAAGGAAGTGAGAAAAGATCGTGTTTAAAGGGCCCGTGGTTACTCACGCTTTGTCGAAGCGCGTCTCTGGCAAGTCTTTCTCCTCAACCTGCCACTTGCGCACTTTGACGGGTTGGATGATGGGCTCCGACAGCAGCTGCGCGTCTTCCTCCTGAACGAGCGCCTCGACGTCCTCGCCGTATACTTCTGCCGCGGTCGGGTAGTACTTTTTGTCTTCATGTAGGATGACAGCGTTGCGCGGGATTTCTGGTGGCCACAACACGATAGTTAGTTCCCGTCTGGCTGAAAGACACGCGCGCACCATCATCTACGTCCATCGCGTTGTCGCCCTGCGCAGGTGCAGACGGCCCGTCATCATCATAGCCCTCGAGCGGCGCGTGAGTATCGGCCTCTTGGACAGGCACAAACGCGGACGGCGCGCGCTGCTGAGGCACGTTGTTGTCCTCATCATCCGAGTCAAGGTCGCCGCCAATGTAGTTGCCAAACTCGTCGTAGTCGTCAAAGTTGACCATCGCGCACGCTACACGATTCAAACTCAAGCGCGAAAGCGGGAGCTGAAGCGAACGCGCGCGTCGGAGCCTGCCGGAGGGTCCAGCGAAATTCACTTACACACCCCAAGTCGGTCGCGATGAGCAGCAACGTCCTCTGGAGGTCCAACTTCTCGTGCGCATCTTTTACCGATGTTCCTAGGGACCGCCCACTGACTTGATCTTAGCTACAACAAATTCACGACCATCGCAGCCCGTGCGCTCCGCTCGTCCCTCAAGGAAGCTGAGCGCGTCAAGGCAGAGAAGCGTGGCAACACCACCGTTCGCTTCCAGAAGTGGGCCGACGGCAAGGGTGGCGAGCAGGTATGTCTTGATCAGTAGATGTGCAACACCGCTGACTCTGCCCAGGTTCATGTCAACCCGCCTACCGACAAGCACTAGGCGAAATGATCTGTTCTCGCCACTTCACTGAATAGAAATGTCGTCTTGACTGCGCAGTCTGTCGAGTTGTCCATCCAGTCCATGCACTCTTTATATGAGTACTTGCCAACATTCGGAACATGCACCAGCGTCAGATTCAATTGGCTTGCAGTACAGTATCTATAACACTCTTTGCCTTCCGTAGATCTGTTGCAAAAGTCCAACGACCCCTCCGTCAGCCAGCTCTTCCAACTCGTCTCGTTCCCGTTCTTGATGTGCCGACTGCACGGGCGGCTGATCGTCTTGTCCGCGTCTCCCCCCATCGACATATGAATCTCCCAGCTCGCTACCAATGTCGCCCGACTCATCTCGATCCTCGTCATGCGCGGTCATGATGGGCGACTGCACCTGTCCTGACGACCCCTTTGCTTTACGCGTCAAAGACTGTCTCCGCCGTGCGGCCGACATGGACTGCTGCAGTGCGCGGTCATACACGTTGGCTCGATCACCTGGAGCCGACATGGGCTGCACAACGTGGCTTGCGCCTTGCTCGTATGGATACGGGTGCCCGTACCCAAACACCATGTCGCCCGAGTCCAATCTTCGTTCCTTAGGCCTAGAAGACGCGGAGCGCTGGGAGCTGCTGGCGTGAATATTGTGGGCGTCCGCCATACGTGACAGGAATACCGAGCTCGTCGGGTCAGAGGGCTGCCAATCTGGATTTGCGGCCTGAAGAATGACAGTGGCCGTCAGTGCGAGAGCGACCCGAGCAAAAAAGGAACTAAGGCATACCTTGAAGTTGAGGAAACTCTTCTCCATTTTGCCCTCCCGCGATGTAAGCCGTTCGTCGACGCTCCCCTCTGGTGCACCGAACTGCACGTTTCCGTTGCGCTTGAAGTTGAACTCGGCGAAGCTGCACACGTAGCCCAGGCCATCCACGTGTACCGTGAACTCGCGGAAGAAATCCACGATGGCAGCCGAGCAGGGCGGAAGAGACGACCACAGTACAAACGGCGTCACAAGGACTGAGAGCAGCTCTTGCGCAAAGATCTTGACCTTCACGTCGAACAAAGTCCCAAACTCCTCGTTGACCTGATAAAAAACAGACGAATGAGCAAAAATCCACGACATTTTCTCGCGTGGAAACATACTCGCTGTGAGTGAAGCATCCCTTTCCACTCGTTCGGCATGTAGTGCGTGTAGCGGATGACATCGCGCATGAGTACCTCGGGATCGAACACCCGGTTCTTCTCGGGGACCATCCCCCTCGCGACCGCCAGTACCGAACCACAGACAGTTAGATAAAACAGCACCGTCCGATGGGGCGTTATCTCGAAATTGAGGAACAGGTCCGGGTCGGCAATCGATGCCAGCAGGAGGACGGCAGCGAATGAACCGAAGATGAAGGCGACGAATCTTAATTAGGGATGAGTCCTTGAATAAACATCGTTGAATGGGCGTACCGCATGAGCAGCGCAACATGCTCCTTGGGGAATTGGTTGATGTATACGTTTGCGATTGGGTACGAGAGGCTCAGGCGGCGCGAGAAGAAGTGCGGGAGTTCGTTGAACTCGCGGAACTTCCACTCTGCGTATGGCGTATACTTGCGGCCACCGAAGGATGAGGGGTTGTTGCGGTATTCCTGCATGCCATTGAGTTCAATGTCATTCTCAAGGTATGGTACTGACCTCGAAATAGCGGAAGAACGAGTACATGACCAAGTAAAGAGTGATGAACGGCGCAAAGAGCGCGTTGATGATCCCCATAAAGATGAACCGTCGCTGTAGCCTAGTTGAATTATGAGCAACTGCGCATTCTTCACTCGATGAAACTGGCACACCCTTCAATGAGCACCTTGCGGTTCTTCTCCTTCAGGAAAACCTTCCTGACGCGTCCGTCCTGATCAAACAGATACCCCAACAGACAGAAACGCAGGTTCCACTCCAGCGCCTTGGTGAGCAACATCGACTTCTTGACATCTGCCACCCTAAAGTATGGCGCGAGGAACGGCGGAACCGGCACGCGGAAATCGAGCAGCTCCTTGTTAAAGATTGCGATGAGATAGTTTTCCTGGCGCATGATGCGGTTGGCAATGTCGTGTGGGTCGAGCTTGGCCGTGGGCGTGGCGTAGTCGGGGTCCATGCCGTTCGAGGAGACGGCGGTGAGCGGGTTGGACTCGCGTATCCTGCCTATGCGGCGGACGATTTCGGGCCACGAGATCGTTTGGATATCGGCCTGCAATGCCGAGATGGAGATCTGTGCAGTTGGGCTGAGTTGAGAGGGTGCTTACGTCGGGAACTTCAAGGAGGTGGGTGTAGAACCGGTACATGCTGAGCAGGTCAAACATGTCGAAGGCGAACTTGACGAGTTGCCAGATGAAAAAGCTGCCGAAACACATGACGAACATCCAGGCCGATGGAGAGAACCTGCGCGCGAGTTGAGTGTCTGACCCAGCTCGCAGTGTAGCCGACGACGTGCCTGGAAATGCAGCGGTCGACGACGACGTCAGACAGATGCTTCGTGCCGTCATGTCGCAATATTCTGTAATCAATGCAGGTAAGGAGAAATGTCGAGAACACAATGACAAAGGCTATGGTTCTGTATGGCTGGGTTCAGTGGTCGCGTGAGGGCGATGAACTGATCGTAGTGCTCACAGGAGGTTCAAGACGCGTGCGAGCGCAATACAGAAGAACCCTTTGCCTTCATAGTAGGCATACACCTGCAATGAATGAATAAGAAAGGCTGCCATTGATATACCAAGACACGTGCGCACCTCTTGTAGATACGCGTCGAGGTTGTACATGTTAAGCCACTCCCACAGGGCCTGCTCGCGTGCATCTAGCTGGCCTAGTCGTCTGTGCGGAGAGGCTGGAGATGCTCCTTGGGAGCCATGACCAGATTTGTGGTTTGCGATGGGGAGCAGCGGGGCGGCGTGCTGTCGAGCGGATGTACGCGCGGACTTGGGCGGTGGCGCGCGAATGGGAGTGGACGAGGGCCCAGCCTCTACCATGAAGCTCTGAGGAACTTCGCCATCGGAGGAGTCGTCGTCGCGGTGGTCGTGGTGGGATGCTGCGGCACCAAAGGACACGCGTCGCGTTGGTGTCCGTGTGGCGCTTGGGCTGTGACGGGTGTCATCGCTGTCGTCTTGGTCCTCGTCTTCATCGCGCTCGAGCACGCTGTTGACTGGCATGTACCCGCGCGAATAGCTCCGCCCGATCGGGTTCAATAGATTCAGAAACGGGCGCGACGACGATGTCGACGCATGCAGCCGCGAGTCGGCCATGACTGCCTAAGTCGGAGCTGCACTGCGACCGTGACCATCTGCAGCCGAGTCCCGACCCGTCTGCCATACGCCCTCAGGGCAGCTCACACCAAACATGCTGTCAAAATACAACCCAAAATATCCGTTTTTATATCATTGTTGATGTGGCGATGGAGGTGGCTACTCGGATGCTGTTGCAGGGCCGCCGGTTTGGCTCCGCGGCCTCGTCACACAGACGAACCCACAGACAGCAGACACGGAACAGGAAAGTATATAAACCACAGGATTTTTTTTTGTGTATTGTTTTTCAATTGTATTCGGGGTGTGCGGCAAGGGCCGATAGAACTTGAACCGCAACACAGATTCCCTTCAGCTGAGCATTGACGATTCGCGCCGCGTAGGCCCGCAGACTGCTTGCGTCGACTAGCACGGCGAGCACGACGCGTCGTTCCCGTGTGCGCAGGACATGGCACATCGCGAGCCTCGATCATCGCCCCCGCACCACTCGTATTCGCTCAGAGCGACCAGCAGCAGCAACTCAATCCGCCCAGCTCTCGCTCAGCTGCACCCAAACCTGCGCCGCATGCCCTCACGCCTCAAACTAGCGATGCCCACCCGCGAGCGTGAGCACAGCAATCACCATACTGAACCCGCCGTCAAGGTTGGTTCGAAGCGCAAGCGCGTTGGCAGCGGCGCCGAGAACTATCACGGCGCACGGCCAATCCGCGCACCCGGTGGCAAGCACAAACGGCAACGGCGCAGTTCATCCGACGACGACGACCGTGATGACCCACTGTCGGACATGGACGTCGACCCCACGCCCCGCTGGACCCCGCCTGGCCCGAACACCGATGACGACGACGACGACGGCGACGACTCGAGTGCGTATCTACTCTTCCCCACTCACTCACTTGCCTCATTCGCTCACCCGTTTATGGTAGCCGAGGACTTTATGATCCGGTATGCACCACTTGGTCAGCTTAACCGCCTCAGGCGCAATGAGCTCGTCAGACTCGCACAACTCGCAGGCGTCTCAGACCAACTCGACACCGCCGCAGCAACCAAGGCACAAATCGCACATTCCATATTCGAAGCCCGTGATAGCAACGACAACAGCGACCCCGAATCCGTCCCGCCCACACCCAGCCAGGAATATTCTATTTGTCTCTCCTCCGATGACGGCCACGACGCCGGCGGCGAGGAGACAGATGTCGTCCGCCGTCGCACTGCTGGAAGAACTCCACTCGGCCGACGCTCGACCGACTCGACACTGCAGGACCGTGCCATTCGTCCTATAAAAGGCCGGTCCATATCCATGGGTCTTGTCAACGGCAAAGCTGCAGCCACCAAGCCTCAGCCCCGCATTGGCGTCACCCAGGCTTCTGCTAATCTCTTTGCCACTCGGTATGTCTCGTCACTCTTTATCCAAAAACGTCGACCTCATGCTTCAATCCGCAGTCGCTATGCGTCCCAGCAGAATATCGTGGCGTGGCGCACATCCTCAGATGACCAATACGCTCTACCCTCGCCACCTGTCACGCGCCATCGCAAGACAAGCGGTAAACATGTCGAGTTCAAGAACAGTATCGACTCGATCGGCACGACCGACGGCGACGAGCCCTCTGCTGGGCGGACGGTCAAGCCGTCCCTCCATCGCCGCCCACTGTACCCCAAATTGCCGGACCCACAACCCAGTCCACGACGACTACGCTCCAAGAGCAAACTCGAACACTCCGATACCCGGTCTCATGCTGTGTTCCAAGGCGGCCTCCTGTTGCAGGATGAGTCGGACCTGACCGAGGAAGACGATATCGAGACACCGGAGATAGCGCAGGACGACGCAGAGCTCTCCGATGAGGAAGAAGAGGAGGAGGATGAGCGGGCGACGTCGCCTCCCAAGACCCCGACCAAAAGTCGTCGTCGACAAGTGCCACGTGCTCTGCCCTCGAGCACAGAGTCATCCCAGCCCGACCAGCCTTTCGTCTCCTCCGTTAAGCGTCGACTCCGTCCTCGTCGGCCACAGGCTTTCACCCCACCGAGCGATGGCGATGAGGAGAATGACGGCGATGGCGAGCAGGAAGAGGAGGGCGCCGACGATCAGGTATCAGAGGAGGATGAGGAGGACGAAAACATGTCGACGTCTGTCGAGAACGACCAGAGCGAATCTGAGGTTGATGTCGAGCAGCCCAGAATTCTCCGTAACGGCAAGACCGTCGGTGACACTGTCACGGCGGAAACTGAATCCGATGAGAGCGAGAAGATGGACGATGCCGAGGCGACATCAGCCGAGGATACCGACGCGACGGTTGAAGAAGAGGTTCAGGTCGTCGATGCAGACGAGGACATGCTCGAAGACGACGGTTCGTATTTTCTCCTCTTCTGCGTGTTCTGACATCTAACTACTTTTGTGATTCCAGATGTCGACCTCGAAGGTGCTACAGCCAAGTCGTTGACCCGCTTGAAGCGCGACGATCTCCTCCGCATGTGCGCAAGCAGGGACATCCAAGCCGAGGGAACCAAACCTCAACTCGTTGATGCCCTGCTGCAATGGCGCGAACGCCAGTCGTCCGTGCACTGTCCGTCATCCACGTCCACCGCACGTCCACCATCGACTGCACGCGTCTCACAGCCCCGCGCGCGCCGGCATGCTAAGAACAAGTCCAATACCCCGATCCTGCTGCGTGACCACATCCATACGGACGAGCCGCGGACGCCACCCGTGTCCTCGTCCGAGCGGGCCAAGACGATCGGCGGCGGCAAGGACGAAGGCGAGCTCGAGTTGGACCTCGAGAGCCTCGGGCTTGAGGACCACGAAATCCCGCCCAAGGATCTCCTCAAGCTGGAGAAAATCGGCAGCGGCGGTTTCAAGGAGTATGTATCTGTTAATATGGGTTCATGGGTTTGTGCGCTGACGTTCGGCACGCAGTGTGTTTATTGGCAAGCTCAAAAACCGCAAGAAGGTTGCTATCTCGGAATTTCGTGGCCAGCTCAATGCCAGTGCGTCGTTCTTCTGTTGGTAACTGCGCTTCATGTCTGACAAGCGCCCGGCGGCAGTGGACGTCAAAGAGTTGAAGCTCTTGAGCGAATTCGATCATCCTAACGTCGTCAAATTTGTGCGTACTGATCCTGACGAACTGCTATCTCCCGCTGACCAGGGTGAATGCAGCTCGGCGTGTGCGTGCCGGACAACACGAAGGACACGGCCGTGTCACTCGTCTCAGAACTCTGCACCAACGGCGATCTGTTCGACTATGTTCGCAACGTGCCCGCCCCTAACCTCACAAAGGTACTCAAAATCGCCCTTGATGTCGCCCACGGCCTCGAGTACCTCCACATCCGCAAGCCTCCGGTTCTCCACCGCGACTGTAAGTCGTCCAACATCCTCATCACCAGCAAAGGCACTGCGAAGATCGCGGATTTTGGCTTGGCCAAGGTCAAGCAATCGACGCGGTCCATGGTCGTCAGCCTGGTCGGAACGGTCAACTGGCAGGCGCCGGAGCTGTGGCACGCGCACCCCAAGTACAACTACAAGGTCGATGTGTTCTCGTGCGGCATGGTGTATTGGGAAATGCTCCAGTGGCATCTGCCCCAGAAGAGATATCCTTGGGAGGTTTGTGGTCTTTCTATGGATTTTTTTTGCGCAAACTTAATCATCGTTTGTCACAGGGCATGAACGAGCACGCCATCTACGATGCGGTTGGAGCGAAACGCCAACGGTACGCACCCCCGCAGTTTTGTTCTATATAGTTCTAACGGCGATTTTGTATTTGTCAGGCCATCGATGACAGGCATGAAAAAACAATGGTGTCCCGAACTCGTAGAACTTATCGAGCAGATGTGGGCCCAGGACCCAGGGGACCGGCCGACCATGACAGAAGTTGTTCGCGAATTAGAACGCATTCAAATGCTTTATAGGTGATCTAAGTCTCTACCCACGAACAGCTGCCTGCGCACCGCCCCTTGATTTACTTTGTACTTGATTGCATCTTACTTGCCGCGCCTCGTCTCATCTCGTCTCGTCCTCGTTCCGCTCCAATCACCTTAGCGTCCTAGCTGTGCCATGTCTTCTACCGCACAGAATCCTGCCCTCCACAATCACGCAGCTATCCCTCATCCTCAGCGCCTTACTCTAGCCGCTCGAAGGCTCATCCATGATGTATTATTCCTCGTGCAATTGCCAAACGCCTTCAGGCGCTGACTTCGGTCTTGAACCACACAACGGAAAACCGAACAATCGGCGGCTCACCGCGGCTGATCCAAGGCTTGCCTCAAGTGAAACCCAAAGTCAACTGACCCAACGGCCCATCTCTTCCTTATCTCTTCCTCCCGATATTCACCTCACGTTTGGAGGAAATCCTCCCACCAGTCCACAGCGATGACGAAACCCACGACCATGCATCGTACTCTCGCACCGCTTATCGCGAGAAGGCAGAAGACTAGGTCTTCAAGCTCGTCGAGGGTGGAGGAGAGGTCGCGGTGGATCTTGTCGTAACAAAACATCGTCGGTGGGTATCTGCAACTTCGGCGAACGGCGTTGTATCGGCTTCGATTTGTGGCAGCAAGAGGCACATCGACGACGACAAGCTCAGCGCGCAAGTGGTTCAAAAGCTGACCGATCTGATATTCGAACTTGGTTTTGCTGTCATGCCATCCGCTCAGTTTACCATATTGCCGGAGTACAGTTTGCATGATAGTCAGAAGCAAGCAGCCGACAGTAAGTTGGGCTTCCCGTTGGTTGGCTTGAAATACTAACCGCAGCGGATAGGGCCTCAACAACATTCGGGTGACATTGCTTGGCCGGACGATGTCCTAGCAAACTTTTTGGTGCAGCCCTCAGCATGTTCTTCGAACTGCCATGAACATATCATGGTGTTGTAGATAGTTCCAGTCGAGTAGTCTACGCCCGTGACGCATGATTCCTCCACCAACCTGTCCCATCCATACGAACGAGGAGCTGTGCGAGAGACGAATCTTCAGATGGCGTTTCAAAAATGCTGTTGTTCGCGGCACGGTCGTCATCCGGCGCGACGATTGTGTCCCGCCTACCGCGCTCTAACTTGGCCACAAGGATGTCGAGTGTCGTGATCTAAGCCAGTAAGCGTGGCTTTTATTGGTCCAAGATCAAACTTACGAAGCGGGTTGCGTATTTATCAAATTCCGCGTGCAGGTCTTCCAAGTCAGATGCGGCTTGAATTTCTGGGACCTCCTTTAGTATCACACGGCTGAGCAGCCGACCCAGGCGCAGGATAACCCGCATGCAGTCGGATAGCGCTTCTGATACTGCATGCTGCTTTGAACGCAACAGACAGCCGCTCAGGATCCCATCCATGACATCCGAGTGTATTTGGTCGAGCGCAAAAACGTCGATGTTGGTGTCAAAAGCATTCGCCGATGGGTCGAGAATGTGGGAGCGCAGAGTCCCAACAGAGTCGAGGAACCTATCAAACGGCCTGCTGATAGCAATGTCGTAGGTGTAGCAGGATAATGCTCCGATGAAGCCTTGAATTTTAAACGAAAATCGAGAAAGTAAGGCCCGCGCGGGTGGTAGGATAAGGAACAAAGGCGTCTTGTCTGCATTGTCCCGGAAGTTGGCGTGATAATGTATGAGTTTTGCCACTTGCTCCACTAGAGGGCGGGTTGAGCTGCAGCGCGAGTCATAAGAGATCACATACCCCGCATGAGTCGGAGCAAAAAGGCAAAGACGCGCTGATACTTGCTGAGAACATCAGCAGATAGGATAACGTCGTCAAGTGGTTGTGGAGGCCTATACGTGAGATACAAGAAGTCTAACGACCTGAGAGGAGTATGTTCAGCGCGCCAAGAACAAAGCGCAGCCACTTACTCAAGACCTAAAAAGAATTAGATTCAATGTGTCATCAGGTTGTGCACGCACCATCGGCATTGAACCAGCCTTCGGTAATAGCATCATTAGGGATGTCCCTCAAGCCAAAACCAAGTCTCGACTCAGCAGCCATCCAAACCACGTCGTCCTTTCCATTATGCTCAGGCGAGTAACCCTCTTCACTGACACCTGAATGGCCCATCTGGTCCAAGGCTTCGACAATAACTCGCCGAAGGCTGAAACTGATATCTGCCGCTCCTGGTGGCCAGTCCATATGCGCTACGTTATACCCTCCCAAGGCAAGCGCCACGCCGTGGAACTCTTGATCGTGAACCCGTTGCTTAGCATGTACAGTTCGACGCCGAATCTGCATAGACTTCAAAGCAATCTGCGTGGCCGCATTTGACTGCACTGATGTCGAGAACAGCGCCGCCACGAGAGAGTCTCTGAAACTGGAATGCGCAGCCAAAAGAAAGTCGCGCAGGACGCAAAGATGAGCCATCAAGTTGGACGACTCGAGAAACAGAACGAGCAGCTGTCTCGACAGCCAATAGGTATGTTGAGTGATGGGTTGCAGCGTTGCTTCGGCCGTAAACCTTAAGGTAGGTGAGACTATGGGCGGTGTGTCCGGAAAGTTGTCGAGGAAGTCACTGCATGATGACGAGCGTTGTTGGGATGCGCTCGGTGTGGTGGTCCCGAGCATGCCTGGCTGAAGGTCGAATAGACTGAGTCCGGACAGTTCTCGAGGGTAGTCTCTTGGCTTGAAGTCAGCTATTGGCGTTTGATGGTGGAGATTGGTAGCAGAAGGACTGTTCGTTGGTAGAGCTTTGTGTCCCCAACTCCAGACACATTTCGAGTCGCGGGAAGGCACCTCGACCTCAACCCCTGCCACCTCCAGTATGAGAAGGCTTCGTCGCGCCACAGGGATTGCCGCAGCGAGTACAGGTGGTACAAAATTGGGATATGGATCGTCCTCATGTTCAATCGGAGACGTTGATTTCTTTACAGTCGACTCTTCGCCGAAATCAGTGTCTTGGACTGGATTCGGAGCAACGTGTCGTGAAGGATCGGCTGCAAGTCCGAGTTTATGCTGTAGGTCTAGGAGGTAGCCTCGGGAGGTCTCCTGGAGAAGGAATGCGAATGCCGCTCTGATAGACCGCGGAGCCTTTCTCTGAAAATATAGGCTAGCAGAGCTGTACACTAAGTTCAGGACCTCGACGTCTGCCGTTGGAAGCAGCCTAAACGGTGGCGCCGCCACAGTTCCCTAGATCGTATTAGAAAAAGCAGCAAATGGATTCCCTAGACCAACCATGTTGCAGAATCGAGCCAATTCTAACAGAGCTTCTGCAGACTGTGAACAGCGAAAGGACATTTGCGAAAAGGTCAGAGACGCCACGGAGATTACGGCATCAAGCTGATCTTTCAAAGTGGCAACAAGTAACTTTAAGGCATGGCGGAATTCGTGGAAGGCCTGCGCCTCAGTGCTGAGAGTTTCAGTTCAAGAATTACCAACGACATGGAAAACTAACACACTATTTGGTTCGATCGGTCAGAAATTGTTCGAGACGACGAAGTGCCGTGCCAGTGTCGAGGAACTGGCGCAAGATGCTACATTTTGACCATTAGTGCAGGAGAAGATCTCAGATAAAAAAGACTCGCCTGTTGGACAACACACCGTCCATTCCTTGAACACGAATATTCTCTGCGGTTAGGCCGCGGTAGCCAATATCGAAGGACTGGGTCGCTTCCTGCCAGACAAACATTTCAGATGAGCAACCTAAAGTTAGGTTGGCCAGGTTGCGCGACAAAACATCCCAAGGTATTGAGATTTGAGGATTTACACCCCCGTCGACGCTGGATAATGTTCAGAGGAGTTCTGCGAAGTCCTGCGATTTGGCGCACTATGATATAACGAAGTCGAATGTTGCGACAGTCTGTTCGGATATGAAGCACGAAGCCTTTGGATCCCGTTCTCTGGGGTCCTCTAAAGCATCCCAGGTGAGCAGTGCGTTCTGTAGATCGTGTCAGTCTCCAGTGCATGGTCTGTGAAGCCCAACCTTCGGCCGTCGCGGGATGGAGTGAACGCGTGTCCAAAGATCATTTGCGGCACCTATAGGCACTTGCTGCTGCTTGGGTGGCGTCGATGGTGGTACGGCTCGTTGAGGTACTGCTTGAGGCTGCGACTGATGCAACGTGTTGGCGCGTTCGATAGCGACTAAGATTGGGTCAGAAGGTGTTTGGCTGTCGACGAGCTTGAAGTCGTAAGAATATGGTAGCCCAGAGTTTGGGAGGTTGGGAAGAGGCAGTGATGCCGCGTGCAGGGGAGGAAGGCGGTCAAACAGAGACATCTCTCGGAGGACAGAATCGAACGCGCTTTTAACTCCGCGGCTCCTCCTCTGCCCAACATGTTCTGGGAACCACTTTTCTCGCACGATCATCTCCAAAATCTAAAGTATTACAAATATGCTGCGATAGACAAGTCTCCCACCACAAAATATGGTCAGGGCATGATTGTTCTACTTGCAAACTTGGCCACGCTCATCCTTGCGCGCCGCAGTTCTACGCCATTGTGAGCTCGCACGGATCTCGGATCCTCGACACTCTAATACAACATGGCTTAGGGTGGGACTTGTTCGTCAAGCTGTTTCCTCTCTGGGTGGCACCGAACGCAATAACGCTTGCGGGTCTTGGTTTCATCCTGATAAACCTGGGTTGCAATCGTACTATGATCCTCTCCTCCAAGGCACTGCCCCGGCATGGGTGTATTACGGTCACGCGCTGGGTCTTTTCCTCTACCAGACTTTTGATAGTATGCCATTTCTCTCTCCCGAGCTTTTACATACAGCAGACTCAATGGCTATTAGACGTCGATGGTCGGCAAGCGCGAAGAACGAAATCGTCTTCAGCTCTTGGCCATACCTTCGACCACACAATTGACACTCTGAACACCATCATGAGTGGCATCTTGCAAATAGCCGCCATTGGAGCTGGAGGTACCTGGCATTCCGCTGCCATCCTTTTGAGCGGCGCGTGGGCAATGTGGTTTGTGCGTGTGCACTGCTTTTCTGGTATGATTCACTGAAGTCCACCCCGTTAGAGCACTTGGGAAGGTAGGATGGTCTAAATTCGGCTTCTGATGCTGAAGTTTCCTCAGAATACCATACCAATGTGTTATACCTGGGGTACCTCAATGGTCCAACCGAGGGCATCCTCATCGCGGTTGTCGTTCACCTTATCTCAGCAAGCTATGGTGCGGGCACCATTATATCATGATGATTACACTAGGAACTAAGCGTTCCCAGGGCTGTCCTTCTGGCTAACTGAGTGGAACCTGCCTTCGGAGAGTGTTGCGACCAGGTTGCTTGGCCACAACAGTATCTCAACACGAGACCTCTTCATCAGCTTGTAGGTCTTGCCAACTGCGCGATCACTAAACCGATACTTAATCGTCGACGGCAGTGTCATCATGGCCGCCATTGTCGTGCATACTCCTGCCTGTCTCTATCACGTGAAGAAGGTCTCACACAACGGTTTCCTGGCCGCATGCGCTCAAAATGGATGGTTTTTGGCCTATAACGCTCTCATACTGTCTTGGATGTTCTCACCACACTCCCGCATCCTCCGCGACGGTCATTTGCTCGAGTTTGGTTTGGTCCAGACATTCACGTTCGGTAAACTGGGCTCACGCATCATTCTGTCACATCTCACCAAGGCGGAGTTTCCTGGATATAACGACGGAGCGTTCCTACCCTGGATCATAGGCTCGCTTGCAGTCGAGATCCTACCCAAGTTTGGTGTGCTCAGGTGAGTTGCTTTCGATACACGCATCCCATCCAGCAGATTGTAATTTTGCATCACCAGCGATGACCTCAAATTCGTTGAGCTGGTGATTTTGCACCTCAGCCTTTTGTTCTCGGGGGCCGAGTTTCTGTGGTGGTGGACGACCTTGTGCCAGCGATTTTGTTCGGAGCTCAACATCAACTGCCTCACCATCAAGCACTCGGACAAGAAGCAGCAGTAGTGAGCGTCCATACTCAAGGATAGTGACTTGCCACACAAAAGCATGCGTGATTGGAATAAATTTGTGATCGAAACGAACAAGTACTTTGGCTTCGCTCTATCCTCTACTGACCCATCTCCTTCGCGAGCTGCTCCGCCTTGGACTTGACATCCTCGATCGTGCCAGCCTAAGTTACAGGTCAGCGACGATGTCCCATGTCTGCAGAGAGAGATTGAAGGGTGCAACGTACCATGTAGAAGGCAGACTCGGGGAGAGAGTCATGCTGGCCAGAGAGAATCTCCTTGAAGGAGCGGACGGTATCCTTGAGCTTGACGAGCTTGCCCTCGTAACCGGTGAAGACCTGCGCGACCTGGAAGGGCTGCGACATGAAACGCTGAATCTTGCGAGCACGCTCGACGACGAGCTTGTCCTCCTCAGACAACTCGTCCATGCCGAGAATGGCAATGATATCCTGCAGCGACTTGTAGTCTTGCAGGATCTTCTGCGTCGCGGTAGCAACATCGTAGTGCTCCTGGCCGACCTGTGTGAAATGTTCAGATATTGCTCGACTTGACAAATAAAATGCGGCTGACGATACGCGGGTCAAGCATGCGAGACTTGGAGTCAAGCGGGTCGACAGCAGGGTAGATACCGAGCTCTGCAATGCTACGAGAAAGCACGGTCGTGGCGTCCAAGTGAGCGAAGGTCGTGGCCGGGGCGGGATCAGTCAAATCATCAGCAGGAACGTAGACGGCCTGGACGGAGGTGATGGAACCCTTCTTGGTGGTGGTGATGCGCTCCTGCATGGCACCCATGTCCGTGGAGAGAGTGGGTTGGTAACCGACAGCGGAGGGAATACGGCCAAGCAAGGCAGACACCTCGGAACCGGCCTGAGTGAAGCGGAAAATGTTGTCAATGAAGAGCAACACATCCTGACCCTCCTCGTCACGGAAGTACTCGGCAATGGTGAGACCGGTGAGCGCGACACGGGCGCGGGCACCCGGGGGCTCGTTCATCTGACCGAACACAAGAGCGACCTTGGAGTCGCCGTCGAGCTGAATGACCTTGGTCTCGATCATTTCGTGGTACAGATCGTTACCCTCACGGGTACGCTCGCCGACACCGCAGAAGATGGAGAAACCACCATGTGCCTTGGCGACGTTGTTGATGAGCTCTTGGATGAGCACAGTCTTACCGACACCAGCGCCACCGAAGAGACCGATCTTGCCACCACGGGCGTACGGGGCGAGAAGATCGACGACCTTGATACCGGTCTCGAGGACTTCGGCAGTAGTCGACTGTTCCACGAACGCGGGCGGTTCTGCGTGAATCGGAAGGTACTTTTCGGCCTTGATAGGTCCACGCTCATCGATCGGCTCGCCGATAACGTTGATGATACGGCCGAGAGTGCCACGGCCAACGGGAATCTTGATAGGCGCGCCGGTGTCGACGACCTTCTGGCCACGAACGAGACCCTCAGTACCGTCCATGGCAATGGTACGAACTGAGTTCTCGCCAAGGTGAGATGCAACCTCGAGGACGAGACGGCCACCCTTGAAGTCCTGCACCTCGAGAGCATTGAGAATCGGCGGCAGATTCTCAGAATCAAACTGGACATCAACGACGGCGCCAATGACGGTTTTGACGGAGCCGATTTGGGCCTTAGCCTCCGTCGCGTATGTGCGGGCTGTCCGTGGCGCACGCGCACTGTTAACTGGGGATCGGGAAAATTGAGTAGAGGAAGCTCACGCGTTGAGGGCCCGCTGGTCGGGAAGAAACGCTTGGGTGACGTTTCTGAGCGAGCAACGAGGCAGGGCAAAGATTTTGCAAGAGCCGGCGCGGTGGAGAAGAGCGCGGCCGGCCGCGAGGCATGAAGAGCCCTGCGAGTCAGACGAGTGACCCCGCGAGAGCTGAGCATCGCAACAACGCAAGCTATCGGGGAACGGGCGATGGGGATGAGGAAAACGGGATGGTTTCACTCCCGGCCTTGACCAGTCGTTTGGTTCCGTCTCCCGTTTCTGCCGAAGTGCTCAACACACCGCCAACTGATCAATCAATCTGATTTCATAAAATGGCTTGAATAAAATCTATAAGAGTCAGTGGCCTTGGTTAGCGGATGAGTCTCAGCTTCCGCAGACGCGTTCGACCGTTCGGCAACGACACGACGCGACGCTTTCGGGCCGACCTGCGAGGTGCGAGAGGGCTCATTTCTCACATAGGTCACAGCGGGTTCCTTACATCAGGAAGGATCTGAACGACTGCATCGGCTTGCTGTGCTACCCGAGAACAATCCATCTGAACGCTGCGAAGCGTAACGTTGATGCAATTTTCTAGCTCCGAGTGCGTTTCTCTGCCCCGCTTTTCGCCTATCGAAACTCACTCACCATCGTATGCGCTTTCGCCTCGATCTTCTCTTCATGTGTAGTCAGATCTGATATCTTTAACAGTAACAATGTCTGGTCGCGGCTGCTTCAACTGTGGTGGATGTGCGTGTCTTTTGCGGCGCAAACTTAGAGCACCACCGCCTGTATCCTGAACTGACGCATCCGTGCTCTTTGTACAGTCGGTCACCAGGCCGCCAACTGTCCAAAGTCCGGCACGCCCACCTGGTCAGTGCACTGAATCTATGCATATATCTTGTTTTCGCCTAGCTCACCGATCATCCAGCTACAACTGTGCGTCGTCTTGTCCCTCATTCGACCTCGCTTCTACACTCACACCACACAGGCGGCGGTGAGGCCATATTTCTCGCAACTGCACCAGCGAGCAAAAGAAGTCCTGCTACAAGTGTCCGTCTGCCTCTTGTTTGTTCCGCCTCACCTTACCCGAACCATGTCTCGTGCTCCGTAGGCAATCAAGAGGGTCACATCGTGAGTCCCTCCTAAAGATCTTGATCTCTCATTTCTCTGAGGCGGCCGCTATCGCAGTCGCGCGAATGCCCGGAAAATAGCGGCAGCACCGCCAAAGCAGCAGTGCATTTGAGTCGAGCAGATCCAGTACTGAGTGCTACCGCTGCGGCAAGACCGGCCACATCGCGCGCGCGTGCCCAGAGGCCCAGCCGAGTGGTGGAGGTGGTGAACGTGGCGAACGTGGAGATCGTGGTGGTCACCGTGGTGAACGTGATGACCGCAGCTACGGTGCCTTCTCGTCGTCGTCCAACAGCCGCACCTGGTATGCCTCCATAAGATTCGTTGCCTGCGGTTCACTCAAAATATACATTTTTGCGTTACAGCTACACCTGCAACGGAGTCGGCCACCTCTCGCGCGACTGCACTCAAGGATCGAAGTGCTACAACTGCAACGCGAGTGTGAGCGAATGTCTCGCCCCTATTGATATCAACGTTAACTAAATTATCGTAGGGACACATCTCGAAGGAGTGCCCTCTTCCTCAAAAGCGTGCATGCTACACCTGTGAGTTCCGGGCCAGCCTGGTTGGCACGAGCGTTAATTTCTGACATGATGCAGGTGGCGAAGAGGGTCACATCTCGCGTGACTGCCCCGCCCCTGCTGGCGATACGACGGAGACCTGAACAAGTGCCACTGCGCCGTCTGGATCGATGTCCCGCCTTCTATGACTTGTCCCCGCTGTTCACGATCTCTTGTAGAGTTCCGATCTGTTGGTCGAGCTTCCTTTCTTGACTGTGTAAGCGCTGTACGATGTCCTCCGACGACGCCGATGCGAGTGTCCTATCCTACAAAAATATACACTGCATCCCAACAAACTTTCGGCTACCGTCTAAACAGTTGTTGAAGGGTGCGATGAGAGGTTGGCACGGGTGAGGCCGACGGAGTCTTTCATCTGTTCCCGTTCCACTTCTTGAGCGCGTAGCGCGTACTGTGTCCGTTGTACGACGACTAGCAGATCTCTAGACCCATCTCTAGAACCACCTCTAGACCCATCATGCAAGCTCTACGGCTGGCTCGCCCCAGGGGTCCGCTGCAGCACCTTCTTCGTCTCTCTACGCATGCACCTGCTGCTGCTGCTGCGCCATCGGCTGCCTCGCGCGTGCGGTCCGCGAGCGTGATCCCGCTATCAAACGTAGAGGCACAGTGGGATGCAATGAACTCGGACGAGCAGCTGGAGGTGCACCGTCAGCTCGAGACGCTGCAGAAGCAGGACTGGAAATCGCTCTCTAGCGACGAGAAAAAAGCTGGTCCGTCATCGCCGCGTGCACTGACAGCGGGCAAAACTGACAACCACGCCCCTCCAGCATACTACATTGCTTTTGGTCCTCACGGGCCACGCACGCCCACAAACCCGCCAGGCACAAGCACTAAGGTGTTCCTCGCAACAATGGGCGCAATTGGCGTCGCCGGTGCCGTCTTCTTGTTCTTCCGCTCACTTGGTCTGTCCCGTTCACAGTTCGCGTCTCTTCCACTCATCACAGATCATCACAGCACCACCCGCTCCGCGCACAATGACCCGCGAGTGGCAAGAGGAGACCAACCGCATCGCGCTCGAGAGGAAGCAGGACCCAATCACTGGTTCGTTATCCTCTTGGTCCGCCGGTCCCAATCGTGCGCTTATTACGCGCGCCTCCGTTTCCAGGTATCGCCTCGGAGGGGTACAAGGGCGAGGGTCACATCCAGTCCAAATAAGTATTCTCAGCTACAATCCTTTCTTTCAATGGAACTGGCTTCTTTTTCTCAATTTTTGGCTGTGGGGCTCTGCTTGATCCCGACGCATCAACTCGTAGACTTAGCTTGTGGTGAAATCAGCAACTGCGAGTACTCCAGACCTCTTAGGAGCCACATCCTTCGGCCATGGACGACTCTACTTCGATGACGCTACGGGATCCTGGCCGAAGGCCGATGTACTTCGGTTTGCAAACTCGCGATTGCAAGTTTGGTTGATTTCTTCGCTGATCTCCTCGTTCAACAATCATAGTACCATGCGGTGAGATTCACAGTGGTTGGTCCAAGCCAGCCGGAGCTCCGCTCTATGCGGGCCGCACTACCACGGGCACCGTTGTTATGTGCAGCGCAGAGCATGACGGCCGCTTCTCTAGCCTGCCCTCGCCTATACAACTTGTTTGAAGCTATGGCTTATTGCGGAAGACGGAATCCCGTTGCAGGATGCTGCAGCCTTTATCGATATCGGCTTCGTGATTTCGACAAACGAGGTCATCTTTGATTCGTCGCATGGCGGCAGTTCTCATTGCGCGGAAGTCAATGTCCTACGCCTAAAGTAAATACACATCTAATAGCACACTACTGACACAAGGTGGTGATATTCATTCGGAGCGCGCAGGCTCAGCAAGGTGACAGCTTAGCCACGAGCGAGGCGGGCAAGATAGTCAGCGACCAGGACCGTGATCATGGCATGCGGTGCGATGCGGACGTAGTAAGTCCCAAACCCTCGGTAGAAACGCAACATGCCCTCCTCGCGAGCAACCTTGAGAGTACAGTCCAGCATACCCTTGTATCTGAAGGTTAAAGGGAAGAGTCAGAAATTGTACCAGTCTCGGAAAAACCTGGGCGAAATGAGCGCAGGGAGCGACGTACGGGAGCTTGCCATCGGGTCCGCGGCGTTGATTCTGCAGGCGCGTCTTGACGAAATCGAATGGTAAGGAGAAGAAACTGGCGAAGAAGCCTGCGACGGCGCTGGCAGCCCACGGGACGGCGGCGGAGGGGACGAGCTTGCGAGTAGAAAGCTGTGCCTTAGCCTCGCTGAAGAATGCCAATTGACCAAAGTTGAGGGCCATCGCTCTGAGTACTGTGGGGAAACAGCCGCTCCATAGAGCGAGGACGCCTTCGTTTCGGGCGATGCGACCTAAGGCATCGAATACGCCTGTGTAGTTTGCCCGCTCGGCAACAGGGCGGAGTCCGTCGGCCTGCCGTCAGATCAGAAGCCAGGTGGTAAGACAGCGGAGGTGCATGACGGGCAGAGTCGGAGGTCACACGAGCATGCATACAGGGCAAGTAAATGCTCGGTGAGAACAGGCTAGACAATGATGACATGGATCACTTGCCTGCATGCGAATCAGGGCGAGGTCGGCGGGATTCTGGTGATAACGATGAGCACGACAGCCGGACACGCATGTGGTGATGCACCCACGCCAAGTACGGCGGCAAGACCACCAGCGGCAAGACCAGCGGCTCCCCGCTCGGAAAACGTCAGAGGGCGATCTTGCTCCTTTGCTCGGGTGTTGGCGAGACCAATGAAGGACTCGAATAACCCCAAGCGGGCCGTGGTGTAGACTGCCTGGCGCATGAGGCCAGCTGAGAGACCAGCGTAGAGGTCAAGGGCACGTCCAGAGGCAATGATGTCTCTGGCCACGCCCAACGGAGATGCCTTGCCACCCGAGAGCTGAATGCGGACCTTGACCCTGCACGACGACGAGTGAGACACTGCTGAGCTCAGTAACGAGCGCAGCAGGAGCTCACATGTCGATGGGCTGAATGCATGCCGTCGCGATCATGCCAGCGAGACCACCATTGATGACTAGCAGGTGTCAGTGCACTGAAGAGCGCTGATGTAGGGACAGGGCATACAAGGTAGGGCCGGGCGGAGGTACGGGTTCTGGAGCAGGCCTGGCGAGAGGACTTGGGCGTGGGTCTGCTGGGGCATGGCGAAAGTCCTGCTGTTAGCGAGGGTGAGAAGGTAAGGGTCTTCCTGCGCAACGGGAGCTGAGGTCACGAGCGCAGACCCCCGCTTGCTATATGTGGCGCGAAATTAGGCGCCGCCAACACCTTTCCACTATTGACATTTGCAATGCCAAAACTTGAACTCGATAGAGCAAAATCGCCGTTCTTCACACTCGAATTCTTTCCACCAAAGACAGAACAGGGGCGCGAGACTTTCATCTGGCGCGTCACGTGCTGTCTAACTAGTGTCTATAGGGCTTCGCGAACCTCCAGTCGCGCATCCAGCGTCTCTCTCAGCTTCAACCACAGGCGATATCCATCACCTGGGGTGCAGGTGGCTCTACCTCTGATCGCAGTCTCGAACTTGCCAGCTTGTGCCAGGCCGCTCATGGAATCGACACCATCCTGCACTTGACGTGCACAAACGTCGCATCCGGCACCGTCCACTCTGTTCTTAAATCTGCAAAGGACGCAGGCATACAAAACATTCTTGCGCTGCGTGGTGGCACGTTACTCTCTTTCCGCAAGCTCGGCTTCTCATTACAATCCCCTACTAGACCCACCCCGTGGGGCGGAGGACTGGATCGCAGTTGATCCACAGTTCTCACACGCCGCCGACCTCGTTGAGGCCATTCGCACCTCTCCAGACTTCTCTGACCACTTTTGCGTTGGCGTGGCGGGCAGGTAATCTTGTATTGGATGGCTCTAGATCTGACTCCATTCCAATTATCAGCCTACCCTGACGGCCACCCAGATCAAGTACTATCTGAAGATCAAGAGCTGGAAAACTTGAAACGCAAGGTTGATGCTGGGGCGGACTTCATCCTGACACAGCTATTCTACGATGTCGACGCGTTCTTCGCTTGGGAGCAGAAAGTCCGAGCGAAAGGTACGCCTGCGTTCTTGGCGATACCTCATAGTACGCTTTAACGTGGAACCATAGGGATCACGGTGCCAATAATTCCGGCCATAATGCCGCTTCAGAACTATCCTTCTTTCCTTCGAGTTTCAAAACTCACTGGTTCTAAGGTCCCAGACAGCATTCGCCAAACGCTCGAGTCCATCAGAGTCCGTTCCTGCTTCACTGTTATGTAACAACCGGCTGACCTTGCGCAGCACGACGATGCTAAAGTCAAAGATTTTGGCATCGATCTTGCGACCAGCATGATACAACGTCTCATTGGAAGCGGCGTCGTTCGCGGCGTGCACTTCTGCACTTTGAACCTCGAACTTAGCGTTCGAAAGATCCTTGAGCGACTGCAATGGACGATGCGCAGCCCGGCGGTCGCACATCACACACTCATCGTCGACTCGGCGGACGCGGTTGATCACGGCCCAGAGTCAGACCTGCTCGTCACGCCTGGCGTTGCCACGAGCACCATTGTCATCCATCCATCGACAGACGACACAGGCGAGGCTGAAAAGGGACCCGGCGAGCTCAACAACCCGTCGACATGGGACGAATACCCAAACGGACGCTTCGGAGATGCCAAGAGCCCAGCGTATGGTGCACCGGAACTGTGGGACTCGACGCTTGCGTCTTCCCGAGCAGAGGTGGTCGCTAAGTGGGGGAATCCCAAGACTCGCGACGACCTCACTGCCCTATTCGTCGCGCATCTGGAGGGACGCATCGACAGCACGCCATTTTGGGACAACCCTCTGTCTCCCGAGTCGCGGCTCATTCTGCCGCACCTTGTTCGTATGACGAAACATGGGTGGTGGACGGTCGGCTCGCAACCCGCTGCAGATGCTATCTCATCGGACGACCCGGTGCTCGGATGGGGTCCTCGTGGAGGATACGTCTTTCAAAAGGCATTCGTAGAGTTCTTCGCCAGCCAAGCAGACGTTGAATGGCTGGAACGAAACGCCCGAAGCGCAGGCCGCGGGCAGATAACATTCTTCGCGGGTAATGCTCACGGGGATTGGGCGTCGAACATGCAGGATGGCAGCGGCAACGCGGTTACCTGGGGTGTGTTCCGCGGGCAAGAAATCGCACAATCGACAATAATCGAACGCGATTCTTTCCTTGCGTGGAAGGTGCGTGGCGGTGACAAACGGTCTGCCCTGTTGGTCAAACGTGTTGCACAGGATGAATCTTTCAAACTTTGGAAGGAATGGAGTGAATTCTACGCGCCAGGCTCTGACGAGCGCAAGCTGCTGGATCGCATGCGCCGAGAGCTGTGGCTTCTTAGCATCGTTCATCACGACTTCAAAGATGAAGACGGCCTTTGGAGATTCTGGTTGGACGGTCGCGGTCAGCAGAACGGATCGTGACCTCAAATGTGGCGCGGACGGTCTGCCAACTCGTATGGGCAGACCGGTCGTCTTGCAGATCCACGACTCCCGCCGTGGAAAATGCATGCTTGGGATATCATTGTAGAGTCTTGCGCGTGTGATTGGCGAGGATGATGGAGCGGGAGGTATACGAACTCATTGTCGGTTCGCGCTGTTGAACTAGAGAACAATTTGAGTACGCGTTGTTGGTTATGAGGGATCCTGCTTACAATGTCCCGCATCTGGTTTTGCGCGTCGTTGAACTGTTTCTCCAGAAACTTGCTCTGTACAGTTGATCAGATATTAGCGAGATGCGCAAGATCGTGAAGACCTCACCTTTTTACCCAGGCTGGTGATGGTGTCTCCAAGTTCCTTGTCCTGGGAGCGCAGATCCGACTCCATTTCTCCTCGAGGAACCATCATGAACCTGTACACTGGCCGTCAGTATCATGCGCAAGCTCTGCGTTAGCCAGCGACTTACGCCTTCCCCAGACCTTTATAGAGAGTGACATCGCCTTTCAGTGATTCGAGCTCTTTGAGCGTTAGTTGAACCATGCGCTGTTCCCGTTGCTTGGCCTGAGTCTGCGCTTGGGCGAGACTGAATGCCTTCTGAGATTGCTGAGATTGTTGTTGAATTTGCGCAAGAATCTGAGGGTAGTGATTAATCAAAGGCGATGCGGTGGAAGATGCGGCGAATAATACCTTGCGAAGAGTATCATCGGGCAGCGACATCACGGAGCGGAGGAACACGTCGAACGGCATCTGCCGTTCTGCTACGTTCAGACTGGTTCGATCTCTGACCGAATCACAGCATCACCCGTGGCTAGAAAGCCTCATGGGTCGGAAAGGTGCCTTGGTTCTTGTGACTGATGACAGTGTGCTTCCACCTGACCCTGGATCAGTACTGGCCCAGATGCCGCTTTGGGGAGGCACCGAGCAGTTATCTCAGACTCTGAAATAACATCTACGGACGATCGTAGGCTATATTACGCAATTAAAAGTCCATCAGAGGGCATTACGGCCCATGTGTAGTGCCAAACATTACAAAGGCGCAAGACATTGGAGTCTCCCGTGTCGGCGGCTGCAACCCCAATTTCTTGGTCCACCTTGCGGATCCAAAAGTCGACTTGGAGAGGAGGGAAGCCCTTCTGGAGAAGTTTTGATTTCCAGGAACGAACAAAGTCCTGAGAAAAGGGGCAAATCTCAGAATCTCATGTCTGAGGGGCGGCTATCTTTTCGACAGTTCGCATACCTGACAGTTCCGCTTCATCAGCTCTCCGACCTCGGGAGCCATGCTGGCATCGCCTTCCCAGCCAATCGGAACATAGAGCTGCTTGGTAGTCACGCCGGATGCTGCAGGGAATGCCCCGGTTCGCGTGAGTAAGGTAGCGAGATGCCACCCAATAGTACTGGCACTGCTATGGGCATCAAGCTCATACAGGTATCGAGCCAGCCACGAATGGCTTGGATCAACATCTTCGTCGCTTCTGCGCATGGGAGCCAAAATTTTGTGTTCTGTGTAGACCCGTAAATCGCCTTCTCCAAGGATGATTAAACCGCCTGCCCAGGTGTGTCATACAATGATCCTACGCTCTCTCAATCAACAGTGACTTACCAGGTCGCAGGCATTTCACAAGCTCATCCACTAGCACGTTGTGATTTGGTACCTGGTAGTTCTTACGACGTCAAGTTGGCTCGATCTCTGTGGCGGTAGAGAAGCCCCACCACTCCGGCCACACCTGCAAGCAGCGTCAGAGTGATAGAGAACATCTGAAATATAACGCACATCGGCAGTGCACGAGATCAAATCGTGCATAATATCGTGCAAGGCCGTGGCTGATATTGTGGGATTCAAAGCTGCAAAGCGCTGTCAAGCCACTGGGGGACGGCAAACAGACGCCAACGGCATTCGAAACGCACAAGCAGTTGTTTGGAACGTTTCTGTGTCATGAAAGGGTGGTGAGATGACACTACAAGATGGTACACATAATCAGGGAGAGTGATTGCGATGCGTACAACGGTGCACTGTGAGACGTGTCCACGCCGACCACCGTGGCATTGGGGAACTCGAAGGCCATCTGTGCCGCCCTAGATCAGCCACGAATGAACGATGAGCAAGCTAGCGATGGTAAGGCAGAACTACTGAAGGAGTCGCACCAGATACCTGAACCAGACCCGAGGTCCAGCACGAATGAGTCGGCGTGTGACAGAACGCCGTCGACGACGGTGGGATCACACGGATAGAGGCTGTTAAGCATGCCGTAGAGTAGTCGATGATGGAGGTTGGACTGTGATCTGTTATCGGTGTGTGATACTTGCGGGAGTTGAGAACAATGGGCTCACCTGAGTGTCCGCATCCTGGAAGGTGACCATGTCGGAGGCAGAGAGGGACGATGAGTCGGAGGAGCAAAAGTAGCGTGCGAACGAGGAGAGCATTTGTATCATGATGAGCTGCTCGACTTTTTATTTACGTACAAACGATGCCCCAGACGAGAGCTGTGCCTCTTCGGCCAGCGCAACGCATATATCTCGGATGGACTAAGTCAAGTGTGGAGGCGCCCAACGTCCTCAACAACGTGCCACGGTCACCGAACCCTGGTTAGCTGCCATACTTTGAGACCTGGCGCCAGAACTAATTCCAGGGCGAGGTGGATCACACGTCTTAAGTACCTCCTGTACGGGTGTATTTACTGTAGGTTATCCTCGTCCACACTTGGTTTGCGTGCACCCTGCCCTGTCAAGCGAGAATACGGAAAGCGCCGGCGGCCCGCAGCTTCGCACTCTTCCTTCTTAACTGCTCTGGCTTCAGGGATGTGGGACTACGGTTCGGCCGCTAGGGTTCCATCATTATGCCTATCACTCACGCAGTGTTGCAGTCTTGAAATTCGTCATCATTGGCGACGCAGGGTATGTCATTCACTGTTTGGTTTCCATCCCAATATCGCAACGCATTGGCTGACCTAATCTATGTAGAGTTGGCGAGTTCTAGCCACTTCAAAAAGCTCTCGCAGCGGTCTCATTGAGACTTTGATCTACAGGGAAGTCTTCAATCCTTATTCGGTAATTCAGGCTTGTGCGTGCGCGAAGTCGCATCTGACCACGCCACCACCTGCCAAGATTAACAGATCAGCGGTTTCTGCAGAATCCCGATCCAACAGTGCGTAAGGATGCTATAAATACTCCTCGCGAACTCAACACTTCCTCGTCAGCTCGGTGTTGAATTTGGAAGCAAGCTCATTCACGTTGAAAGCGAGGGCAAGACATGCAAGCTCCAATGTTGGGTGCGCACAGTTAACAACCATAGGAAAGCTTACGAGCGTGCTGATGCATCTAATAGGATACAGCAGGAACGGAGGTAAGTTGCAAGCTGGAGCTGCGGAACTTGCTCACACCACGAGCCATTCCAGTCGTTCCGGAGCATTACGCGTAGTTACTGTGAGTTTTATTGAATGGCAGGCACCTTGATTACTCAACGAATGTAGACCGCGGCGCAGCCGGTGCATTGATTGTTTACGACGTGACCCGGCGAGCGAGTGCGCCAGGATCTCATAGGAGCAGTTCTCAGCTAACACCGTGCACATTTAGGTTTTGAGAACTGTCGCTCTTGGCTCAAGTGGGTCACCGTGTTCTAATGAGGCGCGAGTTTTCTAAAAACACTCCAGAGATGTCAGACAACACGCAGACCCGCATTTGACGGCCATCCTGGTGGCGAACAAAGTCGACTTGTGCCCTGACATTGACGACCTCACCGCTCAGCCGTTGTCACGTCGAGAGGTATCAACAGCAGAAGCTGAGCAGTTTGCACAGGAAGAAGGGATGCTTTTCATCGAAGCCAGCGCAAGGAGCGGACATAACGTCGACGCGGTACGAGCTCCTTTCTCGACGTCACAGCCGGTTGCACTCACGTATTCTCCCAGGCCTTCGATCAAGCAGCCAGAGACATTCTACGCAAGATACAAAGCGGTTCCTTTGACGACTCAAAGGTCCGCCCATCCCTATCTCCGCTAATCTTGCGCTCATCCAGTGCCCTCCCAGTCGCCCGGGGTACGATCCGCTGGGAAACGTCCTGCCGCAGATCCAAATACCACATTGACCTTAGAAACTCAAGAGTCTGGGAAGTCCTGTTGTCGTACTTGACGCAAGGGCGAGACGGAGATTCGTCATGTGGGTTGCTGATCTTCCTTGTACACTATACACGATATTCCTCTTACGACGACCCCAATCGCACGAGCATTTGATGCCTGCCAGAAAGAAACTTATATTCAAATACAAAGGCCAAAGCCAAGAAGCGTCGCCGCCGGCGAGCACAGAACCGCAGGCGATGGTACGGTGTCGAAAGCGGCCACGGCATAAGAAACGCGGCGAAAACGAATGGCAAACTATGGGGTATTGGTGCGTAGAGAAACGGAGGCTACGGGTACGGAATAGGGCAATGCATGGCCGAACGAGGCCAGCCCTCCGGCCAACACAGAGACGTGCTCCGTGTTCGGCGTCGTGAGAGCTGGCTCAAAGGCCGCGGCGAGCGGCGTTTGTTGTCTCGTAGAACTCTTGCAGCTGATTGTAAAATCCGATGTTGGGCATGGCGATGCGTCGGCGCTCCTTGATGTGCTCGACTGCCTGTGCGACAGTTAAGCCGTGGGTCGCGATGAGGTGTGCGGCGACAACACTGCATGACCGTGACCGGCCCTTGGCGCAGTGTACGAGCACACGGGCGTTGGGATTTTTGAGCGCGTCCTCGATGAATGCACACGTGTCCTGCACAGCAGACACACACATGGGTCAAGTCAGTCATGGATAGATCGACAGGTAGGCCGCCGTGGCGGACGCACATTGAGATGTGTGAGCAGGTCAGAGAATGGCATGTCGGTGATGGGAACCTGCATCGTCCTCGCGAAGAGGTCATATGGGAGCTCCACACTGCCTGGCATGACCGAGACCAGATGTGTGATGCCGAGCGAGACCAGAGTCTTGCGGCATTGAGCTGTACTCAGATCGCTCAGGTAGACACGGGGCAGGATCTCGTTCGCCTGAGGCAGGAACATGCCCTCGGAGCTCTCAGTTGCAAACAGTGCGAGTGTCGGGGCGAGCTTAAGAGCAGGTTTGACCTTCGGGACGACATGCTCAGCCGGGGAGAGTGTCGGATCGAGCTTGAGGCTCGGCTTGACGCGCTTGACCTCGGGTTGTGGCAAGAACCGTGCTCCGAGCTCGACGCTCTCCGAAACGAAGAATGAAGGAGCTGGATTCAGCTTGAGAACCGGCTTCACGCGCGGAAGCTGCAGAGTGAACGGATAGGGCACGAAGCGGTCAGCATCCAATGACTGAGCGGCAGCCTGCACGCAACAACGCACCGACATGCTGCTGGCCGGCGCGTCGCGCGGCAAAAGCGGGATAGGAGTTGGTCGGAGGAGCATGATGTTCGTTCGGGATGGGGTGAGAGGGTGAGAAAGAAAAAGGTTGATAGAATAAAATGAATAAAAGAGGTCGCAGACTCGAAACACGCCTGTCAGTGCGCACGCAAGGGCAAAGAAGAAGATGGGGACGAAAGGGTCGTGGTGCGTGCTTGCCTTGATATAGCATTTCTCTGATCAACCACCGCCCGTGGGCGGTGAATCCAACCTCGAGGGACTGATGCTTGCGTTGCCAGCCCTTGTCCATCAGTGCACACCGCCTCCGGCTCACATCGCGTCCCGTATCCGAGAACTGCATGGGCATGCATCGCGCCCCACATTTGTTCCGATGTCATTGTCAACTGTCCGGTTAAGGACTCTCTGCGACCGCATCATGAACAGTGCACTCCGGCCGTGTTGGGATCAAGTCCGCGGAACATCGTAGTCATATCGCCACTCTTGTAGGATACAATACTACGCGAAAGAGGAGCGTCAAGATAAACGAGTGAGGACGAGGGAGACAACAAATCGGCGCGTAAAGACAATAGCAAGCGATTCGATACAGAGATGACAGACGGGAGGTCGTAATGGTCGGGCGCAACTTTGGGCGTTCGATTAGATGAGGTCGCTAGTGACACAAGGCATGAGCGAACAGAGTCGGAACGAAAAATGATGATTCACGTACGCGACGTTAAGAGGCATTTCGTCGATCTGCGTGTTGTAGAATTCTGCGTATGGCGCATTTGATCAGCTCTCCGCCTCAATCATATGAACATGCGGCCGAAAACCAGGGTTACTTACGTTCAATCTCGCGAAGCATCCGGACATCCTCAGTCGTGACGAAGTTGATGGCCACACCCTTGCGGCCGAAACGACCACCGCGACCAATACGGTGAATGTAATTTTCGCGGTTGGTCGGAAGGTCGTAATTAATGACGAGCGAGACCTGCTGGACGTCGATGCCACGAGCGAGGAGATCGGTGGTGATGAGAACACGCGAAGAGCCAGAGCGGAACTCCTTCATGAGGACCTCGCGCTGCTTTTGCTCCATGTCACCGTGCTGCAAGGGCAGAATTAAAACACAAGAGAGCGGATCAGCACACCAAGCAAAGTGGGCAGCACAGGAAAAAGTTGACCGCACCATGGCCGAAACGGTGAACTCGCGGGCATGCATCTTCTCCGTGAGCCAGTCGACCTTCCTGCGGGTGTTGCAGAAGATGACGGCCTGAGTAATGGTGACGGTCTCGTAGAGATCGCAGAGGGTGTCGAGCTTCCACTCCTCCTTCTCAACGGCGATGTAGAACTGCTTGATACCCTCAAGGGTAAGCTCTGCACGCTTGACGAGGATGCGGACCGGGTCACGCATAAATTTCTTGGTGACCTCGAGGACATCAGCCGGCATGGTAGCCGAAAGGAGGACGACCTGGGTCTCCTGGGGGAGGAGCTGGAAGACCTCGTAGATCTGCTCACGGAAGCCGCGGGCAAGCATTTCGTCTGCCTCGTCGAGACAAAAGAGCCTGATGGTGTCGGTGCGGAGTGCACGACGGTTGATCATGTCGAAAACACGGCCAGGTGTGCCTACAACGATCTGGACGCCCTCCTGGAGCTTTGCCATGTCCTCGCGGACGTTGGTGCCGCCGACGCAAGCGTGGCACTCAATGTTCATGTAGTCGCCAAGGGCGATGACGACTTTTTGGATCTGCTGAGCCAGCTCACGAGTGGGTGCAAGAATGAGTGCCTGAGTGCCCTTGACGGACGGATCAAGCTTTTGGAGGATGGAGATGGAAAAGGTCGCGGTCTTGCCAGTGCCAGACTGGGCCTGCGCGATCACGTCGTGGCCTTTGACGACGGGAACAATAGCACGCTGCTGGATCGCCGAGGGGCGCTCAAAGCCGTAGGCGTAGATACCGCGGAGCAGCTCGGGCTTGAGCTCCATGTTGTCGAAGCTGCACACACCAACGCTGGTCAGCATGTGAGACATTGTATAACCCACAGCACACGTACTTGTCAACGACCTGGTCCCAGTTACCTTCGAGTTCAAGCTCGGGAACATCCTGCAGTTCAGTTGCTGCACGGCGGGGGCATCGATTAGCACACACAGCAGCAACACAGGGGGGACGCCAGACGCCGGCAGCGCTTACCCATGATTGCTATCTAGATTGAGATACTGTGTCTGCTGCGATGTAATACAGCAGAAGAGTCCAAGCGATCGAGTGCGACCGGAATGGACGAGTGCGAGTGTTGAGTGTGAGTGTGAGTGTGTAAAGTGCAGAGAAGGGTGCTTTCTCAATTTTTCAATCAACTCAACTCCGACGGACCCGCCCTCTCAGAGTCACAGTTTCTCGCTCCCGCACCTACTCTCACGCGGACAAAATGGCTTTTGGTAATTGGATCTGTCACACTGTCTTACAGCATCTGGCTGATTTCGAAATGCGTGACTCAGGTGCTTCGGGCGGCAGGGGAGGATTTGGCGGACGCGGAGGCGGCCGCGGTGGACCTCCTAGGGGCGGCGGTGGCGGTCGTGGTAAGTACTATCCGGCTACATATGTACAAGCTTATGGATCATCTCAGGCGGATTTGGCGGCGGATTTGGCGGTGGTGTTCGCGGCGGCGGAGTGGGGAAACCAGGCGGTCGTGGAGGACCGCGCGGCGGCGGTCGTGGTGCCCCTGGTGGTGGTCGCGGCGGTGGTCGTGGTGCTGGCGGCCGCGGTGGTCGTGGTGGACGTGGTGGCGCTAGAGGTGGTGCAAACGTGATCCTCGAGCCTCACAGGCATCCCGGAATCTTTATCGCAAAGGCGAAAGAGTCTATGCTCGTCACCAAGAATCTCGTTCCTGGAGAGTCCGTCTATGGCGAAAAGCGCGTCTCCATCGAGAACGAAGGCGGCGAAGGCAAAACCGAATATCGTATCTGGAATCCCTTCCGCTCCAAGCTCGCGGCAGGCGTCCTCGGCGGTCTCGACGAGATCTTCATCGCACCCGGCAAAAAAGTTCTCTACCTTGGTGCCGCCAGCGGTACATCAGTCAGTCACGTTGCCGACATCGTGGGGCCGGTCAGTGGCATCTTTTTATTGCATTTTTGTGCACGATTTACTCATGTCCGGTCGTTTGCAGGAGGGTACCGTGTACGCTGTCGAGTTCTCCCACCGCTCAGGCCGTGACCTCATCGGCATGGCTAAGAAGCGCACCAACGTTATCCGTAAGCGAGGAACTCTGTCTGTTTGTCGCTTAGCTGAACTTGAACGTTCTTAGCTATCGTTGAGGATGCGCGTTATCCTGCCAAGTACCGGATGCTCCTCTCCATGGTCGATGTCATCTTTGCCGACGTTGCTCAGCCTGACCAGGCTCGCATTGTCGCCTTGAATGCGCACCAATTCCTAAAAAACGGTGGCCATGCTGTCATCTCCATCAAAGCCAATTGTATCGACTCGACTGCGCCGGCAGAGCAAGTCTTTGCCGCCGAAGTCGCGCGACTTCAAAAAGAGTCATTCAAGCCTCTGGAACAGATCACGCTGGAGGTACGCGATTATTGGTTTGCTTCGACGATCGTGTTCTCATGTGCTTTTTCCTAGCCATACGAGCGAGACCATGCTATGCTGACCGCCCGCTACGAGCGTCACAAGCCATAGTCTTTTATATGATATCTAGCTGTTCTTCGCTCTGTATCTGTTGGTTGTACTCACCTTGCATACAATATTTCTCGTTTCCTTCAATTCCGCTGGGAATATCTATTCCCGCTAGACACGTCAATCGGCGCCTTCCGCACTCCTCCTTGGCCAACTTCTCACTTGCGTGAGACTTGGCAGTCTCCTCTGAGCTTTCGTTGTCGCGTTGTCCTCAGGAGTAGTATTCTGCGGACTTTGTCTACTAGGCTAGTGGAGCCGCACGACTTTCCAACACCCATTGCGCAGTATCTCAGCGCGCGACAGCATGAACACAGACGGTGTTCGCCAGCGTGTCGTGCGCCCGTACGACGAGGGAGAGAGTCCCCAGTCGGTCAATGAGCGTCAGCATCAGCAAAACGCGCCAGAGCTTGGTACCGCGGACGACGATGTCTACGCGAAGATGCGTGCCGCGAACCTTCCGCATGTCGCTCGCCCAAGCCGGCCAGCGGCCACACCAACACTCGTCAGTAAACACACGCATATGAAGGGTTTATGCTAACGGGTACTGCAGCTTGAAGTCCTCGTCCGACACCAGGACTATATCGCGCCGCTCGTCTACACCATCCTCTCGTGTTGGACGCGAATGTACCAGATAGGCAAGTCGACTTTGTTGTCTGGGACGAGGCGCACTTTGGCAAGTTCGGGTCGCACTACCTGAAGCGCGAGTTCTACTTTGACGTTCACCCGCCGCTCGGGAAGATGCTCGTGGGCCTGGTCGGCGCGATCGTTGGCTACTCCGGCAACTTTGAGTTCAAGAGCGGCGAGAAGTACCCGGAGGAGGTACCCTATGTCGCCATGCGCCTCATGCTCAGCGTGTTTGGAGTGATGATGGTCCCGCTCGCGTGGTTGACTGCGAGGGAGATGGGCATGGGTCTGAGAGCGGCGCATATTGTCACCCTCATGACTCTCTGCGGTAAGTGAACCCTCGCGGCATTGTGCCATGAACATTTAGACTAAAATAACCGAATCTACTTTTAGACGTTGGGTGGCTAGCCATATCGCGATTCATTCTTCTCGACTCTATGCTGCTATTCTTCACCTTCACCACCGTCTTTACCTTCACCAAATTCCACAGTGAACGACACAAGTAAGCACACGGCTGCTACTACAAGAACCATCTCACACTATGCTTCTGCAGCTCCTTTGGCGCCGATTGGTGGGCATGGTTGACGTTAACTGGCCTCTCCATTGGTTGCGTTTGCAGTGTAAAATGGATTGGAGCGTTCGCCACGGCCATCGTCGGATTGTACACAATTGAAGATCTCTGGAACAAGTTTGGCGACTTGAAAATGCCCATTGTGCGTGCGTGAGGAAAGTGGCCGTACCTTGCGGGTTCTAATTTTCGAACACAGCGCACATACATGTATCATTGGCTTGCGAGGATAGCATGTTTGATCCTCCTGCCACTCGTCATCTATGCCACGACGTTCAAGGTTCATTTCATGATCTTGAACCACTCTGGTCCGGGTGACGCGCAGATGCCGTCTCTATTCCAAGCAAACCTTATTGGCAATGACTTTGGCCAAAACCCACTACGTAGGCTGTTTTCAACTATACCATTGCTGGGCTCAACAGACTATCTCACAGGTCCGGCATTCGGGTCCAAGATTACGCTGAAGAACATGGGTTTCGGTGGCGGCCTTCTGCACTCCCACGTGCAACTCTTCCCAGAAGGTTCCAAGCAGCAGCAAGTAACCTGCTACCACTACAAGGACGACAACAACCATTTCAACGTCATTCCGCCGTGGGGACATGCTGCTGTCGACCCCAATGGCCCAATCAACTTCCTGCAAGACGGCTCCATCATTCGCCTGCAGCACGTGTCAACAAAACGCAACCTCCATTCTCATAAAATTCCCGCGCCAGTTACGGCTAGCGCAAACGAGGTATCATGCTATGGCAATGAGACCATTGGCGATGCAGGCGACCACTGGCAGGTTGAGGTTGTCGACGACATCAATCAAGGCAGCAAAAAGAACGTGAAGGAAATTCATTCCTTAGCGACAAGATTGCGCTTCAAACACGTCCTCCTTGGATGCTACTTGCGCGCAGCAAACGTCAACCTGCCTCAATGGGGATTCAAGCAGATCGAGGTGACGTGCGGGCAGGACAGCAGCCTGTCTGACACCCACTCGTACTGGAACGTCGAGAACCATTGGAATGATCGACGTGAGTAGATTTGTTCAGCTGGCTTTATTCGTGCATAGCCTCAGGTTCAATTGCAGTCCCGATGGCAGAAGCCAAGGCCTTCAGGTCTCCGTTCTTGCGTGACTTCTGGCACCTGAACATCGCAATGATGACCTCCAACAACGCCCTCGTCCCTGATCCAGACAAGGAGGACATTCTAGCCTCGAAGCCCCTGGACTGGCCTTTCCTGTATTTGGGCTTGCGCATGTGCGGCTGGGGCGACAACCAGGTCAAGTACTATCTCCTCGGCAACCCAGTTGTCTGGTGGGGTTCCTCGATTGGTCTCGGTCTCGCATTGGTCGGCCTTCTTTACTACGCCATGCGATGGCAGCGGCAATACGTCGACTTCGAATCTGGTTGGTGCCATTGCCACGATATAAAGTCGCTGTACTGACACGTGGCGCAGCAGAGGAGGCTGAAAAGTTCTTGTTCATACACAAGCTCTCGATCATTGGCTGGGCCTTGCACTATCGTGAGCGTTTCAGATTAGTTGAGCATTCAAAAGCTGATCCCAGTTTAGTCCCATTCATGGTCATGGGTCGTGTCACATATCTGCATCACTATGTTCGTTCTTGTTCTCAATTGCGGACCTATACACTGATGCCTTACATCTGTAGCTACCTGCACTGTACTTCGCGGTGCTGATGTTCGGTGGACTGCTCGACCACTACATTTTCAACTCACGATGGATATACCTCAACGCGCGCGCCAAGTGGACCGTCTTTACACTCATCTCCTTCGGCATTATAGACACCTTCTGGCTTTTCAGCGGCTTGGCGTTCGGCATCGAGGGACCGATTTCAGAGCATTCTGGCTTGGGTTGGAGAAAAGTGAGTTGGTCTGATCATCACAGCTGATCTTGCACTAATGTGATCTCGTTCGCAGAGCTGGAATATCTATTGAGAGCTTAGATACAGTTTTCGTGAGACTATTAGATCCCATTTCCTATCTTTTGAGTCGAGCAAAAATAACTTGGTCGGAGATTGCGCGACAGGCTTTAGCCGATTCGGTCTCCTTGCCTTCGTGATGTTCGCGCTGGATCGAAACCGATTTGCGCAGCCCGCAGAGGCCGCAATTTTGCGCGAGTCTGTCCTACGCGACAATGCGCATCTCGTCTCGCTCCGCGCTCGACAGCAACAAATCGAAATGTTCGGTCACAAAGCCAACCACGCTCTCCTCGCGGCGCGCGAAGCTGCCGATTCTGCCAACATGATCGTATCGCGGCTGGTGGAGCAGATTGAAGCAGTGAACCACCGAATGGAATTTGCCATGAGGCTGCTCCATCCACTTCGGCGTGCCTCAGAGCAAGTGGTGCAGGAAATACAGCTTCAGTGGTTGCTCAGCACGGTGGCGGAGGAATCTACTTCTTCAGCAGATTCAGAACTCAAAGATCGCGCCGATATCATACCTTTTCATGCTGCCAGTGTTTGTCGTGCTTGGCGTTCTGCAGCCCTCGCCAACAAACAACTCTGGAGTTTCCCAACGATATATTTCGACTCTCTCCGCAAGACGGACTCTCCGCTGGCCCGCCTACTCGCTTGGAAGCTGCGATTTGACATTCACATCTCTCGCTCGTCCGCTGGTCGAATGACAGTGCGTTTCATCGGGGACACCCCTGCCTCCGACGTCAACTGCCTCGCCGACGAGATATCCCGGCTTCTCGCTGCCGCAGAGAGCGTCACTATTAACTCATGCAACTACAACGATGATCCATTGGACACTTGGATGCAATCCTCGTTCCCGCATCTTCGAGATGTGCTTCTCACAAATGACACCGCCGACGCGGAATATCTGAAGTTGTCCGAGGTCTTTCCGCATTGCACCAGCTTAGAGTCCCTCACCCTACGCGATTGGACCCTTGATTGGGACTGTCAGGGCTTTCTGTCTGGCTTAACTACGTTGCAGATTTTCAGCGACAGCAGTAGCATAAATCTGTCTGAGCTTACAACAATCTCTGTCCACGTACCAACTCTACGAAACCTGACTCTTGAGGTCGTTGCCATTGAAGGATACGAGGAGTGCGATTGTCTTGATTGTTGCGGCATGGAGGAGCACGATCATGAATGTTGCAATTCGGAATGCGAGTTGGAAGAAGATGACCACGAATGTTGCGTTTCGAACGAGCACGACCATAAATGTTACGTCTTGGTGGAACACAACCACACCATCCTATTCAACAACTTGCAAACCTTACGCTTGCATTCCTCACGCGAATCCGAGTCCATATCGAATTGGCTACGTGCTCCCTCGCTCAATCACGCCGACATCACCTCTTCTAAAGAGCTTACTAGCTCAGAACTTGCAGCCCTTCTCAAAGCTTGCTGCGCTGGTCGCCCACCAATGCGCACTCGAGATATCGCCTCGTACTTCCAGTCGCATGCTACCCCACATCCGCCAGCTGGTGCCAGATTATCATCGCTAAAGCTTTCACGCGTCATAGTGGACTTTGCCCTTGGCAGCGACTTGTTTGCTGCACCTTTTCTGCAGGAAATCGTTCTTTCAGATTGTCTGTACGCTTCTGGGCAGAAGGGGTTTGCGCTTGCATTATCTGGAGAGAAAGCCAACCAGAGTTGGATCACACCTCGCCTAACGAAGCTTGCCCTGCTCGACATCAGAGAGGCTGTAGACAGTCATGACGGCAAGATTGCAGGCCCTCAAGAGGTCGTTGAACGAATTTGTGCAATGGCTAGCGCTCGCTGCATTGCATCGGCCCAACCCAATCTCGTTAGCGTCGCTCAATTGGAGCACTTACAACTTACATGGCTCCGCCGCGCCGCGCGTCCCAAAGGACTAGACAAGAAGATTGAGCTGGCCCTAGCTTTTTAAAACTAAAATGTTATGTTTCAAACATCGATATGCGTGTATATACCATTAGTGGGCATGTCAGTGGAAAGTTCCACCACACTCCGAGTCGGAACTTGCCGTCTCCAACTCAACTTCGCTCATGACCACTGAAAAGGCGAACCGGTTCGCGCGGCCTGCGGAGGCGGTCATGCTACGCGAAATCTTGCAAGGCGATAAAGAAGAGCTTTGCGCGCTGCTCGAGCGGCTGGAACATGCGAAAGTTGTTGCACGATGTGCCGCAGACCAAGTCGACGCTGCCAACGACGTTCTCCACTCGGTCGAGACGATGAAGCAGTCTTTCGAACAACAAAAGATAGCCGCCGAGGAGCGTGCCAACCTTGCGATTGGGCTGATGCATCCGATTCGTCGCATTCCAGAGGAAATTTTGCAGCAGATACAGCTGGACTGGCTACTTTGCACCACACCTGATGATTGTCCGACCAATTTCAAGTTACACTACACCGCAGATCTCGTTCCTTTCTATGCTTCACAGGTCTGTCGCGCTTGGCGCCGCGCCGCTCTTGCTTCACGTCGCATCTGGAGCATTGTCACCATCCAGTTTGACATGCTCAAGCAGGAGTATTCGCCCGCACTTAGCAGCGCATGGAAGCAGCGCGTCGACTTGCATATCAATCGTTCCCTCGCCAACACTTTGGCTGTACGTCTCGTCGGACATACTTGTCGTGGCACGCCGTCATGGATCATCGAACATGTGGCAAGGCTGCTCCAGGTGGCAAGAGCCGTGAACGTCATCGACGCCGAGATGCATCCAAACAAGCGGGACGTTCTTCACACGCTCATCTCCAGCACAAACCTCTATCATGTTCGCAGCGTTTTCTTTCGGAACGAAGACGGTCATCGAGGCATCCTGAACCTCGGGGACGTCTTTCCGCGCTGCAGTTATTTGCAGACAGTCACTGTGCACAACTGGACCCTCCGTTGGGCAGTTGGTGGTCTACGCACGCTCAATCTGACCGAGCTCCGCATTGCAGGTCTCACCCAGTCCATCTTCCTCAGCGAGCTGGTGATCTTCTCTACACGACTGCCCAATCTTCGTTGCTTGTCTATTGAATCAACAACCATGGAGGATGTCGGCGACGGTCAAACCGTGGACACTGTTGTGACCTTCCCAAAGCTTCAATCTCTCTGTCTCAAAGTCGACGAATTAGACGTCGAGAGGCGCTTTGATTGGCTGCGAGTTCCCATGCTGGCAAGTGCCGATATTGACTGGCGAAGTGAAGACGGCGAAGAGGCGAGTTACAACGATGTAGCGTCTTTCCTCAAAGCTACATCTGCCTCCGATCCTTCTGGTCCACAGCTTTCGAATATTACGACCCTCAAATTCACCGTGTACAGCATCGACTTCGATCTCGGAAACGCTTTCTTAGCCGCCCCAGCACTCGAGGAGCTGGTTCTGAGAGGCGGTATGTATAGAGCCCACGGCGAGGGCTTCGAGAGGGCACTAGGTCAACCAAAGGACGGTAATATCAACTGGATAGTTCCGCGTCTGCGCAGGCTCGCGCTACTCGACGTCAACCATTGCGAATGCTGTCACGAAGGGTCTGACGACGATATGTCAGATTCTGAGTTTGATTCATGTCAGGTCATAAATCGCATCTGCACCATTGTCCAAGCTCGTAGCATTGCTGCGCAAAGCCAGAAACCAGCACAAGTCGTTCGACTGGAGCAGGTTGAATTGACCTCGCTATGCTCTTGCTTTGACCCTGCCGACGCCGAAAAGATGTTCCGGGACGCTATGGATGTTGAAGGTCTCGTGCAGTCTCCAGAGGCATAAAACCTTGATGCAACCCCGTAAATAGTGTAGCTCCTCGCTTGAATCAAAGACCATTTTCTTGACATCGTGCGTACGCCGAAGTGATAGAAGACGGAGTCACGGCGCTGCAAGATTTCCGCCACTTCACACTTTCGTTTCTTGTCCTTGTGCCACATCGCTTGGTGCCACATTGAAGTGGTACTTGGTAGATATCAACCCACTTTTCACCTCGATGAGTGTCCGTGTCTTCATCATCCGCCACGGCGAGACGAACGAAAATGCGAACCACATAATCCAGGTGAGAAGCGGCTCATGGTGATTCACTAGTGTTAGTTCTGACGAGTTGCAACAGGGCCAACTAGATACTATGGTACGTCTAACCTCCTGCTCTCTCAAACAGGCAAATACACGTCTGGTGGAGCAATTGGACTCGTTCAAGTTGCCAGCAGGATGCTCATTACTGTCAACCTGACATTGTAGCTTAACGAGGCAGGAATTAAACAGGCCCGTTTCTGCCACGATGCCCTTAAAGACACCAGGTTCTGTGCGGCTTTCAGTAGCGATCTGCAGCGAGCAGTTGACGTGAGCGTTCTTATGAGATGTTCGGTCGTCACGCCTCCAACTAACTGGTGTTGTGCCATGCTCTTCAGACCGCACGCATAATTCTTGAATCCCAACCAGACGTACAGCTGCAGGCAGTTGAGGCGCTTCGCGAGCGGCACATGGGAGAACTCCAGGTGGGTGTGCATGAAAATTGCTCATGATCCAACTAACAGAAGACGCTCTGGCACGTTCGTTAGGGCCGGCAAGGCAATGTCCACGGGGTTTGTTTGTCTTGCATTTATTGTGCTATTAAAGCTGAGCCTCTCTCTCTCTCTTTTCTAGTCACTTCCGGCGTCTGTTGAGTCCAGTGGGAGCATCCGTGCAAGACTTATCAAGTTCTGGCGAGAGTCGGTGGAGAAACAGGTCCAGGCCGCCACTGAAGGTGCAGACGTCGTACCAGCCAGCGACTCTAGCGAACCAACTGCCAACATTCTGCTGGTTTCTCATGGCGGCACCATATCCGTGCTGCTAATGATGCTGTTCAAAGAGCTGCACTTTGGTCGGGGAGATCAACTCTTTGACCTCACTACGCGCATTTGGAACGCCAGCATCTCCAAAGTTGATGTTCGCAGAGATGGTAGTGGCACTTTCGGCCGAGTTGCGGACATTAGCCATATGCTGGGGCCCGTCGTTGAGAAGAATGCTGATGTCGTGGACGAGGAGTGAGGGTGCGCTGTGCCGCAGACTAGATTTGGCTATCAATCAAGTACCAATTTGCGATGATCGCTATTACAATAGGATTACAGCTCTCACGAGAGCAGGCCTGCACGAGTATCACGCTCCTGTACGTTCCTCCACATTTCATTCTCGCCCGTCCAACTATCGCCTGGCCCGGCCATCCGACCTATCGCAAGTGCACCCCTTCCTGCGCCGCCGTTGCTTTGGAACGGACTGTACATGCCGAGGCCAGTCCCGCTGCGTCCTCGGAAACGAGGTAATGTCGGCGCGCGGAAAGGGAGCAAGCCCATGCCACCGTCGTCTTCCTCGGGTGGAGGTGCACCAAGCAGCCGACGTAGTTCGGCATTTTCGCGCTCGAGACGGACGAGCTCGCTTTCGCGTTCGAGAGCCCAGTCGGTGGGAAGTTCGCCAGTGTAAGTGTCACGCAAGTCCTCGAGGAGTTCCTGCGGGATTTGAAACGAGGCCAGTTCTGCCTCATCGATAACGTCGTCGGGTAGAGGAGGTTCGCCCTGGGATAGCCTCAAAGCCGCGCGTAGACGCTGTGATACACGAGAGAGTGCAGCGTCCGCGTCGCTCGTGTGCGCAAGCTGCTGAACGAGAATTTGGGTGTCGCGCGTGATGAGCTCGTTTTCGTAGTGGCGCGCAATTCCAAGTTCGACTTCTTGTGCATTGAGGGCGGCTGCGCGGAACTTTGCCATGACGGCCTCCAGGGTACTCTCATACTCGCGGATGAGAGCAGCGAGTTGCTTGTTGTCATGCGCAATGGCGGAGTTGTCGACAGACAGCGCACTGGTCATGCGCTCAAGCTCTGTCCTGATACTCTGGCACGCTCAGGTGCGCATTGAAGCGGCGTAGAGGGAAGCCAGAGCCGGTGTGAACTGCCTGGGAGCGGATGTGACCTGCCTGGGCTTGGAGCGTCGCAGCCAAATTACGGTTCTGGTTGAGCTGGTCGGAGAGGTCGACGACCAGGGCCCAGAGATGCAGCAGCTCGTTCTCCCCGTTCGATGCGTCCATGGTGACCAACATCGGGCTTGTGCGGGCAAAGATTTGTCAAGTACGCGGACCGGTGGATCGCGACGCGTGCCTCCTTTCCACCACTCACATTTGCATTCGCCGTGTCTCACGCGCTCATACACCTAGCCGACATCGTGACACCATGAGAGCTATCACGTCGCTACCCCAGACCTAGAAGTTCTGTCACTGCAGAGTTTATTAAAACCCTGGGGCAGATGTCCATCTCCGTCTCGATGTCAGAAGCTGCTTGGGCAAGCGGGGGACGCTGTGCGTGAGATTCTCGGGTCGACGGAAATGATTCTATCTGTGGTGGCAACGAATAAACGGCAGGGTGTATGCAGAAACGGGGGGGCGTGTACGCGGCGAGGCATTCCGTGTTGACGTGCCACACAACCTCGGGACGCGATGGGTGGTCGCCAACGCTACAACTTAGGGTCCGAATACTTGCGAGGAATTAGCGGGCGAGTTCTCAGAGTTGGCTTTGGTCTTCGCAATCAAGATACGGCACTGCTATGGTACGGTGGGGCCCACTGATAGGCTTTGCCGAGGCTTTGATTGTGGTGACAGACGTGGGCAGATGCCAGATGCACGCGCTCAACGCACGTCAGAAAAATGATGATTCTCACCCGCGCTGCCCTACAAAAAGCCCCCGGGTGTCGCGTTTTTCACTTCCGCCTCTTGCGCGTCTGCCCTTCTCCCCCCCTCTGTCTCCACGGTTGCCTCGTCTCTGACATGTCACTCGTTTCCCTCGACACTCCCGTCACTGTTGAGTCTCTCGCGAGCACTCTCCAGCTGCCGTCTCCGACCACCCCGACCGTCTCGCCACCAAGCTCACCGCGTACGACGCGCGCTTCGAGACTCTTCTCCTCTCTCAGGGTCTCAACCAGCTCCTCCCGCCCCTCCATTGCCTCACTGTTCAACAAACGAGCACCGTCTCCCCCACCCCGCCTTGCAGTTGATCATGCTCTCCCACCTCTTCCAGACTTTGGACAGCTTGCAGCATCGGTTCCCGCTGCTGTTCCGCAGGCGTCGGATCCATCTTCAGAGCCCCAGATCGCAGTCCCGGACATCGCTCCCCTGTCACTCGCTCAGATTCAGAAGGCACTCGATGACAAGCTGCCCAACCATTCGGTGTCACGTGCTGCGTCCACTGCGTCCAGCTCCTCCGAGTCGCTATCGCACTACAGCAGCCCAGACGGGCCAGTCATGTCCGTCGAGTCTCTCAACACGTCCTTCTCTCATGTCACCAGCCCCCCGCCATCACCAAGGCACGCCAGCACGACGTTCGTTATCAATCGTCCTGTCTACCACCTTCAACAGGTCGTGGAGGAACCTGAGCCTGAACGCGGTCGTGAGCGGAAGCGCTCCGACGCGTCCCTCCTTCGCCACGCTGCCAGCCAGGCCTTCAGCCGCACTCCCAAGCTTTTAGTGACGCGCCTGAAGCCTGCCAGATCACTCAGCTTCACCCCTTCTTCGCAAACGAGCTTCCCCTTCCGGGGCATCTCGCCACATTATTCCACCCCTCCACAGTCCCGCAGCCCGAGCGTGACCAGAAGCCCGATCAACATAGGGAGCAACAAATCGGCATCCAGCTCGCAAGCATCACTGAGCGAGTCGGTGGCCTTTGGTGCACGGCGTATGCGTAGACTGATCAGCACGTCTACCCGAGTTAGTCGCCGTCGTACCGATCTCGCCGTAACATCCGACGAATCCGAGCTGGAAAACGACTTTGAGATGATGAGTCCGCCGCGCGATGCTGGTTGGCGCGGTATGCAACTATACGGCGGCCTTGACGGGCTTACACCTCCGTCCAAGGTGCGGGCTCAGCGTGGCCGCACTGCTCTCATCGTCCGCCTCGAGTCGGGCAACAATCTCGACCTTGGCTTGAACGCATTCGAGGCTGTTCGCGAATGGGCCGCGCGGTATGGAGCGGTCTCGTCCATCCAAGTGGACTCACGCAGTCGGATGCGTCGCAAGGCAGATTCTGCGCTTCGCGTCGAGTTCCGCGACATTCAGACCTATGAGCGAGTACGCCTATTGCTTTTTTGGATTGATGCGATCAGAGACTTACCGCCTCGCCTTCAGGTTTGCCCGAACTGGGAAGCTCGTTCACTTGAAATGCGAGGCATCGGTCCAGTCGTCCTCGAGCTGGTCGAACATAAGTGATCATTTACTACGAATTTCTCTCACGCCATCGCCCTCTTCCTCTAACCGGCCACGCTTTTTTATGACGTGATTTTTTTTGATGACCCTATAGACGACCGCCAACAAACCACCAACTGCGGCCACTGCTTCGCTGTCCAATCATGCTCAACCTCGCTCACTCCGTGACACGCTCCCTTGTACACTGTCCTTGCTCGTGATTTCTCAGCAACGCACACTCCTCTATCACAGGCGCTGGATAACGCTTCTCTTCTGGCCCCAGCTGGACAGAGGTGTAAATTTCTTTCATTATGGTCGGTTCGCACCGCAGACGCATAATCCATCACTTAGACGAGGGACGCTGGTGTGTCCTTCAACGTCACGGTTCCAGCTTCTGGCCTAGATTACCTGTAACTTCGCAACCTCTCGCTCAACTCCTGTTTCCATGTTCTTCTACTGGATGTTCTGTAAACCAATTGTGGAATAATTAAAGGTACAACGTATTGTTCCGTCAATGCTCGCAAAACCGCAATGAGACTCCAAGCTGGACCAAAGAATTAGAGCGCAAACATACCAACAACACTGAGCCTTACAGTAATATACGACGCGTGAATATATTGTCGATCGCATTCTGCTACATGTCTTGTTGACCACACCTGGATTCGTCATTCGACAAGGTACAGTGTTTTATTCACGCAAAACAAATGAGGACAGCAAGATAGAGAGCAATCGATTCAAAATAAAACAGAGCCCGATTAAACGAAACGTAACTTGGTGTTGTTGGCCACACGGGTCCAGACATTGAGATCCTCATACTGTGCGCGAGTGAGTTGTGGGGGCTGACATGAGAGAACACACTAACCTCAATGATGGTCTCCATGAACTGAGCCTCTGTGAAGCTTTTGGCCAACACACGTGCCCGAATTTCGTTCATCAACAGCTCCTCGCCACCGCCCGACTCATCGTCATCAATGTCCATGTCACGCTCACCATCGGCTCCACGGCCAAGGCGGCGCTTCCGCCTTCCGCTGGCGGGTGGCGTCGCGCTGCCGCGCTCTGCGGCGGCCATGTCTTTGATGATGCGGAAGATCTTGCTCATTGGCGTGCGATCGCTCTCGTGCTCGCGGTCGTCGTCCTCGAGCAAGCTCGCTTAGACTCCTCCATGAGGCGCAGCGCCTCGTCGACATCGCCGATCTCGACGACATCGGCCATCCGGAGACGGGCGAGTGCCTGAGCTAGACGAAGCACGCCGAGCAGCATACGCGCAGACGTGTAGGTGAACGCCTTGTTATTTTTTTCTTGCTCTTGACCGACCTTCCGCAGGCGCACATACGAGTCGACCACGTACTTGGAAACGGCCTGAGGAACGATGGGGCGTTTTTGACGAGCCTGAGCAATATAGTGACTTCCAGTAGGTCAGCACGAGCGAAAGAACGTCCGGGATTATACTTACCGCATGACCTCTGGGCCGACAGGTTCAAAGTCGAGCGTGGGGTGCTGAGAGTGCATATGCACATGAGTGACGTGCCTGGCTAACCTCTCATCATCGTCGCGCGAAGGCTTGTCCAGTAGTAAGAAGAGAACATCGAAACGCGACAACAATGCGGCAGGAAGGTTGATGTTCTCGACGGGCGAGATCTTCGGGTTGTACCTGCCGTACAGCGGGTTGGCGGCGGCGAGAATGGATGTTCGTGCGTTCAGTGTCGTCGTGATACCTGCCTTGGAGATGGAGATTGTCTGCTGTTCCATGACTTCGTGGATGGCGGTGCGGTCAGACTCGTCCATTTTGTCGAACTCATCGATACAGCAAATGCCATTGTCAGCCAAAACAAGTGCACCACCCTCTGCGCATATCATTAGACACTCTGAAGCAATCGAAGTTGGGGATCAACTCACCCAGCACCATCTCGTCTGTCACAGGATCCCTCATGACCGCCGCCGTGAGACCGACGCCTGAAGAACCTTTGCCGGTGGTGTACACTCCACGAGGAGCAACCTTGGAGATATACTTGAGTAGCTGAGATTTGGCCACACCGGGGTCACCCATGAGGCAGATGTTGATGTCGCCGCGAATTTTCATGCCGTCGCCAACGGTCTTGGTAACACCTCCGACGAGAAGTAAAAGCAAGGCCTTCTTAACGTCCTCGTGGCCATAAATCTCAGGCGCAATGCTGTGCGCCAGGCGGGCGTAGAGGTCTGGATCGAAGCGCAAGGAGTCGATTTCAGCCTGGATGGACGGCGTGACCTCCATCTCCGTGTACTGCTTCTTGAGCTGCTCAACGTTGTGACACTCGAGGAACGTATCGGTCAGGAGGCCCGCACGGATGGCCTGGAAACCGGTGTACGGCGTGGGCAGGAAGATGCCACCAAGATGCACAATGTCACCCGGGTTCATCGACCGACACCAGTCCCCGCTGACATGCACCGTCATAGAGCGCGGGATATGGCCCACCGGGACCTGGTCTGCCTGCAACAAGCCACTATGTATCAGTCGATTTGCCGATGACAACCCTCCAAAAGTACACAAAGACGGACCATCTCCTGCAGCTTGACCTCTTGGAACGGGCTGAACTTGCAGGCGCGCGTCTGCATGTGCAGCGTGCCTTTTCTGTTGTTGCGCTTGCACGCATCCGCGGGGCAGTCGCTGATCGGGGTGAACTGCTTGTTGGTGATGTCCTGAAAGATCTCGGAGCCACAGCTGTCGCACGAATATGCGTTGACCTGCAGCAGCGGCTTGACCTCTGACACGCGCGTCACGATGCCGCGCACGCTGATCAGGCGGCCCAAGTGCTCCGAGCGCACCTCACGCACCGACAGTGATGGCGCGACGGATTCTTCCTTTGTCGTCTCGTCGTTGAGGTACTGCTGGCGCGGCTCGAGGTAGAGGTTGCTGCGACCGGCATTGTCAGAGCATAACCCTAGTAAATCAAAAGATGGACTGACTATCTCCTCATAAGTTGTGGTGGGAACGTGGGAACGTTCTCGTCCTGGGTCTGGTCCATGAGGAGGGCACGTTGCCGGAGGATAACATCGATAACGTCCTCGTCGTGTGTATGCTCGCGCCGCGACTGGGGCATAATATCGTCGATAACCTCACACAACAGTTGAGCGTAGCGCCGCGCATTGGCCTCGACGCGGTCGACGAGCGCAGCCTCAACGTCGTGCGCCTGCGAAGTCGCATACTAGTCGAACCGGTTAGCATCCAGCTACAACGACCCGCCATCGCGCACGTACCTCAACAAGATCGCCCAGCGAGACAACAAGCTTCGTCTGCTCGCGGTCGGCGATGCGTTGCTGCAAACACAAGCCACCAGCCGTCGTTAGATCGCGCTCGCGTCCACACCACTGAAAGACACAGGCGCGCACCAGCTGGTTCATATACTTTTCGCGCACGGCTGGCCGGTCATCCCCGTCGTTGAGGTTCAGATCGCGCAGCGTGTTTGCGTAGTCGGTCGACGTGAATTTCGTCATAAAGCCCTTGAGCATCTCTGCGCGCACCGGGTCAGCTCTTCGCGCCAGAAAACACATAGAGTGCGCGCGCGCACCCTTTTCGTCGGCATAGTTGACGTGCAGGCCCATTGACTCTTGCTGCGACATGGCTGCCATGGCGGTCGAAGGCCGGGACGAGTGAGAACAAGATGCAAACCCGGCGCGTGCCGCGCGCTCCCAGACCTTGAGACCATGGCCGTGGCGCAAAGTCGACGTGTCCATGTAGACAGTATTCATCCCGGAGTAATCACCGGATTTTGTGCCGCGAACTACAGAGGGGAGATGAGGATGGTCTGAGCGAGAGCGAGATCGGGGCTAGTGATCTCGGCTGCGCCACGCCAGGCTTCAGCAGACGCACCGGACTTCTTAGCAACATTTGGGACTGATGGCTCGCTCTCAAATCGCATCAACTCTGGACGAGTGCGTGAGCCTGCACTAACCATCAGCCCGTTCAGAAACTTTGCGAGGTGGGGAGTGTTTGGGAAAGAGTGGTGTCGGCGAGAGATTGAGGGTCTCGAGAGTGATTGGGAAGAGTTTACAGCGGTGCGCGGCAAGTGCCCATCGCCGATGATGCGAGGCGCGGGATTGACATCCAAAGAAAGGGATCCGCGCGAGGGGATCCGCGCGAGTCCCGTCGCACGCACAGCCATGGATCTTTTTACTTCGACGACGGTGTCAGTTGATGTCGAGCTCGGAATTGAAATACGCATCAAACGTTGTTATATTTAATAATACAGAGCTTCAACGTCTCGTGACTGACAAGCCTTGGAGTACAGGTGATGTTGAGTTCGGCAGTCAAATACGCGCCGAAAGCCGAACATCTCTCTCGCCGCCACCAGCCATCGAACCATCGAATGCTCGCGGGCGTGAGACCCTCAGGCGACAGCCAGCTCAATCTATTCCATGACGCGCAACTTTTCTATGACGCGCAAATGATTCGTGTAGAGGGGTTTCCTCATGACCGATCGCTCATTAGTGCGAATTTAAGTCCTTAGTGCTCACAGCTGCAGTCTCGTTCAAAGCCCCACCGTCCACCTTGAATTACAACTCTTCCTCTCGCGATTTGAAGTCACCGTGTACGGTCTCACTTCGTACGGCCACTTAGTCTTGCCCATGGACGGTGCCAACCCAGTGATGGCGGTGAGTCTCGTTACAATCAAGTTTAGGTCAAGTCGTATTCACTTGCCACACTGGATCACGACACAGAAGCGCTCGCCGTCACCGCTAGAGAACGCAAATAATAAGAAATCCAAGGTAGCGAGCAAAGATCAGCCTGCGAAGGCGCCCCCAGGCCGTCGCAAAGGTGCGTGTTCGAGATCGACCGCTGTCCGAAAGACTTGACCTAGGCACAGGAAAAAACGGTAAACATATGACACAGGCAACGCCACCACAGTCAGCATTAACACCAGTGGTACCGGCGATCAGCAATCACACAAAGGCCAAGTCCACGCGGAATGCCTTCACCAACATCACTAACGCGCCGACTGCTGCATCGACTTCGCGGGCTTCGTCTACTTCTAATTCACATTCCCTGGCCAGCGTACACCCTCCTGCCTCTTCTCTCCCCTCGTTATTTCTCGCTGAAGCTCAAGAGGACCTCTCGCAAGATTCAGATGAATCGGACGGCTCGGACGACGAAGACGGCTCGGACGACGAAGACGGCTCGGACGACGAAGACGGCTCGGACGACGAAGACGGCTCGGACGACAAAGACACTTACGACAGCTCGCCTTGGTTCTCATTTCCCCCTCGTACCACGGGCACCTTTGCGAGCTCGGCAAAAGGCGTCAAGAACACCCCAGGTCGCATGGGTGAACAATTTGAGACAGGTACGACTCCATTAGAGCTCGCAAGACATGTCGCACTCGCTGACGATACTCACTCCAGACTGTAACGCTATGTCTTTACATCGACGCCTCTTAGAAGCCTATGAATCTACGAACTTTGCCCTCAAACAAGACGAGGTCTCGGATATCACCTCGAGTATCATGCGCGGTACAAATATCGTGCAGGCTGACCGAGTTCAGCAAGGCCGCGAGATAGCAACGGAGGCCGAGCGTCTTTTCAAGGTTGCCATGCGTGAGGTTCGACCGAACGATGGTTTGAGTCATCTGGTGGACGACGTCTCATTGTCAGTGGTGCCGTATAACTTCTCCTCCGTGCATCCTTCACTCACAGACTATAGCCCGCTCGAGGATGGTGCCAGTCTTAACCAAGGCACGTTGATGGTGTTAAACTATCCACCAAAGTCTCTCAAGGGAGGGTGGACTGCAAATCCGGTTTGGACCACAGAGGGGCTCATGGAACGTGGACTGGATGAAAGGGTGCGCTTTCGAGCGTTGCAGCACGGGACTATCGCTCACTGAATGTTTGCAGACTGCCATCATCGATGCCTATCCCAGCCCGGTGGATGTCAAACTCGGTCCCGAGAACCATCCTCAAATGTCAAAGGACCAGCTGAAGCGACAGTTCGCAGTGAGCACGACACGTGTACTGGGCTGGGTGCCAGCGATCGCTCGCGTCAGAGGCATTATCGTCGCGTTTGGGCTAGAAGCGCAGACACTCATGGCGAACGTTTTGAAGGAGCTCCCGAACGAAGGATGGCACATTCAGCCAGTCTCCCTCGACTTCAGGGTTCCACGATTCAAGAATGCGCTGTCAGATCGGAAGGAGCAGGTGCTATCGACGAGCATTGTGAGTCTACAGAAATCACTCTCCCTCGCTCCAGCTAACTTGCTTGATAGTTTGTCGTCAGTCGTCGTTCATCAGATACAGGCGAACTCGATGTGGCGGTCGTTGCACTTGCATGCCACCCATGTCGTCCAATCGTCCAGAAACACAAAACATCGGAGCTCTTCAATGAGTCGCAATACTGCGACGCATGGGTGACAGCACTTGCCCTATCTGCCGGACGCGCGTTCCTGCCTGAGCAGGCTTTCCGCAACTTTCTCGACGGCCTCAAACACAACACTTGGGTATTCTCCCTGTTTTCCCAGTGTTTTCACTCTCGAGGTTACACCCAATGGCTGCGAGAGCGTGCGTGCATGATCTCCAGTGTTCTTTCGTATTGCTGATGCAGAGGACAGAGGCAGAGCGTGGCGACGGATGTGCCAAGGAGAAGTTGGTGGTAATTGCCACACTGAAAGCAGCCAAGAAGAAAGCCAGAGCCGACTTGAAATCTCGCATCCTACACCTAAAACAAGGTAAGTCACTCCTCTATCTGCTTTCCCCAAAGCTGACAAAGCATCAGACACAACAGATGAAGCTCGCGAGGAGCTTCAACGGCTGCTCCCGCGTGCATGCACTGAAGTGGGCTGCGAGGAAGTTCGTTACGCACACACTCGAGAACTGGTTTGTCAATCTCTCTTTAAACGGATATACGTTCATGGCCTCCTATAGCTCTACCACCAGATCCACTGCCACGGCGCTATCACTCGTCACCGTTGCGAGGATTGTGAGCAGTATTTTCCTTGCGGATCGATCCTTGAACGTCACAAAATCATCGCCCACGATTTCCCGTCCGCTTTTCAATGCGACGTGGATAACTGTCGCAAGTACTTGCCGTCGGAACCTGCTCTTACGGCCCACAAAATCATCGCCCACGATTTCCCGTCCGCTTTTCAATGCGACGTGGATAACTGTCGCAAGTACTTGCCGTCGGAATCTGCTCTTAAGGCTCACAAAATCATCGCCCACGATTTCCCGTCCGCTTTTCAATGCGACGTGGATAACTGTCGCAAGTACTTGCCGTCGGAATCTGCTCTTAAGGCCCACAAAATCACCGCCCACGATTTCCCGTCCGCTTTTCAATGCGACGTGGATAACTGTCGCAAGTACTTGTCGTCGGAACCTGCTCTTACGGCCCACAAAATCACCGCCCACGATTTCCCCAGCCCTCACCGATGTGACAGGCCACATTGTCAGCGGTACATGCCAAACCATCAGGCACTTCAACGGCACATTTCTACTTGTGCGACAATCCCAGATTATGTGTTCTCGTGTCCTCTACAACACATGAACGGGGCTTGCACTAGAAATCTTGACCGTGCGGCATACGTATGTGAACTTTCTTCGCAAACATGTGATGTTATTTCTTACGTTCCAAAGCTTCGTCATCTTCAGCAACATTGGTGGGTGCAAGGCCCCATACGCTATCTGCTTCCACCTCCCAGGGGACAACTCCAACCGCAAGCGTTTCCCATCCGACCGCAGGAGGTACTGCAAGGGTTTGACTGGCAACGGCGTGTCATTACTGAACTTCCTCCGCCATATCCGTTGGTGCGAAACGTGCCCGGGGTCCCGTCGCCACCGACGTTGTGTTACTACATGACTTATCCTGCTATCCTCATGGGGCATATGCCTGGTTACTGTATTGAGTTACACTCTATGTTACAATAGTTGCAATTCCAACCAATTCTCCGCCTCATCAGCCATGGCCTCACCCCAGGTGCAGCGCCGCATCAGCCAAGTATACGTTGAGCTCCCGCTGCTCTCCCCACGAGCACAAACCGCCAATTCTAAAGTGAATCTGCCCCTAGCGATCAAGGCGACTCACGCGCCACGGCTCAGCAAGTCAAGCATGGCTGAGATCTTGAAGGACAAATCTTCAGATGACAATGCTATCTCGAGCTCTGCCGGTCGGAAGAGGAAGCTGGACAACTCGGACGTCCAGGAAACCTCAACCAAGAAGCTCAAGGCGCGTTATGATCACCCGCAATGCACCGCGACCCACATATTTTGCAATATGTAGACGTCTGAGCAGGTCCGACGAGAAGAGAAGCCGGAAGAGAAAAGAGCAACCGGAAATTGGGTCGGAGCCCAGTTCGTTCTTCTCCCGCAGCTTCCGCCGAGTTTGTTTCATCTGACAGGTCAATCTCAGTCATTTTTATGTTCGTAATATACAGAAGCAATTATGAACAAGCAGAAAATGAGGAACACCGTGGTCAACACAAGAAGAACGATAGTTGCTAGATTCGGCGGCAGTGGGTGGTCCGAGTTCCATCTCAGACTGGTGTGCGGTTCTACCTGGGCCGGCCAGTACTGCTCTTGCTTATTGCAAGTGGGCGGACCCAGACTTTCACAAGGCCGGCCTTGTTCGCAGTCATCACGCTTGTAGGTAAAAAGTCGATCGCCGTCAACATGTCGCCTTCGATCACCTTTATCTGCAATTGAAGTCAGAACAATGCTTCCCCGGACCGTCAGAGGCAGAGACAGCACTTACAACTGCAGGCTGCACAGATGCCACTTCACTCCGCGGCGGCGCAGCATGGAACCGTTTGCCGTCCCCGTTCGCCGGCAGCGCCAGCATGGACGGGTCCGGATGGTGCCTTCGCACCAACGACAGCGAGCTCATCCGGCCCGCGGCCATGTTCATGCTATTATGGTGCGCGGTGGACAGCTTCGGCCGGTGCAGCGCGCCGCTCGAGAAGTCCCACAGGATGAGCTTGCTGTCCTCGGCGACGCTCCCGAAGCGGTACGTGCGCGCGTCGCAGCGCAGCGTGTCGAACTTGACGGCGGATATGAACGATGAGTGGCCCTGGCATCGCGCGATGGTGCGCTGCTCCCATGGCGAGATGACGGTCACGAGGTCGTCTTGGCCGCCGGTCTGCCACTAGTCTCAGCGCTGAGGGCCGTCAAGAATCACTAGACACACTCACCAATACAAAGCGCCCGTCTGGTGACCAGTCGACGCAAGTGAGGGCGCCAAAGTAGGACGCGTAGGTATTCAATAACCTAAGATGGCTGAGTTTCCTGCGAGGCCCGCAGAACAGTCACACACTTTTCGTGTAATGCGTCGATTATTCGAAGACACCCGTCTTCTGAGACAACTGCAATATACTGCAGGTCGGGCGAGAATACAAAACCTGCCGGTGTCAGAGCCGCTGGCAACATAATGTTATACCAATGGCCTCACCGTGTACTGCGCGACGCGACACTTTCCAATGGCTTAACGGATTCCTGAGGACGATTTTGCGGGGGTCTGCTACAGATGCAAGAAGTGACGGGTGCCACGGTGGCCTCGAGACGAGGATATCCTCCGTTGGTTCCCAAGCCGCAGAAGGCTCGTCCTGGCCGTCCTCGTGCGCTGGCTGCTGCACGAGCGGAACGGCGTCCGGATCGGTCGGGATAAACGGCTGAGTCTTGTCGGGGTCGTCGCGCTCCTTGTCATAGAGCATCATAGTGCCATCCGCGTGCGAGACGAGGAACAGCGACGGCGAACGCGGGACCCAGCGCACGGCCGTGCACGCCGACGATGTGATGCCAGTTTGGCCGCCCTGGAAAACGCGTCAAGCCGTGACAAGAACGGTGCATGATAAGATGTTTGCCTGTTTGTTGAGACGCATGTAGCGGGATGAAATTGCATCTGGAAGATGTGAGCATAGTGGAGATCTGAGAGACAGGGGAAACACGCACCGAACCAGATGAGGTCGCCAGTGTTGAAACCAATGATGACATCCAGACGGTCGGGACCTACTGTCTCCATGTTGATGTCGTGACACGTCGGGTACGCGGAGAAGGTGACGCGCGCGAGAGGGTCCTGTGGGCAGAGAGATCAGAAACACATACACCTCTGACTGTTGCGCGCGCGCGCTCTGCCTGCCTTTGCGCGTATGCCGGCCTCTGACCAGAATATGGATTTGGCAGAATTGAATATGACAAAGGTAGCATCGCCCTGCTTCTGTTGGAGGATGCGGTTGAGACCTTCGGTGGCCTGGTGTCGAGTGATAAAGGCTGACGATGTGGTCTTCATATTGTGTTTTGGACGTGCGTGAGCCTTGCGCTTGCCATTCTGAGTGGGCTGGGGCTGAGCAAAGAGGGGGTGGTGGTGAATGTTGGCGGTAGTGGATGATGCGTTTACAGCGCCGGACGAGTCGTTTGAGCCGCCAGCATCGCGGTCATCCTGGTTGTTGATATTGTCGCTGCTGCTCCCGCTTGCCGTCTCCTTGTCCTTATCCTTTCCAGACGGCCCCTTGTCGTGCTGCGACTGCGGTTGTCCGCGTCCGCCTAGGAGCCCGCTGAGACCCTGCGCACCAGGCTTGGACGGAAAGTTGATGGTCACGGTCGAGACGCGGGTCGGATATAGCGTTTGGCTCGAGCTCGCAAGACTGATAACAACGGGCTTCAGCTCGTCCGTCAGTGAGTAGATGCCCTCGGGCGCGATAATCGTCGCGGCGGTCTCCATGCTCAGCCTGCACACGTCGCCGTCACGCGCGACTGTGGACAAGCCTGGTCAGGTCAGTGATCTCCCCGCTCGCCGGCCGGATAAATCAGCCCCTCGCCAAGCCAATCTCACTTCCCCCAACGTTTGTACCTGATGTCATATTTTAAGGTCACGGTGTTCTGACTTCTCTGCACGTCCAATCTTCAGATCTCAGAGACACGAGTACGTGAGGTACAAGATTGCTCAACAAACCCCTGGTGTGATGATACGTCCGACTCCCGTCTACAACGACAATCTGACGCACCTAAACGCGTATAATTGCGTTCAGTGTGATAGTGAGCAGAGGGTGAGACAGCGCTGCGAGCTGGGAGAGTGTGGGGTATAAGCCGGGATCCGACACCGGGTGGCTTGGGCGCTTATTCGCGCTCTCCCTCGACGTACAATGTTGCTCGCTCGGCTCGTGCGACGCCCGCTCACTCGCGCCAGTCTGCGCACTCTCGCGACTGGTACAACCGCACCCGGCGGCGTCGATGCCTCGGCCTCAGTAGAACCGCCGCCCGCGGGTGGTCATCTACCGTCGGTCGCGTCGTCGCGTTACATGCGCACGACGCGCGACACCGCACTCCGCACGCCCGGTCTGCGCTGGGCAGACGAAGACTCTGCCGATTCTACACCCCTGCACAGCGGCCGCCAGACGATAAAGATGAACATGTACCAGGCCATCCGCGACGCGCTGTCTATTGCGCTCACCAAGGACGACTCTGCCATCGTCTTTGGTGAGGACGTCGCATTTGGCGGTGTCTTCCGCTGTACCATGGGTCTTGCGGAGGAGTTTGGCCGCGAACGCGTCTTCAATACCCCGCTCACCGAGCAGGGCATTGCGGGCTTTGGAATCGGCGCCGCCAGCATGGGTCAGACCGCCATCGCTGAGATTCAGTTCAGGTTCGTCCCTACGCACACCCCAAATGAACTATTCTATTCACATTGCCTGCAGCGACTACATATTTCCAGCGTTTGACCAACTCGTAAACGAGGCGGCCAAGTTCCGCTATAGGTCAGGTGGACAGTTCAACGTCGGTGAGGCTTACCGTTGCCGTCATCCGCGCAACCGCCCACCATACATTTCCTTGCAGGCGGTCTGACGATTCGCTCCCCTTCTCATGCGGTTGGCCATGGTGGTCTCTATCATTCTCAGAGCCCAGAAGGATTCTTCCTGGGTGCAGCGGGTCTCAAGGTCCGTTCGTGTACGTCTACCGGATCTACGCCCACCTGACCTACGCGCGCGCGTTTGAAGATTGTTGTGCCCCGGTCGCCAATTCAAGCCAAGGGCCTCCTTCTTGCGGCCATCCGAGACCCAAACCCGGTTATTGTCCTTGAACCAAAGGTAAACTTAGGCCATCCTCGCTTGGGGAGTCGCGCTGACAATGTTTGGCCGTGGTAAAGGTCCTTTACCGTTCAGCAGGTGAGTAAACGCAGACCAGTGCGACTGTTTCTCTGACATATGGTCTACAGTCGAGCAAGTACCTGTGGACGACTACACGCTTCCCCTCGGCTCTGCAGAGACGCTGCAGCGGGGTGCGGACCTTACCATCCTTTCTTACGGCACACCACTCTACAACATCGAGACTGCCCTCGCGCTCCTTGAGAACCCACCGGCGTCACTGTCCAGCATAATACCACAACGCGTACGGGGTGCCAAGGTCGAGCTACTTGATCTGCGCACCATCCTGCCGTGGGACATGTCTGCCATCACGGAGAGCGTGGGCAGGACACGGCGATGCATCGTCGTGCACGAGGCTGGGCGTATTGGCGGTCTTGGGGCAGACCTTGCCGCGGAGATCCAGGAGAGGTGCTTCCTCAGGCTGGAGGCACCCGTGAAGAGAGTGACTGGTTGGGAGTAAGTGATTCAGTTCGAAAGAGGAGGATGTTGTTCTGATAACTCCCGCCTTACAGCACGCCAGTGGGTTTACAGTATGAGAAATTCTATATTCCAGACGCCTTACGGATCTTGGACGCGATCACAGAGACGCTTTCATACTAATGTTTAATCGCACACAAATTGTATATTTTGCTTGGACGCTTCTGTCGTTGTCTGAAAAGCTGGCTGCTCAGCGTCCCGCAAGCATCATCTCAACATTCAACCCATCCCCAAGACGATGCTACAAGTTTTGCAAGATCACAGCTGCACCCACAAGAACCCATGCCAAGTACCAGCCGCGGTCATACAGCTCTAATCCTACTGAAGTCTGAGGTCATCATTATAGCTGACCATCGGATAATGGGCTTGCTCACCAAATCCTTCTCGTCTCTGCCCACCGTCGTCGAGCTCTTCGACTCGGGGTGCAAGTCCAGGTACTCGGAGAAAAAGACGCGCAGGATGAGGTTCCACCGTCGCATGCTCGGCATGTGCAGCGCGGCCGCGTCGTCCTTGATCGTGTGCCAGACACGCGGGAACGGCGACGAGATGACGTGCAGGACCTCGACGCCGCGCCGCAGGAAGGGGATATGGTCGTCCTCGATGCCGCCCGAGTACTCGTACCCGTTGCGCGGCATGAGGAACGCCTCCTGCTCGCTCCAAGCAGAGGGACCACCACCGGAAGTCAGCAGTCCTGCGTCCAGGACACGCCGCTCGGCGCTCTGCATGGCGTCGAACAACCAGGCAGTCGCGACAAAGTATGAGCGGATGCGCGGGCCCTGCGCGCCGAGCAGGTCGAGCAGCACGAGGTGGTCGATCGTGCTCAGCTCGGTGGCGGTCGGGTAGAGGCGGCGCCGAACGCGCGGGTCGATGTAGGTGCGCTGCCAGCGCTCGGCGAGGTGGCGCGCACCGTACGTGTTATCCGTGCCCGTCCAGTCCTTCAGCGCCTCCTCGCCGTCGAAGAACACCAGTTGCAGCGTCACGTCGTGCTGCTCGTCCGCATCGCTTGAGTGTTGTTCGGCTGCACGTTTGTCGAGCAGCGGGTTCAGGGCTTCTGCGAGGTCGAGCATCATTGCACATGGGGCTGCGCTGTCGGTTGCGCCGAGGAACTGTGGGAGGTTGTTGGCGCGGGGTTGAGCGGACACGACGGGGTTTGAGGTGCGCGCGCACGTACCTGGTCGTTGGGCGGGCTGGGAAAGTATTTGGAGTCAAAGTGCGCCGAGAGAACGACTCTCCTGGCCGCCTGGGGATCTTTCGTTGCGACGATGTTGGCAAAGCGTTTCTCGCCGTATGGCGTACTGTCGGTAAATTCGTCGAGCTCGACCGTCCAGCCGAGGTTGCGCATGACGCCTGCAATGTAGTCGCGTACTTGCGTGTTGTTCGCCGAGTCAGCTACAGACCCGTCAAAAATGTTATTCCACAGGCAATGCAGGAGAGAGAAGAGAGACTGACGGGGACGGGGAATGAGGATGCGAGACAGGTGCGAGTTAGCGTTCGACGTGTCCATGCTCTCGCCGAGGTCTTTCAGATTGACGAGTGCCTGAAGGTCTGCAGCTGCGAGGGCTTTCAGTGTTCTTTGTTGTGTGGCTGCATGGACGACAGTGAGCCACAGCGCGCCGAGCGCGAGTGGTAGTAATCTCAGGACCATGAGACAAACCTTGGCGCGTTGGCATACTCCGACCGCGGCCATCCCTTTGCCACAGCCATGTCCGCTTCTGATACCGACACCCTCTCGCTGGCCGCGCTCTTCGCGCGCGCACTCACCGCCGCATCCCAGGCGGCCACCATGACCACGGTCGACGACGCCACTCAAGTTTGTTGTCCGTTGCCCCGCTCGCCGCTGCCCCGATCGCTCACCTCCCTGCTCAACAGCGCATCGTCCAGTCCGCGCGCAGCGACATGCGCGCGCTGAGCGCTCGAGTCGATTCACTGGCGCTGTTCAGCCCCAATGAGACCCTCGAGGATCTCACCGCGCGAGACATGGTCTATCTCACCATCCCCTATGCGCGCTCCGAGATCGAGGGTCGCGTCGCCACCACCGACCCTCAAGATCGCCTCGCCCATTTGCGAGACTCGCAGGCATGTCTAGTATGTCTGCTGTGCGGGCGATTGTACTCACATACTCTCTGCCAGACCATGCTCGCGCGCTTTACATCCTCGCTGGAGAACTATGGCATCGTCACAGATGAGGATAAACAGCTATGGCGCGCGTCCGCCGCCGCAGATGCTGCGAAACGGCGAGAGAATAGGATCAAGCAATACAAGAACGAAAAGGCGATTCGAGGCATGATCGATGTGAGGGCCATTCGAGACCGTTTCGCGCTATGTCGGCTCATCTGCTGTGTCCAGGCTCTCCGTGCGACCCGAGGTCAGCCTGCTGTAGACCCAACCACCGAGTTTGAGGACGTGATTGCGCTGTTACCGTCCGAAAAAGCAGAGGCCAGCGATGACGACGACGACGCAACGCGAAAAGTCACAGTGCTTGTTCTGCGCCTCCTCTGGAGCAAAGCTCAGTCCAAGTTGGAAAGCATGAAGCAGGAGCTGGAGATCCTTGCTAGCATGCCTCCGTCTGGACCGTCAACTTCAGCTCCGCCACCGAACGAAACGGATACTACATGGCGGCTTGACCCAAGCATTACTGGCCGTAGTCCTCTGTTGGACAGCAACAGCAAAGTCCGTCTCTCCTCGAAATATCGCAAGCCATAGAACTGACATTTGATGCAGCCACTGCGACCGTTCACGATCCTGCCCAGCGGTTCTCGCACTCGCACCGAAATCGCATCAGATGTGTTCCGCCCCGACCACAGGCTACCTACCATGACCATCGACGAATACCTCGCCGAGGAACAGGCTCGTGGGAACATCATTACGGGTGGTGGACCCGCCTCGCTAGAGAAGCCCACCACGTCTGAGCAGCTACAGATGGACTCTGAGCACGATGGGTCCATCTTTGGCGAGGAGCAGAGCGAGGCGAAGCGGCAGAAAGACGAGAATTGGGCACGGTACACCGACACCCATCGCAAAGGCGAGGGTAACACTATGAACCGGGGCTGAACACCTTGAACATTGGAATACAAAGTGATATAATGCCGTTTTGGGGATCTAGGACGTGACAAATCGTGTCTCGAAAGTGGCATTCCATCGCCAAAGCTGAATGCCTCCGCGCCGCTTCTCATCCTCCTCGAACCCATTTACAAATCGCACGTCTTCGCGATATCCCGTCTCTGTCAAGAGCGTCTTAACCTCCGGCATTTCGAGTAACGCGCCGAAGAGCACGAGGTGCGACGGCCACGAATGGCTCCACGAGACGGGTGCTCGGCCTGGCGGAGTGCTCGGCAGCGGAGAAGGCGGGAAGTGCTTGTCCACTCTGCGCGGAAAATGCTTGCGCAGATAAACAACGGGGTCGTCGTAGAACACACGCGTCTGGTCGCGATACGTCGTCAGGTTCTCACCGCTACGAAAAAGCAAGATGGGATGAGCGGGAGAGCGAACGAGGAATGGCCGCAAACCTACCGAAGAGGCGGCTCGCAGCCCAGCGCCCAGATCTGCCCCTCGAGGTCCTGCCGGTGGAGATGCGACTGCCACGGCGTGCTATGGCACGGCATGAGGAACCCGACTGAGCGCAAGTCTTGCCGCGTGCGCAGATGGTGGACGACGCTGATCTGCGCCGCGCCGTGCAAAAGCATGACGTAGAGGGACGGCGGGATGTTGAGGAGGAGGAGCCATATGTATCGCCGTCGCACGGGCAGCAGAGGCTCTCGGTCATGTTTCGGCTCGTCGTCGCTGGCGCGCTTCAGGTGTCGGTCGTGCAGGTCGACCAAAGATTTAGCTGCGAAGACGTGGAGCACAGGAAGCAGCGGGTGAATGAAGCGCCATTCCTTATGCCCTGCAACTGAGTACACGGCCAGGGTTCCAGCGACAATAATCATCAGGCGGCGACTGTGTGAGAAGGGAGAGGGTCGTTGGAATGCTGTGTACATGCCATGCAGAGTGAACGGGAGAGCGGTTGTAGTAACAATAGGCAGCCCTTGTGAAAGGTAATAGTGCCAGGGATTATTACCGTAAAACAAGGATACGCTGGAGAGGTTGGTGATGAGAAAGTTGAGCGGTGTCAACATCGGCCGTTTGTAGAACTCGCTGTCGATCGAGAATACAACGCCAATGGCAAAGTTTCTGACAAAACACGCTATCAGAATGTGAAGTCCATATGTAGACGACCTGCGTACCCTAGCCAGATGCACCAGATAAGGATACGGCCCACAGTCATGATCCTGTGCCGTGCGTGGAAAAAAAGTTGCAACACGATGAAGGCTGTAAGCACGGCGTTTGTGGGCCGAACTATACAGGTCAATGCGGCCAGCGAGAGTGCAGTGACGAGCGCGCCGACATCCTCACGTTGGTTAGAGGAGGAGTCGGCGGCTTGCATAGCACGGTCAATGCTTTCGAAGTACCGCAACCAATACTTCAGTGCCACTGCGGTGATTGTGGTCTCAACAGAATTTGAGAGCGTGCGGGTGAGGGCCAGCGCGTTAAAGAAGGAGCTCCAGGAAAGAAATAGCTTTGTGAGGTGTCAGGAATAGAGTGCATATGAACTCGGAAATAGCGGATAGCACACACAGCAGTATTTGCGTATCGTCGTCCCCAGACAATGACAGCAAGGTCGTATACAGCGACGTCGGCAAGTGCGGCCAGGAGGCCAGCTATAATCTTTGGCAATATTATCTGAATGTAGGAGCTCAACGTGACAAGTTTGCTTGAGTCGTGGTACCAGCACGCACGAGGAATGGCGTGTCATCCAAGTGAAACCATTTTACGATATAGAAAGCAGGAGAATACAGTAAAGGGAAGGCGACTGAACGAATGGGAACTTGAGCGAGCCACTCCCAGGTGAAATGGCCGTAGCCAAAGACCACGCGGTGAGCAACTTCGAGCGACTGAAAGAACTCGTCCGGCTGGAAGAAGGTGCGGGTGAGAACCGCTATCGAGACTCTAAGCGCAAAGCTGTTCCAGAGCCTGCCCATAGCAACCGCGAGACGGCGCGAGGGAAGAAGGGCAAGGAAGATGTCGGCTGGTAGCGGGTACGAAGCTGCAAAGCTTGCCCTCTTGACACCGTCATCATGTCTGCGCCAACAACACCAGCCACCGCAGACTTCTCGTCCTCGCCGCTCAAGCGCACCAAGATTGTGCTGCTTGGCGACCAGTCTGTTGGCAAGACCTCGCTCATCACACGGTGCGCAGCTCGTGCCACCCACGTCGCGACTCGAGCTCACTGCGCATATGCACGCACAGATTCATGTACGACACCTTCGACAACACGTACCAAGCAACAATCGGCATCGATTTCCTCAGCAAGACGATGTATCTCGAGGACAGGACTGTGCGCCTCCAACTATGGGACACCGCTGGTCAGGTGCGCACCCCCTTTACCGCACGCGACAGTTGCTGGGCGCTGACCCGTGTCTCCTCGCCTACTCAGGAACGCTTCCGCTCGCTCATTCCCTCATATATCCGTGACTCATCGGTCGCAATCGTGGTATTTGATATTACAAGTACGCCGCCTCCGCACCATTCCCTCCTGCACGCGGCGCTCACACTTATGTCCAGACCGCGCCTCCTTCTTGTCCACATCCAAGTGGATAGACGACGTTCGGTCCGAGCGTGGGAACGATGTTATCATCGTTCTCGTCGGCAACAAGGCTGACCTTTCGGACAAGCGGTGCGTGGCGCATTTCTTGACCGGCATCTTAGCTTACGGCGTTTGTGTACGTCAGACAAGTGACCCATGAGGAGGCAACGCAGAAGTCCACAGAGCTCAACATCATGTTTATGGAGACATCCGCAAAAGCTGGCCACAATGTGAAGAGTCTCTTCAAGAAGATCGCCATGTCGTTGCCAGGCGCCGAGAAGGAGGCAACTACGGAGGCGCAGCCAAGTATGCATCTCAAGTTGTGCTGGTCGTGGCTCTCATCCTTGTATTTGCAGAGATCGATGTCAAGAACACGCCGGTCAACGAGGTTCCGGAAGCGTCAGCCTGCAGCTGCTAGATGTGCTCTCTTTGGCGGCTTGTACTTTATTTGCTCAGCGCGTCCACCCGTCTTGATTGTAAGTTTCTGCGCTCAGTAAGTCCAGCAATTAGATCCTAGGCAGACGACAGTCCAGAATTGACACAAAAAATTGCCCGAGATTGGCTGGCTCGTTTTCACACGTATCGACTTGTTGTAATCGATTCATATTATACGGGAAATGTCTTTGGAAGCCTTCTGTGCGTCTATTAAACGCGTGGTTGTTACTTCGTCGTGAAATCGAAAGACCTCTGAGAGCTTAGTGACTTTGGTGGATGAGAGCAGAATACCTTAGCCCCCCCCCCGGCCTTGTAGTAACTTAGTCATCTGCGTCAAGCGCCTCGAGGGCCTTTTTGAACTTCTCAGTGCGTAACTTGGCATCGGCTCGATTCCTCTCTGACTTGTCCAGTCGCTGTAGTCTCTAAGTTATACGGTGCTCGTTGGGTCGAGCAATGACTCACCAGTTGACGAAGGCACATGTTCAACTCCTGCTTTGCTCCTTCACACTGGAAGGTATACTTGTTGAATAGTGATAAGTGACATGCCTCCAATGCCTGGAATGCCAGGATTGAGAAACCAACTTGTAGACGAGTCTGCGCAGTATACCTCAACAAATTCTTTGCAAACTGATGTATATGTCAGAATGTATGAGCTAAATGGCTTGAGAAATCTGCGCTCACCTAGCCGCTTTTCGTCGTTTATTGCTGCGTGCATTTGTGAAGTCGAGTACCGTGTCCGCTATAAGCCGTTGTCAGCCTTTGCTCTTGTTCAGCCACCATGGCCACGTCCGTCGATGTTGGATTGGTTCCCGGAGACAAGCGACCTCGAAAAAGGCAACGCGTTGATGAAGCTGGATCCAGCATCTCTGCTCCAGTCGACGCAATTCTTCCAAATCGTCCCGAATCGCCCAAGGACAGAGGTCGACTATTCCAGAGCGCCGTAGCTGCATCTAAAGCTTCTGCTATGAAACCACCCAAAAAACGAGGCAACAAGACAGAGACGTTCGATGGCGCCAACGAATTCATCGCCCTGATGCCTTCCTCAGACGACGAGGCGGAAGAGGCTGACCGTGCAGCAACAAGAGACAACTCGCAGAACGGTCATAGCTCTGGAAGGAAGCGCACGGCGGAGCAATTGGATGCAGAGAGACCTTCTACTAGGCGAAGACAAGATCAGACGCAGTTCAATAGGTCAACTCCTTGGACATGGAGTATCGACTGGAGCAAGTACCACGATCTCCCAAAAATGTCCGTTTGAACCTGCTATATTCATGTTTTGCTCACCCACCTGGCCAGGTTCCATGCCGAGGTTATGGCCTTTTCGAATTATGTGTCGCCTACAGATGAGGAGCACGAGTCACGCCGCCTTATTATTATGCTCGTCGAGCGTGTCGTCAAACGCCGTTGGAGCGATGCAACAGTACTACCGTTTGGTAGCTTCGAGACCAAGCTCTATCATCCACTCGGAGACATTGATCTTGTCATCCAGTCGCGGCGCATGGAAACACTTAACCGCAAAAACATTCTCTATCAGCTTGCCGACCTGCTGCGACGCGAAGGTATTACCGACCACGTACAAGTCATCGCGCACGCTCGTGTACCTATCGTCAAGTTTGTCACGACCTACGGCAACTTCGCAGTGGACGTTTCCATCAACCAGGACAATGGCCTCAAGTCTGGCCGAATCGTAAACGGCTTCCTTCACGAACTCCCGGCGCTACGGCCGCTGGCTATGGTAGTCAAAGCGTTCCTTCGAGAGCGTAAAGCCAACGAGGTATTCAACGGTGGCCTTGGCAGCTACAGCACAGTCTGTCTGCTTGTCAACTTCCTGCAGATGCATCCCAAGTTGCGGTCTGGAGAGATTCGTGCGGAAGAGAACCTCGGCACACTTCTTATTGAATTTTTCGAGCTCTACGGGCAGCTTTTCAACTCACGCGACGTCGGCCTTTCATTGCGTTATGGAGGCTCGTACTACAGTAAAACTGCGCGCGGCTGGTTGGATTCCCGCCAGCCGATGCTCCTTTCTATCGAGGATCCTCACGATGCGTCCAACGACGTCAGCAAGGGCTCATTCAACATTCACAATGTTTTCAGGCATTTCGCAGGTGCACACGAGATGTTGACCTCAATTAGTTACCAACGCGCCGCGACTTTTGATTCGATGCGACGAGGGCGCCACATCCGCTTCGATCACCCGGCCCGGCAGGATATGGGCATCTTGGGCAGCCTCATGGGTATCGACGAAGAGATGTTGGAACATCGTCGGCGGGTCCGTGAACTTTACGAATCAGGGCTACTACACGATTGGCTTGGCATAGCGAAGCGACACTTAGGCCCGCGACCACCCAGCGTGCCCCCACCTCCTATGCCAGCACCATCTCCGCCCATTGATATCTCTCGCCTGCGGGCTCAGTCGAGCTTGGAAAAGGGTGAAGAGGAGATGGCGATGTCAGACGACGACGCCGAATCTACCTCGAGCGGGGATTCCGACCAAGACACTCGCTATGCCGCTCAGCCATCCGGTAGTAAGCGGAAACAAACTTCGTACGAAGAGTATCAGTCCAGTAACGAAGGTGATACACTGGACCTCAGCGCTGACTTCGTGCTACACACCGCAGAACGCCGGTCAGAGGATACATCACCCGGACCAGACGACAGTTCGCCTCCTGATTTAAAGTCTTCGCAGCCAAAGAGCAGTTCTGGTCGAGTCAAAATAGATAGGAAGCGTGACTTCTGGGCAAGCAAGTCGGGCTAACCTTTTGACACATTGACATTCGCAGCCACCGCATCCTAATTACGCAAGTAGTTACTGTAACTCAGATTTGTCTTAGCACTGCTATTTGTTTTGCACCTTTAATATATATATCAGATGCAGTCACATGTCGCAAGTCTTCTCAGAGCAACCAAAGCCCTGCGGGGAACAGCCGAGAGGGGGTATACAGTTTCCTGTGGCCGGCTGACACCAGCGCTCTTTCTCCCTCGCTTCATTCGTCTTTGACGGAATTTTGTTCTTCGGGTCCGCTTGGACTTTGCTGTCGGTTTTCTGAGGACCGTCTCTTCCTGAGATGTACGTGCAATGTAATGGCAGCCGGTCTCTTGCTCAGAGTTGGCGCAGGGCTTCGCAACTACAAACGGCGCCGCTTAAGGAAAGGATAGCTGCCTTGCAGGGCAAGGCTGGCTCTGGTGCTGCGTCCAGTTCCACGGCGCCATCACGTTCGCATTCTCCGCTCCCGAACACAGGCAGCAGCAGCGCTGGGAGCTCGTTACCGCCCACGACCGCCGGAGCTGCCGGTTTGTCGCGCGCGGGTACAGTTCGTGACCGAGCTGCGAGATTTGAACAGAAGGGTGCGTAAAGCGGTCGCACTAGCTAGTCGGTCGGCAGGCATGCAAGCTGACTCTTTGTGTCTTTGTGGCCCTGTTGACGTGGACGCAGGTGGAATGCCAGTTCCCCGCGGCGCATTCGGTCTGTCCTCTTCACCTGTCTGCTGTTCTATGATATTGATATCTCTTCCAGGCATGTCGCTACCTCCCGCGTTTGCCAGCGTCGATAAACCTCAGCGCAAAGGCGAGCTTTGGGGCAATAGGTTGCCAGAGTTGGGCCGCGGCGGCAAGATGGTCCTGCACTCGCGCAATGTCTCCGCCTCCTACTCCGAAGTGAGCCAAGGCGAAGACGACGAAGATCACCGCTCGTATAGCAGGTCCAATTCACCTGCGCCTGGCCAACTGCGGGCTGCATCTAATCCACGGCGTCGCACAGCCAGCAGCTATGGTTTCATTGGAGTACCATTCGACACCACCGACGATGACGCCGTCGACAGCAGGAAGCGGTTCACTGCCAGTAACCCTGATCTTCACGATCTTCACTTCGGCCATGACAAACGTCAGGTTGACATTCCACCGGTGCCTCCTCTACCACCTGGCGTGCAACATCCACCGCTTCAGGCGCACACAGATACGATTCAACCATCAACGCCTGACGAAACCACTACAGGGCCGCAGGCGCCTGAAGTGGAGCAATTCACAGACGCATATGAGCCTGCCCCGCCAGAGGCAGTGTTGCATGGAGCTCTACCTGTGCCGGCTGTCCGCGTTGAAGGAGTAGAAGATGCAAGGCTAGGAGCTGATACAGTACCACAGTTTACACCTGCAGATCTCTCTGCGCCTGTTGATCACACAAGTATCGATCAGGACGACGATCCAGACTCTCCCTTGTTCTATAGTCCCCCTGCGCCACTTCCCATAATTCGCCATGGTCTGCAGGGAAGCTCGCAACGTTCACCTCCTCCGCCTGCCCTCGGTAAGCATGGAGCTTGTTGTCAAGCGAAGTCCTGACATTCCACAGATTTCAGTGAGCGAACAAGTCGCGATACGTCGCTAGCAAACCCTCGCTCTGCGGGGACTATCTCAGAGCCTGGCACCCCTTCCGACATTCTAACACCATCAACAATGGACGCATTTCCATCGCCACCGACCCTCTCTCCGCATGCTTCGCCACAGGCTTCTACAGAGTCGCGAGGACGCACGCCGTCCCCGCTGGCCTTGCCCACTACAGCTCCGTCGCAAGTAGAGGTGGTCTTGCCACCGCCCGTAGCCCCTGTACCAGTCTCCGAGCCTGCCTACAACATAGCCAACTCACACAAAGATGAAGAATATGAACACGACTGTCCTCCGCCTTTGCCGCCGAAGGATGGTTTGTACTTACAACTGTCTTCATACGCATCTACTGATTTTTGTTCACTCCGCAGATATTTATACAGCCAAGCGTCGCAATGGAAGCGACTCTCGCAAGTTGAGCGTCGATTCAGGAAGTACATCTGAGGCCTCCCATGCCGCGCCAATCACGCCTCCAGCAACGTCCAGTCGGCGGGCAACGGATCAAATGCCGGAGGCATTCAGCGCGCTGCGAGTACAAAGCAGCGGGCGCCCGTAGTCATCCCCAATTGGTGGGAGGACGATGAAGATCAACAGTCCTCGGGGTGGGCTAAAGTCGTCTCCCGGCGATGACCCCCAGCCCAACAGCTGTTTCGTATTTAGGGACATTGGTGACTACATATCTCTCGACATCTGCATGCACATATATTCCTAGCGCCGTCCCACTCCTCGCTCATTTTACTCATCTCTCCACCATTTGTATCTTTGCGTTCTGAGAACTCTGACCATAGATTCCTTCGTAATCACCCTTCAAATGTTTCTACCGACCCATTTGTCTGGTAACAAGACTTCGCCATTGGTTCGAGACCAGTGTGCTAAAGCGTCGGCGTGATATCCTACACGTGCCTATCCATGCAGATGGAAGCGATATACATCGAATGAGATCACAAGACGAATGAGTGCGCGGTGCGTGATGTTGCACCGGAATGTTTCGTGCGGGACGACGGTTCATTGCTTGCGCAACCGTGGGTGCAGGATCTGCTCGTGCAGCGCTTTCCCAGCGGGTACCATCGGGAAAACGTGCTCGTACGTTTCTACCTTACACTCCAGCACCACAGGTCGGTTATTGTCATACTCCAAGAACTCCTGCATCTTGGCGGGGAGGTCCGCCGCAGAATCACAGCGGATCGCATGCACTCCCATTGCCTTCGCAAGGGCCACAAAGTCCGGGTTGCGCATGGCGGTATGCGAATATCTGTGGTCGTAGAAGAGATCTATGCAGATATTTCAGTCATTAATGCAGACAATGATGCATTGTGTCGCACCTTGCCACTGGAGCACCATGCCCTGAAAATCGTTGTTCAACACGAGCGCCTTGACGCCGATGTCAAACTGCGAGGCAGTGGCGAGCTCCATGGCCGTCATGCTGAAGGAGGCATCGCCGTCAACATCAATCACGACCTTCTCCGGCGCTGCCACCTTGGCGCCAATAGCAGATGGCAGACCAAAGCCCATAGTCCCCGAACCGCCAGAAGTGACTATGGATCTCGGATGCCTCCACCTGAAGAACTGTGCGGCCCACATCTGATGTTGACCAACACCGGTGCTGAGAATGACCTTGTCCTTGTACGCGGCAGTTTGACGGTCAAGCTCCTCGATGACTTCTTGAGGCTTCATACGTGCACCAGCCTGCGCCTTGTCGTATGTAAAGGGCAGCTCCTTCTTCAACTGCCGAATATTGTCGAACCACTCCTTGCGGGGCGAAGAACGCACAAGCGGCAGAAGAGTCGAAAGATTGGCCGCAACGTCACCCAAGATGGGTATTTGAGCATCCACAACCTTGTTGATGTTCTTAGGCAGAACTTCGAAGTGAATGATGCCACCCCTGCCTTTGGCAGCGGCAGCTTTTGCGGCAGGTGCGAAAGCTGGTCATGACCTCAGTACAACATCCAGAACGTAGAGACCTCGAGTACGCACTGTCAACCTTGCCTGTCACGCGATCATCAAAGCGTGCGCCGAGAGCGATAATGAGGTCCGCCTGCTGCATTGCAATATTGGCGTATGCGGAGCCATGCATGCCGAGCATGTGCAAGCTCTTTTCGTCCAACTCATCGAATGCGCCGAGTCCTTGCAACGTGGTGGTCACAGGGATGTTGGCTTGAGATGCCAGCGCCCTGAGAAGAGCTGGACCCTCTGGCGAGTTTAGGATGCCGTTTCCTGCGTAGATGATCGGCTTTTGTGAGATATTGATCAATTCGGCGGCCTGGCGAATGAGGGCGAGCTCGGCAGGCGTCTGGAGAGGATTCGCAGGAAGTCCGAGATTCGCGCCGGGGGTAGTTGTCTTGTAGGCCAACGGAGTTCGGAGAATGCTCGCGGTCACGTCCTTTGGGAGGTCTACAAGCACAGGACCCGGGCGACCCGACGTGGCGATCTTGAACGCCTCGTTGATGCGTCTTGGGAGCTCAGCGATGTCCTTGACCATGACATTCCACTTGGTACAACTCCGAGAAATGCCGACAATGTCGGCTTCTTGGAAGGCGTCGGAGCCGATAGCACTAGTCGCGACCTGACCGCAGAACACGACGAGGGGTACGCCGTCCATCAGGGCGTCCTGCAGAGGTGTAACAACGTTTGTCGCGCCTGGACCCGAGGTGACGAGAACGACACCAGGTTTGCCAGAGACACGAGCGTAGCCTTCGGCCATATGTCCCGCGCCTTGCTCGTGCCTCGGGAGAATGAAGTTGAAGTGCTTCGAGTTGTAGATGGCGTCGAAGACAGGGAGGATCGCACCGCCTGGATAGCCAAAGATGTGCTTGACATCGTGTCGGAGCATCATCTCGTGAAAGATCTGGCCGCCGCTCATCCCGACAAAACTGGAATCCAGAGCCGGACGATCCGCGCTCGCTACCAAAGGTGAGGGCGGCGCGTTTGGTGAAGGCATATGACTCGGCGGCTGTTGGAAATTTTGGGCAGGCTTGGGGCGAGTCGCAGTCGCCGAGGCTGCGACAGCATATGCGCGACCTTGACCTCTCCATGCGACCGCAGCAAGGCGGCGAGTCGTCACCGCTCTGGAGGCGTGAAGGCGGGCCGCAGAGAGTGCCATGGCGAAAAAATATGGAAAAGGAGGACAAGCCTTGGACGCTGTGACTCACTCCTGCCAAAGCAAAGAAGAGACGGAGTTAGTAAATCAATCATAATCATCTGCTCCGAGCGCCCGCTTCGGCCGACGCCACTCAATACATCCGCCGGTTCACCTCTGATATATATATTCGATTGTAGCGTATGGAGAGGTTAACACAATTCCAGTACTCATAGTGATTGATAATCAGGAGAAAAGAAATGCCCGAAATTTGCAAGCAAGGTGCAAGCGAATTGCGTTCAACATGCATGTTTCACGCACCAGGGGTGAATTCGAAGAACAGATCGAGGAGTGAGAGGCTCGATTTCGGACTCTCATCGAATCTTTTGGACCACAGCATGTGCAGGGTAGGAGGTCGGGTCAGCAAGATGTAGGTTGTTTTCCAGAACCTGACGGGTCAGAAGTAAGGCGAGGACAGATAGTGGTACGCTTGCTATCGTTACACGCCAGCGTCGACTGGCGAAACATCAAGAACAGATTTGAAATAGATAGGGGATACTGCGGGGGAAAGATCAAGGCGGAGCGAAATCCGATGATCACCGCGTGGGCCTATAGAGCAGGAGGTAGGCGACCTTGTCGTCACGGCCATCCTGGCCAAAAACGTCGTCGGGGCGTATCCTCTGCACGATATCGTCATCTAACCTCAGCCATGGGTCATTTACATGCCCGGGAGCAGGGTGCAAGATGTCCAAAGTGTAGTGTCCGCCGGTGGCGCTCTGTCCGTGGTGATAGACCACCGCAAACAAGCGGTATTTTGGGGTTGAGGTGCTTTTCCTCGCTGAAGACATCAACTCTGTTGAATTTCTTCGATCAGCACTGACAGAAAGTCAACAAAGTACGGGCAACATACCGTTCGACAATTCCAAGACAGGTTCAAATTTCACGTGCTTGCCGTTCTTCACGACGCCGCCACCACCCGGCAACGTTGGATCGTACGAGAACCGCTTGATATGCAAAACGAGAATATTCGGAAGCGAGTCGAGTTGGACCTGCTTGCTGGCCTCAGTCGAGCTCGATGGACCGACGTGTACCGTCTCCGGCGCCGTCAATTGCTTCAAAGCATCTGAAATCGTCACGACATGCGGAGGCTACCCACCAATCAGAGTCTGAACAACTGCCATGGTCCTTTCGAATAGACCGATACTCACCTGAATGTCCAGCTGTAACCTGTTCCAGTCCTGCACAAGCACCGAGTCCTTGCCCGACCCAGGGGTCCTGAGGACGCTCCTGAACTTGCCGCCGAAAATCCTCGTGATAGGGCTCTCCGTCGATTTGATCTGCAGATTCATAGATCAGACACAGGGTTTGTGAGACCATTATTGAGTTGAGCACGTACGCTGGTCACCACGACCGCTCGGTTTCTCCTGCCCACCTCCGTCCAGCCGTCTTCACTGATGCCAGCATCGCTTGCGCTCTCTTCCACAACCTGCGGCTCGGGTTTCGCTTGGGCCGCTGAATTGGCTCCGGTGCCGCTCGCGGTTGGTATAAGGGAAGCCAGCAACGCGAGGAGCTCTTCCTCAAGCGTGTCGAGATAGAACCCGAGGAATTCTTCCGCGTCTTCTTGATGTCCTCGCTTTGAAGTCAGTTCTGCATGAGTTGGATGAATGCGGCTCAGGTATCATTACGCACGCGCATAGAGTCAAACCGTTTCGTCTCCTTCAGTGCGTCGTAAATGTATGTCGGGATGAACGGATCCGACTCCAGACTTTGAGCAGGCGAGCGTGACCGCGACGCGTCCGCGTTTGGCGCGGCCGGGGCAAACTCACTGAGGAAGTGGACACTTGGCAAAATGAGTGGTGCGTAGAGGCGGACAACACAATGATGATACGCACGTTGCATCCACCAAAGGTGTTGATGGCCCTCCCAGGTAGGATCCAACGGCAACACGCGTCGGCGGCTTGGTAGCATGACTAGAATTTGATGTCTGTGCAGGGCTAGTAGGTGCGGCCAATCGTCCCAACTCCGCGAACAGCTTGTAGAACGGCGGGCTGTAGACAAGCGCCTGCAGGATGGTGTTGGCGAAGCACAAGTTTCCGCTGTTGATAAGTCCGCGCGGCCGAAGCGCAGGCAAAGCCGCGGCAGGACCCGCGGTCGATGTCAATAGCTGCACCGCACCTTGCATAGCGGCGCGTTTGACCGGAGACGCAATCGCAGCCGATGCGCGGGCGACTTCGGCAGAGACGGAGACACCAACGATGGACGAGGTGGGTAAGGCACCAGTACCAGCGTTGGCATTGGAGCGCAGGAGGTCCGCCCAAGACTTTTTCGGGGCAGAGGCTTTCGGAGGCCGTGGAGGAGCTGCAGCTGCAGGTGCTGCATTTACATCGGAATTCTGTGCGTTGTCAATAGTTGCTTCCGATGTAGCTGGCAAAGGTTGTGTTGTTGCTGGGGGCGTCGTTGGCAACCCAGCCGGTTCTGAAGCTTTGACAAGTTCATTCGGCAGCGATGAAGCGTGCGCAGAGGGTGTTCCGTTGACAACTTTTGGTGAGATCGAGATTGACGTATTAGTGGAGATCGGGGAATGCGGAGTAAGAGTCTCGGGGACGATGCTGGTTGCAGGAGTAGTCTCGAGGACGCTCGTCTCGCCATGTGCGAGAGGTGATGCAGGTCGATCCTCAGGAGTGATTGCGTCTTGAGATTCGGTTGGCTCGTCGATCTGCGGTTCTGGGTCAGGATCGGACGGAACGGGTATGCGAGGCTGTTTTCGTGGTCTCGGGGCCGGTCGAGGTGCAGGTGGGAAGTCTTTGCTCGCGCGATCGACGACGTCCTGAGGCGGGCGAGCGCGGGGAGAAAAAGTGAGCCCGGGTGCGTCTCGAGGGTCGTATTTGAACCGGGAGATGACAAAAAGTGGGGAAGCACTCTGCTCGTCAGTAGCAGCAGACTCGTCAGACTCAAGCGCAGGATCTATCATCTGGAGATCCGTGCGTTGATGGGGCTGGTTGAGGACGTCCTGGTGCAAGAGCTGTTGCTGGTCGTGTGAAGCGAGCTCGGGTTCGGGCACTACGACAACAGGCAGCACAGGCTGGAGATATTGACCAGGGAGTGCAGGTTGCGGGAGAGGAAGCTGCTGGTGCTGATGTTGTGGAGGTACGACTAAGGGCTTCTGCGGGAGAGGGTGATGCTGGTGAAGATGCTGAGGCGGGATGAAGGGCCGCTGCGGTTGCTGGTGCTGGTACTGCAGAATGTGAGGTGGAGGCTGTTGAAAATGCTGGAGCGGATGGTGTTGATGGTGATGGTGGTATGCCACAGGTGGAGGGGGTGCGCCTGGATGGTAGTAGCGGGCCGCGGGATGGATGTGTTGCTGAGGCATGAACGGTTGCGCGTACGGATTGTACATGTGCTGCGTGCCCGGTGCAGCTCCCGTCTGGCTGCCTACACCTGCCGCGACTTGAGTCGGTATTGGTGCCTGCACTGACTGCTGGGCTTGTGGCTGAGGAGGCACGAGCACCGGCTGCACGGACACGGGTTGCTGCTGTTGCAGCAGCTGTTGCTGCTGCTGTTGCTGGGCCGGCGGCGGCGGTTGGCGCGGGTAGAAAGGCTGGGCATGCATAAAGGGGTGCATCGGAGAGCCCTGGGCCGAGGTTGAGGACGAGGGCGCATTGGCGGCCCGCATCGAAGACATTGCTCCTCCAGAGCAGCGAAAGGGCCAATTTACCCTATCCAACTCCGACTCCCTCGCTCTTCCTCTCATCTCATCTCAACTCATCTCAACAACAATGGCTCCCCGTGGCAGACGCGCAAACAAGCCCTCCACACCCGCAGCAGTCGATTCAATCCCCGCCACCTCGTCAGCAGCACCCGAGAGCGTCCCAGTCGACGATGCCACGACGTGCTTCATCTGCGCTGAGCCAGTCAAGTACTATGCCGTCTCGCAGTGCAACCATCGCACCTGCCACGTATGCGCACTCCGCCTCCGCGCTCTCTACAAGAAGCGAGAGTGCACCTTCTGCAAGACAGACCAGCCCCGAATCATCCAGACGCTCTCGCCGGACGCACTTTTCGAGTCCTTCGCCCCGCTGCCGTTCACAGACAACAAGCTCGACATCGCCTTCGAGTCACAGGAGATGATGGAGGACACCCTACTCCTCCTCAGATTCAACTGCCCCGACCCAGACTGTACATTCTACGGCACTGGCTGGTCCGATCTCAAGCAACATGTCCGCGCTGTGCACAAGAAATCCATGTGGTCAGTCGTCTTCTCGCTGCACCGTCTCCTTCGTCTCATACCCGCCTGCGATAAGTCACATCTGCATCGGTGCCAAAAAGATATTTGCCCATGAGCACACCCTCTACACCAACGCAGAGCTCGCGATCCACATCCCCTCTCTGCGACGCCGCGAGAAGCTTCCCGCAGGAATAAACCCCGCTGACATCGAAGGGGGCGTGCACCCCATCTGTGAATTCTGCATGGAACCCTTCAACTCGGACGAAGAACTGTACCCGCACATGCGAGATCGTCACGAAAAGTGCTTCGTCTGTGAGCGCAACGGCGATCGCTTTGTCTACTTCCGAAACTACGAGGAGCTGGTTCGTGTCCACCAGCCGTAAATGACAATCACTTATTCTTTACAATTTATCACAGGAAGCACATTTTGGAGATAGTCACTTCCTTTGCACTCATCCCATATGTCGCGAGCAAAAATTCGTTGTTTTCGATACACAGATGGACCTCACGGCGCACACCGTGGAAGCCCACGGCGGCGACCTTTCGGCCAAGGACAAACGTGAAGCCCGTCGACTCATAGATGTGACTTTCCAACCGTCAGCACCTGCCCCCGCTGCTTCTGGTCGTCGTCGTCATTTTGGCGCAGGATTATCGGTACCGCCGGGAAGCAGCGGTTCCGCTGAGCCGCCTCCAGTCACACAAGTGACTCCGCGACTTGAAGAGCCGCCCGAAGACCTCGATCCAGCTGTAGCAAGGTGGGCGGCGAATCAATTCGCACCATGTGCCAAAAGTTGATGAATCATTGTTTCCGATCGCAGCGCGCAGACGGCGTTCCTCGCGCGCTTCACTCCAGGTGCATCGCTTGCCATACGCGCCGCGCTGCGTTCCTTCCGCGCTGGCGAATCCGGCGCACGCGATCTGATTTCGACCCTCTTCAACGTCCTGGAGCGCGAACTTGAAACGACCGGCTCATATATTACGCCGCTGCTCGAATGTCTGCCACCCGACTCGGAGAAGCGGTCTGACTTACTGAGCGCCTGGCGCGACTATCAGATCGAGCAGCGCAAAGCCTTCCCGGACCTCGTGCCGCGACAGGCGCAGGCTGGCGCGGAGTATGCAGGCGCCACGGCAGGTCGCGTACTAAATGTTAAGCACTCATCTGCGTCGAGGAGCGGCGCGCAAACGCGCAAAGTATGGGATCGTGTTGCCCAAGCCGCCGCGGGTTCTTCTGGAGCTTCTTCCTCGTCTTCTGCACCTGGGCCTTCCAGCCGACCGCTCCCTCCAGGTGCTGCGCCGAGCGCATCGACAGCCGGCGGTTTCCCAACACTGAGTGGGGGTAGTGGCCCAGCAGCTGGCCGATCTGGCACGCATACAACCCCTTGGGTTTCCGCTGCATCCAGCGCACCGGCCTTCCGCCCGGCTGTTGCGCCTTCTCCAGTGGTACCGCGGTCAGTGCCGGGGCAAGGAGCGCGCAAACCGACAGGGCCGACACCCAAGCTAAATTCCTCTGCATTCCCGAGCCTGCCCACCAGCGCGCCAACGAATCCGGTCCAGTCTCTGCGCGCGCAGGGGTTCATTTCAGGCAACACGAGCGCGCGTAAGATCGCTGCAGCGCAGACCAGCGAGCCGCGGGCGGGTCGACAGGCGCGTCTCCCGCTGTGAGCGGCACGTCCACACCAAACCCGATCAACGTCAGCGCATTTGCCGAAGACGACAATACCGACGGTGGTCCGGCAGGAAACGGAGGTGGGAAGAAGAAGAAGGGCAAGCAAAAGCAGACGCTGTTTACTTTGGGTGCGTTCCCGACCACCGCTGAGCGTGCGTAAGTTGCACGCTTGAGAATGAGATGTAATTCTGGCGATTGATGAGTGGAGTGGAATCACTATATCAATCGGTAGTGTTGGCCTAGTGTTAGAGTTTTCATGCGCGAGTAATGCGATGGTGCAGATTTCTGGCTTTTTTGAACTCGTGGTGGTGCAGCGTTGTCACGCGTTCTTCATCTTTGCACTTAAAGTCATCGAACAAGGTATAGAGGTTAAGAAGGCTTTATTGTGAGATGTGGCAGCTGCGTGGATCATACATTAAGTGTACACCTCTTAACGAACCCATTTTCACCATTGGCCACGAAGGCGAATGAAACGGGCAGATACGAGGTGCGGCAAGTCTATCTTCCTGGAATAGCTTCTTCCTGGGCCGTACCAGTCATACGCGCGAGCGACGATTGGCACGAAAAAGAGGAGAAAGGGTCTGGTTTGTCGGACCACGGAAAATTCCGGCTTTAGGTCTCGGGTTCTCTGCCTGTTGCCTCCGATGTGGGATACACTGATTGAGGATCAGCTATAGCAAGGGTCTTATTACTGTACAAGATATCTATACACAATGTTTTAACTCATAAAACTCCAGACGAGCATTAATAATGGACTTAACTGGCGGCAGCGGCCTATTTCACGCGGCGTACCACCACCCTGAATCGATCCAGCCAGCCTATTCGGTAGACTTCATGCCTGCAACTGGCGGAACAATTTTATCCTGCGCCAATCGGATCCAACGGCGAGCGGCCAAGAAACAAGGTCGTCCGCATACTCCTGCGAAATGTTTCGAACCTCGTCGATCACAACGCGACCTGGACCAGTCAAGCTATCTAATACCGAGGAGAGCGTGAGAAACAGTGGAGATGCGTTCGAGGTCGGTTCGGGATGATAAGGCGAATGAGTGAATGCGAGCACCATGCACAGCAAGACCATCTGTCTGCTGAAGATCGACGGCCGGGAGGCGGTTTTAACGCTGAAGTGAATGACGGCGTGAGATGAAATTGGCGTGTTGCTTATTAGGTCTCTCATAGCTTGGTCGAGATGCTGGCGGGGGACACGGTCGAGCAGCACAGTCAGTCCAGAGGTAGTATTAAGACAGCGAAAGCAGCGTCGTGCCTCCCTGGCGTTGCTGAATCAAGTATGTCAAAACGTGGGTTGATTCGAAGCGCACCCTGTCACCATCATTAGCGGATGAGAGCAATTACGGTCGTGCAACGCACGACTGGAGGTTGGAGGAAGAGTTCGTTTTTGATTATAAAACAAGCTGCAGATGTCCACATATACGCTTCAACGCGAAATAATACGGTAGTATTCCCGATCTCGGCGTTCGTCGCTGTGAGCAAGTAGCGGACACCGCTGGTCCGGCGCAGTTCAATGATTCCACGGGCGAGATCTGCTAGAAGAGCGCCAAGATTAAGATGCAGACGTGAGGTAGGCTCCTGGGAGGAGAAGCAGTATTGCAGTGGCCACAGTGACGAAGTCGGTGTGATAAAATGCAGCAGCTCGCTGTTGAACTGATATAAGCGCCGTGGTCGCGTGCGATGGGAACAGAGAGCGAGAAGAAAGAGCAAAGCAGTGACAAGCGGGATTAATACAATGAGACGATGGCTGTTTGAATGCGCAATGGTGGGCGTGAGCTGTAATGCTTGGATCTTGCCAGTCGACGATAAGTGCTCGTGAGCATTGGACCAGTGCAACACTCACAAAAGTCTCGTTCAGCAAACACCTTGTGTTCGCAAGATCAGCCAGTGTCCTCTCCGCTGCTGGTGCGAGACAAAGCGATAATGACATGCTCAGACTGTGAGGACAAGTTGGGCTCCGCCACCGGTTTCTTCCGCGTCACGTTCTCAACCTGGGGTTGGTCTTCTGCAAACTCACAACAAGCTATGGTTGTAATGAAGCCCCAACACATGCGACACACTATAGATCAAAACAGGATGTACAAACGGAAACAAAGCAAGTGGCGCAATACAATGCCACAAGAAGGCATGCGGCGTTAAAAGTTATATCTCGGGACAGTATCATTCCCTAGGTTTGCGAGGGGTTGCCCGCCGTGGGGTCGCTGGCCGACGTGGTGTTGGTGCAGGCACAGCAGTGTACTGCCGTGTAGACGACCCAGGAGGAGCTGCTGCAGCCATGGACTGTCGTGTTCGACGCACTGGTGCGCTGACTTGTGAGTCTGGCCGAGCTGCGTCCATGCGAGATATCCCTCGGAGGAGCAGAATTGGATCATGCTTGACGGCGTCAGCAGCACCAAGCATCTTGGTTGCTGTTGACGGGGCGGAGTCGCCAAGTGGAACCGTGCGAGCCTTCAGCGACTCGCCGAAATTGCTGAAAATAACATCTAATCGCGAATGCACCTTCTCGGCAAGCGTACTTGCAACGGCGATGCTCTGCTCTAACCGGTCCGACTGGTTGACGTGAATTAGAAAATCTCTACCAACGGTGCTAAGGGCTCACATTGTAGGGTACATCCTGTAACCGGCGTTTAATGGGGCTGACGGTTTGAGGCGCGTCTATTTCCCGCCGCTGGCGCTGTATTTGTAGGCTTTGGCGGGAAACGGCAGCCGCCTTTGATAGTCTGTCACTGAGGTCGACGTCCCACGCCCATGTTGAAAGGCTTTCTCGACCTTTCCCTTTCGCTTCTGAACGGTTCGAGGACGCGGAGACCGCGTCTCGTGCGCGAAACTCGTGTGCCAGCGACTCCCATGCGCCATCTTCATCTTTGGCCCTGCAGACTGGTGTGAGCGACGCACCGGAGTTGGCAACGAGCAACATACTTTCCGATCCCGGCCATCAAGTCGCTCTTCCTTTGTGCGTTCAATACGTTTTGCTGATGAGCCCGTCTTGGGCCCGAAGAAGGCGGCGGAGGCTTGTTGACCTTGCTGTAAACGGTGGTGTCGATTTTGCCTTCGGCCAACATCTTCAACACCGTCTGTTGAATATCCTTCACCAGTTGCTTATCCTTCAAATCGAGCTTGGAGGTAGGGTGTTTGCTGGAGCTGGAGTTTGACGCAGCAGAAAGATCCTGCTTAGCTGCCCATGACCCACACCAAACCAAGCAGTGTTGCATGCGGATGGCCTCGGGAAGATCAGGCTTCAAGTGTCGATGATATGTGGAAGTCTTGACGTTGGGATGCGGTTGTGCTACAGGTGCGGTGAGCATGAAGATAGACAGCGGACTGGTCGGCGTACAGATAACGCCACTGCCCATGCTCGAGCTTGCTCGTTTGCCGCGTGACGCACGAGAGGCCTTTCGCCTCTTATCTACCTCCGCGCGCAGCGCCCTGTTCTTCTCAATCGCAGGGATGCGATCATTCTCAGGTGGCTTGCTGGTGTTAGGCTTGCTGGTCTGACGCGCCGCCTTGGAGGAATTCGCAAAAGATAGAGCAGGAACACTGACAGCGAACGAGGCACTGCTGTCAACGGCCGGCGCAACCGGCGGCGCAGCAGGAGTGGGGGCTGGGGCGGGAGTCGAGGCGGGGAGTGTAAAGTCTAGTTGCGAGCGGGTCGCGTCCTTGTCCTTCTTGCGTTTCTTCGCGGGCGCCTTGGAGAAGTCGATCGACTCGATGGCCTTGCGCTTTCCTGGCGCAGAGATGGATGAAGAGGATGCCGACGCAAAAGAGCGCTCCGGCGGCGGGTTTGACTGCATCACTCCCAGCATTCGCGCGGCAGTTCAGGCCAAGGTTGTTCGTGCGGAGCTCGTCGGCAAGCACCGACCAGTCCCAACTTCACGTCAATTACAAGCTTCCGTGTGTTAAAATTCGTCTCGTCACGAGGCAGAGATGCTCGCTGAATATTTTCGTTTGATTTCGGGAAATTTGGTCGAATGTGCTTGTTACTGTTCCCGGTCGTATACCCTGACTGAGCTCAAAAGCGTGCACCCTATCTCTGCCACATGGATCACGTCTTGCAAAAGAATCCCTACGAGGGGCACCCGCAACTATCTCAGCTTGAGCAGGAGGTGCTCTGGGAGTACGCCAAGATGCACGTCATCGCCAAATCAGTGTGCCAGTCCTCGCTCCTGTCATTCAGTGGCTGACCGACCTCAAGATCTCTGCAGAGCTTCGTAACCTCAGCGAGGAAGCTGATACGGTGACACTCGCATCACTGCGTGGGATGGAACGCAAAATGGGACTTGTGATGACCCTTGTACGTTCATTCGCACATGATCAGCCCCAAGCCGCTGACCTCAATGTTTCACCAGTACAAAGCTAGTTGGTGGGGGCACATCAACAGCATGCAAGCTGACGCACAGTCCGACGACGGAGACGAGACCATTGGCGAGCGAACAATCACAGCAAGTTGAACGTGGACCGTCTTGCTCCAAATATCCGCCTTCCGGCTTCATTACGACTAGTAACTACGCGTACAGAATACCAAATAGCATGCTTCCCCCGCCCGCTTTACCGAGGCATTGGTCGTGGCGGGGGTGGAGGTGTTGGCCGCAGAGTGCTGCCATTGCGGAACGACGGCACAGACGACCTTGGAGCCACAGGTTTGCGGAATGTGATCGCCCGCGACAGCTCCTCGTCAATTCGCCACATTCCCCGCGCAAAAGCATCTCGATCCAACGACCCTCTCTTCTCAGGATCAACCTCGCGCCTGTACAAAGGATCAGCGAGAGGTAGAAGTCAAGGTCAGTTTTGGCGCACCAGATCTCTCTTAGCTTATCGTGAGATAATTTGCTCCACGACCAGATAGTTTTGATGATGTGGCCACGCAGTCGCTCTACTGAGTTGCCATTCACTTCGGTGCTTTCGTTCCAGTCGATAGAGAGCCCTCGCCAGCCTTCCTGGCGGCGTTGGCGCTGTGTTCGCCGTGCCATAGCCGTCTTTTGAACCGCGATGTTGCGATCGAATACAGCGTCATATCGTAGCCGCGCTGCAGGTGGTACTGGAGTAGGTCGACGGATGGCAGCTGGACCGGCAGGCGGATTCGCCATGGAAGGCGCAAGAGTGCTCGCATTTCGCCACTGCGCAACCTGAGCCGAAGGCAATTGCGGCGTTGTTGGGTTGCTTGCAGAGCTTATTTTGAGGGGCGGAGGGGGCGCAGGACGTCTTGTGGGTCCAGACACTTGTCGAGGAATAGGCGACGATGGCATCAGAGCTAGTGTTAGCGACTGGCTTGAAGAAGGCCGTGGTGGCAATCTAGGCTTCGAACTAGTACTGAAGAGCGAGACGGTATCGCTGGTTGGTGAATTTGAGATGCTGGTGTCGGTTGGCATGCTGAACGAGGAGGGTACGCTCTCGAAGCTACCATCGAGGCTATCCTTCTCGTCCTTGTCCGCACCACCTCCGTCGCTTTCAAGCGAAACTGATTGAAAACTTGACGTGGATGCAGCAGGTTGGTGACCTTTTCCCCTGCGGTCTTCGTTCCGCGGATAGTTGGGCACGTCGAGAGACTCACTGACGCTGTGCACAGGCGCCAGTGTCGGCGAGCGCAGGCTAGCACGCGAAACGCTGCTGACGCTGCGCAGAGAAGTGAGCGAAGGCTTGCGTGGCGGCAGTGGAGGTGGTTTTCCGATGCGCTGCGAGCTGGACATGTGCGGAGAGGACGGCGCGCTCGCTGGGACGATGGCAATGTTGGTCTGCAGCAGCGCGGGAGGCGTCGTAGGAGGCGAGTCTGGAGCCTGCAACGGCTGCCCGCTTTCGAACGCAGCTATTCGAGCCTGGAGCGTGGAAGACGGCATGCGCGTATAGAAACGACGGCAAAAACAATTGCAACTGGTCAAGCAGCAAGCGCTAGCAATGGCTTCCGGCGCGCGGCCGGTGCATACTTGCCATCACGGCCCAAAATGTAGAACGTAGCACTATGGCTTACCCATAGCTTGCCATCCGCAGCGTAAACTGCGTGACGGTCGTCGTTCAGGATGCTTCGCCTGCAAACTGCATCGCTCCGTAAAACCCGAGAGCATAACACAGCTTTAAACAGATGCTCGAATCCAGGAACCAACTGTCCACTTCCCGATTCGCGTCGTAGTTTGAAGCACGTTCGTCGAGATGTCAAGGAGTCCCAGGTCCCGACGCGCACTATTTAAGGCAAGGGCGGACATGACGCTCCTTTCCTATCGCCTCTCCCGTCCAACATGGTTGTGAACTTGAATGAGCGGCGGAGGATAGCCCTTGCCGAGGTCGACCAAGCCAAGTTCAGCTGGTTTCATGTAAAAGTCGTCCTCGTCGCCAGCGCAGGCTTCTTCACCGACGTGCGCCCTCGCCCAATTTCCCTCTCTCGCGCTAACGATGAATCAGGCGTATGACCTCTTTGCAATCAATCTCGCGTCAGTCATGCTGGGAGCCGTCTACGGCAAGAATGGAAAGCTTAGTCCCAACCAAGAATTGGGTATCAAGGTCGCGTCGCCCATAGGCACTCTGTTCGGTCAACTTATCTTCGGCTGGCTTGCCGATATCTTGGGCCGCAAGCGCATGTACGGCGTCGAGTTATGCATCATGATTGTTGCCACTCTTGCCCAAGCTTTGAGTGGCGCAGGTCCTGCGGCTTCAATTATCGGAACACTCATCTTCTGGCGCTTCGTTGTACGTTTTCCCTTCGACGACCCCTTCTTGCTCCTAACATTCCTCGTCTTCTCAGATGGGCGTTGGAGTGGGTGGCGACTACCCATTGTCAGCGGTAATAGCTTCAGAATTTGCGGCTACTCGCACGCGCGGTCGTCTCATGACTGCAGTCTTCTCGGCGCAGGGATTTGGCAATTTTGCCGCGTCCCTCGTCTCCTTCATTGTCATTTCCGCCTACCAAACCCAGATCAATCGCGACGCAGCGACTCCAAACCCTCTTCAAGATATCAACCAGGGATCGCCGTGGAACTCCAACGCGACCCATGTCGATTACTGCTGGCGACTCCTCATCGGACTCGGATGTGTACCAGGAGTTATCGCTCTGTGGTATCGACTCTCCATTCCAGAGACACCTCGCTTTACTATGGACGTCGAGCGCAATGTTCACCAAGCAACACAGGACGTTGACACATTCCTCAACACTGGAACCTATGCCGTGGATCCGAATGCTGTCGTCCAACGAGTTCGTCTTCCTGTCGCCAGCAGAGAAGACTTCTTCGCCTACTTTTCTAAATGGAAAAATTTAAAGGTTCTCCTCGGAACGGCATACTCGTAAGCCTTGCTTTTAACTCCCTACCACCCCAACTGACTGTCGACGTCTGACTCTCAGCTGGTTTGCGCTGGATATCGGTGTGTTCCCAATGAAATGAACTATGTCCAGCATGCTTACCGTTCGCACTAGCGTTCTACGGACTGGGATTAAATTCGTGCGTGAAGTGTGATCCGTACACCGACACAGTGACTAACCATCTCACAGTGCAGCGGTTCTGGAGATCATAAATTTTGGAGAATCAAAGAAGGCTGGAGATATTTTCACCACACTAAAGAATGTCTCCGTTGGCAATATTGTTCTGTCTGTTGCAGGTCTATTGCCTGGGTACTGGGTCTGCTTCCTCTTCATTGACCGGTGGGGCCGCAAACCCATTCAGCTCATGGGCTTCATTGTCCTGACCATAATTTTCTGTATAATGGTAGGTGACCGCCGCCTGTGCAATGGCATACCTAAGTCTAATGGCTTTCAGGGTTTCGGCTACGACCCTATTCTCAAACATAGCAAAGGGGCATTTGTGTTTCTCTACTGCCTCGCCAACTTCTTCCAAAACTTCGGCCCAAATACAACAACATTTATTGTACCTGGCGAGGCATTCCCCACCCGATATCGCTCAACATGTCATGGTCCGTGGTATTCGACCGTCTCACATCGTTACCTCGAAGCTCACGCACCATGTCCCATCAGGTATTTCGGCTGCTGCTGGCAAGCTAGGCGCAATCATCGCGCAAGTGGGCTTTGCCCGTCTCAAGGCCAAGGGCAGAACAGAAGATGACAATCCTTGGCTTGATCATATGTCCGTCATCTTCTTGAAGCGTTGTTGTTCCGTGGTCTCAAGAACTTGTACAGACTTCAAATCTTTGCTCTTTTCATGCTCACCGGCGTTTTCTCGACGTTGCTCATCCCAGAAACGAATGCACGCACCCTCGAAGACCTGTCCAATGAGGACCAGTCCGCCTTCGTCTCTGGATATGCTGGGCAACGAGTATCGCAAGTGTATTCGACCGCCGCGGCGATGCAGTCCAGCAACGATGAATTCCACAGAACGGTCTCTCCAGTACAGTTACGCCCAGTTCAGGGACATCAACAACGAACGTCCGTTGCGCAACAAGCGGTATGGGACCCTTATAGAGACACTTAATGTCTCTCTCTCTCTCTGTCTCTCTCTCTCTCTCTCTCTGACTTGTATAATTATTATGCTGTATCATTTTATAACTCTCGGACGCTTCATGTACCGTAAAACGGAACTTGGGACAGCTTTCAGATCGGCTCCGAATTTGAGCTTGGTTCTTTCCATCCGAATCTGTGCGACATCCTCTAGCCATGTCTGACGTTGAAAATTCGACGGAGCCGTATGCTGTTGCTGGTCAGAAGTTCGCACCATCCGCCCTGTGCGCACGACAATAACTCCTCACAGACTTTTGTCTCGTACCGATTGGCACCCAAGATGCGTCGGTACGCTTGATATGCGACCTTCCAGCGCTCGCTGTCAGTCAACTGTTCACAGGTCGCCAAGTACATAGCTGCTTGTGTCCCAGTCTTGGAACAATGTGGCCTCACGTACAAGGTACTGTATGTTTCTAAACTCGAGACGTTGCAGTCGGTGACGGATCACCTCGCCCTGTCGTGTTGGCAGATGCAGTGAGTTTCCCGCTCTCTTCTTTGCACGTAGTGTTGAATCTATTGACTTAGCGGGTATGGAACCAACTTGGGTGAGGAATGGCAGTTGCGGCCTTGCGTATCGCAGAGAACTGACTGATGGCTTCAGAAGGACCATGGACGGCCGTGTCAAATGCAATTCGTGATTGCCATATAGCAGTTCACGCGCTCGGTGCTCCGAGGATTGCAACGGATGTGCGTATCGGGACGCGAGTCGATCGCGATCCTCGAGTTGGCCAAATGAACGAGCACAAAGTCAAGCGCGTTCAAGAGCTACTCGCTGAAGCTGGCCAATCGATCAACTTGACGGAGAAAAATTGAGCATCTTCGTTAGTGTTCAGGTTCAATAGCAGAACTGCGTCGCTGTGGGTTTAGCTGCCACTGGCTATATTGTAAGCGTGTGTCGCAAATCGGAGAAAGTAGCTCCAAGCCGTATTCAATCATAACAGCGTGATAGCAGAGAGAATAATGCGGACTGTATACCGCTATGAAGTTTCCGCTGTCGTATTGGATTTAGAGGGAGCGTTTGAAGCCAGTTCGCCTGCACCCAATTCGCCCCTTTCCAAGTCAACAGCATCGCGAGACGCGACACGCGCATCAGTCGGTGCAGAGCTCGGTATATCATCGCTCTCGCCTTTCTCGCCTTTCTCTCCCTTTACCACCTGGCGCTTCAAGGTGTATGCACGGATCGGGAGGACTGGGTGGGATGAGCACTGTTACCCACAAAGTTCGGCGGGTATATCACGAACCGCACAATAACCCAACAGCAACTAGCGGGGTCCAAATCAGCCTTATTATGACGCAATGATTAGTTCGGAAGGAGCGAGGCAGATGTTATGCGCACCAGATGGTTGCGAGGCTCCTGGTGAGAGCATGCTGCACGGCATGGCGCAATTCAGGAGGCTTCGTCCATCGATGAGCTACTTCCGTCAACAAACGCAGGCAAACGACTGACCTGTATTTCTGAAATCTGGCGAACGTCTTCAATTATTCGCGGGTTGATATTAGTCGATAGCTCGGCTAGTCGCGTGTGAGCTTGTGAGGCAAAAATCGATCCACCGACAGAGATAGCAAGCGTCCCTCCCTAGATGAGTGAGATATAACTTAGAAAATCGATGAATACTGGTTAAAGATGTGTAAACGGACGATTTGTCTGATTAGTCCAAATGTCGCGGTTGCGGTAGCCATGTCTTTGAGAGGCATTGCCGCCTGTAGCGCTTTGCGGACAGTATCAGCGACGTGATGCACACGGTAAGAGGCTCTCCGACAACCAACCTATTAATGGAGGCTGGAAAAGGCAGCCGGCACCTATGGATAGAAGAAGTAACAGTCCCTCTTGTGTAGGGCTGAGCTCAGTAAGCAACCGTTAAAACATCCCCACATCGCAACTCGAAATCAACGCACACGCTGGTGTTTTCATCGTAAAGAATGAGAAGTCCTTGTCCGAGGAGCATAACAAACTGTCTCGTGACTCAGTACGACTGGCGTGTCCTTGATCAAACCTACCCAGCCGAAGAAAATGACAGGGCGATACGATCCAGTTTTGACGATGACCAGTCCCGATATAATTGCTACGAGAGCGCCACCACAAGAAAAGGGAATTGTTTGGGCACCAGCCTTGGTCGCACTTGCTCCTAGCACCTGGAAATATACTGGCGTATAATAGGTGACACCGAAGTAGACGAAGGCGTGGAGAAACACTGAAACGAGGATCCCGATGGTGGTCCGTGTCCGAAAGAGTCTTGGAGGTATGATTGGCGAACGCGTGGTAAATATTTCGTTGATAGCGCCGAGTATAAGCGATCCTGCGCCGAACGAAACGAATATGATGGTATTGCGAGCGGACCAGTTTGTTTCAGCTTCATGAAAGCCTAGCAAAAGCAAAACAACGCCTGTCATGATGAGACCAAGACCGAGAAAGTCAAACTCTGCCATGTGTTGTTGAAGAGTTTTTTGTCGTGTTGGATTGAGCTGGCAAAAGCTGTTATCTCGGCTCGTTGCGACTCGGAGAGCAGATAGCGAACCTTGAGAAACACCGCCAAAATGATTGTCGCAAACGCTCCAGTTGGCAGATTGATGTAGAAAATCCACCTCCAGCTTACGTGATCAGTGAGAACGCCTCCGACCTAGTGCACGGGATCAGAAATGCAAGCGTTGAGCCCTGCCAGCAGCCCGACTTACCAAGGGACCAAATATGCTCGCGAAACCCCACCTACAAGATGTTAGTGCTCGAGGATGCTTAGCTGTGAATAATGTACGGACACAGCTCCTATAAGGCCAGTATAGCGGCCACGTGTCTCCAGAGGAGCTGGTGGGTGCAACCAGCGTAAGCTATTTAGCCAAATTTTGTGCGAATCCGACATACTTATGTCCGACACAGTAATCTGTACAAGTTGAAAGATTCCGCCTCCTCCTAAGCCCTGAACTCCACGTGCTGATGTGATATGAAGTCTCAACAACATAAAGAGTGGGTCCACGGGGCGTGCTTACCAATGACGAGCCAAACGAAAGACTTTGCTGCGCCACAAAGTGCACTTCCCACGAGAAAGATACTAATAGCGCTAAATAAGACAATCTTCCTTCCAAGCACATCGGATAGTTTCCCGTAAAACGGAGCGAAACTGGCCGCCAGTAGAAGATACGCCGTGCCGACCCAACTGTAGCCTGAACCGACACCTCCAATATCTACAAAGTCATTAGTCTGATTGCACATACGAAAAGACTAGTGTTACCGCTGAGAATTGCAGGGAGACTAATTGCAACAATAGTCTGAAAATATCAGATCAGAGGTTATGTAGCAGGACAACGCGTGCAGACCTGGTCCAGAGCGGCTTGTGTGTGTCAGTTGCATCGAAATCAGCGAGTGTCGTAACGGCGAGGGAACTAACCCAGGAACACTGAGTCCTGGCATCAGCTCGGAAGCGTTCCTCATAAGCTCTGGCGCTCTTACCACAAAGCATCAAACTGAATGGCTCACGTAAGCATTACAAACATCCAAGTGTATGGTACGGTACCCACCCTGGAAATACCAACTTGAGGTTGCTAAAACATTCAAAGAGACATTTTGAGCGAGGATGCAGACAATAATAGGATGATGGCTCAGGCTGACTTGTGTGGGATTTTGTGAACTTTGAAAGATATAGACTCAGATAGCGGCCCAAACGTCATACGCCCTGCGCACCTTCATTTTGCTTCCAGGTCGTGCCAGGCTGGCTGCGTTCAAGATCCGCTGACGCAGGTTCAGGTTCAGCGACGGCGCGTAGCCCACTGCTCATTGCTGCGCCGTTGAGGAGGAGGACAAGGGTGGGCTGCCGTACAATATTACTCAGTTCTTGATGGACAAAGTTTTTGCGCAACGCATCGTCGGCCATCGGGATCAACCTCAAGATTCAGCTAAACGTTGATTGCAAGCCACAAGACGGACCAGACCATAAAGAATCAACTCAAGGTTCCGCAAGACGTTTGACGAGTGCAGAATGTCGAATATCGAGCAAAGTAAATACGAATACAGACCACCTAAAACTTGAATTCCTTCTCCTTGCTCTTCTTTCCATCCACACGTTGCTTCTTCCTCGCCACCTCCTTTGCAACGCTATCCCACTCTTCCCGATTGCTGTTGCCGGTGACGCCGGCATTGCCGCGAGTGCCCGTGTCGTAGCGCTTGCGCAGGTCATCCTCGGAGAGCTTACCCAATTGCGACTCGTCGATAGAGATATCCACACCGTTTGCTTTACGCTTCACGAGCTTTAGCTCAGAGTTGGCCAAGAACAAAATAGGAGCACACACCTTTGTTCCACGTTCCTCCCCGAGCACGGGAACAGAAGGCGCAGCGACGGCAGCGACGTCGTAACCGCGTTCGCTTCCCATAAGACCTCTAACTGAGGTCTGACGCTCCGGAACCACCTGATAAAGCGAACGAGGTCCACTGGATTCCGTCTCCTGCCTTGTACTCGTCTTCCGGAGTTCCAAAAAGTCTGGTGTTTCCAAGCCGCCGGCTACGGTGGAAACCACACTCGTCATGCCTGATGGAGTGACGAGACCAGATGGAGTTTGGAGGCCATCAGGGGCAGCAACCTCTGCGGTATCTTCATCGTCTTCCTCCTCCTCCTCTTCCTCCTCCTCGTCTTCTGAAGCCGCAAGTAAGTAGGTTGCAATCGCGCCATAGAGATTTAGGGCTCACCTTCTTCCGGTTCGAGTTCGCCCCATGGTGTTTTTTCTACAGGCTCACCGAGCTGTGAGAGTCAAAGTTTGGTCAAAGCCAGAAGCGAGACACGAGAGGAAAACGCACATTTGAATCTGCGTGTTTGGGAAGCACGCCAAAGACATCGCCATATAGTGGGCGGTTATACTCATCCAACGGAGGCTTGCCCCATCCACCAGGATGGAAACCCCATTGCGCTCCTTCAGGGATCGGTGCATTTAGGCCGGGAATGCGCAACGTAGGATAACTAGGCGGAGGGCCAAACCGCTGCATACTGATCAACCAGGGTGGTGGCGCAAGTGGTGGTATCGAAAGTGCTTCGACGAGTTCTGTAGAGAGCTCTCCGGGACGCTTCTCCTTCAGGGATGTCTCAAACTCCTTGCCCTCGTAATACCTAGGGAACGAATGTAGGATGAGTGGGAGGCGTTCAGACACATATGTTGCGTACATTTCTCCATAACCGGACACCACTGGCTTCGTGGCAAACTTGAAGAAGGCATCGTGAAGTTTCTGGTAGTCGATGTCGATTTTCCCCATCTTGGGTTGCACGCGCTCCCTGGTCTTCTGCTTGAGCGACATGTTGGCCTCCTTTTCTTTGACCGCGTCGCGCATGGTGCCAATCCCGGTGTCCGCAATGTAGCTCGGCAACTGAAATGGAGGTTTCTCGATGCCGCGCTTCCCTTGTAAATAGTCGCGCTTTGCGCTCCAGTGCGCTGGGACTGGAATAGTATTGCGATAGCTTTTGAGATGGATGAGCAAGCGAGGGTCGGCTGCAGTTATGTCCACCCATTCGACGACCTCAGGCTTCTTGACGAGCTGCTTAAGCTCTGCGACAGACAGTCGTGCGAGTTTACGCTGCTTGCGCTTCGATAGCGCGACTGGAGGAGCATCTGAGTCGGCCTCTGAGGCCATGTCGTCGTCCGAGTAGATGACTTCGCCTTTTTGCGGTTGGCCGTCGACATCCTATAGAGTCAAATGAGATATATTTTGAAAATTACGCATGTCACTCACCATGGCATCATCTGGCGTGGCTGACGCCGTCTGAAACCGAGCAAAGACCGAGCCAAAGTCTTGCAGCGCGCCGTCTGGCAGTTGTAATGGTTCAATAATGTACTCAATCTCGTCCTGTTGCTCCTCAGCATCGTCATCCGCGGCATGGGATTGTTCGGCGCTTTCTGTTGCAGTCGAGGCTTTGACCTGGGAGTCATAGACATAAGTTGAGGTGACAGTGGCGCGGTCCCAGCGGCGCACCTGCTTTTTTGCTTTGGCTTTCATTCGCCGCAGCTGATTCTTGGACTTGATTTCCTTGGTGCCATTGGTAGTGGAGACACTGTTGGTCCCCTTGACCGAGACACCAGACGCGACCATCTGAGCATTACATGAGGTTCATTAAACGCTATTTTTGCGACCCAGGACGCGGCGCACGCTCACTTGTACGACAGGGAGTTGCTGTGGTGTCAGGACGGGAGCAAGTGTCTGCGGCGTCTCTGGACAAGCAGCGCCAAAGCGAGGACGATCGGACTCCAAACGCGACTTGTTCCGAGTTCTCTAGAAGGCCACTTAAGACATGTTTGGCGAATATCTCAATGGTTCAATTTATCACGACAGAAGCGTGGATTACATCAAGTCAGTTATCTTCACTGGTTTGCGCACTGCTGCCGAGTTGCCTTCGTTGAATCGATACGTCACGCGAGGTCTCTTGCTGGGCGCAACTTCTAAGGCTGACTGATTCTTTCTGTTCGCCACCGGGACAATGGGGCGGCCGAAAAAGTCGACTGGACCCTGCACGTTGTTGTGTGTTGGTCAGTAGGATCGCACAACTCACGCAAATGGAGCGCATTACTTTTTCTAAGATAGAGGGCTTGATTTGGGACACCTTTCCTCCTTCTGCGCGTTGTTTTGTAAGGAGTTGCCCCGAGTCCACTGACGCTCCATCTGTGCCTTCAGCATGTGCTGGGTCTTCGTTCCAAGCATCGCCTGTTCCAAGGTTAGGACCCGAACGTCGCAACTGGGACTCGGAAGCGCGGGCTGTTCGTTGTATAGATAGTTCATCAATCTGCGAGGATGTTAGCGTGGTCACTAAAGTATTGTGTTGATGAATGGCTCGCCTCGCTTGCCACCAGGTGCCGCACAGCATAGCGAGACACTGCGATGTCAGATGCACGCTTGCCGTCGTATGTGATGAAGACATCCACAGGTCTGCGCCAGCACGATTAAGCGGTCTAAATTATGAATCAAAGCCTGTCTATCCACGTACGGATCGAGGCGGTATACGAGATTGCCATCCTCCGTCTTCTCTTGCAGAAAGCGCAAGTCCAGTGCAACCATGATTTCGACTAGCCTGGACAGCAGTTTCTTTTCATCAGCGCGAATCACTTGACTGTTGACCTGAACTCTGGCGTCAGCAATGAATCATCAGAGCTCAGACGACTGGCTCACCGGACGGAGGGGAGGCGATATAATTCGATTGATGAGCGGGGCAAATTCAAGCTGCAAGACTCCGTTCGACAGCATGTGTCGATATTCCCCGGTCCTTCCAGCTCCTTCGCCCTGCAGGCATCTCGTAAGAGACTTGAAGATTTCCTCATGCTGTTTCGTCTTGAGATAATTCTAGGTCTGATGTTAGCTTCAACATATGAACACAAACCAGGGCGCACCTCCCAATCAGCCTTCGGTCTTTCGAGCTTCTGCGCGCCACGCTGGGCAAACAGTGGAAAGAATGCAACCGCAGGAAACGCAGTGTAGGGGATGAGGGCATACTCACGTTCTGTCCTCATCGCTCCAGAGAGCAGATCAAAGGAACAAAGCCACTCAGTTGCCTTGTCGAACCGCTGGAGGTTGGCATCTTGTTGGTGCGTGATGATGTACTGTTCAAAACAACCTGCGTAGCATTAGCAACATAAGAAGGAGGGATAAAGGTGCGGTGAATGAATACCATTAACGATCTTGTCAATAGTGCCAGACGCCTCTACTGCGCGGGACAAGCGCGAGACAAAGCGTGCTTCTTCGCTCTCCGAGAGACCAAGCTCCTTCACGCGCCGTTTCGGAAGAACCGTGAACAAGTCGGTGAGAGTCGCCATGAAGGAGGTCTCCGCCTCCTTCAAGCCCACTGTAGCTCTTCTCACCGCCTCCTCAGTGAGAGGCTCCTCCCTGAGCTTGACAAACTGCCAAGAAAAGCTGAGAAGAAAGTCCTGCAGATGCGGAAACGAAATTTTACCTGGAGAGCATTGATGCAGCTGCGCAAGTCACCTTGTGCCACCCCGACCAAAGTACTTAAAGAGCGTGTGTCCGACTTCATTCCTTCGAGCTCGCAGATGTCGCGTAGCCGACGAACGAGATGAATGTCTGTCGCCTTTTGAAAGCGAACTATGCGTGCAATTGGCCTCAATCGCGCGAGACTTGCGGCATACAGATCGTTACAGATGCAGATGATGGGTCGACGCAGTTGATGACCTGTCGATTGCTTGCCAGCACGCCCCTTTTTGGCAGGCCTGTCGGCTACGAGCGAAATGAGACGTTGGATGAAGTGAGATGACTGCAAAAGATGTGAACTGAAGCTCGTCAGCTGACAATCGGCTCACATTTTCCCCAGCACCACCGGTTGCTCCATCCACTTCGTCGATGACCACTAGAACTGGCTTAGAGCTACCGATTGCAGATCCAGCCTCGAGAGCTGGACGTATTCTATCGTCAATGACCTGACCAGTTCTCGCGTCGCTACACAATATCGTTGGCGAGGTTTCTGTCGAGTGAAGATCAAGACAAACCTTCCGTTGATTTCCAAAACGTTATAGCCAGCCTGGCGAGCAACAACATGGGCAAGGGTTGTTTTCCCCAGACCCGGAGGCCCAGAGAGCAGCAAAATCTGTCGTCGGTAAGGCGCGAGAACGGTTGATAACAGGAGACTCACCTTCTCCCGAGGGCGTTTTAGTTCGTCTGGCTGGAAAGCCATTAATAAGAGCTTGACTGTATGATCACTCGACTGACGTTGGGGATGTCAAACTCGTCGCGCTGCCACTTCCTGCGCTTGTTCGCGCCGAACACGCAGAAATCCCATTGTTTCACCCAAGCCATGGTTTCGCGGTGCACACGCTGGTATGACCTAAGTCAAATCATGCGACACGCTAGATGCGCTCGCACCTCATCACCCAGTAGATCCGTGAAGCGTGTCGGTTTATAACGATCGACCCACAGTTGGTCCTGTGTTATAGCGCTAGTGGCGAGTGGCTTTACAGTGGAGGATTTTCTGATAATCTCTTGTAAGATGATATGTATTGGTAGATGCGCATCTCATACAGCTGTCGCTTTGTTGCAAGTTCACGCCGAGCGTTGTCCAGCAGGCGATGGATCGGCACAGACAGAAAGGTAGTCGAACTGACCGAAGATGTCGTCTCGTTCTTTAAGCATCTTAGATACATAAAGCAAATGCTATAGCACAGCTCACATTATCAATAGGCCGGCGTCTGCGTAGGTACGAGATACGTCGCCCATCGAAGCCGCGTGCCTCCACGGTGGCCGTCGGGCGCGTTAATGAGGGACCATCAACGAACACGTCCAAGTCACCGTTGTCCACGAGAAGCGATGGCAGGCCAAGGGACGGCCCGGAGTTTGACGAAAGCAGACCGTTTGGTTCAAACATCTGGTGCAGGCTGGGCAAGTCCAAGAGACAGAGGCGGAGATTTAAAGCGTGTCACTTCCATTTCAGGAAGAGGGAAATTCCGAGAGAAAATCTCCAATTCATTTTACTTGCATTTCCTTAGTTCCTTATTACGACGTGCTCCTTCCCTGTGCGACTAAGAGGTAAGGGGAACAGGGCCGGTGTCTCCCGATCATTATGCGCGCGTCTCTCTTGCGGCGGACGCTCCGTTCGTTCAGTGAACCCGTTACACATCTTCTGCCCCCTTCTCTGCCTCTGTCACTGCCCCCACATGCGCGACCCGGGGACAAAGGTATGCCGAAGCTCTGATTCTGCGCTTCATCTCACTCCCATTATAGTCGTTGTAGCCATGTCCGGTGGCGTGGACTCATCCGTGACTGCGGCCTTGCTGGCCCGACATTGCGACTTTGACTTGTCCGCTACATTTATGCGTAATTGGGATACGAAAGATGAACTCGGCGATGACGGTAAATGCGAATGGGAACGGGATTGGCACGATGTGCAAAGCGTGTGTCGAAAACTGGGAAATATCCCAGTCACCATGTGCGACTTGTCGCAACAGTACTGGCTCCGAGTGTTCGAACCCGCATTGGGTCTCTGGGAGCAGGGTATGACTCCAAATCCGGACATTGCGTGCAACAGGTACCCTCTTTTCGTCACTCTGAAAGTGGCTGACTTTGCGACAGAGAAATCAAGTTCGACGCCTTCGTGCATCGCTTGGGGGAATCTGTGAAGTGGATTGCGACAGGCGCGTTATACGATCATATTCCATGCAGAAAAACCTGATCTTTAGCACAAGGTCATTATGCATCGCTTGAGTGGGAAGCTGAGACTCTCCAGCCAAAGCTGTTTCAAAGTCGAAACCGGTTCAAGGACCAAAGCTACTTCCTCTCGGCCGTACAAGAGCATAAACTTCGCAAGGTATAAGCTATCATCATCTTAGGCTACTGCTTCTAACATTATCAGTTCATGTTCCCCATCGGCAACATGGATAAATCTCAAGTACGCGAGCTTGCCCAGCATTTCCAACTACCGACGGCGACACGAGAAGATAGCTTCGGTATTTGCTTCGTTGGCGAAAAACGGCGATTCGAGCGCTTCATTTGTGCGTATGCTGTCAGCAATACCGAAAGCTGCCTTAACAAACATTCATGCAGCGGAGTACCTTCCTCAACGACCTGGAAGGATAGTGAATGAACACGGCGCTACTGTCGGCCAGCACCATGGCTTGTGGTCGTACACGATCGGAGAAAATGCTCGTATTCCGGGGCGTGCACAGAAGATGTACGTGGCTCGCAAGGACGTGGCAAAGAATGAGATTGTTGCCGTGGAAGGCGGGTATGTGTCATTACATCGAATTGATCCTTCTTGCGCTTATGAGATTTGATCAGTGACCATCCCCTGATGTGGTGTCATGCACTTACCGCTCATTCTTGGACTTGGATATCACCATCCCACGACTTGGACACAATTCTGCGGTTGGCAACGAACATGGCCGTAGATGGACGAAACCACAAGCCCAAATTCTTGTTGAAAATCAGATACGCCATAGGCGAGGTTGAGTGTGTACCCTGTGCCGGCCCTGCGTGCGTGTTTTGCTTCAGGATTTAGTGTTTCTGACGGGAAAAGTAGACCCAACACGGTGAGGTTTTCTCTGCTCACGCCGGATCGCGGTGTTGCTACCTGGACAATGTGCTGTCCTTTATCTTGACGATTGGTGTTTAGGAAGTGGAACCATACATGACACTTTCATCGGAGGTGGGCCTCATCCAGCGAAAGTTGATGACAGCAATCACATCCCCAGACCGTAGATTATAGGACAGATGCGTACATGATAAGCAGGTAGAGTAACAAGCCAGAACCACAGATGCAAAGCAATGTGTGAGCGAGACGATATGCAAGATGCTGAAACATTGAGACAAGCAACAAAGCAAGTGATGCAGATAAAGAGGCTAGGAGATGATGGAGAAAATATGCTTGTGCTACAATGCGGAAGAGGTACATGGAAGTATCATCGCGCGGAGGTGCAATCAATAACCGGCGGGGTGTCGTGAGAAGAAGGGGCGCAGCGCGACGATGATGCGATGGACGGTCACGGTATCATGTGAGACGGCCGTCAGGTTGAACGTCCCAGCTCGAACGCCAGCCGAAGTCGGCATCTAATCCGTGCTTGAGTTTGCTTGCTGGACTAACTGTCCAGTCCTTTTGCCACCCGGGCTTTGAGCCAAGCGCAAAGTTTACGACATGGACTAAGCCGGCTTCCATTGCGACTACGAGCATCGCAGCGCTCTCGCACGGCAAGCCACGCATCGTACGGCTCACGCCACCGTAAAAGTGCATGAAGCTCACCACCGGTCGCTGGGTTACTGTCCGAAACACTGCCAGTGTCCGAGGATGTGCGGTTTGACGAGTATCCGGAGTGCCAAGCCAGTCCCGTTGGAGCTCGTAGTGGAAGATTCGTGTCATCCAGCAGACAGCGACAAGAATTGGCCCGTTCGCTTCGCGGTCTGGATTGTTGGTTGTGTCTAATGCAGCAACATGACATGGAGCTGCCTTGATGTCCGCTGGCAGTGCCAGTTCTATGGCAGTGACCTGAACTGAGAGGCCGAGATGCGAGAGCTTGCTGCTCACCACCATGAGGCGTTCGTTACGAAACTCAATGCCGAAGTGCGTGTTGCGGTCGAGTGTGCGGAGGATCGGAAAATACGGCTGCCAACATAGACGTGAGAACCACTCCAGAAAGCTCTCGCGGTCGACAACAGCCGCCATATCATCACCGCGATCTGGCGGATAAGATCTATTCTGAGATGTGACGCGGCCTCCTTGACGCCTATGCTTCCCTGGACTCATATTCCAGAGTAGCCGAGTCGGGTTGACGGGGACCGGGCGAATGCCAGGTCGCGCTTCTGGTATGACAGAAGATGTCGGGGCTTTGACCTGGTATCGTTCATATGGAATAAGTGCTGAGCTCGCCGAGTTGTCTACGTTGACGTCGAAAAGGAGGACGGTAGTGGTCTCACTATCAGTTAAGGCGATGGCAGTGGCGCAAGGATGGGGGGCTCGATCGCAGAGATGCGAAGGCCATGTGGGGCTTGTGATCGTTTGCGAAAGACCCTATCCAGCCAGTTGCCCGTTCCATAGTCCTTGTCATCGAGTTGTAACATCGGAGTGAGTTCGACCTTGGCGAAAGGATATCGACGGTGGCCGGATGTTGACGTTGTATAGTAAATGTCGCTTTTCATTACAAGTGCCTTTGAGTGCGAGTATTTTGCGGGGGGTTTGAATGCAGCGAAGAGAACTGATGAAACGAATGAGGTTTGTGTCCGGAATCGCAATGAAAACGCGCACCAAAATGCTGGGCTTCGGGAGACGTTTGATGAGCGATGCATACATCGAGCAGGCATTCAGAAGTAAAAGCTACATAGCATGTCAGCTAGAGCAGAGCTGGATGAAGGTAATACGAACGTTCGGGAAACGGAAGGGTGGCTATGCGCAGCTTCGGCTCTGAGCCTCTACCTTTTGCGAGGCGCAGGCGTTCGAGAGAGTAGATATAGAGACCCTTGGTGAAGCTGACTACAAGAAGCCCTGCGTAATCGCTGGCGTAGACTCGAGGTATTCGAGACTGGTCGGACGCGCGACCATCTGCACCACGGGTGACCAAAGCACGGAAGTTGAGAGTTGACACCCGGTAAGGGCGTTCGCGTCGGTGCCCTGCTCGTCGGAGGGGGGCCGCTACGAGGAAGCAGCGCCAGAGCATGTCCAGCTCGCGAAGCCCGGCTACGTTGATGTTGGTGAGGTTTTGCTGCACCTGTCGGTCTGAGTGACGTGCAAACGCAAGGATCCCATGTAACGGGACCGGGCTGCGCGCAGCATGGCGCCAGCGCGAACATACACAGCTGGTGATGTAGAACGTGGCCGGATCCAGAAAGGATAGCGTATGCTGTAACAGCTCCAGAGGGAAATGGGTTTGCCATGTTGAGCGAGTGCGCCAGTCAACGCCCGCCTGAAACAGCAATTCCAGTTCCTGAGCGGTAAGGGCGGCGCAGACACGGTCACGGACGACGCTTGGAAGCGTGTCGAGGCGAACAGGCATCAACGCTGCCGGCCAAGCGCAGAGCAATGGCGGCGACAACGTTGGCTCGTGAGTGCCAGAAAATAACGAGGCAAGGCGCGCACGAAGGAGCTTGAAAGTTTGACGTGCGCCGAGTTACAGAACGGTCGCGAGCTCGCCCCCCTCATTTCGTATGCGGATCAGACACCGCTCGATTGAGAACTCACCGCTCAATAATCTCAGCCACGCGCGCGGAGGCCGAGCAGGCTCGTCTGTAAACTCCTGCAGTCCGTGCGTCTCACAGCAAGCCAGATACTGAGATAGCAACCGAGACGGCAGGTGTGAGCACGGAAGCCTCATGCACTCATTGGCGCCTGGTGCGGGAGATTATCGGCCGCTGTCACACGTCACGGACTTCCGCGACTGAGATTAAGAGAAAACTGCAATGCACCCGAAAACAGGGCTGAGTATTGTATTATTATTTTGACATGCGCGTAAGTCTAGGGACAAGGGTATTAAGCGTAATAAGTATAAGTACTGCCAGGTACGATCAGGAAACAGGACAATCAACGATACAGGGAGAGCACGGAACTAGGAAGCAGGCAAGTACAAATACAGATAGAAACAGTTGGCTCCGTTCGAACAGATAGTACAAGACGTTGTTAAGCGTTGACGAAGAGGTCGCGGCGCGTGAAAGGAGTGAAGAGCGTGCCAGGCAGTAAGCGAGAGGTTGACGAATCCAGAGGGCTACACATTGGAGAGTTGAGATGTCTAAAGTTCAATAAGAAGCCCGTCATCCTCCTGTGAATAGGCGGGAAGTCCAGCGTATACCTCATCTCTCCAATCCCCATTGGCATGGAAGAGCTGGCTGTATGCGGGAAGTGCGCTGGAGCTCAGAGGAGAGGTTCGAGGGTACGACCCAGCTGTGGCAAAAGATGCCGCGCTGAGCCCAAGCATCTGGTTAGAGTGGCGGCTTATGTGAAGGGCTGTCGATGCCGGACGCGTGGGCAGTGCAAAACGCATTGGCAGCACGAATGACAGATGAAATTGGCTCCGCGGCGCAGCAGCTTCTTCGCCATAGGTGCAAGCGATAGTGACCCGGACTTCGTGCTTGACCGTGAATAATGGCGAGTCGCAAGATGGCCGCACGACTTTCCGTGCCATCCCCGTAGGGAGCCGGGGCGACTGCTTCTCTCCAATTCCGTGGCCACGATAGGCAGCACCGGGAGAGATGAAGTCGTCGTCATCGAAGAAAGTTTCAGCCGATGTTGATGATGCTGGTGCAGAGAGAATCGGCAAGTTGAGAGTGATCTTGTGCCAAGCATCGTCGCGTAGAGCAATTCCCCTACACTCTGAACCGTCGCCTGCGTCGGGGTCATCGAGAGTGAAGATCGTGGCATGGTTTGGGTCCAACACAGACCATGACCGCGAGGCTTCGGAAATCGCGACCGAATCGCAAAGCAGGCTAAGAGCGTAAAGTGATTCCAAGGGGTGCGTATCCAGAAGTGGGTGATTTGGAGGTTGCTGTTCAGGAGCCGGGACCGGATAAGATGCACCGAAGGCTGATATCGAGCGCCGGCTGCTCTCATTTTGAACGATGCCTAGCTGAATAGAAGAAACGCGAAGCCGGGAGCCCATATCCGTATCCCCGGCAAACCGCAAGGAGACCGAGGCTGGAACCGATTGATCTGTTGTGCAACTGTAGGACGGGATGCTGACCATAACTTCGAGGTTTGACAATACACCTGGAGGAAAGGCGTTGTCGGATGCGGTGTCGGAAACGTTCAGCTTGATTGCGTATTCGGCTGGTTCTGCTGGTCGGCTGGGATATCTATTAACGAAGATAGGGACCATGGAGCCAGCGGTCCTATCACGGGAAGCGAAGGTAGAAGCGCAGAACGAGGCCAGCTTCCATGGTAGCCAGGAGAATGGTTGTAAATGTGCCGAGTCATTGACATAGTGATATGTCGCACGAGCGAAGAGAGAGTATGAAACTCCACTGATGCATGGATGCGTCAAAATGGTATCTCAGCAGGAAGTCCAAAGCTTGGACGCACCTGGAATCGTCCTCTCCGTGTATAACGCTTGCAGGGAGCCAACCTGGAAGCGCCAAATTGAATGTTACCTGCCAGGACGTGTAGTCTTCATCACACTCGAGTTCAATTGGAGCGCTATTGGGCAGAAGCTGCTCGGCTTTACGAAAAACGCGCGTGCCGGTGTACGACTGCGCGATCGCAAGCTCCGCTTTGCCCTCAAATAAGAGTTCTAAAGACGTCAGGATCTGTACAAAGGAAAGACGGGGCTGTTAGTGTGTTTCTTGAACTATAATATTACGACAGCCCGGACATACCACACGCGTGGTTCCCGACGGTCTTGCATCGAACAGAGTCGACGCGGCGGGCGACAGTGTCAGTAGCACATGACCAGACAGAGAATATGCGGTGCTGCAGATAGCGTCGAGGATCAGAATGTGCGATTATACCTGTGAAACAGCACTCACTGGAGGCCGGCGGGTGCAGAACCGTGAATGTCGATTGAATTCGAACAAGGGACGATCTCTAGCGAGATGGACATAGTAATTCGTGGCGCAGACAAGAAGAGCCGAAGGAGAACGAAGTGGTGGCATGGTGTCTGAGGCTGGCCCGGCTTTATATCAGTCGTCAGGGTCGCATAAGACAAAGGAGGACAACAAGCGTCACAGCGCGACCCGCCGAACGCGTTCACAATGCTGCGTCACGCGCTTAACTACAATGCCGCACCTAGCGGGCAATTAAGACCCTATTGCACAACAACTATACCGGAGCTTCCAACGCCACAGAGGAATATCTACTCCAGAACGATCCCTGACGAGCAAGCGAGAGAGAGGTCTGTCGTCATGTATGGGACAATGCATATTCCGGAAGCAGTGCGAAACACGTTCCTTGGCAAGGAAACAGATGTCATATATCCCGTCGACGCAATATCGTCACATGCAGGCTGCGTAGATGTATCCCCCCAGCGACAAGTGCTCGCCGTGCACCCGCCGCTAAACTTGTCGCCGTGCCATTGTCCACTTTGGGCATGAATCCGGACAACGACACAGCCTTCTCAATGAGTAGCAAAATCGGCCCGGCCCGAGAGGCAAGAAAAACAAATACATGTGCTCAAAGCAAGATTAGACACGTCCGCTTGTTGCTTTCCCCGCACGACAGTGTTCCACACATGGGAATCTCACTGTGGCTTGTTCCAGGCACAACACAGGCGATGGTTCATTTGCAGGTCCGTCTTTGCTGACACACCAGTATCCAGTCTGCAACTCTGACGACCAACCCGAGGCGATCATCAACGATGTCTCAGAGCGGTACAACTCCCCGCTCTTCATTCCGCATATTACCTTAGCAACCCTAGAAGTTCAAGACGCGCCGAGAATCCTTGCATCAGCAGCCACCGATCTCGGCGACGCACTAGTTGCGCGCTTCGCTGGAGTCGAGATCGGTGGCACCTTTCACCAAAGTGTGTTTGCGACTATCGAGCCTTCTCCGGAGCTACTCGCTCTTCGCGCCGAGGTTGAAAGACGTCTTGGGGCGCTATGGATGCCATCATCTTTATACCCACACCTATCTCTAGCGTACGGCGACTCCAACAAGCAGCAGATACTTGACGAGCTCGCATCCCAGAACATGATCTCTGTCGTTGGCAGCGTCGTCACGGTTGGGGGACTCACAGAGTTTCCAGTAAGCGAGATCTGGGTAGTCAAGTGCGATGGAGATGAATCGACATGGGAGGTTCAGTCCAAACATCCGCTTCGGGTTTCCGTGTAGCCTTCTCTAGATCGTAGATTGAATAATCGCTAGCTTTCTTCTCAATAAATTTCCTGTAAGTGCTTTTGAACGACCCAACGCATTTGCGTCCGGGTGGAACGCTCCTTGCCCTCCGCGCGCGCTCCTTGCCAGGCGAACCGACTCGCCTTAGCGCTCTTCTACTTCTTAGTGCATTCTAATGCAACTGCGGATCCGTAGCTCAAGTCGAAATGTAGCTGCCCAGGATGCTGGCGATGAAGGCGCAATTGCGCACCTTGAATCCAGTGATAGCGAGTTCAACCCGAGCAAGGCTGATGGCCCGACTGCCGAAGACGAGGATGTCTCTGAGGAGCATGAAGGTGAAGAGGATCAGCTCGAAGACGATAGCTTCGGCGAGGCGAGTGATGACAGCGGTAGCCGCACGGTTCGTTGTTTTCACAATGTGCTGCTCCAACCCACATCCCTCAGGGTATCGGTCCATACCCACAAAATGCACAGCCTCGAAAATTTTACAGGCCGAAAGTGAGGCTAGTAGCTCCAAAAGACTTGAAATTCCGCCCTTCCACAGTTCACCGTCGAATTGGTACTGTTGAACATCTGACTAAGGGGCCACTACCATTTGTCCAGCCCGAAATTCACTTCAAAGAACCTGATTATACTAGCACCGACACTTTGAATCGGACCTTTGACTCTTCCTGGTGGAAAGAAGCTGCAACGAAAGGCAACACGATGTGGTCCGAAAGCCAACTTCGACCGCTCGCCTATGTTGATGTGGAGTTCTCCTCGCACTGGTCACCTGCCTCAACAAAGTCCGTAATTCGACCAAATTAAGATAGTGCCACTGACCTACAATGGTGCAGCGCCAATCCACCTCTAGTTCTGGACCCGCGCACCTGTCTTCTTGGTCCCCATAATAGCCTGCAAGCTGTCACCATTGCGCCCTTGACGGCCCTTCAGCTAGGTCCGTCACGCCGCTTTGACGTTATCATAAAGGTAACAGCGAGGTAGGGCACATGATCCCCGATAGCAGCGCCCTTGTATTCAACGTTGGGGCACCGGCAACATCCCTAGACTGGTGTCCGCTGTCTCCAAATCAGTCTGGCGCGAGAATTCACTGTTAGTGCGTTCTTCACTAACTCTGTTCTAGGCAAGCCGAGGGCTCGCTATCTTGCCGTTGCAACCCTACCGCAGAAAGCTTACAGTCTACTTGTTGGTAGTCGACGAGCTTGTCCAGCCTCAATCCAGTTGTGGCAGCTTTCTGCTGTCGAAGGAAGCGCAGCCGCAACCGTATTGGCATGCAATACGCTCCTCCATATCGACGCTGGACCAGCCGTACAGCTGAAATGGTGCCCATTGCCCTGCAACAGCGTTAGCGTTGACAGTACCGTGTCGAGGTCATGGCGCAAACTTGGTCTCCTCGCAGGGACGTTCGCCGACGGCTCGCTTAGCCTCTACGGGGTACCAGACACATCTTCAACAGTTAGGGAGGACCATTCTATACCTGTGAAAGGTAAAAATTTTCATAGAGTCCATTGCGCCGATGCCAACCACATTGCATAGCACATCTGCGGCCCATGGCGCGTCTACAACTAGAGCACACTTCGTGTTGGTGTTTCGACTGGGCAAACAGCTGCACACTCGCTGTTGGCTGCTCAAACGGTGAGCTTAGCAACGCTTATTTCATCTTGCACGTATCTCACTGCTACTACAAGGGGCTGTCGTGCTCACAAAGATACCTGCCGCGCTTCGCCAGAGTGCTGCTACCAATGCCACTGTTGGCAAGTTGGCCACCAACGCCCGATTCCCCGCTAACCCTCCGTCAGAACTTTCCCCGACCCACTACTTCTCTGTCCATCAGTCTGCCGTCCGAAGCATTGTCTGGTTGAGATTGCCACGGGGACCCAATGGCGCAGACAAAGACCCCACAACCATCGTGACTGGTGGCCATGACGGCCGAGTGTGCATCGTTGATGTTCGTGATGTCCGACCCACTGTGCTTCATCGGAGTCGAGGTCTGTGTTCTGTATTCATGTCGTCACCACAACTCCTTCTCACAGCGTTGGCGTAGACGTCATTCTCGATACTGCGTTCTGCGCTCACGCAGGACAACCTCTAGCACCTGATTTCGGAAACATTGCTAGAATGTACAGCGTCTCCCCCATCATCCTCGGGCATGGACAGACAATTGTGGAGACGAATGGCCCAATCTGGGTAGCTCGTTTGAAGCTTACTAGAATGACATAAACTGACACCTGGACATAGAGCCTTTCAACCTCGGATTACCACGCGCACTTGGCGGTGGGTAATGCTGACGGATCCCTGATCACCACAAATGCTCTGCGTCCGTCGAAGAGGATGCGAAGTGGGGTTCGTTCTGAGCAGCAGCTTGTCTGACCTTGCGCTAAACATGCCTTGTAGCCCGTCTTTTGCCACCGCATATATCAACTGGAGTACTCCGAGCGGACCGACACCTACAGGATGCTAGATCAGTTTCAACCGTCTGCGCACGTGCTATCTGAAGCGACCGCCAACGCTTCAAAGGACGCCGAAATAGAAGATGATGCGGCGAAAACGACCAGTACCGCGAGCGGTGCATGGCCTAAGGAGGTTACATTGACCTCTGTGGCATGGGACTCCGGTGGAGGAATTGTAAATTCACCCCTTCTCGCGTCCAGCACGGCTAGCGGTCTCTGTCGTATCGACTGGCTCGCAAATCAATTATATGACCAGCACGTCGATATCAAAACCAAACTTCCAAAGTAAGACGCGCCGGACCTCCAGATATGACATGTCCATTCTTGCTCCCCGCAGGGATATTCCATTTTGTGTTACGCGACATTCTTACTAAATACATCGAAATTTTGGAGCACACGCTGGCTGGGTGATCACAAACGGGTCATGATGGACAAACTTCAGTTGAACACCACTTCCAATCCGTTGAAAGCGCTCAGAGCCGCCTTAAGGCCCGAAGCAGTGATGGAATCGTCCACAGCAGTACCCCAGGCGCTTTGCTTCTTGCCATCCGCCGTAGTATAGACGAGTTCGATGTAGGACGCGGCCTGGACATCTACGCCCTCTCCGATGGAGTGCTCCGAAAACTCGCGCAGCTCCAGCTCGCCCGCGACTTCACGGCGCAGGCCGCTCAGCAATGCCGACAGCGGGCCGTTTCCCTCGCCTTCAATCTTGCGTGCTATACCATCGACCGAGAGGTCGACAGTGAGACGCCGGCGGTGATCGCCCACTGCCGCTAGATTGAAAGACCGCATTTGAACTGTCTGGTTTTCGCGGAAATAGGTCTGGTGGAACAGCTCGATGAGCTTATCCGCGGAGATCTCGTTGTTGTTGTCCCGCGCGGACCTTTGGACGACTTCGAAGAAGTTGGACTGCATTCTGCGCGGGAGCTCGAGGTTCGTCGAGTTCAAAACGATAGACGCAATGTCCGCTGGGCCGGATCGGGTGTTGTAGCCGACGTTGAGTTTCAGCTCAGGCAACGCGCGGTCACCAATAGCGGCGTTGACGGCGCTAATCACAGCGCGCAGACCCGAGCCGGCAATGTCAGAGTCAATGCCAACACCCCACCAAGCCTTTGACTTGTCGCGCGAATCGGCAGTCGGGTCCGTCAACTCAACGTAGGAGGCGGCTTTAGACGACGAGCCTTCGCCAATGATATGTTCAACATATTCGCGGATGTGGAGGTTGATATTCAGGTTCTCGCGAAGGGAATCGAGGAGAGCGGACAGCGGGCCGTTGCCATCGCCCCGAACGACACGGACGACACCGTCGACCGAGATGGTGCCGTCGAACCTACGAGGAGCCTCGGAGGGCTCCTCTGTTGCGGCCGTGCTGGACTCTTCTACGCTGGAGACCTTGAATGAGCGAAGGGCCAAGCGGCCCTCGTTTTGCGGGCCCATATGATATGTGCGGCGGAACGCGTTGGTGATATCTTCGACGGTCATCTCGCGCGCTTCGCGGTCTGCAATTTCCTGTATGACCTGGTAGAAGGCGATTTGCATGCGGCGCGGCATGTCCAGCTGCAGGTGCTGCTTGACGATGTATGCAATACCACCCTTGCCAGACTGCGAGTTGACGCGGATCACAGCTTCGTACGAGCATCCCAGATCGGCTGGGTCGATAGGCAGGTATGGCATCTCCCAGATGGCAGACTTTCCCTCGGTCTGCGCCGCAGCGTTACGCTTTGTCTGAGCCTCAAAACCCTTCTTGATCGCATCCTGATGCGACCCAGAGAATGCGGTGAAGACGAGCTCGCCAGCGTACGGATGCCTAGGATGTACGGGTAGGTCGTTGCACTGCGTGACGGTCTCGATGCATGTTTGCAGGTCGCTGAAGTCCAGATTGGGCTTAATGCCTTGTGTATAGAGGTTGAGGGCCAGTGTCACGAGATCGACGTTGCCAGTACGCTCGCCATTGCCGAAGAGACAACCTTCTACGCGATCACCACCGGCCAATAGGCCAAGCTCAGCGGCAGCAATACCCGCGCCTACATGGAGTCAACTTCATGCAGTTCACAGTCGACAAAGTCACTGACCTCGGTCGTTGTGTGGATGCAGGCTAATGGTGATCTTGTCGCGGTTGGAGATGTTACGGCAGAAGTACTCGATCTGTATTGATGTCATGAGGCGCTGGCCGAGCTGCCAACACAAATCAGACGAACCTGGTCTGCATAATGGTTGGCCGGGGCGACCTCGACAGTGGCAGGCAGATTGAAGATGATCTTGTTCTCGTATTCGGAACCAGCCTTGCCCCAGGCCTTCATGACAGCTTCGCAGACTTCGATCGCGAACTCTGGTTCTGTCTGTGTGAAGGTTTCCGGCGAGTACTCGTAACGGAAATGTGTGCCGTATTTGGCGGTGCACTCGTCTGTGAGCTTGCGAACAAACTCGGTCTGTTTGACGGCAAGGGCGATGGTCTCGGCTTTTGAGTTGCGGAATACGACATCACGGAAGACCGGCGATGTCGCATTGTACATGTGGATGATGGCATACTTGGAGCCAGCGACCGAGTCGACGGTGCGTCGAATGAGATCTTCTCGTGCTGCAGTGAGGACCTAAGGGGATAGGCGCCGTGAGAGAGGGTAGACGGAGGGTGCGAGGAACAGGTGCCATACCTGCAGCCAAAGGTAGTCTGGAACCTGTTTTTGCTCGATGAGACCGCGGACAAATGCAAAGTCGGTGTCGCTCGCAGCGGGATATGCGACCTCGATCTCCTTAAAGCCGCATTTGACAAGGAGGTCAAAGAACTGGTTCTTTTGTGGGATGGTCATGGGGTTCGCCAGTGACTGGTTCCCGTCACGCAGGTCCGTGGCCAGCCAGTGAGGCGCAGCGCGAGTGACTTTGGCAGGCCACTGCCTGTCCGGCATCACGATTGGCGTGTACGGCCTGTACTTTTGTGCGGGGTCGGCACTGTCACGAAGATCAGTACATGCGGTCGGTGTAGAAGGACAACGACAGACAGCATTTTGCCATAGTGTCTCCTTAGGACAGTCGACTGCAGCCGCGATCGCGCTGAGCGGGACACGTGCAGCATTTTTTTGGTAGGAGTGAGAGGTAGGAGGACAAGGAGCGCGTCTGGACCGTGACTCGAGCGCGCGAGATTCTTTGCCCCACCGGCCGTGCCCGATAAGTTCAAGATCTCGGACGAATGGAGCCGACGCGCGATGCTCGCCGACTGCACCGTGACTCGACGCGTCGCAGGGCTTCGCTGGTCTCACCTTCAACCTATAGTACGCTCTGGCGCATGAGTCAGTGCGAGTCAATGCTCAGAGGTGCTCAGAGGGGATGTGGCATCGGCCCAGCTTATGAGACCCCTCTCCCACTCTTTCTTTCACCAAGTTCGGCAGATGGCGACTCTGAGCCTCGCGCTATCCGAGACACCTTTCCCCTACGGCGCGCTTGCACTTGCCGCTTTCAGTGGCGCAACGATCGTATTCGATGCCGAGGAAAAGACGGTGCTCACCGACACATCTGGTGACGCCGTCACTGGGCATGATGCCGTCCTTGACGCGCTCGTAAAGGGTACCAACATGGCTGGTGCAACCGCCAATGTAAGTCTCTTGCGCTCACCGGTGAAAAATGAGCTGATCATGCGCTTGTCCAGGCCGCATCGCACCTTAACACAGCGGCCGTGCTATCTTCCACTGCGACGGCGTTCCCTGACATAACCAAGGCAATGGATGGCCTCGACGATCACCTCGCATTTCGCACGTTCTTGGTCGGTTACGATCTCTCGGTTGCGGATTTTGCGGTCTGGGGCGCGATCAAGAGTGAGTCGCTCCCCTGGCCGAGTCAGATCGCCAACCTTATTCCGCGCAGGCAGCTCAAAGGCACAGGGTGTGCTCAAGGCGGGCAAGCACCCGCATCTCAGCCGCTGGCAATCCTACATTGATAATCTCCCTTCAACCGTTGACGCGCTCGCCCAAGTCGTCGCCGCCAGATCCAACAAGGCAAGCTCCTCGACCCTACCGTTGTAGTCCCCAGCGATTGACTCTCTAATCTAGGCGCGTTCAAGCACTACCGCATCATCTTTCACTCTTGGCCTTCCCAATGCCGTTCAAGGCAAGGTTGTAACACGCTTCCCGCCCGAGCCCAGTGGCTATCTACACATGGGTCATGCCAAGGCCGCAATGCTCAACGCCTACTTCGCGGAGATGTACAAGGGCAAGTTCATCGTGCGCTTCGACGACACCAATCCTTCCAAGGAGCGCGTATGTAGTATTGTCTGCTACTCAGCCGTTCCGGCTGACTGTTCTTTAGGACGAGTTCGAGCAAACGATCAAGGAAGACCTCGAGCTGCTCGGGATTCGTGGCGACGTTGTCACCCACACCTCCGACCACTTCCAAACACTCTACGACTATGCCATCGAAATGATCAAGCGTGATAAGGCATACTGCGATGACACTGAGCAGGCCGTCATGCGTGACAACCGCATGCACGGTATCGCCTCTACGCGGCGTGACGCATCCATCGAGGAAAATCTAGCTCGCTTCGCGGATATGACCAAGTGTACGACAGAGGGCAAGCGCTGGTGTCTCCGAGCCAAAATCAGCGTCGACAACCCCAACAAGGCTATGCGGGATCCTGTCATCTACCGCTGCAACGAGCTCCCTCATCATCGCACTGGAGACAAGTGGAAGGTCTATCCAATCTACGACTTTGCTTGCCCTCTTGTCGACTCGATCGAAGGCGTCACGCACGCGTTACGGACGAATGAGTACCATGACCGTAATCCGCAGTACAAGTGGATGTTGAACGCGCTTGGCCTGCGGCAGGTCGAAATCTGGGACTTCAGCCGTCTAAACTTTATTTACACTCTGCTGTCGAAGCGGAAACTCCACTGGTTCGTTGACAACGGGCATGTACGTGGATGGGACGACCCGCGGTTCCCCACCGTGCGTGGCGTGCGCCGACGCGGAATGACCGTCGAAGCGATCCGCCAATTTATGCTTCTCCAAGGCCCGTCTCAGCTACCAGTCGCATTGGAGTGGGACCAGATCTGGTCCATAAACAAGAGAATCATCGATCAGGTCGCGCCGCGTTTGTGGGCTCTCGACAAGGAGAAGTTGGTCAAGGTGACCTTGACCAACGGACCCGCAGCTGAGGAGCTTAAGACGATGCCTCTGCACAAGAAGAATGCCGACATTGGCACCAAGCAGACCAAGTTTTCCGCCGAGATCCTGGTTGAGCAGGAGGATGCACTGTCGTTTGACGACAACGAGGAGGTCACATTGATGGACTGGGGCAACGCATTTGTCCGCAAGAAGTCGCTCGGTCCAGATGGTGCGATCACCAGCATCGAGATGGAGCTCTTCCTGGAAGGCGACTTCAAGAAGACCAAAAAGAAGATCACCTGGCTTGCCGCCCCTGTCGAAAAGCTGGAGCCGGTCCGCCTGCTTGACCACGACTACCTGATCACGAAGAAAGTGCTCGAGGAGAATGACGACTTTGCTACGTACGTGACCCCAAAGACTGAATTCATTGTCGACGCATGGACGGACGGAAACGTGAAGCAGTTGAAGAAGGGTGACATTATGCAGTTCGAGCGAAAAGGCTACTACATCTATGACGGCGACGCGTCTGGCCATCGCGACTTCATCTGCATTCCCGACGGACGGGCGAAGAGTGTTGCCAGCAAGGCAGCAAGCGCAGTTCCCTCCTCTGGCGCTCCGTCGGCCTCTGTGACCTCAGCGCTCCCAGACGCACCCTCCAAGATGTACAAGGTAGATTCTGTCTATGGGGCGGATCAGCCGCACCCTGCGGATACGAAGATGTATTCCGTCGACAACGTGTACGGCTCGTAGGGTTTTCTAGAATATGAATCAGATTTTATTTCCTGTCGAACAGTGTTTGGCAACCATATCCCATCATGGTTTATATTATATTTGAGAGAAATTTCAACTCAATCGGCAATGTGCGATGGCCAGTGCACTACTCGTTGACTCCCGCAATCGTCTCCTGACCTTGTCAACATACTCGCGTCATCTGGGGATATCTGATTTGGTGCCGTTGCCGTGCCACTATGCGCAACCCTCTCGGTCCTTGTCACATGCCGGGTTCATCAAGATTTTGGTGCACTTCATGTTTTGCTTACGTCCCGACACGGTCCGGCAAGGGATGGTCTTGAAGAGCACGTGAAGCCCGACGTGGCCAATAGCAAGAGTCTACCTGTTTCCCCACATTTTTTGGCGGGGCATCAAATCACCGGGGTCGAGGCCAAGGCGTCCGCGACCCCGTTAATTCTCCGCCTGCCGCCAACGTGGCAAGCAGAAATGACCTTCGTTGCTTCGTGTCACCAATTTAGACCCAGCCAGATTATAGCGCAGCACTGTCTACTAATAATCGCCAGCGAGCATTGAAGCTATTTAAGCCGAAGTGTGGGGTTGCCAGCTCGACGAGCGATCGGACATCCTCTCCTAGCGCACCATGTTTTCTCGTTTGTTGCGCACCGTCGTTGCGGCTTTGCCCTTGATCTCGACTGCTCTGGGCTTTGGTCTCGTTGAGAGCGGCAACAACTACGTTGTGACGACCAACGGTGGCCTCGTCTTCACTGGTCCGTCATTCTGTTTTGAACTTTGTGACCCGAGTTGACAATAACATAAGTTGACAAGACTAGCGGAGATATCACCTCCCTCGTTTTCAATGGCGTCGAAGTTCAGAGCTCGAGCAAGCATTCGCACATTGCTTCGGGTAAGTGCTTGGAGCACTGTACTTCCCTCTTTTCCAGCGTGTTCACTTTGTTCTTCTACAGGAATCGGTGCTACATGCACCTGGGTTCAAGGAGGCAACAGCAACAACTACATTTTGATCACGTGCTCGACGAGCACCATCAGGCAGTGGGTCGGCTAGACGGACAGAGGCGAGGCCGTGCTCATAACATGGTTTTTCACAGCTACTACATGGCCCGCTACACAGACCCGGCCGTTCACATGGCAACCTAGTGAGTGCTGACCTCTGGAGCCTCATGCTAGATTGTTGATTATATGCTCTAGCACGAGCGCGGAACCCGATGTCGGCGAGCTTCGCTACATCGCTCGTCTTAGGCATTCTGTTCTCGCGAGCGGATACACAGCTGCCACTACCGCGGGGACCAGTGGTGCCATTGAGGGGTCGGACGTGTACCTGGTCAATGGTCAGACGCGCTCCAAGTTCTACTCGTCACGCCAGTTCGTTGATGATGCTATCGCCGGCCCGGCGTACGGCGGGTATGTGAAATTTCTGGCCACACACTTTGATGTACTGATTACGTTCACAGCGGCGTTTATGCCTGGATGGTGAAGCCTGACATGACCTCCTTTGAGCTGAGCTCCGGTGGTCCGTTCTTCCGCGACATCGACAACCAGGTGAGCATGATTTCAACGTCCGTGGCCGGTTCTTGTATTGAACGCGGTGTAGAACGGCGACACCGACAACGAGATCTAGTTGGTTTCACTTCTGCCTCACGTTTGCCCGAGTAATAATTCATTATAGCTTCTATATGAATTCTGGGCACGTGCAGACCGAATCCTACCGCCAAGGTTCGTCAAACCTAGTACCTCATGGCATTATTTTGATCAATGGCTCTGATAGGCTTCCATGGACCGTATGCGCTTTGGTTTACCACTGGAGTATGTGCCAGTAAGCATACAACAGGGCTTTGATCTGACGAGAAATTCAGTCCACGCCGGCTACCTACGATTCCTTTGCAATTTGGGATCAGTTTGCTTCCAGTCTCAGCGGCTACACCGCTAAGGCCAGCCGCGGTCGAGTTACTGGCACGGCAACCGGGTTCCCTTCAGGCGACGCTTCGTACATCATGGTCGGCTGGTCAAACTCAGCGGCGCAATACTGGTACGCCTTCAAAGATAACGCGAAGCACTTTTACTAAAATAACATGTATCAGGGTACGCACCAGCACCTCTGGAGCCTTCACGTCGCCTTACATGAAGCCTGGCACCTATACAATGACTTGTGCGTTGGAGATTGTATTGTCTGCACCGACGGTACTGACAATAATTGATCAGTGTACCGCTGGGAACTCGCGATTGGCACCAGCTCCGTCACCGTCACCGCTGGAGGCACTGTCAGCAAGAGCATTGCGTCCTCGGAATCGATCCCGAGCTACATCTGGAAAATCGGTGCACTTGATGGCACCCCGCGCGGTTTCCGCAATGCAGACAAGATTGAGACCATGCAGTGAGTGCTGTCTTCGTATGATCATTTCCTGCGCATTAACGCTCGTGTCAGCCCTAGCGACACACGCATGTCATCGTGGGCTGGTATCACGCATACGGTTGGCAGCAGCGCTGATAGTTCGTTCCCCATGGCCATCTGGAAGGCGGTCGGTGGTGTCACCATCAACTTCAACCTGACATCCAGCCAAAGTACGGGCCCTGCGATCCGCTCGGGAAAATTGCTGACCATAACGTAGTCGGTGCTCGTACGCTGGTTATTGCTACGACGCTCTCGTTTGCCGGTGGACGTCCTGGCGTCGTTGTCAATAGCTGGACGGGTGCGACCCCCGCCGCCCCGACTAAAATCGACTCTCGTGGTGTCACTCGTGGCAGCTGGCGCGGCTACGTTCGTCTGAAATTTTCCTCTTGAAAGGGGAAAGGCTGAGAGTATCCTTTTAGAACGAGCGATACACATGGAGCGTGCCCTCCGGCACCCTTGTTTCAGGTTTGTTTCTCGCTGTTACTCACTTTTCGCCGTCTCATTATACGTCGTCTTATAGGCAGCAACTCGCTGACCATCACCGTTGCATCCGGCAGCGATGGCGACGTCTATCTGTGAGCATTTGCATCCATGCTGTGGTCGTTGGTCATTGACTGCCGCCCCCGCCCCCACAGCTCGCCGAACTTCATCTTCGATTCAGTCTACCTGTACTGAGTGCGTCTTTTTGAGCCACATGGGGTCATCAAAATTGTATATCTCCCGGTCGGCAATGTATATGTAACAGTCAGAAATCTGCAACGATTTGTTCGCACCTGTTTGTGTCAGATGCAGCTTGCCGATCGCGTTGGCGCTAAGCGCTGGATTGCGCAGCTTTCTTTCCTTCCTTTAAGTGATAGCCCGTGACGAACGCGCAGGTTGCTTCGGACGCCATGGACTGGTATGATAATTTCGAAGTAGCTCTGTGACCCATGCTCATTCGCTACTGGGGTACCAGCCTTGAATTCAACTTGCACCAGCTAATTTTGAGCGAGCTTGCACGCAATGTTGGCCAAGCGGTCAAGACTGGAGACCAGAGTGCACAATCAGGTGTCGAATTGCTTGCGTCCAAAGTCGAAACACGCGATGTTCCTAGTGGAAGTGCGGCTCCAGACAGCGCGCAGCCGCGGGTGTTCATGGTGCGCAAATGGCCTATTGGATACACCTTCAGCTATTGACGTCAATAACTTAGTCATGTTCGATGGTCCACGCAAATATCGCGTTTGGGGAGGTTGCCCCGCACGTTCAGCTTAGGGATGTGGAGAACACTATCCTCATGCTAGCTGCCATTCTCGGAGATGTGCCCTACATCGACTTTGAAACCAGTCTGTCCTGGCAAGGTGTGCAAGAGCTTAGATAGCAGATATGGTCTACTTATCCTCTGGTATCAGACTGGGCTCTACCTGATCAGGTCGTGTACTCGACGGTCTCAGCGCTCCTGGTTCTCGCTACGTCTTACCCAGCACACCGACAGGCCATAATGAGCTCCATATCGACCTTCACCGAGTCCATAGTGAATTTTCTCCGCACAGCTCCTAGTACGCACTAACTTGCCCATTACCGATCGTACTCATTGTCGTTTAGCTGTCCAGGTTCTCACTCAGCATGCGCCTGCTTTCCATGGCCTCTACAGAGCAGTCATTTCCAATCCTTTTTCTTGGACCATTTTGGAATGGACCGCCACAAATGGCCCGCTCAATTCTATTCTTGACGTAGATGTCTTGGAACGTCTCAACTCACTCGTCCTGCATGCGCAGGAGGAATATGATGCTGAAACGACCGACCCGGAGATTCTCGAGTTGATTGCAGCATTTAGCGCGCGCTACTCCGATCATGGTCGCCCGCTTTCAGGGTATTTCATGGTTTGCTGCGTGATCGAGATCCAGTGGACGATCCTGGCCCAAGTGCTTGCCCCTCCAGCAGAGCAGGTTGGTCTTGGCCCAACAGATCAACAACGCGACGCAATTGCAGCCAACAACGCTTGGCTGTCTCTCATGCGCGAGCCTGCACTCAAGCTCGACATCACGCAAGGTCTCGCGTCCGATGCACTCAGAGCGACGATTGAGGCAGCCAACGACTGCTTCACTGATCTGTTATTGCAACTTGAGGAGATGGATGAGGCGCCAGATGAGACATACGCGTGGGAGACGATGTCAGAGAGTCTGGTGAGCATTGTCGCCCAACCAACAGATGGACTCTAAAAACGCTATAGAAATTGGTCTCACTCTGCTCCGTTGCCTTGCAAGACCTCGACGCGACACTTTACTCCAGGGTCAAGTTATTGCTCAGCGACAACTCGCCTGTCTGGGAAAATCTGATTCAAGAGTCAGCCTTGAAGACTACGACAGTGTTGGCTCACAAGTAAGCTTTCAGTGGCTTTGCCTTCCTTTGCCCATAATATCCGACAGTTTTCCGTCGATTGCAACCAAGATGGTTGGGCACCTGCGCCGCTTCGTGACTTCTCCGCTCCCCATCTTTGAGACTGAATTTGTTTCTGAAATGCGCGCTCCTCCTCCACTTGTTGCTGCAGCGCGCTGCATGGCCCTCTGCGTAAAGCTGGCACCAGGGGACGACCTCATGATGTCCAACATGTATTCGTTGTTGAATCATATAACAACGACGAGCAAGGAGCTTGCCCCAACCGGACCCAGCACGGATGGCAGCAGTGGTTTGACTCTCAACGCATCACCATACATGCATCCGTCCGAAAACATCTCCACTGCGCAGACATCCGAGGGTGGTCTCGGGCATCGCAATGACGACCAGAAGCGAATCATCAGCATTGCAACAATCTCAGTTGTCTCACAGCTCGCGCTCGAGTTTCAGGACGAGGAGGTCACCAAGTTGACTATTTCGATGCTGTTGCAGCGCATGAGGATTGCAGAGGCTACTGTCGAAGCTGCAATCGCATACAATCTCGTGGACCTGGCTTTGACGGCGCCAGCTGCCAGCGTGAGCGATATTACTCGCGCTTTCTCTGCTATCGCGAGGTCTGCAAATGCTGAAGACCCGCGCCTGTCGAGCAATATGGTTTGTTCTGTTGTAGATGGTGGCATCGTCGTTTCTTACGGTTTATCCAGATTATCGCTTCACAAACGCGGCTAGCTCAGGAGATGAGGAAGCGCTCCGATTTGTACGATGCCTATCTGGTAGAGCTCCTTGGTCTGTTCTGTGAGAGGGGTGTTGCGTTGCAGCAGACTCCATCCCCGACGCAGCACGAATTGTTCTCTAACCTCGTAGATCGATTATCCGCACAGCTCTTGCCCATCGATGCTCTTCTTGCTCACGACGATTTCCGACCGCACGACGCCGCATCACCGGAGCTTGTGGCGCTGTTCCGCAACACTTGGTTCCTTTGCGTGCTTTTCAAGCTCACAGACTTAGACCAGCCACGCGATGCGTTAACGGATTGGCGTAGCGCAGCTCTCCGCCGCATTGCTGCGAAGACGCCACCCATAGTCCTCGAAGATGCTCAGGACTTTGCGAGCAGTGCAATCGACTTCAACTCCGTCATACGGCATGACTATGCGACCCATGTGCGCCGCTGAACGTTGCGATAGCCACGCTGTGTGTCTTATATCTTGCAGGTCATCCATAAGCACCGCGAGGTGCTGCTCAAATGCATGCCGATTCGCTCGCACGAGATCAAGCATTTGAACTCAGCACAGGTTGTCTTCCTACTCACCATTCACGATCTGGAGGTGATGCGGTCAACAGAAGGCTTACCTTCTTCGCTCGTGTCTTACTTCGTGAACGAAGGCCTGAACAAGCCTGGCGAGCTCAGCACGTGCATGGACTCAATTGCGGAGGAGGTCATCCGACGCTGCATCGTGGACCTCGGGAACCGCGTCTTGGGCCATGGAATTGCTGCCACCATTCCGATGGAGCTCCGCTCACTACTCATCTTGAGCTGCCATCGCATATCAAAGGCTCGCGACGTTGCAACAAAGTACTTGCACCGCCTAATTAATACATTCCCATCACTGCTCTGCGACGCGCACCTGGTCTTTTCTATACTCGAAGTTTTAACCCTTCTTCGGCGAGCATCAGAAGGGCAAGTTACAGATGAGGTCTGCTCCCTACGTCTCCGTCGCGACATCGAAACTAAAACCAAGATACCATGCAGTACAACCCAGTCTACGAATTTCATTCAGCGAAAGCAGACATCACACTACACCTGGCGGATTCGTACGCGATTCGAGACGAGATGCTCAACCAGCTATACCGCAATGTGCAAGGCTGGTTCAAACTTGCCTTGTCTCGAGCACCTGCCGAGCTGCAATCCACACTGCAGGTGATGAGCTGTACCTTGTTGAGTACATCGGTCGCTGAAAAATGTGGATGCCTTAGAAATACTTGTCCTCGCACGACACAATTTCGTACTCTGACTCGGTCGAGCTCGGAGCCTCAGTAGCCTTGCGGTTCGCTGACATGATTCCGCCGTCGGAGAAGAAAATTGGTAAGTCTTGTCGTTTTCTTCAGCGCACAGCTGAGATTATATTTTTAGCGCACGTCCAAGGCTCCTTGTCGTGGCAACCAGATCGAACCAAGGTCTTTACCAGCCAACTTGCGTGCAAGGAACACTTTATCGGCGAAGCTGGCGGCGTCCGGCTAGCTAACAGACGCAGTGAGTAATCAAATTCGAAACGTCGACTCCACTGTCTCACTGATCTGAAGGGATTGAGGAGCTGCAAAAGGAGCCTCCAGAAGCCACACCATCCCTCGAAATGAATGCGCTCAAGAACCAGCTGACTTCAACCCTTGCCGAGATTCGGAACAAAACCAGCAATATGACAGTCCCTGACCTTAAACGCCTTCTGTTCCGCTGTGCTTCTGCCTTGATCTCCTTGCCTGTTGTACGTTGGCAGCTCATGCGAGGACCTAACTGCTGCTGATTTCAGGCAGCGCGATTACGACCTGCAGCATTTCGCTGTTGCACTTCCTTTCGAGGTTTTCACGCCTGCTGCTATATCTGTAGGCATCGAAATTTGGACATGGCTGGTCCAGGAGCGGCCAGATCTAGAAGTAGCGCTTGCAATCGAGATCGAGCGTGCATGGGTTGCAACTATATCCAATCACAGGGGCGTGTTTTCTACCCATCTGAAGTGAGTATTATTCTGGGGGAAGTCTCCTCGTACTTGACTAGTTTACAGTTTCGAGAGCCCGTTCTACCATGGGATAGAATACTCACCAACCGATAAGGCCGTCATGGACTTTGCAAACCTGGCCGCAAGACGTGTTCTCACACCTCACACAATGGTGTTGCAGATGCTTCTCAGTCGTTTTCAGGCGCTCCGCTACCAGAAGCCTTTCATCGCCAACTTGATGAGGCGCCTGATTACGAAGTCGGCCAAAGCCTTCACATCAATGAGGTTAGTCTGTCATTTTGTGCACATAACTACTCTAATGCAGCATTTAGCACACATCCACTTGCACGTGAGGCAAGGCTGGCGTTCCTTCTCTTCGGATTCGAGTACCTAAAAGGCGCAAGAATCGACTCCGTTAGCGAAGGGGTTCTCCGGGAGAGCTTATATAAGTGCGCACTCGCGTGGTTCTCTGTCGCACCACAGTGAGTGCAATTTAGAGCTTCTGGTGCAGATGCTCAACTCAGACAGATGGTCTTTCGGCTCCAACAAAGTTCAAATGGACGCCGATATGAAGCTCTTGACAGAATTGCTGGACGTACTGCAGCGTGATGCGCCGAGGGATGCCTTCCAGGCCACCAGCCTAGATTCCAACTCTTCTACCACAACAGGCCAGTAGCCACTGCAATCATTCGTTTGAATCACTGACATTTGAAGTAGAGGGCATAAATTTGAAGCTTCTTAAACAACTCCTAACGCTGCTCGTCGAGAACGAGCTTCTCCGTCTCAACGTCTGGTCAAATCCTACGCATGACCTGAAGCGTGGTGCCGATCATGTTGCAAGTGCAGAGCGTAACACTAGTACAGTACGACTCTCCTCGTGCCATTCGTCCCGAACTTATTGTTTCGGTCTGCTCCAGGCCGTCATGATCCAGCTTGTGAGGACAGCTTGGACAGTCAACCCTGCGATAGCTGTACATATGGCTGCTCGTTTCAAGTCGCCCACCGTTCAACAGGAGGTGACGCGGCTTGTTCGTGCTCATGCCAAAGATGTCTTGTCGGTGCCCGAGGCCGTGCGGTTCCTAGTGGGCGAACGATTAGACTCGGTTTCGCGAGACCTACGAGTGAGCAAGCAAATTATTCAATAACTAGAACTCACCCATGCTTCTCCGCAGCATCTGCCCTTTTTCGCACCGGTCACTCCAGTCTTGGCGGTCAGCTTCTTTGAGCCGCGATACATCAACAACCCGCTCGTTTTACAATACGCCTATCGCGTCCTCATTCTGCACCCGGTTCAGCTCACCTTTTTCTTTGTGCCTCAGATAGTGCAAGCGCTGCGGTCGGATCCTTCTGGTAAATCCGTTTATCTTGGGGTGTGCGGTATCTTGACATCGGCGCAGGCTACGTTGAGCGATTCATCCTTGACACGGCAAAGATATCGCAGCTGTTCTGTCATCAAATTCTGTGGAACGCGAAAGCCAACTGTTATAAGGGCGATCTGGGGGAAGTAGTGGGTTCAATCTTTCTATTATTATTTTTTGCAGACGGATATGCTCATGCGACTTTGTAGGAGGATTCCATGAAGCCGGCGCTTGATCGCCTGATTGAACAGATTGTTGGAGGAATGACCGACGAAGCACGAGCGTTCTACGACCGCGAGTTCGGTTTCTTTGGCGAGGTAACTTCGATCTCTGGCAAGCTTAAACCGTACATCCGCAAAACGAAACCTGAAAAGAAGGTCCATTTCTGTTCATGTGATATCACGGCTTTCGGCTCATAGTTTGTATAGGCCAAGATTGACGAAGAGATGGCCAAGATTGTGGTGGATGTCGGGGTTTACTTGCCCAGCAACCCCGACGGCATCGTGGTCGATATTGACAAGAGGTCTGGCCGACCGCTTCAGAGTCATGCAAAGGTAAGTTCAATTCTCAGTAGTGTGGGCCGTTTGTCTTTGTTCATCGACTTCTTAGGCGCCTTTCATGGCGACGTTCAAGGTTAGGAAGGAAAAGGTGATTCTCAGCACTGACCCCGACTCCGTCTTGGATGCGGACGGCGGTGAGGTGACACGAACGACCTACGAAGTCTGGCAACAGGCCATCTTCAAGGTCGGCGACGACTGTCGTCAGGATGTCCTCGCGTTACAAGTGATCGCCATGTTCAAGAACATTTTCATGAGCGTGGGCCTAAACCTGTACCTGTTTCCGTACAGGGTGGTGTCAACCGCCCCTGGGTGTGGTGTCATCGATGTCATTCCTAACTCGACTTCGCGCGACGAGATGGGTCGATCAAAGGTCAACGACCTGCTCGGTTTCTTTGCCGCCAAGTATGGCGGACAGGACACTATCGCATTCCAGAAGGCCCGCCTCAACTTCATTCAGTCCATGGCAGCCTATTCAGTTGCGTGTTACATTCTCCAGATTAAGGACAGGCACAACGGCAACATCATGATTGACGGCGAAGGTCACATCGTGCACATCGATTTCGGTTTCTTGTTCGACATAGATATGTGATTTATCTTCACTCGTGAGATCAAAAGTGCTGACATTCTGCTTCTTCATACGTCCCGGAGGCGTCAAATTTGAGCCAAACTCGTTTAAACTCACACACGAGATGATTCTCCTCATGGGCGGACACCAGTCTCAAGGCTACAACACGTTTGTACAAATGACAGTGAAGGCATTCCTTGCGCTGCGACCGTACGCCGATGACATCATCAACACTGTTCAGCTGATGCTCGGTACCGGGCTGCCCAGCTTCAAAGGCGAACCAACCATCAAACGCCTCCGGGATCGCTTCGCTTTAGACTGCAATGAGCGGCAAGCCGCCGAATGGATGATGGCCATCATCAAAGACGCGGATAAGAACATGAGGTCGACCTTCTACGACGAGTTCCAGAGGGTAAGAGACAGTAGCAATTCCTGTCATATGCTCATGCTTCTTCAGATTCAAAACGGTATCCCTTACGCGTAAACTCGTAGGTTCCGCGGTCACGCGGACGTACGTAGCACGCAGCACCCGCACTATTGTATATTTTCCGCTTCCTACGTATCACCTCAGGTTCAAGCAGTTGCTTGTTCTTAATCCCACATGCCGAATTGCATTACGACAGCGCTGTTGCCACAGCCAACGCCATTGAACTAAACGAGGATCTTAGCGTCAGCGCGTGCTTGCCAGGATATGATGGTTTTACGCACTTGTGCACGGCGAAGCCAGGGTGGAGGGAGTTGAGCCAACTGTGATCGTGCATTAGCAAATCACATCTTCAAGCAAATCTATACCACCTACAAGTATTGAGAGACGGGGGCACAACCAGCAACTTGAGTGGTGTGGCTTGGAGTTCCATTTTGATATGACTGGCAATAACCAGTCGCATTGACGTATCCGAGCGTGTCCGCGTTGTCAAGCAGCTTGCTGTACAGCTTGTAGGCGTCGAACAACACGATCTGGTCCAGTGACTTGTGAGTTGCCTTGAATCGTGCGACGCGCGACGCGAACTGTCTGTTGTAGTCGATCAAAGATGCCTTGACAGCTGCGGTTACATTCACACCCTAAATTTAAACTTTCAGATACAAAGTTCGACATTTTTGCTGTTCTTACCTGCTCGATGAATAGCGGCGCGCGATCTATCGGTGGCACATTGACGAAAAGATACGAGCGAGCGCCTCGACTGTAAAGGTCTTCAACCTGATTTGGATATATTGAGACTGGGGCAATGGCATGACTTCCTTCGCAGTGGTGTTTGTGGCAAAGTGGCATAAACACCACTGCGACGGAGCAAAAAGTGGCTCACGAGGTCAAAGTAGCGGTTAAGCAAGGTTTTGTGGAACCCTATTTGGGTTACGTTGGTCCAATACCATCTAACAGTGGGTTCTGTTCAGCATATACCATCAGCTGGATATCAAAACACGGACGAGTTGCCAATGTCGTTAATGCCAATCATGATCGCAAAAAGTGTGTCTGAACTCTTCCAAGGGGCAAGCTCTGGTGGCGGGGAGAAATATTTGCTGGAAAACTCGTCAGACAAGTAAGCACAGCGCTTGTAAAGGACCCACTTCCAAAGGTCGACCTGGTCATCAAAGCTGATGACTGTCGGGAGATATGGGGTCACAAGCTGAGAGTCGGTTGTGGCTCCTCCGTACGCTAGGTTATATACCTTGGTCTGGTTGACGTTGTAGGTGTCAGCTGGGGGAGTAATCTGTCAATAAGCGGCAATGAAGGAGGGCGCAGAAGAGCTTACTCAGGCTCATCACCCAATTTGGGCCATTGCTTGATGTCTGCAGAGATTTGTCGGTTGAGACACTAGAGCAAGGAGGACATCAAGCGCACCCAACCAGGAGTTGCACTGTCTACGCCAAGCGTAACATTGTAGCCAGTCGTCGTATATGAGTCACCGAAGACAAACAGATTCTTGGTGGTTCCCCAGGTGAGCTTGGCTGAGGCTGACTGCAGCACTGGGCAGAGGCTGGCAACGAGCAGGGCGAGAGAGCGCATCATGGCAGGCTGGGCGAGTATGCTGGCAAACCATTTCTTCACGCCATTCTCAGCTATAAATCACTACAAAAGCACCCGATTGACGTGGTATGAAGGGTTCGCCAGCACAGTGCGGCCGAGCTTTGCCCGGGTAGCAGAAGAGACTTCGGCGCGGAACGATCACCGGCCTTGCCCTCTGTCCCTGAACACGCTAGGATGATTTCGGTTGGTGGTCACTGCGGCGCGCATGCTCGAATTGTGCTCAGCGCGACTTCCGCTTGCAGGGATTCTTCATCTTCAATCAAAAGGGAGAGGTGTGATCCACTTTCCTAACTGCGCGTGCAAGTCGGTAACGCAACTCCAGGTGCTCATCTCGCGGCTCTACCGCACAGACCTGAGGTTCGCGTCTCCTTTATCGCGCGCGCGCAATTCAACTGGTCAACTGGTCATATTGACGGTGTCTTTGCGGCACCTAGGCGCTCCATTGCGGACGTGTTTCGCATTCAAGTCATCTCGAACAGCGATGTGCGGTCGCCTATCATAACCATTGGCTCCATGAGCTTCTTCCACGTCAGGATAAACAACCTTTATGTGCTCGCTTGTACAAAGTGCGTTCCAATTATGTAGTCGCTCCAGTGGCTGACCCAGCGTCCGCTAGGAACAACGCAAACGCCGCCTTAGTCTTCGAGTTTCTCTATCGCTTCATCTCAGTATCCAAGTCCTACTTTGGCAAGGTGGACGAGGAGTCGGTCAAGAGTAACTTCGTGCTCATCTATGAGCTCATCGACGGTTCGTTCGCCCTCGTGAGCTGTCACACCGCTGATGTACTCCAGAAATCATCGACTTTGGCTATCCGCAAACCAGCGAAACTGATACGCTCAAGATGTATATTACTACTGAAGGCGTCAGGACGGCACCAGCAGCAGTATGTTCACCCGACGTCTCGCGACTTGACTTGCTGACGGTGACAACCAGGAGGAGTCGTCCAAAATCACCATACAGGCGACTGGTGTTACGAACTGGCGGCGAACGGATGTCAAGTACAAGAAGAACGAAGCATTCGTGGATGTGGTTGAGACTGTCAACCTGATAATGAGCGCAAAAGGCGAGACCCTCCATTTCTGCAGGTCCATGGCTAATCTCCATGCAGGCACTATCCTTCGCGCGGATGTCGACGGCCATATTATGATGCGGGCATATCTATCGGGCACGCCTGAGTGTAAGTTCGGGCTCAACGACAAGCTTGTGCTCGACAAGAGCGAGCGTGGCGTTGAAGGAGCTGTCGAGCTCGACGACTGCAGATTCCACCAATGCGTGCGACTAGAAGGATTCGATACGGACAGAACAATCAGCTTCATTCCTCCCGATGGCGAGTTTGAGCTCATGAAGTGCGTTTTGAGCTCCAGGTCTTGGAAGGCATTGGTCTGACATCATCAGGTATCGGTCCACGGCGAATGTCAACCTGCCTCTGAAGGTCATCCCTACGATTAATGAGGTTGGGACGACCCAAGTCTCTTACCTTGTCAGCGTCAAAGCCAACTTCAACAATAAGCTCAACGCGACCAATGTCGTAATAAAGATACCAACCCCGTTGAACACGACGCAAGTGGACTGCAAGGTGGCCGTTGGCAAAGCCAAGTATGTGCCTTCAGATAATGTGATCATTTGGAAGTACGCGACGTGGTGTTATATATCAAAATTACTTCTCACATCGCCACCACACAGGATCCCTCGTATGCAGGGTGGCTCTGAAACCACACTGTCTGGAACGGCGATGTTGACATCTACAACGCACCGTCAGGCTTGGACAAGGCCACCGATCGACGTTGATTTCCAGGTGCTCATGTTCACGGCGTCGGGTCTCATTGTCCGCTTCCTGAAGGTGTTCGAAAAGAACAACTATCAGAGCGTGAAGTGGGTACGATATCTAACAAAAGCGAGCGGAGCATACCAGATACGGGTGGGTGATTCAGCAATGCCTTGCCTCTGAGAACTGACATGCACCCCAGTTTTAATTGGTCGATTTAGTTCCGCGCTTCGCATATATTGTTGTATATAGTTTGGAGCTGTGTTGATGGGCAGATGGTGGCTGCAAATGCCAAGTGGCGCGCCTGTCGCTCACCGCGTCTTGCCGCCGAAGGGTGGTCTAGTTTGGAGTCCGGTCTTGTGAGCGCTGCGATGTTCTGGAGGTAGCGCGCTGTCCGGCTGGAGCGTGTATGCAGAGTTGTTGAGCGACCGTTTTCGCAGATTTGGTTTCCACAGCTCGTCCTCGATCGATGCGCTGCTGGACCGACCCGATGTTGCGCTCGAGTCGATACTGGACGACGACGAGCTGTTGTCAGAGTGCAAGAATCAAAACAGTCGGCTCGTCGAGTTCTTCCAACGCATAGACATCCTCCAGCGCATGCTCAGATATGTCTCGGGCGAGATCGAAGGCGAAGACCGTGGCCGGTTCAAGTGAGCGCACGCGTCTCGCGCGAGTTGCTATACCGGCTAATACAACACTCCGCGCCAGATATCCCTTTGTCGCCACCGAGGTCCTCTGCAGCGAGCTCTGGTCTATCGTAGAGACCTGTCTGCGCAATCCAGATCAACTGCTCGCCCCTTTCTGGGAATCCGTCCTCGACCGCTCCGTGGACGACATGAAGACGCGCACCGTCATGGCATCCCATTTTGCCAAAATCAACGCCTCTTTTCTCACAAAGAAGCCCGCAGAGGTACGCGCGCATCCTCAGCGTGACCGCACCCGCCTCACTCGCGAGTAGATGCTCGCATTCATCCAGTCTCAGCCACGGGTCATTGAGCGCCTGCTCAATCATGTCGAAACACCCGCCTTCGTCGACCTCCTTGTGCGTCTCATTCAGCTCGACGACGTACCCAGCGCCTCTGGTGTCCTTGAAGTAAGCCTTGTTACCTTAGCTCTATACCTTCGACGCCTCATCATCAATCTCAGTGGCTGTCACAACAGCATCTCATCCCACGACTCGTTGAAATGCTGTCACCCTTCACTCACCCGGATGTACACGCAGTGGTTTCTGAGCTACTCAAGGGTATCATTGCTCTTGGCGCGCCTTCACCCGGCTCTTCGGCATTGTCAGAGTCAATGCAACATGGTACGGCATCCAACCTCTTCGTGCGCGAGCTTGCTTCCGTAGAGAATGTCTCCCTCCTCGTTGGTTTCTTGCTGGACCCGCTGCCAGATCCTGACCGCCGACTGGACATTCTTAGCCGGATGCACCGTCCAGCCGACTCGACTTCATCTATCGACAGTATTGGCACAACTTCTGGCCTACCACTGCCGAACTCACAATCCCACACATCGTCGCTCGTACATTCGCTCTCTATCCTCATTGAACTCATCCGAAAGAACAACTCCGACTACTTCGAGCCGTTTTTGTTTCACACCCTTCGCAACCGGCTCATCCAAGTGCAGCAACATTGGGCACTGCAAAGCGACAACTCCCGGGATGCCCTCGAAATTGCAATGACCGAAATGACGGATCGCCTCGGCGTCGTGCACCTCGGTCCTCTACTGAGCATTGTGGTAAATAGGTTGGAAGAATTCCAAGTGTTGCTCCGTCGTCCGAGATCATTGGTAAGCATATCTTCGTCTGATATGTGCATTGCATCTTATTCGATGCTGTAGAGTGGTTATATTCCGACCACACTTGGCATGATCGAACCGCTCACACTTGAGCGCTTCCGCATCTGCGAGTTCTATGCCGAGCTGCTGCACTGCTCCAATATGTCGCTATTAAATCGGCCAGGTGTCAACGGACCTGTGTATGACTCTGTCGGCCGCTTGACAGGTGGCCTTGCTGCCATGGAGGAGCTTGCCCGTGTCATTGCGATTGGGACAGGCGAAGAATCCCAACGCGATGAACGGCAAGAAGAAGAAGAAGAAGACATGGCGCAGTCTAGGGAAGGTCTACCAGTCACAGCTTCAGTTTCGTCGTCTATGACAGACTCTTCTTCCCTTCTATCTGATTCCGAAGACCTAAGCGCAGACGACGCTTCCGACGGCTCCTTCGACGACTTCCCTGTGTCCACTCCACGACCGCCATCCACCACTCCATCGCCTTTGGATTCGCCATTCCAACGATCACCTGTCATCGTCCCCTCATCACCAATCAGTAGCATCCGCCGTGGTTCTATGACTCCGGTCCTGGGAACTTCGCCATCCGGATATAACAGTAGGCGGGCTTCAAGGTCTAGATCACGTGCATCCAGTTCCACAAAACGCATACGAGAGGCGGATCGGGAGATTGTTCCCATTGGCGACCTTGTCAAACAACGCTTCATCGACCTAAACGTGATCAGCACTGTCGTGGTATGGGCTGTCCTCTCGTTTCTTGTGCGGGAGTCTGATTTTGCTTTAGGACCTCTTCTTCAACTTTCCCTGGAATAACTTCCTACACAACGTCGTGTACGACTTCCTGCATCAAATCCTTACTGGCAGGGTCGACAAGGGGCTGAATCGGGACCTTGCTGTTGCGCTCTTCCGTGACGCACATATTGCTAAGCGGATCATCGAGGGTCAAAAACGAAACGACGAAGCGTGGTAGGTGATTGTGACCCGCTATCCTGCCCACAACTCATCCGCAAATTTTAGCTTAAAACCGAAGGGAGTGCGACTTGGCTACATGGGCCATCTCACATTGATCGCTGAGGACGTTCTCAGCGCGCTGGAGCATTACCCGTTCGACCTTCTCACGATAGTCAAGCAGTACGTCCCACAGCCGCAGTGGGACGAGTACATTAGCACACGATATCGCGAAACGAAGCGCAAGGACACGAGCTTACTGGGCGGTGGCAAGCCTGTTGTTGCGCCTGGCGCCTCTCGTGGCACACAGCGGTGGAAGGTCGATGAGGAGGACGATGGTGCCAGTGGGTTGAAGGCTGACATGAAGCGGCCCGGTGCCACCAAGCCCACCGCATCCCCAATGTTGGAAGACGAGCGTAGTACGGTGCCTCCGCAGGTTCGGCACCTCAGATCAAGTTTTAGCGTGTGATTGACTGAAGATTCGTCAACAGTTCTCGGCCTACCTTGCGCAGGAGATGCAGGGCACGTCATCAAACGTGTCGACGGGCTCTTCGAGCTCGTCGGATGACGACGATGACGGGCCATGGCTTTCTCATTCCGAAAACACAATTTCAACTGTAGCGAACCCTGCTGCCACCTCCATGTTTGACGTACGTGGGATCATGCAAATCATTTCCAATTACTCACATTACACGGCCAGGATGACTTTGGTTCTTCGCAGCCTGGGTCAAGTACTAGCGTGTCTGCGCGTCGTCCTGCCTTTGGAACCGACAGCGATGAGGTACGCAGGTCGTCCATTCTTCCAAGCGACTAGCTCATCCTGGCGTACATAGGAGCTCGATGATTTTGGTCCCTTCAATGAGTCTGCTGACGCCCCGATGGATCCGTTCACCTCTCCATTTGACACCAAGTTTGAGGATGACTCTGCATTTGACTTCGGGGAGTTCCAGACGTCAGACAAAGATGGCGAGTCTACGCCCACAGCAGGTAGCTGGCATTGGGAGTCTGCGGACAAAGACGCGTTTGGGATGGACACAGACTTTGCCATGGACAATGTTCAAACCAATACCAGCCACACGACTGCAGGAGGGTCGAGACGCAGTCACCGACGAGAAATAAGCGGTTCTTAGAAATAGAAATGGCGCACCTTCATACTTATGAAACCCCTAATCTCTCATCATGTCACTCACGATGCAGACCAGCTAAAGCTAGTCGCTCCCGCTAACACTGGTTACCCCCGTGAACGTGTCGCGCATCAGTTTGGAGAGAAAATGATACTTGCGGCTTTGTTGCGTGATTGATGGCTCTGAGCACATTACGTCTCGAGAGGGAGAAAAACAGTGTGGGCATCGAACAAAGCCGACAGCAACTGCTTCGGCATGATTTCTCAATCCAAGTCAACTTGCTTTGATTATACAATAATGGTGTAAGGTTCAAGCGCCGCTCGTGAACTTGTAACCTCCCTCGCGATCCACAGCTACAAAATCCAGTTCGCAGATAGACTTTGCTGCTCCAGGTTCCGCGAGGCCAACTGAGATAGCATCACCTGCCTTAATGGGACCGACACCAGATGGCGTGCCAGTGAGTAGCAGGTCACCCTCCTGCACACACGACAGATGGAGGTTAACAAAGTTACGCATTTGAGTTTATCAAAGCTCGCGAACGGACCTCAAGTGTCATAATTGACGAAACATGCTCAATAAGCTGTGGGATCTTGACGATCATAGCCTCGGTATTGCCGTTCTGCTTGAACTCGCCATTGATCTGTCATGTCGGAGTCAGCGGAAGGGAGAACTATTATCAAAAACTGGGTAGTACCTTTAGCCAGAGGTTCAGATTGTGGGGGTCCGAGATGGTGTTCTTGGGAATGAAGGAGCTGAGGTTCGTCATCAGTCACCTCCACGGTCGGCGGTTGACTGCGAACGAGCACCTGACAGGCGTAAACGTATCGAATCCCTTCGCGGTCGTCCAGGGAAGACCCTTCCAGGATAGGAACCGCTGTTGTCAGCCCAGAAGGAGTAGATGTATTGTGCCATCCTGACCTTCTTCTTCACGTCCTCCTGGACGTTACGCGCCGTCATGTCGATGGCAAGTGCTTGACACTAGCCTGAGCACTTGGTGCTGGAACCAATAGCAAATGACGCACCGTATCCTGCGATGTACGACTCTGCGTCTGCGGCCACAATGTCACGACCCTTCCGTCCGATAACAACGCCGAGTTCCACTGCACACCGGTTAGAATAGCAACAACGAACGCATTCGCAGCTGCTCGCCTTCATGGTGCGTGAGGACACCGCGCGGCAACTCAACACGGCCGCCATTGAGCAGGTAACTCGAGGTTGGCTTGAGGAAAAAGAATGGCTCCTTCGGGACCGTGTTGTTCAGCTCACGGACATGCTCCACGAAGTTGCGCCCAATGGCAACAATCTGTCCAGGCAGCGCGAGTGAGCTCAAGTCACCAGCTGCATTATAGCACGACAACCTTCTTGCCCTGCGTAAGGAAGGAAGCCATGATTGCTGCGAATGACGAGGGATTTTCCGGGTGCTTCTCACTGCTGAGACAGGTTGATTGAGTATGGTACAACGAAGCGGTGATACAAAGAGAAACCGATATACAAAGAGTTCAATGCGTAAAGTCAGCCACGAGATGAGCTAGGGATGGGCTCGCTGGGTCGCTGGGGCGAGCTCGCTGGACCCGTACTTGGTTTCCGGGGTGTGGCGATGTCAGGTGCTACTTCTGATTCAGGCGCGACTTTTCGAGCCTGTGCGAAAAAAATCCTTGCAGGACGCTTGCCAATGTTCTTGATTAGATAGTGATTTCCTCGTGGCGCAAAAAATTGACCGCCGGTCGTCAACTGATACTCAGTATGGTGCACTTGGAACCGCACCGCACCCTCGTGCAGGAAGAAAACGTAAGCATTGTCGCGACTGGGCTTGACCGGCTTCTTCTTTCCCACAGGGATATAAAGCTGGCCAGCGGCAAAGAATTCCGCCTCACCGAACATCTTTTGGAAGCGGAAGTCGTCACGTTCAGCTGCCTTGGTCTGGACCATATGCTTGGTGACCGCAACGCGGCGGCGGACGACATCCCCAGTGATGTAGTCACGCACTTCACCATTCGGGTCGGTATGGTCATCAAGGCCCTTCTCGTGGCTTGGTGTTGCATCGCGCTCTGAGCCGCTCACATCCGTATCATCCGTCTTAGACTTCTTCGATTTAGACTTCTTGGCTGCGGCTTTTGCTGGTTTGCCACGAGGGCGCGTTTTGGGTGGCGTCTCTGGACGACGGATGACCTCCTTGATAACAGGCACGACAGCTTGACCTTGGTCTGGTCGACCATAGACGACCTTTTCGAGGCGCCAGAAGTCGAGAGGTGCAAAGCGTTGGCGGGTACCGCGACGCAAACCTCGCTCTTCAGCCTCGTCATCATCGACATGAAGGAGCCAGGCAGGCTGAGGCTTCTTGGACCTCGGAGCGCGGGGCTTCTTGCGCGGACGAGCTTCCTCTTCGGGATCGTCTTGCTCAACCTCGTCCGGCAGGTCGTGCAGATCGTCGTCGCCAACCATGGTCGGACCGGTGTCGTCCTCTGTATCGTCGTCTCTCTTCTCTGACCCTCTCTCCTTCCGCGGACGTTTCTTTCCCGCTGGAGACGCGCTAGGAGATACAGATACCCGTGTGCGGGAGGATCGGGCAGACTTTGGGGCATAATCCTCCATTTGCTGATCTTGGTGGTCAGCTTCTGGCGGAGCATTGTCTCGATCAAGAGGTGGAAAATCTCCATCATCAAAGTCAGCGGGTGGAGGACCGTCGTCGTCAAAAGGGGCGGGAGCATCATCATCGCTATCATCGTCTTCAACTGTTGGTGGTGACGGAGGGTCGAGGCGACGTGAGGACTTGGCGGATTTAGATATGGTAGTTGAAAAGGATGGCTGGGAGGCATTGCGCCTCACAGAGCGAGACAAGTCGTCTGGCGAGTACATTTCTGCGTCACGCGAAGGCGGGACCCAAGACTTTGACCTGACAGGCTCATGGTCGTTGTCGTCGCCGCCATCACCTCCGAGATCATAATCTACGAGCTGCTCGTTTCCACTGTCCGATTCCGAGTCATCGTTTTCCTCGTCGGTGCTTTCATCATTGCCAGGCAGGGTTGAGCGACGCGGTGTAGACTTGCGGCGCGAGCGAGCTTTCGCGGCCGCGTTATTTGTTACGCGCGGAGCAGGCTGCTGTCCGAGCGTGCCCGTGAGCACGTCTTCAAAGTCCTCAAACCCCTCTGTGTCGCGCCGGCCACGCGGAATCGAGATTCCTGTACGTCTGGGAGCGTGGTTAGAGTGCCAGGCTGGAGCGGTAAGCGATGGGTTCCACGCACTTGCCGTGCTCTGGGTCGTCGGTGAAGGGAACATGGCCCTTGCTGCTTGGTTTGCGGCGGGAAGAAGACTGGCCGGCGCTCTTGCGCGAGGACATGGAGGCTGAGAGGAAGAGACGCCGGAACTAACCGTCGGAGCTGGCTGACCTTTGGGCTTAGTTTCCGTCACCTGCCCTTGCAAACCATGGCTCTCGCAGCAGCTCTTCCACTTCCTATTCATAATCCTGTCCACGACTCAGAAGATGTCGACGACCAGGTTCAGCTCAAGTTCGCTCCACGGCGCATCATCCCGCCATATGGTCAAAGAACGTCGTGGCGGCCGTCAGCGCCGGAGGACTTTGGCGACGGTGGCGCGTACCCAGAATGTCATGTCGCGCAGTACCCAATCGACCTCGGCAGGAAAAAGGCTCGTCTACAGTCCCTGATAACACTATGACTAATGATTCTTGTACTCTGCAGACTGCGTCTGGCAACACGCTTACGCTCCAGGTCGATGCCGAGGGTAATGTGCGCTACGACGCTATTGCGCACCAGGGCCATGGCAAGGACCGCATCATCCAGTCGCAGTTCAAAGACCTTGTGCCCATGAACAAGCGCACAGACCTTACAGACGACCAGCGCGAGATGGACCGCCCGTCTGAAGACGAGGTTCAGTCCACAACCGACCGCACCCGCGCTGCCCTCGAAAAGATCGCCAACGCCAAAATTAAGGCTGCACAGCCCAAGCACGTTCCAGACACAAAGGGTAGTTCGCAGTTCATGCGCTACACACCCGGCCAGCAAGGCGACGGCTCCCACCTCCAGCAGCGCATTATCAAGATGTCCTCCGTCGTCGAGGACCCGCTCGAGCCACCCCGTTTCAAGCACAAGAAGATCCCTCGCGGGCCACCTTCTCCGCCGCCGCCCGTCCTTCGCTCGCCCCCGCGCAAAGCCACCGCGCAGGAACAAAAGGAGTGGATGATCCCACCGTGCATCTCCAATTGGAAGAACAACAAGGGTTTCACTATCCCTCTAGACAAGCGTCTGGCTGCCGACGGCCGTGGTTTGCAAGACGTCCATATCAACGACAACTTTGCCAAGTTTTCTGAAGCTTTGCACATTGCCGATCGTCATGCTCGCGAAGAGGTTCGTCAGCGAGCACTCATGCAGCAGAAAATTGCCCAGAAGGAGAAGGCCGCGCAGGAAGACAAGCTGCGCATGCTTGCTCAGCAGGCACGTGAACAGCGTGCGGGCTTCGCGACCGCACCAAAACCAACTTTGGCCGAAGGTCGCGCGGCAATGAGCGGTGCGCTGGGAGACTACGGCTCTGGGTCCGACGACGACGAGGACGGCCGTCGCTCAGAGAAGCGAGCCGCAAGCGATCGTGGCGAAGACAGTGCTGAAGAGGAGGGAGCCGTTCGCTTACGAGAGGAGATGCGTGCTGAGAAGCGGCGCGAGCGGGAACGCGAAATGCGCATGAGCAACATGGGCAACGAGCAGCGCGCCAAGATGTTGGCTCGCCAACAAAATCGCGACATCTCGGAAAAGATCGCTTTGGGACTTGCTAAGCCGACTCTGAGCAAGGAGTCGATGCTGGACGCTCGTCTCTTCAACCAGGAATCGCTCAGGTCTGGGTTTGCAGACGACGATGCTTACAACCTCTACGACCGACCCTTGTTCCACGGCGCAAGTGCCACCGCCGCGATTTATAAGCGTGGCAATACCAATGCCGGAAACGACGAGTCGTTTGGCGGTGGTACCGAGGATGGTATCTCAAAGGCGTTGGACAATGATCGCTTCGGTTTAGGCGTGGCCAAGAACGGCTTTGAAGGCGCTGCCGACCAGGAAGTACATGATGGTCCCGTGCAGTTTGAGAAGGATACGGGCGACGTATTCGGTGTCGACGAATTCCTCAACGAAGCCAAACGAGGACTGAAGCGCGGTTTGGATGAACGAGACGGCGGTGGTGCACGGAAGCGACAGCAGCTGGACAATGCTGCCGACCGCGAGTAACTGCCTCGTTTTTTTCTTCTTTCACATCATGTTCGATTTATTACATGCCCGCCCGTATACATGTACATCATACACTTTGGCAAATATATTCACACGCATGCGTTTTCGGCAAGATCGGGACGGAGTGACGGACGTTGAATCCTCTGAACCACCTTGTTTTTACCCTCGCTCGTTGCGCGCTCAACCCGCCCTTGTGTTCTTTGACCCGCTTTTTAGTCCCCATTTGGCTTCGTTGAGGAATTCGTCGTGCTGTGCCCGAAACACGCCAGCGACTGCAGCCGCTAGACACACCCAATGTCTCCGCGACACAGGATAGGCCAACACTTGCACGAGAGGCCCATCGCGGGCCCCTCGCGCGCCCGCCAGGCTCCTCAAGACTTGAATGACATCGGCATCATCGACCTGACGCTGAGCAGTGACGACGAAGACATTGTGCCCCTTCGCTTGAACCGACGCAAGCTATCCGAGTGGCGTGTAGACTCAGAGTCTCTTTCAGATCAAGGCTTTCTACCCACTCCGCAACGACGGTTCCAATATCACATTGATATAGATGAAGAGGTGCCAGACCAGCCTCCCGTGTTCAACCCGCCACCCCCGAAACCACCCCAACCTGAGCTCGCCCCACTTCCAGATGGGTCCCTCGACCCTCTTGCCCCTGATGCTGCTCCCGCGGATGACCCAGCCGAGCCAGTGAACCCGCTCGCCCGGGTTTTGGAGTTGGTGCCAGACGTCGATGTGAATCACGCGCAACAGCTTTTGAACGAGTTTTTGACAGCGGCAGGGATGGATGCCGCTATCGAAAATACACTGAACCGCTTGTTTGAGGACCCGAGCTACCCGAAGGCTGAGAAAGCAAAGAAGCGGAAACGTGACGAGTTTGAGGAGCAGCCACGACCGCAGGCGCCGTCCAAGGTAGACAGCCTCATGCACATCCATGTCGTTTTGAGCTGAAGAGATATTGTACCATTCGACAGGTACCCCGCATCGACTACGCGAGTACTAATCGGCTGTTCGAGGGTGGGCTAAAATACCACGAGCAAGCGATGGTGAGCCATCGGACATATACCCGTGACGGCGGGCTGCGGCTGATCTGCATCTATAGGAAATACTTCAAATCCACTTTCCTCGTGTGCCTAAGCCGGACGTTCGTCGCTTTCTGGCTCGACACGGCAACCATCTCGCGCCTACGTATCTTTTTCTCGAGGCAGAAGACGCAAAGCCGCCGCACGCGCGTGTCTACGTCGAGAAGAAGACTACTTATAAGGTGTGTATCAACCCGAATGATGAGCGAATCCCTGACCCCAAGCAGAAGAAGCACGTTCAAATCGATGACGAAGTCCTTGAACGCGAACTCAACTGGGTTCAGACGCGTGGTGATGAGCAAGCTGTGGGAGAAGAAGCCCCTATCGATGTACGCGACCTGCTGTTCTCCTCAAGCGACATAGCTGACAAGCTTCATATTATTAGGATGTCGCCGGTCCATCTCAGGATCAGGGTAAAGGCAAGGCAAAGGAAGTGCCGCAAGAAGAAAGCTTGGAATGCGATGAAGCAGATGGTGGCGTTGAGTGTGGATGTTGCTTTTCATCGTTCGTTTTTGTTCGTCCCTTCGTCTTCGCTGCCATCGCACAAACTCATTGCCACCGTTACCTAGGACACACTCGTTCAATGTCCAGACGCCCACCTATTCTGCATAGCCTGCGTGCGCTTTTACGTGGAACAGAAACTTGGTGACGGATTGGCGACTTTCAAATGCATGAGGTCTGGTTGTGCCGTTCCTGCTGGCCGTTGCTCCCACTGATCTACTTATAATTTACAGCTCGAGCGAACCAGCTTGTGAAGCCTCCTTCAGCGAGGCTGTGCTCAGCCGCATTATCAAATCTAAAACGATGGAATTGTACCACCGAGTTTGCGCCCGCAGGGATCTTCAAGCGGCTGGTTTGGATGGGTTAGAGGAATGCCCGTTTTGCGACTACGCATGCGTCGTTGAAAATGCTGAGGAGAAGCTGTTCAGGTAAACTCTACTGGTCCCTCGCTATCCGGAATGTTTGCTTACTGCTCGGTGGACAGGTGTCAGCGTGAAGATTGCGGAGAAATCAGCTGTCGAAAGTGCAAGAAGAGAGACCACGTTCCAAAATCGTGCAAGGAGGCCGCCAATGACAATCATCTGGATGCGCAGCATACTGTGGAAGAAGAAATGACCAATGCCCTGCTCCGCAAGTGCCCTAATCAACAATGTCAAAAACGTGAGTATTCATGCGAAGTTGTTAACATCCGCTAAGTCGCTGCAATAGCATTCATCAAAGAGTTTGGCTGCAACAAAATAGTGTGCCAGCACTGTGGCACTCTCTCCTGCTATATCTGTAGGGAACGCATTGCTGGGTACGAGCACTTCAACCAAATGCCTGGCGGTGCAAGACGTCCTCCAAGCGTCAAGGCTGGCAAGTGCCCGCTGTTCGATGATCAGGGAAATCCTGAAGCGCGTCATCAAGTTGAAGTATATCTGATCTATCCTGATCTTAAGAGTCTTGCTGATGTGTTGAATAGATCGCCGCGGCCCGCGAACGCGCTATGGCTGAGGTCGCTGCACAGAATCCCGAGGTCGATGCCACAAAAATCAAAGTTGACATGCCCTCCCCACCGAAAATCCGAGCTCCTCCGCATGTTCATATGCCCGCATTCGGTATCCCCTTAATACTCGGTGGGCATCCGTTCCCGCCAGGTTTCCCACCGCAGTATCTGCAACCGGTTCCCCGAGCTCCGGCCATGCATCAATTGGTGCAGGAGCGTCTACAGCGTCTGCATCAACTGAGAAACGACCTTGCGAACCAGCCAGCTTTGGTCATTCAAGAAGGCCTTCCAGCGGCGCAAATGCCTATACTCCCATACGCTGCAAAACTATGGTCAACTCCAGCACCAGCAAGGCTTGCCATATCCTGTTCAAGAACCTGCTCCTCAACAGCATGCGCCCGCCCGGAGACGATGATTTTATCCTCTCAGTCTTTCGTGCCACAGAATATCTGCCATGGACTGAAAAGCTGATTGTGCGATATCGATCATACCTTGTACTCATACTAATTGACATCCATTACGGTACATATAAGTTGTTTTGTCTAGCGGTTAGAGCATTTTTTGAGCTGCATGAGAGAACACAGCCGGGATTACTACGATACCCACGAGTTCGGCTTGTGCCAGACGAATTGCTTGTCGTTCTGCATGTTCGTTGCACCGCCAAAATGAGAAAGAAAGTGAGCGCGCCGCCTGCAAAATTTCGGACACGCCATGTTGAAGGCTCTCAGGTTCTGCTTATGGGAAAGAGTGGAAGCGGGAAGACGTCCATGCGCTCGGTGATCTTGTGCGTCAGTCTAATGATGCTTGCAGGCGTCGCATTGTCGTTCTTACGAGCATTCGGCCTATCTATGATGCAGCTCAAATAACCCAGCGTCATTAACATCCCGTCTCGGCGCAACGAACGATGTCGAGCAGAATCACGTTCGCTTCCTCGGAGATCTAATCCTCAACCTCTGGGATTGTGGTGGCCAGGAGTCCTTCATGGACTCGTACATCTCGACGCAACAAGGGACTATATTCCAGCACGTCGCGGTCTTGATATATGTGTTCGAGGTCGACCCTTCGACTGGCATCGCGAGTGCGACGGTGGAGAAAGACAGCGAGCGCGAACACGACGTCTCTTATTATCGCGCCTGTCTCACTGCTTTGAAGAAGCACAGTCCAGGAGCAAATATCTTCGTGCTGATCCACAAGATGGACTTGGTGCGCAAGAACCGTGTCGAGGTGTTCGAGCGGCGCGTGAAGGAGCTCGAGGAGGAGTCAGGCCCTGACGTTAAAGTCACGGCTTTCGGCACATCTATTTGGGACGAAAGCCTGTATAAAGTATGTTGGTTCAATTGCACTACTAGAGCACTGACGGAGGCGACCGTAGGCATGGTCTCGCATCGTGCACACTCTCATTCCCAATGTCAACGTCCTCGCAAAGCATCTCACAACCTTCGCTGAAGCTTGCGGGGCAACCGAAGTCATCATATTTGACCGCACAACTTTCTTAGTCATTGCAACCAGCTCAACCTCAACAACTGCTTCAGAGTTGCTGTCCGCGACGGGTGGTGTCCCCGATCGACGTCTTGCCGCGACCAACGGCCTCGAACTGGCTCACGATCTCGAACCTACACGTTACGAGCGCACATCCGAGATCATCAAAGCCTTCAAACTCTCCTGCTCAAGGACACATCGGCAATTCCAATCAACCAGTGTCCAGAATGCAACGTTCACAGCTGTGCTGGAAGAACTCACGCGCAACACCTACATGCTTATTGTGGTGCACGATGCAATTGGTGAGCAAGGTGCTGGGTGGCGCACTGTGGCTGACTGCCTCCTGACAGAGCCTGACGCCATAAGAATGAACATTATTGCATCGCGACCGAAGTTCGAACAGCTGCAATCTGTGTCAATCGCATCATAATACTCTCTCACACGTGTGGCGTCGGCCTATACGGTAGTTTGGAATACCAGATACATTACTATTTACACGTTCCATGAATCCATTGTGAGGAACTGGCAAGTTGAACGAGGAGGAGAAGTCTTGCATGTATGGGCACCGAGTTGTCGCATCCCATGTATCTCTTACGAGACCCAGACTAAGATCATGTGAGCAATAAGTAGGGACCAGCTGGCGCAAACGATATAACGCACAGGCGAGACCGATAGTCAGATAAAGGATGATGAGCAAGAGCCCTTCGAGGTAGTTGCTTTTGCCGTCCGAGATCAGAAGGTTGACCAGCACCACCGATACGAACATCACGCATGTCTAGAACGATGTCAGAACCACTTAAACTGCTGAATTTATGCGCAGGGCATGAATAAATAATTATACCTCGAAGTTCGCGAAGTATAGCGTCAATTCGTGTCCTGTTGCCCAACCTACAAGGACGAGCAGCGGGATGACAAAGGTGGCAATTTGCTGCAAGAAATCAGTTGTATCTCACCAGGTGGAAAAGAATAGGTACATACGATTGAACTTCCAACACAGATACCGATTGTCAATTCAGTCTTGTTCTTGATGGCCATCCAGATACTGGTTACGTGCTCTGCCGCGTTTGCCACGATGGGAATGAGGATAAGACCAATGAATGGCTTGGGCTAGAGCACTGTGTCAGAGGGGTGAAAAGGCAGAGGGGAAGCCCTAACCAGATGCCACCGCTCAGAAGTTTCTTCAATGGAAGCAACAACTGCACTGCTGTCAGAAACAGATGTGTGTGCAAACATGTACACTTACGATAGTCGGCGCAAAAGGAGGTGACGACAGTAACCGCAAGCAGCCTGTGAACTAGTTAGCCTCGGATTGAGAGCATATGTGAATACGCACGACACGCCGGCTGAGATAGTATTCATCTTTGGCTCCTCTTCCTCTTCCTCGCCTTCTAGTTCAGACTTGAACAGGTCGCCGTGTGTACCAAGTTGGAAGTAGAGGTATGCAACGTAGATGAAGAGCAGCAGGATGGCAGTTCCACGAGAAATGATCAAAAGTCCGTCGAGCGAGGGGTCTTGAGGGTTGGGAGGGGTATCATCATAGATTGGCAGCGTGCCATTCATGAGAGGTTGGATGCCAGAAGACTTGGCGGCATGATAGGCGGCGGGGATGACAAGCGCTAGGGCATGCATCAGAACGCGATTATAATGAACCGCCCGCACGAACTGATCACAGCCAAAGTCATTAGCGAGGCAGAGGTTTGCGCTGCAGTGACTTGGAAAGTAAGCTCGTGGTATTTGAGGCCACCTGTGCATGGAGATGAGAATGAGGTACCAACTGGTGATAGATCATACCAGCCAGGAACGAGCAACCCAGAACGAGGAGGAGGTTCGACAATATCGAGCCAAGCATCTGCGTGACCAGTTGTCAGGGCCCGCACGTCGATGGTGAAACTGTGATTCTCACAGAGGTTTGCACAATGCGAAGTTCGCCTGGAGGCACTGTGAGTCCAAAACTTTATAACTAAGTCTGAAAGCATACCCTGGAGCAAGGCAGCGACACCAACGATAACCTCGATCTACGTCATAACAGTGAAAGTGAGAACCACGGTTCGCGCGTGACGAGACAACGCACAGCATTGCCAAAGGACGCATTCAGCAGGCCAGCAAGAGTGTCCCCGAGCTCGGAGCTGAGCTGGGCCGAAGTCAGGACGAATAGGAGGTGTGCAACTGCACAAGCAACGTACTTGATCCGTGGCCTCACCGAGTAGCTGTGCAAGCGGGTGTGTGAGGACCGACGCAGATGAAACAATGTCTCAGCATACCTTTGCCAGCGGGAGGATGGCAAGGAAGCTAAAGCTAAAGCGATAGACAGCATCCCAGCCAAGGTGGTGCGAGATTACGCTGAGAGGGACGAAGACGAGGAAGATGTTGAACCAGGTCCCGAAGAAGAAAAAGCGCATAGATTGAGCAACGGACGGGCCATGCTGTGGGTTAACGAGCGCCTGGAAACGCTGACCGAAAGTCTGTGGGTGGTGAGCGCCATTCGCATCTGCAGGAAGGAGTGGGGTCCGGTCGGTTGCTGGATGACGCGTTTGTGAGATACGAGTGCCAGCGGCGTGGTATGTAGAAGAGAACTTGCGTGGCATGGTTAGAATAGATGTCTAGACGAGAGGTGGCGCTGAGGCGAGCGCGAGTTAAAAGGAGCGAATTGGTGCGGCCAAGACGTGTGCGTGCGGAAGTTGAATGCATTGCCGCTCCTTACTCGCTGACCGCATTGTCGATGCGTTCCAACAGACTGGTCATCGCGCGTACGGGTTTCACGCGGAGCGCGCATATTCCCGATACGAACTCTCCACAAAGCGGAAGTGATTGGGCAATGACGCCAAGGATACGCGCAGGATCCTCAAAGCCAAGACTATAGTTTGAATTCCACGCTATTACTATATGATGACAAAGATGTAGAAGGAATGGACGAGGAACTTGGCGCAGCCTGCGTTGCGCAAAGTGCCTCAACGACGCCAGTTCATCGTAAACCGACGCTGGTTGTTACAGCAGCAAAGATGCTACCGCTGCACCAACAAGAGCGACGGCAGAAATGGCAAGACGCGAGCTGGAGTCGTCTGGAGGGGCGGTGCCAATAGGATTGGCATTGTTAGTTGTCTTGGTCGCACTGGCACTGGCAGTGGAGCTGCTTTGACTGCTCTTGGTGTCGAAGAGCAAAGGGTTGTCGGGTTTTGCTACCCATTTGCCTTAGCATGGCGCATTAGCCAAGGATAAAATTCAACGCACTGCCTTCGGGTTTGACCTCGAATGGGACGCTCGTAGCCAGAACATTGCTTGGATTCTTGGCCTCATAGAAATTGATGATGTACCTGCGAAACGGTGACCTGTGAGCGTTGGTTGATCAAGTTCAGAGTCCAGACACAGACCCCTTCGCTACCCGGAGGGTCACTGCATGTGGTGTCAGCAAGCACGAGCGCAACCATTCATTAACGAAACTAACCATTGGTAACAGTGAACTGGTGCTGATCTGCCGCAGTATATTCCGCAATCTGCAAGGTGAATTTTAGAAAGCGGTGCCCGAGGACTCGGCAATCACGCGCACGGTGAAGTTTCCATTCAGCACGCTGCTGTCTGGGTGGGAGATGAAGATGCTAGTGGATGTCAAGTGGGGCTGGACAAGCGCACTACTTGTCACGTACGACATATTTTCGACGTCGCCCTTCTCCCAGGCCCAAGTGATATTGTTCTCCTACAGAGATAGGATTAAAACGAGGAAAAATAGGTGCTGGTAACACTCACAGTGAATTGGATCTACGTGAACAGATGGTCAGAAACGTGAAAGCGCGGACATGTGTGTATGTTAGCTACCCAGTAGCTGTCGCTATCAGGTCCAAGAATGTCGACTGCACGCGCAGATTGTTAGAACATCTGAGGATGAGGACGCGTTGTGGTATGCTTACACTTGGCTGCCGCATAAAGTCAGCCGAAATTGAAGCCACAGCAACTGCAGCAACGTACCATAGGCACAAAGTGCGAGAGTAGCAAGCGAGAGTGCGCGGATGGCGAGCATTGTTGTAAACGAGTGACGGTGCAGGTGTGGCGAGCTATGTACGGGGGGCAGAAGTTGGAGAAGGCAGGAGGACAACGATGGGCACTGACAACAGCCCGGGCCTGGTGCGAGTTTTTACCGTTGCACACTAGTCAGAAGTGCCTGATCGAGCATGCCTAATCACCGCGCACTCTCTCTCCGAAAATCTAGCTTGTATTCTTTGACAAACGTGCATTTAGTGTACAATGACAAATCGTACAAGTACAGCGGAGGAACATACGGGTTAGAATACAGGTGGCAGGACGACAGAGCGAGGGTCGCGGCGCGAGGGCGATCATACACTGCTGGTCGACGTTTGCGTGGTGATTGACGCTTGACTTGCGTCAGCTAGTGCATCTTCTTCTTCTTCTTCGTCATCTTCGTCGTCCTCGGCGCCATCATCAGCGTCAAGATCTTCCATGCTTGCGTCGAGATCATGCTCGGCCTCGGCCTCAACACCGGAGGCGCCGTTCTCACCATCATCAACTACAGACGCTTCACCTGCCGTTCCTTCGGACCCCTCTTCTGACGAGTCGGACGCAGCCTGCACAAGCGCGGATGGGTTAGCGGATAGGTGGACACGAGCGGTGAATGTAGGTCGCTCACGTCGTTCTTCTCTTCCTGAAGGGTCATCTGTCTTCCCAGAGGCACGAGGAACGAGAACCCACGATTGCGTATGGCGGCGATCTGTGCAAGGAATTCAGTTGGAGAACGATGCAACCCTCTTCACAAACACATACCTGTTCCTCAATCTCGGCCTCCTCTTCGCTGAGTTGGTCGAGCTCTTTGTTCAGGTCACGCCGCCCCGCAAGGCGCATCCTAAGACCGCGACCAGGTGGCTGAGGATGCGGGCGTGGCGGACGCGGTAGTAACAGCGGGAATGGCTGCGGAGAGGGTATCAGGGTTGGTGTCGCGACCGACATGGTTGGAACCAGGAGACCCGACAGTATTTCCGTCGGAGCTCAAGTTGTGGTTGCCCTTCAACCTCACATGAACGACCAATGGAACCGCGAAGGGCGCAGCCAACCCGCTCCGCATTCGAAATATCAGAAACCGCGCCATTCCACCAGCCGAGACTCACCATTGCTTCGTATTGGGAAAGATATCACACTCACCCGCGGCGTCGTCAGATGGGTAGGCATGCTCGCCTCTGTGCACAGTGCTTGATCTCATGAACCCAATTCAATCCGCTCCTCTGCAGAAAGCCACGGAAGCCCTAGTAGATCTAATCTGGAAAGCTGCTGGTGAGCCAGCGGTCTTGAGCTTAGTCCTTGGTGAGCCATTGTCCTCCCTGCGAGGCTTGGAATATTGATGCTACTTCTGCAGCAAAGGCCGACCAGGCTACAGGAAACAATAAAGGTGGACGCTATGTATGCATTCATATGGACGACGATGATCTACGGGATCGTATCACCTCGCACTCCCGCGACGTCCTCATACAACCAGCCGAATGGTCACAAATTTGGATCTCGCCATTCGTTACCGACAAGGTGGGACTCAAGAAGCTCTACAAACAGGATAGAAGGGCTCTACAACTTGATGAGGGTGTTCACGAAGTGGCATATGAAAATTTGCGGTATGCACGTCGTATCTTCAGTGCACCTGAGTGTGCTGGCTTAACCCTCAACCTGCCCAGGCTGCTTGCAAACGTCGCCTCGATGCGTTCGGAGTATATCAACCGCTTCATGCCTAACATTTTGCCGCCGGAGGTGCTTGTTGTCTGTGTCAAGAAGAGTCACTGGAATATGCAGATGCCGCTGTCCATCGAGGACAGGGTAGCTCGTCGCAATCCAGAGCCGCCTTTTCTGGGTTTAGATGTTACTGAGGGCTACATTGGGAGCTCTAACTCTCCCCGACGCCTTTTCTTTTTCTCGGCTGCGACAGAACACCTCCGAGATCCGAGTGGTCCAATGGACAGTAGCATCGAGGTAAGTTGTCTTGTATCGTTGTGTTTCCCGTCTGACTTCCATGAAGCGTCGCCCTATCGAAAATGCAAGCACTTATCTCGATGAGCTCGTTCTCTCGTCACGCGCAGGTTCAAACTGGCCGGTGTTTGTCGTTGCGATCAAGTCGGAATGGACGGACATCTCTAGACACATGATCAACTCAGCAATTGGCATGGGGGCTTGCAAAATCGAAGATTCCTGCTCTAGCATCACCAAATCTGTTGCCCGGGCCTTGACTGTACATCGCTCGAATCGTGCGCAAGACCGGCGTGCTCGTTCGCGTTCCCCATCGCGCGGGGCTGGATCGTCGTTGAGAATTCCCTCGCCCGACAGCCAGCCTGATGTTAAAGCAGCAGCTGTAGGCGACGTCTGGTTCTCCTTTCGTCTTCACCCGCTCGTCACATTGTTTATCGACGAAATTCATCGCGCCCCACGAAATCTTCATGGCGACGCACCTCGGTACCAGCATATTACGGGTTGCAGTGACGAGAATGTCGGCAAAAGCCAGTGCGCAGAGCGATTTCTTTGTGTTACTGACCGTTGACCATTACTTTCAGAGAACTATTCCACGCGTTTATTCGGTTGATTAAGGGACCCAGCGTGGCACAGTTCCTTGCAGGATGCACCGTAATCAATATTCCAGAGGAAGCGCCTATTCCCATACTAGAGCAAGCCGATCTTGACGTAAAACCAGTATTGGATAGCGACTCGGATGATGAGGTAGTCATGCTCCCTGCCGCGACGTCTGCTAGCACAGCATCATTCACCCAGACACCTGACACAACCAAAGGCGCAAACCCATATGATGATGATGATGACGATGACTGGTAGTGATCTTGAATGTCAGGCAGTGTCCGACGTCGGCACGTCTATGAGCACTCATATATGTATGTTGTCGAGATGAACTGACTTCCCGCCGTGCAATAACTAATACATAGGTACAAGATGTCTGCAATGCTAGCTTAGAGAGTGTGAGTGCAACAATCCGAGGGGAGATAACTAAAAGAATCTATGAGGAGTGTGCGAAAGCGGGCTGGGTGAGCCAGAGCTTCTGATGAAGCTCTTGGACGAAAGCAGCCTATAGCGTGTCAGACACCGCGCGGAAGAGGTCATTGCTCATACCTGGACGTCCGTGATGATCATGTGGAGGCCATCGACGAAGTCATTCGCTAGGCTCATACTCAGGTCGTAGAGGTTGACGCGAGCAGACCCAGGCAGGTCCTTGAGTGCTTGCCAGGCTTCGTGTCCGAACCTAGATATTGATGAGCGGTTGCGAAAGGGAATTCGGGCAGCAACAACGCACAGTGTCAAGCGCGGATTGACTCGCGCGTCTTTCCAGCCGTGGTTCAGCGGGTGTGATTTGGGAGGCAGAACCATCCTAACCGGACGCGCTGTGCTTCCCGTCCAGATAACGCGCGGCATTTTCTGGCCAGGGCATGCCTCTGGAGAGAGTTTCTTCGCTAGACCGCTAATGAGCAGGCCGAAATCGTGGACGGTGTACTGCCTGTCGTGGTCCGCTTCCCCCGTCATAACAAGGTTGTGATGGCTGGAACCCATGACCTGAGAGCTGGGGATGAGACGCAGAAAACAGTAACTCCAAAGAACAGCTCACGATGATATCGAACTCGCGGATTTTTTCGCAGCTCAGATCGAAGGTTGTTTCGCGGAGGACAGAGTCCCAAATGACTAATCAAAGGTCAGCGCGAGGTCGCCGCGCAAAAAGCCCAATGGACTGACAAGTCATGTTGACTGGGCCGAGGGATAATGTCTTCTTCAGCGCCTTCATGACCGGCTGCGCTTGTTATCAGGCTAGTCCAGACATCGCAGTGACAGTAGTTACCACTCGCTTGTACTGCGTCCAGTTGCCGGCATACACATAAGACTAGAGTATGATCAGGATATGGCGGTACGACAGGAAGGTGCGGCACGCACCATGACATCGAACGCATAGCGGACGTGCGAATCTCCCAAAAGAGAATGTTATGAGGCTTCCAACTTTGTTGAATAACGGCCGGGTCCTCATCAATGAGGAACGCTAACGAATGTATCAGCCAGTGCGAAGTGCTGTGCGATACAGGTTGCGACTCACGGCTTGTCCACCGACATCCATCTGGCTGGAATATGAACCCGTTGAACGTGTGTCTCTCCGACCAGTGAGCGCGAAGATAGCGACCCTTGGTTGCCTCCCGTCTTGAGCACTCGGGAACGGTGGAGAGGTACTTTTCGTCACTTGCAGACCTCCAGTCAGGCAGTGTAGGGATCGCGGATATCTTTGGGCAACCTTGCGCTGCGGTTGCGGGTGGCCAGATGGTTTGGCTTTGGCCGGTCAAAATGTACTTGCCCAGGTCCCATTGTAGCAACATGATCTCCGTCTCGTCGACTGCACGGAAGTTCTGTCGAAGCGTGTGAATGAGACTGTCCGACCGTGTCGTTGTGTACTCACCGAAAATGCCAAGTAGATGGTAACTTTCATTGGTCCTGCGAAAGCAAGGTTGAAAGGGTATTTGTACTTGCAATTGCCCAGGTACTGTCGGCGGTTTCAGAGTTGTGACTGACAGGTCCCTCGTTTCGCACGCTGCCACGCACCTCAGGATCAGTCTCGGTGGCCCATCGCTGCTCGCCGTCAATGTCGATATGGAAAGTGTCTGGCCCTCGCATTCGCAGAAGCTTATTCTCTTCCGGCTGGACAGGTACGGAGCGGTGAATGTGCGCGCACGCGCAGAGCCGCATATACGCGTACCATGAGCGATGGGTTTTTCTTCTCTGCGAGTTCACATTCCGTGGCGGATGTGCGCGCAATAGTAAAGTATCCCTGGTTGGCGACGTCTGGGGCGAAGCAGACCTGTACGTCCAATTTGACATCAACTTGCGTTGACATGGTTCTGAGGTTGTGCAAGACATTCGTCAGTAAGATATATATAACAAGACACGAGACACGCACTGGCAGATGTGCTCTCGAGTCGAGAGTGGCGCGGCCGGCAACAGTGGGTTCGGGCATGTCGACTTGCCAAAGTAAGACCCGAAACGACTGAACGAATAAGATGAGGCACTGTTTGGTCCAGGTATGCTGGACGGCGAGAGGTAGACGAATGTCCCAACGATCACCAGAAGCAGCCCTGCAATCAGGACAGTCTGCGGTCGACGGGCCAACATCGCGAAAGGAAAGTGGAGAAGAGAGAAGATACCGCGGCGCAGACACGCCGGCTTGCGCGCGGAACGGTAAGGGACCGATGGTAAGTCTAACTCGACATTAGGTCTAATATTGGTTGACAAGTGCAAGTTCAGCTGGGCAAGACAGTCTCATCTTCACGGTTGAACCCAACGATATCACATCTTAAACACAATGTCTTATTCGTCAACGCGTTCACCAGGCTGAAAGCTCGGCCTCGGAGAACATTCATCTGCTAAGAGAATTTGATGCTATGGCTCTGCATCTGCACACGATGCGACAGTGTGTGAGCATCGTTCGTGCGTAAGGACGAATGTCACTGACTGTTATTTCTCCACCACGATAGCTGCCACGTTTCTTCTTATTCTTCTCTTTCCTGAACCCGGCACCTCGCGTGACAATCAAGTCTTCGTGCGCCTTCTGTCCGTAGTCGTTGGTCGGACGGGGCTATGTGATCGTCAGAAAGCTGACGCTGTCCTGTGCAAGAAAAGTCTACCTTGCTCTCGAATGTGTTGTCCTTTAGCCTGGGATCGTAATACGCGACCTGGTCAGCCTTGATGCGCGAAAAGCGTTCGTTTGTTCTGCGGTCAGCCTTTTCTCCTCCAGCCGGCACTGGTGCTTCGCGTTCCGTTGACTCGACCGAGGTGACGACCGCTTCACCAGTACCAAGCTTGCGCTTCTTCACCGCGCGCACTTCTTCAGCTGTTTCAGCTGGTGGATTGAGAGCGGCAGTAGACGCTGTCTTCGACTTTGCTGGAGCCTCATCGTCAGACGACGAGTCCGATGATTCAGACGAGCTGGAGCTGGAAGAGCTCAAGTTGGTCAATTTGTTCTTGGGTTGTGATGCAGCAGCAGCCTTCGTTGGGATAGGTTTCGCAGGGGGTACATCCTCAGAATCGGAGGAGGAGGAAGACGAGTCGGAGGAAGAATTGCTCGAAGATGTTGGAGCCACCTTCCGCTTGGGCGGCAGTGTAGCAGCAGCCTTTGTCGGGACTGGCTTCGCGGGATGCTCATCATCAGAGTCAGAGGACGACGAGGACGAGCTTGAAGAGCTCGCTTCTGCCTTCTTCAGGGCGGTTTTGGTCGTTGCGGATTTTGCAACAGGAGTGGGTTTTGGCGTGTCGTCTTCAGAAGAAGAACCGGTAGACGAATCTGTGTCTGAGCTAGATGGTGTGGGGTGCGGCTTTGGCTGCGTTTTGGATGCTGAAGTGCCAGAGGTCGAACGGGACGATGTTGCAGGCTTTTGTGAGGCAGACTTGGTCTTTTTGTCATCGCCGCTTGAGAGTGTCTTGTGAGAGTCGGTTGGGCTAGATTTGACGGCGACTGTAACCTTGCGCGCGCCGATACCTGCTCGAGCAGGTGGCGCTGAAGACGTGATAAGTTGTCAGATGGTATGGATTAGCCTTCGACTTACATTCGGACTTTCGCTTAGACACGGCCGGCGCAGCTGGTTTGACAGGCTTGACATCCGACTCACTGTCGCTATCACTGCTCGAAGAGGATGATGATTCTGAGCCTGCAATGCAAAGATTCAGACTCCGAGACAATGCATGAGTGTAGCTTACTGCTTTCAGAAGAGCTCGACGAGGACGATGCTGGGTCAGAGTGAGCGAGCAAACATTCGCGCTGAGTGATATGCGCACACGACACGTCCAACTTCGACGTATTTTCGATAGCTGAATTTAATATGGGTCAATAGAGCGCGATGATTCTGCGCAGGAACGCACGCTGAGCCTCAATAGGTCTATTGCAATATGTATAAGTAGAATTTTCAGCGCCACATGAAAATAACGCACTTGGAGGTCTTTCCAGCGCGCCATGCCTGAACAGCGTCTTCAAGTTCTTTACCAGCGCGTTTGGCAGCGGCGTCTTTGAGGACAACGACAGCAGACGGTGCAGCCTGTTTCACTTCCTGGGCAGCCTTGGTGTTCCCTCGAGATTTGAGGAAAGCATAGACAAGAGAATATGTCGCTGTAAGTGCACGGTAAGGTGCGCGATCATGCGGTAGGCATCTTGCTATCCTCACCGGCAGTGTTGTCGTCGGATGTACCAGACATCTTGACTTGAGAACAAGTGTTGAGCGGACACGGCCCGCGCCGGCGCGCGCATCCCCCTTTTCTACATACCACCATGGGTATCAAAGGTCTCCCCACGTCCGAAGCGTCCTTTGACGGATCAGAACTTCGAGTTGGCATTGTGCATGCGCGATGGAACAAGGAGATCATCGATGCGCTTGTCACCGGCGCGATAGAGAAGCTCAAGGAGCGTGGCGTCAAGGAGCATAATATCACCGTCCAGAGCGTTCCCGGCAGCTTTGAGCTCCCGCTTGCAACGTCAAAGTTAGTAGCGTGTCTATTTTCTGGCGGCAGTATTGTCTGAACGCGACAAGATTGATTGCCGCGTCACAAATCCAGGCCAACGCGACAGCGGACGATCTGCTTGGTGCCAGCATTGGACCATCGTCCGCTGCGGCTGCAGACTTGAACTCGACGACAGTTGTCATGCCTTCGCAGCCGTTTGACGCGGTGATCTCGATTGGGGTGCTCGTCAAGGGCTCGACGATGCATTTCGAATATATCTGCGATGCTGTGTCACACGGCCTCATGAAGGTCCAGCTCGAGTCCAACACGCCCGTCATCTTTGGCGTGCTCACAGCTCTCACGGAGGACCAAGCGCTGGAACGGGCGGGGTTAGGCAAGGGTCAGAACAAGGGCCACAACCATGGCGAAGACTGGGGTCTTGCGGCCATTGAGATGGGCCACCACAGCAAACTGTGGGCGACGGGCAAATTTGCCTGAATGAATTAGGGTGGCGACTCGTGTACTCGTAGTGACTCTGATGCATTAGAGCAACCAATGTCAACAGCGTTCGGCGGGTTTGGCGCCACAACGGCTGGGATCGTCGCGGGCGGGCGCCTAAATTGGTTAGACTCCTGCTTTCTTGCTTTCCTTGGTGGTCGGCCTTGCACGCGTCTGCGATGGCACCACCGTGGCACCCGATGCCACCATGGGACTGGCCACGCTATCTGCTGAACCAGAGCGCTGTTGATGTCGTGTTTGCCGACTTTGCGGTGGCGGGTGGCGACGATCCTGCGGGGGTGACTCGTCTGCTCAGCAACGCCGACATCTCACAAAGAATTATTGTCGAGACAGCTTACAACGGCACTTCCACCTGGAGATTCGTCCCCCGCGCGATACTAGTTGGGGTCGTGGATGAGGGCGCGTGGCCGCGCCAGGTCAAAGTGCCGCACGGCTACGAGACGCTCACTCGCGATTTCTGGGACATGTGCAAGCTCGACCCCCGCCTGCGTTGCATCATCGACCATGACGGCCCATCTGTCACGCACGTCAATCCAAATCCTATAGACCCCGAAGAAGGCCGTAGCGCAGCTCATCCTGTCGTTGTGGACGACGACGAGGTAGCTCAGTCTGAGGACTCGCCTACCACCTCTGGCTCTCCACAACCCCCGCGCAACCGGCAATCATATGGCTCAACATCTTCCGCTCCAGTCGATACCGAGTCAGAGGGCGAAGATAACGTGCCCGCGCCAACGGTGCCTCAACCTTCACCCTCGTTCACCCCTCCGACAGAACCCGAACGCGCAAAACTCAAACGAAAGGCGTCTGCTTCGCCGGATGGTCAGCGCGAGACCAAGTCCCGTCAGTATCGTGAGCGTTCGCCCAGCATCATCTCCGTCAGCAGCGGTTCCGATACGGAAACCCCTTTACGACCGCGACGACGAGCAAAGCGCCCTATTCCCAAGTGGAATTATCCTCACACTGCCCAAGAAACATATACCCACATTCGATTTGGTTCCGAATATTACAATCGGTCTGATAATCGACAGCAACGAATGGCTAGTCTTCGACCAAACACCTCCACTCATACCACTCACCATACAGCCCAGCGTCCCAACGCCCCAGGATTCTCCGATGATGATGATGCTGAGGAAGACGCCGTGCCACCCATGCCCGACTTCCGACGGCCTACTGTGCCATTGCGAACCAGCTCCCTTACCGCAGGTCTCAGTCTGTGCCGGTGTCTGTATCTCCCTCAGCGAATGGCCGAACGACCGGAACTAGCGGAGCGCGTGCCTCCGGTCATGTCTCTGACAGCGAGCACAGTGCCAAGCCTCAGCAAGGCACTGCTTCCCCAGGAAGTACGAGAGCCAGTCCTGCTCCGGGGAAAAAACGTAGAGGTGCGTCGGAAGTACAGACCGCACCGGCTTCGCCACACGTGCTGAGAACCTGTACAGCATCTCAGTCGCCGGAGGTAGTTGAGATCACTAACCCATCCCCCGAGACTCGTGCCAAGCGACCGCGAACCCAAGGAAGAGAGCCAACGCCGGGTCGCCATCCAGATAAAAAAGCTCGTAGGCAGCGCAAGGCCGAACGTGACCAACTCTTTCGTGAGGCCCGGCCTACTGCTAATCTTAATGGCGAAATTCCTCCCTTCGAGGACCCATGGTCTCAGTATCATGAGTTTAACCCGGACGCGGCGTCCCAAACGCGGGAGGAGCATTTCACCCAAGGCACGGAGTGGCTCTGGCTTCTCCAACTGGCGCGAGGCAGGGACGGACGAGAGCGACGACGATGATAAACAACGTCCAGACATCGACGAGTCTCGTCGCAAACTAGCCGAGTTGGAGAGGGACCGCCTATCTGGGAAGAGGCCGCACGAAGAAGGAAGGTCGAGGAGGAGTTTGCGAAGAATCAGGCGAAGCTGAAGGCCGAGCGGGAGGAACAGCATGCGCGCGCAAAAGGCTGCTCGAGAAGAAGCTGCTCGCCACAAGCAGGCCTGAGTGGGCGCGCTACCAGAAAAGAAGGCCGAGGAGGACGCTCGGCGTGCCGCGACGTGCACAACATGAATATACGAGGAACACGTACGGAGCATATGGACGCACTCAGAGTGGCACTTATTACAGTCATTCGACGAACTGGGAAGGGTTTGCTGGCCCGTCTGGGTCATCGAAAGGTTCAAGCAGGACCTACGAATACGCTCGCGCGGGCCAGTCTGACGCGCGAACCGCATATACTCAGCGAAACGCCCACGCAACGGTTCAGCAGGCGTGGCAACCCAAACAAGCTCTCGAGTGCTACAACAAGTTGTGTGCAGCGTTCGATGGGGCCAAGTACACCGAGGATTCTGTGTTGAAATTCAGCGCGATACCCTGGCCGGTTCTTGAGAGGCCACCAGTGCGCATCGCCGACCTGGATTGGGATGCAGTGGACAAATTCTTCAAGTCTGTCAAACTGCTTCTCACTGGCCACGAATACGACACCCTCGTGGACAAGTCGCACAAGCGGTTCCATCCTGACCGCTGGCGCGCGAGAACAGGTGCATATAAGTATCTCGAAGGCTCGGAAGACGCCCGAAAAGAGGTGGAAACCAAGGTGAATATGGTTAGCCAAGTGATCACGCCTCTGTGGGCTGAGCGGAACCGGTGACCTGTGTCTACTTCTACTTGTTGCTTCTATAATATGCGGACTATATTCATTAACATTGATCTTGAGCTGTCTCGTTCTAGGCTGCATAGTTGAATTTGAATTTCCTGGGTTGGGATCCCGGGTGCGCCGTTCGTGAGGGACGGAGTTGCTAGCAGCTCTTTCCCTCTGTGTCGCGTTGTCTGATCATGTTGGTGGCAAGTGGCCTCGTAGCACTTGCAGCATTTGGTCCTCTACTTTCTTCTGCAACAAGAACGCCAGTAAAACGCGATTATGCTGCCTCAGACTACTACGTGGTCGAGCATGATCCCGCCAGCCCGGTGTCTATCCAAGAGCTGGCCTCTGCACTCGGTGTCAATGTTGTCGAACAAGCCGGCGAGCTAAATGATCACTACCTGCTCAGCACGCCAAAGCATACGTTGCGCAGTCGGTCGGAGGACGATCGTGTGCTGAACCGCCTGCGGGAGCTGCGGCGGCTGGCTCGACGCGACTCGTCTGCAGGCCGGCTGGACTCGCGGGCGTTGGACAGCGTGCACCACGCGAAGCGGGTTGTGGACTCGGTACTGTTTATCGAGCGCCAGGCTCTACGACAAAGGATAAAGCGCGACGACTCGCACCTACAGCCCCATAGCATAGCACACCCTCCGCTGGCTGCACGCGCACCCCCGCCCATCCCACCCCCGGCCACGGATGACAGCAAAATACCCAAATTAGCCGCTGTTGTCGAGAAATTCCACATCAAAGACCCGATATTTGGTGACCAGTGGCACCTCGTCAACGACGACATGCCACGCAACATGATGAATGTGACGCCGGCGTGGGCAGCAGGCGTTACCGGCAAGGGTGTCATTGTCGCCATGGTCGATGATGGCGTGGACTTTACCAGCGACGACCTCGCAGCGAACTATGTGTGTCGGACCCGTTTCAAGCAGTGTTGTGCTTGCCGATGCTGAACTTTCGTACTCTGTTTTTAGGACGCAGCAGGCTCATACGACTTCAACGATCACGACCCATTTCCACAGCCAGTGCTCTTTGACGATCATCACGGCACCCGCTGTGCCGGAGAGATTGCGGCAGGCAAGAACGACGTGTGCGGCGTTGGCATTGCCTACGAGAGCAAGATTGCCGGCCTGCGCATTCTCAGCGCGCCGGTCACTGATGTTGATGAAGCCGCCGCACTCAAGTACGCCATTTAGTATTCTCGTACGGTACACCTGGGGCCGCGAGCTAACGCTTGCGAATGTTCCAGCTACGGCTTCCAGAACACATCAATCTATAGCTGTTCCTGGGGACCTCCTGATGATGGCCGCTCAATGGAAGGACCATCTTACCTCAACAGAAAGGCCATGCTTAACGGCGTTCAGAATGGGAGAGGAGGCAAGGGATCCATCTTTGTTTTCGCCTCAGGAAATGGCGCCTCGTCCGGCGATCAGTGCAACTTCGATGGTTATACCAACTCCATCTTCAGCGTGACTGTCGCGGCCGTAGATTACAAGGGTCTGCACCCTTACTACTCAGAAGCGTGCGTGGGAGGACAATATCTAACCTTGCAACTAACTTGCGATTGTAGTTGTGCAGCGAACATGGTCGTAACATACAGCTCGGGCGGTGGTCGCTCCATCGTGAGTGCCATGACATTTACTCCTTGCAGTCTGCTCACCAACTTTCAGCACACCACGGACGTCGGCAAGAACACTTGCTCAACCTCTCACGGAGGCACATCTGCCGCCGCCCCTCTCGCGAGCGCTGTGTTTGCCCTTGCGTTACAGATCAGGTTTGTCTAGTTGTGTTGCTGCAGACCGTCATTGACAGAATGGCCGCAGACCTGATTTGACCTGGCGCGACGTTCAGCACCTCTGCGTGCGCGCCGCCGTGCGCATCAACCCCGAGGATCCAGACTGGGAAACAACAGCGGCTGGACGGCCATACAGCTACAAGTACGGGTACGGAGTTCTCGACGCCGGCCTCTATGTGGAAGCCGCCCGCAACTGGAAAGTCGTCAAGCCGCAGGCATACCTCGAACTCCCGACGGTCGAGCTCGCCAACGGCGATATGACGGCAGATGGCAAGATGACTGGCGGCGAACCTATTGTCGCTGGCGGTGTCCGCAACAGCGTTGAGGTTACGAGCGACAAGCTGAAGGCTGCAAACTTCGAGACACTCGAACATGTCACTGTGAAGGTACGGCTCGTGATTATCATTTGTTGCTGCCAGCTCATCGTGGTTGCATATAGGTGTGGATCTCGCACCCTCGCCGCGGAGATGTGCAGGTCGAAGTGACCAGCCCTGGTGGCGTCAAGAGTATACTGGCCGGCACCCGCAAGTATGACGAAGACAAGAACGGCTTCGTTGGCTGGCAGTTTTCTACCGTGAAGCACTGGTATGTTGATATCTTCACGGCAAATTCAACTTCTAATACACATCCAGGGATGAGAATCCCGTGGGCAACTGGACTATTCGAGTCTCTGACCAGGAGCAGCCAGACCGCAAAGGCTTCTTCCTCGGCTGGGAGATGACACTTTGGGGCTCTGCGATCGATCCCGCGAAGGCGACTCCTTGGAAGCTGCCTCGGCCCACAGCTGGCGACGATGCCGAGGAGGCGACAACGACGACGACGACTTCTACAGTGACGGCTCAAGAGACCAAGCAACACCCGAAACCTACCGAGGGTCTTCCGAGCGACGCCCACGAGGCGCCGGGAGAGGCTCACAAGCCTGCTTTCGATGTCAAAATCAGCACAACCGTCTCCACATCTGCTACATCGACTGGAACTCCTGCAGTGGATGAAGGCTACTTCTCGGGAATGGGTGGCTTGCTCAAGAGCCAAACGTGGGTCTTTGTCTCTCTTGGCGTGGTGGCCATTTTTGCGCTCCTGGCTGGCCTCTTCTTGTGGAGGCGACGTGCGGCGCAACGGCGTGCACGCGCCCAGTACGGACGTGTTGCCGAAGAGGAAGACATCGGCATGCGCTCCGTTCGGCGCGGCGGACAAGGCACGAAGGAGCTGTATGATGCCTTCGGCGAGGTCGACGACGATGAGGAGGATGCAGATGAGAACATGCGTCTGACCGGCGCGCGGGAGCATACTCCTTTGGGCTTCCATGACGGTTTCCTCAACGACGACGATCCAGCGAGCGCGCGCTCGCCGCACCCTACTGTGTACCGCGACAACCCCCTGCGCGAGGAGAGCTCTCGTCATCTCAGTGCCGAGACTAGTGAACTTCCTCCGAGAGAAGAGGCCCCAAGTCCCGCAAGCGGGAGCGGCGACGGTAGCTGGGAGCTAGAGGGCGACGCGCGAAGCAGGTAGATTGCGGCGCGCCAGTGTGTCCATATGTACTCGGGATGGATAATTTATCGCAGGAATGTATGTGCCCTGCACACGCCGCAGCCATATGTTGTGCAGTCTATTGTAGCTGATGTACATGGACTGTGGTCTCATAGAATGTTCTAATCGTAAGACCTTGGCCGGAAGCATGGGCGACTTGAACGGATACGCAAGTTGTGGATTCACGTATAAGTAGTACAAAGACTGAAGGACATCTTTGAAGCGGTTCATCGGCGTCGAGGAGCACTCGGAGGGGGTGGCAAGAGTGGTGGTGCTCCCCCACCTCCAGAGGAACTACCCAGCAGGTTATTGGCTGCCGCTTTGTTTCCGAGAAGCCCACCAGACTTGCCACCAATATGGACGGTGAATGTCTGGCCCTCCTTGAGACTGAAATCCTTCTTCTCGGCGGGAAGATGGGGGGAAGGACCAACTGGCCCTTCGTCTGCAGGCTCCTTGAGACGTGCTTGACGTCTTGAAAACAATATGTCAGTACTTCCCAGGGCACTAGCAAGAGAAAGAGCACGGACTTGTCCCAATCCTGAAGCGACACCTGGAAGTCGAATGCATCTGTGAACGGTGTCAATATGACGAAGCGTCATGTATGACTTTATTCGAACCAGGGCGTTCCGCAAAGCCCATGCCGATGTAAGCCTTTCGACCTTGATCTTCTACACGCAGCACAAAGTAACGAGATGAATCGAGGACAGCCTCTACGCTGCGGCTGGTGGCTGAATATGGAGCTTGGGCGAACACTGGGAGCAAGAGTTGTCGACAAAGGACGAGTATGAGCAATGGCCGACTTACCTGCGCCTTTTGGAACGTAAATATGGTTGTGTAATGTAAGAACTCAGGGGTTCGCACCAGTTGAGGCATCCTCGAGCTGAATAGTCAAGCCAGTGGACTGCTCGAGAATCCTGAGACGGCCCTTCCAAAGAGGGTTGCCGAGATCACCCCACTCCTGGGCCTTGTAGCCTTCGTTCTTGGTGCGCGGAGGGATCTTGAAGACTGGCCAAGCGTTTCAGCGGCGACGTGCAGAGGGATGTTGACGAGCACACGGACCGTTCACCTCTCTGCACATGTAGACGATGGACTCGATTTCGCCTTCTGTATCCATAATGGGCTGAGGGGGATCGCAGCGCGCACGTGTTTGAAGTTGTGTGCGGAGGACAAGAAGAGATGATCGGACTTGATACACTGTGGATCCTTTCTTTCACTCGGCCATGGCAGGACGATTGACGCCACCCACGACCGAGTCTACGCCGACACTCGCGCCATCCGTGTACTCGACTGCCCTCCAGAGCCTCGTCGAGCTCGCAAAGCGCAACGATCCAATCGCATTCGTCGCCGCTGCAGAGGACATTGAACTCGTGCGCGCATCTCTCGCCACATTGCCCGTTGTTCCCCATCCTGACGTCTACCAGCGTGGTCCCGCACTCGATCCCACCCGTCTTCTCATCGCAGTACCCCTAGTGCTCGCCTATCTCGTTCGCGATGATGTGTACGCTATTCTACATACCTATCCAGCCACACGTTCTGACATCGAGAACACCGCAGCCCGCCCGCGCGATTCGCATTAACTCGCCTACCGCCAGCGCTGCAGTCGGAGCCTCTAGCCAGCCATACCTTCAATCTCGTCGCATCAACCGCAGAACGCAAATATCCCAATGTCTACGCGCGTGCCGTGGTTCTGCGCGAGTTCTGCGAAGCCAAAGTCGACAATCCCGCATTCGTCCAGCTCATATCCGTTCTCCTAGATGCATTCATCGGTGAGCACCTTGTCCCGTAGTTCGGACGAGTTCATTCTCACGTTGTTGCCACAGATGGTTTCCGCAAGCGTGCTTTTGATCTGGTCTCGAAATCGTACTCTTCTATCCCACTCAATCTTGCACAATTCTACCTTGGCCTGCCAGAAGATCGTCTCGTCGCAGGTATGCAAAACTTCTTATCTGCCGTCCCTCTTGCTCATGGATGGATGGCAGAAACCGGCAAAGTCGGTTGGACGTATGCCAACGGGCTCCTCACGCCTTCGAAGCTGCAGGGTGCCATTTCTGCACAAAACTTCGGTGAGAGACTCGACTACAGTAATCTGTTCCAAGCTCATTCAGTGTCAGGCGGGAATCCTTCAACCGTCAAGACCTTCGAGCAAATGATCGACGTTGTCGCGCAGCTCGAGGGCGGAGCCTGATTTTACCTTCGATCTTTTCGTGGCTTGTACAATACCAATACAGCGAATGAAGTGTGCCTCGCAAAAGATGCAACGTCCAAACTGTCAGCGAACAATGAAAGCCCTGTCAAAGTCGTCTCGGGACGATCCTGCTCAACGTTGTTGCGAGCGTCCTCCACTTCGAGTGGTCACAGCTCGAGATATCCGGCACATCTGCTAGGAAGCGAAGATAGACAGAACAAAAACGAAGTTCTTCGTCTTGCCGACTCCTCGAAGTGGTGCAATCCTTGAAGGCCGTGATCTTGATTCCATTCCCAGGGTTGAGCGCAAAGTTTCGACTCTAAATGAAGAAACAACATCAGCTCCCGATCTATGAAATCTGAAGAAGCACCAGACGGACCAGGTCGTCGATGTGGATTGTGTTTGCCGCGTTATATTGTGGCAGAAGGTTCCAGATGATCTTCAACGGCTTCACGGCGTGCTTGTACTCCTTCCCATCCCTGATGCTGTAGACCTAAATCAGGCGTGAGAAATTCATAATATCGGTTCTTGATACAACCCAGACCTGGAACATGATGGACTTGTCCAGTACTGCAGGTTGTAAGCTCCGGTTCTCGTTTCAGCGCAGTACAAACACCCACCGAAGGAAATCTACGTATTGAACAACACCATCAGCAAACGCAGGTGCTTGGCGTGAATGCCGCGCACTCTATATGGTTTATCCCCGCCGACCATTCCGAGCTCGACGAGCTTCACCTCTAGCCAGCTCCAAGATGTCTGAGACCAGATTGCTTGGAGCGCGTAAGGGCAGCGCAATGAGGCAGTGGAGCGAGCGCACCGATGTCGAAGTGTTCATAAGCGGCGGCAAGAAACTCGTGCAGACCGGGCCGCGCGCACTGAGCGGCAGGAAGGGCCCCTGTTGTCAGAGGCTTTGTATCTACAATGGCTGAAAGGTTACAATGAGTATAACCGGTCAGGTGATCGTTCGGCGTCCGCTTCGTAGCACATACTGTAATCGATATCTGGGCACAACTGTCAGTAAAGGAGCAAAATGTCATGCAAGAAGCGGCGAACCGAGAACGAGTAGCTTCTTGCCAGGTCGAGGTGGATTCATGATGTTGAGCTGTAACGTGTTTAGTGGAGCTGGAAAGACTTATAGAATGCTCACATACTTGCAGCTTCTTAGTCATCTCCTTAACCTTGCGTACGTTACGTTGATCATGAGCGAGAGCGCGAGCTGCTGCTGGGTCGAGGTCGGGCTCAAGATCATTAATCACCTCAGGCAGGTCGTCGAGATCTGACGTAATGAACATGAACGTCGACACCTAGTGAATCACACGAGGCCGGGGTAAACACACCATCTGGATCGACCAGCTCCTCGCCAGAAGGTGTTCCTATTAGCGTCAACTTCTTGCCAACCGCCAAGTCGGCACTGCAGGATGGACGGCTGTGTGAATGTGGCGCAATAAAGAACGACACACGAACAGTTTGCTCCCATCAAATGGCAGGCGGCCTTTCGACAATCCGGACAGCCCAAGAATCTTCTGTCGCTCTATTGGCACCTTGGTGAGGTTCTGTATCGTCGCCTTGAGGTCGATAACGCTGCCATCAAGCAATGAGCCACAACCACCTAGCGAGACGCAATAACAATATTGGGGCATTACCAGTCGCTCTCTGCAATCTTAAACTCGAGGGTTTTGCCCATCCACGAGAACTTGAACTCGAGAAGTTTCTCTATGACGGGCTGTACGTCCGCATCGCCGTTGCTGCCTGTGTCTAAAGCTGGAGGCAACGACGCGCCGCGCTCAGCACTCGTCGGCGCAACGTCCGTGGACGATTGCAGAGCCACATCTGTAGTCATAGACGTGGCTATTAATTCCGTGCGGACAGTGTGCGAACATGTCGCCTCTGGAGTCGACATCGGGGGTCGAACTGATTCAAGGCGGCGACAGGGAGGCTCAAAGGAGGCGTTCGGAATATCGCGAGACTTTGAACACGCTTCAACTCCCGCTCCTACTATCATCTCCCACGGTGTTTAACTCACGCGTTTGTTGGACTAGATACCTCTTCCCTTCCGTGAAGCCTTGAGAGTGCATTGCTTGGGGAGTGTATCAGTCCTTCCAGGCACGGAATAGTCCCAACATGCCATGCGCACTGTCAGTACATCTGATTAGCCGCAAGACTATGCCAAGGCTCCTGCCATTTATACGACGGATCAGCAAAACACAAGCTGACTGCGCAAATGCTGTAACTCGCACTCGGCTTCCGCTCAAGTTCCTCAATATCCCGGGGCGCAAACGCCGCTGATCGTTCTAGTCGTTGTCGGACACTCGTCGGACACTCTACTCTAGCCTCTCAGCTTCCCGTGCCGAGGATTGCTTTACATTTTTCAAGTGTTTGAACGTAGCTGCCCATCAGAACAAGATCCCGAGGAACTGTGTTCGGAGCATGCGCGGCGGGAATTCGCACACCTTGACGAACTATTCGAGGCTCTGGCAGGACTCCAAACTTTGCAAACAAGTTATGTGGTCCTGCGGCCCAGGGGAAAACTTCTGTGTGTGTGTGACGCGTGGCCGAACGGATCACCTTCCATCGAAGAGTCGCCGCTTTAGAGATCCCGCGAGACAACGCTGGATGCCATTCTCTCCGGCCCTGTGTTTGCATTTTCCACGTGGCTTTCTGACATCCTTGTATTTTTCTGCGGACTCGAAGATCAAGAGTCTGACACATCTGACCGTGCCTGGAGGCATCTGCATCTGATCTCAAACCTAGCATTGCTGGTATAAATGGCCAGCGGACTCACATTGCTTCTTTCCTTCGTCGCATTGCGCTTCATCTTTCGCAATGGCGAGTTTCTTCTCTCAGGTGCTCGTCCTCATCCTGCTGTCGGCATTCACCAGGGCTCTCGACTTGCTCGACCTGGCCAAGGTGCGCACAGGCGCTTCATACTTCTAGCACCCGGTGACCCACAAATTAGCTAAAGCGGAACGTGACGACGCCTCTTGGGACCATCGGTGGTGTCTCAACGATCTCTGGGGTCGAGCGCTTCGTCTTCAAGTATGCAACTGCAGCTCGCTGGGCAGCGCCGCAGAACGTGACTACACTGGTCTCGTCGTGCGTGTTTCGTATAATATCCTATGACTTTCAACTTTACTCACCTCATTTGCATTCATAGGACCTCGTTGCCCCCGGTTTGCCCTCAGCCTCTCCAGGACGGTAGTGGAGACTGGACCGGTGTGGAGGACTGCCTCTACATCGCGCTCTATGCACCGGACAACCTCAACGGTACCGCACTTGTTTTGTACGTCGCTTTATCCCTGTCGCATAATCGTACCGACTCTCTTTATGCAGCTTCCACGGCGGATCGCTCCTCGTTGGTGGTGCGAACGACGCGGCTATTGAGGCATCAAAGCTCGCGTTAGCCACGCAGTCTGTTGTTGCAGTTGTGCAGTATAGGCTCGGTGTCGTGGGTAGCCATCATATATCGTTAACGATCGGCTCTCACGCTTTCCATTGTAGCTCGGATGGCTTCCTCCGGCGAGCAGCAGCAGTGCGACCAACCTCGGCCTTCGCGACGCTATTGTAGCTCTTCGCCTTCTCAAAACTGTTCTACCTGCTTTTGGTGTCAGCAATATTGCTATCGGCGGACACAGTGCCGGCGGCCTCATAATCAGAGCTCTTCTCGCCACGCCATCCGCCGCTTCGCTGTACAACAAGGCTATTATGCTGTCGGACCCAATGGTATGGACATCTTTCTCATGTCAAGCGCGGTGCTGACGTACTGCACTGCAGAACTATGCGATGTACAACGCTTCGACATTGACGACCCTCCAGAACAATTTCTTTCCTAATCTCGGCTGCTCAACAACTGACGCAGCTTGCCACAACGCGCTCTCGCTTGGCAGCATCTTGACCGCACAAATCGGATTTACTCCAGCTGACTATGATGGGTCTACTGCCGGTATGTTCTGCCAGAGAACCTGACTCTGAATGCACAACTGATGGCGGCATTCAGGACCAATTCCTTACCGCCCGATCAAGGACGGCTCTCTGGTCACCTCATCGTTGACTACCACGTTTCCTTCTACCTTGAAGCCTGTTCTTGTTACCACCGCACACGACGAGGGTGGCGCACTCATCTATGGCCAGGTTCCTGCCTTACCCGCGGAGTACTTCCCAGCAGGTATGGCTTGTCAGATTACAGTAATATACCGTTTGGCTGACAATCAATTAATAGTCCTACCGGGTGTCTTGCCTGACTTCCGCGCAGATGCTGTTTTGAACTCGTCCTACTATACATTAGACACTAGCGACGACGACACGCTCCGCTGGACCCTGAAGAACGTCGTCACGGACCTTGGTTGGAAGTGCGCCGACTGGACGTTTGCCAAAGCTTGGGCAGCCCGCAGCGGCAAGGTCTGGACAGCTGAGATTCTGCGGGGCGGGATCTACAGCAGCAACGCAGACATAGAGTTCTGCTCCGACTCGGAGCTCCATGTGTGCCATCAAAACGATCTTCCCATCGTTTTTGGGACGGCACCCTCCCCAACGTTGACTCAGTCCAGCCTGACCACCGAGCTGCAAGCCCGCATCAAGATGTTCATACGGGACACCAACCCCAATGCACCAGGATACGCGACCTGGTCGAAGACCACGGCTAGCAATGTCAATCGACTATCCTTGACGGCGACTAGTGGCGCGACGGCTTCCGCATCAGGGCCATGCGCCGACTTCTGGGGCACGCCTACCGCGCCGTTTGATTGGCAGATCTGGGGTTTGTAGACATATAATCAACCCCTGCGTCGTACTGTACATATTCATTCCGAGAGTCCTCGCCTTAGGCGCGAGCTGGCACGCCGCGCGTGTATTTCTGAGTTCCTATAGCCTACAACCGACTAGAGTCACGGTCGTAATGAAATTGTTTCGATAGCTCGATGCCCTTGCCGAACAGTTCTTCATCAATATTGACGTGCAAATCGATATCTGTGGCGAGCTGAGAGTTGAAAGTGAGCGTTTTGCATAGGATTCCCCAGAAGGGTAAAAATACTGACTCCAGCTTTGTCAAAGTTTACCACCGCGCGATGAAGCGAGCCGGAATTTCCGCCTCTTATCTCATCGCCTTCGTAAGTGAGAATAGCCCTCCCGTTTGGAGCTCGTTCTTTCGCAGCAACTGGGTTGAAGACGCGACTGCCAAAGGATCCGTTGCAGACCGTACGCACAAGGTCATCTTGTAGTGAAGTGCGGATTCCTTGAGGAAGGAGTCGGTGAAGCACATTGAGAAGATAATACTGTGGGGGCATAAAGCGCATCGTCTTGGAATGGAAGGCTGCGAGAGCTGCTGCTGGCGTCGCCCATTGAACAGAGATGACCTCAGCAGCATCCGCGCTGACTCGATGAAGAACAGGATCTAGGTTGGGTGGAAGCAGACAGAGCATAAAATGCGTGTCGAACCTTCGAGCAGCAGTTTTCGGAGTGATCCACCGGGTGAATGGGAGGATCTCGGAGCGGTCGATCATCCGCAGTCCAAGCGTCGAGCAGACCGCCCGCAACGTTGTGAGTTGGTCATGGATTTGTTTTCGTACGGTGTCGACTACCTCTGCAGAGAGCGGGGAGGGACTATCGCCTGTATCTGATGCGCGCTGGCAGAGAAGAAGACCTGTCTCTTCAAATGTCTCTCGAACAGCTGTCTCGACCAGGTTCTCGTCTGACGCGTCGAGAACACCGCCCGGGAAGACCTGGAATCCAGTCACGACGTGTTCCAGAAAGCTTTTGAAAACATACATGCATTCCGGAATAAGTGGAGGCATTACTACGACGCTCAACGAAGAGGACCTAAAGACCAGTCTTCAGTACGTGGTTTTGCAAACGGCGTGATGTGAACCTCGCCGCTCGTGTTCACGAGCACCAAACTCGCTGAAAGGCGCGGGATAGCAGGTTGTGCGGTGGTTGACATCGTCCTCAGAATGCGAAATCGTGAAAAACGACCAACAACGGTAAAGGGCAACATGCAATTAACACGTGACGGTGCAGGCCGGGCATCCTCAGGTAAGTCTCAGCGTACGCATAAATCGAGACTTTCATATATAGACATGAACTGTACATGTACTTGCGTAGACATCACGAGCTATGTTTGTTGATCGCAGTGAGCTGTTACCACCAGGTGAGGATGCGAGGTGCCGAGGAGTTCAGCGCTGTGAAGGATATCAGTTCAGATCGTCAGAGTACTGGTCTAGAGAGCAGAATCAGGAAGTTGTGGTTGCCACAGCTTGGTGGGCCAGGACGCCAGGCGATGGCTCCCTTTGCACAGAGGCAGCCCACACAATCGGACGCAAATTACAGAGTATGCATCATATAAATCAAGATGTAATGAGCAGCATACGCACATACTAGTGATCCGTCGTGTTCAAGTCTGACGATGAAGAGAGAGGAGGAAGAAAAATTATGGTCGGTTCAAGGTCCGCGTGATAGTTTCGGAGTCTTTGCGGCTTGCTCTCACGCGTGTTCATCATCTGCGCCACAGACACCGGCGCAAGTAGCAAGGATGGGCAAAAAGAAGAAGTCTAAGACGGTGCGCGGGTTTCACCTGGCTTTCATCATCATTCAGCGCTGACATATATCGACAACCTCCGTCTTGGATGCCTTGTGCTACTGTCTACTGTCCTCATTTTACGCGACTCAGTCGCTCTTGCCATGGTGCTGGTACTGCGAGCGCGAGTTCGAGGATGAGAAAGGTTCGCGCTAGTCTTGTTGCCATCGCACTGACTCGGCTACTCACACCAATGCACCATCCCTCCGCTATGACATTACTCATGGCTTCACGCCTACCTTGACATATCCGCTACCACTCTATGACGTAACTGACTGGCTATTGTCGCCTGCCTGCGTCTACATGCTACCAACTTACGCAACGCCTTACTCCTCGGCCCCCTTCTTCGTCACCACATTGTCCGCGTCCGATGAATTTTGGGCTCATGCATACTTTTTCCGAAACATTGCGACTCGACTTGCAGTCCTCATGCAGCACCAAAAGGCGAAGCACTTCAAGTGCCGGCAGTGTCCGCGCAAGCTCAACACTGCAGGTGGCCTTGCGGTCCATATACAGCAAGTCCATAAACTTGACCCCGATAAGTATGTAAACCTACTGCTGTAAATTGCGGTCCCGAATTGACCATATTATTCGTTCCATGTCAACTTCAATCGTGCTCACACCCCTCGGATGCTGCACACCGTTTCGACACCATTCAGGATCGACAATGCACTTCCTGGACGTGATGGCTACGACGTCGAAATCTTCGGTATGGAGGGCATACCACCAAGCGATATGGCGGACTACAAGCGCCGCAAAGAAGCAGAGCTGGGCCTCGCACCTGGCAGCATCAGTGGTAGTGGCAAGGAAGGTAAGTCTGTATGCTTGAATTGAACTGTGCTCGCTAGTCTAATCTATGCGCTACAGGCCCTCAAATCAAACGCGCTCGTTATGAGAATCGCGTACTCACAGAACAAGAGCTCCGAGCCATGCTTACACAGCACAAGGCGCTCATGGGTGCCGTCGACGGCAAGGACGAAGCACAAGAGGAGAGCAAGGCAGTATATGGTGCCGCGCCTACGACTTACGCGGCACCTGTGCCACCAGCTGGTAGGATAATTTTGACACACTGCTTCTCATATTGACTTTTGAGCACACAGGTCTTCCTATGCCGCCATTCCCCATGCCGCCGGGAGGGGTAGGTGCACCCCAACCCGGCTTTCTTGTACCTCCTCATGGACTGGGTGAGCATTGATAAGCGCCGAATTTGATAGCACTTCATTGACTTTCATGCTCAATCCCGACCACTCTATCCAACTTGGATGAACGGAATAATGGAATGATAGGCATGCCAGTTCCACCATTCGCCCCGCCTGGTATGCCTGTACCTCCACCAGCATTTGGAGGGCCTCCAGGAAGCGGCCCACCATCATTTGTGCCTCAATTTGGTGGCCCTCCGCCGTTCGCTCCGCCTGGCGCGCCGCCGTTTGCCCCTGGGGGTCCAGGTCTAGGTGGTCCTCCGCCCAACTTTGTGTCTGCATCAGGCGGATTACCGGACATCATGGACGAGGATATGATGGAATTCAGGTGAGTTTACATCGCGCTCCTAGTAAAGGTGTTGATTTCATGGCACCTCCGCTTTCACAGCGATGAGCGTGTGTACGCCCCCGGATCCAACTACATCAACCCGTCCCTCAAGGATGGCGCAGTGTTGATATGGAAAGACGCGAATTTGAGCCCGGTGAGTCTACTTTCTGTACAACAGAGTTTGCACCATGGCTTTCGTGCATATCTCTTCGCTTTGGCATTGCACATCGCCGTAAGCCAAGTCACGCTAACCACATCGTATTTCTTGGTACGTCCACGCTATTGTAGGAAGAAGCTCGGTCGACGCACAAACGGTATGCCATCGGAAGCAGCGCAATCAGTGCCATTGGCCTGCAGGCCGCACAAGCTGCACTTGCTGCCCAACGTCCTCCTGGTCCGTCGTTTGGAGGACAACCTGGTCCTCCTCCTGGGCTTGGTGGAGGCTACACGGGACCCCCGCCTCCTACGCCAGGTGGGTTTTCGGCTGCCGATGAACTGAGAGGACAAAAGCGTGCTCGGGCGGAGGATTTCTTGTAACGCCCTCAGCCTTGTTGTAGCTCATACCTAGCGCGATTGGTGAGTATGTGGTGCATATGAAGAATGCTCGAACGAAGACCCAGATGATCGAATCTGATGAACTTTCGTCTATCGCCCTGGAATCTGGATGTGACGGCAAATCACTGTGTATAAGAACATGTCTCGGATTACTGCAGCCGATGGTATCTATCAACGAGGTAGTGACAAGAGGGAGTATCCCGATAAATTAGTTCCTCCGAGCGGCGTACAGGAAGACGGTGTGGGAACTGAGGTAATAAAAAGCCGGAGTGAAGGAAGGCGGTGGGAGACTAGGTACATCGGAACAAAGGAGTGGAGGACAAAGGACAGAGCATAGTTGAGGATAAAGCATAGTCCTAGAGGCATATGAATTTAGACTTACGCCGCTGTAGTTCTTCCATGCGGCTGTCTAATTGGGCGCGAGCGCGTTCTTTCGCGCGGCGTTCTTCGTCGAGGCGGTTTTCGAGTGTGAGCTTCTCTTCAACCACCGATCGGCGCACCGTGGCGACTTCTGATTTGGCATCTTGGACTTCGCTGCGCAGGCCGTCGACTTGCACCTTGAGCGTGTCACGCTCCTTGGCAAGGTCAGTGGACTGCATGCGAGCTTTGCGCACTAAAGTCCAGCGAATCGTCAGCGAGATACCGATTAACATAAGTAGCAAACTCACAGTTGCGTTCCGATTCGCTGAGTGATGTCTCCAGCGTGCTGACAAGGTCCATGTGCGCTTGGAGGTCGCTTTCACAATGCGTCAACTGCTTGTTGAGAGTGCGAATCATCGTGTCCTGCTCCTCAATGGTCTGTTCCTTCTCCTCCAGTAGCGCAACAATCTTCGAATCAGCATGACCGTTCGTGGAGGGTAGCGACGTTAGTGTAGTGGAGATTGTTGCCGCTGGAGAATCCGGAATCGATCCACGAGAAGAGTCAGACGATCGAGCGAGGGCAGAACGCTTCGCAATCTCGATGGGCGTAGCGGTCGGGTCGGAGGGAATTGGCGGAGGAGGCACACTTGGAGGAGGTCCACTGGGAGGAGGTGTTGCCGGGGGAAGACGAGATGACCCAGAGTTGCTGCGTACAAAGTTGGCCTGGCGATCCACCGAAGGAGAGGCCCTTGCTTGCGTTAAAGACGCAATCTGGGCGTGAAGGTCTTTAATGAGGAGATCTTGACGAGATTTGTCAGATTGCAGAAGCTCAGCCTCCGACTTAATGTTCTGGAGCTCATCGCGGACGCGTTCCAGTTCCGCCTTGAGGTCAACGGCCTCACGGGCAAGAGGCTGATACCGTTGCACCTCGGCAGTGCGAAGTTGAAGATCGTCCTGCAAAGAAGTGACCTGGGAAGCTAGTGCAGATTGTGTTTGCTTGGCAGCTGCAAGATCAGCTTGCAAAGCGGTAATGGACTGAGCATTCGCCAGCAACTTTTGTTGGCTTGTTGACGCTGAGGTCGCGACAGAGGACTGCACCGATTCGATCTCGGCCTTCAATCTGGTGTTTTCCTCCTGGATGCTCTCCATATCCTTCTTCAACGAGTTGTGTTCGCGGGTGTGAATCGCATCCAGCTCGGCAAGCATCTCGACTTGGTGGTCACGCTCCTCAGAGAGTACCTGCTCGTGTGCGCTTTGTGTGTTCTCAAGCACTGATGCATGCTCATTCTGCGCGGAGGAAAGGGCATCTTGAGATGCACGAAGCGAAACAGCGTGTTCGTCCCGAACGGACTGGAGTTCCCGTTCGTGCGCCTGCCGAGCTTCGTGTAATTGAGCTTGATGTGCTGCGACCAAGGTCTGCTCCGCGTCCCGAAGGGTGGTCTCGTGAGCAGCCGCGAGAGCCGCGAGCTGTTGTTCGTGTGACATACGAACACCATTGAGCTCCTCCTGGTGGTCTTGCAAAAGGTTCGCCCGCGCTGTCTCAAACGCAGACTGATGGCTGTCGTTCAGAGCTTGAACGTCTGCTGCATGCTTGGAAAGAGCATCTGACGATGCGCTATTCAGCCGCTGCTCAAGAGCACTCAATTCTGTGGCGTGAGTCGAGCGAAGTTCATTCAGCTCTTGCGCGTGAGATACGAGCTGCTCTTGCCGCGCATCTTGAGCAGCAATAGTGTGAGCAGAGAGTGCTTGTCGTAAGGCCGAGGCGTGGGACTCCTCCACCGATGACAGAGCAAAAGAATGCTCGTTCTGGAGGTTGGCGATGCGGGCACCTAGCTCTCGAGCTTGGCTAGTCAGCGCGGTCGCGTGATCCGCAGCGAGACGTTCGAGTGCTGATGCATGGGAAGCGCTCTCAGATGCAAGGGTGCGCTCGTGCTGATCCTTAGCTTTGGAAAGAGCTGCCTCATGATCTGCGGCCAGTGAAGCCAGAACGCGCACTTGATCGGTCTTTGTAGCCTCGAGTTCTGACGACAATGATGATTCCTTTTCCTTCAAAGCCGCAGCGTGCGCCACTTCCAATTCGCGAAGCGCAGCCAACTGATTCTCCTGAGAATCGCTCAGTAGGCCTTCTCGAGCAGCCTCGGTACGCTGCAGCTCTGCGGCATGCTCTTTGCGCAGCTCATCAAGTTGGGCCGCCGTTTTCGCCTCGACGCGGACCAAGGCTTCAGAGTGCTCAGCTTCGCGCCGCTGCGCACTCTGACCCGATGAGTGTAGATCCTCCCGTAAGTGGTCGATTTCTTCTGTGCGCTTAGCAAGCTCTGCAGTGTGGTCCTCCCGCAAGCGAGTCATGACGAGCGCATGCTCCTCGTTTGCCGCGGTAAGAGCGGCAGCGGCGGCAGCCAATTGATTGCGAGCGAGAGCAATGTCGGCCTCGTTTCGCTGGATCTTTGCAAGGAGATCATCGACCTCGGCGGACTTGGCCTTTAGACGAGTGTCGTTTTCCTCGCGCAAGGATTGGAGCTGATCATTGTGCTGTTGCTCACTGGCTGCCTGAGCGGCCAAAAGCTCCGTCTCGCGCCGCTTGAGATTATCCAACTCTGATGTAAGCGAAGCTTGATCATTGGAGGCGGTCTGCGTGTGGCGGTCATGTGCAGAGAGCAGCTCGATTTCGCGGGCGCGCAGGCGGTCGAGCTCGACCTGACCATTAGCGTGACGCTCCTCGGCTAGCCGGATTTGTTCCGCGTGCGCAGCGACCAGTTCAGCTTCTCGAGACTTGAAGCTCGCCGCCTCATCCTTGAACTGCAGGTGGGATTCTTCGGACACTTGAAGCTGGGCACGGAGGCCCTCAAGTTCGTTTGACATGTTCAAAGCCTATCAATGAAATCGTCAGCTACGATACTGAAAGACCTATACTACGTTACCTGGTCCCTTGAGAGAGCCGTCAGCTCGTCGAGCTGTTTCCTTGCTGTCTTGAGGTCATTCTCCTGACCCTTGAGCTGCGACTCCAACTTGTCGACCTTTTCGCGATGAGTGGATTCTTTCTGTGCCATGGACCTATTGCTCGTATAAGCAGCTGAAGCCGACATATCAAAAATAGGTCATACCTCATCAGCTCATCCAAACGATCGAGCGATTCCGATTCAACAGGTTGCGGTGTGGTGTTGTCGTCGATAATAACCGACCGCCGGATTTCTTCGAACTGGCTGATTGTTTTTGGTGACAGAGTTCCAGCTGGCCGCAAGGTTGGGTCTTCGGGCGCAATGCCATCTGGGGAGTCGGTGCGAGGTGGTGTGACCTTTAGGTTCTGTTCAAGGATTACAATCTCCGCCTCGCGTTCTTTCAGGACCTCTTGCAAGCGCATGATCTCCTTCTCAAGGCTCTCCGTAGAACGCTCGTTGTTGATATGCAGGTGGAGCGGAGGGACAGGAGGAATGGGGCTTGAAGCACGTGAAGGCACCCGCAGGTTGCCAGTAGAGCCAGGGCTAGTGAGAGACCTTGTTGAGGAATGCTTGGGCGAGCGCGCTGATGATAGCTCCTGCGACAGCGATTGCGATTGTGACTGCGACCTGTGTAAAGAGTAAGCCCGCTGATAACTGACCAGTCGGTTCATTTACCTCGCGTGGAGCGAGTCGGACGAGGCCGCATGGCGGAAAAAACGACGGCGCGACGGCGAGGGAGTAATATTACCATCAGTGCCTTCGCGTGATCGGGACACAGACACTGTACCGCGGCGTGAGCGAGTGCGCGTCTCCTCCGTAGGGCTGTCGATGTCGGCATCCGGTCGAGAGTGGGAAGTTTAGCTGCAGAGATGCGTTCTGCTAGCTCAGAAATTTCTCGAAGAGCATCGCGGTATTTCGCCGAGACAGTGGAAAGATCAGCCAGTGTCGCCGTGTGCGTTTGCTGGAGATTGATGAGCTGGTCATCGAAGGGTTTCGATCCGTTCACGGATGGTTCGTGCGAAGACGCTTCACGAACGAGATCGATATTCTTCTCAAGCTCGTTCTTGGCCTGCTCAATCCCGTTCATCAGGTCCCCGAGGCGTTCCCGATCCAATCCAGCTTCACGTCGGCGTTCTTCCCACGACATAAGTTGCCGCTCGAGTTCAGCCACCTTGCGCTCGCGTGCTTCCAGTTCTGACCGCCAGCCTTCGCCATCGGTTTTCAGTCCCTCGAGGCGGGTTTGGAGAAGTTCGACTTCCGCCCGACGTGCTTCGGCATCGTACTCGAGCTTCTCTACGGTGGCGCGAAGAGTCAGAACCGACTCATCCGAACGAGCAAGGCGAGTCTCGAGTTCTGCGATGTACTGGGCGGAGTGTGTCTCAGTTTCCTTGAACTTGCTGATCTCCTTCTTCAACTCGGATACGGAGGAAGATGACGATAATGAGGAATCGTCGAAGTTCTTGATCTTTTCCTCAAGATCGTGAATGTAGGACTACAAGACGACAGTGGTCAGCAGGTTATGAACGATGCCTGAAATTGATAGCAAACCTCAGTTGAAGATTCGCGTTCGGTCACTCGAGATATTCGAGTCCGCAGCTCTTCCACGTAGCTCTCCGTCTTGGAGTGTCGCTCGCTAAGCTCAGAGAACTCCTCTTCCTTCTCGGCAACAAGCTCGTTGGTATGGCGCTGAAAAGTATTAGCTATGACTGTTGTACGGAAGGGAGGAGCTCACCAGAGCGGCACGGTTGAGCTTGAGTTCCGCTTCAATGGCGCTGATCGTCTTCTCATACTCTTCAATGACAGGGCCGACAATCTCTTCATATTTGCCCATACCGCCAGCCGCCCCGCCTGAGCCACGGTGTTGCTCGCCAAGCTCGCGACGGAGCCGGGTGAGCTCTTCAGTGCGTTCAACGTAACGTTCACGCAGCTCCTGGTAGTTCTCTTGCAGCTCAACGACCTGGGCAAGCATCTTTTTGCTAGAACCTTCTCCTTCCGCAGACACTGCGGGAGTAGTAGTAGTAGTGGCTCCATCGGACGGAATCGCGCCACCGTCTTTCAGACCTTTGACCTCCTTGCGGAGACGAGTGACCATGTTTTGGAGCCAGTCGAGGTCGTCCCAGCCTTCCTCCTTCTCGCGAATCTCCGCTCGATTCTTGATGTTGCGAGCGCGGTTTGCGTACTTGAGCGTGTTGATCGTCTCAGCTGCGTTCCACTCAGCAGGGCTGACACATGCAATCATCAGCGTGTGGGCATTCCCTCCAAGAGAGTCTTGCAGGAGCCGAGTAAGCTTAGAGTCGCGGTAGGGAATGTGCGTGACAGCTTTGGCACGACCAGGATCACCAAGGGCTGAAATGACGTTTCCGAGAGCGAGCAAGCCGCTATTAATCGAAATACCCTCCTTGGCGCGCTCGCCAGCGGCGGCTGTACGCTTCAACTGAAAAAGAGAAGCTTTGTCAGCCATGTCTGCTTCAGTTGTGCAAAAAACTCACCCGCTCAGAACCGGCCAGATCAACGAAGTGAAACTTGGAGACGATAGTGGACCACTCCCCTGGACCGTCATCCTCTGGTGTTCCAGGGCGATCGTTCTGACCCATGGCACTTCCAGGGCGCTTTCCACCGCGTCCCATTGCAGTCGCGAAACTCGGGGTTTGAGGACGGCCGAATGTCGGTGAGCTGACGCGGCTGTTGCTGCCCCCAATCGACACAGAGCCGGGGCGCGCAATGCGAGAGGCGCTAGGAGGCGAGATAGGAGTAGCCCGACCGCCGGGGTTGCCACCGCCGGAATGCTTACGCTGAATAAGAGTCAACGAGAATATAGCATGTGACCGTGACGATTGGGCGTTCATGTCGGTCTCGTTGGTTCGGCGGAGAGAAGAGCCGGACCGAATGAGGCTGCCAGGAAATGAATGGTCAACGACAATCTGCCCTGAATGTTGTCTGCCAGTTACTTACTTCATTACTTCCTTGGGATTGCGAACCTCGACCTCTCGCAGGCCACCCCAAATGATGGTCCCGTCTTTGTCCTCGCGAATTTGAACATCACGCCGCCCACCAGCACCTTCAGGGACGAGAAGATCAATCAGGTCCTCGTTATAGAGTTCGATGAAGCTGCCTTTGATGGTGAAGTTCCATCCCGCCCCGCGCTCGTCTCTGAGGGCCCTGCAGCGAGCAAAGATCTCTGCAATAGAGCGCGGGGTGATTCCCATGCCATTAGACGGGTCCGTTGGGTCGCCATCAAGATCGATACCCGTCATGGAGTACGTCTTGCCAGACGAAGTTTGGCCATATGCGAGAATAGTACAATTGAACCCCTCGACGAATCGCTCAATTAGCGGGTGAGCGGTCGCCATATACAGCGAGTGCTGCGTGGCCGCCTGCGAAAGAACGTGGTCGAAATTGAAGGTCTGCTTTTTGGCGGGGGCTGCGGTTGCTGGCGACTGCTGGGCCTGGCTGCCTCCAGCGCTGGCAGGGACTGGGTTGGTGGCATCTACAGAAACTGAGTTGGAGGCGGTAGCATGAATTACAGTGCGCTGAAAGCGCGCAGGAATGGAGATGGCGTCCTGGGACGTTGTCGGTCGGATGCGCAGTGCTAACCCATCGTTGTCACCGTCAGTCTACAGCAGTAACTCAGCAGGCACACAAGAAACGCACCGACTTGCACCGAAGTCGAGCCTGCGGGCGCCATGGACCCGGGAAGAGAAACGAGTGGTAGTGCGAGCTGCTAATACACGAAGGAACTGGCTAAGGACTCGAGCGGAGTTTCCTCAAGCGCCTGTCGCTTCCATCAACTTTCTTGGATAATCAGCTTCTCACCACCCACTCACATCTGTTCAACAATACTCAACCAGACCGGGCGACATTGAGCCATACTCTTTATAACACAAAAAAGCTTGTTATGCTAGCATGCCCGTACGAACCACAACGAGAACATTGTTGAAGCGCCGACAATCGCAAACAACGGGTAGGCGAGCAAACGACCCACCGTCTCAAACGGCGGGCATCTAGCGCAACTGCATCCCCCCAAGACGCGAGGACAGATTCGCAGGGCCAGCTGGAACGACATTCCAGATGACAAGCTTGCCATCAACGCCGGTGGTGCTGACTTTATTCACCACACCTGCCCCGCTGTACTCATACGCACGCACACTGGTGATTGTGTTCTGGTGGATCGTCGTGAGTTCAGTGTCACCAGATGTGTCAGGGCCGCCGACAGGTGAGCCCGGGCTGGGTCCAACGGAGCCGCGAGTATCGGCATTTCTGAATCGATTGAAGGCCTCGTTCCCACCTAGTCTTCCAACACCACCACCGAAGCGAGTGGTACCTGCAGGGCTGCCGGTGCTCATCGGCGTCAAGGCGGCGCCAGACTTGGCGTCGTCCAGACTGCCCACCGCCTTCCAGCCGTCGGTAGAACCGGAGAACAGGACTGGCTGGCAGTCGTGACCTGCTGCGACCAGAGCGTCTTCACCCGTCCATGTAAGCGTAACGTACGGCAAGGTAGTGCTGCGGATCGTCACGACGGCAGGACCAGCTGGATAGACGATAGTAATGGTCGAATCGTGCGCTGCATAATTATGAGATCAAGATCTCACACGTGAAAATAAAGATGATTTTTACGAACAAGCGAAAGCCAGGACGTCGCCAGTGGGCGAGAACGCGACGGAATGGACCCAACCACCGGTTGGGCTGCCATATTCGCCGCAGATAGTATTGAAGGGCAGCTTTTCACCCCACACGCTGGCAGCTGGCCTAAAGTGACAACGATCAGATACCAACGTTCTTCAAGTAGATCACGTTGCTTACTTCTTGTCGACGTCCTTGATGTACGCCGAGAACACGCGAGCCTTCATGTCCGCCGTACCAGCAGCAAGCAGAACGTTGTTGGGATGCCAATCGACGGACAAGACGGTGGACCTGATGGGCTTCTTAAGCAGACGAGACACCCACCAATCGTTGTCGGCGTCGAAGGAGCAAATGGCAATCGCGCGCGCGCCACTCGCAACTGCAAACTTGTCCTCGTTGGGGCTCCAGCGAACATATGTCGCAGCTCGGTTGATGCGCAGCAGCACCAGCGTCGGCTTCCAGATCGTCTTGCCCGTAATCGGGTCTGGCGCCTGGGTCCACACATAAGCATTACGATCCTGCGACGCGGTCACGATGCGGTTCGAGTTCGGAGCCCAGTCAATCGACGTAATCAGCTTGTCGTGCTGTAATCGAGCGCGACTTGTCAATTATGGACAAGGAAGGGCGGAAAATTATGACTACCTCAGAGAGCGACACTTCCTGTTTCCACTCGTTTCCCGCACGCGCATAGATTTGGGCCTCGTTCGTGTTCAGGCAGGTCACAACCTCTGCAAGCGCGACATCGCATCGTGAGCGTGACATATGCACGTAGCGTGCTCACTAGTGCGGTCCGCATTGAATGCATGTGCAGTGAGAGGAACTTGGGCAATAGTGAAGATTTCAGGTGAAGCCATGGAGGACGGGCAGTCGACTCTGGCCAAGAGGATGGGCGGTCATAACCGACGGCGACTGCTGTTGCAACCTGCGCCGCAGCCAATTAGTTCCCGAGTGAGCTAATTAGTTACACTGATATTCGACATCAACATTTGCCGATCTGCTCTGCACCATTGAGTGTTCATTGACCTATCGCGTGAATGCAGATGTATGAGTTGATTCAGACGCAACGTATAATCAACACCACAAGCAATGTATTCGCTAGGATACATGATGCGTGAACGGAACGCCGCAGGCGACGGTGAGAAGCGTGACCAGGTCAAGAATGTCAAACTCATGTGCAAAGAGCGCATTCGAAGTCAATCCGATGCGCTGACTACACACCCATGGCACGCTAAAAAGCATTCGCAAGCACAGAATCAGAGTAATATGGGAGAGACGGAGGGAGCGGGGGAATATGGAGGGAATGACGCCATGCATCACTAATGGTTCGCCGCATAACGCAGCGAGCTACCATGGACGCGGGATGCCGCACGACGGTGGAGAGTCGCACCGTCGATTACCACAGCCCGGCGGCTACGATGCCGGCGGCATACCTTTGTCGTGGATGGGACTGGAAGTGTCGTCTTTGTAGGTGCGGGGGCTGCGTTGATGGGTACGGATGTGCTGCTCGTCGAGTTGCTGGATGAGCCGCCAGTGAACAGTGCAGGTCCGGGGAATGAATAGCTGTTGATGCCGTTCCAAATGTCGATGTGGATGCCCTTGTCTGTCTTCTTGTACGCCGGGAATTTGACTAGCTGGCTGGCTGATGGGGCGCCACCAGATCCACCAGAGATACGAATTTGAGAGCAGCTGACCGTACTTTCCGCTCCACCAACATTCATTGCGTTATGGAGAGCAAGAATCTCGATGCGAAGAAGGCTGTGCGCAGGTATGGATTAGATTGAGTGTGCAGCGAACACAGAATTGCCACGCACTAGTCCCCATTGTCGATCTTCTTGGGAATGTCTCCCGAGACGGAACCGCCATTGTACAGATCCTCCTGCCACCAGGCGTTCTGGCCAGAAGGCTTGAGTCCAAGCTGGCCAACCTTGAAGAACTTCAGGTTGGCCGGGTTGCAGTCTGCGGCGCTGCCTGGGCACTTTGCGAGGTAGTAGAGCACGGGGCCTTTGTTGTGCGGCCAGTGCGCCCCAGCTGTTACAGGTTCTTGATCAAAAAATGCGCGGTATTGTTCAATTCGGGCCACACTCACACCCGCCGCGCATAGAGAACGAGAAGGAAGAGCCTGCGGATACCGGGGCAACGAGCTTGGCTGAGCTAGCCGCACCACGGCCACAGATATTCTCTTCAGAGGTGATGTCATTGATGGGCTCGAGCAGCGCAAGCTGGCGAACAGGAGTGTCGGTCGTGCGGAACGGGTTGCCTTCCGCTGCGTCGGGACCAGTCTAGATTCCCACAAGCTCAGCCGGGCAGTAGGAAGGCAAGTATCACTAACTCACATAGTTCTTTCCTCCGATCTGGAGATTTGCTACGGTGCCATGGGCGGCCACGAGAGACAGGGCGGAGAGGAGGGTAATGGAAAGCGAGAACTTCATGGTGCGTGTGTGCAGGGCTGAGAGTGCAAAGCGGAAATGAAAGTCAAGTGCGAGGTGAAATGAGAGACAGTGTCAAGGAACGAAAGGTGGTACACGACAGAGGTCGGGGCGAACGTTGGCGACCGTCGGGGACTGGAAGATCAAGCCGAGACGCAAAACGCTTGCGCCGAGTTTTATGCAGTGATCGGGCAGTGCGGAGACGCTCGCGAATCGCCGATTCGCCCTGATCCGATATCGCCATTGGCGGGAACAATCTTCTATCGCACAGAGTCGCATCTACATTGTGGTCCACCAAGTCCGTATATTGTGCAGCTGGCCGAGTCTTCCAAAACGTGGCCACACCACTGAGGCCGTTTCGCGGCAGCGGGTGAACTACGACCCCGATCACCCAACCCCCCAATGCTAACCCCGACTGGAGTCTCCTACTGCTGTCTCCTGCTGAGTGCCTTTGTCCTTTTCTTTGGTACCCTTGGCGAAGCGCAAGCCGCATGCGTTGCAGAGCTCTTTCGAGCGATTTGGGCCCTGCCTCCCGAGAAAATCAAAAGTCAGTTGGCAGAAACGTCGCCACACCGCCGAGTCACGCACCTTGCGCCACTCTGGCGAGGTCGTCGTCCCACACTCTGCGCAGACCTAAGACATCTCAGCGAGCCAACCCTGGAATTATACAATCTGGGGCACGGCTGCCGCGTGATACACGCACCCTTGTCTGCGATACACGTTGTTTCTGTGCGTCTTTCAGCGTCCCTGACTCAATGGGTCAGCTGAAAAATACGCATACCTTTTTCTTGGGCTCCTCGACTTGGCGGCGGTCGGTTGGGAAGGTGGATACGCTGGAGTCGAGCCAATGCCTGCACCAGGAGGCATAAATGCTGGGATGGGAGCCGCAGAAGGATCATATCTAGACGTTCCCAGGCCTCCTTGGTCCCATACCGAGGTTTCCGATGTCGGGGATGATGCGGCAAGTGGATCTTGTGACTGGAGCAGAGTCAGAGGCTCGTTCGACCAGACGGTCCACAAGTACGATTGAAATACACACCTGTAGTGCCTTGTTGAGCATCTCGTTCTCCAGTTTTGCATCGATCAATGATTGGTAGACGTCCGTGACAAGTGATGGGGTGAGCCGTCCACTGGCAACAACGAAGTCGACCAGATCTCTTGTGGATTCCTTGAAGTATGGTGTCACGCGAAGCTCGATGAATCTGAAGGTCTGCGTGGTGTTATGTTTGAAGCGCAGGTTACACTCGACGTCGACGTGCTTGGAAAGAAGATCTCCTAGTGATTTCTCGAAGGCAGGAACGTCCATTTCGTGCATGTATTCCCGAATGTTTCTGTCGACGACCTTGCTTTCAGGGAGACCGAGTGCCTCGACGACAAAGCGTGACGTGAATAAGACTTTGCCGTTCTTATCCAGGATGACGGTCCAGCAGCCAGGCTGTTCTTTGACCAAGATGTCTCTGTACATCTTTCTGTGGGGCGCTGTCAGTCTAGGTAGGCACTGTCATGGGTGTAGGACTCGCTTGTTCTCGAACTTCAGCGGGCTCTCCTCCTTTCTCTCCTCCTTCTTTTTCGACATGTCGGTTTTTGGAAGAGGTAAGAGGGACAGTGGCGGAATGTCATGCGAGCTCTAGGCTACGAGCTTCGATTTCCCGACGCTCGATCTGGCCCTCACATCGCGCTCTGCGTTTCGGAAGTGTTGTTAAGATGGCAATGCGTTTGTTTTGAAACTCGGAGAATAGTTTGAGTACAAGGTGACATGAGAGGTTTGTTTCTGCCGTGAGACTCCCGACAAATGTTGCATCATACAGTTTGGTAGACATTCGTGACAGTCCACAGTCCGGGGTTAACACTCCAACAAGATAAAGTTCCAAGGGTCCGAGCCAGATTTCCAGGCTTGCGAGGGAGCAAGGAGAGTACGCAAGGTGACAGCGAATGACGGGGCAAGAGTTAGTAGAACGGGGACAATTAATCCAATAGTTAATACGGCGCACGTGGCCGAAGATGAACAAATGTTGATGATACAACAGACGGCCTGAGAAGGCATTCGCGATCGAAAAAACCGTAGGTTGAGGGTCGTGGGGTCGTTGGGGATCGTTTCAGTAGTGACCCTGGTGAAGATTCACGTATCCGCCTTGTTGGACGGGAGCTGGACTCGGATTGCGCATGACACTCTGAATGGTCTGCGGGTTGCTGTAAGGGCTACCGATGGGACCAATCGGCATGCCCATCTGCGCCATAATATTCTGCGGGCCGCCAGGAAGCGGGAGTTGCTGTTGACCAACATACCCGCCGCCTCCGACTGCAACTCCGCCAAGATAGTTTTGGTTTCCGCCAGCGAAGCCGCCTTGCTGCTGATACTGCTGGTGCTGGTGCTGTTGGTGCATCTGCTGTGGAGGGCCGGGTGACGGAGAAGGCGAAATGCCAGGGCCCTGTTGAGTGACCTTTTGAAGCGACTGTAACTCATAAAAGGCGAAGTCTTGAAGGAGCGATGTGCGTGCTGGATGAGTGAAAAAGATGCGCAGCATCTCGTGGCCAGCATCTGGAAGAAGCTCCTGGGTATCACGCGAGTTGGTGACGGGCTTGCGCTCCTGCGTGTTGCTACGAGGGGAGTCAGCTACAAAACGCGACAGACATTCAAAGCTGGACGCACTTGAGGCGGATGTGCCGAAGGTTCGAGTTGGGGATGTCGCGAACAAAGATCCAGCGAACCTTGAAAACACCCTTCCACTTGTCCGAAGCCCAGACAGTGGAACTACGGGTGAGATCAACCGGAGTGAGCATCTCTGCCATGCCGCAGAAGTGACCCGATCCGTTAACCGAGAAAAACAAATAGATAGGCCCGCGACCGGCGGTCTCCTTGAAAGCCTTGTCGAGACGCTTGTTGCCCGGTTCCGTGGAGCTCCAAATCTCATACTTGAGAGACTTGTGCACATCGTCCTCGGTATAAGACTTGATCACAAAGTATCGCGCGAATTCTGGCCGTATGTCGAACTGCGAGGGATTGTAGCCTTTTGTCGCGACCAAGGTTGGTACGTCAATAGGAGACGTGATAACGTTCTGAGCAAGAATTGGCGTCGGCTCGGCGGTGCCATGCAGCGGCTGCTGCTGTGGTTGAGGAGATGGCGCGGACGACGGGTATCCAGGGAGGGTTGCCATACGTGGAGGTCCGCCAGGGGTTGGCCCAGGTCCGCCGGAAGACTGGTTAAGATACTGAGCAGGGATAGGTGGCATTGGAGGGACGTTGCCGCTGCCAGCGAAGCCGCCATTGTTGTACGCATAGTTAAGACTGCCGTTGGAGGTGCGCCCACTCAAGGTGCGGTCCTTCTGGTCCCAAACGAGGCCACTCGCGGTGGCGGCACGTTCATCATTACGACTCGTAGCACCAGAGCGCGGAGGTGGCTGAACGTGCTGTTGTCCCATGTTTTGGCCATAGTTGGCACCAGGGTTAGTGGGCGCAGGCTGGTGGATATTGGTGACCAGCTGCAGCTGCTGCTTGCGGGAGGTAGCCGAAGAGATACCGCTACCTTGGGACTGGGGCACTTGCTGGGCAGCGGTCATTGAGAGCGGAGTCGTGTAGGGCATGTTGTTGAAGCGCGGAGGCTGGGCGGGCGGTGTCGTGGGCGGGCGCTGAGGCCCACCTGCACTGATATCCAAGCCAGCGAGCGCGCGCTGGACATTGTCGATAGCAGCACCACCTGGGCCATGGTTGTTCGGCCACGGACTACGACCAGACTGACTACCATATTCAGCAGCCTCCTCCTCCTCATCGGGTTCCAGAGTTGGACTGGAAGCAGAGGGCTCGCGACGGCCGTGCTTGACAGACTCGGTGCCTGCACGCTTGAGACCGGTCGCGGGCTGGCGGCGGCCCTGATAGGTCAAGCTCTGGACACGGCGAACGCTGGCAGCGGCCGCAGCAGGAGAGGTTTCCTGACCATACTGCGAGCCCATTGGCGAGACGCCGGTGCCATGGCTGTGGTTATCGAGCGAGCCCTAGACCGCGATGAGAAAATTTTGCGCATGACACGAGATAGTCCACGGACCTGATCCTCTTCTTCGTCGCCAGCAGCGCCCTGACCCCAGCCGCGCATCATCTCTCGCGCAAACTCCTCATCTTCGGCGCCATCATCAATACCGTGGGCAGCCTGGATCGCGGTGAGACTGTTGACAGGCGGCACCTGCTGCTGATGCGCGCGGAACGCTAGCTAAAGGTGAGCACACGATGCAGGCAACAAGACTCGTGATACCCACCGCGGTTGTATCGCGCAGGCAGGGATGCGTGGCGGTGCAGGCTGACATCGCCGGTTGGTTGCTGGGGCCACTCGCCGCCGTCGTCAGAGGTTGCAACCGCCGCAGGATCCTCGTCGTCATCGCGCCAAGCGGTGTGCTCCTCCGTTACGGCCATGTTGCCATTGGCAGCACGCGCCGGTCGTCCCGACGACGACGACACCGTGTGGTTGCGCCTCACAGAGCTCGTACCTATCGGAGGCTGAATCGGTTGTTGCTGCGCCATCTTCGCACAAGGATTCAGGAGGCAAAGCTATGATCGGCAAAAGCCCCTGCGACCTACTTCTTCTTGATCACCGTTCATTCATTTCAACCCTACTCGTCTCTAGCACGCAGGGTCATTTCTGCTCAAAGTCGATGCCTCCACCTATAGCGATCACTCTCGCCGAATTTTCCGCCGCATTTCGAGCTTGTCGCCCACCTTCAGGCTGGGGCAGCACAATAGGCATGTTCTGCTCCCGAAGTGGGGTATGTGAAGCCATTGCCAACGTCAGCCAATGTTCGCAGCAGTCGCATACTCGGGCGGGCCAGATTCGACCTGTCTTTTATGGCTACTGAACAAAGCCTGTGAGCTTGGAGGTGATCCCTTAGCCGTAATGGCCATGAGCGTCAACCACAGTCTGCAAGCCGCTTCCACTTCGATGGCTCTGCACTGTACTCGTTTCACGGAAAAACATGGCATTCCCCACACCTCCCTGCAAATCTGCTGGGGATCTCCTGGGTTCCCTGCCCGACCTAGGCCTTCCGAGGCATTTGAACGTGTGGCTCGTGACGCTCGGCGACGACTTTTTCTGGACTGCATGGAAAATCCGGATGTCAATACATCTGTTCTCGCAACAGGTCACCATCTTGATGATCAAGTCGAGACTCTTCTCATGGGCCGTATGGTTTCCCCTGAGAGCAGCCAAACAATCAGCTCGTGCCGCAGGTGGGGAATGGGTGACTCGTCGAGCGACGAAATATCGTTTGCCGGCCTGCGAGGAATGAACAAATGGATAGTACGACCACTTCTCAGCTTTAGCAAGGCGAGAACTCTGATGCACTCGTTGAGGTTGTCTTGCTAAGCTTCTCCAAAGTCCAGGATACTTGCAACGTGTGAGCAGCATGGGCTCGAGTATGTGACTGACAGCACGAACTTTCAACCTGACATCACCCGACGAAATGCGGTCCGGCATTTTCTTCACATGATTGGCCATCATGATCATGACTTTGACGTTCAACGGCTCTCTTTAAGCTCAGAACCGCGGTTTTCATCTGTCGTACGGTCCATCACGACCAGCTTGAAACATTCTGACTTACGGCAACCACAACCACAAGCACAACTACAGCCTAATGATGGCTCAAAACAATCTATCACAAGCGCACTATACGGCATTGCATCGAGCATTCATAAGGAAAAGGAAAGTCTAGAGGAGAACGGTTCGTCTTGCAGTTGCACGCCACTCTGCTTGTATCTCATGCTGCGCAGCTACAGCTTTCTTGTCTGAGCAGACTCAATCGATATCACCCTCAACTCTCATCCTAATCCGGCCACAGGAAACTCCCTCACGCGATTTCAGTCGCACAGTGTTGTTCCGCATCCTCCAGCACATCTCGCCGCATCCTTGGGGTTCTGTTGCAGCGCAAGCCTACCGTAATAACAACACAATCGACAGTCTCGCACAGAAACTTTGGGCTCCCGAGGGATCCGGCGGATCCGATCACAACACATCGCCGTTCGCGGCAGGAGCTCTAGTCCTATGGACACCAGTGGTCATCCGACAAGATGGCACCTGGCGTCGCGCGACCCCAACTTCATTGCAGGTCGCACGAGAACGCAATCACCAACACGGCTGGCTTGTCTCGCGACAGCCCCAGATCTCACTTCCAAGGAACGCATAACAGTGGATGTCTCCAGTCAAGTCGGCGACGCCGCCTCTGGTGCAGTTCGATTCCTGTTTGATTGCCGCTTCGTCGTTACCATCCATTTGCACCGATTCCCTCCAGAATGGAGAAACCAGATCTCGAGCGGGATTGGTCTGGTGATTGTTCCGAATGGTAGCCTGGTGCTACCTTCTTTACGTTGGAGAGGTCACGCTGAATCAGATGTCAAGGACACACATGTACCTCGCGATCTGGAAGGTCAGACGATATGGGAATACAACTACATCCGGCCGCTGTAGCTCTGTTAGCCGCCTAATTGGATCACACGAGCATGCGCATTTCTTTAGATCACTGGGAGTCCAGCAAAGTCATGCTCTCCTCTTCCAGTCGGCATGCAATGCTAATAGATCCTGGTCACTGATGAACTTGTTTGCAACCAACCACTGCGTGCAATTAATGAATTCGGTTGTGAAATTGGACACGCAGACGAACCAGTAGGAATGCGTAAAGCGCAGCGCTTCCTGCAGTGTGAAGTGCTGCACTGTAGTCATGCATGAATTGCCTCACAGCTCGTGGTGGGTTGCTCACGAAGTCCTGTCTACTACCGTCATTCCCGTATACGAACAAGCACTAAGAGACGTACCTGTGCAGCCAAATGAACCTCCTCCACGCCGACTGCAGGATTCCGTGAGCTGTTGGATACGCTAGAGCACGCATTTCTTGCAGCTGAAGGTGCTCCGTCATGTACCCGAGATTCGGTACCGGTCCAAGCTCCGTGGACGATGCTTGGCGCCAGGTGACAGCAGTTCGAGGGCTATTCATGGATTGAATTCCGGTCTGAGCGCGGAAACTGAGCGCATGCGCGGGAACGGTCTTTTTGGCGGCGCTGAAAGGGCGGTTAAGGGACAAATAAACAACGTGCTTTGGAAAACGTACTGCTTGGTTTGATTCTGAGTGAAGCGCTGCATATACTCTTTATGGCAGAGACGCATGTGAACATTTCGACCTTGCTGGGAGCCAAACACTCCCATTAAACTGTGTTGCAAGATTTGTGAGCGAGGGTTGCCACAAAGGAGGTGTCACTCACTTCTCAGGACAGATAGAACACACCCATTTGTCAAGCCCGATTTCCTCAGCTTGTGTTACCGAGATACCAACGCGTGGATCTGCTTCAAACAATCCACGCGCCTTGAGAAGGCGAAGACGATGCTCGGTGGCATGACGCAGGTTGCGAGGAAGGAATGGTAAGCGACCTTCCACATACAGCGCTTTTCGCAGGATGTCTGGGTACGGAGTCGTGATATTGACATGTGAGGGCATTGGCGATGACGAAATAAGCGCTGGTTCGCGATAGTTGTGCTCCTGGATTCGAATGCGCAGGGAGCGGGAATCTCCAGAAGGAGGCGAAGGGGAACCTGAACGACTCGAATTACGTTCATCGTTTGAGTCCCGTGCTCCATAAGACGCGGAATCAGAGAATGCATCATCTTGCGGATTAGAGCGACTCTCTTGGTTTGCAGAAACTTTGCGTGACTTCCTCAGGGGCATTGGCGCTCCTCGCAATATCCCTTGTCGTAGTTCGCTGACAGCGCTGTATTCCATCACAGAAGGTTGCGGAAAACGTGGATCGTCGTCCTCGCCGTCGCCAAAGAACTTGAAGATTGAATCCTTTTGCTGTTGTGACAGCCTATGGTGTGTTCGGAATCGCGCTTGTTGAGATGCAGTCTGAGACGTAGTCAACGCTTCTTGCACAGCCAAAGAGGAGGGCCCTTGAACATGAACTTTGCGATGAGAACCGGTGTTATCTGGCACATCATCGATATCCGACGAGTCACTGAGCACAATCACTGGGCTCTCCATCACAACCAAGCTGGACCTGTGTCGAAGGCACCCACTCGGCCACACAATTAGAAAGAAGTTGCACGATGTTGCGACAGGTGCGGAGGACGATAAGAGTTGGGAACCCGGCGGCTTAATTCAGCCGAGTTTGACGAGGTCAAGTGGCGGAGTTGACGCGTCTCTTTAGGGGGAAAGACTTGCATCAGGGTGGTCTGATTACATGTAATTCCACATTCACTGGGTGTCATAGATGGCAAATAGGTGTACATCAAACTCTCGTCTGTAAGGATAGCAGTAATGCGTCACGGAGCCCAGATCTTCACGCTTTGATCCTCGCTGCCAGTGGCGAGGACGTTAATCCGCTTGGGTTCGTCGCCTTCTGCCCCACCGCTTAGCGCGGCGCGGCCCCAGGCAATTGTACCGACAAAGTGTCCATGTGCCTCGACGGTCTTTACACATCGCCCAGAGCTGAGTTCCCACACCCGTATCGTCTTATCGTCACAACCGGAAAGCAAGAACTTGCCAGAGGGGTGGAACGTCAAAGCACGAACCCAATTGTCGTGGCCCGCCTGTAGGCTTATCAGTAGATGTACCAGAATACAATATCTTACGGACCAATGTTCTAAGGACTTGACCAGTGGACGTATCCCAGATCCTGACCATTTTGTCTCTTGCGCCAGTGGCAAGGAAAGCGCCTGGCACCTTTGACTTGTCGGTAGTCTGTCAAATGGTAAGCATAACACAGCTGCAATGTGGGAACGAACGAACAGCAAGTCCAGCGAGCTCACGAATGTTCTGATATGCTGCCACTGGGGCAAACGCAACAACCTCCACGGCATTGTCGTGACCTCGCAGCTCCAGTTTAGTGTCCCCGGATTGCGCATCCCATATTCGCGCAGTCTACAACACGCTCAGCTCGAGAATGACGCGTGACTGAGAAACGGACGTGGTCGTTCGAGCAGCTTGCAAGCAGACGGCCATCATCAGACGGCTGCACAAAGCGAACCCAATCATCATGCCCGTTGAAGACTTTCACACAATGCCTGCGGTATTGTCAGGTCGTCGCCTTACTGTTGGAGAGAAGGTACGCACGCGTTGGCAACATCCCAAACTTTGATTGTCTTGTCACGACTCGCACTAACCACCAATGCATCTCCAGGCAAAAACTTGACGGAAGATACAACGTGGTCGTGGCCGTACAAAGTCTTGGTGTGGACGTAGTTGTTGTTTGTGTCCCAGAGTCGTATGGTGAGATCAGAAGAGCAGGATACTGGATCAAGTTAAGTCCCGCGCACCGACGCATTCATATCGAACAGCGCACCTAGAATAGTACCCTTTGAGTCGAAGTCAACATCCTTGACGGCCTTCGTGTGACCTTTGAGCGTGCGTTCAAGTTCGCCCGTCTCCCAATCCCAAACTTTGATGCTTGCGTCGTCACTGGCCGATACAACGACGGAGAAGACTGGATGAAAGGTCACGCGAGTGACTGGAGAGCGATGGCCGGTGAGAACATGTCTTGCGGGTGCGCGGGGCAGCCAGTCTGCCTGGGAGCCGGTTCGCCTTGCAGGCGCAGCCGACAACTCTTCCTGCAATTGCGCGTTGCGATTCTCCAGCTCCATAATCTGCCGCGTCCTTGTTAGCACATAGACAATAGTAGTGCGAAGTTCATTGCACGAGCGATGCACCTTCTTCTGAAGTCGGATGACACTCGTCCACTTCTTCTCGAGGAGGCCAGCATATTTAGCCTTGGGATCTGGTGTATAGTCGGTCGATGAGTCGGTCTTGAGTGCATTGTAAGCGTCCGTAAAGTTCTGCGAGTGAAGGTAGTCGAGGATGGACTTGTGTCTGTCGCGCAGTTCAGTGGAGTGTCCATGCCGTCGCCAGTGCGGCCGCGCACGCACAGCTCCTCCTTCTGCCTGTCTGAAAGCATCGACATCTTAGCCGGGAGAGAGCGGAGAACTTGCGCGTCCAGGCGCGAAGAAGAGAGCAGAGATGAAGGAGTGAGGCTGAGTTGGAAGAGCTGAGTTGTGTGCGAGTTGAAGAAGCCAGGTTCGACTTGAAAGTGAGCACGCCGATGCAAACATAACAGTCACTATCCACCCATTCTTCACTTCACACAGTTACATTCAACGGCATGATGACCGCGACACAAATCCACCACCAGCACAAACGCCAATGACAATCTTTCTAATGTCCTCCAACACCGATCTACTTTGTCTGCGCTGACGACCAACAATCGCCCAGTTGCGCGAGCTCGGGATGCGAAGGTTGTCCGCCTCGATCTCGAATCCACACACTAAGGAGAGACGACCAAGAAAGATGCGATAGGCCTCATACGCGCTCCGGTCGTTTGTAGCGGGGTCGCATGAACTAGATCCAGGCAGTGACAGCAACGAGATGTCGAGCATATCTGCCGTTGACGGTAGCACAGGGGGTTCGCTTCTTTTGAATTTACCCTCAAAGGCCCAAGTGCAGCACGGTATGGATAAATATCCAGAAGCGGGAGTAAATGCTGCCAAGATGGGGACCCACGGTGTCAATTCATCTGCCTGCAAAAACACGTCAACGACTGCAGGGACCGCCGAGAATCCAAATCGTACGTGGTTTCCGATAAGAAACACTCCAGGCGAAAAGTAGGAGGCAGATTCCCAGCTGCTCTCAGCGATAACTCCGGTAGGATCAAGTTTGTGGACATGCAAATGCCGAGCACTCTCGTCAGGATATGCTGCCCAAGACTTTCGTGACTGGAGATCGATCCCTTTTCCAGTGTAGCCTTCTGAGATAAGAATGTGTGTAAGAAGCCCGGCGCCACAACTATGGATAAGTGAGTTCCAGTGCAATCGACAACTGACATAGTCCTCACCCGAGGTCAAGGAACGCGGGTGGCCGCGGCCATGATTTCCACGGCTCTGACAATGTAGGCTCAGACCCTTCTACAACTGCTCCCTCCCCGTGGACATATGTGTCCTTCCACAATAGCATCAGGTAGCAGGCGATGGCAAGCTCTTCGTAGCAATGCTTCTGGGGATCTGTCTCTTCCACCCAGTCTTGTACCAGGTTTTGATATCTCCCGCGCATCGTGAGGTAGAGGTCTTGGAATTGCTCGCGGGGCACGAGGATATCATGCCGTACCCGCTTCTGCCAGTTTGTTACTGCCCCAAAACAATATCGATGTACTGTTTCCAGCAGCACCAAGGATGTTCTGTAGAGACGAGATTCTAGAGTGAGTGGCGAGTCACTCGACAATGGCACTGCTTCAATGCGTAGCGACTCGTTCAGGAAGCGGAATGCAAGATGTTGAACGGGCGGGTGGTAAAATGGTAGTAACCCCCGTGCTTCAATGACTGGTGTCAAGACGACGCAGCAAGGCTGCGAATTGTGCTCTGAATTGGAATAGAACGTGCATATTTGGGTCACGGCGCTATCTCGCGTCGGACGCCGCGGAACCAAGGTCCTGACAATGACGCGAGTGATCCGAAGACCATTGTCCAGCTGAGGAGAGGACACAGGACGGTCGTCCGCGCTGAAGTCGTAGGGTATGTCAGATAATATTTCAGCACGTAGTATGAGCGTCGAGTTCTGCTCTGGTTGTCTGAGAAGCGATAACAACGCTATTTCAAACGATGTCTCCGGAAATGGAGCAGGACACTGGACGATCGGAGACCATGGCGAGACAGCATCTACAGACGCCACCTGCAGCACGGGCGGGCTCACGTTCGTCGGGGGTAAATCAAATAGGGGAGATGGGTTGAAGCGCGGCCGCGAAGTAAGCGCCGTCATTGGATCAAGAGAGTAGGACGCGCGCAACTCGCGGCTGATCGGACTCCGCACACGCGTCTTGGTTCCGGTCATGTCGACGTCGCCGGCTGTCAAAGTGTGCGTCCTTCATGCAACTATTTAACCTTTTCATATTTCTCAAGTCTGCAGGCTAGCTGTGGGCTCCCCTCTTGGTGCCATTCGTGATCTTTTTACTCGCCTCGAACAACTCCATGTAAAGCATGGTCCATTCGCGTTCGCACTCTGCGTGGGCGACTTCTTTGGTCCACATCCAACTGGCGACGTTGAACAGCTTCTTGCCGGCGCACTCTCTCCTCCGTTGCCTGTGTATGCCATGCAGGGCGAATACACATTGCCACCAGCTGTTCTCGAACGCCTGCAAGAGTCGGCCTCGGGTGTTTCTGAGATCTGCCCCAATGTCTCCGTTTTTGCCAAAACTGCGGCGGCAACAGTGGCGGGGAACTTGCGCATTGCTGTATGTGGAGGCAAGTACGATGCAACCAAGTTCAAATCTGACGATGCGGACGTGAGTATGTGGGCTAAGTGAACGGTTCCGGGATCTGACGCTGTCGCCTCAGGACCAGTCACCACTCCTGAATTCCAAGGCAGTCGACAGGCTCCTGTCTAACCCATCAATCCCTTTGGAAGGCGTGGATATTCTCTTGACTCACCTGTGGCCAATCTCAATATCCCAGCACTCGGTTACCGCACCTGCTCTCGTCGAGTATATATCCAATACTGCCCCACCGCTCGATGAAGTTGTGAGTCATTATCCACGCCAACGATATCATGTTGAACTTGTTTGAACAGGTTCGCCGTGCGCGACCTCGATATCACTTCGCGGCTAGCGGAAAGCCGTCACGTTTTTGGGAACGCGAACCGTTTGCGTGGGATAGCTCCTTGACGCGTTCTACTCGCTTCATTGGGCTCGGCTCATTCGGAGAGCAGGAGCAACCAGGGACGAAGAAAGCAAGGGTAAGTTCGACATACGTCCAGAAGGTTGACCGCGTCTCGCACTGACCTTCCACCAAGTGGTTTTACGCCTTTTCTATCGCGTCCGGCGCTCAAGCAGCAGTCGCTTCTAAAACAACTCAAAATCCGTTTTCACAATCACAGCCCAACTCGCAGCCTCGATCTGCACCTACGAAGCGGACACTCGAGCAACTTGACCAGCCCTCCAATGACAATTTCATTTGGGATATGGGAAACGCTCCACCTCCACCAAAGCGGACAAGAATAGGTTAGGGTTACGGTCTGAGCCAGCTTTTATGCTCACTTCTTTCAGAACAAGGTCAGGGTGAATCCAAACGCCCGCCCGAAGGGTACAAGTGTCGCATATGCGAGTCCGACGCAGTGCGTCCTCTGTCTGTCGACACGCACAAGAACTGATTTTGAACCATAGCACTTCATCAAAGACTGTCCGGATAAACCGGCCAAGGGCTCAGTTCCAGAAGGATATGTCTGCAAGATTTGCCAAGGAGTGAGTGAGTTTTGAGATGCACTCCGTCAATCTTACATGCTCGCTCCAGACAGATCATCTGATCCGTGACTGTCCAACCAAGCTGGAGACCGGAGATACGGGTGGCAAAAAACCACGGCCTGGGTATGTATGCCGGGCATGTGGTAGCCAGCAGCATCTGTTCGAAGACTGTCAAGTGGCCAACCAGGGGCGGACAGAACGTGATCAGCGGCCGCGTGGCCAGCGCGGCCCTCCGAAGGAGATAGCTCGTTAGTCGGGATCTTCATTGCTTTCTCACATTCATATATTGCCAAACAGCCGACGAATGCTGGTTCTGTCTGTCAAACCCGCGAGTGACGTGCGTGCATATTTTTACATCCCTTGGCCGCGAAGCTGAGATTCTGACAAACTCTTGCAGAAAGCATCTCATTACGGCCATTGGTTCGGAGTGCTACGTGACCCTTCCGAAAGGCCAGATACCAGACACGACATCCAACGCGTCGCCAGTGCCAGGCGGCGGCCATGTTCTCATCGTGCCTATCGCTCATTACCCGACCATCTCGTCTGCTCCGCAGGATGTTGCTCTTCCCATCATCACCGAGATGGAGAGGTGAGGGCTGCGACTAGGGTCATGGTGCATATCTGATCGTGCTTGTCCGTAGATATAAGTCCGCGCTCAGGTCGTTCTATGCTGCATACGGATGCGTTCCTGTCATTTTCGAGGTTTCGAGACTGACTGGGAAGGGCGGTCACATACATCTTCAGGTGGTAAGTTAGGTCATCTTGTTCTTGTGGGTGTAATTAACGCACGCTCAAGGTACCGGTGCCCAAAGACGTCGGGCCTAAGGTGGAAGACTTCTTCCGATCTGAAGGCGAACGGTCTGGTGTAAACTTTGAGGAGAACGCTGTAGAGGCGTTGGAGGAGGCGCGCAACTCCCAGGAGAACTACTTCCGTGTCGACCTGCCCGATGGCAAATTCATGTTGCACAGGTTACGACAAGCCTTCAACCTACAGTTTCCCCGGTCAGTTTCTCCCTGAATACGCGTGGTAGTAGATCTGACGCTGCTCAGAGCCGTTATTGCAACACTTCTCGGCCGACCAGAACGCGTGGATTGGCGTGCATGTGCCCAGACGGATGACCAGGAGCGCGCCGATGCGCAAGCGTTCAAAAAAGCATTTGCGCAGTTCGATCCAGCAAGATGACCATTGTTATATCTGCCACCACTAACTACCGTGATCAAGCGAACGATGTAGGCGAATTCACTGCTGGGGTATACAATTTTGATCGCTCTACCTCCACGTATCGTTGAGTGTAACGGATCCACCCGCGGCAGGCGACGTGAACGAGCGGTTGGGATCACTTTCCCAAGTTACGACACCGTTGTACTTCCTGATGTACTTGTACTGGATACTGGTACTAGCAGGGACGTTCACTGTAACTTGCCACAGAGGGTAGTTGGGGTTTGAGAGAGGACCCAGCGCCGAGTCCGGACTCCAGTTGGCCAGCTCGGAGACGCTACCTGTCAAGTAAATGTTCTCGCCAAAGACCGTTGTCGCGTTCACAATGAATGTGACCGCGCTGGTGCTGCCGCCGCCAGAACCGCCGGAGCACGTGGCGGGCACAGTCAGGTTCGCGGCAGGCCAGGTCGGGGGTAGAATTCCAGCGCGGCGATCGAATGCAGTCAGCGCAGACGCATACGACCACGTCAAATCCGTTGCACTGGTCTGCGAACCATTGTCGCGCCTATATTGCTCGGATAGCGCTCCGCTCGCGGGTGTGTACCTGTATAGTATCAGTTACCGCTCCCACTGTTGTATAATTGGTTTTTACTTTTGATTGATGGCCAAAAACCCATCAGCGAATGTTTTCACGGAGGAAATCAGGGTTGTGTACGTCGTCGTTGTCGATGCATAGGTACCAACAGCGATTCCGGACACAAACTGCGCAAAGAACGGCTGGGAGATTGAAGTAACCGTAATAGATTGTGCGGTCGTCCAAGTCTGGATCGCGAGGTATAGCTGCTCTGCTGCAGCGAATGTGCATATATACCATGGCTGGCCACCTGTCATCGAATTTAATTATGCGATATTATTATCAAGTTTGCGCGGAGACACACCGTAGTAGGAATCTTCCTGTTGAGCGGAATGCTATTAGCTACAAGGCTGCGACGTCGAAGAAGCCGTCTGACCTTGTATCGGCCTATAGCGACGCCAGCATTGCTCGCGATTCCGGAGTTGATGGGATAAAGACTGCCTCGGAATGAGTCCACCACCGCCTTGTGCCCGGCAAGGGCCTTGTCAGAGCACGGTTGGAATGTTGCAGCATCACAGCCTGCGTTGGACGAGTAGGTGTGAACCGAAGCTAGGATGGTGTTGGCGTCGAGGCCCGACCTGCCACCTTCGTGACAAGTATCAGTTTAAAGTGAAGGCATATGCGACAGTTGATTAATGTACCTCCAGTGTTGGCCGTGATGGAACTACCGCCCCAGTACGACTGTAAGAAGCAGAGCACATTCGATGCTTGGGTGGTCCATGTCGACACATCGGTAGAGTTGCCGAGCTTTCCAGCGAGCGCGATTCCTTCGCGGAGCGAACGGTGCTGGACTGCAGTGGTGAAAAAGCTGGAAGACGAAATTTCTTCCCACAAATCGAAGCCTGTGGTGTTCCAATAAGCGGCTACGTATCGTAGATCCAGAGTGATCATAGGCCACAGTGTACCGGTCACGTAGGAGGGGTTTGACGAAAGAAGATAATTCGCTAGCGTGATAAGTGCAGTCGCACGGAGCGCTGGACCATCGCGTTGAGGTCTGCCCCAGCCCCCAGTGAACGCGGCTAAGAACGAAGGCATGAGGAACAATGGTTGACGGGACCGCGAGACGCTCGTACATTCGTCAATGTTGAACTTTGGTTCTCCGAGGCCAAGGCCATTCGCAGCGCCTGAAGGGTTGTCCAGATTCTGCAAGTGAGACTGAGATGTAACATATTGTTGGATCAAGGGCAGCCTGTCTGTATCTCGCCCGGCAACATAGCGGTCGATGAGCCCTTTGAAAACCTTTGCGGAAGCGGCCGGTCAGATCCGATTAATGAAGCGATAAATGCGTCTCGTACCAAGGCGCTGTCGCGAGCCCAGGTATATACATAATCTAGAGTAGAGTAATATGAGTTGCGGACGTTTGAGAGTGCAATGAACAAACCTGGGTCGGTCTTGGACGGGCTCGCAATGACTACACCTGCTTTGGCTCCCTGCGATTTGCTCCCCGCGGTCCCAATGTTGGCGAGTACCCCGGCGAGAGCGATGGGACCTTCGCTTGCGATATACTCATCCAAGGTCGCTCGTTTCTCGATCGGAAAATGATCAGGTGCTGTCAGAGCATAAGTGCTAACCGCTGCACCGAAGAGTACCGAAACGATAGTAGAGAGACGCATTCTGGACGACTCCTGGGTCTCTGTTGTCGCACGACCGATGGCGCATTTATACGCCTTGCTACGAATAGCGAATATCACATTGCTCTTGAGAAGGCGATCCTGACAGCGTTTCGTGGTCAGGTGGTGATGAAGTATCGCGTGGAACTCGAGCGGTTATTGAGCTGGGAAGCAGGGGCAACGCGACGCCGGACTCCTTCCATGGAGAACAGCGGTGTGTATGGTACCATGACGATCCCTGGGGATGTACCCCGCTGACGCGTGTGGTACACAGCAAATGGAAGCCAGTTGGCGAGTTGGCGCTGTCCTATTCGCGCAACTCGATCGAAGGGTCCTTTGGCTACACACCGGTGGAACAGTATCGGTACCTTTCGGGGACGGCGCCGAGGCCGGTGGCTGAAGAGTGGGGATCAGCTACCATCTCGATCACTTGGTCGAGTTAATTGAATCCAACGCCCAAAGAGGTCCTGACTCTCTTTACAGTATATGCCTCGAAATTCCAGACCCCGATCCTGGGTCCTGACATAACGAATGCAATATTTCAAGATGCTTCACACGCAAGCTTTTAAAATTGGCCAATACAGCATAGCCTCATACCAACTCTGGTGTACAGAACAAGCCCATGAAGAGGCGGGTACGCTACGATTGCCATTCCTTGATAGCACACTTTAGACGCTCGGATGACAGTAGGAGTTGAAATTGACACAGAGATGGCTTCTAGGAAGTAGATGATGGATTTGGATTACAGTGACCAAAAAAACCGTTCAGATGTTTCGGAAATTTCCGCCGCAAGTCACACCACTCCCCACAGCAGCAACATATACCCTCCTCCATTTATTTCTAAATACTGTCATATGTGTACTATAACTTGTACATTTGCTATTTGGGACAAATGTCAAAGGAAAATATTAAGAGACTTTTCAAATCCAGTGCGCGCATCTGAACGGTTTCTTTGCAGGCAAACTAATTTACATTTAGTACTTGGTCCAGGCTCCCTTGGCTTTAATTACAGCTTCAACTCGGTCAGGCATACTTTCTATGAGATTCTGCACAACATTGAGTGGTATCTTCTGCCATTCATCCTGAACACGATCCCAGAGTTCAAGCATTCCCTTGGGGTAGGTTGCATGCTCACCCAAGCGGGTTTTAAGGTGAGACCAAAGGTGCTCAATGGGATTGAGGTCTGGAGAGTTGGATGGCCAGGGTAGTAGATTGACCTGGTGGTCTGCAAACCAGTCTTGAGCAGGTTCTGAGCGGTGCTTGGGGTCATTGTCCTGCTGGAAGATGACATCCCGAAGCCGAACCCGCCACTTCTTGCAGCTTGCTGGAAGGTGACGGTCCATGATTCTGGCATAGACATCACCATCCATGGTGCCATCAATCTTGTGACAGGTGCCAACCCCATGAGAGTATGTCATGCAGCCCCAGAGCATGAGAGAACCACCGCCATGTTTGACCTTCTGGTCAACAAGTCGCTTGCTGAGTCCTTCACCAGGGCGCTTCCACACCCACTTGCGCCCATCAGACCCCATACAGTTGATTTTGGTCACATCTGACCACACAACACGTCGCCAGTCATCGATAGTCCAGTGGCGATGTGCGATTGCAAAGTTGAGTTGGTCGATCTTGTTCTGCCGAGAGATGAAGTTGCGTTTCTTCTTCACCACAGCCTTGAGACCACTTTTTTTGAGGTGGTTACGAAGGGACTGAGGTGTGAAGGTGGTGTTGGTCATGTCTTGAAGAGCACGTGTTGCTTGGGTAGCTGTATCGACCTTGCCCGAGGTGATCATGCGCTGGGCCCGTCGCAGTGTCGTGTCATCAACCTTGCGTGGGCGTCCTCCCACTTGAAGCACAGCATCTGGGCGGTGCTCAGAGCGAATATCGGATAGTTTCCCAAGACTAATGTGAGTCTGGCACGAGATAGCACGGAGTGACTCCCCTTGTCGAGGAGGTGCAGTACTCGGGTTATGGTGTCTGTGGGGATGGGACGCATGAAGAGCAAGAGCAGATGACGTGGTGGGGAGAGGAGAAGAGTGATTAATAAACATGCACAAGCAAACCGTGAGAGTTCATTACACTGCGTTCTGTTTGGATAGGTTGATGAGGTGGGTCAAGCCTGCCTGCAAAGAAACCGTTCAGATGCGCGCACTGGATTTGAAAAGTCTCTTGATATTTTCCTTTGACATTTGTCCCAAATAGCAAATGTACAAGTTATAGTACACATATGACAGTATTTAGAAATAAATGGAGGAGGGTATATGTTGCTGCTGTGGGGAGTGGTGTGACTTGCGGCGGAAATTTCCGAAACATCTGAACGGTTTTTTTGGTCACTGTATGTCCGTGGTTCGTAAACCCTCACGACACCTTTTTCCGACGTTTCCACGACAAGCTTTGCACCTCATGAATCGATAGTACTTCGAAAGACAGGCATAAATATGATAGACGCTGAGAAATCTCAGCTGTCGAGCCTGAGAAGTGTCCCTGACCGGGAAGTGCGTCTCGTGCTAAAGCACAATTCGTTGCTAAACCAAAACTTCTGATTGCAGGGGTCAAGGTTGCCCTATGGACGTTCCATTGTTCAGGTGGAAGTTGAGGTACCCCTGGAAGATGCGATGATGCATGATCTACGAGCGGCGGACTCTGAGCACTTGGCAGACATGTCTTCTCATTGTTTCTGAGGTACACTCGAACAGTGGCAGCAGATTCGTGGCCCCCAGATCGCTGCGTACACCGTCTGTTAGCACCAATATAATTTACATTCAAATCAGCTGGATGGCTAGCTAGGACATGAAATGTGCGTAAAAGGTTCGCAAAGCAGATATGAACCCGTATGGCAGTGAAAGGCGCAACATGCTGCAATAAGGGCGAAGGTGGCCGTCAAGCGCAAGGTGCTCTGCCATTTCCCAGCTGCTGCTGGTGTGAACCCCAAAGTGCCAGGCTCAGGTGATGACAAGCTCCGGTTTGGCGCGCTCAACGGAACTCACTTTTCCCTCCGCCTTTTTCGCGCCGACTATCACAATGACCAAGTAGCCAACAGGTTCTTGAAGCAAAAGTCTCTTGCTGTCATTGGATGCCCTTTCAGGTCCGCACAGAGACCATCTACCAAAGATCATCGCGGCTGAAGTAGCACAGCTGGCGGCCAGGTTGCTCACTCATCCAGTGCACGAGGTCTCATTTGACTAACACGCTGTCCAGCCCCGCGCTGGAGTCGATACTGGCCCCATTCATTTGGTAGAAGCTGGACTGATTGACCAGTTGCGCGAACTCGGCTGGGATGTTGCGTTCGACGGACACCATCAATTTGAGAGCCTGTCTGGAATCCACGACCCTCCGATCGGGAACCTGAAAAACCCGCGGCTAGTTTCAAGGGTCTGCCAGTCTGTTGCTGACGTCGTCACTCGGCATTGTGAGAACGGCCAGCTACCAGTGGTCTTGGGGGGAGATCACTCGTTGGTGCGTAGGAGCGTTTGCTCGACGCCCCAATCACTGAGGAAGCCCTTAGGCCATGGGTACCATCTCTGGGAGCCTTGCGTACGCACGCTCCTTTCGTGCTTGTGCATGCATGCTGACTTGGTGCAAAATTTCAGCAAATATCCTGAAGGTGGGTCCGACTATGCCGCGATTGCTGTATTTGATTATCTGATCACTTTTTCAGCCGTCGTGATCTGGGTAGACGCGCACGCAGATATCAACACTATAGCAAGGTTTGCGATTCAAAGCATCTTGGCTCAAAACTCATGCTGTCCAGCACGGACTCGGGCAATTTGCATGGCATGCCCGTGAGCTTCCTGCTTGGTATCAACGGTCCACCTGCGTCTGGGTCTGTAAATGCGCAAGGCTACGATGAAGCCATGAACCAATATTCGTGGATCAAGCCTAAGCTCACAGCCGATCGACTCGTCTATATCGGCTTGCGCGATATCGACGCCGGCGAGAAGCAGATCCTGCGCCAGCATGGCATCAAAGCGTTCTCCATGCACGAAGGTACGAGTCTTTTCAGCCGGTGGTCATCATCTAATTGGTTCGTAGTTGACAAGTATGGTATCGGCCGAGTTGTCGAGATGGCCATTGATCACGTTAATCCCAAGCGCGATAAGGTTCGTGCTAACCAAGTGCGCGGCCGTCAAATTCTTAAGCTATTCCTTTCAAAACACCCTAGCCTATCCACTTGAGCTTCGACGTGGACGCTCTCGACCCCTCGGTCGCGCCAAGCACAGGTACCCCAGTGCGAGGGGGCCTCAGCTTCCGCGAAGGTCACTATATCTGCGAGGCTATTCACGAAACTGGCTGCCTCGTGGCTCTCGATTTGATGGTGGGTATAAAAACTCAATACAGCGCGACTTATGACTTATGACGCGCTACAGGAGGTGAACCCATCGCTTCTCGATGCCATTGCGGTATCTCAGACAGTGGCTGTCGGTTGTTCGCTTGTTCGCTGCGCCTTGGGAGAGACGCTTCTGTAAGCATTCCACGGCTCGTAACACATAAGAACAGAGGGAACAATGTAATCCAATTCAAGCTGCGTATGCATATTTACTAGTGAGTTGAGAGGCGGGAAGTGCTGCCGGACGGCGACACCGAAGACCGCGGCAATGAGGTACAGCTGATGATCAGCAGAAAGGTACATCAAGCGGATTGAGCGAAGCCACTCATGTACTGCGAGGGCTCGTACGGGTAGTCAAAGCAATTCACCCCCCGGTGTGCGCCGCGCCGGTGTGTATCAACAAGGGGCTGGTCATATGAATAATGGACATCTGACCATGGCTGCCTGTTCACACGGTGCTCGTGACTGGGAAACGACGCCTCAGTTCATCATGTGAGACAAAGAGCAAAGACTGAGTGCTTACGACGACGGCTGATCGCAGGGAGGGATTCCACCTGGCTCCTCAAAGGACAGCGTACGAAACGATGCGCGAGGCTGGCAATAAGCTAGCGGAGAAGGTTCACCTGAATTGTGGTATGAGTTGAAAGGTGGTTGCGTCTGTGTGTTGCTGGGTGAACTCGGATGCAGCTGATCGAAGACATAGCCAATGTGATGAGCGAGTGAGACGCGGGTTCCAATTGGCAGGGGTCGAGTGTCGACGTTGGCTACATCATGGTGAATCTGGTGTGCTGGAAAGTTCCGAACGCTGAATCGAGCCGGAGTTACGTGCAGTCTCGGGGATGATGGAGAGGTCGGATGTGCGGGGGGTTGGTGCTGCCTGCCGTCGATCAAATATTCGCTGCGGTTCTCCTGACGTCGTTTCTTAGTGTTGTGGCCGGTGCGCTCGATGTTTGCCACCACATAGATGCACTCTAGACCCTGCTTGAGGCAACGTGCGCATGATGGACGGTCACCTGTGCACTGAGGGCAAGTCTAAATACACCGATTCCCTCGCTCATCTCGGCGTACCTTCATCTTCTTGCCACGACACGATGTGCAAGCGAGGTTCGTTCTCTTCTTCCGCATGCTGTCTTGAATGATGTAAGGGCTGAATTGGGGATCATGGGGTTGGGATTGTGGCGATAACACGGCGCAGTCACGGGAAGGTTTGTTGCGAGCTGCTGCGTGGTCGACGAGTTTCATATCTAGGGGCGGCGAGAACGTAGGTAGGCGGACCGTGTCGCTGGTGTGTGAAGAATTACAGTCATTGGTGGACGGTGCCGTGTCTGCGCGCCACACATTCAAGCAGTGTGACTGAAGGGGTGTGTGTTGGTAGGTGAGGTCAGAATTCGCAGTTCTCAGATTGCTGATGGGCTGGCTCGGTGGTGCCTGTGGAACGACGCGAAATGCGGAGGTAAGAAGGATTGACACTCCACGTTCATGGCACAGCGCTGAATCAGCCGTCCAGTCGTCATGACGTTGGTCCATGGATGGTCGCAGGTGCTGGACGTAAGGGTGAGCAACCAGCGTGAGGTCCCGGTGCAGGTGCGGCTTTATAACCAAGTGAGGGAATCCGATCTCCTATATCGAATAATGCTAAACTAGCGGTACAATTACTCCGAGATGCAAATTTCAGTTCGATCGTGTGGCAAATTTCCTTGCACCACGCGTTTCAAGCCTTGGCAAACAGCGTATTAATCTGCAGTGCACAAGGCATTAATGAGGCGAAGTGCATGGAGAGCATTCCTGGTTCGCACCTCGCGCCCAATCAGCATTCGCCGAATTTCCTGCGTTCCAGCGCCGACAGCGTAGAGCCGCGAGTCTCTCAAGATGCGACCAACAGGGTAGTCTGCGGTGGGACAAGTTAATACGGTTGCAGAGACTACAAGCAGAACTATACCGTTGATGTATCCGTTGCCGCCGAGGCACTGCTGGGCCTCCAGAGCAACCTCAATCGCCTTCTCGGTGCTGTAAAGAATGGCTCCAGCGCAGTCCTAGAGCCGGTTGGTCTCAAAAGCAAAATACATAGCGAGCGAACTGACCTGTCTGCTGATGTTGCCCTGATCACAAGCTCTTGCAACTGCGTACACATACGCGCGGCTTGCATTCAGCTTGGTGTACATGTCTGGGAGATGAGCGTATCAGTAAAACGGCCAGGTGTAATTATCTTGTAGTCCTCACCTGCAATCTTGCCTGCAAAGCCAACGCTGTCAGGTCAATATCGTTTCCGTCGAACTCAGGAACAGACCTTGCATCAACTGAAGGTTGCAACGGGTCCTGGAACGGATTTAATTACTCAGTCAAGACAGGTAATTGTAAATTGAAGATATGACCTACGGTCAAACTGCTTCCTGTCGTGGATGTACTCCATTGCATAGTCGAAAGCAGCTTGCATGAGCCTGAAGAGTCCATAAGGTTCGTCACCAAAAGATCGGATGCTAACTTACCCAAGCGGCCCGCCAGAGAGCTACAGATCATGTTCAACATGCGCCGCTTACTGCACCAGTTGGTCGAGACATACCACCAGACGTTCCAGGTCCAGACCGCTCATCAAGACTTCAACGCCGCCTCCGACCGCACCGAGGATATTGGCTTCATTATCACGCAGAGAGCAAAGTACTACGTTAGAACCGACACACTTGGCAAGAGCTACCACACCTTCGGGAACGAAACAATCCTCGAACACGAGCTCGCAAGTGTCGCTACCCCGCATCTATCAATTTAGTCTTAGTACCGAGTTCATCGCCTGTACGCAGTCAACTTACGCCCATCTTATCGAGCTTTTGATGCGTGGAGAAACCTGGATGAACCACTGAGCTGCAATTACTCTTGACATACAAACGCACACACACCCTTGAACCCCTTCTCAATGATAAAAGTCGTTATGCCGCGCGACTTCTTCTCCGGGTCTGTCTTTGCGTACACCACGAGCGTGTTTGCGGAAGGACCGTTAGTGATCCTTCCAAAAGCAGCATAAGTCACGAGAATGCCGTCGGAACTGAAACGACGAACCAAAACTTATTCCCATTCAAGACGTATCCACCGTCGACCTTGGTGGCCTTCAGCTTCATGCTGACGACATCCGATCCTGCCCCAGGTTCGGACATGGCAAGCGCGCCGACAGCCTAACGAGTAGGATTCAGAACTCGAATTATCAGCCGAGCCACGGCGAAATGACACACCTTGCCAGCCACCAGGTCCGGAAGATACTTTGCCTTCTGAGCGGCGGTTCCGTGCCTATGGATCTGGTTCACGCAAAGGTTGGAGTGTGCGCCATACGACAGAGCTATATAGAAATATCAGCACCTGGGCGTACAGAACAAACTTTGATGATACATACCAACAGATCCAGAGGCCGCAGATATCTCTAATAACAAAAAGCGCGAGTGAGTACGACAGTCGCGCAAGCGGGAAACAAACACACACACACCCTCCATGGCAATCGTGTGGTCAAGATACCCCTGCTGGATACCCCCGTATTCCTGCGAAACAGTCATGCCGAGCAGGCCCATGCTGCCGAACTTCTCCCAGAGGTCCTATAAGAAAAAGTCGGGTGGTGGTGTCAGTTCACACACATTCCTGCGACACACGCGAAACGCGCGAATGCAAGCCGAGACGACGTGCCCCAGGAAAGTTGTTGCTTTTATCAATGTCTGCCGCTCGTGGGGCGATCTCGCGTTGCGCAAACTCGCGCACGGCCAGGCGGAACTCGTTCTGTTCATGCGTGAGACCAGCAACGCCGGCATTGTACAAGGTCGTCGCGTGTCGAAGACCGGTGCGTGTAATCATGGATGGCAGCTGACGACGCCCCAGCGCGCGTGCTAATGCTGCAGAGTGGGCATGAATGCGAACAGCAGTGTACATCGTGTAGTGAAAAGAAAGGGCGGCGCGGTTAGAGGCGAACGCGCAAGGTCCGAAGTGGTCACGCGCTGAGCGCGCATCGGAACTCGGCTATTCTTTCTGACACAGGACAAGATGTTCTCTCAAATTATACATTTGCGACAAGCGTGATAGGTCCTAGTTAGGACCCATGAGCTGGTACATGATGCGACGTGCGTAGCCACTCAGATGCTCGGGAGAGTTCTGCCAAAAAATAGTAAGCGTGAGGTGTCGACACTAACTGGAAAGTCCTCACCTGATAGATGCTCATAAACATGCCAGTGCCAATGGCCGTAAACTGCAGAAGTAGATATCAGTCTTCCGAGATGCGGCAATAAGCAATTACGAACCAAAGCTTCGCTACCCTTGAACATGTCGAGGATGCCCAAATGGCCCATCGAGGTCGTCCAGTAGACTTCCAGAGCCTTGGGTAAGACGTACATGGCGAGTTCCCCGCGACGACGCTTGGCCTCGACAAACAAACTGAGGCCAGACATCGCGCCGAGCACCCAAAACGACGGTCGCGAAACAAGCACGCGAAGGAGCCACTGTGGAACGGGGAACGGGCGGCGCTGGGGAGACGACAACAGTTCATACATGTTGATCTTCCAGCATAGTGCCGCTAGAGGTCAGTCAGTAACGGGTTTCTCAAGTAGCTAATGTTCGCGTCGTTACCTTGATAGATGATAACGAAAACTCCCAAGAACGTGCTGGACCGGATAGTGTTCAGCAACGACTGGCCGATGATCGGTGCAGGCTTCTTGAAAAATACGTTTCGCTGGAATCGTCACGTTTAGGAAACAGTTCGGAGGTCCACGCTGACTCAACGTGCCTTGAACAATATCACTGGAATCAGATGTAGGGCTCCATAGATTGGGAACATCCAGCTGTGGGATGGCTATTGAGCCGTTACGTATAATGATGTCGCATTGGACGTACGTGAAAACTTCTACGAAGCGTTCGAGTTGCACGATGAAGCATCCCCAGTTCGAGAAACCATTCGAAGCGTCAATCCAGGGATGAATCATCTGATGGTGCATGAGCAGAATCACTGAGCGGGAAGCAACCACTTTATACCTCGCAGGGACCGTGGTGCGGGAGTTGGGACGGGTTGTTTTGTGCGATGTCGATCAGGCTGAGCAGGAACGACCTGTTCGTCGGGCTGATGATGCGCTCCTACAGCCATGGTTTGAGGTGAGGAAGAAATCAGATATGCAACGACAAACCTTGCCGCCCAAGATGGCCTGGATGTCGTTGGGATCCAGAGCCTGGTCCCGTGTCAAGGTCCTGTTGGCCTGGATGGCCGTCAAATGAACTTTGCTGGCTCGTGAGATCCTGTAAGAAAGACCCCAGTTCGGATGGCATCAAGTAGACCAACATACTACCCACCAGACGTTGTAGCCCCTGTCTATGGTGTCTGGACGCATTGTGAAGGCGTACTGGTAGACAGCCATTAGGATCAAAACGACGAAAGTCCTCATGATGAGGACTTGAAAGGACGTACCATGATTTGCGCGCATGCCAGAGTAAACACAATCACATCGCCATGAGGAATTTTGATACCATGCTTCTGAGCACGGTAGTTGTACGAGCCTTGCAGGCCACGCACGAAAATCTGTTGAGCTATGCCCACACGCTGGTTCCGCCGCTCGAACATGATGGCAATGGCGCCAGCAACGGCACCAGCAATGAAGGCGTGGCTCCTGCGGCCCTTCTTTCTGACCCAGAGTTGGTGTTCGAGGGCCGTGGCAGAGAGCGCGCCAGGGGTATTGACACCGTCCAATGGTTCGTCATCAGTTTGCCTCCTTGACTCGTGGACGGGCTCGAGAGGACGAAGATGCGACCTCGGCTCATGCGAATGCAAGGGCAGCACCGGAGCATTATCAAGAGCAAGCGGTGAGGATGGCGTAGAGGCAGAGACGAGGGGAATGGCGTTGTAAAGGAATTTGTAGAGTGCGACGAATGAACCTGACGGGCAGCGGAACTTTGTCACAAACCATCAGCAGGATCGAATCTAGTGGGCATACCAATCATGGCACCAAAGCGTAGGGAGTCTTCTCCAAAGATTGCATGACGGACGATGGCGAATCTTAGCTCTCTGCAAGCAACAGTATGCTCAATGGCCGCCAGAACCGTAGGCTACGACGGTGAACGCACTTTGGAGATTTGAACACGCGAAACAAGAGAATAAAGATGTTTACGCCGGACCTGAGTCCAAAGGCAAGGCTGCCCGCGCCTGCACTCGATGAGGGATGTGACGATGACAAGGCGGGTACAAGAGGATGGACGCACGTGCACCACCTTTGATGGCGTGAGTGAGACAGTCTTCGAGACTGTTGATGTGTGTGACGGGCTCGCCGCGGTCGCGCCAAACGAGTTTCTTGGCAGCGTCTCTGAGGGCCTCCTGGTCGTTGGCAAGGGCAACGAGGTTGTCAAAGCTCTTGAGTGCGCGTTGCGGTGCGGAAGCCTCGAGTATCGAGCGAGTACGACTGAGCCCTCGCCGCGCGCCGTTGGACGAGGGGGTTGGCGTTGGGATAGACATGGTCAAAGGCGAGCCTGAGCGTGGCGCACCCGGCGACTTCAAAATCCGCGGTTCACTCAGGATTTGAACCCCGGACCGGCTAGAACGTGATTCAAGTCTTAGAACAGATTTATTGCACCCGAGCTCCTATTATGCGCGGCTTCTTTTTCGCGATCTATTTCCAGTCGTCGACCCCCTCTTTCATTCCCCACACACATCACCCATCTCAACCATGACCACGACACCCGGCGGCCGCTTCAAAGGTCAGTCAAGCCAACGTCGTCCGTGTCTACACCTCACCCGAATGGCTGCTAGAAATCGTCGAGCGCGTCATGCAGCAGGCCCGCAATGAGCACGAGTCTGAGGCCCACCAGGTAAGCCATCACCTTCACTGCAGAGCCAGCCAGCTGAGACCTTTTTCTACTCTCAGATCTTCCGTGCTGCACCAGGGCATGTCCTCTTCAGCTCTACCGATCGTGTAATATTGACCTCACACCCTGACTCGCCATCTCATACAGTCACAACCATCGCGCCGTCATCCCTCAGCAAATTCACCCTGACGAAGAGACCATTCCCGGTGTGAGTCTTCTCATCAAATCCCCGTCAAAACGAATGCATCTTGTTGACTTGTAGCTTCCGAAATGACCTCACCCACGTTCCACTCGACTACTCGCAGGTTGAGCATCCTGGCAGCACTGGTGTCATCTACTGCAGTGACAGAGCCATTGCAAACGGCTTTAGCTATGCAACTTCGGGTACGACTTGACCCTGGCACGCGCTGCGTCAGTTCCTCCATTAACGACACCTCGTTGCAGGCGATTGGGCCAATTTCGGCCAAGGTGACTGACCATCTCTGTCTCATCGATATGATTGCTGGCTGACTGTCCAACTCCACAGGCGCACCAGAAGGCAAGAGCTACGCTATACCCATCCTTCGCCCCTTGACCCTGTCACAGTTGGTCCTATTCCCGATGCACCACCCCGCATCACGACCATCGAGATTCCAGAGGAGGCCAACGAATATGCGCCAACCACCGGCCTTATTGGTCAGCGCTACCGCTTATGCGCCCTGTCGTGGCCGACTGACTGCTTTTGCAGCGCTCCGCTCCGCCGTGGCAAACCTTTACAACGACATGTATCGCAAGGGCAAAGAATCAAAGTACACGCACGAGAACGTCTGCATTGTGCCAGGTATGACCCCCCTTGCGTCTTCACGTTTTGCATGATTCATTTTCATTTCATTTCTGCAGGTGGCCGCGCTGGTCTGACCCGCCTGGCGGCTGTCATCGGCGACGTGTGAGCCAAGTCCCGCACCACCGCCACGTATTCTATCTAAAGCTCAATATGCAGCTACACCAGCTACCAAGTACCGGACTACACGGCCTACCAGTATGCTCTTCTGCTGTTTGTCACTCGATGTCCTCTCACTTCTCTCTACAGGCAGGTGTTGAGCGTCTTCAAGCGTCTTGTTCCCATCCCTACCGTGCTGGAAGCGGAAGAACATTACAAATTCGACGTCAAGCAGATCAAGAAAGACGTGCAGCGTCAGGGTGTGACTGTCATCCTCGCCTCAAACCCGCGGAACCCTACTGGCCAATGTATCGCGGGCGAGGACCTGAAGGAGTTGGTTGAGATTGGGCGCAATGGTGCCACCGTTGTCCTCGACGAGTTGTACGTCCTTATCATTTCACTCGAACGTGATCAATGGCTGACGTCTGCGAACAGTTACAGTTGGTACATGTACCATGACAAAGAGGAGGATTTTGGCAAGGCTCTGAGCAGTGCCGAGTACATTAATGGTATGCTCTCTGTTGGACCAAAAAACTCCTGCGGACGAAATCTAACTCGCACCCCAAAAAGATGTCAACGAGGATTCTGTCGTCATCATCGACGGCCTTACGAAGAACTGGCGTCTTCCCGGCTGGCGCACTTGCTGGGTAGTCGGTGAGTGTGCCCCATCTGAAACCACCGACGCGTACTGACTGACGATTTTTGACCGCAGGGCCGAAAAATCTCGTGACCGCCCTTGCGCAGTCCGGCTCGTACATCGATGGCGGCTGTAACCATCTGACGCAGCTCGCGGCCATCCCGCTCCTTGACCCTGCCCGTGCCTTCCAAGAGCGCGTCGCGCTGCAGAGGTACTTCAAGGCCAAGCGCGACCATGTCCTTGAACGTCTTGCCCGCATGGACTTGCCTGTCGATATTCCCCCACAGGCCACCTTCTACATCTGGCTCGTGAGTGTCCGCTCCTGTTGTCCTGAAGCCGCAACTGATCGCACATACTTTCTCAGAACCTCGACAAGTACGTAGGCTCTTCAATGCGTTTTGTAACTACTCACAAATTCCTTTTCAGGCTGCCAGCGCCACTGAACAACGGTCTGGTACGAAGTCGCGCCGTTCGCGATTTTAGCCGCCTTTCTCACGTGAATCTCAGACTTTCTTCGAGGAGCTCTTGAAGGAGAAAACGATTGTCGTTCCTGGCATCTTCTTCGACGTCGATCCCGGCCATCGTCGCGACGTACGTCGCACCTCAGCCGCTGTGCTTAGGAATTCCTCTAACCGTTTCGATTTCAGCTCTTCTCTTCGCCGTGCCACCACTACATCCGCCTGTCCTTTGGACCGCCCATGGAGGACCTCGACAAAGGCATGTTGTGTATTACTTTGTCCTTGGCTCCAGTTGCTTATGTCCGAGTTCCAGGCCTCGACGCTATGGAGCGCGTGCTCCGCAAGGCTCGCTCGAAGGACGACACTCTGGGCACCAACTACGCCACATAATCACATAATGCCACCCGTACTCTTGCCGTACACACACACACTCTCTCTCTCTCTTCCTCTCTCTATGCACAATCGGTCTTGGGCCATTTGGACAGCGCCTGTGTTACCTCTTGTAGGCGAGGCATCTGAATCCGCAATGAATATATACAACTTTCGAGACCCATCCCCAAAGATGCTGCACGCAATGCCTGTTATTCGACCGCACACCTCGATACATTGAAGATGATCGCGCGCATACAGCCGGCGAAATGAAAATGGTCATCACGACGATACCCACCCTGCAACCGTCAAAATTAGCACCTATTTTCAGATGAAAAGGGCAAGACGTTACCCAAGCAGCCAACGTTGTCGGGGTCGTTCAGAACTTGGGTTTTACGGTCCAGGATTTCATCGACTTTCTCGCGCACGCCGTGCTTCCAGTTGAAAGTCTTCAGAACCTCGTTCATCACTTCCTCCCGAGTTAGCGCCAGAGGCGTGCTCTTCGAGTCTGTGCCTTTTACCACACTTTCGACGTAGTACTCTGAGGGCAACGAGAACCGCAGGAATGAGGGCGGCGTTTCTTCCGGTACGGCAATATCCAAAGTGGGTTGCTTGTCGCCTCCAAAAAATGGCGAATTGCGATCGAAGAAGCTTGCTTGAATAGTCACCGGTTTGATGTCTTGGATAGTGGAAGGTTGCCATTCAACGCGAACGTCGTCGGGCACCTTGGGCTGTTCGAGCTTGGCTGTAACACCAATCTCAAAATCTCGGCTCGCGCCGTTCTGCGGGCCATTGTCAGTTCATCACAACCGCAGCCAATGATTTTGACTGACGCAGTAAGCGGTCGCAATCAGAAGTTCCGTCGCAAAGACTTGTTCTAATCGTCTCGCCGTCTTACCTAGCCGCAATGCCTTGAGAGCTACAGCCAAGCTTGTCGGACTGCGCATGTGGAGATCGCGCAACGTTGCCGATGCCCACTCAGCAGCAGGGCCGCCTCGCTTCTTGGCCGTTTCCAGCGCAGCAAAGATTTGAGGCACAGTGTCGTGCCCGAAGGCATCATCCAGTACTTTGCGGACCTCTCCCTTCAACACTATGGGCGGCTCTTCGCTATGCAGCTCTTGAGAAAACTCTTCAATGGCGGTATTGATAGAGTAGACTTTGGCCTTTTCCAGCGAAGCTAGTCGTTCTAAGAGGTCTGGAACCCGGCGGGAAGGTATGTAGTGAGTTGCGAGACCTAAGCGACTTTGCGAGTGTTTGAGCTTCCCCTCCTCTTATATAATGGGAAACGTACAAGACATCTCTCCCCTTCAGATTGTTTCCGGTCAACGCCAAATAGGTGCCTAGTTCGCCGTCAAGTCGCGATAGGAAGAAGCTGGCACCAACGTCGGGAAAGTAACCTGAAGAATATGAGAATGTCTCTACCTAATCCAGAATTCACGAACCGATCTTTGTTTCCGGCATGGCTTCAATTATGATGAGCGATCTGCTGTAGGAGGAACAGGTGGCTCACCGAACAAGGTCTTCTCTGTTGCAACACGGAACGGAGCATGTATGCAGAGACCGACACCGCCGCCCACTATGGGAGTGGTCAACAATTACTCGTCTATAGCGTGTCTGCGCACTTGTGATCCCATCAAGGATGGCGATATAAGGTTTCTTCAGTGTCGAGGTCAAGTAGTCTAATTCGAATCTGATTATAATGTTGACAGCATCAGACACTGGGTTCAGACAGAGTGTAGACGCACTCCGTCTTGAAGAATTCAACTGCTTTGTAGGCTGTGGCCGGGTCACGCATGTGAGCGACGCATTCTGAGATGATTTAGCGGTTCACGCAGGTGAATCTGTTCAACGAAGGTACTCGCCTCTGACGTTGCCTCCTGCACAAAAGGCTCGCCCAGCTACCTCTGCCGATAATCATTTCGCACAGATCTGCACTATCCCATTCCTGAACGTTGTTACGAAAGCATGGGACATTGCAAAAACGAGCAGACCTTCAATTTGTCACGAAGAAGGTGAACCATGTCAGAGTTCAGCGAGTTCAGACTCGCAGGCTGATTGAGAATGAAGGTTCTCGTGGACCTGTCGTTCTGGAAAACAACGGGAGACTGCAGTACTGTGAGATTGGCCATGACGCCTCACATTTGCAGTCGCGAACCTCTTCTTGATTTGCCGCAGCACTCAAGTGGCGGCGTAGCATTGTCAGCCGTTCAGTCGGTGCGCTTCTCCGTGCCATTCGCGCTGCGGTTGCGAGTGCAGCGTGCCGCGCTAGCATGGTCTACTTTTTGAAGACGAGAGCCACTCAGAGGCGCGCGACCCAGCGGCCGCTTCCGGGAGCGCGCCGCCGGCTTGACTCCTGTGTCCTGGACCAAGTCAAATATGCCTGATATTCAGCTTTGGGACCGCATCTCCGTGAACGATCACATTGGAACTGTTAATGGATTGGCCACATTCCCAAATCCTCTGGCAGTTGGCTCGGCGTTGAATGGGACGACCCTCAGCGAGGCAAGCATGACGGTACCAAGGATGGCATACAATACTTCACTTGCACGCAAGTACTTTGCATTCAGATGATAATAAGATGTTTCCTGAGGAACGCTATGATTCCAGCATTCCTGGATCGGGTTCGTTCATTCGCCCAACTGTCCCGATGAACACTGGCAAGGCTTTCTACGACGCGTTCCTCGAAAAGTATATCGACGAACCTCAGAAAACTCAGCAACAAGTTGAATCGGTGATTCTCGGCTCGAGCAACGGGGCCATTCGCGTCGAGGCGCCCGATCTCAACAAGGTTCGCGCTCGCCTGGCCAACTTGCGTGGGTTGCGAGAGGCCAGTCTCAACGGTGAACTCGTCGCCCGATCAGGCGATCCAAGCGCATACGCCGGGAAACTTCTGAGTAAGGTCTCTCAGCTGTTCTCTGAATTTATAAACCAATGACGGTCGTCAGCCCTCCGGGGGTTGGATCTTTCTCACAATCTCATATCAAACTGGGAAGAAATATCACTCATCGTCGAACAGCTGCATAACCTGCAGTCGCTGGCCCTCAAGTACGTCCTGTTGGACACCTGCAACTGCTGCTCTGAACATCGTGCAGTGAAAACAGATTTCGGCCACTCCTCAACGTTTTATGCGTTCCAGCGTTCAGCAATGTGCGAGAGCTGCGCTTGAATCGAACATTTATGACATGGAATCAGGTTTGAATATTGCTTTCGGTCTCTGCTAGCGCTAACTTCAGGCAGTTCGCGATGATCTCTCCTTCGTTTCTTCAGCTCCTTGAGCTACAACTCGGGCACAATCGTCTCAGCAATCTCTCGGCAGATTCTCCGATTCTCGCACCCCAGTTGAATACTGTTCACTTCAGCTCTAATGCCCTTCACGACTGGCAGTCTACCATTGCGACAGCACGGGGTCTTCCTAAGTGAGTTATATGTCCGATGGTAGGTGATTGTGTACGCTCACGGCGGTTTCCAGCCTCAAGCGATTGATGCTTTCCGGAAATGCGTTCAAGAGCATCCCAGCTCCTAAAGACAGTTCTGAACATTTCCCAGAGCTTCAGCACCTGGCTATTTCCGATAACCAGCTCACAAATTGGTTTGATGTCAATGCGTTGGCCGCGTGGCTGCCTGCACTCTCCACGCTGAGTTGCGCCACAAATCCCGTCTTTCAAGGTGATCAATACCGTTATAATCTCGTTTATGTGTATGCTAATGGGATGCAGATCTATCATCCACTTCTGCCGCGCAACTCATCATTCCACGATTTCCTTTGCTGCAGAAACTTGATGGCACTCGGGTACGTACGCGCCGTCCTATTGGCGTTGCACTCGAAATCACACTTTGACCATAGATATCCCCTGCTCAACGCCAAGACGCAGAGCTATTTTACTTGTCGTTGGTCTCGCGAGAAGAGTTTTTGTCTGAGCAAGATCGTGAACGGGCGCATCCACAATGGAGAGCTTTGTGCGAGAAGCACGGGGCACCAGCCATCGTGGGACCCGCTGAACAGGGCTCCAAACTAGGAGACAAGATGATCGGTCGGTGATCGTTCCAGCTGTCCGTTCTTGCATTAACGTTCCCAATACAGAGGTTCGATTACTGATCCTCGGTAAACTTCCACCCGACGCTGCCGACTTAACTTCTAGTAAAATCACAACGTTACGTGTTTTGAAAACGATGTCGATGAGGGTATTCTTCAAGAGGGCGGCGAAGGCACTCGGCATGGCGGCACAAAAAAACATTCGGTTGTGGTTAGTGATCGAAGGGGAGCAAGGCGTCGGAGCCATGGAGCTGGATTCCGCTCGCGATTTGGAGTGGTGCGGCGTCGAAGATAAAAGTAAAATTGGGGTATTTGCCCAATAATTACCCCGTTTGCTGTGTGTAAATGAGGAGCGTTGATCATGAAACGTGTGCGCGACCAAGCGGAAGATAGTAAATTGAGCCGATCCAGACACGCAAATACATGTGGGTCGCTGACTGGCACACTTGAAACAAGAAGCTGGAAACTCAAGGAGCTGACTCTTTAGCGCGAGTATGGGTCGCGCTCACGGTCATCGCGGCGACGGTCCTCGTATCTTCCACCGCGATCGTAATCCCTCGGTGGAGAGCGCTCACGACGGGAGGCGAACGACCTCCACGGCGGTCGCGGTCGTAGTATGAATCACGACGGGGCGGAGAGCGGGAGCGAGCGCGATAGCCTCTCTCATGGCGGTCGTCGCGGTGACGATCATCCCGGCCACCACGATCATAGCCGCGCTGGAGAGCAGTCAAAAGAGCAAATCAAGTGAAGAATTAAAACACGCACGTCTTCACCACCGCCAGGAGCGAGGGCAACGTGGACGCTTTGACCCCGAAGATCTTTGCTGTCCAAGGTCTTAATAGCATGATCCGCATCATCCTTCGTCATGTACTCCAAGATGCTGCATGCAATGATGAGAAGCTGTCAATCACGAGCATGGAACGCACGTACCCTTGGCCAGGGTTATCACGGTCAATGTCGGCAAAGCTGATGTTGCCAGCCTCGCGACCGAAATCCTTGAGATCCTAGTAGGCGACCGACGAGTCAGGAATTGACCACAACTGGAGGGCCCTGGTACGCCGCGAGAAATTTGCCTCCAGAACCGAGCACGGGCCTCGACGGGAACAGTGCGCCACACGCAGAAGGTCCACACGCCAACGACGCCAGCATCATACGGCCAATGGACCATTAAGGTACAGCGCCAGAGGCCTCGCCAAGAGGGAACAATTGAGAGGAGTGGCCTCGCACCTGCCAGCTAGTGTCGCGAGAGATGCCCGAGACAATGAGGCGGACGCCGGGAGGACGGCGCGAACGCTGAGGGGGACTGCATAAATAATTGTTAGGTTTCTGAACACTGGAGAGGTAGTAGTGGTCAAATCCTTACCCACGGTCTTCATATGGTTCGCGGCGGGAGCGATTATCCTTTGCAAACTCCACCAGGATGCTGTAGATATGTTTAGATATATTGAAGTGATTGGACTCGAAAGACCTACGGCGCGCCCTGGAAAGCTTTGCCGTTGAAGACTTGAACGACCTCCTCGGCGTCCTTTGACAACGTCACAAAAATGCCGCAAAGACGCTAGGAGTGAAACCGACCTTTGAGTTTTCAAACTCGATGAAGCCGAAACCTTCAAGTGAATCTAAGGTCAAGATGACGGCGGGCGTGGGCAGCCCTACTCACCGGTCATGACACGACAATCAATAATGCGTCCATAGCCGTCAAAAAACTTTTGGACATCCTCAGAACGGACGTCGGTGGGCAGACCTGCGTGGCATAAGCTGCGCTGCCAGAGAGCATGAAGATTGGGCACGAACGTCCAAGGTAGAGGCGTTTGGTCATTTTGGGGAGTTGGGGGAGGAAGGAAGAAGACGAATGTTGGATGGTTATAACTCCGCGCGTGAAGACAGCTTTCAAGCTCCGTAAAGAAATGAGGTTGTATCAAATAGCCCTAGCTGCCATCGAATTTATTTCAATTGATCCAGCATGCGCTGTCGTGTCCAAGGACCTTGTTTCGGTCTGACTCAACACATGGTGGCTGTGCAAGGCAATAAAACCTCCGCTTTCAGCCGGCTCCTGCCTTTTTTTCTTACCCTCGACGGAAAAATTGCCTGCTCTGCGATGGCCTTCGGGCCCTCATTTCACGCGCAGCAGGTCCAGACAAACGTCGTAGACAGATGTTTGGGCTTCACAAAAACAATCTTTGCTGATTGCGCTTCCCTTTGGTTGAGGTGTGAGGACGCAGGATCACCTGGTGAAATCAACATGCTCTACTTTTATATCCTCGCGGTCTATTGTACAACCGGTATGTCTCGTTTCTTACCCTTTGCATGATGGATATCTCTGGTAGACCGTGACGCACCCATCTGTCTATCGATAGTGGCCATCGTGCTTGCCTTGTGCTCGCCGTAGGGTCTTGTTGGGTGCGGATGGGGATGTTAAGGCGAGACTGATTACTAGTTGTCAACCTATACCATTATTTTGACTGACAAATCGTTCGTACATAGGGACAAGGCTACGCGAGGCCCTGTGTTCGTAGATACATTCATAACTGTATAATACGGAAAATAAATCATGCAAGATCTCGTTCGTTACATTGTCATTGAGCTATGGCACAGGTGGTGAAACCTCACCATCGCGTGGCTCCAGAGGCCAAGAGATAGCAACTGTGCCCCATCGTCTCAGGCTCAACAACAATTGATGTATCATCGTTGTGAGAGTGTTCGATGTCAAGGTTTTTATCAAGCGGACGAGGTCGTTAGGAACTTGCTCCGTGACTGACAGTGCCGATGGTCCAGTGTCAATTGAGGTATGTGAAGTTTGATCTGATGATATGTTGGGTAGCGGTGCTTCCATCTGAGGTTCAATGCCCTCAGTCGCACTGATCGTTTGAGTTGGAAAAGAAGGTAAATCTCGGCTAGCCTCGACACGTGGTTCGGTGTAAAATGAGCCGATAGCCATTGCGATAATGGCCAGCACAAGAGCAGCTGACATAGTCTGCATTATTGATAGCCAAGTATTGCTTGGACGCCGAGGCTTGCGTGATGACACATTGACCGTTGGCGCGAAGCCCTTGGGAGCATTGACCTTGGTGAGGAGCGTGCTGCCCGATCGAGAAACGACATGGTCCCAGCCGTCGCATAAAAGTTGACCCGCAGCTTCAGTCGTGTCTCGGTATTCCGCTCTCCAAAACGAGACCTGAGTGGTCAAGGCAGGAAGAGGAAGGATTTGGACACGATATTTTGACGAGTTTGCACGCCACCAGCTCTGCGAGTCGCCGTTGGTCTTCAAGGATCGGACTAGAAACAGCACTTCGATATCTGAAGTGGCATGCGGGGGTGGACCCAGCGTAAGCGAGATCCAGATCACATCGCATTCGCTGATGGTGGAGAAGGCCCCATCCTCCGGCTCGCGATTGATGTGTGTCGCAGCCTTCAATGGACGACCCCCTAGTGTGGCGTAAACGAGCTGTACCAAAGTTTGTTTGGCGTCTGCTATAGCTATGCTGAAGTGAAGGCGATCCTGAAGAATAGCCGCAGCAGGCAATGTGGCCATGACTGTATATGAGTCCGACGAAGTCGGCTCTACAAGCACGTGCATCCAGGAATGATGGGCTCCGCATGTACAAGCCCTTGAGACTGCTGAGAAGAAATAGAATGGGCCGGAACTGTTGAATGGCCAGCTACCTCCAATGTCGGCATCTGGAGTCTGGACTCTCGGTCAAGCCCAAGTACGTCTGGCATTGCTTTCGATTGAGTTGTTGGGGTTGGCGGCAGGATGGGCGGCCGAATGATCAGGCGACTGTCCTCTCCGCAGATGTAGGTTTTATCCTTTTGCAACAACTTTGGGGGATCTGCTTGACCCTGTCGACGCGGCGTGCGCGGTAGAATTGATCCAGAGCTACTCATGTCACTCCGAGGTGCAGCCAGGAGAATCGGCTCGGCCACTGCCGAAACGACAGAGACGGAAACGCGTTCGTCGCCAACATCGTGTAGTTGGAAGACCGGGAGATCAAAGATCGCGGCGTCGAGCAAATCTGGATCGCCTGCAGCGACGTCGTCTTGTACCGCTGTGAGATCCACGTCACCTTGGACGGTGAACGTGAAAGTGCCACGTTCGTAACGTGATTTTGGAAGTATGTGATCAAGGTCGAGTTGCAACGAAACGCGAGACGTCGGAACTGATACCGGGAGTCTTCTCGCAAGCTCGTCTCTGTCACTGGCCGATGTAAGCTGACTGACACCCGAGGCCGACGACATTCCCGACAGAGATGCCCGTGAGGGCGTTGTTAGTTCATTCGGGGATCGTCCTTCGAAAGAGTAATCAGTAACCGGATCGACCGGGAGCGGAACGTTCAATAGGGAGCTCTGCGTTGTAGGAACAGGGATGTGACTAGGCTGCTGTAACGATCGAGTTCCTGGCGGAGGCGAGTCTGGAACTGAGCTCGACCCAAATGAAGACGACGACGTTCGCCGAGATGCTACACCGTCTCGAGAAGATGTGTCGCCAGTGTCGACGCCGTGCAAGCCTGCCCCGCCCGTGATCTCCCACCGACTGGAGGAAGAGTCGTCCGCTGCCCAAGCCAAATGCTGTTGTTTTGGGTCCAAATGAAAGTCCATGGCCAGCAGGGCCGCAACGCCGGGGAAGTGAACTCCAATGCATGTCACGGAGTAATCGAGCTGTAACCTCAGTCCTGTGCAGACGCCCGGCCGTTGAGAATGCCAAAAGACTTTTAGAATCCGGATCGCGAGGCGAGCATCGGCTTGCTCCCAATTAACATGATTCCAACCATCTGGCGGAGGTGGACGAGGGTCTGGAACAGCCCATCGAAGGCGGAGACGCTCTGTTCTGTTTGTAACGGGGTTGGTGAAGCAATCTGGCAGTTCGGCGTAAACTTACGAGTAAAAATTGCCTTGGATTACGGAAAACTCTCCGTCATTCGTTACTCCTACATCGCTTGTTTCCGAATCGTAGTCCGCAGCGTGACCTTGTGAGAGAGAGTTTCGCCAGGCTTGGGTCTTTTGACTGACCACCGGGACGGTTGATACATCCCAACGCTGCAAGTCGTCAAATGAGCCTTGCGCATCAATGTCGAAAAGCTTCAGTTTCAGCTTATTATCGAGACAACGGGGGCAGGGAATCGAGAGCTTCGGATTGCGTCGTTAGCAGTGAATGGGGTCGAGAAAGGAATTGGACAAACGAGATATGGGTCTGCAGGTGGCACCGTCAGGTAAGGTATGAAAACCTCCAGCCCTGCCATGTAACAATATCTTGCCCGCTGTCCCATAGATTGTCGACGGATACGGCTGCCGCTCTGCAATACATTCCGTCCGCGTACGTCGTCGCTCTCGCTTTCAATGTTCCGAGGAAAGTGTTTTGGTAGCACAAAGCAGACGAAAAGTTGGAGATTGAAATGGAGCCCGTGTACGTCAGGTCGAGCGGAGATGTACTGGATGTAGCATTTGCGCTGGCAGGTGGCCGACCAGTCGTGGAAGTAGATGGCGAACAGAGGTCGGCGTATGACTGAGTGCTCTCGGCAGGTAGGCCCAGCGCACGCGAGGCGTGCTTGAGCAGTTTGTTTGAGCGTGGACCTCCGGCGTACGGAACAAAACGCTTGTCGGTGGGGTGCACAAGCGCGAGAGCATTCTACGACTATCAGATCAACGCGAAGCAGAAATAGCTGACTACACTCACCGCATGCCATTCTCTTCTGTAAGCAGACAACGGAGTGACCAAAACCCAAATGATTAGTGCTGTACCGTGAGCAAAGTGGCGGAGTCGACCAGGGCATACCAGAAAAGAGAGGTATGAGCGGCATGCTGATCTGGTCCGGTGCGAGTTGCATCTACGCGAATGCGGTTAAGATGGTGAAAGGTGCGCGATAGGCTGCACACCTTGAGATACATGCGGACGCGCACCCCATCCTCGCCGCGTTTCGCGGCACCCTCAATAACGACCTGGGTGACGATCCTCGGCGGCGCCAGCCCGCCTACGCGCGACGCGGCCACTGAGGATGGCGCGGATAACGGCGGCGAGAACCTGTCTGCCATTATCTCTTCAGAAAACGAAGGGGGAAAGGGCCAGCGCGTATTCAGACTCAGCAAATCGGAACCATCGAGTCGGATACGGACAATTTCGCGCACAAGACCAGAAAATGGCAGGGAACTATGAGGAGTATGAGAAGATGGCGACACAGCTGAGACAGCACAATGTAGGTACACGATAGTTACACAGCACGAACGCGAGCGACAAGATATAGAGTGAAAATGCGACAGACGTCGTAGGACGCGGCTGCAATCACTTCTTGCGCGTGTGGCCCTGCCTGGCACTCATTGCCGCCTGCATGTCGAAGGACTTGTCCCGCCGGAACAGAAGGACATGTGGCTCCGGAGCTGCAAGGCATACTGTGAGCATTAGGGGAGCCATGTAGAGGTACTGCGGACCGTGGACTTCGTAGTGCTCCCATCCTAAGCTCTGAGTGATGCCGATACCCCGCCACTCGCTCTCGGATAGCAGTCGCATGACGTTTGGGTCCTCTGGAGAGAATAGATTTTGCGGCAAGTATTTTAGCATGCCTTTGGGCAGAATGACGTGGCGATATTCGTAGTGGTCGTCCGAATATCGCTCCGAGTAGTGGATCCTGGGCCGCGAAGGGTCAGTGTCGCCGTCATCTGTAGCAGCTTCCTGAGCGATGACCGCGCCATACGCACTTCTCAATGTAATCTTCCATGCTTGGCTTCCCATCTGCCTTCTTGAATTGGGACATCGCGACGGTCGTGTGGTGCGCTGTAAACTACAAAGCCAAGTGTCGGAGTTGACACGACGAGGATTGAACCGATATACCTGGAAAAATACCCCCACCAGGGTTGCATAGTATATCGGTCCAATATATTAGGACCCTTCCGCCGTGTGAGCGGAGATGGCACGAGGGAGGCCTCACAGTGTCACGCAAAATGCAAAGCACGATTCTTGGTTAATATCGGCACGCGGTAATATCCTTGCGGCTACAAAAGAAGATAGACTAGCTAATGGTGATATGAGCCATCCAACGAGGAAATCTCCTGCGCAATCTTTAGACCCTCCTCGAGATAGTTCACTGGCTGAATGTTCATGATGGAGTACTTGGTGCGTGTTTGCTCCTACGAGAAGGTCAGCAAACTTGATGTCACTGTCGTACCGCATCGCAACGACTTACGTTGTATGTATCCTGCTTTCCTTTGCAGTTCATCATAAAGTACTGCCCAGGAATTTTCTTCAGCATGATATCGAATTCTTCGGGATTCATGGACTCCTATCGTATTGGTAAGTAAAACAAACGCGGTGATAACGATGAAGCAAGTACCTTTTTCGCTGCGAGTTCGTCTGCCGTCTGACCGGTTATTGCGTGGCCAGTTTCGTTAAAAACGGTGAACCAGCCTTGCGCCGAGTTGTCCGCGACAGCCACATTGAAATTGTACCTATCGCTGCCGTTAGAATATAACAGCCAAGTAGAGCACTAGCTTGCCTGAGATTCGGTTCGCCGGTGTGGCCTTGAGCACACTCATTGCCGCCATCAGGGACTTTCTTGCTGCACGTCTTGCAGGCTCGGTACCACAAGTTTCCTTCGTTTCTGATGTGCACGACGAGAGCACGAATAGCGAAGAAATGGCCGGTCCCGTTGTCATAGTCCATCTCACGTGCCGTTCGGAGAGGCATCAGTTCATCTCGCTTGATGCCGCCGCCGCCGCCGCCTCCGCCACTAGCTGTTTGGTTCTTGAACACTGTTTTCTCACCCTCGTGATCGTACCTAGACGGTCGGTAAGCTTCAAAAATGTAAGAACATACAACCGTATACATACCAGCCACGTAGAGCATGCGCCTCATCCATGTCCGGGTTGATGGTCATTGAGCCCGAGCTGAGCAAAGACAGCGATTTGCCTGTTATGCGGTACTTGTGAGATTGATTTATTCTTAAGCCGGAAACAGCGTACCACCGTTGTACTCGGCCACTTTGACGCCTTTGAATGCGATGACCGGATTAGCGGACCCATTGAATGTCTCGGCCTGCTTGCCCCAGAGCGTGAGACGGGACTTGGACAGAGACATGTCAGCAATAATGATGTCGCGCTTTGATAGCTGTTTGTTTGTGGACTTGGTGGTAATCGTGGTCGATTCGCCAGGATCAGTCACGATACCAAGAACATCTAGCAGCTAGAATCAGCTATGCAGGCACGGGAATGAGAAGTAACGCACCGATGATCGCATCGTTATTGATGGCATTGAGCTCGCTTAGGGCCTTGAACTGGAAAGTCTGCATAGGAACGCTGTCGTCGTCGTCGACCTGAGTTCTATGTCAGCATATGACCTCTATCACGCAGTAAATCAGCAACTAACCGCCTCTTCAATGATGGTACCCTTGTCGATCGTCATCTCATACTCATTCGGCAAGTTGGAGAACTTTTTCTTGGCCACCTGAATACGAGCCTTTGTGATATAGTAGACGTGGTTTTCCTTGAGCTTCTCGTAGTATTCGGCGACCGCGTCGGTGAAGCCAGTTGCGCGGATTGCGCCGCTGTTGTCCATAAAGACGCAGCTGAACAGCTTCCCCTCGCCGCGAGCATTGGTCCAGTTTTAATTTCGCTCTTCTGTGTTACACGTGCTTTGATGGTCCAGCGGTTCTGATACGGACTGAGAGCTTCGATCTGGAAGATGGGCGTGTTCTCGTTGAACGCATTTGTGCCGGACGGGGCCACGGCCCTAGACGTGCTCGCCACACGGGATGTTGTGGTTTCCGCTGGACGCTGGACTGGCAGCTTCGACACTGAGGGCTTGGAGGTGGTAGCAGCGGACGGAGCGGGTGCAGGATTTGCTTGCTCGTTGTTGCTGCCACCTCCACCACCCCCACCACTGAAGATGGTGTCCACAGACACCGGGTTGCCAATTTTCTCTGAATGCTGGCCAATAATGTCAAGCTCCATGATGACAATGAGGCTACGCGCGTGTCAGTGGGAGCCTCGTCAGGCCTTGAAGTTCAAGTGCTTACCGCTTCTCTTGCATAACGTTGCAAGTCATGTGTTTAATTCGAATGATGCAGTTCCTCTGGAGCTGTTCTTGTTCCATTATGTCCTTGAGCTGGGTCGTGAACATGACCTGGACGTAGTGCTTGCCGTCGCTAACGGCGCCGCGCTTTCGCTCCTGACTTTGGTTGGTTTTGTTCGACTGGATTTCCTTTAACATGACGACCTGAACCACTGGATCCGACTTCCACAAAGGGTCGTCGTTCGTAGTGGCCGGGTCGGCCATGCGCAAAACGATATCCTGAGTGAGCTGGTCCATGGAAAGGATCGAAAGGAAGAGGAGGGATGACACGCATTGGGTCTCCGCCGGGAAATACTTTGCTTCCGATTTGTTGGAGGCGAAAAAGTAAATTGTAGTTGCCGCGGATATTACACATGCTATTTCATGGATCTAATTCTAATATGGTGTAGGTGTTGCGGCAGCAGACACAAGCATACCGGCCTTGAGCTCGGCGAGGTTGACAATGTCTTGTGCACCAGTCGGCATTGGTTCAGCATCCTCTACAGGGAGTACAGGATGCTCCTGGGCGAGCGATGCAATCTGCTTCAGAATTTCTTCCGCCGTAGTGGAGCTTAATGTCTCAATGCCTGAAAATATTTGTTCCCAGAAGGCGGTCACCGCAGTCACAGGGGGCTGGGCCGCACTCGAGGCCACATAATCATCCTCGTTGACCGGGACTCCGTGCAGCTTGAGCACGGACAGGAACCGGTTGGATGCTGCGACGCTAAAGAGTGCGTCCACCTTTGGGTGCCCCTTGAGATGTACAGATAACTTGCGACGCTTCGGCGACGTTGGCATGAAATACTCGGCGTAAAACTTGAGCATGTCGGCGCGTGTAAGCTTCCGTACGTTTTCGGCATCGATTTCGCCTATGGAATAGTTATTTAAAAAAACTCTAGCAGAGTCTAACCAGTCCTGAAGGTACGTACGGCGTGTGAAGTCTTGATAGCCAGAGCTAATTGCGCCCCAAATACGGTTGCCCTCCTCGGACAAGCTTTTCGTCTTTTCCAGCTTCTTTGTAATGAGCCCCTTCTTCTGCTTGTCAAAGTCCGCCTCTGACATTCCTTCAAGGTAGGCTTGGAAGCCTTGAAGAAATGCGTCAACCCGCTGCTCCAGGTATACTGGGCTACGTTCACTTTGAACGTGCAGGCGAAGACCCATGATCCCAGTCCGAGTGAGCATGATGCTTTGCGCAATATATCCCAGTTGCTCCTTGGTTCGCAAAACATCAAAGCATGGCTCGTGAATAAGGTGTGCCAGCAGGCTGAGTTGGGCCCGGTGATGTTCGTCGGTCAATTCGCCGACGTGCAGGTAATACGACAGGCCAGAGTTGCCGTTCTCGATGTTTGGCACGCGTTGCCGATGAACAAAGTTCGCCCCTGTAAGGTTTCAGTGTCAAATCTAAGATAACGTGGCGACAAACCTGGAGGTAGAATGTATGACCGGTTGGAAGCTAGCTCGGACTCGCTCAGCGGTTTGGCTGCTAGAGATGTCTCCGTAGTTTCCATGATGGAGATGGCTTGCTGTGAGCGATTGTCAATAGCGGACACGGTTATTAAAGCGTGGGCCCGACCTCATGCGAAATGTTGCCATGAACGAGAACGTCGAGATACGTTCTCGACAACAAGTCACGAGCGTGCCTTTCGAGGTCTTCTGGAGTAATATCTGGACCAGATGGTGGTCAGAACAGCGGGAGCGCTACCGCATGTCGCGCACCCGTCAGCTCGGCCAGACGCTCCTTCGGAGTCCACATGACATGTGCCAGAGTGTAGCGTAGATAATAGTCCGCAATTTCTACTGGCTGACTCATATCAAAGTTGACATATTCTTGCCGCACCTATGACGTTGGGCTTGAGTTCAAGAAACCTCAGACCAGTATCAAACTTACGTCTTCCTTGATGTCTCTGAACCTTTGCTTGTCGATATTGATCGTCTTGAGCTTGTGTAGGACGGTTGCGAGCAGGATGGAAAGCTTGTCGTTGTAGCCGCTCAACATTATTTGAAGGCCGTAGGTGTCGGCTGCGACGTTATATCGCAAGCTGGCCAGTTCTGCTGCATATGCGTACTCTGTCAGGGAGTCGGTGACTAGCTCGCAGAATAGTCTGATAATCTTGCTCAGATCGTAAGTGGGAGAATGGTAGATGCGTCACGCACCGAGTGAGAACGAGATGGCGAGGGGTGATGCCAGCCAATGGCGACCGCATGAAAAGAATGACGTTCGCCTTAGGCACCCAAAACTGGTCGTCCTTCTTGTGCCACAGCGTTGACAAAGCAGTCTTCCTGATCATCTCCGGCCTCAGAGCCGGGGTGGCGACCTCACGCTTGGCCACCGACAGATCTTGCGGGATAAACTCATTTCGAGGCGGAAGGAACAACTCAGGGATATCGTTTGGCCGTCTACTCGCCTCCAAAAACTGCTCGTCCAGCTGCTGGATATAGTACTGCGTCTTGTACCACTTTTCGGCGTCCCACTTGGTCTCGTCGAATCCGAAGCCGGTATAGTCCTTCCCCATGACAATGACGCGCCCTTTCTCTGGAACGAATTCTGCCAGAGTACGATGCACGTGAGCCTCGTCCCAGTCCCAAAGTAGCGAGCCCGCTGATAGCAATAGATCCGGTGGGTAGGGGTTCGCCATGGTCTCGCTGAGTGAGGACGCGTACGAGTCGGAAGCCCGCTTTTCGGAGTAGTTGAAGCGTGTAAGAGCCAGCGTCTGAAGCTCGTCAAAGAGATACGCAGGGAAGGATTGCGTTTCCCGCAGCATGTTGAGGTATTTGCACATAATCAGGACGACTTCGCGGTACTGCTCTGGAGTTGAACTTGAAGTTAGAACTACACCAAAAATGAACGGATTTAAGACTGACTGAAACCCGTTGGAGTGAGGAAGCAAGTGAGTTTGAAGAAGTCGATGCCTCGTGCTTGTGGCTGGTTGCCGCAGGACAGTCTAACGAGGAAACCTTTCTGCTTGAGGTATGAGTGTAGGGAGCCTGGACCTTCGTGGCCGAGAAGATGGGCAAGAAAGTGAGCTGGCTTCGATCTCCAGTGATAGGTCTGCGCAGGAAGCTGGAATTGAAGTTCGACGGCCTGAAAATCCATGATTGTTTTGGCGTGGATGATTGTCCCGACTTGATCAGGACCCCAGGGAAGTTCTGGTATGGGCTTGACCGGTGCAAGCCCGCGATTGACGATGGGAGAGAAGTTCTCGACGACGAGCGCCGCAAGATCGTCGAAACATTCTAGTTGAGACATTGAGCGACAGTGCTACGCACGCGACATTCCCTTCCCTCACCTTTACCCAGAACCACCAAGTTCATGCGAGTGGGGCAGTAATGCGTCTCCCACCACTCGACCAGCCGCCTTCGAGTCTCGCGCCCCACAGACCCACCATCGGCATCAGTTTCGCTCGCAAATGACGGTACCGGAGATGGCATGCGCGACGTGAGTGGTGTCACACTATTGCTTGGTGCCAGTCCATCGGTTGTAGATGCGCTGCGGCGTTCGAGAGCTGAAGCAGCCTTGGCCGCTGCAGTGAGACTGAGCATGTTGCCGCTGCCAAACTTGGACCAGACATGCCCAGGCTTGGACAGGGATTTGGACATTTGGAATAAGCGCCATGAGTCTGACTGGAGGTTCTTCTTGTGTTCTGAGTCAACCGCATGAAGCTCGCGCGATGTGCACGATGAGGAGAACAGTGGCGAATGGAAGAAGCCGCTGAACAACTGAAGCGCGCCAGGCAGGTGATCTGCACCGACGGAGAAGTAGTAGTTGGTGTCAGAGGCAGCGGTGTACGCGTTCGTGCGACCTCCATGCGAGGATATGTACTACAGGACATTGCAAGATGAGTGGTGGGTTCAGCGCGCAAGCGAGCACACACGTACATCGCCGTACTCGTTTTCGCGCGGAAACTGCTCCGTACCCTGCAGACTATGGTCAGGACCCGACAGGAATGCAGAGAGCACGACGTGCCATGAAAAGAAGGTGCTCGCAGAAGTGAGCCAAGCCGGGCATGTCATCCTGCGCGAGATTGTGAGCGACGGCTTACAGCAGGTTTTGGTCGCTCGACTGACCGGGTCGCTGAGATGGCCAACGCTCACAGCAAGGCTTGCGGCAGCCTTGTCTGCCTTTGCATCGTGGATGAGCAACGCATGCAGGCCGTTGTTGAGGCGGATGAGGCGATAGTCCCTGTCATCATTTGGGGAGCGCTGCAAGGGTTGTGTGAAGATCTCATGCTGATGCGCCGAGCGCCACAGGGTCGCGCTGTTCATCGTCGCAAGGCCGCGCTGGTGGGAAGAGAAAGAGGATGGTAGGAGCGTGGAAGAACGCAGGGCCGCGCGTACCACCAAACGCATTCGTAGCGTAGACAAGAGCAGGTCCAAGCGACACTGACACAAATCGCCGAAAGCGCACAAGAGACACGTTCGGTATAGTTCATAGTACACACAACAGCACGCACCCCCGATCGCATATCTACGGTGCACAAACGAGCGTCCGAAGCGCACCCGCTAGGTCTCCGTTGTGCTGTTGTAACACCTTCTCTGCCTCCGCACGGGTTATCTCCAGCTCGCGCACCTGTCACAAGATACTCAGTTACAACTCGCACACAAGATCTTTGACTAGGAACACCGCACAATCACATCTACATCCTCCTTCTTTACGCTCGGCTTTGGCGCTGGCTTGACCGTCGTCTTCTCGAAAAATCCACCGCGCGCAAGCTCATCGAGCCGCGTCTTTGAGTACGATTGACCATCTTGGCTACGAACGCTGGGTCATTATGATGTCCACATTATGACAAATTTTGCGCACAACGTGACGATGACCTCTGGGAGGCTGCGGCCGTTAGCTGACATTTTGAGAGTAGTATCGACTCTTTGAGGGAGAGCGCGCGCCTCGGCTGCAAGCCGGCGCGTCGCGTCTCACACTCCGCGTTGACCATGTCAGACGCACCAGCCCACTCCCGCGGCGCACGCCAAGTCATGCGCTCACTCGGCATTCCCGCAGCCGTTCTCGACTTTCGCCCTCGCCTTCCTTCCCGCAACTGGATGATTTTTCTCTCCGTCACTGGCTCGCTAGTTGGAGCATACGCCTACGACCGTCGCGAATGCCGCAGGATCAAAGAAGAATACAAGGCCAAGGTAGCCCATCTTGCCACGGTACCCCTAGCCACGAATGACTTTACCCGGAAAGTCACTGTGTATGCGTGCAAATCGCCTGATGACGAGGACGCGACACGTTCAGAAAGATTCTTCAGAAAGTACCTCAAGGCAAGTGCGCCTCCTCCTACATTTACGATTTTTCTCTCACCACACCTTCACGCATAGCCCATTCTCGTTGCAGCTGCAGTCGATTACGAGATTATCAACGGGAACAGATATGGCGCGTTGGCGCTCGACATTGCCGACAAAATTCGCACAAAACGTCGCATAGCAGCAGGCATCGAGCCTGAACCTATAAACCTCATTCCACTCCCGACTCAAATGACACCAGAACAAAAAGCTGCGCGCGAGCTCGAGGGAGGTACCATCATCATCGGTAGGCATACATGGAAGGAGTTCCTCGCCGGCACAGTCGCTGGTTGGTCGGGATCCGTGCGCAAAGTCGATCTCGAGGAGGAGCTGTCTCAAGAGCTTCACGACGATGGCGTGTTTGACGAGCCAGACGTGGATGAGCTGTCGGACGGCGCTTCTTCAGGACGTCCCTTCTACAAACCTCCAATGCACCTCTCGCCGCTGACACAATTACCTTTTCAATCTCAGTTCCGACCCACCAGCAACCCATCACCGTCACTCACAGCAGACCACCCTCCACCAGACCACGTCCCACCCCAACCCCCGCTTCTCCTTGTCCCCTTCTCCAATCTCATTGGGTTCCGCAACATCCCACGGATGATCGTGAACTTCTTCAACGAACGAGAGCGCGTCCGCATCGGCAGTGCCGCCGCCTACGCGCTCGTGCAAGCGCAGACACGACCGTTCTCTATCCCTACCGACCTAGACTTTGACATCAAGCAGGAAGCCGAGTACCTCTCTGGGTTCGAGACTCTGCCAGAGTCGAGAGAGAAAACGCGCTCCGAGTACTATCAACAGCTCGCTAAGAAGCTTGCGACGGCGCGAGAGCTCGCGCGGGGAAAGCGAGAACCGACCAAGGACGAGGCTACGCACCCGCCGCCAACAGAGGTTGAGCTGCGCGCAGAACGTCTGAAAAAGGAGCTGCGCTGGCGTGCGGACGTGCGTGGCTGGTCGATTTTGCATCGGGGGTCACCTCCTCAATGGGACCACCGGCTAGACACTTCGTTCAAAGTGTTTGAGCTTCCCAGTTCGTCTTTAGGCTCAGAGGAGAGGTAGTATACACCATCAATAGAGTAAGAAAATCAGAAGCACGCTAGTTACAGCTCACAAGTAGGAGAGCCTGAGCTCAACCCATGATCACCATTTGACCGCTTGTCAGCCAATCTTCCAACTGGGCAAGCTCATCATTGAAATCTGCGTCTGTCTGCTCCACGGCAGTGAGGGCAGGAGTGACAGTGTTGTCACGGGTGGAATCTGTGATTGTGGCGGCCGATGCAAGCGTGTGGGACGGAAGCTCCGTTGAGCAGAACAGGGCATGGACTGTCGTCATTGTCGATATGGAGCTGCGGCTCGCGTGAAGAGAGTATCATGTCTGCTTCGTGTGCCATCTGCGAGTCCGCTCCAGCGTCAACGGAGAGGCCGGCGTCGAAGTCTATGAACCAGTCGTCATGTGAAATATCGCCCAGTGAAGCTGTGATAAAAGGCATGTGCTGGTCCGAGTCTGCGGTGACATTCGCATCGATCATTTGAGCGGTCTGGAAGTCGTCGGCACTCTGAGAAGACAAGAATAGCGGCATTGTTGGATTAGAGTCGACTATAGTAAAGGTAGAGCGAGTGGTCGTTGGGGAAGATGTGAGTTCGGACTTGGGAGATAAGCGCAGAAGAGACGTTGAGATATCAGTGGTAAGTTTGTGAGATGCGTGTTCGTCAGTCAAGCTGGTCGAGCCATTGTCAGACACGAAACGAGGTCGAGAGGAAGCATTGAACAATGGACGAGAGGTACGTTGAGTTGTAGCGGTCCCATGCTGATTCTTCACTTCTACGGGCAGGTGGTGAACCTTCCGCTTCTTTGTTGGAGGTTCAAGTGACGTAGAGCCATCGTCTGGTTCAAAGAACTCTGTGTTATGCATCAAACGCTGCGTCTTGATTGCCGTAGATTGTTGTGCCACAGATGAACTGCCGGCGTTGCCTCGTTCAGTATGAGCAGAGGGAGCAGTCAGTGAGCCCATTGTCGACGCATGCCTCCGTGCCGTAGCCGGGTCTTTGACGCGAGTTTGCGGAGCCGACTTGTTTGTTTTAGGTGGCTTGTCAAGGCCGTCGCGGCAGCACATGTGTCGGCAAGCAGTCTTGTCCTTGCACGAATGATTGCAGCTAGCATTTCATAGTTAGATATGAGTTGGCTAATATTGAAATAAAAACAACGCACTCGTACTTGCCATCCAGACGCTTCAGAGGACTGACAAGATTCTGGTCAGATTGGTCTAGCTCGGCAACTATTACGCTCTTGGGGGCTTCGGTTTCTGCGGCCTTGAACTTGCGAGAAGTATCTAACATATCTTCAGATTGCGATGTCACATCGAGCTGATCGCTTACCGTCGTCCATCGGCTCGTCAAACTCAGCCCAGAACTCGGGATCAGCCATCAGCTGTTCAACATCTCTCTCCTGTGACGAACATAACCAAACTTGTAAGCTAGGATGTGTGCGGGTCGTACCTGCTCCGTTTTTGGTCGTGTATTGCGCACGGGATAGTCGGTGGCGGAGACGGATGGTCGCCATGTAATCACACGTTGTGTGCCAGCAAAATTCTCCTGGTGGAATTTCAGCGATACGAACCAATGGAATAATTGTACGCACGGCGCTGATGGAGATTTCAATGTACTGACTCGGTCGCGCAATCGTCGCCTGGATCGTAAAAGTCCTCGACGCCTGGGTTAGTGCCTTTGTTCTGAAGCAATGTAAAATCAAGACGAAATAATGACAGAAATGCATACGAAATGCGCCGAAAATCAATAAAAGTCTCGTCCGACATAATGGTGAGAACGTTGGTGCTGCCGAGTGCCATGCGCTGCTTCTTGCGTTTGAGCCTGGGGATCTCGACGATCGCAGAGCATTCAAGAGTGAGAGTGCACTCCAGGTCACGCGTTCCATTGAATGATTTCACGGACTCGTCAATGATTCTCAGCTCATATTCTGGAATCTCCTTGACGGCTTGTAGGACTTCCAATCCAAACGGCGGCCGGCGATTGAGGAGCTGCGGTTACTGTTTGATTGAATATCATGCATGCCAGACGCAAACCTACTGCTTCCAAACGAATTGGATCCTGGACGCGAAGCTTTTGCAACGAGGTTATACCGTGCGAGAGAAGAACCTTGTAAGAACAACAAAAGCGTCAATACAGCTGATGTGGACTGGAACAGTATCCATACCTTAATCGACTTTTCACCAAGGTTCTCGATTTGGCGCAGGACAACTGGTCGGCCATCCCAGGCTCTCGCGTTCAAACTTCGCAGGCTTTGCAACCGTGAGAGATTGACAGATGGAAATGTTTGGACATACAGCTCTAATCCCGATTTGATCAGTGCTCCAGAGCGTTTCTCGATTCCAATGTCCGTAAGTGCGCGAGCGAAACGTGGAGCGTGGCGAAGAAGTGGAATTCCGTCGAGATGTGCTTGGCCGCCCAGGTCGTGTTCCTTGTCAGACAGCGAAATACCACCGAGAATAGCCTGTATAGCTCAGTTTTTGTTAGGCAACGATGGCTGTACTACGAACTTGAAGTAGCACGAAAACTTTATCGGATGTCTTTTCAACTTTCTGTGGCTTGAAGCGAATGTCTGCACGCGTAAGGAAGTCGTACACAAGCTGCAGTGTTCAAAAATACCTTCATTTGTTCTAATAAAGGCAGGTGAGTTGTTACAAACCAGAAATGATGCTTTGACGGACCGAAGCTTGTTGTATATCTGCTTTTCTCCCGCTCGCAGCCGCACCTCACTCAATTCTTCAGCACAACATACAGCTTCAAGCTGAGGCACATGTAAGCACTTGTATACGAGAGCTACCTGATGACGCACAACGTCCTTCAGCGAGGCCGATGAAGACAACGCCAGCAGTAGGCGCATCTTGAGCGAAATGAGTTCGGACAACGACAGTCTTGCGACGAAGAAACTCACAGTTGCCAGACGTATATAGTACTAGATGGTCTTAGAACAACAATGTGGCGCAGCAAGTGGCGCACCTTGCTCATTATCTCGCCAAACTGCGTTGAAATAAGCTTGTTGGTGTCCTTGTCGTCGGTCTCGACTAGGGATGTTTTCTGGAGGTCTCCGATAGAGGCTATAACTAGTTCATCCACACGCTCAGCCCAGGTTTGAGAAGAGTTCTTGTCAAGACGATAATGTGCCGGATTGCGCTGGATGCGTTGCTGAAAGAACGTCGACCGTAGCCATTTTTGGGCACTTTCGAGGTCAGTCACCGTTCCGAGACCGATCTCAGCGTTGAGGAATTCAGCAATGTTGAGGTGAAGGCTACTTGCCGCGTCAGAGCATTCACGGGTGCGTTGTAGACGTACCAGCTTTCGAGGTTCGCTTGCCCGCCCATAAGGTTCTCGTACTTCCTCTGGTCAGTGGCTTCACACATGACAATCGCGATGCCTTCCTTGTCTTCATCCAGAAGATCAGCAAATTCCTAGAATGAACTATGCGTTGAGCTGACCAAACTGCGGCCTCCCAGCGCGCCCCATCATTTGCAAAATGTCTGCTTCGGAGTAGTCTTGCCAGCCGTCGGATTGCCAAAGCTTGGTCCCTTTAATGATAGCCGTATGCGCAGCTGCTACACATCAATGCAAGGCCGCATCTAGTAACAGGTCACTTGCGCAGATTCACGCCGACAGCCAGAGTCTGAAAGACACTGAGACCTGAAACTAGGTAAACCAAGTTCACGAACCGAGGTAGCGCATACGACGCGAAGCACCCGGTTTACGAAAAGCTCTTCCACGAGAAGGCGATCTTGATAGTGCAGACCGGCTTCAGAAGAGCAGTCAGCGTGGCGAAACCACTAGAACCAATGTATCTCACCATTGTGAACACCGATGCCAACTGCTGCGAGACCTACCATCAACGACTATGTCAGATACGGCTTTCAAGCAGTTCAGAGTAGCACTTTGCAGCTGTGGGTCCTTAAAAGATGCTTCAACGCTGAGCAGAAGGTTAAACTGGCGCCGAACAAGAGGCGGAGAGTAAGAAACTTACTGCTGAGGAGCATGCCAAGGTAAAGCAGCGCGAGCGGTTTTTGCAGCATTGAAGTCCTTCATCAACTGTTCGGCGGTCTGGAAAGCTCCTACGGAACACATGCGGGTTAATATGACGTAGATTCAAGCCAACAACGTCTTATTACCCTTGCGTGTCGGGCAAAACACGAGCGCAGGCTTGTTCGCGGCATGTTGGCTGAAACTCGTCATACGTGGTTTCTCTCGGTGTTAACACACACTCACGACATAATCGAGAAGAGCTTGTAATCCAGCGCTTTCTGAAACATGAAGTCGTTTTGCTGCTTTCTTGCAAAGCCGTAGACGATGCGTTGAAGCTGGCATGGCCGAAACTGCTCGCCAAACTGGAAAGGTGTGCTACGTCAGCCTGCGCACCATACAGTAAGCGATATGCAGCTTACAGTGAATATCTTGGCAGGGTCTTCGCTGTTGCCGCGCTTTCCGACCCAGTGCGCGATGTCCGAGATATTCGGTGCGGTAGCGGAGACGAGGATGAAGCGCACGTTGGAACCCCGCAATTTCATTCGTGCAACGCAAACTTCGAGTGTGCTGCCACGCGACTCGTTGAGAATGTGAACCTGCGGAATCAGTCTGATATCGATGCCAATTGGGTGTATGGACAAGCTTACCTCGTCGATGAGGAACAGTTTCATATTGGTCAGGATGTTCTCGTGCTCGGACCTGTGAAGATTGAGAGCCTTATAAATTACGTTGTCTGAACAGGTCGTACCAGTTGCGTGTGAGGGAATCCCATTTCTCGGGAGTGGTTACGCTTGTGGAAGGCGTGAGCTTCAACGTCAAGGATCGGGGACCAAACGGACATTATTCTTGATGACGGCGCGTCCCCCCACGAGCCCTTGCCGTAGGTCACAGTATCACCCGTGAGTTCGCAGCCTTAGATAAAGCGTGAGCAGTTGTTTCCAAAACGTTAAATCAATCCCAACTGACACTTGATACCGAGAGGCTCAAATTTCTTGCTCCAGTCCTTGTGGCGTTCTGTGCAAAGAGCCTGCACTCGGTAAGCCGCCTGCTTATGACAATCTTACGATTTGAGACGGTGTACCTTTGTAGGTGCCATGTAGACGGCTTTGGTCTTCAAATTGCTTTGGTCGTTAAACATGCGTATCATTGCCAGCTCGAAAAGTACGGTCTTGCCACTTCCCGTCGGCGCTGAAAGAAGATTAGACATAAACCCGTCTGAATATACTCTGTCATACCAGTGACGACCTATGATAGATTGAGTGCAGGGGATGAAACATAGCAGATTTGACATACCGTATTTATGTCATCATAGATCAACTGCGCGGAACTCAGAATATGGATTCAAATAATTGCCGAGTACTCAGCGTACTATATCAAGACAGCTGCTTTGCACTGCGTTGAATACACCGAACTTGAAAATACCACGGTAGAAATCAGCTATAAAGGACAGGAAATGTTAGCGGCGAGCTAGCGCCGTTGGAGCCTACTGACGAAGCTCAGACACGGCACGTAAGCGAATACCATTCACTATTTGCGCCGTAGGAGGTGGATCCTCCTGCCGCGAGATTCCATTCTGATCCTGATGGCCGGTTTGAGTCCAGGTTGGATGCAGGCGGTGCGCTTGCTGGGGTTGAGATTCGATCGTGGCGTGCTCTGCAAATCCAGCTGGTCAGGAAAGATTAGTCATAGCAATATGGAATAGCGAACCGTTGTGATACAAGCTCTCTGCCGACTGTGAGAAGGCGGCGGAGGAGACAGAACCATAGGGATGCTGCTGGTCACCACTGTATATATGACCAAGGCCGTGTGCTTGACTTGGCTGCAGATAGGGACTGCGCCAGGAAGAAGGACGATTTGATTGCCTCAACGGAGTTGGAGATGAATCTAGGCACAAGTGAGTACCGCAGGGATCGAAAACGAGCAATGCTCGCGTATCATGGGACTAACAGGCATCAATAGGGTCATCCACCAAGAGGTCTGCAGCATAGCCGTCGAGTGACGCGTCATCTTCGTCTTGAAGAGAGTAATTCGCACCGATGTGGCGGTAGTCGTTGTGGCCCGCCATGGTGCTTGAGCGAGGCCAACCCTTGTGTCGGCAATTTGCGGTCAACTCATGGCGGAGTCTGGGACGCGTCCGCGGTCGCGTGAAGTTCTCGTGCTTTGGAAACAGCATACTTTGTGGCGACAGCTCTATTACAGCAAATACACGCTTGCCGACACAGAAGGCATGCTACTCTGATTAATTTTTAGGTGTAACACAATGCAGTCGAACAATTGTCCAATGATCCCGTACGATCACCTCAAAACCGCCACATCAACAAACGAATCTCTAGACTGCAAGCCGCTGGCAGGGGTGTGCGCCCCACTGTGCGGGAGTGGGTGGTTGGCATACGCCCCAGTATTGCCGTTGAGGTTCAACAACGGTATATCCTTATCCCGCCCGTCGTCCTGGCTGGTCAAGCCAAACGTGCCTGCAGTGGTGCGTGGAACTGGCGCCAGGGACGCTCTGTTCGCATTGCTGTAGCCGGCAATGATAGGGTCGTCGTCAGCGACGGGAGAGCCAGGAAACGGCGCGTGCTGGCGTGCTGCGCCGTCCTTCGGAGACGGCTGATTGTACAACCAGGTCGATGCGAGTACAATGCTGCACCCAAAACGAAGCCTGGGGTAATCCTGAAGTCAAACAGGAAGACGGAGGCTACGAACGAGATGATGATGCTCAGACTTGTCGCAAAGCCTTTGAGGATGTTGTCGGAGTACTTGATGACGATGGCCGTGACAAGTCCGCCAAAGACTTGTATGGCCACCGTCGCCCACGCCCAAAAGCCAAAGTTTTGGAAGAGGCGCGAGAACCAGTCAGACAGCGACGAGCTCGGCGTTTGGTCAAAGATGATGGGAAACAGCGCAGGTACTAGCGAAAACAGTGACAGCTGAACGTTTCTGACCCACAGATCTGTCTGAGAACCCTTGAGAACCATCTCAAAGTAGACGCCGGCAAGACCGGAGGTGAGGCACGCTGCGGAGACAGCGAGAAAGCCACTCATGGGATGCATGGTATGGCCGTTTGTTGCACCCGATGTAGGCTTATGCATACCAGCCTGGATCTGCACGACGCCTACACCAATGGCAAGGCCCAACAACGACAGCCATTTGGCGGTTGTCAGACGTCTACGGAGTAGCAATACCGAGAAGGCGGCGGTAGTGAGGATTTTCATTTGATAGGTGACCTGGAAAGTCGCGATGTCGAGGTTTGAGGCCGCAACATACTGAAGGTTGTTTTGGACGACGTAAAGGACAGCGGGAATTGAGAGCTTCCAGCAGTCTGGGCTGAGGATGTCCCTTCCTAGTCGCCGCACGCGGAGGTGCCAGAGATGCATTGAGGATCCACCTGGGTATCCGTTTAGAGGACGATAGTCGGTGAGTCTAGCGGGGTCGACGCGGTAGAGTGCGACGACGCAAGAAATAGAGCCTTTGAGGAGCTCGTTGAGTAATACTGCGACTGCGGCCGAGTAGGCCTTCTCGGGTGGGGTCGACACGCGCGAGTAATGCATGATGATCGTAAGGACGGCGTTCTGGACAGCGAGTGTTACTAGTCTGTGAAACGAGGTGAGCACGCGGGGGCGATGAGCAAGGAGCCGCGGCGACGCACGAGACATATTTGAGCGGGAGGCCGCAAAGCGTTGGCACTGGAGGTGCTGGTGAAGATGGGCGATTTGACATAGGCAAGTCTTGAAGGGTGTTGGGCGAGCTCGAGGAGGAGGAAGCCATTGTATGTCGGTGTACGAGCGCGTTGTCGACCGGCGATGCTGGCGGCCTGAGTAGCGTCGACACCCTGTGGGAGTGAGCGAACAGCGGTGGAATGGCGGTCGCGCGGCAGACCTGGGTGGGCGCACAGCAGCCAGGACGGCGTAATAAGGGACGGGAAACGTCCTAACCCCGAGTAAGGTGCGCTAGTCTACCTCCGCCAAACTCCGGCGCGTTGTACAGAATCCAGTCCCGCTCCCAAACACACTACAATCATTTGTCACTCTCTTCGCTGTCGTTGGTCTCATTCACGAATCAACGAGCCCATTTCTCATTCCCCAGCACTCAGTTCGGAAGCTATCCCACCCGGAGGTCCCCCTAACTCCACCCTGGGAGCAGTTTGAAAAAACGTTTTTGACCCGAGTGTACAAGATCACGTCGTTCAGAGGAGCGTATGTGAAGCTGTGCTCGCGACAAAGCAAAGCAGCCACATTGCTTCGACGACGATGCATGAGAGGCAAAAAGCACTGGGTGAGATCAAGGTCCAGGTCAGCGAGCGCGTTTGGACAGCAACCAGGGACATGCGGATTGTTACCTTGCAACTGCGCGATGTCTCAGGGTAGCTAGGGATGGATTGCCACGCTATGGGATTGGAGCCTTACAGGTAACACATTGCTTGAACAGACCTCGGCAAGCAACGCCCTCTGAGGCAAAGCAAATGGGGAACGCATTCAGAGTCCGGCAATAGCATGTCCACCCAGACCGAGCTCCTCATCCGTACCTGCGCTGCTATCGCGTCCGAGCTCGTCAATGCGCATCAAAACAACAAGTCCCTCAACTTGAATGCTCTCCGCGCGCAAGAGTCCAAGCGGTTTGGCTATGGCGGCGTCCCCCGCCTCGTCGACATCATCGCCGCCGTTCCAGACGAGCATAAAAAGGTGCTCCTCCCCAAATTGCGCGCACGTCCCATTCGGACCGCTAGTGGCGTGAGTTTGAGCGTGACCAGCCTTGGTTGTGACTCACGAAAGTTTCCAGGTCGCCGTGGTCGCAGTAATGTCCAAGCCACATCGCTGCCCGCACATCGCGATGACCGGCAACATCTGCGTCTACTGTCCAGGCGGCCCCGATTCCGACTTTGATTACAGCACCCAGAGTTACACTGGCTACGAGCCTACGAGCATGCGCGCGATTCGCGCGAGGTACGACCCCTACGAGCAAACGCGCGGACGTGTCGAGCAATTGAAGTCCCTGGGCCACTCTGTGGACAAGGTTCGTGTGCAATACTCTCTTGGACACATCTAGCGACTCACTATTGTGATCTAGGTCGAGTTCATCATCATGGGTGGCACCTTCATGAGCTTGCCCGAAGATTATCGCAATCAGTTCATCGCGCAGCTGCACTGTGCCCTCAGTGGGCATTCCACCAAGAACGTGGATGAGGCCGTGCGATTCTCTGAGCAAAGCAAGTCCAAGGCCATCGGTATCACCATCGAGACGCGTCCAGACTATTGCCTGCGTCCGCATCTCAGTCAGATGCTGCGCTACGGGTGCACGCGCTTGGAGATCGGCGTTCAAAGCGTGTACGAAGATGTTGCGCGCGACACCAATCGCGGGCATACAGTCCGCGCTGTCACCGAAAGCTTTCATATGTCCAAAGACGCTGGCTTCAAGGTGGTTGCGCACATGATGCCGGACCTTCCGAATGTCGGGATTGAACGTGATCTCGAGCAGTTCAAGGTGAGTCACGAGCTGAATTTTTCTACCCGCAAATTTCTCATCTTGTGCAGGAGTATTTTGAGAACCCAGCGTTTCGATCAGACGGGCTCAAGATTTATCCAACCTTGGTCATTCGTGGAACCGGCTTATATGAACTCTGGCGCACTGGCAAGTACAAAAACTACACGCCCAATGTCCTCGTCGACGTCGTAGCGCGAATTCTTGCCCTTGTACCTCCATGGACACGCGTGTACCGAGTGCAGCGCGACATTCCCTTGCCTCTCGTCACCAGCGGCTGCGACAACACCGGCAATCTACGTGAACTCGCTTTACAGCGCATGAAGGATTTTGGAACTGAGTGTCGGGACGTGCGTTTCCGCGAAGTCGGGGTAAGCAGAGTATCACATTTGTGCTATTCGCAGGTCTAACTAGCCTACAGATCCACGAAATCCACCACAAGGTCCGGCCTGAGTCTGTTGAACTGCTTCGACGTGATTACACTGCCAACGGCGGCTGGGAGACATTCCTCTCGTACGAAGACCCGGAGCGCGACATCTTAGTTGGGCTTCTACGGTTGCGCAAGTGCTCGGACGAAGGAACCTATCGACCCGAGCTTGTGCGCCGTCCAGATGGCAGAACAGTGTCAATTGTGCGCGAACTCCACGTTTACGGTACTGCAGTTCCCGTGCATGGTCGCGACCCTACCAAGTTCCAACACCAGGGGTTCGGCACGCTGCTCATGGAGGAAGCTGAGCGCATAGCGCGTGAGGAACATGGCAGCGGCAAGATGGCCGTTATTTCAGGCGTTGGTACACGCGATTATTATCGTCGACTTGGATACGAACTTGAAGGCCCGTATATGACCAAGTCGTTGGACTGAACGAGGCACATCGTTTTCTTCTTGGTCAGGATTGATCATGCACTAAGAAGCGTCTTGCATGTCTAGAGTGTGGAAGTTGGGAAAGACCAACTCGTCCTCGATCGTCTTGCGAATGACCTCCTGCATGAACTTCTCCACTCGGGTGACGTTGCGCAGAACATGCTTATCGGTTTGGCCGATCTCGCTTTCGATGAAGATGCTTGGCAGCAGTCGTTGACCGATGGGCAACCGCTTCGACTGGCGGGTGTCGTCGTTGTCGCCTTCTGCGTGCTCGGGAGATGCAACTGTGATTGGACGGCGGAAGTCGTGTGCCGGGCCGTACGGGTCGAGCTCGTCGACTATGCAGATATGGACGCGTTTGCGGGAGCCTTCGTAGGCGACGACGACCTGGCCCGTGAATATGAGGCCTGTGACGGAAAGCTTGATTGGAAGGGCCATGAACATCGGAGAGGGATAATTGATGAGCAATGAAGTGGTGATAGTGATGCGTATGTCAGACTCGTGACGAACGTAGAGGTGCAGTTGGAGGTCAGGATTGTGGCTCGGTGGTGGGTCAGACGGAGCTGGCGGAGCGTCCTTGTTTGACTCAGAAACTACCTCCTCGTGGTCAGTTTGCTCTTCGCTGGTATCGGACAAGGCTTGTTCTTGACGCTCGGCAGCGGCGCGGTCCGCCATTGCAGCCTGAAACTGCATGTGTCGCCATGCCGCGGCCGAGGCGGTTGGTGAGTGAACACCGGGTCCATTGAAGAAATGTTGGAAGTCCATAGATGGGCCTGGTCCTGACGTGTGTCCCATGTGGGACGGGAATGGTGCGTGCATTGCCGGCGGGACCTTAGCTGCAGCTCGACGAGAAACCCATTCAAAGTCTTCTTCGTCAAGCTCGTCGCGCGTCCCTGAGTCACGGCGAGGAGCATTTTGAGGCTCGCTCTGAACACTATCATAATCGTCATCCTCGGTGAAGTCGCGGTAGACGTCGCGAATGTCTATGATCTCGATGTCGGGAGCGACCGTGCCAAAGTCAAGCGCGGTCACGGCGACGGGGCCAATAAAGGATGGGCGTGTCATGGCGCTAATGGTCCTGTTGAGCGCGTCGACGAGCCGGGTGGCCAACGACGCGTCGAGTTTGGTCCAGTCGAGGTCAATTGACATAGTTGAAATGCAAAGCGCAAATGACAACGGAGCGGCGGATGCCGCGCTGCCCTTTCGCTTCATACCAACATCATGTCTGAGCATCGCGCTACCAGGCGACGCCGCCAGACCATGCCTGGCGCAACTTCCTCGCTCGCGCTAGCAACGTCTCAGCCAGCAGAATGCGCACCCGCTGCCGGCGACGCTGCCGTCACAGACAACATTCAACCCAACGCCACAGATCTCGACCTCGGTGACCTTTCTGATCTCACAGAACCGGAGGATGATCCAGACTTTGCGCTTTTCTCGCGCTCGAGCTCAAATGATGCCCACGCGCCTACGCCTGAGGCCTCTACGTCGTCAGCTCGTGTCACAAAACAACCTGCCTCAGTCTCGTCGCCTGGCAAACGCCGTCAGAAGCGCAAGGCCGCCCACTCCGACGATGAAAACAACGTCACCCGCTCTCCAAAGCGGCAGCGCAAGTCTCTTGGACTTGTTGCCGCCCCTAAACATACTATTCGAAGAGTGCGCACAATCCGTTCGATCCGTTCCGTGAGACACTAACTCGGCTTTCAGCGCGTCTCAGATCCCGGTCTTTCAGCCGCGGCAGTAGCCTCGGATATGTGGTCCCTCACAGTTATCTTCACCGGTGACTATGCATTTGTTCGCCTTGATAGGAAAGGCATGGTCATCGACGGCAACAAACCAGCCGAATCCACACGCGGCTACTGGTGGCCCGCAAAGGTCAGCTTTCTGTCGGACATCCGCTCTCCAGTTGTATCTCATGAGTTACCAGATTGTCAGTGATATGAAGGAGAAGTCGTTATGCCTTTTTGGTGATGACAAGCACGGGAAGCAACGCTCCGTTCAGGTCAACACGCCATCCGCAAACAACATTCTCACGTATTACACCACGTCGCCCAACAGCAGAACCCCTAGATTTACAGCCAAGACGTTTACCAACAACTCCGAATTTCTGGCTTTGAGTACGCGCTTTACTCGTGCTTGTTCTGCGCTTCGCAAGGATAGCTCGTTTGATGATATGGATATTGATGACGACGAAACGCCTTCGTCAGCGTCCTCAACTCCTGCACAGCCGGCTCCAGAGCCAACACCACAAGTTCCCACTCCCTCGCCTTCCCCACAGCCTGAAATCAGACCTTGGAAGCCTCCACCACGAGGGGACATTACCATGAAAATTCCCGGCGAGCTTGTCCTTGCGCGTTTCAAACATTCCCCACCCGAGGGCGATCATTTCCCAGCAAAGGTCGAAAAGTACTTCCCACCCACCCAGCCTGGATCCGTCCCACGATATCAGGTTGTATTCGCGGACGGGCAACGCCAGAAGCTGAACAGAGAGCACTTTCACCGAACGTACGAGGATGGCTTCAAGACCTGTTCCGTATGTGCTCCCTTTGATATCTTGCTCAATGCTCATAAATTTCAATGTAGCTTGGAGAAATGCTGCTAAAGAATCCTGCTGGGGATGACTTCGACTTGGATCTAGCCCTTAATCGTCGGTCGCCGAGCCCTCTGCCGCCAATGCCTTCGAGAGAAGAGAGCGCTTGCTTCGACGAACTGTCGCTCAAGCAACAGATCATGCTTGTCACGCCGATCCTCCAAGCGATACTTTTGGCGCAGTTTGAGCCCGCGATCTACCGTCACTCGCAATTCATGAAAGGTCGGAAGGCACGATCAGACCTCTACCAAATGGCGGGATTCGGTGACATCGGCGAGAGTGAATACGAGGAGATTACACACATTGTTTCACAGTGGGCTCTGGGGAATGAGCGATGGGCAACTCGGCTCGAGGACGATGACCTCCTTGTTCCAGAGGCGACCACCGGCTTTGCAACTACGGAGCCGGCTGGTCTCGCATCTCCACCGCCGTCTTTGGAATCCTCCGGGCAATCTTTAGAAGCTGATGCAGCCGCCACTGCTGAGATCGCCGCCCGTGTCCCTCTACCATCTTCACCGCGTCTGGACACAACAGGATCACCTTCCGCCTCACCGCAACCCATTTCATCACCACCGGCAATCGACCTTTCTCAGCCTGCTATACCACCATCGTCTCCCGCACTACCTTCGTCATCTCAATTAGCCCCGGTTTCCCCAAGTAGGTCGATACAACTCACGACAATCCAAGCGGACCTTGAAGAAAGGCAGTCTTCGCGGCAGTCTTCACATGGTCATCTCAACGGATGCGATGCATACGAGAAGCTATCTCGTTCGGAGCGACTTCAGGTGTGCCTCATTCGTTTGCTTTCACTTACAGGTCACTCATTCTGTCTTCTAGTATTGTACAGACGTGTTGACTCCCGAAGCAGTGATCCAGCTGTTATTGTGGCGTAATGGGAAACGTCGCGAGAGCGGTCCTCTAAGCGATGTTGCGGCCGAAAAAACACTGCATGACATGGGTCATGAGTTTGCTACTCAGCCTGCGCCTGGTCCCATTGACGCGTGGGTCGATACGATCCTACGCAAGCGCGAAGTATACGACAAGAAGCGGAATCGCAACGGGCTCAAGAAGATGGAGCATGCGGTCGAAGCCCAGTCGCGCGAGGTTGGGGGGAAAGCCCTCCGCAGTCTCAAGCAGCCCAACTATCGCGCTTGAACATCCTTAGCACGACCTTCCCAGACCTTTTCGTATTCACCATACATCATTGGCCTCAATCGGCCTTAATTATTTCGTCGTACCTGTGCGTGCATACATCTTGGCTTCCTGTTCTTGTCATGTTTCCAGTCACTGTATTCTGCGTGTACACCCTTGTGCATCTCAAGACGGACTGGAAAATCGTTATAACACTGTACACCCGAGGAGGTATTATAGTATACGAGAAAGTATTAGGTCAATGTATATATCAGCGCATGGCTAACAGCTGTGTGTACAGAATGGCCATGGTGAAAGCATCCAAATCGTCACTTGCGTCGTGGGTGTCGAGGTCTCGTCGGAGTCTCATCCTGAGGCCGATTGAAGCTGAATTGACTGGTGCGAGAGCCCGCGCCAGCGGTCCTGGACCAAGCGGTAGAGTTTAACCTAGACGCAAAGCCTACGACCGAGTCATTTCCATCTTCCTGCTCCATCGACTGATCCACCGACATGTCATCCTCATCCTCACTATCATCGCTGATATTGCCCTCGCCCGCCATCCCCCAGTCCTCGTCCGTATCGCCTTTCCGGCCAAAGTCCCAGACGTCCAGGTATGTCGCATCCATCTTGTTGCTAGCTGCCACGCACCACCTGCCTTGGAACACCACTTGCCAGACCCCGGTAATGCCGGTGAGGAGATCGCATACGGGCGAGCCTTTACGTACGTCCCACATCTTGAGCGTGCCGTCGGATCCACTGAGAACTTTGAACTCATCATGCTGGAAGCAAGTGATGGCACCAGTGTGCGCCTGCAGCGCGTGGTTCAATTCACCACTGCCCGCGTCCCAGATGCGGAGCGTCGAGTCGGCGGCAGCAGAGACGAGATGAGAGGAAGACAGTCCCAGGAGCCCAACGAGAGATGTATGGCCGGTGAGGGTATGAAGACATTGGCCGGTGGCCAGGGACCACACACGAACTGTGCCGTCCATGGAGCCGGAGCAGACCTGGTTTCGGACGTGATCCATGACCACGCTGTATACTATGATAGGTGTCAGCGCGCGCGCACTATGACGCCGCTAAGCAAGACTAACCTTTCTGCGTGTGGCCAACAAGGATCCACTTGCAAGCTCCTGTGATGATGTCCCAGACACGGACGGTGCTATCATAGCTTCCCGACACAAGAGTTCTTCCACGAGCCGCCAAAGCGCGCACAGCATGATCATGACCTTCCAATAGTCGCTCGTGGAAAGGATTCTCGTCGACATCCTCCTGTTTGTAGCTCAGTGAATTCATCACCTCCTTGTACGAGATGCGCACCTCTGACGGATCTCCATCATCAACATTGTCTGCTCCAAAGCATTTGTATTCGGGATCCTCCTCGCGCGGTAGCCTCCATACGCGGAGCGTATGGTCTCGACTGCCAGTGACGATGAGCGTTCGCTTTGGCCATTTCTCCCGTCGTGTATTGTAGTCGTCGCCTTCAACATCAACCCACACTGGCTTCACAATCGCTAGACACCGAACCGTGCTGGTGTGCCCGCCGAACACGTGAGTGCAACGACCGGTTTCGAGGTTCCAGATGCGGACTGTCCGATCTGTCGAGCCGCTGACAAGGATATCCTTCGTCGCTGCAAGTGCCCAGACACCACCGTTGTGGCCATCTAGTGCGCGAAGCAATGTACCCGTAAATGGAGAATAAACGTGGATCGAGTGGTCGTCCGAAGCAGATATGATGCGGTTGTGAGAAAAGAGCAGGCAGGTGACGACGGCGGAGCCATGGGCGGGAAAGTTGAGTGATCGAGGCGGCTCCGTCTCTAACCACCTCGTGCGTGTCAGATGCCTCGTCTTGAAGAGGAGTTTGTACGGATGCGGTAAAGGAAGTGCATCTGGGGTCAATGGCATGTGTGCTCGTTTGGCAAAGACCGCGTCGGCAAAGGCGTTTTCGGACCCACCGCCAAACCAGAGGCTATTGTATTTGAGCAATTCGCACCAGAGAACGGGATCGGAATCGATTATGGCTCTCCAAGCTCGGGAGACTCTAGATGCCCTTGCCAGGGCGGAGGAAGGCAGATAAGAGAGAACGTGGGATGTCAACTCCGGAGGGAGCTGAGTGAGGAAGTCTCGCGAAAGGAGCGGGGTGAGGACCCCATGCACGGAACGAAGAACAGGCAGCGGAGAGTGGCAAAGAAGGCGAAGCAGTAGATGTGACTGCAACTGGGGAGGCAAGGCAGAAAACTGCTGAACGAGATTGGGTAAAGCAAGCAGGGTCGTGACCGAGAGGTCAGGCTGGAAGGGCGACTGGGAGATGGAAGGCGACTCTGGGTCGCTCGACGGCCATCCGCTGTGCAAAGCTGCCGGAGAAGGGGTACCAGTCGGCGATGGCAACGGGGACGGTGGGCCAGCGGTGTTTGGTGTAATGTTTCTAAGATCCAAAGTAGCAGCGCGAGCCTTTTTGCGCGGCGGCTGACTTAGCGCTGTCTCAATGTGTAGCTGTTCGATCCCAGTCATAGGGGATTCGAGAGACTGGATTGGTGGAGTGTGCGTCTGCGTCGCCTGTGCGTACGAGTGCGAGCTGGGTTCTGGCTGGTTTCCGCTGCGCGTTCGCTTCCTGGAGAAACGCTCGATGGCCTCATTGAGCGTAAAGAACTTCTGGTCCTTTCCTGCAGTTTCGCGGCGCAGCATTGCCCAGCCCGTACCAGATGACTCCTCTTCAGTCATGGTCTGTTCCTCTGTGTCACCATCGCGGAAGGTGCCTGTCGCTCCGTTGGGGAATGTCAACGAGAACTCGCGGGCCGACCTGGGTAGCGGAGCATGAAGCAATGGATACTGCTTGTGGTCCTTTGGCGAGGACGGTGCAGGCAGCGAGGGCAACGGAATCGGCGCATATGTCGTCGTGGTCGTCGTGGTCGTCGTCACTCTGCGCCAATAAGCATCAGTACCATCCCGCCACCTGCAGATGACATCTAGCCCAAACTTACACCGTCGTGCTTACCGACGGCGCGAGCACGATCGAAGGCTGCTGGCCTCGGTGCGACATGGCGCCGCGGACCTATAATGGCTGGAAGACGTTCACCAGCGGGTCTCCCCGACTCAGAAGCTACGTGCGCCTGACCCTCGTGTTACCGTCAGGCAACGCACTTCAGCCGCAGAAATTCACAAGCACTCGAACTTTTTGAGCTACAAGTAGTATGTGGGTTCAGGAGACGAGAATCTGTGCAACCCACAGCCCAGGTCTGAGTTTATGATTTGAAGAGTGCGCCGCATAGCAAACAATGCAATAAATTGGTGAAAACATCCACCTGGGCTAGGCAACTATGCGATGGTAGTTGGCTTTAGGAATCTGCGACCGTCAGCGCCTCGCGGGCTTTGTGTATTTTCACGTCCTCCTTCGGTCTGAAATGGTGTAAGGTTTTGCGCCATCGAGACTTCGACTCGCATACCTGTCCTGTGCGTCTGTGCCTACGGCTCCAAGGCGCTGTAGGATCCGAATGCCATGGCTCACGCGACCAAAGATTGTGTGTTTGTTGTCTTCCTCGTATTATGAGCCCACTACCTAGCTGAGCTTGATCCTAAATGCTCACCCAAGAAGGGTGTTGGGGCCAGGGTGAGGAAGAACTGTGAGCCTGTGACATAGATTGAGGAACGCAGCAGCCAAAGCGAGTTTGAGCGTACCGTTCGTGTTCGGGCCAGAATTGGCCATTGCAAGGATGCCAGCACCAACGAAGCGAAGTTCCGGGTGGATCTCGTCTTCGCTGTCGATGGGCGGGCGGGAGGTCAGCGCGGGCAAGTCATGACGACCTTGCAGACTGACAATTTGTTTCCATATATACTCATACCACCGCGACCAGTTCCAGTGGGGTCGCCCCCTAAGGAAAGCAACCGAGTTTTAAATTCAAAACCATTGGCAAAAAAGGGCCCAAACGAACCTTGTACCATGAAATCCTAAGGTCGTTAAGTATTCTCCCATGTCAGTCAAAAGAGCGCACGAACAGCAATAACTCGATGAAAAATGGTCCCTGTAAATAACATTACATCAGAAACATGTCGAGCTTTTCTGATGCCATGTACCATTGTAGTCTATGTGCAGATCGCGTCAGCAAACTCAAGCTCGAGATGCGCAAATGGCCGCCAGGCTTACATCCACGCTTTGCGAGCTCTAAGAAGTTGTTACAGGTTCGCGGCGCGTGGTCCGCGTACAGCTCCAGGGTAATTTCTCCCATGCTGGTTTCGAGCACGACATTCCTAGACATGTTGGAGTAAACGAAAGGGAAAGGAAAGGACGCGGACCGAGCCGACGCGCAATCTCCGCTCATAGCGTTGTCCTCCATTCATCCAGGACTGATGCGAGCCATTGTTCAACGTGTAACACAAGCATCCGTCATGGGTATGAGCTGTTCATAATTGTTGCGTCAGACTGACACTTCACCAGTTGACGACGAACTCGTATCGCAAATCGCTCGCGGTTTCATGGTGCTCGTCGGCGTCGGTCAAGGTACGAGGTGTGACAGTCATGCAGTCTCCTCTCACAAATACCAGATACTGCTTAGGTGATACCGCGCAAGATGTGGACTCGCTCGTGAAGAAGATGTCTGTGCATCGATCTGAGGCACACCCATTACCCTGACAGTAACTGCAGCCTCACGCTTCGCGCATTTCCCGACCCAACAACGGGTGCACAGTGGAAAAGAAACATCAAGGACATATCTGGCGAAATTCTGAGCGTATCTCAATTCACATTATTTGCAAAGACACCTCGAGGTCGGCCGGATTTTCATGCCAGTGCGCCAACCGACACAGGCCGTCTGCTGTACCAGACTTTCCTCGAAAAACTCAAACTAGGATACACCGAAGACCGCGTGAAAGGTGCGTGCTATTTTACTCATATTGCTCGGCTGGCAATGACACGGACGTGGTAGATGGTCGGTTCGCCGCTATGATGCAGGTCGCTTTGGTCAACGATGTTCGTGGGTCACGATGAACCTGGAACTTTCGCTAACTTTGATATCTGCATGTTCAGGGACCGGTCACCTTTACGCTTGACACGCAAGAGCTTGTGGCCAGCCAGGCTACAGGGTCAAGAGACAGTTGATTGGTATTCATCCCTCGGCCACAGTATATTTTGCTCCGCTCAAGGTCTCCTGTACATCTACAACATCTCGCCGAACAGAGCCACGAGGAGTTTTGTCTTAAGACCAACCGCCCTGTCTTGAGTGGCCCATGTCTGTTCATCAACTTGAGTCGAAGCGGTGTGCATGCGGGATATTTCGTCTCGCAAGCTGGCTCGCAGGGGTTCGTCACCAGTTAATAGCACGAAAGACAGCTCAGTGTCCAGGTGCGCGGATCGGGAGCTGAGATTCGTAGAGCCGAACAGCGTTCCGTAAGGGAGCGAGGAACCCGCTGGACTGAGCCAAATGCCTAGCTGAGTGTAAGAAATTGCGGTAGACAGAAGGAAGACGAGTACCCCACCTTTGGCGTGGTATGTCCAGTCTGGCTTGTGCCATTCGTAAAGTCGAACGCCTTTAGAACCAGTCCATGCCCGACCAGCTGCGCGGAGCTTGCGCCAAAAGCGTTGCTCGAGAAGAGTGTAGCCAGTAGGTATGTGCCCAGACACTCCAGATGAGCCATAGAAACCATTAGCCTGAGTGCTTCGTTAAAACAATCGCAAGATCAAACTCGGACGAGCGCACCAGTGGGCCAGCAGCAACTATCCTGCAGTTAGCTTGACCGTTGAGTATAAGTTGTTGATAACCTTTGTAAAGCCCGAAATACCCGCTGGTCAGGTCAACATCCGTCGAATTGCGCTCGGCATGTTCAATTAGGGCTTGCACGACCTGTTCTTCGTCCCGTACAGAGGCATAACCGGCCTGTGCGCTCGGTATCAAACAAGTGTCTGAGTTCTCTCCGAGCGCCTCGTATTTTTGTTGGAAGTCTCGACGCAGCGACGTCAAATGGGACCGCAGGTCGTCCTCAATATGTTGAGGATGAACCTGCTGATTCGACCAGGACGTCCCGAAACCAGACGGTTCGTCTGAGGGTCTCAGGCTATAGCTAAGGGACCGGAATCCATCGAGATATGCCAGGGAGTAATCGGCCAGAGGCTGAGCGGCTGAGAAATGAATGTAGCGGTCTTGACGGTTGGTGAAGTAAGACTTGCTCAAATTCGCTCTAAAGAGTAGTTTAGCTCAGTTGAAATTTATAGCTGGAGAGTTCACAGCACCTCGAAGCGGCCGCAATGGTGAAATTCGAGGCAGCGCTTGCTCGTTGCGCGCGCTCGGTACTGTGAACTCGCCGCAACAAATGCGCTCACCCGCTAAGCAGGACTTGATCATCGACGCCATACATCTTCGCGTGCCAAGTACCCCAACCCTCGTCGAAACGTGGAGGTACCACGCGAGACAGAAGTCCCTTGAGTTTTGGGCTCCGGAACAGCGACACGGTCATTCGGTCTGGGAAGTCGCGCACAATCCCAGCAAGTCTTCGCAGGCTCTCGGTGTCCCCGGGACGAGTTGACCTTAGAAAGTCTAGGTGTATCTGTACTTTGAGCGAAGAGTTGGACTCGAGACCACGACGCAGTGAAGATATCTGAAGCCGCTCATGAGAAATTGTCAATAAAGCATGGATGCGAACGAACAAGCTCTTGCGCGCCGCCACCAAGATAGAGGGACGATAGAAATACGCGCGACTTGGCGTTCTGTATCATATTCTGTGGACTATATCAGTCTACAGGTCGCGATCGAGCGTCCTGAAGGGACGAACGAGGAGCTTGTCATGGAAAGCCACAGGAGAATTTAGTAGTGTTACGCGTTCGGGTGCGATGGGAATGCATGGATGCGACTGCCCGAGCCTCCTTGCGAGGTGGCCAAGCTGCGCGCCGAGGCTGGACATGATCGAAGATGGAGGTAAAGGTACTGCGTCACGGCCCGGCGTCACATGGTCGGTTCGCAATTGACTACTAACTGCCGAGACGCGCCTTTACCACGTCTCCTTGCCTGCGCATGGAGCGGGTCACCAACTCATCCATTTTCAACTCTACGATCTTCAACTCGTTTCTCTCTTTCAGCGCGAACATTCTCCGCAATGTAAAGAATATCGATCTCAACTTCAGTCGCGATCTCGAGACGGCAGCAGCTCATGCAGCAGCAGCAGCGTCTTCGCCGCGTACCGTGATGCAGGCCACACCGACGCCTACCCCATCTTCTTCATCGCGCGGGGCTCAGGCATCACTTCCCGGGCCAGTTGCATTCGCAACGTCTTACTATTTTGTCGGCGTGCTCGTTGTCAGCTTCCTGCTCAACCGCATACAGAACGTCGCCGTCGCACCAGGTGGTCGCCTCAGACGCCCTGAAAGACCTGGGTTTCGTGCCTTTCAGGTTGACCCACGCGTCGTCGGAGACGTAGACGAACCAGAGGTCGCGACGTGGCACGAATTCATAAGCGATCACATCCGCAGAGTTTATGATGCTTGCCTGCCATTGGATCCCGCGTCGTCTCTTACCCGCCTGACGATCAACTTTCCAGCCCTCTACTTGTTGCTCAAGGCATTGCTTCTTCACATCTGTCTTATTTTACAAGTCTCGGACCTCTTTCCAACGTCCAGCATCTTCGACAGCTTGCGCTCCTGGTCTACTGAGGCCGACATGGCCTGGGTCTGTTGGCAGTCATTCGTTGCAGTCTCTGTTGGATTGGTGTGTGGTGCGGTTGTTGCATTCATTGACTCTCGCTGGGTGTCTGATGTCTCTCAGGTGCATTGTGTCATGGCCTCATGAACGATCCCCAGAACGAAGCGATACCGTTCAACATGACCGGATACGCCTTCCTACTACACATATATGCGGCCCCTGTTGCGCACAGCGACGCATCTGGAGACAACTTGCCCTCTCGGCCCAATCGCGATGTCCTCATTACCATGTTTTTGCCCATCCTTCAAGTCCGTGTTGGCGGTTCTGCCGCGAGCGCACATGCTAAAATAGCTGTTAGCTCACGTTGTTGCTGCTCATGTCGCTGAGAAAGCAGTCAGCGTCTCAACGATTGCTACCGACAATGTTCTGTGGCATCTGCTCCTTGGTAGGCCTATGAACTCAACGCACATCGTCCCGGCCCTAATTCTATCCTCAGGTCCACTTCTACACCGTTATATGGCAAAGCCCATTGTCGTACCCTCCGCTGAACTTGTATGTGGTTTGTTGTAGCTCGTCGACACTGCTCACGCGAACAGAAGCGTTCCCTGCATTCTTACCAGCGCATTGATATTCGTAACACTCATCACGTGCGGGCTCAGCGCCATGACCCAGATTCTGACCGAGGGGCGCATATCCAAGCCACTTCTTGGTCACAGGCAGGTCATGCCAAGACTTGAGGATGATTGGGAGATCGCACTATTACGTCTAGGCACGGCAGCACTGCAAGCCACACAAGCTACAGGCCTCGGGAATGAAGTTGCCAGTCTGAACGCAGGCCAGATATCGCTGTCTGCCGACCGCGTGGGCAACATGCAGACACCACAGAGGCGGCACGGGTTCACCAACGAAATTACTCGAGTTGTACCGGAGTCTCGCGCCCAGACGACGGACCGACGTGTCGTTTCAGGGAAGTCAAGAACTTCGCAGTCGCGTTGTGGGCAGCCCTCCGTGCTGTACCACAGTCAACTCTTCGGTTCCTTGGGGATTTGAGAGCACCTCGCCGGCATGTGTCCACTCGCACAATACCCAACGAAGGCAAGGAGCGATATCAGACTCCCGCATCGGACTGGGCAGATGACGAGGATGATGGCCATGAACTGTATCGGCGACTGCAGCGGGGCGAGCTATTGCCGGACGATGATGACGGGGAGTTCGATCCAACCCGCCTTCGTTCTCCTGAGCCTGACTCAGATGAGCATGGCGTATCTGATGATGAGAGCACGGGTGAAACCTTAGATATATTAGCGGACATCGCGAGCGGACCTTACGATGCTGTTGCACCAGACGTGCTGGTCGCTCATCTGGCCTCCCAGAGCAGACTCACGCGTCGGGCATATCAACGAATGCGCTTTGGAGATCGGGATGACGACCTTTCCTCGTTCGTGCGGGAAAGAAGGCGCTCAGTTCAGCCGCGGCCGATAGACGAGAACGAAGAACAGGCGCGAAGGATGTGCGTCGTCTGCACTTGCGAGCCCAGGGTAGTTATTTGTTGGCCGTGTCGGTGTCTAACAATGTGCGATGATTGCCGAGCCAATCTGGCGTCGCGAATCGCCGCTTCGTCGCATAGGTTCGTGGTTCGTGCAGTCCAATATACTTGCTAATACTCACTGCTCAGCTGTCCATGTTGTCGCCAAAGGGTCGAAGGGTTTTCTCGCATTTGGATTCCATAGCGCTTAGTCTCACTCAGAAATAGAGGAGTATTTGTGTCCGATAGCTGCTATTGCATCAAGCCTGACGCTATGTGGTGCCGGTGAAGGTGACCCTGTGACATCAGCGAACGGACCCGCATAAGAACCAAGCTGCTGGAGCCTCTGTGGACTCTTTATCTTCTCGTCTCCATTTCGAGAATAACGTTCGTAACGAGATTCATGTCTTTCCTCGCCCGCTCGTCTCTTCTCGTGTCCCGCAGCCCGCTTTCGCAGCGCGCTCTTCTGGGTCGCGCCGCCGCCGTGCACTTGCGCGGAGCCGCTTCAAGCGTCAGCGCGCGACCTGGCTCCCAGACGTTGCCGCATGCCGCGCAAAATGTCAAGGAAGAGGTTGGAAACACTGCCAGTGACCTCGCGCGGAGCCTCGGTGGTGGCGCTCTCAACGCCGGCAAGTTCGCGGACGGCGGTGACGGTTTCGTACGTCTTGCTCCACTCGTGCTACGTCTGAGCAATGAGCACTAATACGGTATACTAGCTCGGTGTTACATCTAAGGTTGCTGCAAGTGTTCCCAAGCCTGTGATGGCCTTTGGGTGAGGTTATCTGATATTGTGAGACGTCATCGTTCTCACATTCGTTCAGGCTCGCAGGTGCCCTCCCATACCTTGGAACCTCGCTTTCTTCTCTCTGGTTTGCAAGCCAGGCCGGGAAGGCAGCGAGTGGTGCGCAGTGTCTTTGACCTGGCTACTAGAGTTTGGTACTTATCCGATTTCCACAGGAATGCTCGGAGTCCATGCTGATCCAGACATGATGATGGCCATGCTAAATCAGTGTCTCCACGTTCAAGCAACCTACGGAGCAGCTCTGCTGTCATTCCTCGGTGCCATTCACTGGGGCTTCGAGTTTGCTGGGTTTGGTGGTCATCACGGTGCTAAGCGCCTCATGCTTGGTGCGGCACCGGTCCTGTTCGCTTGGCCAACGCTTCTACTCGAGCCCACAACTGCAATCATCGCTCAGTGGGTTGGCTTCACGGCCTTATGGGGTGCAGACCAGTGAGTTCATGTTCGTGCACTATCCGTTGTTACTCAGTTGACATTCCTGCAGACGCATCACATTGCGCGGCTGGGCACCGAACTGGTACAGCCAGTATCGCTTCTACCTGTCTATCCTCATTGGCACCTGCATGATTGGCACGCTGGCAGGGACGAGCTATCTTGGGCCAAGTGCCGGTCACGGATTTACGACCCGCGACCTCCAACGCATGCGTGATGAACGCCATCGTCTTCACCGCGAGAATGAAGGCACCGTCAAAGGACCATACCAGGCCCTCCCTGCAACTGAAGATAGCGACTCGTTCGTGATTCTCAGCAAGCAAGAACCTCCTGCGGAAGCGAAGGACGGAAAGTCGAAGGATGCAAAGTCTCAGGATAAGTCGCAGGGTGGAAAATCGCACGATGGAATGCAGCAGGATGGGAAAAAGCAGGATACTGGAAAGCCGCAAAAGTGATTCCCTCAAGGCACCGAGTTCAGAATACCAATTCACCACTGGAACGCGAGCATCCTTCTTGGACTTCAGTTCGCGCAGTATTGTACTTGTATGACACCGCAATCAAATGAATGTACTCGCATTCTACCACCAACTCTCTCGCCGCGTCTAGAGGATAGTTCCTAATCTGTGAGAGCATGGATGAGAAATTAGACATAAAGAGGCTCTGCAAAGATGGGCTGTCCAGGTTGGAGAGGGATCGGGGGGTTCAAACTAGCGGGCGGATGTGAACAGTGGAAAGACGAAGGCTCCGATCAACACCAATGCAGCAACTGCTAGCGCAGACCACTGCGTTGAAGCGGCAGTATTTGAAGGAGGAGGCTCTTTTCGATTCGAAGGCGAGGAGGACGTGGTGCGACGGGCGTATGAGCTCGGCACAGATACGTACCCAATCGACTTCAAGCCGCGCATGCTGCAGAACAACAGTCAACACGATACCAAAATAACTAACTCAAAGGCAACGTACTAGTAGCCCTCGAGATTCCGCTCGATCTCGTCTTCCATGCCTTTCGGCACGCCGTTGAGAGAAAGCTTGACGGTGGTGGAATCGCTCGATTGTTCGAATGATGTGGTCAGTATCGCGGTGTGGCCTGCTCAGTGTTAACTCTATGAGCTTTGAAAAAGTGATTCTACAGACCATCAGGCCACTTCGGGTTGTCAAGCACCCAATTCTGCACGTATTGAGTGGGACGGTTGAGAGACACGAATGTACCCTTTACGCCGCCACCGAACAGCGAGAAGCTGCCACCAGGTTCCACCTTGGACTGCACAAGCGCTATCAGCGGAGGGGAAAGAGAGATAAACGGAGATCACAGACCTGAGCAGGAGCGCGCGACCACATGGGAATACGGCTCTCGTTCGTGAAAAGGTCAAAGAGGTCGTCGGCGCTAGCCATGAAGGACGATTCCACAGTCACCGACGAAGTGTTTGTAAGGGCGACCGGCTTTGGCTTTGGCTGAGACGGAGCTGCGACGGAGGTAGGAGGTGCAGGGGAGTAGTTCGTGGGTGCAGGGCCGGGGGTGCTGGTGCGGCTGGGCTCGTTGGAGTCGGGATGTGGAACGGTCAGGTCACGACCATGGGTCTCAAGAAGAACCTTAGGGAACAGTGCAAACTTCTGCTCAAGAATACCAGGAAGCTGCTTCTTGGCATAGAGGAAGAGGGCGTCGACCTCCTTGGAGGAGGGGGTGTCGAGCGTCCAGTTGTACTGTGCAAGGTATGAGACGGGCGATCAAGATAGAATGAGCACAATGACCGACCTGGTAGTCGGTAATCTGGTCAAGGGCAGTCTCGTGAGAGACCTCAGGAATGAGCAGCTCGCCCTTTACGTCGGTGCCGTCGGGTGTGGTGCCCGTCCAGGCGAGTTCGATCTTGAGATCGAAGATGGCGAGCAGCCTAAGGTGCGATTTAGTGGGCTTATGCTGTAGCCAGCCTTTGGAGACGTACTTTGCCTTGCGACTGCCGAGTTCAGCGTCGCCGTCGAAGGACTTGACGCTCTCGACAACGACTTTGCCAGCAGGACCGTCGATAGCGGTGAGCGGGATCTCACGTTTGAACCATTCTTCTGCCCAGGCGGTGCAGCCCTTGCTCTTCCAGTGGTAGTTTCGGACGAACTCGCTGGCCATGGACGACATTGTTGCGTGTGGAAGAGACAGAGTAGCAAGTGGCTGACTTTTGGAATTCGCACGGAAAGTTCTCGAGCGTGCTCACGCGCCCGCACGTTTGTCACACCGGTGTCACGACACTCCGCTGCTGCTGGTGGACTGAGGGAGGCTCAAATGGCGGAAGCCTGAATTTTGGGTGCCTACGTGGGTTTGGCCGGTGGGCTGAAAAAGTAAGTCCGCCCATCCCTCCTTTGCCCCGTCTTCTCACCCTAGCCGACGACCGACTTCACTGCCATGGCTGCCGCTACTGTCGAGGAAATTCGTGCCGCATCCTACGTCGGTTTCGACTCTATCACCCGGCAAATCGAGCACAAGCTGCTCAAGCGCGGCTTCCAGTTCAATGTCATGGTTGTCGGTATGCCCTCGCTTCGCCGCCCGCGTGCCCCCACGGCCAGCTCACCTCACGCGTGCAGGCCAGACGGGTCTCGGAAAGTCGACGCTGATCAACACTATCTTCGCGTCGCACCTCATTGACTCCAAGGGCCGCCTCGACTCGGTCGAGCCCGTCAGGCAGACCACCGAAATTCAGACCGTCTCGCAGGGTGAGCCTGGTGCTGCTTGAATGTAGCAGCTGCTCATGTGTATGATAGTCATTGTCGAGAACGGCGTCCGTCTCCGCCTGAACATCGTTGACACGCCCGGCTATGGCGACCAGATCAACAACGACCAATGGTGAGCCAAACATGCTCTTCATTAGCTTCCCCTCGCTCACAGTGCCGTCTGCGCAGCTGGGACCCCATCATCAAGTACATCAAGGTCTGCCTCTCCAAGTTATTTTACATACCACCTGACTGAACGTGCTCGCTTTGCAGGACCAGCACAGCGCGTACCTTCGCAAGGAACTTACCGCTATGCGCGACCGCTACATCCAGGACACCCGTATCCACTGCTGCCTCTACTTCATTTCGCCGACCGGCCACTCCCTTCGTGCCATCGACGTTATTGTCCTCAAGAAGCTCTCTGAAGTTGTCAACGTGGTTCCCGTCATTGCAAAGTCCGACTCACTTACCATGCCCGAGCGTGAGGCATTCAAGCAGAAGGTGTGCACAAGTAGTGCATCTCATGTTTTATGTTCATGACTGACATGTCCGCGGCAGATTCGTGAAGAGCTTGTGTACCACAACATCCGGCTTTACCCCTTCGACACCGAGGAGAATGATACCGAGGAACTCCAGCTCAACGAGAGCATCCGCGACATAATCCCTTTCGCCATTGTTGGCTCCGAGCGCAATGTCATCATCGATGGTAAGACCGTCCGTGGGCGCAAGAACCGCTGGGGTGTGATCAACGTCGAGGACGAGAAGCACTGCGAGTTCAACTACCTTCGCAACTTCCTTACCCGGACCCACCTGCAGGACCTCATTGAGACAACTGCCCAGATCCACTACGAGGCATTCCGCTCCAAGCAGCTGTTGGCGCTCAAGGATGCCTCCAGCCGGCCTTCGCAGCAGTAGAGAGCATGCAGCTCATCCAGTCGTGTTATGTGTCGGAAAGCCTGCGAGCCTACTCGGTATCGCCTCCCGCTCGTTACCTGCTCCCAGTCCTTTTCGTCTCGCCGTCGCATTTAGTTCAGGCTTGGTTCCCTGCTGTCATACTTGTCATTCGTGTTTTCATGCGTTCTACTGCCGCCGTGTTCATAGCTCATCTCTATCAGTCGCTCCTTCGCACACGCTTCGCTGCATATGCTAAATCTTTTTACGCGATCGTTCGGGCCGACCCATTGTGAGACTCTAACACATTCCGTGGTGCTTGGTAGTGAGTCGTTGCATCCACGATGCATAATGAAAGGCTACTCGGCTATTTATAAGGACACAAGTACCGCAATACTCAGCATCACACAACCAGCCCATTTCTCAAAGCTCGACACCAAACAACATAGTCATTGCTCTCATGCTTGACCATATGGATGTCGATGAGTGGACGCTGGACTGGGCAGATGGTGAAGATGCTTCTGCAAGCGACGAGTTTACAGCTCCATCGACGGAAATCCCACGCCTTCTCCACTCTGAACTCTATGAAACGTCTGACGCCATTGCCGATAGTGCGGAGGTGTCTCTTGTATCTGATACGGACGTGCCTGCTCACCTGGCGCAAGCTCAAACCGTGTTTGTGCAGGACCAGGTTGATCTCGCCCAGTGCGTCGCACAGCTGCATAACGCGGCTCTTCTTGCGGTAGACTGTGAAGGCGTGCAGCTTGGCGCTATGGGTGGGCAGCTTGCCCTCCTTAGCATCGGAAGACTGGACGACGAATGTGTCTGGGTCATAGACACCCAGAAACTCGACGGGGCGACGTTGGAGCCAGTCTTCGACATCCTGCGCGACAACACCGTCGCCAAAATCATGTTCGACGGTCGCATGGACTGGAGCGAGCTGAAGCACGGGTATGGATGCGAGATGGGCGACGTGCTTGATCTGCAACTGGCCGATATCTTGTCTCGGTCGACTCGAGGCGAAGGCCAGTCCCAGCAGATGCGTAGGCTGCGGCCGTATATCGACCGTCTGGATCTCAATGGGTGCTGGAACCAGTATAAGCGTGTCCATCGCTTGAATGGGCTTATACAGTGCTGCTATGAGCATGGACTCCAAGTGCAACGCAGGACTGGTGTGTGTTTTCGACACACTCTTCTGTTGAACTGGAAGCGCTGACGTCGCATGCAGTGCAATACCACGAGAACTGGGGCGAGCGGCCGTTGAGCGCGGAGATGATTGAAGCTGCTGCGCGCGATGTACGGTATGTTCGACTGCTGTGGCAACGCTTCATAAGCCACAACTGGATCGACGCGCATGGCCTTGCCGCCGCGAGCATGCGTTACGTGGAAGGTGTTCGGCAGGAAAGACCGCGCCACGACGACCAGTACATATGCAATGGGCTGCTACCCCAGGGCGTACTCTTCGAGGATCACACGGCCTCCATGATGGACATACGCTCCAAGTTGCAGTGCACACTCTGCCATCGAGTGCTCCAAGTCCACAACTTTCTGCGAGTTGCACTGAGACGTAGGGATAGACAGTTCTGCGCCACATGCAGGGCAATGTGGATACGCAAGCTGCGGGATGCGGAGCGGGCGGTTGGTGCTGACACGGATATCAAACAGGTACGTGCGCATCGAGCACGTTGGGCAACAAGAGTGATGCTGACGGTCTCTGCGCGGCTGCATGGCACATCTCAGTGGTTGGTTTGGAATGAAGGTGTGTCAGCTGGCGTAAAGGGACGAAGTAGGAGCGTGCTGCGTGCCGGGATTGGCGCGAGCAAGTTCGGCGGCACACCGCGCAGCGACGGCGATCGCTCCCCTTTGACTTGCGGCCATCATAAACTACGGCCGAAGGCTTGAATAAATTACGTGGAACGATGTAGAAAATCAAAGAGGCTGGTTTTTTAAAATATAATTACTATAATGCGAATGTCAATTGAAATTGCAATGAGTTGTCGTCAGTATTTGTGTTTGTCATCGATCCGGAACAGCGCAGATTTGCACGAGTCAGCAAAGGCAGGAAACAGCAATTCGGGCGCCGTCACAGTGGAACTGTAAGCTGCCTCATATCTTTCGCGGCGGCACGTCTCTCTTCCTCATTCCTTCACTGCCAGCGTCAATTTCGATGGCCGCTGCGGCGCCGCCAGCCAAGTCGCGCAAGCACAGGCATCACCAACGAGCACGGGCCCGCGGATGGTGGACTAAGTTGGTCGAGTTCGATGTCGCAAAGCTCTTCGCGCGCCGACGGCCGCCTGGCGAGGAGCGTACCGTTTTCGTGAACACAGACCTGCCCCCCGACGCGCTCAACGCCAAGGGCAAGCTTGAAAAAAAACATATGTTTGCGACAAACCAGGTACTCACGTCCAAGTACACCATCATCACCTTCCTCCCGCGCAACCTGCTCGAGCAGTTCAGGCGTATTGCCAATGTGTAAGCTCAGCCCGTATCATCCCGCCCGCAGGCTCACTCATGCATCCGCAGTTTCTTCGCAGGTGCGCGCATGCTGCTAATACCCGACATGCCGCGCAGCCGCTGACCCTCGTCATCTACCCTGACAGCCATTGCCATCCTCCAGTTCTTTCCCCGTTTCTCCACCATCTCCCCCGGTCTTGTTGTCCTACCCCTCATTGTTGTGCTTGCTCTTGCTGCGATCAAGGATGGCTACGAGGATATCAAGCGCCACCAGTCTGACAGAGTTGTCAACTACTCCCAGACGCATGTCCTTGCTGGTGGTGAGTACAGCAATCGGAACGGTTCGGAAGCCAAGTCCAAGACATTCGTTCGTGGCCTGCCTCGCGTCTTACGACGGCGATCCAAGGCACGTCCAACGCCGGACTCTGCAGCGGAGCAGCTCGAAAAACCCGCAGCCACGCTACTCGAGACTGCGCTCCCCAAACCCGAACCTGTTAGCACACCGTCTTCTTCCGCTTCATCGGACGCAACTCCCCGCGAAGACGACGACAATTTCAACCCTGACTCTGGCGATGCGTACTGGAAGCCTACTATTTGGGAAGATATACGCGTTGGTGACGTCGTCCGTGTTGCCGACAACGAGTCCTTCCCAGCCGACATTGTTATTTGTGCAACCTCTGAGGAAGAGAACGTGGCTTACGTCGAGACCAAAAACCTCGACGGAGAGACAAATCTCAAGAGTCGGCACGCTGTACCGGAACTCGCACATCTTCGTAGCGCAGCCATGTGCGCGGACCCAAAGAACTCGTTCAAGATCAACGCGGAGCGCCCCACGGAGAACATGTACAAGCTCAATGCCGCTGTGGAAACACAGGACGGCCAGCAGCATGCGATTGACATCCAGACCGTTTTGCTTCGTGGCACCGTTCTGCGCAACACAAAGTGGATCATCGGCATCGTACTCTATACTGGCACCGACACGAAGATTGTCCTGAACTCTGGAGACCCTCCTAGCAAGCGTAGCAAGGTTGAGCGGCAGATGAATCCCCAAGTGTACGCCGTCGAGTACCGCTCTTTATGGCGCGCTAAATCACCCGTAGCTTCATCAACCTTGCCATCCTCGGTATAATCGCCGTGGTATGCGCTATCGTGGAGTCGATCCTGGAACGGAAAGGCTCCACGCGCGGCGAATATTGGTTCATCGGGGATGATACACCAACCGACAATCCTAGCATAAATGGTTTAATCACGTTCGGGTACGTCTTGATTGTTCCATCTTTAGCACTTTTTGACGCCGAGATCTGTTTTCAGTAATGCCTTGATCACGTACGACTTCGCACGTCGCGCCGCTTTGCAGTACTGAGACCCTTCACAGTTTCCAGAATGTCGTCCCCATCTCCCTGTATATCTCCATCGAATTCGTCCGGACTTGCCAAGCCCTCTGGATCTATTTCGACTTCGACTTGTGGTATCAGAAGACAGATTCGCCGGCACTCGCTCGAAGCTGGAACCTGTCGGACGACCTTGGGCAAATCGAATACATCTTTTCAGACAAGACCGGCACTCTCACTCAGGCAAGCCTCAAAGTTGCTTATTGCTGATTGCTGACCCCGACCCCGCAGAATGTTATGATCTTCCGTCAGTGCAGCGTCGGCGGTCGTGCATACAAAGGCGACTCGACCTTGGACGACAAGCATGAGGGCAGGCATTCGATGGAGGCTTCAGCAGTTTCTGCGCGAAGCTTACACAACCGCTCGCGCAGCCAACTTGAAACAATGCCCGAAGAGCACGAGTTGCAGCCCATTGAAGGGGTAGCTCAGGCTGAAGGGACTGCCGGGCACTTCAAGGACAGCGGACTCGACCATGATTTGAAAGATGCCGCCGACTCGACCAGCGAGCACGCACGGATGCTGAATGGCTTCTTCTCTTGCATTGCGCTGTGCCACTCCGCTCTCACCGCCGTCGACCCTGAGACACATAAGATCACGTACAAAGCTCAGAGCCCGGACGAAGCCGCTCTTGTTCAAGCTGCTGCGGACGTCGGATTCGTGTTCCTCGGCCGCGAACGCGAGGTGCTGCGGATACAAACACCTTTCGAATCTGGCGAGCCGCAGGAGTGGGAGTTGCTCGAAATGCTCGACTTCACCAGCGCCCGAAAGCGGATGAGCGTCATCGTCCGCCGCATGGATGATGAAGGCAGGATCGTACTATTCAGCAAAGGCGCAGACAACGTCATCTTCGAGCGACTCGCTCCAGGCAAAGAGGATCTCAAGAACATCACCGAAGGCCATTTGGAGGATTTCGCCAACGACGGTTTGCGGACGCTTTGTTTGGCCTACAAGATCATCCAGCGTGCGTTTGGTTTCTTCACTCCTGACGCTCGATGCTTATGAATTTTACAGCCGCTGAGTACGAGGCTTGGGCAGAGCGGTACCACGAAGCTACTGTGGCTCTAGATGATCGTGACCAGAAGATCGACGCCGTTTCGGAAGAGATCGAGAAGGACCTTCGTCTGCTAGGCGCCACGGCGATTGAAGACCGTCTGCAAGATGGTGTGCCCGAGGCTATTGCTGAGCTCAAGCGGGCTGGTATCAAGGTCTGGGTTGCAACTGGTGACAAGCTTGAAACCGCTATTGGTATGTACTTTGCTGTGTTGCAGGGCCGGCTGTTGATTGTGACTTCAGCCATCGGTTATAGTACCTACCTCATCGCACGGGACTCCAACCTCATCATCATTCGGGACGGTAGACCATATGGCGAGGCAAGCTCTACATACGAACAACTCCGCAAGGCTGTAGAGCAGTTTTTCCCCACCGACGGCATCCTGGATATTCCTGAAGTGCAGCCGGATCATGAAGCAACTGACGACGGCTCACCTCCGCGACCTTCGTCTCGTCGGTCTATCTCATCTAGCGGATACTCGCACATTGTCGGCGAGGGCAACGGAGAACGCCCTGGTGGTTTCGTGTTGGTCGTCGACGGAGCGTCACTTTCGCAGGCATTCCGAGACGATGAAATTTTCACTCAGGAGCTTCTCCTGGAACTTGCGACGCGCTGTGAGGGTGTGATCTGTTGTCGAGTTTCCCCCTTGCAGAAGGCGCAGATGGTGACGCTGGTGAGGGACGGCCTCGACGTTATGACTCTCGCCATCGGCGACGGCGCGAACGATGTCAGCATGATTCAAGCGGCGCACGTTGGCGTGGGTATCACTGGTGAAGAGGGCCTGCAGGCCGTCAACTCCTCAGATTATGCGGTTGCTCAAGTCCGTAAGAGTCCGTTTGCAGGCAAACAACGGCTGACCTTGCCTCGCAGTTCCGGTTTCTCACTCGCTTGCTTTTCGTCCACGGACACTGGTCATATTACCGCAATGGCAACATGCGAGTATTCTCGAACATACTTTACCTATCTTAGCTGACTTTCTGTAGGATTGTGAACTTCTTCTACAAGAACATCGTGTGTATCGGTGTTCTGTTTTGGTTCCAGATATACTGCCAGTGGAGCACGACTTAGTAAGTGATTCGTCTACGACTTTCTCCTCCAGCAGCTCTGATATCGTTCCAGTGTCTTTGACTACACATACCTTCTCTTATGGAACGTGTTCTGGACAATTGCGCCAGTGATTGCGATTGGTCTTTTCGACCGACTCATCGGTAGGCTTCTGTGTCCATGACCGTCGATCGAGCGATTGACTCTCTGATTAAGACGATGACATCCTGACCGGAATTCCTGAACTGTACCGCTTTGGCCGCGAGCAGAAGTGGTTCGGCTTCAAATTATTCTCCGTTTATATGTTCGACGCTGTCTACCAGGTGAGTTTTCGACCTCTTCATCTGTATTGTGTCTAAGTCTGTCCGCAGTCTGCAATCATTTTCTTCTTTATCAACTACACGTATGACACTACGACAGCCCGCCACGACGGCTATCAAGTGAACATGTACGAGTTCAGCAACGTCATGTATGTTTTTTCTTGCTCGCGTTATCACCCGGCTCAGCCTCGATTCAGGGTGATTGTCTGTGTCATGGCAGTTAGCGCGTTCAACGGCCTGAATACACACGCGTGGACCTGGTGGGTGGTATTCGCGGTCACTATTGGGCCACTTCTCATCTGGGCCTTCCTGGTGAGTGCACTTGAAATCCTCAGGCGAGTATCTGACAGTAGCGCAGGGCATTTATTCGCTCATCGCCCCCGGCTGGTTTTTGACCTGGTCTTAGTGCGTTTTCATTGCTTTGTTCCTCACCATCTTACTGAGGCCTGCTTTAGCGGCAACTCATACTTCCTGTTCCGAGCGGCATATTTTTGGTTTGGTATAATGCTCGCCTTCGTTCTTGCACTAGCACCACGATACGTGGCCAAGGCAGTCAAGGCCATGTACTTTCCAAACGATTTGGACGTCTTGCGCGCGGTTCGGAAGTCGCAACCAGACCGCGACATCCTCAACGACCCGCAGATTGGTGGCCACTGGAACAACCTCTACAAACTGCAATACCAATCGCAGCACTCAGTGTCCTCGATTCCGCCAACTCGTCCAGCTGCTCCGGGGACTGGCAGACCTTCTCAGCGATCTCTTATTGGTTCAAGAACTGATATGGCTACAGGCATGAGATCATCGACAAGAATCGGCTTCCAGCACGACTTCGAGGAAGGCGGGTATGCGATGCAACGCATGGCCACTAATCTTAGCGAACGAAGAATACAGCAGCTCCGAGGAGACACGGAATCGGGTCCTGTTTCACGACGTTTCTCGATACGAAAATCGATACGCAAGAGAATGCCCGGATTATCTCATTCTTAGTACCACCACTCGACATAATTACTGTCTCCTACATGAACGTTCTGTCGCGCTGTATCTGCGCAAAAATTGATGTGTTAATAATAATGTGAGACGATGGCACCCATCATCGTGCCTGGCGCCGCGAATCCGAGTCTGGGGTCCGCTCGGTCATCAACTTAGTGTCACACTCCTTCGAGGTGCCGCAGGCTACGTCGACGCGGAAGATTTGGACAAGTGGTACTACCAGTCACGCCAGCATAACATTCATTGCTCTGCCTCCCGAATACATTGTTAGCGTTCGCCAACGCAGCGGTCAACACCAGCAGCACCGTCACGCGCGCTGAACTCGTCAGCGCGTTAACCCACGGACAACGTGGAAGGACGAAATGTTTTCCCCAGAGTATTCTGCCACGGGCCAGGCGCCACCCCAGAACCTCGGTCAGCACGTTGGGCTTCCGGCTGCATTTACGCAAGGGTTGCTGTACTCGTTTGACCAGTCGCCACCGTCTATGGAGGCAGACTCGCCCGTCGACGCTCGTTCTGCTACAGGCAGTCATAGCAACGAAAACGGAAAGAGGCCCGCTCCGACAGCGTCTGCGTCGAGCGAAAGCCGCAAGAAGGCGCGAACTCTCGCCGGTGATGGCGGAAGCCCTGAGGAAGACGTCGACCACAATGGCACTGCAGCCAACGGAGAAGGCAAAGCCAAGTCAGCCCGGGGATCGAGGTCTGTGCGCACTTTGTTGGTCAAAATGATTGCTGAACTGCTGTTTGGGGCAGGGCGTGCACAGTCTGCAGACGTCTCAAGATGCGATGTGTTGTCGACGAGGTATCAGGCGGGGAGCCGTGCAAGCGGTGTGCCGCAGGAGGGTACGAATGTCGTTTTGAGGAGTCCAACAGGGGAAAACGTTCCGCAAAGCGAGTAAAAGAGGCTTGTGCTTTTCACGCGCCCAAGCTGACCGGCAACTCAGGAAGAGCGAGCAGTTCCAACGCACGCTGAAGAAAATGGAGCGCACGATAGCAACAGTATTGCACTCTATAACGAGCTCAAACCCTCTGGCGACGGCTGGAGCTTTCCCGCAAATTGTTTCGAGGTCTCCTTCTCCTCAGCATGGAGACTCTCCCGCGGAGTCGACGACTTCTTCGGCTCTTCGGCAGGCCATTCACTTCTCTCCAAAACTCAATACCCTGCCCGACAATGTCCTCAACCCTTTGGGCCTGCTTGCGGAGGCAAGCCTGTCCAACCAGCGAATCAGCCAGACCGACGATGACAATTCTCTTCGCATGGGAGTTGCCAACGATACCTACTTCAAACCCGGGCCAATGACCATATTGCCACTCAGGCGACTCTTTATTGAGAGGCAGGTACAGCCTGAAATGCTCACTTTCACCAGCACGGACGAAGTAGTCGCTCTGTTCGACATGTGCGTTTGTTGCCTCCACCGTGTCACTAATCTGACGATGCAATTGCTAGCTTCTTTGACAAAATGAATGTGAGTACATCCGTAAAGGGAATACCAGTCAACTGACCAAGCATCAATACCAGCATCACGCGCCATTGCTTGATCGAGAATTCCATACACCTTCACTCGTCTGCTCAAGATCGCCGTTTTTGCTCACTACAATATGCGCCATCGCCGCCAAGTACATGACAATCAAGCCCGACCTGCATGCTCGCTTGGAGAGTCTTGCAAAGAAACTCGCGTTTACTGTTCCCGAACGCGGATACAAGTCGGTGGAGATCGTGCAGGCCTATCTTTTACTCGCACTTTGGGGCACTGGGCCAACAGAACGATACGAACAGGACAAAACTTGGATGCTCATCGGAATGGGCATCCGCATGGCCACAGACCTCAACCTGCACCGAAAATCGCGCACGCCGTTCCCTCCAGGTTCTGCTCAAGATAAAGAAGCCCGCAATCGGGAGCGAGCATGGGTGTAAGCTCGATATATGATTTGTGCCTGCTTAATCTCTCTAAAACTTCTTCTCATGTAGCATGTGTTTCATCATGGATCGAAGCTCGAGCGGTCAACTGGGAAAACCGTACTGCATTACCGATGAGTGCGTTGAGATTGCACGCATTCCACTGCGACGCATTCTAAAAACAAACTCCTTAGGTCCATGATTCGTGGACTTTCTCAATGGTATCGCCATCCGTACGCGCTTCCAACCGACCCTGGCTTGGCCGCGTATGCCGAGGTGCAGCGGCTTCTTTCTCGCAGCCTGGACTTTCTCTATGCTGGCTACAACAACACCAATTCGGAGCTTCAGTCGGACAACGACTATCTGCTTGTCGTTAAGACCATTGAAGCGCAGTTCATGAACTGGCGCCAGGACTGGGACGAGATTCAAAAAAAGTGAGCAGCTTATTATCTTGGATCATTCAACGCCGCCCTCATCGAACTTCATTAGCTTCCAAGACGGCAATGTGCAGTATCGCGCATCGATGGGTCGGTTTTATTGGAACTATGCCGCGCTGGTGATCAACAGTTTCGGCTTGCAGAATGCTCTGGAGAGATCCGGAGCGGATATGGGCCACTTCTTTGGGCGCTGCCACTTTTCTGCGATGACACTCCTTGCCGTTGTGCGAGATGAGCTGGCGCCTAGTGGTGCCTTAAAGTATTCCCCGGACCCGCATTTTGTTCAGATATCGTACGCGGTTCTGACACTGCTCAAGGTGAGTGCTATACTGTCAACAAAGACATCCAGTCTCACAATCTTGGCGCAGCTTCTGAGGCCAGACTTTCGCTCATTCTTTGAAAGTGAAGACAACACCATTGCCATGATCAAGTCTATTCCAGACCTACTCGAGTCTGTGGCGGCCGGCCCGCTACATACTGCTGCACTTTACGCGACGTTCTTGCGCGCTCTCATTACCGTCAAACTTGAGGCTTCATCTGCTCAAACTTCGGATGGACCAACTAGCGCACAGCGTTCGAACAGCGAGGGCGCGAACCAGTCGCAGAATTATTCGGCATTGTTGTCACAGCAGCCCGGGCTGTCACAGCAACACCAACAGCCGCAAATGCATCTCTCGGGGCAGCCGCCTGCCATGGCAGACCAACATTATTACGGCACTGGCGCTTCATCTCATAGCTTGGATTACTCTTTGGGTATTCCAGAGTTCCAATTTTCCGGTGAGATGGGGCCGGTCGCAGACCTCTCTACCTTCCCCCCGACAATGGTAGACAGCCTCCATAATTTTGGCGAAGAGGCGAACCAGCTTTTGACCATGGACAGTATTCTCGGCGACTCCTCATTCTGGGACAACGTTCTCGTGCCAGGTGGCTAAATGTCATTTCCAAGCACTGTCTTATGTCTGACCATATTTAGGCTATTCTGGTGCAATGGAAGGTCTCAGCGGAGGATTCGTCTTCGGCCCGGGCGGCAGTGGTCTCATTACGCCTCGCGTTGGAGCGAGCCCCATCGCATCAGGCGTTAATACTCCTACAGGGGGCCATAGCCAACACTTGACGCAAACGGGACTGAACATGGCTTTTGGAGAAACTCAGTAAAAATGTATGTATTGGTAACTGTCAATGTACTTTTCAACGCCGAAGTTTGATCGCGCGGACGAGTTTCCGAGGCATTGCGCGGATGCCATCTTTGTAGCAGTAATAATATGTACGTTGTTTTGGAGGCTAGGTGGGTCGGATACGCGGAGCTTGAAACGCGTTACTTCTCGCCGCCTTTCCATGTCAGACTCATTTCGCCGAATTGCCGTCGTAGTCGGCGGTGGGCCTGTTGGATGTCTGACCGCGCTATCATTAGCCAAGTTGGGCTGGAGGGTGGAACTTTATGAGGGCCGGCCAGGTGCACAGCGTACCGTCCACAGCTTGCTCAGCATAATCTGACGCGACATTTTGCATTTTTAATGAACTGCATATCTAAGATCCTAGGCTCCCGTCATCCAAGGCAGCACATGCGCAGCGCTCGATCAATCTTGCTATCTCTTCTCGTGGACTGTCAGCGCTGGCTGTCGTCGACCCTGCAATCGCGTCACGTTTTCTTGAGACTGTCATCCCTATGCGTGCTAGGATGATACATGAATCAAATGGACGCACGAGCAGCCAGTTGTACGACATCCACGGCCAGGTTAGTCCAGATCCGTTCCCGGTTTGCATGCTCATCCAACTGTGGGGTGTAGTGCATCAACTCGATTGACCGCTCGCTGTTGAACGACCGTCTCCTGGATGAAGCGGCTGCCTCCCCGTATATTACAATCTCATTCAAGCATAAGCTTACCCAGGCGGACTTCGATGCGCGCCGGCTGGAGTTTCAGACACCAGCTGGTCCACATAAAGCGCAGTTTGACTTGTGTGTTGGATCTGATGGCAGCTATTCCAACGTCCGTCGTCAGATGATGCGATTTGTAAGGTGCGCTGTGGCAATCAGCTCACATGCGAGATCGTCAATTGACAATGATTTTGTCGTGGCTGTCTCAGGCTGGATTTCGAGCAAGAGTATATCCCGCATGAATACGTGGAATTGCGCATGCCTCCTGGTCTGGACTCGAAAGGCAAACCCTGTTTTAGGATGGAACCAAACTATTTGCATATTTGGCCTCGTCAGTCCTTCATGCTTATTGCCCTACCCAATAAGGTGCGTCACATCCCTGTCTCACCCTTTGCTTCTGCTGAAAATCGTGTTTCACAGGATATGAGCTTCACTTGCACTCTATTTGCTCCTACCGAAGAGCTGGACAAATTGCTGCCACCTTTTTCATTTCAAACCACTGGTCATTCCCGACAGCAGTCTCCCACACCTGCGCAGTCTGCTCGTGTGGCGACCTGGTTCAGTGAGAACTTTTCGGACGCAGTGAATCTGATTGGCGAGGACGTTCTGGTTCACGACTTTTGGCACAACCCTCGAAGTCCTTTGGTATGCGTGAAGGTGTGTGTGTGGAAGTATCCACTGGCGATGAGACCTCCTGACACGAACAACAGGCAAACCCCTACCATTACCGAGATCGTGTAATTTTGCTTGGCGATGCAGCGCATGCCATGACTCCATTTTTTGGTCAGGGATTGAATTGTGGTCTCGAGGACGTCCGTGTTCTATCGACCGTTCTCAAGACCTACGGGGTCGATCCAACGCGGCATCCCAGCGGAGATGAAGACACCAATCTTGCGCGTACGCTTCAAATGTACACGGACACGCGCCGCGAAGACCTGCTCGCAATATCGCAGATGGCTATGGACAACTAGTACGTGACGGGCCGCATTTTGAGGGCGAGGATTGACATGACATGTAGCTCGCAGATGCGAGACCACGTCACCAGACCGGCTTACCTGTTGCGCAAGGCTATCGAGGAGATGTTGTATCGCCTGACGAGTAAACCGACTCATGTGGACTTTTTTCTGCCTGCATTGGCTTGTGGAACCTTCACATTTCCCTCAGATTCGAAGGGACGGCTTTGGGAATGGGTCCCTCTGTACAATATGGTGACATTTCGCCCAGACATCAGCTACGCGATGGCAAGGCGGAAGGCTGAGCGTCAAGGGAAGCTCCTGTCGGTGACAGGATGGGTTGTTCTAGCGGCATCCTTGACGAGCGCCGCGATGTGGATTCGCCGTCGCTCCTAGTCCTGAGGTGAAGTTGAAGCTATTTACAAGTAGCGCATACAGTCTATGTATGTCATAGGACCAAGTACAGCATGTTGGTACAATTAAGAAAGGCGAAAAGATCTAGCGACGCACTGGACAGGCAACAAGCACGCACAAGAAGCTCTCACTCAGCATCGTTGCGCTTTCCACGCTTTTTAGGCGATGGCATAACCTCGGGCTCGCTGTCGTCAAGATCATCCTGTTCGTCATCATCGGCGTCGCGCTTCCGCTTCCTAGTTTTGGGCGGTGCGGCGCCGCCTGCGTCCTTGACCTGTGAGGTTTGAGTCAGTCCGTCTTGCCACACCGTGATTGAGAGGCGGAACGCGATAACGTGCCTTCGGTGGGCGACCCCTGCGCTTTGGAACGACCGGTTCAGTCACCTCGGGCTTCGGCTTGGGCTGCATGTTAGTTGTCAGGGATCAGTGTTCGCTGCGCGATGATAGACAGTGTAATCTACGCACAGGACGACCGCGCGGCCGCTTGGGCTTTGGCTCAGCCGTTCCCTTCTTGTTCTTGCTACCTTTGGGCCGTCCGCGCCCACGCTTGACTGGGGGGTCAGCTATTGATCAGCGGGTCACGACGGGGTGCAAGAGACGCGGTTGAGCCGTGATTGAATTGTCTGCCACAAAGCAGAGCGCACGTACCAGGTCCTGCTGGGGATTCTTCAGCTGCCGGTGCTGGCGAGGTTTCTGACTGTATCGTAGCGATCGCAGGCTGCTCGTCAGACATGGCGGGGACGCAAAGAGAGAAGGAGGCAATGCGGAACTGAAAGGGGTCACAAAGCGGCGGCGGCGGCAAGTGAAGTGAAGGCCGCTATAAAGAGGGGGGGGGCGGGCGCAATGGAATGCGAGGGTCGCGCACTTGAAATTCAGCAAATAAATGGCTACTAATATATTAGTGCACGCCTGTCGTTAGCGTGCGAGCGGCCCTGTTTTACCAATCAGGATCTGAGTTATCGCTGTGCTAGCCCTTCTGGACGTGGGCACGCCGGCAGATAAGTTTGCGTTGACTAGGGGGTACCTGAATAAATCCCACTTCTAACGCGAATTGTTTTGCTCATCAAGCCTATACGGCAAGCAGCGCCAAGCAACTCGAGCCTGGAAATGAGTAGCAGCTGAGCTGCGCCTCCTGGGACCGGCGGCTAGCTCGTCAGCGCGTGGCACGCCAGCAAGCAGAGGAGCTCAACCGGCGGAGTTGCGACATGCGCCGATAATCCTTGGTCTCCTCTTGCCTTGCCTCATGAAACCTCTTCTCGTTGGTCTCCTTGTCACACTCGTCGCAATTGTCGACGCTCGGTTCGCTGGTGTACAGGATGTCGATGCGTTTCCCAAGTACGGCATCACTTTCCTCAATGCACTACCAGTGGCGAACGAGACCGTGCAGGAGTGGCTGCACCGTGGCGGCGTCACCGGCGGAGAGCCCGAATTTCTCGGCTCCAAAGCACACAGACATATACTTGGCAGCGAACTAAGTCAGCCAAATGAACAAGAGGTTGTATACCAATTTCAGGTCTGCTGGCGTCGGTCAGCACGTCGGACGCCACGTACTCATACACGTCGTTAGCCAGTCCAGTTGATGCGATTCGGCGCTGCATCTTACGCCTGCCTAATACCTCGACCTCAGCACATCCCCCACGCATCTGAAGAGCATGAGCCCGCGCCAGAACCATCGAAGACGTGGGAGTTGCTTCAACCGCTGAGCGGCCGTTGCCTCTATGTATGCAATCTGCTCGCGCATCCTCAACCTTGAGGTCCTGGCTGACCTTTGGTTTCTCTCGTGCAGCACCGACAAGGGTGGTTCACATACTCTTATTGCCACGGTCAGCACGTTCGACAATTCCGCGAGTTACAGGAACAGACCTTCACTTTCCCTCCTGGTGCGTCTGAGCTAGCATCCCTTGTGATACTTACTAACCAGCCTTTAGTGGCCAAGGTTCCGGAGGAAGATCCAGAAGTTAGTTTTACTGCTCGCTGTCGGTGGTCATGTTCTGATTTGTGCGACGTCAGTTTCCAGCATATACGCTTGGAAGATCACCACAGGCAGAGGATGGATCATTGAAGGAGAATGAGAATCGTCTCGAACTCGCGCGAGGCACCGGGCAAAGATATCTTGTGAGTCTTTTGCTTACATGTAGCCCAAGTTTTGACCGTCTGCTCTTTGCAGCACTTCCACTGGGGCGATGGCACAGAGTGCGATAGGACGGGTAAAAGGCGAGGGATTGAAGTGCAGGTCGGTCCCGTACTCTGGCATCACGATGGCCCTTCCTAACTTCTCTCATGGTAGTTTCACTGTTCGACAACTGTCACCGACACCATTGTCTTCGTCAAGGAGACACAGACGTGCGAGTACACCCTCGTCATCCACACTTCTCGTCTTTGTAGCGAACCTGGATTCCGTCGAGTGTTGGACGATTTACCCGCACAGCAAATTCAGTGCCGTGAAGTTGTCCCTGACGGCTCGCAACCTGCTGTCAAGTCCATTCCCGCCCCTCCTCATGAGCCGACTGGCGCGAGCGAAGCCGATGTCGGCCAACACAAACCTCAACGACAAGAAAATCCACTTGGAGCCTCGCCTCATCCGGAGCAATTTACGCCGCGACAGATCACAAGACTTCCAGTGAAGCAGCCTTCCACAGAATCGGCCAAAGGTGCAACGAAGAAAGGCGAAGCCCCGGATGCGGAGTCTACCCTTCGCAAGTTGATAGAATCCGTCATCGCTGCCCAGTTAAAGTCGGCGAATGACAAGGAGACCAAGACCGGCCGCGGGCATGCAGCCCCGAAGTCGGATGATCAGTCGGATTCGGCAGCGCCCACTGACAAGGAGCAACTGGCTGCCATTCTCGAAGGGGTTCAAGTGTACAACGCTCAGCGGCGCAAGCTGAAGACTGGTGAAACAGTACTTCAGCTTGAGGTCGATGAAGACGTCCTGGGCAACGAGGTGGATGGTCTGTACGATGACTATGCGGATGATGACTTTGCGGACGATGAGGATGTGACCCCTGGTCAAGGCGGCGGCGAGACAAAGTTGACACTGGCGGACGCTCTTCGCGCAACAGGTCCGTGGCCATGACGTCCCGCGATTGCTGTATCACTGATCAGGAACACATCCGCATCCAGGTTATGATTACTTGTTTGATGATGGCCAAGACGAGCGCGCAGGCAAAGAGGAGCAGAAGGACGAAAAGAGAAAGCAAACGTCGCGAGACTCCGATGACCAAGACGAATACGGCCATGATGAGCTGTAGAGGAGCCTTACGGCGCTTGATTTGCACGGCTGCGCGTGATCGAACCTGACGGTGAAGCAACAAGCGAATATATAGAGCAACGGTCTACGAGGTGCAATACGGTGTCTGGAGATGCTGATCAGAAGATGAGAACTGAGACATGGTACAAGAGCTGTCTACGTAGTAATATGCTCAGGCAGTTTGAGCAAGTGAGGTGTTTGTTCATGTACCGAAAAGCGATGAAAGAGCATGGATAGAGCGAGACGCACAAGTCGCGAGAGCACGGCGACTAATAATACGCCGCTAGATACAACTACACCTGTACGAGATGTGCGTGGGAACGAGATCGAGGCTGGGGGAAGCGGAGGACTCTGGATGTTCGCATGAAGAATAACACAAGGGTCCGCGTCGTGATCGTTGAAGAGAGTGTCAAAGGCCTTGCGAAACATAGGCAGAAGACGGTGTATATGCGGATAGAGTGGAAAGTACGGTCTGAGACAGCTCGGCGGCAGACAGGTCGATTACACGAGCTCTTCGTGAGTAGATAGTGGTGTACGTGCAGGATATCCGTCCGAAGGGCGACAAGAATGAAGCTGTTAATCGGAAATTGCGGGAAGCCATGCCATGTGTCGTCGGGGATGTAGTGCGCCAGGATATACTTGGAACAGGCACAGCGTCGCGGTGAGGAGCGTGAAATACATAACAAAGAGACGTGAGAGCGCGTTCAAAAGAAGCGCTTCTTTGGTGCTTTTTCGGATGCGGCAATCTTGGTGTGTTCATGGGTAGGCTCCTGGTCATGGCACTCCGTCCCTTCGAGCGCGGCGATTTTTGCATACGAACAAGGCTGAATGGTGCTTAGCCACTCATCGCCGTCGTCTGCATCATCCTCAGGGTGATCGTGATGAGCAGGGTCGTTGTTCAGCCGGCCGCCGCACTGCTTGCCACCACAACCGCATACGAGGCCGCTGTGCTTGCCTCGTCCACGGAGCAGTTCGCCCAAGGTGCAACGCCTCGTCGGCTCAATATAAAGCATTCTCCTCAGCGCAGAGCGCGTCTCACGCGGTAGTAGCCTAAGGATAGACTCGGCGCCGTCTAGAGTGCCGACGGAGCTGTCAGGCGCATATTTGCGCGCGGTTTTGCTCGAGCTGACCGTCCCGCTACTCTGATGCTTGTGTGGAACGGGCGTGGATGGCGTGGCAGGAATTGTCTCCATCGTTGGGGTCGCTATGTCCGGGATGGAAGAAGCCTTGATGACGGGTGACAAAATGTGCGGCGATCCCGAGGCTGGCGTGCTGGGATAGGGAGCGCTGTGGGATCCTCCAATGGTGGCTGCTCGCAAGCGAGGACTCGTGGGCGTAGAGATCACCGGAGTGTTCGATGACGAAGTTGGAGGGACCACTGCGAACGTGAACGGAGCGTTTGAGAATCGCGAGTTTGGCACCGACTCCGTAGAAGACGCAGGACGAGCGATGCGCAAGTCGGACTGATCAACGTCGATCTCGATGGGACTCTCCACCTCTTCCAATGGTTGCCCGTCCATAGGAGGGCTCATCAATGCTGGGAGTGTAGCAGTAGAGGTCGCCTGTAGCGAGGTGACCTGCAGCTGCTTGATGAATTGCTGCCGCTTGGCATCCCCGTTGGGGAGCTCGGAGCAAGTGTCCGAATGTTCTTGATCGTCATTGGATGACGGCCCAGAATTTGTACTGGTACTGGATCGCGTGAAGCCCGGTACAAGCTTGGCACCATTTGGCGTGTCTCCGTTGGTGTCGATGGAGGTATTCGGCGTCGTGAGTGACGTTTCGGGCGCCAAAGCACTCGTGTCCGATCTTGGAGAGGTGGTGCTGCTGGCCGTCGCAGTCGAAGCCGTGGTCAATCCCGTTGAGGCGCGGACTGGGGCCTTGGCGGTCAACTCTGGGTGCGCTTGTAAGAAGGCCTTGAAGCTAAGGTCCTTCTTGGCGTCAGGAAGCGTCCATGGGAAGCGTCGGAGGATCATGCAAAGGAAGATGACGGCGACGCTCCAAACATCCGTTTTGCGCGGGTCGTAGTTCTCGGAGGCAAGTACCTCTGGGGCGAGATACGGGTCGGACCCCACCACTCCAGTGGCCAACGTCTGCGCCTTGCCTGGGTAGTGAAAGACGGTTGCGGTGCCAAAGTCAATCAGCTTGACGCAGTTGTCCACAGTCATTACGCAATTGTCGAGCTTGAGATCACGGTGCGCCAAGCCCATGCCATGCAGATAGTCGACGCCATCGCAGATCTGGCGGAAGACGCAGTAGATCTCTGGGCGGCTCATCTTGCCGGACATGACGATGTTGAAGAGATCGTATGGCGCATACTCCATGACCTGCAAGCGAGTGGAAATTAGTGTGCGCATCGAGAGAATGAAAGTAGGCGCAAGGCGGTGCATACCTCGTAGTAGTGGCCATGGTCGGAAACAATGTCAACAGTTTCGATGATGTTGGGATGGTGCAGAGTCGAGCCTACGCAGAACTCGGCAGTGACCTTTTTCTGGTACTCCCTCTCGGACTCGCCAGTGCGCTTTGGCCTGAACTCCTTGACGGCGAAGATATTGCCGCCCATTTTGTCGCTTCCCTTGATGAGACGGACAGTGCCGCCAGCACCTGATCCGAGGACGCGACCCCACTTGCCGTATTTCTTGGACATGTGTACTTGTGTGGCCTGAGAGAGCGATACAATGGTCCCATGCCCGGCAGTGGTACTCGGAGCAGCAGAAGTACGAGAGTGGGCTGAGCTAGCGATGGAAACCGCACCCTTGGACTTGGCGCGTTTAGGCGGGGCGGGCGGCGTTACGGACGGGGCAGCCGAAGCACCAACTGCAGCTTGCTGTTCGCGAGATGATACCGATGCGGGTGCAGCATCGTCGTGAGGAGACGTGTCGCCAGAGCTGTGCTTTGCGGGAGTAGCCTGGCCAGACTTGTCCTTTTCCCTGTTCCAGAAGAAGGACGAGCCCTGGCGCTCTTTCACCACGGCGGGCCGGACGGTAGGCATATCAGCATTGGCAAAGTCAGAGCCCCTCGCCTGCTTGTCCGGCTCGACGGGAGAAAGCGGCTTGACGTGGTCGGCAGAGGAGCTGGCAGCCGGATGATGATGGTGCGGTATATGGTGATTGAGGAAGCGCTTGAGGTCGTGAATTGGACCGGACGTGTGCCGCTTTGAGGTGCCATTGGGAGTCGAGGGCTGGTCAGGCGGGCTATGATTCGGTGTGTTGTTGGCAGTGAATGATAACCGGAAAGACGAGCCTTTGCGCATATTGCGTGCAGGCGGCGCAGGCGTCGGGATTGCCGGCGACAAGAAGTCGGACTTTGCGGCCGTGTGAACTGCAGGCGACGTGGGCTCGGTTGTAGTGGCGAGGGCGAGTGCAGGTTCTCGCAGCGATAGCCTTGTCTGCTGAGTGATCCGTTACACCCACGCTCAATTGGAACCATTGTAAACGAATTTACCTGGCTAGCCACTAGCTCGACAGTTGCGCCTTCGGGCACCAGAACCTGCTGGGGTGCTGCACTCAGCATCGTACTCGACGTCGCGGCTAAGGGGCGCGGATGCTGCTCGGCGGCAGAAGCAAGACCAAGAAGAGGTTCAGAGAGGGGAAGAAGCAGAGCGCATGCATCCGGCAGTCCCCTCCCTTCCACTTGGCTCCAACCTCGCATCACATCACCCAACACTTATCGCGCTCTCCCCACCCCCTGTCTGTGCTCCGATTCTGATCCAATACATAGCCATTTCGCTTCTCCGCGTCGTCATCGTACATGAAATACACTTGTATTTTGTGCTCTACCCCAGTTGCTCGGAGTAATAATGCGTCACTCGGTTCTCGTTTGACCATCCGCGGCGCCGCACCGGTCCGCACATGGCGCTGCCTAGCCCCACATGGGTACCCGGAACGCCCCATGGTTTCCGTGTCTCACCGTTTTGCTCCCTTTTCCAGCTTCGTCGTGCCTTGAGCCCTGCCAAAACCCGCTGCTGCCACCTGGACTCGTGGTGGTCACGGCCACGCCGTTTCCGCGCTAACCATCGTCTCCGTCTCGCTTCCGCTTCATTTCGCGCGTTACCTTGGTCTGTGCTGCCTCGTGCCGAGCCAGTTCCGGTGACACCTTGGACACGGGGCTCTTGGAAATTTCTGGTCAAAATGCGTCAATGTTGTTCCACGGCGCCCCGAAGGCCGGACATGCGGAGGCAACGTACCGTTCTTGAGGTCGTACCTGCTCAGAAGATCACGCAATATCCGCGCTGTCAGCGTCCATGCTGATACAGCGATAAAAGATATCACGCACATTACTTCCTCGTCCTCGTTCGTCAAGAATGTGATCGCAGTCCCCTTCTTACCGGCACGTCCAGTTCGTCCTGCACATGCAAAATGAGAGCGTGAGCGAAGCTTCTTTTGAAGGCTCCTAATCCAAAGACGGTCGCCTGACGACGCCGCCCAAGATGACACGCACCAATACGATGAACATATGCCTCGATGGTGTTCGCCATTTGGAAGTTGACCACAAGGCTCACATCTGTGACATCAATGCCACGTCCGGCAAGATCGGTTGCGACCAGAATATCGGCCTCGCCGTTGCGAAGCTGCGCAAGTGCCGCCTCACGGCCTTCCTGGCTCTTGCCGGAGTGCAGTGTCGCCGCGCTCCAGCCAGCTCTTTGCAAGTCGCGCGCGACCTGGTCTGCCGTCTTCTTCTGGTTGACGAATACAATGATTGGTGACGGAAACCCATCGTTGTTGAGGATCTCGAGCAATCGGTGCCTAGAAGAAGTTAGATTGGTGCGATCAGCCAGTCGCTAAAAACGGATCCGGCACGTACTTCTTCTTCTCGTCACCCGCGATGAACTCGACCCGTTGGTCCACCGTATCGACCGCCCGCCCAGCCTCACCAATCGTGATAGTAGCGGCACGTTTGAGATACTTGCGCGCCAGCCTTTCCACGGCTGGAGGCATAGTTGCCGAGAACAGGGTGGTGACTCGAGTTCGACCCTGTTTGCTGGGCCTGTTGTCTCCGTCCACATCCATTGCATTCGCGGCACGCTTGGTATCCTCTTCACCTGCAAGGAGATCTATAGGCAGTTTGTCCAGGATGAACATGAGATCGACTTCGAAGCCAAGGTTGACCATGCGGTCCGCTTCGTCCATGACCACATAGGTGCACTGCGAGAGGACCAAGACATGGCGTTCGAGAACATCCTTGAGTCGACCTGGAGTGGCGATAACGATCTCTGCACCCTCCCGCATGTTGAATGATTGCTCCTCCACGGACCGCTGTCAATTCAACCGTGTCAGTCACCTTCGCCACTACACAGCCGTGGACAAAATAAGACGCACTCCTCCGACGATTGACACGCATTTGTATCCCAGTGGCGCTGCGAACCTGCGCGCCTCAGTTTCAATTTGTTGCGCAAGTTCTCGAGTTGGCGCGAGAATCAGAGCGTAAGGGCCAAGGTGACGGTTGTCTTCAGTGAACGGTGGCATATTGGAGATGTAGACGAGCATGGGAATGACGAACGACGCGGTCTTGCCGGAGCCTGTGTGAATGTGCATGAGCAATAGAAGACGTCTGAACAGGTCAAGAATGCTAACCAGTCTCGGCAATACCGATAAGGTCACGGCCTTGGAGGCCAATGGGAATGGCCTGGCGCTGAATTGGCGACGGCTCCTTGTAGCCGATCTGCTCAATGACATCGAGGATCTGGGACGGGATGGACGATTCCTCCCAGGAGCGAAGAGGATGAGGAATTGTGCCACCGCGCGCAGAAATGCTGAAGTCTTCGCGGAAGATGCGCCAGTCCCGATCCTTCATCTCTTTGAGTGGTTTCTCGCTCCAGTGCCGCTCATCAATACCGGAGCGAGCAGCCTGGCGTCGCTCGAGGAAATCTGCATGCCGTTCCTCGCGTTTGCCGCTGTCGGTTGTGCCGCCTCCGTCGTCCATACCAGCAATATGCCCTCGCCCGAACATGAGGCCGGGCGCTTGACCTGGAGCGACAGTAGCGCGTTGGGCAGCTTCTTCCATAGTGTCCTCCTGCTCGTCCCAGTCGAAGACAAACTTGCGGTCATTCATCTTGCGAATCTTACGCTTCTTCTTGTCGACGCCAAGGTACCGCGACCGAATGGCAGACATGTCATCTCCAGTCATTTGCGGGACATACGAGGCAGAGATGTCCGGTGCGGAAGAGCCTGCTGGCGTGGTGACAGGATGCGGAGTAGGTGTTGCAGAAGGAGCTGACCCTGGGCCGCGGTCTGCACGAGGTCCCGTAGGAGGCGCTTTGGCAAAGCGGTCATCGCGTCCGCGGTGATCGCGTCGGTCATCCCTGCGGTCGTCGCGTCTGCGATCATCATCTATGGCAAGACATTAGTCGCTATACGGGAAGCACGGATGGAAGGAATACAGACTCCTATATGAAGCAGAGGAGCTTGTTGCGCCTCGGGTATCTCGCTCGCGCGACCTGAGTTCGGCAGCCTGTCGCTCGAAAGCTTCACGATCTCCTCGCTGCTGCTGCTCCTTCTCGCGCTGCTCGCGGATTTCCTGCGCGCGCTTTTCTATGGCCAACTTTGCGCGTTCTTCTTTGGAGAGGAATTTGGGCTGCGTGGTGGGTTCAACTGTGTCGACGATTGGACACCAAGAAGGAGCAATGAGCAGGCTTACCTTGGACGCAGCCTCGCGCTCCTCCTTCTGCTTCTGCAGTAGAGATTCTATGGAGAGCGGTTCGCGCGTTGCAGCAGCCATTGTCGCGTTGCAAGCACGAGTCGTGAGCGTCAGAGTCAGGACCAAGTTACGCGGATCCGAAGTCCGCCCCCGCACCGTTTCCCCAAGAGAACACCTCCACTCAGCCTGGTCCTCGCGCTCGCAGTACTAATCGTCTGTTCGACTGCACACTCCCTTCATACCTGGCTCCTAAGTCATGTCATATAATGCGCTGCCCGTACGCGAGCCTTCGCGCAGTCGCAGTAGGCCACCAGCTATAATCCTGGCTCGTTCTGGACCACCTACTATGCTACCACGCGTAAGGCGCCTCAAGCTTGTGCTTTGTTGTCTAAGCATTGTAGCAAACGCGTTAGTCACCCTGTCCCTCGTTATTCACTTCAGGACGCTGAACCCTTCCTTGTCAGGCTCACCTCTGGCGCGATATTCACATTCCCATTGCTTGCACCCCAGTTGGCCAAGCATCTTCAGCTCACTCAACCGCAACTGAGCTCAATTGCTCTCGCGTGAGTCCTTCTACCAGCGTGCCCCACAGGCAAGCGTGTCCCCAGCGCTTACCTGTCGGACCCTCTCATTTTCAGCGGAATGGCCAGCCAGTACCCTCTTGCGGGTCCAATTGGAGGTCTCATTGACCGTGCCGGGCCAGCATCATCGTCACTACTAGCCGCTGTTCTTCTTGGTGGCGGCCTTGGCATGTTTGCCAATCAGATTGCACACGCTCCGCCTTACCCCGACCCTGCGACACCCGTCCAGTACTACGTCCTTGTCGCGTGTTTTGCTCTCCTCGGGATCGGAGCTGTGTGCTCGTGCGTCGCCATGAGTCCCTACAAGTTTGTGCTTTTTGTTAACATGCATTGCACAGCTACTTTGCAAGTTTGGTCTGTGCCTCGAAGAACTTCCCAGACTTCCCTGGTGCAGCAGCAGGCACCAGCATGGCCCTCTTCGGCCTATCGCCACTGGCGCTCTCGTTCATTGCTTCATCTTTCTTCACCGGTCCGGACGGTCTTGACGTGACACAGTTTACGTCGTTTCTCGCAGTTCTGGCAGCCGCCTCGCACATCATTGGCGCATTCGCTCTGCAAATCCTTCCTCCCGCTCAACCACCAGCCCGTTCAGGTCTACCACCAATTGAGGAAGAAGATAGTGCGAGCGAACGCTCATCATTGCTTCCAAAGACACCGGTAGAATATTTGGAGCTCCCACCGGGCAGCGATGGTTCTGTATGGACCCTGCTGAAGGACGTTGAGTTCTGGGCTGTTGGTGTAACGTCCTTGGTGATTCTCGGAGTCGTACGTGCACTACAACTCTGACTTGCGATGCAAAGCTGACTTATTTCAGTGTGAAATGGTGATTCCAGGACAATTACATTCAGAGTCTTTACTCAATTGACGTTGAAACCAGGTTATTGCCAATATTGGAACTATCGTCCTCGCACTCCCTGCGTCATCTTCCGCAGCGGACGTTACAATAGTAACAGCGACCCAAGTGCGGCTCATCTCTGTACGTGTCATGTCTGCAGTATACTTTGCAACATTCGCAATGCCTCTGACGCATGGTGGCCAGATCACAAACACTGCGTCACGTCTGGCCTTTGGCTTCCTGGCCGATGTAACCAGCCCGCTTGCAAATTGGCTGCCGGATGGCACGTTGGTATTCAATCGCAAATCGACGTTCAGCCGCGTGGCCTACTTTGCTTTGTCCGGCTTTATTCTGGCCGGCGCCATTACGTGGATGATGTTCGGTGCATCGACGCAACGTGGGGTGTGGGTGCTCAGGTCAGTCCTACTCGTCGCGTCTACAATTTTGAACATGCTGATGGCGTGCTGTCGCAGCGTTGGTGCCGGTCTTGCGTACGGCACGTATTTCTCTATGCTGCCGGGATTCACGTCCGCCATCTTCGGTTCTCGCGATTTTGCCAGGAATTTTGGGTTCCTCACATTGAGTGCATTCTTTGGAACACCCATATTCACGTATATCTACGCGATGGCGTCTCAGGCACATACGGAGCCGGATGCCACGGTGTGTCGAGGCAAGTTGTGCTACATGTCAACGTTGTTGATTTGTGTGACATGCGTGGGTGCTGCCCTTCTTGTCATCGCATTCCTATGGCGTCGATGGCAAAGTCGCGTATAAACAGCGTGATGAAGGGCAGTGCACATATTGTTCCTTCCAACAATGCACTACGGACAATAAACGTTTAGCCCGGCCATTGTTGTGAAGTAAAGGCGTGATTCAGTGACTTGAAATTCTATTGTTGGCAGTATGGCATGAACGCCCGGGTTTTCTCATTTTGCGTCACGTGCCTTGATAGTGCATGGTGCACCGGTCGTTCCGGTGTGGCAAATCAACGGTTGACGGAGGTTCTCGGCAACCCTGGATGGCAGGGTCACGGTCTGCTTGCGAGGCAGAGCCACCGTCGTTGCGACTTTAAATCGCTAGGTTGAGCCGCTGTATGATAGGGTTACCCCTTGCTCGGCATGTTCTGCAGTGAAGGAGGGTGTGTTGTCCACGGGCTGGAGTGACGATCGCTCGACCGACCGACTCATCGACAGTCGCCCTAGCGAGATGAAGTGAGACTTTGCTATCACGACAAACAAAGAGCACTAGTAAGGCAATGAGCTAACGTGCATGGGTTCAATGCCGCCTGTCGCCTCAGTGTGTCTGATAGAGGAGGAGCGCGTTCGCTTGATACAGAACGTGACAAACGACAGAAAATTTTGGATGATTGTGATGCAATTAGTGAGACTGATACTACTATGAAGGGACTGCGAAAACTAGGTGTTCTTGTAGAAAAATTCGGATTTCTATGCGTCCGCGGACAGGTGCCGAACCCGCCTCAAGTCTGCCTCGTGTTCTGCATGAAAACGACGCTTCAACCGCGACCCTTTTACGTTCCGGTAGGCTCTGCCGGCTACCACTTTGCTCGCTGAGAAACGGTACGAATTGCCGGAAGCGACGTTGTAATAGGCAAGGTGCGGACGCGCGGGACTATAATCAAAGTGAGTGAGTGCGTTGAGCGGGGTGCGCGCGGCGGCGTGGCTGGGCTTGACCGCGCGATTAACGGGCCTCATGTTTGCAGCCAGGCCGAGGATTATAAGCGGGACGTCGTCTCACTCATTGGAAGGACTTCTCCACCCATTTTTACTTTTGTATGCTGTCCAAGCCGCGCACTTCTGCGCGTCGGTACGAGCATCCGTCCGTGACTGGCGCCGCACATGCCGGCCTTTCGCTCATGTCTCAGTACAAAGTTTGGCTGCCATCTACAAAGCCGCATGACACTGAGGAGGATCGTGCTCGCGCTGCTGCCCACGCTGCCCACGCCTACGCTGCCCGCGACCGCGAGTACCGCGAGCGGAGTGACCGCGATCGTGCAGCCGAACGGGACCGTGCCCGCCGCGACCGCGACCGCGAGCAGCGTGAGCAAGAGCTTCAGCTAGCACGACATCAGGAACGCGAGAGGCAGCGGGCTGTCGAGCGCGATCGTCTTCGCGCCGCCCATTCCGCGGCCGCAACCGCAACCGCGGCCACCACTTCCCAGCAACGTTCCGACGCTCCACTCCGTCCCCAGCCGACCAGCCGACCATCATACACCACAACGGCAACCACAGCTACCACGTCCACAACCACCACTTCCTCATCAGCTAACCCATCTTCGAGCTCTCATCCTCAGCAACAACAACAACAACAATGGCACCCTGGTTGGGCAGGCCCTGGACAGCATCCATCTCACTCAAGTCTTAGTTCCGTTGGCAGCCATATCTACTCTACTGCTCCTACTTCCGTCTCATCCTCTCTCATGTCCATGTCCGCAAAACCTGCCCAACGCCCCTCCCTCGCCGATACATCCGCTGTCCAATCCGGCAGCTGGAGGTCGTCAGCAGATCGTGCCACCGTCGATCGCGCTGAGGAGGATCGCCTCCGCGCGGCGACTGTCACTCGCATGGCTGCTGCAGGGAGCAGCACCAGTCTCGCCAGCGCCGACTCGGGTTCCGCCAACGCGCCGTCACATTCTCGCACGGACCTAAAGTCCGCTCCGCATTGGTTCAGTGGCCCATCTCAGCAGCCGCCCTCTGCCTCAAACGCGTACGGCAGCCGATCGACTGAAATCCAGCTGCCTGGCGACGGTTCCCGCAGACCCTCCGTTGACAAGCAGTCTCGCCGAGACGACCCTCGCAAGGCCAATGGCTATCTCAGCGATCTGACGGAAACTGAGGCCGTGCGCATGCAGTTAATTTCGCCCTGATTCCGTCAACTTACACCCGTCGCAGAAAACCCCGCGGGCGCGTTCACCCATACCTCCCTCCCTCCCGTTTCCTGCTAATGGTCAAGAACGAGGCTTCAAACCTGCCCCATCACAGCCCGCTCCGACGCAGCTAGTTCCCCCACCAGTACCTTCTCGCGGAGTCTCGCCGACGCCTACCACAGGGTCCAGATATGAAAGCCGCAGCCGTGCAGACAGTCAAATTGAGGGTACGGTCTCCCGTCCCGCCTCCGCGTGGTCTCAATATGCCGCATCGGTGTCACTGAACAAAGCTCTCCCGGCAGAAGACGAAGTGGTCGTGCAGAAATTGCAGGTCGGTGCCTGCTTGCGGCATCAATGAGTTTGTGCAACTGTTAACCCTTTGTACAGCGGTCATCGAGTGCCTCAGTCGGTCAACCGCCTGTCCACGCTTACGCGCAGCACGGGTTGGCTGAGCCCATGACGATGCCCGGGCCTACCAGGCGTTCAACATACTCTGGTCAGCCGTCCCGCGATTCCCAGACGTCGACCTACGGTACTCCGACCTCCCTTACGACTGCTAGTGCTAGCATGACCCAGCACATGAATAACAGCCGCACATCTCTCAATAGTGCCGCTCCTCCAGCTGCGTTTTCCCCTCAGCTTGTTGCGATTTCCCGTGTTCCGTCCACCAGCGCTTTCGTACCCACGCCCGCACCTATCAGCCGTGTACCATCTAACAGCACCTTCACGCCAACCCCTGCAAGCATGTCACGAGTTCCACCAAACAACACTTTCGTTCCTACAGGAGCGTCAGTATCCCGTGTCCCGTCCCACAACGCATTGCCCCCGCCTCCAGTCACGATGACCCGTGTCCCGTCGAGCAGCACGTTCGTCCCAACTCCAGCACCCAACAATGCCGCGCATGCACCCGATCTTGCACAATTGCGTTCACCAACTCAAGTACCTCTCCAAATGTCTGCCTTCCAATCACCTGCAGCCACGCGTCCGTCCACTGCTCTGTCTGGAACATATGCTTCCTCCCGAATGCCCATATCCTATACAACCGCGCCGATTACCAGTGTTCTTGCGTCTGCTATGCAGTCTGCTCAACCCCACGGCGCGAACACCAGATCCACTTGGTCCACACATCCTGGTACGGCATCTGCTCACGGACACACAGCTCCGCCGCCTGCCCTGACGCCGTCGCCCACTCCTGGTGCTGGTCCAAGATCGCAGTCATCTGCCGCTCCTGTCGTCGCGCAACCTTCTGCCACTACCAGCTCAAACGCACAATACCAGGCGGCATTTTTAGACACTGCGTATCTCCCTGGCAAATCTCGCACATCGACACTCCAGCTAACGGATGACCCTCGTCCAGCGTCGTCTTCAGACGAGCCACCTGCGGTCCTCCCTCGAGCATCCACATCCACATCCTTGCACACGCGTTCTCGACCTCATGGGCATTTACATTCGCATTCGGCCTCGGCGATTCCACCTCAACTGGCACCGGCGCCAGAGACGAAGAAGCGTTCAGCAGCGAGCGGCTTCTTTAATTACTTCCTAAAGCCCAAAAAGTACGAGATCTGGGACCCGATCACGCACCGCGGCAAGGAAGAGAGGAGGAAGTCTGCCGATGGAAGGGCGTCAGACCGGGAGACTGATAAGGACAAGAAAGAATCGCCCAGCAGACTCTCCAAATCCCGCTCCGCCAGCAGTTCAGCGCAGCCTGAGCCCCCGCTAATGTTTTGCGCAAGGAATTGCAGGCGCCTCCAACATCGTCTTCACATCGACGTGTCCCATCTTCTGGTCAGTCACGGGACGTGGCTGCAGAAAGGAAGGAGTCTTCCTCAGCGGTCCCTCGCTCTCACTCCGCTCACCCGGTCAGAATTGTGCCAACAGTGGCTCAGGCATCGGATCCGATCATGGTCGCCTCTCGCTCTCATTCGCGCTCTCACTCTAACCGCGAGTCTCCAACGGCGCAGCTGACTTCAGACGCGAAATCCATGGGTCATCCGGCTATTTATCGCGCGTCTACAGCGCGTCCGAGCCAGCCTGTGGCTGCGCCGCGCCGATCAGCTATGGTTCCAGGTGAAGTCAGTGACCGCGAGCGAGTTCGTGAAGAGGAGCGGCTGCGCGAGCGCACGATGATGGTTCCCAGCATGCCCATCGCCATCCCTTCGTCAGGCAGAAAGAGTCCACTCCACAAGCTGCCGTTCAAACTGATGTCCGCAAAGAGGAGAACGCGCACTATGTCTACGGCGTCTCTCGATGTGCTGGATGGCGACGCGGTGAGTACTGGTGGCAGTAACAATTGCCTTCCCTATGCTCATACTTCTTTGCAGCCCAACACAGTGCTGAACTCTCCGGCGTCGTCGGTTCGGTCGCCAACTCCAACAGCATCGCCTCCTGTGCGTGACCCGCAGAATGCAACAGCGCAGTGGCGCGACCAAGAGGAGCAAGAGTTGAGAGACTCGGGCCGTATTCGCCGCCGCCGACCTGGTGTGACATTCGACGTGTGCTTCGAGGACTCGCCGATGGCTGGAGATCGGCCTCGGACACGTTCCAAGATGAAGGGCACACCGCGCATGTCCTCCCAGTCTCTTCCAGATCAGCTCAACACCGACAATTCATCCGACGACGACGACTAGACCTCCCTCCCCCCTTCCATCTCCCACGTTATGATCTCACGACCGCCAACTCATGACTATTAATGTGACACCCAAAACAACTCGACCCATGCACCAATCTAGCTACCTCGGTGCCGCCGTCTCCTCGATCTTAAGTACTATCTACAGGTTTTTTCTTGGGTTCTCATGTCATCTCATCGAGCGCACTCTCTCTCATAGCATATATTTCTGTGCTCCGCATTTGTATTTTCTCTAACTGTATTACCACCAGAAGACTCGTCATGAATGTATTGCTGTTGTCTTCAGGTTCCGCTGTTTGATCGGCGGGCTCACTCTACGTCGATGAGTGACGATGTGACGTCAGTCCCCCGAGCAGTCTAAAAGCCGGCGCAGTTGCGGCATGTACACTCCTCATTGACGGGAACCCTCTTGACCCAACACTTTCTCAAAACTATGTCCGCAAACGAGACTGAAATGGACAACTTGCACGAGAAGGCGAAGGCATCCGAGGAGGAGCACATTGCTAAACTGGATGAGCAGATGCACCATGCTACTTCGCCTGCCGCGGAGGCTTGGGCTTATGGGTGCGTCGGAGGGGCTTCCACCCTCTCAATTGCGCCGGGCTAACTTTGAGTAATAGTGCTGCTGGCTGGTTTGTTCTGCTCAAGTACCCGCAATAACATCGTGTACTGAATCGCGCGAAACAGGATGGCGTTGCTAGCAGTGCCACACCTGCTCTTCCCCCGCTTGCTCGTCCTCATGGCCACACCAGAGACCGGTGCTGCACCTGAGCATCATCCGCTCAGACTGACGCAGCTCGAATCGTTCTTCTCACTTCACTTTGGCGTACTGCTGATCACGGTTGCGCTGAGTGTCATCATCTCCATCCCCAACGCGTCTCCCGGCGAACCACGCCCAGAAGGTCTGTCAGATACACACTTGAGTCAGCTATAAACATGCTTAAAACGTCATGCAGCGCTTCAACATCCGCTACTGACACCGCTGTCGCTCGGACTTGGCGTCATGTCGTTTGCTTCATATCATACCTCGCTCAAGGGTCTCGGGGCTCTCCCCATGATCGCTGCAGTCGGCTCTGGCGCAATTAGCCTGTGGGGTTTCTGGGTGATGTTCTTTGCCAGCGAAGGACGCAGGTCGAAGAAGACTGGTGCGGACAAGAGAACGTCCGCTTTCCTGTTCGGCAACAAAGCCGCCGCGAGCGAGCAGAAGAAGGAGTACCGTCGCCAGACCTCGCAGAAGAAATACGAATGAGACAATTATAATGTAGCCATTCCTGCTGCAAAATGTATTCTATGCTCTTTAATGATGGAGCAAAGCACTGGTCATGTGACTGTGAGATGTGACTTGCCCGGCATTCGCCGATCCACGCTTAGCCTCCGTTTACATGTCCCGAATGGCGTCGCGCGCGCCGAAACCGCCTGTATCGTCACGGTTGCGCACACAGCCAGCATCTGGCCAGACCTCGCGCCAGCCCTCGCGCCCGCCGTCAGCGCTAGGAAACGCGAGTACGTCGTCCACCGCGTCGCAGCGAGAATTGAACGATCCGGCCGCGGTATTGCCAGTACCGACCCCGCTTGCATTCCCCTCGACTCGATCCGACTCAGAATGCAATATTCAGGTGGTAATTCGCTGCCGCCGTCGCTCTAGTAAAGAAATCAGCGAGAGCTCGCCCATAGTTGTCACTACCAATGGACCAAAGTCCACAGAGATTGTCGTCCAGACCGAGTCGCAAACGTCTGCGCTAGGCATTGTTCAGATGGCACCAACGCGCACGTATCCATACGACACGGTTTTTGGCCCAGAGGCCGATCAATCGCTGGTGTACGAAGACGTTGTTGCACCCAAGCTTGACGAGGTCATCAACGGTTACAACTGCACTATCTTCGCGTACGGACAGACGGGCACCGGCAAGACCTACACAATGCAAGGCGACCTCGTCCCGACGCCTCTTGGCTACCCATCTCCCAGTGCCGGCATGATACCTCGCGCACTGCACAAACTCTTCCTCCACCTCAACGAACGCTTCTCCGACTTCACCGTCAAGGTCTCCTACATTGAGCTGTACAACGAAGAGCTTCGAGATCTTCTCTCAACCGACCTACCAGCTCCGACCAGCACAGCTCAGCCCATGGGCGCTGGCAAGGCGAAGGAGAGCCAACGGGAGGAGCTCAAAATCTGGGACGACAACAAGCGAGGCGGCGTAACGATATCCGGGCTGAAGGAAGTCTTCGTGAAAGATGCCGCAGATGCCATAGCTGTCCTGACGAAGGGCACGGAACGTCGTCAAGTTGCAGCAACCAGGTTCAACGACCACTCTAGGTCTGTCATTGCCCCCCCCCCCCTTTTTTTCACTACTGACTTGATCTTGCAGTCGCTCGCACACAGTCTTCACTCTGCAGGTTCACACCAAAGAGTCCAGCGGTACTGACGAGTTCGTTCGTTCGGGCAAATTAAACCTTGTCGATCTGGCTGGAGCAGAGAACATTGGCCGCTCTGGCGCTCAGAACACGCGGGCGCGTGAAGCAGGTGCCATCAACCAGAGCCTTCTGACCTTGGGTCGTGTCATTACATCCCTAGTCGAGAAGGCTCCTCACGTTCCGTATCGGGAGTCAAAGCTTACCAGGCTTCTCCAAGACTCTCTAGGGGTCGAACGAAAACCTGCATAATTGCCACGATCTCTCCGGCCCGGAGCAACATCGAAGAAACCCTTTCAACACTCGACTACGCAATCAATGCGAAGAGCATTCGCAATCGGCCAGAAGTCAACCAGCGCATGACCAAGAATGCGCTCATGAAGGAATGTGTTGAGGAAATCGAACGACTGCGTTCCAACCTCATGGTACACCAATACTCGCTTACTCCCATCGAACTATGCTTATTCCCATGCAGGCTGCTCGTGAGAAAAACGGCATCTTCTTTGCAGAAGAGACTTGGAACGAAATGGTGGTGGAGCGCGAAGGACTTGAATCTGATCTCAAGGACACACGCACTGCACTGGCTCAGGCGGACTCCGAGCTTCGCGGCTCTCGCGCTGATCTGAATGAAAGTCTCTCACAACTCGCGCATCGAAATCAAGAGCTGGCACAAACACGCGAAATTCTGCGACTAACTCAAGACGAGCTGATGCGCACCAGGAAGCAGTTGGATGTGATGAGTCGGGCGTTGGATGATGAGATAATCGTTCGGACAGCCCACCAGGACACCGAGACCAACCTGGACCAGGTTGCGACACAGCTGCGGGCCACCGTTCAGCAGACTATTGGCGACAACACAGCACTTTTGGATGAGCTAGGCACGGCGCTTATCTGTGTCTTGTGGCTATTGCTAACGTTATGCAGAGCGCAAGGCCAACATGCTGACGGCCAACCTCAAGGTAGCAGACCAGTCTCGGCTCGCGCTTGACAAGCGTGCTGGCAATATCCAGGCTGTCATCGACGAGTTTGCCAAAGAGCACGAGCGTGCAGTGCACGGCCTGTCAAATACTGCCACCGACCTTCGCAGCAAGCAGTTTGAGCAACTGTCCACCCTCTCTTCTCTGGTCAAGGAGCAAAACACTTCGATCAAAGAAGCTATCAAATCTCTTCATTCCTCGGAAAAGACGACGGAGGACGTGACAGTGGCATTGCAATCGTCTTTGAGCGAATCATCAGACTTGATCCTTCAGGGTTTCGATCAGTGGTCTGCGGGATTCCTCCTAGCCAGCACGTCGCTCATTAAAGACATCAAAGCGGCTGGGAGGGTGTCGTGCGGTGTCGCTGAGAACGCTTTGGATGTCCTCTATCAGTCGGTCGAAGCTCTTGGCGCGGACGCCGACAAGCACCTCACGAACGAGGCTCGTATCGTAGCAGAAGTCAATGCTGCTGCTGAAGCGGCTGCAGCTGATGAGGTACGAAGATAACAGCACCTTGTAATTCTCAGCTCACCAGTGTTGTTGGCTAGATCCGCCGCTTGAAACGGCAAAATGCTTCTCTGACTCAGTTGCTCGAACGAGAACAGAGCGATGCTGAACGCACGCGCAACGACCTTGTGCGTCGCGTGTCGGGCATGCTGGAGGATTACAGTCGTGGGAGAGATGCCAGCCTCCGGAAAGCCTTTACCGCGATGGAGGAGTCCACTGTGCTTACGGAGCAGCAATGGGACCGTTTCACGACGGAGCAAACAGCTAAACTCGACGCTCATGTCAAAGAAGGCCAGGTAACTTCGGCTCTTATTCAGCGACGTCGCCAAGACGGCAAACGCAAACGTGAGGAAGGAAGTGGAGTAAGTTGCGATGAGCTGTTCGACGGATTAGTCGCGTAACTGTTTTCTGCAGGCAATCTCTTCCATCGCCTCGTCATTTGAGCAAGGTCTTGCCACACTTGAAACCTCAACGTCAATGGCAGTGATCAGCTGCAGCTCGGAGATGCAACAGACTTTGTCGAATGCACGGTCAAATCAGGGCGAAGGTGCGCTTATTGATCTTCCTGTACCCCGACTGATAAATACTTCGCAGTGTTTGAGCAACTCAACAGAGTCAAGCGTAAAAGGCTCGATACGACGACAAATACACTGCAAGCCGTTCAGCAAACGTATCGCACAACGCGCGAAGTTCTTGCTTCCACCAGCCAACGCGTCGGCGAGGATGTGAATATGATCATATCTCATGTGCGTCTTTGTCACACACAGTCGATCTTCTGACTCATTCAAATCACAGGCAAAGGCAGGGGAGGATGCTTCGACATCTCACCAGCGGAATATGTCTGCTGCAGTGTCTGCCCTTCGCGACATCGGAGCGACGGCAAATGCCGACTTACAACGAGATGGCTCCGCTGGCCTTGGACCTCAACGACGGACGTATACGTACACCGACTCGTGGCAGCTTACTGCAGACCGGCAGGTTCTGTTGCAGGACCGGCTTATCATTGAAGACGACTTGTCCGGTTCCGATGAGTCGTTGGTCCCTCGCATGCCCACTCCTGAGCAGAATCGAGGTCCACTCCCGCAACCCCTCACCGCTGCCAACAGAAAAGTCAGACCTGAAAGCCGAAGTCGAGTTTCTGCACGTTCGCCCAGTAACGGCGGCGACGGAAAACGAGTTGCCCTCAGGAGTAGCGCTAAACAAATCTCGCGGCGGGAAACCCCTGGCTGAGAAGCCGGCAAACATTGTTTCAACGAATGCTACGCGTCGACGATAAAATTCTCAAGTTACGTTTCTCGCATTGTACATACTAGGCTCGTTTCATGTCCATTGTGCATACTCTACAGATCAAGACCTCGACCCAGCTTCGTGCGTTTCATCATCCAACAGCTCTTCCACGTGCGGTGCGGCAGTAGCCAGGCTCTGCTGAAATATGTGTGGAAACATGATGGAAAGCAAATCATTGCCGTGAGCGACAAAGTCGCCTCGCTGCTGACCGCCTTTGCGAGGTCTTCTGCGAGTTGTATCATCTACCTTAGGATTTGAGGTCATCAACGCTGTCGCATCGAGGCTACCGTGGGATTGATCGCTGGTGTACATCGATAGGCCTTGCTGAGCTGCGAGCTTGAGGATATTCTCTTCTACGGAGTCTTCGGCGAAGTAACAGAGCACCTCGGTGTTGCGGGTTTGTCCCATACGATCGATGCGCGAGATAGCTGAGATATGGTTACCATGATACATCTCCAATAACTGCTGTGAGAAAATACCTTGAACCTCAAACGCGTGATTGACCACAGGCTCGACGAGGAAGACTCGATTGGCACAGGTGACATTGAGCCCGGCATTCTCGCGCTCACTGGCAAATGAAGCTGTCAGCTTGAGAAAGCTCGCATGCCGGCCAACTTCAATTACCCGTGTAGAAGAAACACCTGAAGGTTGGGATCAGTTCGGAAAACGCGCGCTGCGTTGTCCTTGGAACGTCCTGAGTCTACTCTTAAACTCGAAATGTCATTCAGCTCCAGCGCATGCTCGATGACTGTTACGCAGTTACTACGCCATCCACAACCCTTGCTGTGAAAGCTTACTTGTTAACGAGTCTGCCCATGCGGAGAAAACGATGCTCTTTGCCCCCGGCTCTTCAATTTGGATGTATAGCAAGTGCTTGACGAGCATGCCGATTTTAGAACCGTAACTGCCTCTGTGAGAAATTCCAGCTATGTTTCTTAGCAGAGCGGGATCAATCGTGTTGAAATTAACTTGAGAAATCAGGTTTTGCTCCGCACTACGACCGGCGGAGGGTGAATGCGCTGAACCTGCTGCTACCTGGTCGTTGCCATGACGGACAATCCGCTGGACGCTTGTCGGTACGACGGGCACTCTGGTACCCACCTTGTTCAGAAAAGAAAGTAAATAAATTAAACTGTTGAAGCACTCACCGGCACACTGGGCACGCTTGAGATCCGCGCTTCAACCACGCTGTCAGGCAGGACTGATGAAGATTTTAGCGAAGTCGGCGAGGAATGGGTGATCTTACTTGACAAAAGACATGCGCGCTGTATATTCAATTCGCATTAGTTATATACCCAACGGGTTTTGATGGCGATGAGGGCATACCATTGTGTGATCAGTCCTTGAACGAAGTCGCACCGGCACAGCACGCAACAGTGTGCATCCTCATTTCCTTCGTCGCTCAATTCTTGCTCCCCTTCGGTCATGTTTCGCAAGTAGCGAAGGCGTGCTTCTTGAGTGCGAATGCCGACGGCAAGCTTCTCCGATTCCTGCGTTACGTCTGTAATGGCGACCTCAAGGCTACCATCCCATTTCACATCCATCACTGTATCAGACAACTCCTGGAGCTGACGGAAGTACCTAAGTTACTTTGAGCGCAGCGTCAGCAATGTCTTATATTGACTCACTGCAAACGCTCGTTGAATGTTCGTCGCATCTGCTGAAGCTCGGACTCTAGCTTTTCTAGAATGCGCTCTGAAAGAAAAGAATGAGCTGATACTCGCGACCTCCTATTATAGATGAGGACTACCTTGATCGTGAAGGACGCGCTTGAGACGCTGAGACTCGTTGATGGCAATGGTTGACTCGGAGGTATCGTTGCCATCCTTGTTGCGAGCTCGATTAGCGACGCGGCTGAGGTCTGCCGCGATGAACTACAAAATTAACATTAGTCTCGGAGCCAGAATTGTATACTGGGACAGACACGTAGAGCCGGCGTGCCAACAATATCGTCGCGGAGCACGTTCCGTTTCGTCATAAGCTGAGCAAGTAAAATGCCGTGGTCGACATCCTCTCCAACGGTGTCAAGCGGAATCGCCTCCCGTTCCTCTTCCGGCTGCCACTCCTTACGGGCTCCTTTCGCGACCTTGCGCAGTCGCGGTTCCTGGTTGTCCAATGCTGCCAGTACAGAGCGTTCTGATGTGAGTGACTCCCGGCGATCCGCCAGCAGGGAAGTGTATGCTTGCAGGTATGCTTCCTATGATAAGTCAGTGCGGATGCAGGAACACTGGTCAGAGGACTACTCACAGCTGTGACTTGTGCTTTGATACCCTGTTCGTATTCGTTGCCAGTAGCAGGTTCATCGTTGCCGAGCTGCATCGTCAACCGTTCAACAAGGGCAGACCTCCACTCATAAATCAGGTCAGCCTGGCGGGCAAGACGATCGATGACCTCATTCCCTTGATCCATCTGATGACTTTGTTAGTTTTTGATCAGCTTATGTACGAAGGCGCACCAAGTCGTAAGATAGGAGAGCACCTTGACCGCATGGTTCAACTTCCAAATCCCCTCGTGGCGGCAGTTTGTCGTACACGCTCCGAAGACGCGACATTGAGTCGCTTGCCAGCGACGCAGTAGCTGAAAGCAACATCAGACGTCGCCAAGCAATCCCTAGATGATGAAGCAGTGCACGAACTCTGAAGAATTGACTTGCGCAAGGTTTCTGCCGTGCTATAACTTTTTTCCTCCTCCTTTGCAAATCGCTCCCCAAGAACGTGGTAAATATCGCCCATGATGAAGACGATCTTGTGTCGGGCAATGTAGGCTTCGCGAAGTCGCGCCTTCAAAGCTCGGAGTCTGTTCCTCGTTTCTTCTGCAGCGTGATCGTGAACCGTTATAAAGACCTCATTCGGAAGTGCCGTATTGCCGGAACCGGACGTTTGACCGTGCGCGGCTGAAACATTCTGGTGACGCTCAATCTCTGCAGTCACCTCTGCGGTGTGGGCATCGCTATCAGCTTTTGTTGCGAGAAGGATATCTAAGGCACGATGGTGCCGAGCTGCAAGTGTTTCCTGTTTTTGTACGAGCTGTGCACGACGGGTCTCAGCGACAAGCTAGCGTAAGAAAAATTGTGATCAGTAGGATTGAATAGGGACATCACGACTCTTGCCTTCAAACGGCGATCTTCTATCCACTCCCTCCAGGTTTGCTCGATCATTCTCTGTGTCACGTTTCAATGGTAGCTGTGCGATCAGATTCAAAGCACTGACCTCAAGAACGTCACCGATAGAACGAACAACGTTAGCAGCTTTGTCTGCCTGTTGCATCTGGCCAACCATGGGGTGGGTGCAAAGGCCTCGCAGCAACCTCAGCGAAGAACGCAACACAGCAGTGTCGATCTCGGCATAGGCTTCCCCCAGGTTATTTGGGAGACCGAGAGCATGAATTGCGTTGTCTAGAGCGTCGCTATACACCTGTCGTTCGACTTTGCCCAGCGATATGGGGACAAGAAGCCGTTGTTGAGGTGGAATAGTGAGCTCGTCCTTTACCTGAACCTTGAGGTGCCTACATTGATACCATCAAGAGGGCGTGGCAGATTTATGCAATGCCGACGTACCGGACGGTCATCGAGGAAAACAACTCCACAAAATCATTTGTAAATGCGGGCAAAAGAAGTCGGCTCCAGACGCGGGTGGAAGGAATCGCGTCGGGGATGCGAATAAAATTGAGCGTGTTGTAGAGGTCGGTGACACTGGCTTTGACGGGTGTTCCGGACACCGCAAATGACACAAGTCGCGGAATGAGAGCTACCATTGCACTATGGCTCGTGAGTTTCTAGCAAATATCAATGACTTGCTGCGCACGCTGCTGTACCGCCTCCGACCATCTGCGCTTCGTCCATGATGATGCGACCTAGGGCAATTTGAGTATAACGCAGGGCGAACGATGGCAGCACGCACCCCACTCTACTCGAATGAGAGGAGATCTATAGCGTTCACCACTCCCATAATCCACGTTGTCGCGCCTTGTTCGCTTGACAGGTGCACGAGCAACGCCGAGATCCCGCTGTAGCGTCTGGTATGTGGTAATAACGACATCCACATGCTCATGCAGAAACCTGGCGACCCCTGCGGTAGAGATATGCGGTGTATTTTCATCGAGGTCCGTCTCATCTGATCGAGCTTTCTTGCCCTTTCTTGAAGTAGCGCGAGGTTTGTAAGCGCCATTATCGCTGGCCTTGCCCTTTCCCTTGTCCGGCTTGAGGAAGGTTGAGACATCCTTCTCGAACTTGTCCCAACCATCGTAGATAAAGACGCGGAGTGTGGGTGAATGCGCAGCGAACTCATCGGCCCACTGTTGTGCAAGTGAGATTGGAGTGATCACGAGACTGGTGGAGACCTCCGCTACTTCAACCTCCGCGATAGGATCCCAACGAACGTTGGTAGGGATGCGATCGCGAAGAGGGTTTAACAGCATGAGAGCTATGCACTCTAGCGTCTTTCCCAAGCCCATCTCTTCTGCGACAAATAGTCCGGGGTAGTGTCGCACAATCGGGCATTCAGTTCGGAGCTCGCCAGTCAGGGGCTTGTAATAAATCCGCTCCTCGCTGTCTAAGGCCCATGGTGCCGGCAGCTGCTTCCAGAGCCGCGGTATAGGTGGCGTCGGGTCACAAGACTCGAGCTCTCCGCGCTCATTGAATTTCAAGCCCTCTTGTAGGAGCATGACAGCCAAGCTGCGGCGTTGGAAAGGGAGCAGAGTGGGAAGGAGGCTCTCTGGTTGAAGGGCCTCTGCCGCGAGTGGCGGGAGGGGGGGTGCAGGCTTAAGTATTGAGTAGTAGAACTTTGACGAGGCGGCGTCGTGGTGACTCGAGCCCTGCTCAGAGAAAACATGCGACAAAAGACGGCGCTGAGCCTCGGCCTCATCTCGTCGTAGCTGAGAAAATGCTGGCAGCGGTAGAAACATTGAGATTTGTGTCTGGATGTGCAGCTGAAACGGAAGCTCCGACTCTTCCAGTGCGACATTTTCGAGATATGATATGCTCATCGAGCTAGTAATGTCGGCTAAGCCGGACTTCTTGAGCACAAGTACGGCCATGAGTACGTCGGCGAGGTGTTCCGAGAAGCCATGATCCTCGGCGGCAAATCCATCATTCATCAACGGTGGCACTCGCACTATTGGTCTGTCGGTTCTGTCGTTGGCGATATTTAGGTACAGGGCATGACCAATAGAACCCTCGAGCCTGAAATCGACAGGATCCAGCTGAATCGTGACAGCTCCATCTGAAGCCGCCTGCAAATCCCGAAGGGCTGACAGAAGATCACTTTCCTCCTTGTCATATCGGGGACCCGCGAGCGATTTGTCTCCGTCAGGTTCCGTGGTGAATCCTAGCGTCCAGGAATGGTTGTACAATTGCCAAGCTGTACGAATACCAGCCGTATCACCTTCGAGCTTGGCGCGTTTTGCGGAGCGCAAAGCGCCGGGCGCTTCCTCAGATGGGGATTTCATCCGCTTTTGGCCCGCTCGCACAGTATCGTGGATTGCAGCGTTTTTAGCCCTGCTAAGAGCTAGTGTGACGGCATACTCCAACATGACAATGTTAACATGTTGACGTTCGCCGTATGAGTGGGAGCTGCTGCGGCTGGATAGAAGATGACTCGAGGTGCCGGTCGCGCGCATCTCGGAAACAGGAGGAAGAAGTCAAGCCGTGGCAAATGCCGGGCGTTTTAATTCCCGCTCTTGGAAGGGGACACAGTCATTACACGCAGAAGCCGAGGCTACAGACGCGCCCCTTGCAGGATAGGCAGATAACTGAAATTAGACACGTGACATGCGAACCGATATGACGGATACGGTCCAGTCAGTCAACGAGCCAATGGATGCTACAGAAGAGTTTTAGATGCCTGAACGGCGAGAAGTGCGTGCTAAATTGACGTTATAGTCTTGAATCCTTCCTTGTATGGGCGACTGCAGGCTCCGGAGCTGAAACTGCTCTATCCAAAAGATCGTCTACAGGTCCCGACTTTTCGACGGTCGCGCCTGGCGCTGCTGCCGCCCCATTGTGCACTGAGGTAGTTGGCGTAGCCGCGGTCGGGGTTGTCGCCCCTTGGGGTTCACCGAGTGAAGCTGACTCGTGCTCGTTGAGGTCTGTGAGCAAGGAAGTAGGTTCTGGCCTTGGTTCGGATGCAGGAGCCATCAGTGTCACTTCGGTTGCCGCTTCAGCGATCATGGGCAAGTCCTGTCGCTGGTGAAGGGTATTGGGCATATTAATATGAGCTTCCTCATCCATCGGACGCCTAAAATTTCTTGGAGACCCGTTGGCCGAGTCCGTTGGCGACGGCAGGATATCATCCGCTGTAGGCAACAGAACGGGCGCCGGCGCCGGCATTTTTGACAAAGACATGGGGCGTTGCATCCGGCGTGATGAAAGGGTCGAAGGACCAGCTGCGGCTGTCTCTGGCGAAGGGTCTGGTGCAGGTTCCACGGACACGGTAGGTATGAGCTGCGGAGATGGACCTTGGATTCCTATACCAAGCCCATCGGCCTGCTGAGTACATGAGTAAGTGCCAATAAGCAACGAGGACACGGCACGACAGTGCGCACCGAAGATTGAGGTTCCTCAACTTGTTCGGGTTCTTCGTCCACCAAGACGCCTGTTTCTTTCCACCTTCGGACACTACGATCCGCCCACGCCTCAAGGACACTCCACCCTCGATACTCTCCTGTGAGACGCAGACCAGTGATACCAGAGTCCCCACCGCCATCTCCCTTGTGCGAGGTGCCGCCGCCGTAATATCCCTCGTAGCCGACGCCATCCTCGCTTCCATCGCTAGCATCGCCGCTTGCGCCAAGCTCAAAGCCCTCGCCGAGCTCCAACTCATCGGCAAACGACCCAAGCCAATGACCCCAACCTTCAGCGCCTTCTCCGCGGAAGATGACAACTTTGGTGTCAAAGTCGCGGCCAAAGATGATAATCTGACCGGCGACACCGCTTTCGCCAGGACTGAGGTCCACGCCCATGTAATTTCCTGCCTTGTCGGTGATGAGCGGAATCCAACCGCGCTGCGAGTACTCCTTGCGAATCCAGTTGGGGGGTATGGACTCCATGAGGTCGCGAAGACGAGGGTTTGCACCCGTAGCCGGGTCGTCATCGACCTCGCGCCAGAAACGCCACTCCTCGAGCACGTCGTCAAGCGGCAGGAAATTGAGACCAAAGAAAAGGCCCTCAGAGCAGCCAGCGGCAGACTCTGCTTCCTGACCGTCAACCACGAGGTACGAGTCGCGCACTGATGCGGGTAACTGGAAGCCCATGTGTGTCTCGATGTCGAGGAGCGCCTGCGGGTCGATGCCGTAGTTGAGGGTGTCATCGAGCTCGGGGTATTGCTTGTGCAGCCATTTGCGAATGCGCTGCCAGGTCCGGGTCAAGTTTGGGTACGCGCCTGGCGCGTCCGGGCGATGATGTGCCGTGGGCAATATTGGCTGCTGCGCGCGCCGGCCCCCAAAGAAGCCAGACGACGACGTTGGGCTCAAATTGCCTTGTCGAAGGTCGTATGATGATTGCGGTACAGTGTCATAGGTCCCGCCCAGTGGCGGCGGCGGGTACGTGAACGAGCGCGATGACGACTCGCCGAGGTCGTTGCTGCCACCAAAGTCCTGCTGCTGCGACCCTGGCAGACTGAACGCATCCCGCGTCGAGAGCATGGTTTGATCACGTCGTGAGCTGCGCGAGTTCGCTGAGCCGCCAAAGAATGAAGAGATCGACTGCAACAGAGACATGGAGAAAGACTGCAGCCTTCATTTGGAAGGCCGAACGCGCTCCTCGCCGGGCGTGTCCTTCACTGTCTGCGGTCACTTCCAGCCGTGCTTTGTTGCCCTCGCATGTCATCGATGTAATCCCGAGAAGCATAGAGTCCAAGTTCACATTTTGTGTCGAACTACATTTACATTTGCTTCGGGCCACCACTTGCGACACGGAAGTCGCACCCAGTCTTGCTCTTCACCTCCTCCACACTGACGCCAGGCGCAAGCTCTAGAAGCTCAAGCTCGCCATTCGCGCGATCCACGTTGAAGACACAGAGCTCCGTGATAATTTGAGACACTGTTCGTGCCCCTGTCAATGGAAGAGAGCATTCCTTCAGAATCTTCGGGGTGCCATCCCGTGCACAATGCTCGAGCACTGCGATGACTTTGGTCCGGTCCGGGTTGGAGACCAAATCCATCGCGCCGCCGATGCCCTTAACCAACTTTCCGGGGATCATGAAATTAGCGATGTCGCCAGCTTGAGAGACTTGCATCGCCTGCAGTGTTATTAGATCATATTGTCTGGCCTGGGACGAGACTGTCAGCTTACCCCTAGAATTGCCACATCCATGTGTCCACCACGAATCATCGCGAACGAATCGGACGAGTCTGGGTCAAGACTGTTAGTAATGTAACGGCCATGGGAAGATGAACCAGCCTGACCAAAGACCGAGGCGCCGGGAAGCAAAGTGACCGTCTCCTTGCCGGCGTTGATGATGTCGCTGTTGTACAAATGAATACCGATACGCTTTCGGCGCGCAAGACAACTCACGCGTCGATGGTCTGAGGGGTTGGGAAGGGACCCATGCCTAAACGCTTATATCAGACGCACGCTCGTCGTTAAACTCCAACCATAGACATACCCAGAATACCGTTCTCACTTTGCAGCCAGACACGAACGCCGGGTTCCAAATACTCCGCCACAAGCGTTGGCATACCTACACCGTGTTATTTTTGAGGGGACGACAAGAATTCCAGCAAAGAAGCATGCCTATGCCAAGATTCACGTAGTATCCGTCCTTGATTTCTTTGGCCGCTCGCTTGCCTATCCGATGCCTCAAGTCTTGTGCTACATCCTTAGCGTTTGTGCCGGGCGAAGGTGGTGGTGTGGTGGCATCTGGTGCCAATGTGCGGGATTCGATTTGTTTCTCAGCCGTTGCGGGAACGATCCTATCCACATAGATGCCAGGAAGATGAATGGCGTTCGGCGACAAAGATCCAACAGGCACTATCTCCTCTGCCTAGTACAGGTTAGCCTAAGCGCGTCCGCATTGTCCACTACAAACCTCGACAATAGTCAGAGAAGCATTGCTAGCCATCGTCCGGTTGAAATTATTTGCTGTGTATCTTTTGAATATCAGCCTCAGTCTAGTTGCCCGCATAAAATACTAACCTGAAGACGGTGTTGCCGGCCTCGTCGACTTTCCACGCACGAACGAGAGCAACATCGCCTTTCAATGCAGGTTCCATGACGAACCGTCGACCACCAAAGTCCCGAGTCTCTTTCTTGTTTCCTTCAATGAGAACGCCTTCTTTGAATCCACCTGGCTTGAACCTGAGTGGGATGGATCCATGCTCTACCGCTGTGGAAGCGCCGGTCGGCGTGAAGAAGGCCGGAATGCCGGCCGCATGTGCACGAAGACGCTCAACTAAAGTACCTTGAGGTACAAGCTCAAGGGATATCTTCCCTGCGGTACACAGACGTCAGTGCGAGTCATGTCAAACGGCTGAGCGAACCGCAAACCTTCAAGATACATGGATTCGAATAGCTTGTTTCTGCGATGAGTTGAGGATAGGGGCAAACTTGGTCTGCATATTTGAAACGCACCCGCCGATATAAGATGCAATCATCTTATCCAGCTGGCCGGTTTCGAGGAGGAGACCTGCACGACGCATTAGGATGAGCTATGGGTCGTCAATGACCAACACAGACCAAGTCCAAAGCGGCCGCTGCCTGCGTTGTTGGAGACGGCGGTGAGCATTCGAATGTCCGTGCGCTTTGCAAGAGCCTGTATAAGCGTATCTTCGATGCCATCAGGAAGGAACGCGAATTCAGGAATGAAACTAGAGCCACCTGGTGTACCACAAAGTCCGAAGCCTGTCCAAGTGGTTAGCATGCCGTCAGAGACTCGAGGCAGCCGTACCTCCGCTGAGAATAGTCTGGCCTGACTGGATGTCGCGTACTGCTTCATCTGCGCTGTTCCAGACCTGGGATGATGATAAGCCAAAGGATGTTCGAAACGGAGCTTTGCGCATGCCTTGGACTTGTTTGGTACAGGCAGCTCAGTAGAAGTTGATAGAGAGCGCCACGCCCGCAACCGCAGTGCAGTCGCGACGCGGTTTGCGTTGGCGTTGCGCAGGGCGAACATGACGGCGAGAGGGAGGCTTAAATTGAGGTTCGGGTCTTGAGCGACGCGTGACCAGCGGAACCCGCAATGCCGCGCGCGACTGCACCCGACGGCATCCAGCCGACCTACTCTTACTGCTGCGATGTCGTCCGCGAGCGGAATCACCGCAACCGACGAGCTTGTCACAGCCTACGCACAGGCAGAGCAGAACAATGTGCGATTTTTGAAGATTTCTATACAGAATGGTTCGTTTGTGCGCGCTAATTGGACTCTGCCGATGACACTATGGCGCAGAACAGCTTGTCCTGGACAGATCGGTTGCCATATCAGGCAGCTTCGGGGAAGATCTCAACCAACTGCAGCATGTTCTCGAAGATGATATACCTGCCTACGTTCTTGCTAGACTCGATGATGGCAAACCGGACTACCTTTTCGTTAGCTACGTCCCCGACGCCGCCAAGGTTCGCGACAAGGTTTGTGCTGGATTACACACTCGCTGCCCTGATATGGACTCAAAGGCTCACTTATGTAGATGCTGTACGCTTCAACACGCGCTGCACTCACCAAGGCCCTCGGCGCCTTCAGCGACTCCCTCTTCGCCACCTCCAAATCCGACCTTACCCCCGACGGTGCGTAGATCAACCCTGCTCACCTCTCCTCTGGCCATCTCATCCATTATATCAATAGCGTACGAGGGACATCGCAGGCACGTCGCTGCTGCCAGTCCGATGAGTGCGCGCGAGGCCGAAATGGCAGCGCTGAGAGCTGCGGAGCGTGCTGCAGGCGATGATATCCCACGCGGCATGTCTGCGCGCAGCGCCCATGTCGACAGCTCGCATGGGATTGCGTGGGACAGCAGTATCGAGGAAGTTGTAAAGGATCTTGGAGCAGCGTCCACCAGTAAACTTCTGATCCTGGTGCGATGGACATCCATGTTGTATTTTCTAAGCTGATGAACCATCTCTCTCAGTCTATTGACGTTGCAGCGGAGAAGCTTGTTCTCATTTCCTATGTCGACGCGACCGTCGACGGCATTGCTAGCAAGATTCCAGCCTCAGATCCTTGTGAGCCAGTTCATACGTTCTCATTCTTTTGTAGGCGACTCAGACACGCAACTCGATGAACCAGCTTATGCTCTCTTTTCTTGGCACCACTCTCCCAGCGGTGAGAAGAGGCGTGATGTCGGTGCGTAGCTAGTGATATGTTTGCCATCTGGCCATCGAAGCTCACCATGTTCCGCCAGTCTTCATTTACAGCTGCCCCTCTTCCAGCCCCGTCAAATCTCGAATGCTTTACAGCACCAGTATTGGGGTGTTGATAAACCAGATCAAGGCTCTGGGGGTTCCAGTGGCGAAGCGAATTGAAACCAGTGATCGTAACGACCTCGACGCTGCTTCCATCCTCTCACACCTTGGTCTTGAGGCTCCGTCATCTGGCGCCAGCACGCCTGCCGCGCAGGAGAACCGTGCATTTGCGCGACCTAAAGGACCTGGTCGCAAGCGGTGAAGGTATCGTTAGACGATAACACATGTATATCATTATGTGACATTTAGGTATGCAGCAGCGCTCGTGCGCAATCATGCCGAGACGAACATGATAGAGACTAGTAATAGTATTAGGGTTGATAGAAGGAAGGTGTTCCAGAGCAAATGCCCCATTGAAAATGGAACCGATCACTTCATCTCCTAGTCATGTGAGTATGGCCTCGGAGCACACGTGCCACGACAAGAAATTGCTGATTCTGTCGACACCGCTACTGCTATTTAAGATGTCGAGGGTTAAACTACGTAAGGCCGTGAATTGTGAGCAGATGGAATTGGCTCGATTACATCGCTAGAATGATGGTTTGCCCTCAGCGCCGCGTACCGTCATGATACGAGACCAGCTGGCCGTACGGCTTCATTACAGCGTCGATTGTGTGGGCCATATGATAGCGCGACATGTAGTAGAAGGACGTGTTGAGGATTGCGCTGAACTGGCCGTCAGCGATGTTCTTTTATTGCAAAAACAACGCAGCAACACAGGCGTTCGAGTGAGCGACTCTGCTCGATTTCGTTTTCATGTATATTGAGTGGAAGCAAACAAACTCGTTCCCCATGTCATTGATTGCACACCAACAGATGAGAAAGTGTGAAATTTCGCACCCCCGTTCATCAGACATTTGGAGACCACGGCATCGCACGCGATTTCTACAACATCGTTCACCTCTTCTTGGGACCGTTTAAAGTTCTGAATCAAGAGCGCCTACACCGTGACGCATTTGATGTCAGGTCTGAACTACAGTTCTAACTACTGTGTTGCGTGAGATACCTGTACAGCCGCACTGTTGTTCTCACACATCGCCGCATGGCTGCGGAACCAATTGCACGCTTGCGAGTTTCCCCGGTTGCCATCCATAATAATTAATATGGCAATATCGCTTGAGCCTCGGGGCAGTCTGAACATATAATGAGCAGCTTGGGCTGTTAGAATAAACTGGGCGGCCCCAAAATGGAGAATGGAGGTCATTGACGCGGATCAAGTCTTGGGTTGTAAAGTGCCAAGTTCGCAACACGACAGCGCTCGCGGATGTCCAGATTGGTATTCCACTGGCGACCGATGTTGTCACCCCCTAGGCGTCTCTCCCCACGCTACATGAACGGTCGTCAGCCGAATGAACGCTGTCAATTGATGTCTGCAACTCACAGAGCGCAGAGCAAGCTTGCAGGTCGCCAAACATACACAAGCGGGCATTTCAGGAGGCGCAATAGCAGAGAACATCCGCTTCCGTTCCCATTGTCTCACTTCGTCCTCTCACCCTCCGTTCCCTCATGCGTCGACCTCACACTTTCTACCTCTGTTAGCTTCACTGCTGCATTACTTAATTGCGGCCTGCGACAATGCCGCGCGCTGAACCCGCTCCTCAGCCGCTAGGGCAAGCAATCCAACTCTTGCCTAGCTCAGACCTAGTACGCACTCTAGGCCTTCTGCTCATTCGGGCGAACTCACGAATGTTTGAAGAAATCCCACCGGTCAGAACTATCTTCCAAGCGTGTTCTCAAAACGGGGCAAAGTGTGCGCCACCACCTCCGCTCGCCACGCTTCGCCACCCGCCACAAGCACTGCAGCCAACCGCACTGTCCGGTTTGGGTGAACCCTCGAACTGATTCTACTATTTCTACCAATTGGTCTCAACTCCGTCGACCTGTTAGTGCAGGTCTGGATGTGCAACTGTTGCATCCACGCTCCCACCTTAGACGCGCTTCAAAACTGTCCTCGGCAAAGCCGAGTGGGCCAGCGCCGCCCAGTTCTCATATGCAGGACTTTGACAGTCCCTCCAGCGAACGGCTTTCGCCCCTTCCATCTACGGCGGAGTGGTTTCCCTTCCGTGCGGACACTCAATCTACTTATTCAGCACCTTCTACGCCTCCAAATCGCCACAAGCTTGCTCTGCCTTTCGTGTTTGACAGCACCTTAATGTCGCCCTAATCTGTCTGTACCGTTTGCCTTCACGCTGGCCTAGCGTGCCACTCCCTTTTTGTCACTCGCTATCCTTGCAGTCACACCTGAATATCCCGTCAGCCTCCACTATCATCGGATTTAGCTCGTATATGGCTGACATATGTGCTGCCACTACGTTGTTATATCATTTGTGTTTAACCGATAGCCGTGCAGCTCGTGTGAGTCAAGGTGCGATCATGACATGACGCTGACAGCCGCGGGAACGCTCCACGCATCTTTTACTCCTCCCCTCATCTTGTCTAGTTCCTATCTTCCTTATGGAACGTGCGGACGTCGTCAATTTTGGCGCGGGACCTTCCGCATTGCCCCAAAGTGTTCTCGAGGAGGCAGCGAAAGGCCTACTCAATTACAATGGAACCGGCATGGGTATCACAGAGATTTCGCACCGTTCCAAAGACTTTGCCTCTCTGATCAAGTCTCTGGAGGAAGACATTCGCGAGCTCCTCCTAGTTCCTGAGACACACACAATTGTATTCTCGCAGGGCGGCGGATCGACCCAGTTCTCTGCCGTCGTGCTCAACCTGCTCGCGCGCCACAAGCTGCTGTTCCCCGATCTGCCGGACGAGGAGCGTGTCATGGACTACATCGTTACCGGAAGCTGGAGCAAAAAGGCTGCCGAAGAGGCCCGTCGTCTTGCTGGTACGGCAAAAGTCAACATTGTAGCTGACTCGCGCAAGTCGTCGGCCGATGGCAAGAGCTTCGACAACATTCCGTCGCACGAGACCTGGAGCCTCTCTCAGAGCCCGGCTTTTATCTACTACTGCGAAAATGAAACAGTCGATGGTGTGCAGTTCTCACATCTCCCTGGTCCAACCGCATTCCCGCATCACTTGCTAGCGGAAGGAGGTCGCGACAAGTTTACTCCTCTCATTGGCGACTATTCGTCGTCCTTCATGTCCCGCCCCATCCCAAATTTGGCGGACCACGCTCTCATTTACGCTGGTGCACAAAAGAATATCGGCCCTGCGGGGCTCACTATTCTAATTATCCGCAAGGACCTTCTCGTCGACGTCGACGCCGCGACAAAGCTTGGCGCAGCACCAGTCCCACTTATGCTCTCCTACAAGACCCTCGCGGATACGGGCAGTCTCTACAACACTCCGCCCATGTTCCCGATTTACGTTGCCAGCTTGGTTGTGAAACGCATCCAGGAACTAGGAGGAGTGACATACATGGAAAGCTTCAACGAGAGTAAGAGACGCCAATTGTACCATGCTATCGAGCAGGGAGAAGAGGCTGGCGTGTTCAAATTGCGCGTGCAGGAGGGCGCTCGCAGCTGGATGAATTGTACCTTCAACGTGATCGGAGACGGGCAGGAGCAGGCGTTCTTGGATGGCGCCGTGAAGAGGGGATTGCTTCAGTTGAAGGGGCATCGCTCTGTCGGTGGCAAGTACATAATTCAGTCATAGATCTCGGAAAGCTGATGTTTTTGTCATTACAGGCATTCGAGCATCGCTCTACAATGCGGTCACAGAGGAGGAGGTTGCGCTTTTGGTGGCATACATTCACGAGTTCCTCAACCTGGTCGACCCAGGGCCAGAGGTTATGATGCGCGACGCTACACCCATCCCCGAAACAGCCGCGTAGCCTCCATGAAAAGATCAAAGAATCAGGATTCCCATCTACGCAATTCAATGTACCAGTTCGATCTTTCCCACCCATCCTGAGTGATCTCAACTCCATGTTTACCGTGACCACTCGGCGGTCCAACTTGCAGATCAAGTGCAGTGGCTGCAGACGTGACAAGCTGGCGCAATTCTCCTTGCTCGAATAGATGGTAGTATCGCTGGTGGACCACGGACGAGTGTACCCAAGGCACGAGAACATCTTGTGCTTTGGTGTCGTTGTGAACCGGCACAACTCGCTTGGAATGTTCGTCCTGCTCGGTTGACCACACATAGAACAGTATCCGGCCGTGGGTTTCAGATACTGCTTGAAGCAATGCCTGTAAAGACGTTGTCAGTATAAGTAGAGCGGTGACGGCGAACTCTCAAACTCTCCTGCACTCCTTGTTGTCGTCGTTCGGGAGACGCTAAATGATGAAGACACGCAATGCTAATCGCAAAATCCTATGCGACAGGTATGCGCGTGTTGACTCAGATAAAACTGAACGTACAAAGCATCCAGGACGCCAACAACAGTCGAGAATGTTACCGAGTACAACATCGCGAGATCGACCTCCAGCTGTCTGAGCGATTCTCAGCAGATTGGCGCTGCGATCCAGACCAAGCGTAAGGATACTGGGCGTATTGAGTGGGAGATATTTCCCATTCCCGCAGCCGCTGTCAAGGCCAATACTCCCAGCTGAAATGCTGGCCACAAAGGTAGCAATTACTGGCCAGGGTTTGTACCGGGTCGAAGAAAAGTGATCTGCAATTGTGTCGTACACAGAATGTACATTATTGTGCTCGAATGCGGCGAGGTCGATGTCGGGGGAGATGGGAATAAGAGGGGGAGCCATGAACGGCAAACGGCTGCTGCTAGAGCACCTATGGTACATCAGGCTACAACAAGTAAAGAGAAAAAAAGACTCCTAGGAGTGCCTTGACATTGGTAAAGATAACAGAATATATGAGGGAACGCGGAGGTTTATGGTGAGCAGCTTGAGAGCAATGGTTTGGCAGTGGGCTCTCGTGGTCTGCGAGGAGGCGTGCTGGGTACATCCTGGTCACCTGAGGGCCGAAGTGGGTACGGCAGCTCTACAACTGGCAGTTCTTTGCTAGCCGGTCGTAGTCTCGAGCGACGATCGGGTGGGGAACAACAAGGCTGGTAGGGCTGTGCTCGTCGCCTCTGAGCTGCGACATTTACTCGCGTCGCCACCCGTGAAAGCGCCGATTGGGAGGTCCGGATGATGCAGACCTGGCTCATGCAGTGGCGTCTCCTGCGTGCTGGGGTCACGGACCCTTTGCAGGGGCTGCTGTTGCCAGCCTAGAGACGGAGGTAATTGAGCATGAGCTGGGTATACTGCACGATAGACAACGGGCACTCACAGACGGTACATCCACAAGTTCGATAGCGGGCAAGAGAGCGGAGGGCATGTCGCGACGCGAGCGCAAGAGGGAGAGGGGCTGCGCGGGGTTCGCAAGTGAACCCGGGCAGGTTCCGTCGAACAATAAAGTCACGTGACCGGAACTATCCCCCGGAGCTTGAATTGTCGTGGCACTGTGCACCTTTGTCTCTCTCAACGTCATGGCGTCTAAGTCAGTCACACTTGCAGTGGTCACCACAAACGAACTTGTGCAGCTCGACAGCAAGCTTGCATTTGGTGGCTCGCGAACGGCGCTTGCAGCGCCACTTGCCGTGTGCGCCGACAATGCGGCAGTCCTCGTTGCATCCTCGCGCGGGGTTGCCAAGTATGGCCGCGAGTCTAACGCGCATATCTTCGGATTTGAGAGTGTTGATGACGGGACTGTAACCCCGATAGCTGCGTCTGGCAGCACTGTCTGCGTTGCACGCAACAACGTTGTTCTCGTCTACAGTCCGAACAGCCCAGAACCAGCGCACACGCTGGACGCACACACTTCCTCTATTAGCTCCCTCGCCCTTTCAGCGAGTGGTAACATGCTCGCCTCAGCGTCCAACACAGTCCACATCTACGATCTCTCAACGATGTCGCGCACCGTCCTGCGTGGCCTTCCCGCTTCGGGGCAGGTGTCGCGCGTTGCATTTCATCCCGTCCGCGGGGCATTCTGTTTGTCGCCATTGGTCGCCACTTCGTAGTCTATGATGTTTCAAGGCCGGATTCGCCTCTACGTACCGCCCTGGTAGGCTCGAATGCTCATGGCGACATCGTCTCTATCGATTGTAGTCTCCACAGCAGCCTCATTGCGGCCTCATGTTCTAGAGGGTTAATCGCGATCTTTGATCTTGAGAAGGAGAAACTGTACGTCGACTTCTTCAGTTAGTTTGTATTCGCATTCTTATCTTCAACGATCAGCTTGGTCAAGACGACTGACACTAAGGCTTCACTGACTTGCCTCCGCTTCCATCCTGGCTCTCCGCACCTCGTCGTCGGCACGCGAGACGGGCGTGTTTTATCCTATGATTTACGCGCGTGGGAGAGGGACCCGCAGTCTGTGATCATTGATAAGCGTGGCGCTCCAGTTCTGGCGCTTGACTGGCTGGTACGTCGATCTGCTTGCTAACCTCTGAACATGGGTTGATGTACAACAGCAGAATCAGAATAAAGGACCGATGAAAACCAGTACCAAAGCAACTGCCCATGCAGCGAAGAGCACTGCCTCCGTTCGAGCTGTAACGACTAAGCAGTCTACGAAACCGACCAGCACACCTGCCGGAATTCTTTCATCTCGCGCAGCCGTTCACGGCGTCTTTTCTCCTGCGCGGCGACCAGCTGCAGGTCGGTTGGAGCTCGAGATCCTCTCTGACTAGGCTAACACCAGCTTCAGAACGCGAAACACCTGCTGAGAAGAAGTTAGCAATGGAAGCAGCTACTAGACAAGCTGCCCGTGCATCGAAAGAGAACATTCCTGTACCATCACCCAGCATATCTCCCTCAACAACGCGTACAGCGCGGAAGTTGATGCCACGAGATGCGTCCAGGCGGGCGGCCGTTTCACCCGACATTCTTTCCAAGCGCCGCGTATCAATTACAGCCTCAAGCTGCGAGTCGAATAGCCCTTGTCCGTCACTCCCGTCAACTTCACACATATCGCCGCCTGGCAAACGAGCTCAGCGCCAGGCTCTTGGACTCGGTACTCCAGCTCGGGCCAGGCCAGGGAGCTCTGGTACCATGGTTTCAGACGACGTTGCATCTTCAGCATCACCTCTCAGCGCTTCCGAGTTCTTGCCTGACCCGGACCACGAAAATTTGGATCACGAAGTAGACGAGCCCACTGCGATTCTGCCTCGTCAGCATCGAACGGGAAGCCGAGGGCCGTCCACGGAGTCTATAGCGGAGTCGATCTCAACGTCGGACGCCATCTTTGCAGAGAATCACTTTTCTGCTTCGTACAAACCTCACACACCCCTTAGCGGCGAAATGTCGCCAACAAAGGCGTTCGCATCTATGGGCCAAAGCTCGCCCACAGCCTTGCGCGCATTCATGCAAGACATTGCCACCAAAGACGACATCAAAGGTTTGCACATGGATATTATTCGTATGACGGCGGCGTGGAGGTCCGAAATACGCAACCTGGCCCACCAATTTGGCAGCGAAATGTCCAACTTGCGCGAGGAAAACACGCAGCTTCGGGGAGAACTCCAGCGCTTACGTAGCCGTACGTAAAGTACGGCCTCTTTATTTGCACTGTACACTCTACGTTTTGTACACATATGCTTTTTGCGTTGGCCGAAAAATACCGTTGCCATAGTGCAAGCGGAGAGTGGCGGTACCTGAAATCGTTTCTTCTGCTTCCACGCCACACGCGGCAGCATTTACTGCGACCATGGCTCGGCGCAGCACGCCGACCGATGCTGCCATCTTCCAAATTGAAGACTCGCTCAGCGCGGATATCGAACTCGCCGCTGTGGCCGAGAACGCACTGTGCGAAGGCCAGAATGGCAACACATTCCGCGAGTCGATGTATGTCGGCATCCTGAAGGGTTCGTCTCCTGAATCGCGAGTCTCGTCGCTACTGCTGACCTTGTGACACAGACATACTGTCGACCGTATTAGAAGAGGAGCGGTATTTATTCTCGGAGCAAGAGCTATCAGCATTCGCGCGCTTTGGCGCGCTCACTTGTGCGTGCTTGAGACCTGTACCGCGGCTTCATCTCTGAGCATGGGTTTGTGTCTGCCAGACGAGGCGCAGTACCTGCTGCTTCGTCTTTCACTTCGGAAGGAAGGCCAATGGCTGAGCTTTTCTGGACTTGATAAGTCCTATCATGCCGAGTGAGACTCGCGCCTATGCGAACGACAGCAGGCTGACGAAACAAGCCTTGGTCCTCATCTTGCCTCGGCCATGCACGAGCTTTGTGGCACAGTACCACCGCCAACGGAAACGAGTTCCAGAAAGCCAAAAGCTGCAGCCAAGCCTGAACCTGAGGTGATCGACCTTACGCTCGACTCGGACGACGACGACGACGAAGCACCTATACGTCCAGCTGCAGCTGTTTCGACCAATCAACCTGGGCTACCGGATGCTGCTGAAATAACGCTGCCCAACACTTCGTTCTTCGCGCAGAGCGACCAGACCGCTACTCTAGCTGAACTGTTGCGATGCATGAACAAGGATCAACTGAAGCAGGTCGCCGTCCAGGCACTCATCGCGAAGGCTAGCACTAAGAATGTGCGTTGTTAGTACCAAGCCGTAGCCTCCCGCTTATCTCGGCCGCTCTGTCAGCGCGAAGAGCTTGTTGAGAGTCTCATGACCTACGCATCGTCGCAATCTACCCTCTCGACGGCTAACGGCCCTTTCAAACAACTACAGCTCAATTTCTATGCCGACAAGAAACTTCGAACACAATCGGACATTCTCAGAAAGAAGATTATGGAAATTTTGGGTGTGCTTCTTGGCATGCACACAAACCAACTCTGAACCCTTCCTATAGGCGCATGCATCAAGGTGCAGACAGATGTAATGAGTCTCCTTCGGAGACTTCAAATTGTTTTCTTCAGGGCGTGAGCACGTCCCCTCGCACCGAGCTATTTCAAAGCTAATACTTGCGCCTAGAACGATATTTTCGGTGGACCTATTCCTACCCAGCATACTATCTCGTGCCAAGAGGCGCAACTACCCCAAGTACACCTACACCCGCACAACACATATATTTCCTTCTCGCGAACGATTTCTCGATTACGAGAACGCCCTAAAGATCGAAGGAGAGATCGATTCTTTACTAGATGGCTATGGCTTTATGTATCAGCCCAAGTCCAAGAAGGCCAAAGCCCATGCGGAGGCTATATCAACAACACCTCGACAGGATGCGGCGCAAAGGGCGAAAGAACTAGCATGTGGAGCATGGCAACGGTGGGATGAGCTTGTGGCCGATGCAGAGAACGAGGGACTCGACGAGCACCCTTGCTTGGCAAGATTCCACCCAGGTATGGCCCTACATACGTGGAAGGGGTGACTGGCAACTTACTATGAGACTACATTGTCAGGTCATGTATATACGCGAATTCTGTCGACAAGCTGTCGTGCGTTGGCCCTCCTGAAGGTATGAGATCTCCGTTCAAGTTCTAGTCAATGCATCAGCTGATAGTTTACAGGATCATAAAGCTGAGGTCAGGTGTCTTAAAGATCTCCTAAGCCAGACAATATGGCGAAGAAGCAAGCGAGGGTGCGTTTATATGGTCCAAGTCATATGTTTTGGTTTGCTGATTACCCGCAGAATGTGGTACGAACGTCTGGCCCTGCTTTACATGCAACACGGGAAAAACGGCAAGATTATCGACGATGAAGATCTCGCGAAATACGCGAACAATGGCGAGCGGTACCTGCACCTCGCTCGTGAGACCGTCCTTAATGGTTTGGCTGACTCCGACACCCACCTTGGTCAGTTGAGAAATCAGTATGCATCTTTCGCTGCTAATACGCGATGGTCGTGCAGTTCACCGCTTAACCTTGGAGAACCGTCTGCAACGCATCGAAAACAAGCTCAAGCTGCCAAAAGAGGACCGACACAACTACTTGTTCAAGTTGAAGAAACCAAAGACAGTCAGCTTCACAGGCACCCGCATTTGGGATGAAGCGTCTTCTCCCTCGAAGGCCAAGAATCAGTCGACATTGCGTCCAAATTCTGCAGCAGAGGTACGCATCGGCATGTGCAGCGTTTGACCACCTCGGCTAAGACTCGAGTTCAGACTCCGTGGACAGGCAAATCTGTCTGGGCAGGAGCTCACGGACAACGGTTATCTGTCGAAGAATTGGCCATCGAATGGTACTCCAAGAAAGGCTTCAAAGCGCTGCACTCTGAAGGTTTGAGCTGTCTCAAAAATGCTGTTCCTTGCTTCATCGCCTTTCAGGACGTGTCGTGACATCGCTATTTGCTTTGTTATTCTGGGACATCCTATTCACAGATGTTCCTGGAGGTATGTTGGAATCAAGCTGCTGGCGGTGAACTCACTCAATTACAGCGTTCGAGACCAAGTTTCAGAGTGCACCGCTTGATATTTTCCACGACACCTTTTACGCGTCTCGCCGAGATCTCATCGAGGAACGTCTAAAGCGAATTTCGTCCGGTGGCGGGCGCGCTCTCATCGAGGAAGTCGACGGCAGAGAACGCGAGCGGCAGTCGGTCTGTATTGGAATGCGTTGGGACAAGTTTTCAAGACATGATATCGTTGAAATAGGCGATTGCCTCGGCGGCCCAGCCCTCGCTGTCATGTGCCGCATTCTGTGCGAAGATTACGCTGAAAGAGTCTCTGGAGTGCCAGATCTCCTGGCATGGGATCCCAGCAAGAACAAGGCCAAGTTCATCGAGGTCAAAGGGTAGGTTTTAGGCTGTACAACTGATTACAACAGCTAACGTTGTCGCTCAGCCCAGGCGACCAGCTTCGAGATAATCAGAGAGTAGGCTCATGCTATTCAGATGCCGCTCAGTGTTAGCTAACCACAACATTTAGATGTGGATTCATTGCTTGCGCAATGCTGGGGTAGAGGTCGAACTTTGTAAGGTGGCGGAAGATGCTCAAGACCGCTCGCGATCCCAAAGTGCCAAACTTGGCGACGAGTCGAGTGGCGAAGAGAGCGAGCCTGACCTCGGTAAGTCGCACGAGGACGACAACTTGCCAGCGAGCACACCCCCTCGCAAACGACCCCGGCCAAGTCCATCGACGCCGTCAGCGAAGCGGAACGGTAAAATCATGGAGGTGGTGATTGATTCGCCTCGCAAACGGCCGCGAGCAAGCTGATCATGCACAGCAGTGGTTGTATGTTACACACTTTAGATTCACCTTTTCACAAGCATATCTCTTCGTTTTAGATGTATTATCCCTTCTGTACTCTGTAGCTTCTTCAACTGTAGCCTATCCAGGGTGTAACCATGATGGGATCCACACGCCGGAAGTGCACATTTGACTCCGGTTCCTACCATCTTCGACTCTCTCTTTCCTCTACGCTTGTGGTATCATTTACCCGTAATGGTCAAAGCGCGGCCGGGTGTGCTCAGACTTTCTCGCAGCCATGATCAGGTCTTCCGCGATGTGCACCACGAGGTGTTCGTCGCCCGTGGAGACGGCACTCAGCCTGTTGTAAATGCCGAGGCCGCACCAGGCGAGACATATGCACCGGGCCAAGGCATTCCTCTCCCGCCAGCAGTGCCCACGCAGAGTACCGACGTTCCAACTGCGACGGCAACTGGCGACGCGGTCTCGCTACCCGCCGGCCTCTCGACCGTCATCCCCGTTGCCGCCGCAATCGTTGGCGTGCTTCTCATCGGTGAGCGCGCTGTTGCCAACACCCATCTCGACCTCTGACGTAGTCCAGGCTTCCTTGTATGGCACTTCTGGTACCGAAAACGTGCCCAGATTAACAAGAGCAACCGTCGCAATACATGGCATGTCGCATCCAAGTACCACTCAAGCAGTAGCAAGGAGGGACGTTCCCTCGAGCCATCAAAGCCCAAGTCCGAGTCGAGTACAACCGGCACGACGCAGTACCCTCCGCGCAAGGTGTCGGCTGCTCCGCGGACAGCTGCAAGGCGTGCTGCTCCCACTTCCTCTCCCCTCCGCAACCAGACCTCCCTCGACACCAAGCCAAAGCCCAAATCAACCTTAGACGCCAACGCCAAGTCAACACCATCTGCCGCATCTGCCATGCCATCAAGCGCCGCCATTCCCACATCACCCGTCAGCCCAGGGCCGACGCCAAGCGAGGAGACTAAGTTCAATCTCTCTGACGTTGGTGGCCTTGTCTCGCCACCCCCGGTCGCGGCCCAACAACAGCTCTCGTTCTTGCGTGATGTCAACAAGTTACCTAGCTTCAAGGAGCCGCAACGCATTCAGCCCATGAAGCGTTCTGCCTCGCTCTTGTCGTCCCGCATGTCCGTTCGGCGCAAGCCCACACGGCAAGGCACCCTACCTACTGTTACAGAGGCAAAGCCAGACGAAACGGAAGTACCAGCCGTGCCGTCGCTTCGGATTACGGACACCGACAGTCCGCTCGAGGATGGCGAATCAACGTCACATCCGCTCGACGGCAAGCTTGTCACCGCTACCGACCCATACGATGCTACGTCCGTTACCCACTTGCTATGTCTAATGAGTGTCAATCGCTGATCCTGATTTTATTTAGCATGCCCGATGAGCTCTCGATTACTGCAGGCGAGACGTTGCGTGTGATTGAGGCATACGACGATGATTGGTAGGTGAAACGCGCTCGTCGCCCGGATCTTGTGCTCAATGGTTCGTACAGGTGTCTTGCAGAACGCGTTGGCCGCAAGAAGGGCCGAGGCATTATTCCTCAGATGTGCGTTGTCGAGAAGGGCGGCGTACGTCCCAACATGCGCTTTTCTGCTTATAAGCGCGAGATATCGTGACGAGCGAGACTTGCATGCCCGGCCTTGCTTTCCCTATCTCATGTCCTCATTTACCCACTGACCACATGATTGCTACTCTCACTTTCCTTTCAACCCTTCCACTCGTTTGCTGCGCAAGGCCGTTGACCTTTGTTATCTATTTATCACACTGTTCGTTCCACCCGGTTGATCAACCTCGGACCTTGATCTCGTTCGCATACAGTAGCTGTCTGGCATCGAGAGGGGATTGTACGTGTATTTTGACACGCAGCATTTCATAATGCGAAATATAGCTGTTATTTGGACGAGCTACGCGCCTTCACCCTCGCTCCATTCCGCCTTGCGTTTGTAACGGGCCTGGTCTCGCAGCCAGCGACGATAGTCATGGAGCGAGCCAATCTTTTCGCCGTAAAAGTCTACAAAAAGATGAGCACTGCGAAAGCTCAGTGGGCGAGAGATACTGACCAGGCAGACGGGGATTGTTGGCAGGAGTGAGCTCGGGTGGCACGCGATACTTGAGAATTCGTTTGTGAAGCTCGCGCTCGCGTGCGTCAATGAGAGCGAGACGAGCCCTGTGGCTCATTCTCCATGCCCACCCTCCGATTGACGGGCCGATGAGATAGCCCAAACCTTAACGCCGCGCGCTCAGTACAAGGGAATTGGGTGTCGGAGCATACACACCAGTGCTTCCGATGCCAGCTGCAGCGTAGACGTAGAGTGGGTCGATGCCAAAGAGAGGAACAGACGAGTCTCCCTCAAGAGAGAAGAAGTACGCGCCTCCACCCACACCGCAGAGGATTGTCGAAGGAATTGTAGTTGCAAGCTCCCACCGCCGTCGTGCCCTGCGGATCGACAGAAATTCTGGCCACGACAATTGACCGCTCGACGAAGACGCGGGTGCCGTCGTCGTAGTCGACATGGACGCGCGCAGTGGCGCGAGAACACGCCGGGCGAGAGAGGTGCGCATCCTGCGCAAAGAGTAGAGCAAGACTCGCAGTGCGGACTTCAAGGGGTCTCGCGCGCGCTTCTCCTCCTGCTTCGTCTATATTCATGCGCGCCACACTTGCTCCTCCCTTCTGCACTCCCGCCTGCGCGGGTAGCACTGATTTAACGGCGCCAACGGAACCATTTGACCTGCGAAACTTTCTCCAAGCTGGCACGCTCGTGCTGAACTGTCCAACGCCACCAACCTGCACCCATGAATCCAACGTCGACGGCTGGCATACAGCATCCGTCTTATGGCTCAGCACTCATTTAGCTGAAAACTGTACACACAAATACACGACCAACGATGTCTCCCTGTTGACAGACCTCATGTTTCTGGTCGAGCACTCGTTTGTTGCGGCGACCTGGCGTGTCCCTACCCACGCATCTCTGCTCCTGCTACATGTATATCTCATTCCGATAGACTTGCCAAACATCGGCGGCATTCTGCTTTGTCGCGACTCGGCCCTCTGTACAAAGGCCGCGGAGTTACTTCGGTCAATTCTCACTCAGACGCGGATTGATCCCCAGAGCTGGGAAGGCCACACTTTGAACAGTGCGTCTTCTGCCAGATATTTCATTCAGGACGAACAGGTTTGTTTGATCACTGGCCAACAGGATACACATCCAGCTGAACACTCGTTTTCAGGATGATAGAACACTGGGCGACCTGTTCTCTCAAGTCGAATCGCCGACGGACATTTACGACACGACAGAAATGGCATTCAACGGTCTTCGCACAAAGCTTTATCGGTACCAGATCAACACTGTCGCAAAAATGCTTCAACTCGAATCTCGCAACGAACACAATGGATACATGTGCCGAAGAACCATTGATGATCCCACATATGTCGCAGTCACGAACGTCTACTCCGAAAGGAATTTCTTCCTTCAGCCAACTACGATGTGTCTTCGACTTGAACTGCCCAAGTACGCGCCGAGGCCAGGCGGAATTCTGTGCGAAGCTATGGGTCTTGGTGAGTATATTCAAATTTGCCTCATAATTGCGTCGGTTGATATGTCTTCAACAAGGCAAAACTGTGATCCTTCTAGCGGTGATATTAACCACGAGAGGAAAGCTGCCTTTGCCTAAGATCACTGTCGACTCCGTCAACAGCGAACCCTTAACACCTGTTGGGTTGCGCAGGCTGCCAGTAGTCCGACATCAGTTGTCGAATTTTGCTCTTAGCGTCATGAAAGAGCCGACGGATGTGTTTCCCCAGCTCCAGCAGCCACCTCCAAGTCTTACAAATCTGAGTCTTCACGCCGTTCGACTCAACAACAATGGCATGCCCACTAACTCAGAGCTTGACATTCTCGGAGACTCGCTCCTCAAGGCGGCTTTGCTCCTCAACACCCCGTTCTACCTCTCTGCAAAGCCCCTGTTACTCACTAACGAGTCTCGACGATCATCTCGGAAGAAACGAGATCACTCCAATGGTGCAACAAGCTTTCCACAGAAGATATACCTGTCAAGCGCAACACTTGTTGTTGTTCCACACACGCTATTCAAGCAGTGGGCATCCGAGATAGAAAAACATTGCGAGCAGGATGCACTGCGATGTTACATGGGCTCCAATCGGAAACATGGATTGCCCTCAGCCGCGGAGCTCGCATCGCTGTACGATGTGAGATCTCTCTGACAGGTGGATGTCAAGAGCTTTAACCATAGCCGCAGGTCGTTCTTTTGACTCACGATCGATTCACAGCTGAGTTGCCTTCCGCTCGAAATCGTGACAAACTTGCGTCCTGGAGCGAGTGCAACTGCCCTGCTATATCAACAGCTTATGATGTTCCTAACTGCAAGTGCGGCGCAACAGTCTCCTCGCTTGTTCAGATACACTGGCGGAGAGTTGCCATCGACGAAGGTGAAGACTGCATTGCTCAAATTTGTAACTTAGTCGCTGACTGTACTCCAGGCCACTCTCTGAGTGCTTCGCGATCTCAGCTGGTAGAACTTGCTGACATGCTTATTGAAGATGCGATGTGGATCGTCACTGGTACTCCGACGACGAACCTCGTTGGATTCCATCTTGCACAGTCCTTGCCAGAATCCGACTTCTACAAAGATCCCGCGGACTCAGAACAACCTGGTGGTAGCATCCAGGAGACCTCCCAGTTTATTGTGTCTCTCAAAGAAGAGAGGGCCGACCTGATGAAGCTTGAGTCGCTCGTCGTCTCCTTCCTCCACCTCCCACAGGTCACCAACAACATCGGTTCTAACTACTTTCGCCAGCACATTGCGGCGCCTTTCCTCCATAGACGAATTGACCAGGATGGTCACCTCTTTAGATCCTTTGGGAGCGTACGTGTTGTTGAGCAGATGATGTCGCAGTGCATGGTCAGACATCGTATGAGGGATATAGAAATGGAGGTCCGTCTACCTCCCCTCACCAAAGAGGTCGTTTTACTGGATTTGCATCCACTGGCCGTCATTACATATAACGTGATCTTGGCACTCGTTGCTGGCAATGCAGTGGACTCGGACCGAACAGACCAGGTGCGCATGCAACGCAGAACCCCTCGAGCCAAACTGACTCCTGCGATTAGGACTGGCTATTTCACTCGGCTAATCGGGGATCGCTTCTTACTGTCATGCAGAACTTGTCGCAGTCATTATTTTGGCATGCCGACGCGGAAGCACTCAATCAAGAAATGCGCCAGCATGTTAGGAGAGCGAAAAAGACACTCCAAAAAGCCATCCACCTTTCTAAAGCCTCAACCGACATCAATTTGGCGCGGGCAGGTCTCGACAATCTGTGCGTGGACTCTTAACGCCTCTAAGAAGGCTAATCCACTCACCGATACCTCAGCGAATATGCTGCATCTCATCTGGTTTGGATGCCTCTAATGGCTCGCCCACAGACTTTCGTGCCCTTTACTGTGTTCAACTTGCCGGATCCGCTTCACGAGGCGTGGGCCGTTCCTCAGGCGGAAGGACCACTTACGCCTCTAGGAGAACGCAGCACTTTGATGCACCCTGATCGCCTCCTTTCACTGCGCAAATGGATTCAAAGCCAGCCATTCAAGTCGAGGGACGTTCCAAGTATTGCTCAACATGGGCATGCATTGAATGACCTCGAGACGGAACACCTACGGTTCGCGCAAGAGGTTGAGGGCCTTCGGAAGGGATCTCAAAAGCGCAAGCGTCACAAGGAGCAGCAGCAGGTTCAGCACAAAAAGGCTCTTGAGACATTGCAACCGTCAAATTCGCCCTTCGCCGATATCTCACGAACGATTCAAAGCAATGAACTATGCTCGCCGACGCTTCTACGTGGCCACCCACTTTCTGAAGTCAGAATAGGGCAGAGCGCGTCAGCAAAGCTCAACTACGTGTTGCGTGAGGTGCGTGCGGTCTGTAAAAAATTGTGTCGTATTGTTCGTCTGAACAAGTTCTAGGTCCTCAACCATGTCGACCACAAGTTTTTGATCTTTTCCGGTTCTCCGCTCTCGCTGGCGCATCTTGGTGAAGCTCTCTCAGTAGCCCGGGTGTCTCACTTGAAAATCATGACGGAGGTGGCTCGCGAACGTTGGTCGCAGCACGCAAGCATGTTTCAGTCTTCCGACAGTGTGCGCTGTCTTCTCATGGAGATTCGATATGGCGCTCGCGGGCTGAACCTGACGGCCGCCGACCGTATCATTTTCCTGGAGCCTGTGTGGCGAGCAGATGAAGAATCGCAGGCACTGAAGCGTGCCCATCGAATCGGACAAATCAATCGCATTTTGGTGACTACGCTGGCTATTAGAGACACCGTCGAGGAAGAAATGGTCTCGCGCAGGCAGCAGCTACAAGGGATGGCCGGAACAACGCCACGGGCGATGCTGGATGAGCCCCACATGAGATCTTATGTCCAGGTAATCAAGCTTGCTGATTTGACCGCCGTTCGCGTGCTCACTCGGTTCCAGAACCCCGTGTTTCTCGCTTGGAAAGACCAGGAGCACGAAGAAACCGCCGAGTGGACCATACCGTTGCTGCCTCAGCCTGGTGTAGATGAGGCTTCGGAGGCGGGCGATGGTGAGGATGAGACGTCAAGCCCTGCAAAACGGGCGCGTGTAGTTAGATTCGCAGATTGACCCAGGATGTGATTGAATTGCGCTCGTAGTTACGACATGATCCTTGTCGGCCAGACTGGCTGGTTGGTTTAGTGAGTGATGGCGGATTGCACGCCGGCGGTTTTTCAGCGGACCGGTTTCGCAACTTTCCCTCGCCCACCTCACATTCTGCTCGCGGAAGACGACGGCGAGGAGACTGGCTCTCTGTCCCGCGACTGTCAGCTAGTTCTCTGACTCCGTCTCTCTTGGTGCACTTCCACTCTTTTATATCAACTCTCGTTTTGCTGCTTGCTTGTCCATAGCAACATGAGGATCACTACCCAGCGCCGCCCGCTGCACCGTTTTATTAGACGCCAGCACAGGAATGAGGACGACGACGAGCACACAGCGCGTCCTGGTGCCAAAGGCGACGACGACGACGACGACGACGATACAGTGTCCACACCGACACGCACAACGACGAGGCGGCCGACGACTACACCGACGGCGAACGCTGCCGCCAAGGATGACGATGACAAGTCATCCGTAACGTCCTCTCCTTCAGCGTCAGCCTCGCCCTCTAGTACGCGCAAGTCAAGCTCGTCGTCAAAGTCCAGCAGCAAAGGCACCAAAAGCACGTCAACGAAAGGTTCAGGCACGCACAAATCGACCACTTCTAGCGCATACCCGACCGCCACTCTACCAGCGTCCTCAGCACCAGAAAGCAGCTCAACACGTGCAATCATTGGCGTCGGTGCATCGGTCGCTGCCGTCCTGGCCGTTGCAGTTGCACTCTGGTTCCTGCGCAAGTGGTTTCTCAAGAAGCATACCACAAAGTATGGTGCTTGGCGTGCAAGCGTTCATGACCAAATCGATGCTAAACGCCATACTCTTGTCGCTCCCGTCACCACCGCGAGTTCGGAGAAAGACGCTAACTCACTTCGTCCTCTCATCTCGGACGAGAAGGGTTTTGATACGCCAATCTCCCCGGCCTTCCCTTCTCCGGCTATCCCCTCGCCACCTGCTCCTGCTGGCATCCCTGACTCCCTTCGGCCCGTCGCATCGCCCGTCAATACTGTCATCCCAGCCCCCATCATCAGTATAACTTCGCCGACCGGCACGTCGCCGCAGCTTCCCACTCCGTCCTTCGCATCACCACCTCCTGTCACGGCAACCGCAGCTGGTGCCAGGCGTGAAGCCGCCATGGTCGTCCGCACATTTGTTCCTACGCTCGCTGACGAGCTTGCGGTCACAATTGGCGACACCGTCTTCATCGTGGAGGCCTTCACCGACGGTTGGTGCTCTTGCGAAACAAGCGGTGGCCAGAGCGGCGTCGTCCCGCTTGAATGCCTGCAGAGCATGTCGCGCCAACCCCGCGTGCAGCCTCTTGCCCAGCAGGACGGCGGCGACTGGCGCACCTCGAAGAGACACAGCAGTCTCTACGGCGGTATGCGCCAGTCTGACACATATTGAGCTTAGTGCTCGTTGTGATCGCCCGTTGCGATATGTGTTTGCTCCATCGTTCCGAAAGGGCGATACCTGATCTACATCATTTTGTTTTGGTTATCGTGTTTCTGGATCTCTGTAGGTGTTATCGGTCTTACATCAGAATGTCAGTGTACATAGTGAATCCTTCACGAAGTATTCAGCTCTGTGCATTAGCACAACGGTCTAGGTTGCTAGTTGTTCGACCTCTAAAGGGCTCCAATGGTCACATTCGCACAACAGTCCAGACTGGTCGTTCGTCCACCTCTCAAGCACTCTGAGCTTGATACAGCGAGTGTCGTTAGGGTTTGGGTAAGTCGCAGTTTCAAGCGGAGTGAAGAGCGCGTCAGTCATTCGTCTTCCGTATCACACACGACCAAAGCCATGTCGAGCTTATCCGAACTGTGCGCACTCGGCCACCACAATCCATAAGCTCGACTAACTCTACACGCGCAACAGGGAACGTTTGCGCGAAGAAAATATCGCGAAGAACCGCCAACTACTCGAGGAGCTGAACCTTGCTAACGTCAACAGCGCGGACGAGCTCGGTGTACCCTCAACCTCTACGACAACGACCAAGGCCAAGCCCGTTCAACCGCGAAAGCTTAAGCGCAAGGCAGATGAAGAAGAGGCCACGCCTAGGAGAGCGTCAACAAGACTGAGGCGCTCAGTCCACTTCACCAATGAAACCCCGGAGGAACGACATGAGCGTGAGGTATGTTCACGACAGCAGTTAATTCAGAATTTCTGAACCAGTATGAACCAGGAAAAGGAGGAAGAGCAGAGGCTGCAGGACGAAGTGGCCGTGAGCTTGCCCATTTCCTTGCGTTGCCGAAGATTCTTGACTTCAGTGTTGCAGCGAATTGAGGCGGACGACCGCGAGCGCAAGGCTAAGGTATACTGTATATCCCCTTCTTCGCAAAGCGTCGCGTGCATTGACTTTAGTGTGTCTTGTACAGAAACCTCGACACGAGCAGCTGGACCTGGCAACATTGGGAAGGGAACTGTCAGACGAAGAGCTCTCGTCGTTGAGGTCTAGCGTTCGCGTTGTCTTAGATTCTCTGCATAAGCTCCAGGTCGGTGACAACGAAAAGCAATGGGATTGGGATGAGAGCAGCGAGTCGGAACATCCAGACCTCACCGCGCTAAAGGCCGCATGCAAAAGTATGCGTGTTGTCAGTCGAGCCAAAGTTACGCAGGATCGCGTTTACAGCATGGCATACCATCCTGAGCGGGTACGAATCGCTCGCCACAAATTTGTCGTAAAGCGCTGATGTCTTCCTCGTCTGCACACAGACGAAAGATCTTATCTTTTTTGGAGATAAACACGGCCAACTCGGTATTTGGGATGCTCGTGCCCCACCGGAGGAGGTGCTAGACGAGGACGGAGACCCAATTCCATCCGAGGAGGGTGGCCGAAACTGGCGTCTGCAACCTCACTGGCCGCCAACATCCAAATCGTCCATCAGTAGCATCAAGTTCGACCCACTTGATGCGCACTCGCTGTTCACGACTGCATATGATTGCACCGTCCGTCAGTGGAGTTTCACGAGCGGCATGTCTCGCGAGCTTCTGTCCTTGGAAGACAGTCTCATTTCGTGTGTTGACGTTGTTCCAACCGGAAACGAGCTCTGGATCTCAGATACAGATGGCGGTCTTACGCACATGGACGTTCGCCAGCACAAATCTCAAGCGAGAAGGTTCCAGCTCTCCGAACAAAAGATAGGCTCTGTCAGCATTAACCCCCAGCAGCACAACATGCTTCTGACTGCCTCAAATAGCCGAAGTTTGAAGTGAGCAGCGCTTACTTCGAGTTCGTATCTCTTTTAAACTTTACAGGATCTGGGATGCTCGCAAGCTTAACCAAATCCCGTTCGACTCCGTCAGTGTCGGAGGTCCACGGCCCCCAACAGAGGAAGTCTACCCAATTGAGATTGAGTTTGACACGATCCAGGAGTTTTTAAAGACGAAGAAGGGGAATGGGACGGTCAAAGGAGACTGGGCGCATGGACAATCCGTCAGCGCGGCATATTGGAACGCTACTGGAAGATTCATCGTTTCAACATGCTACGACAACAATTTGCGCTGTAGGCCAATCTTATTCAAGCTGCTATGCCACTGCTTAACTGCTTTCGTTTGCAGACTGGAATGTGTGGCCAAAAGAATTGAGCAAGGATGGGCCTCTGAAGACATTCAAACCCGCCGGCCAAGTGTCGCACGACTGTCAGACGGTTTGTTTTTTTGAGACAGCCACCGGCACACCTCTCTGATATGTGTATCATTTCTAGGGTCGTTGGCTCAGTGTCTTCAAAGCGCAGTGGTCGCCAAATCCTGAGGCGTATCCTCACTTCACTGTGGGCAACATGAAACATTCTCTCGATATCGTCACTTTCAAAGGCGACGTAGTTGCCAAACTGCATGACAAAGAGAAGTAAGTGACTACGAGGCTCGATAGGTACAACTGAGAACTTAACGCCTCCGTTGTAGAATTACTGCAGTGCAGGCGGTTACTGCGTCACATTCTAGCCTACTTGCACGTGCAGCGAGCGGCAACGGGAGCGGTCGCTGTGTGCTCTGGGCAGACACTGACACTGAATGATGTGATGTACATAATGATAGTGTCTGCTGCTTGGTTTTGGTTTTCTATTTCCTCCTTGTGAAATCCAATCTCCGCTTGAGCGGAGAATGCACGTGTTCGGAAGTAGATTGTGTTCGAAGCGGAGCTCTGCATTTTGAGCCCGGCACGCGACCCCTCTTCCCGACTTCACCACACGCCGGTACCCGATGGTTTTCGTCTCGCCTAGCTCCCGACGCTCATATGCAGACGTGTATACGTTCATTTTGAATGCATACCGCCGCTCTCCGTCGACGGCAGCCTCGTCGATCGTTATCCTGGTCGCGCCAGACGTCGATGCATTGTGCGCCGCTCGTATCCTGCAGACGTTGCTGCGTCAGGACAAAGTCCTGCACAGGATGATTCCCATCTCAGGGATGGAAGCATTTGAACAGCAGCGTGACGAGCTCGTCGAACAGAAGGATGTAAGTATTGGGCGTGGTGTCTGGTCATGTTCTTACCGTTCACGCGCAGCTGCACACTCTCATCCTACTCAACATGGGTTCCATTCTCGATCTTACGACAGACCAATGGTTTGGCGACTTTGACCCCAAACTTACTGTACACGTTCTGGACTCGTTACGGCCGCAGAACTTGTCGAGTCTATTCGACGACAGCGAGGACGGACAGCGCGTTATTGTCTGGGACGACGGTACAGCTGAGGGCATGAAGAACGAGCGGACTGCCTTCGAGACACTCATGGTGCGCGACTAAGTTGCCGGCGACCATGAGATCATGCCGTCTGACGTATTTTGGTCCAGGCGCACCCCGAAGACTCGGATGAAGACAGCGACTCTGACACAGAACGTGATCAGGAGATGGCTGAAGATGAAGAAGGAAGTGTTTTGGTTGGCGACTCGGACGACGAGGGGAGCGCGACCTCCTCAGGCAAGCGACGAAGGACTGGAGGGGACCGCGTACGTTCAGACTGAAATTATCATATCAAGTCCTCATCTGCCACGGCAGCCCTCTCCGCGTGGGAAAAGGAGGCGGATATCTGAAGAACACGTATGTGTTTCCCATTCATGCTCAACTCACGCTCACGACTTGCGAAGCCTCAGCGGCTGTCCAGAGATGAGCGGGACATGCACAGCGAGCGGCTTGAGAAGCACTACTCAATGGGGACCTGGCACGGTCAGGCTACTTCGGGCGTGGTTTACGCTCTCGCCGTTATGTTGGATCGCGTAGACAACGACATCCTCTGGTTCGTGTCCCTGACGCTGATGCTGTGATGCATTATTGACTGTCATCCCAGGCTTGCAATCTTGGGCCTCACATACCAGTACACGAGTGGACGAATATCCCGCGACAAGTACGATGCATTCCATGGCCTATTCCATGACGAAGTTGCTCGATTGAATCCAACCGCGCCATCCGAACAAAGCCAGGTGCTGGGCGCAGACGACAGCAGCATTCGACCTGTGGAGGAACTTCGCTTCACACTCTACCGACATTGGGGTCTCTACGATGCCATGTATCATTCAGCGTATGTCGCCAACAAACTCGGTATTTGGAAAGACAAGGGACGGAAGCGTCTCCATGGTCTCCTGGCAAAGATGGGGTGCGAGTGTAGGATCACTCATTGCGTGCAAAGCTCACAGTCATCCTGTAGTTTCTCTATTACCCAAACGCAGCAGCTATACGTTCATATGGACATCAAGCTCAAGCGTCAACTGCTTGACAAGCTCGACAATTTCGCCCCAGAGTACAACCTCGTCGAGCTCACCTATCCGTCATTTACACGCTGCCACGGCTATCGTTCACATGCTCTCTCTGCAGCAGACGTTGTGGAAGGCGTCGCGGCTCTGCTGGACATTGCCGAGGGTCATCGCGTTGAGATCGATGTCGATGGAGCTAGGAGTGGCGGGGAGTGGTTTGGTGGTAGGCGTCTCTGGTCTGTGAAGAATGCTCCAAAGTGGAAGGACGACGAACGAGAGAACGTCCCGCCAGGTGCAGCTGAACAGCCAGGTAAACAACGCGGCAAGGACGCCGCCACAGCAGGCGACGACCCAGCCAAGCGTCCTGTGGAGTATTGGGTACGGAATTTCTGGACAGCGTTCGACTCACTCGGCGAGTAAGTTGTCCGGGGTTCCGACACTCGCTTAGTCTGATTTTATTTGGAGTCTCCAACAGATAACTCAGTCTTTGGACCTTGCGAAGGCCCTCCATCAGGCTATCATCCGTCAAGGTACCTCCATCATTGATAAGGGCGATGTTAAGAAGATGCGCGGGCACAACGTTGTTATCCTCACACAAGGCCCGGACTTGGCACTTTTCAGCGTACCTGGAGTTCTGTGCCGCCTGGCGCTCTGGCTCGTCGAAGCCATGAGAGACCGTGTCGCTGAGGATAAGTCAAAGCCAAAAAAGCGGAAATGTGTCCCCTTTGTGGTTGCTTGTCACGAAGAGGCCAGCCACAAGTATGTGGTTGTCGGTGTTACCGCCGCATTGGAGTTTGGAGACGTCCGCAAAAAGTGGGTCTGTTCTCTTGTATGACCGAAACCCATCTGACGTTCTGTGCAGCCAATTCGGTCTCGCTTTCCTCAATGCCAAAGAAAAGTGCAATGCACGCACGCGGCATGGCTCATTCGACACCAGCGTTATTGAGATCAATCCCGACGATCTTCGTGTATTTCTGGAGACTCTCTGCGATGATATGAACAGTAGCCTAGCATTTTAGGACTCGGATCCATTATTACACTGCATGTGATACGCACGTACATTTGTCTATTTCTTTCCTGTGTTTGCTTTGCTCTTACGTCGGCTTGCGTACATGCCTCTGTATCACGTCTTCGTTTGTAGGTCTGATATTGTTCGCGCTATACCTGCCTTTGAGTTTTTCGCTTCCGAAACCGCGCTCAAGTCGGAGACCGAAAGCGTGTTTGGCCTTACTATGTTTCCTGGCAGTCGGACTACTACCAACGCTGCCGCTGCCTGGGGCAGCGCATCAGTAAACCTGCAGCTGAACCTCAAGTACCCGCACAGACTGAACTTGTGAGTGACCCTGTGTGCCGGAAACGGAGGTTAGTTGACCGAGGTACAGCTACTCTGATCCTCCACTCGACGAAATTACTCTTGAAGAATTTGAGTCATGCGCCATCGACCGCATTCGTGTGCTTTCGGAGATCGAGTCATCCCTCGCGCGGAATCGCTCGCCCGAAGAGCTGAAGGTGGTCACCGAGGCGCAACTGCGCAAGTATCTCCCACTCGAGCCCGACACAGCGCACAAAGCATTCGATCTCAATAACCAACGGAAACGCGACCATCTCGGCCACTTTGTATTGCGTCTCGCCTTCTGTCGATCTGAGGATCTGAGGAGGCGGTTTGTCAACACTGAGCTAGAGCTGTTTCGTGTACGGTACAACTCGACGGCAAAAGAGGAATTGGAAAAATTCCTGGCTTCGTTGGATTTCGCGTGGGAGAGGGTTGCCAGATTCCTTTCGTCCTTGCGGATGTCGCTGACACGCCTCGTAGGTGGGTCAGTCTGAACTCGACAACCTTAAGGAGGACCTGTTGACAGTCCACCCCACCCTCGCCAAATCCTGGGGCACTGGGAGCTGGTACAAAGTACGCCTGTCCTGACAATGCGATTGTCTCTGACCTTGCATCAGGTGCCTTGGATCAGTGTACCCGACCTGGTTGCCCGACGAAAAGTGCTTCTGAAGGGCGGCAAGGCATACGTCCCATCATCAGAGCAGTCGAGCATCGTCTTGAACGAGTTCAAAGATCGTCTCATCAAATCCCTCGATGTCTGTATTACTCATAGACACACATCCTTCTCACTCACCTGCAGTTGTAGATGACCGCCAAGGCGCTACCACGTCTAGACGAAGATGATCGCATCTTACCCATCCTTTCCCATCTGTCGGAGGGCATGCTTGCTGGCCTCCAGTCGGACTACGGCTTCACTGCCCCGTCTGAGAACAGTACTGAGATTCGCGCGGATATGATTGACGAGCTAGCACGATCCCACTTTCCTCTCTGCATGCGTAACCTCCACGACAACCTGCGGAGCGAAAAGCATCTCAAACACAGTGGCCGGCTCCAATACGGTCTCTTTTTGAAGGTCAGCAGATAAACTATGCGCTCCATTCCTCAGGCTTACTTGCACTATAGGGCTTGGGTCTGTCTTTGGATGAGGCCATCGTCTTTTGGCGCAAATCATACCGCGGAGGCAAGGTTCGTGACGACGAGTTTGAGAAATCGTACAAGTACAACATCAGGCACAATTATGGCCAAGAGGGCAAGCGAGCGGACTACCCCCCATACAGGTTCCTAGCAATCCTTCCCTGGCACTTTGTCGATGTTGATGTCTTTTAGCTGCACGCGCATTATTGGCGGTCCGACTCCTGGTCCTCAAGACTCGCATGGTTGTCCATTCAGGCATTTCTCCAAAGAAAACCTGAATACGGCGGTGCTGTCGGCTTATGGCTCGTGTGGTGTGACACCGCAGTTACTCCCCGAACTTCATCGCTTGGTGGATGCACACCATTATCATGTCGCGTGCACCAGGGTGTTTGAAGTGACGCACAACGTCAAGTCCGGTGAGGGAATCGGTGGCGGAGACAGTGTTGGCCATCCCAATCGGTACTTTGAGCGTAGCCGTGAACTCGAACTTGAACGCGCAGGTCCTGCAGCCACGATCAAAACAGATGTGAAAGAGGAGGCAGACCCAATGGTGGAATGATTGGTAGCATTTGGGTGTGACATCGGCGTTCGACCATCTCGTTCTCGTCCCAGGTTCCTCGAGAGTCGGCGTATACTATAAAACGGCTTGGATTCAATGACCTATTGGCTCCCGGTGACTATCTGACCGCGTGTTGGAGGATTGTCAACTGTCAACATTGAGCTTCAGGAAGTTTCGGCGACGATCGAGCCTCTGAAGTACGGCCGCGGCCGCAGTCAGCGTCGATTGGACGAGAGCACTTGAAGGGCAGAAATGGTATGATTTTTCTGTGTTTCAAACGCATGCCGTACTGCTTTTCTTGTGAAACCACCTTAAGGCGTATCGGCGACCAATCGCATAGCAGCCAAGTGGCAATGCAGATAAGATATTCGGCCGATCGGGGTTATGCGCGCCTACCGTCTCAAGCCAAAGACACACCGAGTCACTTTCTCTTCCTCTTGCTGCGCTGGCATAAGCTACTCCTTCGCTAGCCACGTCTTGTTTTCGTAGCTCAACTTGCCCTCATCCCCGCGAACATGTGTGGGATCCTCGCCATTCATGGACTGCAGCAACCGACCTCGTATCGCGCGCGCGCGTTGGCAATGTCGAAGTGCCTTCGACACCGTGGGCCAGATTGGTCGGGTGTGTTCATTGGCAGACATACTGTGATGTGTCACGAACGTCTTGCAATTGTTGGTGTCGGTACGTATGGCTGGTCGCGTACCGAGAGCGAGCATTCATGCTGAGTGTGATCTACTAACCTCAGACTCGGGTGCTCAGCCGCTCACCAGCGAAGACGGAAAGCTCATTCTGGCTGTCAATGGTGAAATATATAACCACTTGGCGCTACGCAAGCAGGTGCCGCCTGGAACCAAGTTCAAGACTCACTCCGATTGCGAGGTCATTTTGCATCTGGTACGTCGACGGCCATCTCAATTGCTGGTCGTTGAACATCTCTCTGTGCACCAAAAGTATCCCCAATATGGTGCCGAAGTTGCAAACATGCTTGATGGCATGTTCTCGTTCGTCCTCCTAGACGAACGTGTTGAACCACCACGCATCATCGCTGCTCGCGATCCTATTGGTATCACCACGCTGTATCAGGGCTGGAAGAAGTCTGAACCCGGCCGCGTCTACTTTGCGTCCGAGCTCAAGGCACTTGCGGAGGAGTGTGACGAGCTTGTTGCGTTCCCACCCGGCCATATTTACGATAGCACCACTGGCAAGACAACGCGGTACTTCCAACCTACTTGGTGGGACACCGATGTCGCAGGTGGAAAGCCAGTGCCGACAACAGCGGCCGACCTCAATCTATTGCGGGTGACTCTCGAAGCGGCGGTACGCAAGCGGCTCATGAGCGAAGTGCCTTATGGCGTCCTCCTCAGCGGTGGCCTAGACAGCAGCCTCATCGCTGCTATTGCGGCACGAGAGACGGACAAGGCGTGAACGCTCAGCTCGAGGCTCGCAGAAAGCTTGCCAATGAAACTGGTTTGATGACTCCACCCGGCGTGCTCGCAGACGGTGAATGCTTTTGCCTGGATTCGACGTGATGAGAGCTGATTTTCAACCTCTCTCCCTTAGTCCCTACGCCGGCATGGCCACAGCTGCACTCGTTTTCCGTTGGTCTCGAAAACTCTCCGGACCTCCTGGCAGCCAGGAAGGCGGCCGCATACCTCGGAACGGTCCACCACGAGTATACGTTCACCGTTCAGGAAGGTCTTGACGCCATCGCGGACGTGATTTATCACCTGGAAACGTACGACGTGACCACGGTCCGGGCGAGCACGCCGATGTACCTTCTCAGTCGTAAGATCAAGGCGATGGGTGTCAAAATGGTGCTGAGCGGTGAGGGTAGCGATGAGATCTTTGGTGGTACGCATACATATGTCTCCACTCTGGCAAGAGCAGATTCTCACAATGCTTCAAAGGATATCTGTATTTCCACGCCGCACCCGATGCGACTGCGTTCCATCACGAGTGCATACAGCGCGTGAAAAACCTGCATACATCGGACTGCCTTCGCGCCAACAAGTCAGTTTCAATCCCTCGATGCGGCACGAGACTAATGATTGTCCATGACCACAGGTCGACGATGGCATGGGGCTTGGAGGCTCGCGTTCCGTTCCTCGACAAGGCGTTCCTAGAGGTTGCACTCAACATCGACGCAAAGTACAAGGAATTCAACAAAGCCGGTACTCAGGAGGTCGATGAGGATGGCCGTCCGAAGATTGAAAAGGTAAGACGACATTCAGTTTCGAATCACAAATAAATCTCATCACTTTGTTGCAGTACATTCTGCGCAAGGCGTTTGACTGCGCGCCAGACGGCAAGCCCTACCTCCCCAAGTCTATTCTGTGGAGGCAAAAGGAGCAGTTCTCGGACGGTGTCGGGTATTCCTGGATCGACGGGTGCGAGGCGCCATTGGAAGTCTTATGGTTGGCGGTTGACACAGCTCCCACAGGGTGAAGGACTTTACCGCCAGCCACGTCTCGGACGCAGATTTCGCGAAACGCGGGGAGAGATGGCAGGTCGATACGCCGGATACCAAGGAAGCGTACTACATTCGTGAGGTTTTTGAGGGTGAGCTTTGCTTTTGCTCCCGACCTGGCATTGCCGTTTGACCCCTTCCATGTCAGGCCACTTCCCAACAAAGGCTGCGGCAAGCACTGCGGTCAGGTGAGATGCGCGTGCCTGCGCCTGCGTTCGTCTTTGGTCCAAGACTGACAATCTTGGGACAGATGGATCCCGCGCATGGACTGGGGCTGCGACAGCGATCCCAGCGGGCGCAGCGTGAAGATCCACAATGCGGCGTATGGTGGCATGACGGACGACTAGAGTTGCCTAGGCACCGTTCAGACGGAACCTAGTAGTGGTGGTTGTCAAGGCAAAAATCGGGTCCGCGGAGGAGAAGTGGTGGCGTTTGCCACACTGTGCTGGTGGCGCTGAAGCCGCCTTTTTTTGGCACGAAATAGAAATAGCCTTTGTGGGATCTCTTAGCCGTCGTCTCGTCTGCAACATCCATAGAACAGTCAAAAATGCGGATTCGATATTGAGGAGCGAGGATCGCGGGATCGCCGCCGTGGCAGGGTCAGCGCGCTCCGAGCCCTTCAACCGCCGCGCACGCATTTAAGCGCGACCGGGGAGCTCAAACGCTTCTTTGCCTTTTCGTTCGCCGCCGCCCGCCCCCCATTGCGTTTTACGCCCCCTCCCGATCGCAATGCAGTTCTTCACCCGCGCCGCTGTCTTTGCCGTTCTGGCCGTCCTCGCTGGAACGACGGTGGCCCTCCCGTCAGAGCTCGCAACACATGAGCTCGAGGCGCGTGGGAAGCCTGCGCATTGGAGCTCAAAGCTCGAGGTGAGTTTGGGTGGATGTGAAATACCGGGGGGGCTAATGCGCGCACTCTCAGAGCTACAAGACGTTCGTTGCACTGAACATTGTGATACATTTGGTATGCTAACCTTGATTTTTATTCTGGACGTCCAGCTACCACACACGGTACATGGAGCTCGAGTGCAGCGTGAGTCTTTGGTGTCTTTCAAAACTGTCAAGATACGGCGCTAACGTTCGACTCGTAGAGCCACAAAAACACCAAGTTCTTCAAGGTGTGCTGTGGTCCGCTCAAGAAGAAGCAAAAGCTGTCCTCGCGCCCCGCCGCATGCGACCCGGACAAGACGTTCTGGGCGGACGACTGCGGCAACCATTCCGAAGCCAAGTACTAAAACCCGGGACCAACACAACAAGAGTCCCAGGTCGTCTAATACCCACCACCACCACCACCACCACCACCTCAGCCAGCCTAGCGCCCACGCTCGTTTCGGTCTTTCGTTTCGTTTCGCATCGCATTTCGTTTCCCCTAGAGCCAATATTTGACCCGCCCAGCACGTACGTGGACGAGATCCACATCGACAGGCGTAGCCGAGAATGAATCGGCTGCGTCACAGCGCGCGACCGCCGTCTTGCGCCAGGAGCCAGGAAGGAATGCTAGCACGCTGCAGGGTCGACGAACTACAGAATTTTTTACCCTCCTGCGCTCTGGAAGCATTGTGGCAATGAAACACAGCCCTTGTTTGTGACCCGACTGGCTGACTGACTGACAGACAGACAGACAGACAGGCAGAACTCTGTGTGAACTTTAATTTCTGGGTGTACCTGTGTCCTATGGCAACGCCGCGGAGGCTGCGGACGCAAGGGCTGCAGCTGCCAGCGGCGGAGTTTTCGGGTGAGTGAACTTCCAAATCTCGAGATCGGCCCAGTCGCCGGCGGATAGTGCGGCCTGGTCGACGCCACCGCGGCGGAGGGCGTCGATGAGCTTTTTGTGTGGGATGCGGGTGACGGTAAAGTGCCAGACGTCGCTGGCCGCGCGGAGGGCGGCGTCGACGAGCGCGGGGTCGCGTCGCTCGATGCACAGGTAGCAAGGTGCGCGGGCGGGCAGGGAAGCGGCATGTAGGGTCTGGAGCAGTGGGGTAATAAGGTGTGGGGCATACAGGGTGTCGGCTGTAAAGACAAGCGCGGGTGGGGGGTCGGATAGAGAGTCGGGGAATGGAACGAGCCAGTCCAGCACTCGCGAGGAGACTGTGCCGGGCGGTGGAACAGCGTGGGCGTTGGCGACGATGTTTCTGGCGAGCACTGTGTCGTGGACGAGAGGGATGTCTGTGGCGAGCACGGTGAAGCCCAAGCAGGCGACTGCGAGGCTAGATCAGATGGAGAGATGTCAGATTTCAGGTGGGCCGAGGGTAGTCGGTTTAACAAACGCGGTGAGACCAATGCCAGAGCCGAGTTCTAGTGCTATCGTGCCGGGCTTAGGGATTTTTAAGTTGGCAGAAAAGTAGAATGCAAGTGCTTGACCGGCGAGCCAGAGAGTAGTACCGTTCGTAGCGCCGTTATTTGACTGTACGAGTACAAAGCTGGATTGGGCAAATGTGTGTACGAGAGAAGATACGTCTTTTGATTTATGGGCAGGTGTGACGACCGACATTGCCATTGGTTGTTGTTGTACAAGTCAAGTCAAGTCCGACCCCTTCCTCTTCCGACACACACACACACACCGACACGCCAAGTATGAAGGCGCTGTTTTCGCGCTTCAAGACTTCGACTGGTCGTGAACGCGAGAGTGCTACGTTGGCTGGGAGTGGGAATGCGCTACCACAATGGCCACCGTCTGCGCCGCGACGGAGCGAGACGAGCGTGTCTGCGTCGCTGGCAGAGGTCAGAACGTTGCCGCCGATTGTGCTCACAGAGTCCAGTCCCACGTCCTTCTCGATGCCAGCATCCCCGACCATCCCAGCCCGCTCCAGCTCACAGCATCACCAACAACAGGGTACCAGCTCCACCACTACAACCGTCGTCGACTCCCTACCGCCCACCAGTAGTCCACAGCAACTGCCCAAAAAGGTGGCCTTCATCTCACCCCCAGATGCACAGCTCTTGCCAGTTCAGGCGCTGCGCTCGAAACGACGCCAAAACGAACCATAACGTCATTGGACGTTGGACGCTCGGCAACGGCAACGTCGGCGGCGGCGGTGACGGGCAGAACTTCATCGTCGGCAGGACACCTCGGCTCCAAGGCATCCCTCGCAATAAGCGCTCGCGTTCACCCGGCCTCATTGCGGCCTGCCACCGTCTCACCGTCCCTGCGTTCAGGTAGCCCTTACTCTCAGACTTCCACTCGCACCGCTGTCCCCATGACACAGTCCTGGTCAGAAGGCGCAGAAGGCGATCTCGTCGCAAATCTCGGCCAGCGCGAACGCACTCGTCAAGAAGTTCTCTGGGAGATTGTCGCTAGCGAAGAGCGGTGCGCACCAGCCTTTTCATCCCCATCTTCCCACGCGCGACTGTGCCATGCTAATTCTCCTCCCACAGCTATGTCCTCGAGCTCGTCAAGCTCAAGGAGGTCTTTATCGAGCCTCTTCTTCATCCTTATAACGCCCAGTCTCCTTCATATGCTGGTTCGCCAGAGCCCGCAGACGGTCATGACTACTTTGCCCGCGACGCCGCTACTCTTGGCCAGTCTGAATCTCACGAGCACCTCCCCATTGCCTCCCGCTTCCTCTCTTCACGCATGACCGACACGACCACCTCCACCGCGACACACCCCCATCCTCTCCGCGAAGAGACACCCATGATCGACGGCGAGTCCTTTGACACAGAAGACGACGAGGCCTCCGAGGCCGCTCGCGCCCGCTCCATGGAGGCTGCCAAGCACAATCACCCTCGATCACCTTATGGCACGGCTGCACGGCTGGGCCAGCATCAGCGAAAAAAGCTACCCTTGGTTCCGGTCCCCTTCCCCACGCGCTCCCACAGCTCTCTTCCACCACCTGCCCGTCAACACGTTCCCGGCACCAGCGAGGCCAGCCTGGGGCGGCACAATGGTATCAACGGCAGCGCCCAACGGTTATTGAGCGACTCCGCCACCCGAGCCTCATCCTCGCCTACATCACGTGTCATGCGCAAGCTACAAAAGAAGCCAGCTTCTTCAGGATCAAATGGTGTGGCTGACGGCGCCATACCGCCACACCTCTTACCGGAAGACCTACGTCGATGCCTTGAGGTCCTCGAAAATGGCATCATCCCTGGTCACCACGTTTTGAGCGAGGGCCTCCGCAAACGCTACGACGAGCAATACCCTCTCGTCCGTTCGCTCGCAGACGTTTTCGTCGCAAATTCGCATATTCTTCACGAGTACGCCACTTATGTTTTGCACCTTGAGCGAGCGTTGGCGCAGGTCGACGATGCCCTCACACAAGCCAACAACCCTGGCAAGAAGCCCAAGAAGCAAGACGCTGCAGAATGGGCCAAGTTTTGCGCCTTCATGCAAACCTTGGAGGATAACGCCGCCGAACGCAGCGAGACCGGTCTTGCTATCTCGCTCAGTAAGCCGTTCCAACGGCTGCTCAAGTATCCACTCCTTTTCCAAAACCTCCTGTTTCACACGGACCCGAGCACATTCGAGTACGAGAGCACCTTGCTCATGGTCTCGGAGGTGGAGACCATCGTCCGCAGCATCGAGGACGAGAAGATCCAGAAGGAGGAGCGCGACAAGACGCGCGACGTCTTTGCCCGCATTGACGGCCTCGAGAAGGTCAAGGTACGCGACGCTTGATGCCATTCTTGTGATTCGCCTGTTCATTTCATTGTTGCGTGCGCCACAGATGCTGGCATTGCCGAAACCGTCTCGTGTTCTTGTAGAGGAGCGGCCGGTCCCTCCGGAAATGATGGGCGACTCCAAGGGGGCAACGTCGCCGCCAGTGTCGTCGTCGTCACGGTCTTCTGCCGTCAAGTCCAAATCCTCGTTGAAACGTTTCAGCGACGTGCTCACGCTTGGGGGGTCGTCAGGCGTTGGCGGCAAGCGCGACCTTTGGCTCGTCGTGTTCAACGATGTCGTGCTGCGTTGCCAACGAACGGGCACCACTACGCTCCCGATGGTCAGCGGCACGACGTCTGGTGCGCCCGGTGGTCCCGCGTCGCGCACCAACTCGATGCCAGAGCTCTCCAAAGCCAAGGCGAGCTCCGGGCGAAGAGCGTCCGTCGTCAAGCCGCGCAACATGTACAAGTTCATCAAGATCGAGACGTGGGACATTGGCGAGGTCGCCAAGCCGCGCGAGGGTCTCGTCGATATGGGCGACATCATACGGACGCGTGCGCTCAGCAACGCCGCGCCAGGGGAGGTGCCGGCGATGACGCTGGAGGAGGACGAGGACGCGGGGATGGAGTCGGACGACAGCGACCGCAAGTCCAAGATGAGCTTCAGCTACTGGGGCGCGGACCGCATCACGCTGTCCGTGCCTCGACCCAAACCAGGCGTTCCGGTCAAGGGCAGGACGGGCTCGTCGACGTTGCTGGTGCCCGGGGCGGGACGAAGACCGCAGATCCCGAGCGCGTACGGCCGCGAGAGCAGCGCAAACGCCAAGTTCGGCACGCGCTTGGTGATGTCGCCCGACTCGGGCGCGGGCGCTGGCGGGAGCACAGCTGCACGGCCGGCGAGTCGGCGGCATAATGTGGCGACTGCGCCTACGGCGTCGAGCGCGGCGAAAATCTCGCGTCCGTCGGCATCGGAGGAGGTTGGGGCGAGCTTGCGTTCGACCCAGACGCCTCTCCCTCCGCGTCCGCGTGGAACAGCACTATCAAGGTCGTATCGCCGGCAGGAGTGGTGCTGGCGGCAAACTTGGCCCCGGGGCCGCCGCCGCCGCCGAATGGCATTCCGAGACGAAGGACACCGAGCACGACAGGTGCCAACCCGCCTCGCCTCGTCAGCAAAGCCAGCACCACGGCCAGCGAGGATTCTGGTATTGGCCTGTACCGCCAGCTCGTTACGGCCGACCCTTCGCTCCAAGGCACATGAGAGCTGTTTTTTTTTTTCATGACCGGTTCTTCATGTCGCACCTGCACCTGCACCTGCACCCCACCCGCGAGGCACTTGCCACCCCACTCCCCTTCATCTCCCATCACGCCCACATCCGCTCCCACTCTGCATCTCTAGACTTTTCACCTCACATGCACGTATTGGTCCCACGAGGTTGGTTTCCGCCATACCCACACTACCCCACACTCGCCATATAACTCCGTCCTGTGCTTCGGCACCTGCGCCACGCCACGATCTCGCTTCTCGCCCTGTCTTATATTCTTGCTACAACTACTCGCTCTCTACCTTTTTACCTCAATAACTCGCCCACCAGCCTTTCCCGCGCTCTGCCCTCGGTCTCACGAAATGGATTTTCTTCTAACACTCACCCCCCTGTCCCTACTTGAGGCACTCTCGTTGCCTCGCCGTCCGCCATCCTCACATCTCTCCATCTCTCTGCCTTCCAGTCCATGTTTTGTGCTCGTTGTCCAACTCTCTCCCTCTCTTCCTCTCGGTCTCTCTCTCTCAAGTACTTGGATTTAGCCTCATCTGAATTTGCGCTTTCGCTGCGCCATCCACTGTCCTGCGTTCCAGTCGCTTTACCATCTGCTCTGAAGCCCCTTGTCTCGGATCCTGCGGGCGCGTATGTATGTAGATATTGTCCATTACGCGCCCAAACAGCTACGAACACTTTCTTCCCGCTCTTTCCATCGTCAGTGAAATGTGTGTGACAAATGCGTGAATCCGTGAAAGAATCTATATAACATGTGCGATAATAAGTCGATTGTCGGATGGAAACGAGTGAATGTAGTCCGTGGTGCAACAGCATAAGAGTGAAATGCAAAGTGAAAACCCAAAAGATCAGTTGCCGTTGCCGTTGGCGGTGGTGCTGGTGTTGGCATTGTTGTTGTTGTTGTTGTTGTTGTTGGTAGTAAGCGTCCATGGATGAACTTGGACGAGCACGATGATGATGATAACACTGAGAAGAGTTAGCTCCGCGGACAGAGGCAAGAGAGAGAACGTACACTATGACTGCGACCGTTATTCCAAAGCAGATCCAACGCTTGCGGCGAGCGCCAGCTGCACTTTGCACCGCGCTCACGGTGTGCTGGAACCTGTTGTCCCAGACAGATGAGAAATGCCACCCAAGTCCGCTGTGACTACTTGGACTCACCCTTGCTCCACATCGTGGTCAATATTGATGGCGTTGTTCTGGATGACATTGATCGTCTCTTCTTGCTGCTCGACCTGGATCGACATCTGTGGCAAGAAGATTGAGACGGTATGAGCCTCGGTCCCACAGCAGCTTAGGGGGGAGACGCACCTCTTGGAACAGTTGTGCCAACTCAATAAGCGTCTTCTCAATCTTTTTGATATCCGCGTGACGGGCCTGAACTTCGCGGTAGGCCGCGCGGGACTCGCCTAAGCGGTTCGAGTTCAAGAGCTGGGAGAGGGGTCAGTAAGTGAACGGCGATCGTCCTGAGGGGCATGCCTCCTGTTGGAACACTTGCACGTCGTCGCTTTCAGCCATTGCCTTGACTTCTTCCTGAGTTGCATCGGGCTTGACTGTATAGAGAATGACAAGATGAGATCCAGGTGCAGCAGCAGAGCGGTGTGGGACCGACCAATTTTGAGCTGACGCTCGATGCGCTGCTTGTACTTTGTGCGATACTCGCGTTCGACCTGTTGATACCCTTGGATACTCTCCATGAACTTGCTTTTGATGAATGATGTCTACGATATACGAGTTCGCACGCTCAGTCAACGGTTCTCATAAAGAATCGAATATGAAGGCATGCCTGCTGCTTCTTGGCTTGATCGCCCCCGCGGCGCTCGAGATCCTTTATCCGTCGCTTGAGTTCCCCTGAGAGGCCGCGGGTGTCGTCGATGAGCCCCTCGAGCTGCGCAGTCGTTCGCCTAGTCGCATCGTCGTCGATGCTGTTGAGGGAACGCGTGTGCATTTCACTGATTTTCAGCACATTGGCGTTGAACCGCCGAATTTCATCCTGAATGCTCGAAACCTGCAGGAGTCCACGCATGTCAGCGCGCAAGCGGATGGCTGGTTTCCACAACCCACCTCGTCGTAGAAAGCTGTAGTGTCGTCTTTTCCGCCACCACCGTAAGACAACTGGTCATAGCTGCGCGCCGGGTCGAAGCTCGACATCTCATAACGACCGCCATCGCTCGAGTACCCTTGACCAGCCCCACTGTAGCCGTAATTCTACCCGTTCGTGAGCACGTTTTCCGGCTCGCACGCATGCCACATACAGCCATTTCGATTCAAGAGCGTGCAGAAGGAGAAGACGGGTCGCGGCTAAGGAAGAGGCGGTCAGGAGCAAGAAACGCGGTGCACACTCCGCGCGCAGTGCTCAATCTGTCACCGGCAGTGCATTTCGGCCACAGCGCTGCCACTGCGAACCACCCACGGCGTTCTTACGTTGATCTGTAGTCACGATTGAAACATCACACGCCACAGATACGCGGCCACATGCTCTCATAATCCCGGATACCCATTGCGGCATCACCGAAATATCTAGCTCTTGTCACATGCGCGGGATCGACTTGGGGATCGACAGGCTTTTGGCTTCAAGGGTGGCTCACGCAATCGCGCGCTTCAGTGATTCTACCTGCCGCTTCACCATCGCGCGACTAGTGCCACCGATGGCATTACGACGCTCGACGCTTGCTTCAAAATCAAACACCTGCTCGGCGCTCAACTTCTGTGTTCCTCGAGTGCGCGATAGGACATACCTCCTTCACATCATCGTCAAATGTGGAACTCAGCGACTGAAACTGCTGAAGCGTGAGTTGAGAAATGGGAGTCTTTTGCTTTTCCGCGAGTGCGACGGCTCGGCCTGAGATATGATGTGTCTCGCGGAATGGAATCTAGGTGGCGATTGAGCTCATCGTTCGATCTCAATTTTTCCAAGACGCACCCCTTTCCGCACAAGATAGTCGGCCAGATCTGTCGCGAGCATATCATCTGTAAGTGCGGCGCGCATTTTGTCGACATCGATCTAGACAACTGAGTCAGCACACATAGCCAATATTTACTCAAACGCATACGTCTAGTGTGGCAATGACACCTTCAGCAATGCGCAATGATGCGGAGATGGTGTCCAAAGTGTCAAACAGGGGCTCCTTATCTTCCTGCAAGTCTTTGTTGTACGTTGAAGGTAGTCCCTTGAGACTGACCGCAAACCCGGTCATCTGGGAGTGACATAGCCGTTAGAATGCTAAGCCACACAGATAGCACCCTAACTGACATTACCAAAGACACGCCCAGCTTTGCCACGCAAAAGCTCAAGGGAGTCTGGATTTTTCTTCTGCGGCATCATGCTACTTCCCGTCGAGTAGGCATCGCTCAGCCGCACGAATCCGAACTCGGCCGTAGAGTATATGATGAGGTCTTCGGCCATCTTGCTCAGATGGGTCATGGTAAGGCTGGCCCACATCATGAACTCGACCACAAAGTCACGGTCCGGAACGATGTGAAGACTGTTCTCGCCGATGCTCTGAAAACCGAGCTCGCGTGCGAGGAAGTCGCGGTCCACGGAAAAGGGGTTGCCTGCAAGAGCCCCACCTCCCAGAGGCAGTACTGAGACGCGCGGGATCAACTGGCTGAGCCGCTGCAAGTCTGCGTGGAGGGCCCATGCATGAGCGAGGAGAAAATGCGACCACCGAATGGGTTGCGCGCGCTGAGAAGAACATGATTTAGTCGAGAGAACTAAAATAACGCGTTTCTCAAACCTGGAGGTGGGTGTAACCTGGCATCAAAGCATCGACTTCGTTATCTGCCCGATTGACCATAACAGCGATGAGCGCTTTGAGACTCGAGACGAGCACCGGAATTTCGTCCAAGAGCCAGAGACGCATATCTGTTGCGACTTGATCATTTCGAGAACGCCCTGTGTGGAGCTTTCCACCGAGTGAGCCGATGAGTTCGCTCAAGCGGCGCTCATTCGCAGTATGGATATCTTCGTCGTCTTCCTGGATAACGAACTGTGGCAGCCCGAATCAGTCCCATGAATGATCTTTAATTTAGCAAAACAAATCACCTTTCCATTTTCCCACTCTTGGCCGACGTCTTCGAGGCCTTTGATCATCTGGGTGAGCTCTTCCTGGGTGAGGATTCCGCACTTTTGGAGGCCCTTTGCATAGGCAATAGAGCCACGGATGTCGGCTGACCACATGCGCTGGTCGTAACGTAGCGATTGATTGTATGCATGCATGCTACATGAGGAACAAGGGAACACAAATGAAACAATATGAGCTCGATTAGTTTATCACGGTGGATCAAGCAGCAGTCCCTGCACGTACAGGGGATCGGTTTTACCAGTAAAACGCCCACCCCATAGCTTCTGTTTTGTAGGCTCGCTTGACGACATGACGGTTACAGATGAGGAGAGGAACAGAGCCGTCAACTCGCGTCAACTCCGACGCATATCAGGATGATCGGCCGAAATCAGACTTGGCTGCTGCTGCCTTCGAACTCAAACTCAAAGCAGACGACAGTGCAGTTTGAACCAACAGGCTCCTATTGAGTAGAATACAACGGTCGATTATAGCGTGACCGTATGGGACTAAAAGACGAGGATACCCCATCTTAGTCAGTGTTTCTTATGAGCATTCAAGATCATCTCGTGATCGCTCGGGATGCAGGATGCATCGAGTTTACCCAGCGGAAAGCGCTGAAGGCAAAGAGCGTTGCTGTAGCGTAGATGGAGAGCCTTCCCACAAATAGGATGTTTAGGAAGGGGTATGGAACTGCGCACAGGTGAGCGAGCGAAACAATCACGCGCGAGCAAATACTCGTGAAAAAGAGGCAAAACGTACACGCCCCGTTTGCGCTCGCGCACCATTCAACCCATGTTCCATACGAGCAACCCATGGCGATGGCAATCAAGGGTGCGACTCGGGTAGCCTCAAATCGAGAGTATCTTTTGCCGTAAACAGCCCAATCGGTTAGAAGGATGATGACGGGGACGGCGTGCAGCCCTAGATCGATGCCGAGCGGTAGGGGGAACATCAGGGCGGCAGGGGAGGGATGACCCTGCTCGTCAACAGCCATGTCTGCCGGTGCCATAAGCGAAGGCGCAAAGAGGACGAGTGGCCAATAGATTGCGAAGACGACCATTGACATCGGGACGGATACGATAGCAAGCATCCGTCGAACAGCAGTGAGGGCTGAGATAAGGTGTAAGCAACGGTTTTTGGGCACAGAAAGACAAAATCTAACGCGCGAGGGGCAATGCAGCCTCTTGAAGTGCAAGTGCTGTGGTAAGGAACGACACAAACAGACTGTGGGGCGTCGACATGAGTGAAACTGACAGTCACTTGACACCACAAACGCACGTCCACATGGTCAGAAATTGCGACAATCCTCCTCGTTGATTGAGCATCCAGTCTCCGGCTTCCTCTGCACATACATGAGATGTGTGACGACGACTAGACGAGCTCGCCGAGAAGCTTACTGCTGTAAATAATGGCATTCATGGACAGGTATCCATACGCCATAGCGGCGAGCGCTCCTCCGTTGAGCAAGAAGCGAGTAAACTGTGCTGCCATGGTGGGAGAGAGAGATTGAGGGGGAGCGTGAAAGGGTAGAAGCGGAGACACGCGAAATCTAGCGCGTCACTTCACCTCATCCCAACAGCCATGTTGTTGCCTTTGCACCTACGACCCCTCCTTGCGCGAGTATCTCCACTCGTACCTCTCTTCCGTACCCAAGTTGGACCCCAGTTGCGCAGGACAGCTACTACGAGCTCTCAGGCGTTCCGATTCGCATTGCTCGGCGTGGCTGGGTTTGGTGCAACCGCGTACCTCACGCCGCGAGCCAAATTCGAATGTAAGCTGAGCCCTTGACGAGTGTGACTGCTCTGCTTAGACCTGTGCGCCATTAAGCGACCTCGCGTGAGGCATCGCCCGCCCCAGCCGCACGAATTCCCGTTCCTCCAGTTGCGAATGTACCGGTGGACGATTCCAAACCCGCTCCGGCTCCGGAGTCCTCTTTCGCGCCGATGGAACTAAGCTTTGGCGTCGTCTGCGGGTTCTGTGCCGGCGTGTTTGTTAAGAAGAGTATGAAAGCTGCCGCGTTTTTGCTAGGTGGAGCGTTTGTGCTGGTTCAGGTTGGTCAACTCGCTTGCTTCTACCAGATCTAATGCATCCCTCGTTAGTATCTGAGCATCAACAGCTTTGTCCGCGTTGATTGGGCACGCATTGGCGGCAAATTCGAACAGCTGTTCTATCGTACCGATCCCCTTACAGGCAAGAAACGCCCTCCAACCGTTGGGAGCCTTTGGAATTGGCTCATCAACTTCCTCACCACCGATTTCCAGCCGCGTGCGAGCTTCCTGGCAGGAATAGCCCTTGGTATACGACTTGGTTGATCTCGGACACTTCTGTTAATCTGCGCAGTTGTAGGACCGACACTGTAATATCATCATCGTTGATCGAATTGAAGTTCTCGTCAACTCCCTGATAAGACAAAGTGGAGCTGAATTCCTCCTGGCACACATTGTGTGCTTCACTAGAAAGATTTCAATGAATGGGGAAGGCTGCGGAAACTGCGGCGAGGACGGACTCATTCAGATGGAGAGGCGGTCCTCACCCGACATGCGTCAACGTCGGCTGCAATAGTACTTGACCTCATTCTAAACCCGCCGCGATGAGTGCGCACCGTCATGCCTTCGCGCTTTATTGTAGACTCATTCTTTGGCCTGCGCCGCTCAGGCGCATTGACAGAAAATCCGTTCGCATCGACAAATAGCCTTGACACGAACCCGTTTGACGACCCTACACCGACGCAGCCATCTTTCGGGCAGAGCGGCGCCGCGCCACAACGAACCGCCGGGAGACTTGATGACATTGAACGCAGAGAACGAGACTTGGAAGCCCGTGAGCAGGCGCTCAACTCGAAGCAGGTAATGCAACATGATAGCACACCACGCAGAGCCTTACGCATCGCTGGCAGGAAAACCTACGCAAGCACGGGCGGAACAACTGGCCATTCTGTACGATTCCGCTTCTCTTGCGCCACCTATGTTGAAACAGCATTACCAGTCTTTCCCCTAATCTTCCACTCCGTCAAGGACGAAATCCCAGAGGCATCCCAGACTGTCGTCACTCGTCTCTATCAACTTTGGCTTGTGCTTTTTGCCACCCTGATCATTAATATGGTTGCTTGTATATTCATTCTCACTTCGGGCGAGGGTGACGGTGCTCATGACCTTGGCGCGTCCCTTGGGTGCGATTCTTGCGCTTGCGGAGCCCTTCGACTCGACTGACGCCTAACAAAGCTACATACCGTTCATCACGATCCTCTCTTTCCTGCTGTGGTACCGGTTCGTCTCCACATGTTTCGTGCTGCCTGCTCTGAACTCACGCTCGGTCAATTCTGCAGGCCGGTCTACAACGCGTACATGAAGGCATGCCATTTAATTCGTGCATCGCCCGAGCTAGCTGCTTACTCTGTTGCTGTTTAGGAACAAGCACTTTATTACTGTCTGTCCTTTACCTTGTCTAATCTCTCAGGACACTAACAGGACCCCAGACCTGTTCTTTTTCTTCTGCGGCTGGCACCTTGTGTTCAGCGCCTACATGATCATTGGCATTCCCAGGTCTGTTCGCATTTCAGCGTCTTGAATCTAAACCTGACGGCCAAGTAGCACTGGATCTGCGGGCCTCATCAACATGATTACGATGTACAATCACGATGCTCTCGTCGCCGGCATACTCGGCACAGTTGCGACTGTGGGCTGGACTTTACAAGGTGTGGGTCTCGCTTGGTATTATCTTGAGGTGCGTGCAGAACGCAAATGTGGCTGGGCTCTTTTGACGCCGGACTTGCGCGATAGACCTGGAAACATCATAACTCCCAAGGTCACACTTTCAACAAGGCCCGAGGAGAGCTTGCTCAACACGGTGCAAAGGCTTACTTCACCCGGGAATGAACTGGACTGCATCTGTCTGTGTAGACGAATTATCTTGGCTCCAATGTCGCAAGATGTGACAATGATTTCGAGCTCCAATGTACCATATATCTGACTTGCAAGAGTACAATGTAGTCTGCCATTGGACAATTCTATTTCACAAGTAGCTCTTCAGGACACCTACCTTGCGGGGTCCGAAAAGCGCGTTCATCTTGTCCTCTTCCGCTGCCGTGGCGCGCCTTTGCGAGCCAGGACTCGTCACCATGACCCAGCGCTTAGACTCTCGCGCGTTTTCGCCACGGCCGGAGACTCCAGAGCAAGGTGTTGCCCAAGGCAGGCGGAATCCCTCTGCCCAGCTGTTGGACGAGGACGGCAACCTGTCAGACCTGGTGTGTAATGTATTATCGCGCACCATCCTGCAACTAAACGCGTGTGCATGCATGCAAGTTTGAGGCCTGTTTGGCGCACATCTTTGCCAAGTATTGCTCACCAAAACCGTTTGGTGGGCGACCAAGTCCGGACTCGGTCATGGACGGGGCAGCGCTGGATGTTTGGGCAAGAGATACAAATGGCGTGCCGTTTTCGCAAGAGAGCATCGATGAGATGAAGGAGTACCTGGATGTCGACGAACAAGGGAATCTAACGTGCGTACGCGCTGGCCCCGCTGTCCCGAACACATCGCCTGACTGCTCTGGCATCGTAGGTACAAGGGTTTCTTGCAAATATACACGCTGCAGACGGAGAATGACGAAGGTGTGTCTTCATATGCTTGACTATGCCTATGTCGACGCTAAGAGACTGGCCATCGCCGCAGAGGAGACCTGGCGAGATCTTGTGAGTGCCTTATTACACGATGCAAACTCGTGTTGATGGGTTTGAAAGTCAAGTCATGGCTTCGATCGCAGTTTACAACTGGTTTCAGCGCGCCGGGAGGATATGGAGGTTGACGAGGGTGAACCCGTCCCGTGCGTCTACCCGTCTCATGCGACGTAGGCTAACCCGGTCCTACGTTTAGAATGAACCAGCTGCGCGGAGTTGGGCTGGGCGGTAGCCGCGTCGAGTCCTTAGAGTATATGAACGGCGCATAGCACTTCCTGTTCTGCTCGGCATCCCTCAGGTATACCCACCACTCTCTGCCTCCGCATCATTGGCAGTCTGGGCTTTCAACGCGCAAGCGTTCCTGGGCAGACCATCATGAATATCTGACTCCTAGCACGGTCTCCCAAAACTTTAGATCATAACTGGACGTCACAAACATTTACTTACAACAAACCGCTCACGCCTCTGGATACTTCGGTTACGCGATATGGTGTTGATTTTGCTGCTTGATTCGAAATCATTTACGGCTGTTAGCAACGCTTCTCATGTTTGCACCTCATTGCGGATGTCCATTTCCTTTCACACATCACCACCTCAGCGAGGAAGAGTGAAAAATATATAATGTACTGTATAATGATTCAATGGTCAAACTCTCGTTCTGGTTCAGCCTCGGACGCAATACGTTTGATCGATCTTCAGGTTATCGCAGTTGCTGGGGGTTAATGGTCAATACCATCAGCAGACAAAAAATCGTGATATTGCGTACTGATGAACGCCCTTGTTGAGCTGGAAGAAGCGGTTCAAGGAGATCTTGTTCCCCTTGGCGAGGCCGATGCAGGTGTCGCCCTTCTTGACTTTGTGGGTGCGAGCGCACTTGCTTTTGCTGGGCTTGGGCTTGGGCTTGGGCTTTGGCGCAGGATTCCCCTTGCCCTTGTAGCGACTGGCGGCTGTCTTGATCAACTTCTGAGACTTGGCCTTTTCCGCATCGTAGCGATCCGGGAACGCCGAAACCTGGACAGACTGTGCGAGCTGGCCTGCAGAGAATCCTGGGTGGGCCTTGTCCTTCGGGATAGCACCTGTGTGGGTTAGGTCAGCTTAAAGTGAGCCGTGAGCACCGGAGTGTGGCACGTACGGTCCAGAAACTTGTTGGTGGAGTACTTGACGTCGAGGATCTGTTTGACAGTGCCCCAGCCCTGGCTAGGTCGCTGCTGGAAGACACCGATTGAATCCCGGTCGCCGCAGCTAAATAATGAAGAAATTAGGTCATGCAAAGTACACTCTAAAGGTTCATGCGCACTTCAGGTTGTGGATTCTCGACTCGACCGCGGCAGTTTCGAACATAGCGAGCATGACCTGACACAACCGTCAAATTTGCTTCTAGCGCAGTCTGAACTGGCGAACCTTCGAAGTCACTTTGCGACCCCTGGCGACACTGTACATGATGTCTACTACCTTCATGTCGGGTGCAGATGGGATGTTGCAAACCTCCCGACGATCAAGGCTTTGAGTTGCATTTGTCGCATTGTGGTCATTGACCTCGTCGTCCTCGTTATCCTCGTCGTTATTGTTTTGAAACTCTTCGATGTCGAGGTCGATGTCGAGGTCCTCGGTTGCGATGAACGATTCGTCTTCTACATTACGTGTGGCGAAAGATTCGTAGACCGGATCTACAAGGTCACGGCTGCCGACATCATTGCTCAGCTCAGTACCGCTATCAGAGGCGACCGTGGTCGGCATCGCAGAAGTCATCGACACCGCGAGAAGGAGAACGGTGAGAAGGCTAGAGAATTTGGCCATTGCGAAAAAGGGAAATAAAATAGCAAAAGTGCTGAAGAAGAAGCGTCGTTGAGGCAGAGAATGTGGAAGTGAAGTGAGAAACTGCATAGAGGCGTTGGCTTTAAATACACGCCCGCAAAGCCCCTGGCAAGTCGTTGCCACTACGAATCGTTTGGGAAAGTACAGGACGATTCTCACCACCTGGAGGATATGGGGCTGCGCGCTGTGGGAGAGCTAGCGGTGTCGAGGAACTCAGGAAGATTCCCATTATAGGTTCAAAGCCACCGCTGGCGCGAATCGAAACACCTCGTTGCGTTGACAGCAGGTTGCCCCGCGCATAACTTGGCCGTCGTAATACACCCGGACGCTTGTTTGCAAGCCGCATGCACCGGGATAAAATGCAATACGTTTGATGTTGAAGGATGTGCCACGCATTCGGAGTAGGAGCGAAAAGCGAATCCGGCCTATTGCCGGGTCCATGAATTTGTTCCGAGGTTTGCATATAGCGCATATAGCGCGATACCGAGAATCCATACGAGAGTCGGAGCATCAGGAACGCATCACAGTGAGCTTGAACGGGAGACTGGGGCTTGGGATGCATCTGTCGCATTTTAACAGTGGCCCGTGTGGCGCGGCAACGCTAGTGGCTTTCTCCTCTTGCTTTCTCGCAGGCATTAGAGAACGTTGCTGCTCACCGTCACGCAATACTATCTAACCCCAAAGTCTTCAGGCCAGTCCAAAATTTACGACCTGAACGTAGACCCTCCAGCGATCACTGTGCCCGCCAGCTCGCAACAACGCAGCAATCATCGCGCCACCGACTAGCTCGCAACGACTCAGCGATCACTCGGTGAACAGCTTTCGTTGACCTTTGTGCCTTTTGCTACAGCCCCTGATATGTTGCTCTCAATACTGTCTTGTTTCGCGTTTGCACACGATCTCGCAGAGTCATAGTTGTTGGAGCTCTAACCAGCAGAAAAGCCGTCCTGTCTTGAGCAGAATAGTTGTAGTTGCTCTCACTCTCGCCCTTATCTGACGCTGGCTTTGCAATATCGGCGATCCAAGGGAGCTGCACTGCACTCAATACATCAACGACTCCGCTTGCGCATTTCCGTGGCGCCCTTGTACCACGCGATTCTGCTCGCTCATTCCCCCGCTGCACCCCCTGTAGCTGCCCAAAACGTATTTGAGCTTTTGTTGTGGGCTATCAAAATTACCGAGCCAGAGATGAGGGTTGCATTCAGCATCCCTAAAGGTCCACAAATGCGCGACCATGTTGCCTCTACGCCCCATCCTTTTACAACAGATCGTGATCAGAAGGCCACCCAATTAATTCGCAGGATGTGCGCGAACTTTTGGCGCAATAGATTGCGCGACGCCGCCCTTCAAGGTCGCGGTTTGAAGCACATCCGCCTCACAAGTGGTTACAGCAAATACGCCAATTGAATTAGTTGCCGCAACTTCGTGGCACATCTCAACTTTTGAGTGGTTGACACGACTTTCAGCCCGATCTGTGGATACATAAATCCCAGTTTGAGGATTTTCTCATGTTTATGATGGCGGACGACTTTTGCCTTACTAGCTCAGCGAGCAGAGGGAACAAAAATAATTAAAATAATGCAATGGTCAAACTTGGCCCTCTCGTGCTCGTTTAAGAATCTCAGCCTCGGACGCAGTACGTTTGGCCGATCTTCAGGTTATTGCAGTTACTGAGGGCCGATGGTGAGCGCCATTAGTGCCTACTCGATCTCCTCATCGTCCTGAAACTCGTCCTCGTCGTCTTGAAACTCGTCGTCGTCATTGTTATCGTTGAGAGACTCGAATTCTTCGACTTCGATGTCCAGCTCGTCTGTATCGCGAGCGACGAGTGCATCCTCCGTGTCTTCGTCGTCATCCTCGTCAACGAGCGCGGTTTCGTCATCATCAAGATCTTCAACATCGAGGTCAAAGTCGATGTCCTCGGTTGCGTCCAACGAATCGTCTTCTACATCGCGTGTAGCGAATGCTTCGTATGCGTGGTCCGCGAGGTCACGGCTGCTGGCATCATTACTCAGCTCAGTGCCGCTGTGAGAGGCGACCATGGTCGGCATCGCAGAAGTTATTGACACAGCGAGAAAGAGAACTGCGAGAAGACCAGATAATTTGGCCATTGCGAAAGAAGAAGAAATTGCGAAAGAGGAAGGAAGTGCCGTTGAGGCAGAGAATGTGAAAGTGAAGTGAGAAACCGCACTTCCAGAAGCGTTGGCTTTAAATGCACGCCCGCAAAGCCCCTTGTAAGTCGTCGCAGCTACGGGTCGCTTGTGAATGAACAAGGACGGTCCTCACGGTCCGGGTGATATCCTTTTTGCGGCAAGAGGATCGCGGGCTGCGTACTGCGGGAAAGCTGGCGGTGTCAAAGAACTCATGAAGGATTTTCCTTCTTGAGAACGAGACACGAGCCTTGCTGCGCTGACAGCAGGTTGGTCTACGCAAAAATTGGACCTCGCAGCAAGTAGGCGCAGCACAATACTACGGCCGGTGTAACCAATTCTAGGACCAAAGCATTGCATAGTCACAACATAAGGTAAGGTGCTCAGCAATGTCTGGATGAAGGCACCAGCACGTGGGCATGTGTATAAGGGCTATCGCATATGTTCGGCCGGTTGGAGTTCTGAGAGCAAAAGCCGCTGCATGCCGGCGGGCAGCCGCACTCTAGCCTCTGCTTTTTGCTGTCGTACGAGCTAGTTTGCGGCGAGAGGACTGCGCTGCCCGTCCTTTTTCCTTTCGGCTGCAGGATGACCGTGGCATCGTTTACAAGGATTACACCTGTCCGGTTTCGTGCATGGAGCAGTTCGGCCGCAAATGCAGCCAACGTCGCAGCAGCAAGCGCGCAACGGGCTCAGAGCCAGAACCATGGTGCATTCAGTCCAGCGATTGCTTTCAGCCCCTCGCCAAAGCCTAAGACGAGCGTGGATGCCCCTGTTCTGCGTATGCTTATGTTTGGAAAGCCGGTGAGCATGCCGTTGTCGTGATGACATTCCTGTGGCTCAGATCTTGCTGGCCATTCTGTTCAGGGATCGGGCAAGGGCACACTATCCAACCGTCTGCTTGGGAAGCACGACCTTGCCTTCCTCTCGGCGGGCGACATTCTGCGCCAAAATATTTCGGAACAGTGCGTCACTTGGACTAGAGGCTGAAACTTTCATGTCGTCATGCTCACTCGGGCTTGGTGTAGAACCGAAGTCGGCCGCATTGCTGAACAAATTGTGGCCGCTGGTGGTATGCCATGTTTTCATCGAAGCAGCTCGTATTTGAACGTCCTCGAGGCCTCCTTCCCGACGATGTCATAACGGAGGTTGTGACTAATAAGCTCAATGCTCCTTCACTGGAACATCGAGTATGCTGCTCACCTTGCACTCACTTACATAACCTCAATCGTTTTCTCAGCCCTGGATCTTAGACGGCTTTCCTAGAACTGTTGGTCAGGGCGAGCTTCTGGACGCATATCTGCGGTGCGTGTCATATTCGCGATGTCTCCTCATTCCCACAATGATTTGAGCAGTAACAAGAACACCCCTTTAACCTTGATTGTGAATCTTAACGTTCCTGATAACATTATTCTCTCGCGCATAGCTGGTAATAACGTTGCACTCCCCGTCTCAGACATGATATTGACTCGGTTTCAGATCGCTGGGTTCACCTCCCATCAGGTCGTGTCTACAATATGAGCTATAATCGTCCAAAAGTCGAAGGCCGGGACGACGTTACGGGAGACCTGCTTTCGAAGCGGCCAGACGACAACCCGGTGCGCTTCGGTGGTGGGTGTCCCACACTTTCATTGACCACCTCAATAGGAGATTTTTGCACGCCGTCTTAAGGCGTTTTATGATCAGACAGCACCGTTGCTAGCGTACTATTCTTCTAGCGCAACACCCACAACTAGAATGGTAACTCTGTCCGGCGAAACAAGCGACGAGATTTGGCCTCAACTAGATGCTGTTGTCCAGCAGACAGTTCGATGGAAGCCGGCACCTGGCAAGGACTCAACACTTGCCGCATCTCCCGCTTCAAAATCCGTTCCAAAAGAACGGCCCGACAAGAAACCACTGCCTTGAAACATTCGAACTTACGGATCTTTTTCTGGAGCACATTCGTTCATTCGTGCGACCACACTTACGACATGTACGATACCGAACATTTTATGACAGTTGTGTTGGAGGAAGCGTTGGGAGTTGATACTCGATTACATTCGTTTCCCAACGAACCTCAGTTCATGCCATCCACCGTCTCCGTCGATCCACATGTCCTGGGAAGCGACACCAAGTATGTCCTTTCTACCGCGGGCAAAACAGAGTTGACCCCGACTTCCACGTGGTGCTTTCACTCTTACGACAATCTCTCCATGCAGGTGCTGACTCCAATCCACCTCGAACATGCCTGATGTCCGTCATTAAAAAATTTGGACGCCCTCAAGCTTGCGATGGTTAGGGTCGAACGTACCTAATGGGCTTTCGAACCCTCCTCGAACCCGGTTTAGACGCACACCAAACGGAGGGCACAAATCCCACGTTGCGCCTTTGCCAGAGGTGATACGCAGACCAAGAAGACGAGTAAGTAAAGAAGTGGTAGGTCCTGTTGACCAGGAATGTGCGAGCGAGGTATACGCTGGGTCGTAGTTGTAGCCAGCTTGGCTGCGGTAGCTGTCGAGCCCGATTAGTAGGCTACACGCTGGGGTCAAGTAGGCTGGAACGTACTAGAGCGAACCGTTCGCCGAAATCCCTTCAGCCAAAGTCGAGCCGCCCATGCCTGGACCATCCAAAAGGTACCCCCACAGCCTGCGGACGAGATCTAAAGCGCGGTCCGGCTCGTCTGCAAGAAAGTGTGCTTCTACCTGATGGAACCATCATTCGTATCAAGAGCGGCAGCTATGAGATTCGACAAACCTCCCACGAGCTCACAAACGGACTGATCGTGTCCGGCAGTTCCGGCGTGACTGGCCCAATTGCGTTCCAATTCTGTAGTAGAGACTGAGATATTGCCTTGCGCTGCTGTAGAGAGGTAGTAAGGTTGAAGTATACTGCCAAAGAGTTCCCGTCTTGAGGGTGTAGTGGCGTCGAGGCGTTGTCTCTATAGAGTCCACTTGGTGCATCCCAGAGTATGTTATGGAAGGCAGCCTTCAGCAACTCCGCTTTCTCATCCCAAAGTTTCGCTAAACCGGAGTCACGGGTAGCTGCGAGATTGCTGAACCGTTTCAGCGCGCCATATGTGATGGCATTCAGTGCTGAGTTGGTCCCTCCACCACCCTGCCGCGCCCAGTCGTTGGGCCAGTTCTGAATCTGAAGGCCATCGTCTCCAATGTTTTCGATGATGTATTCGACAGCTCGAGTCATATTGCGCCAGTGCTAAACGACTGCTGTTGAGTTTGACCAGCTAACCTGCAACAGACAAACCCACCCAGTCGAGCCACGTTTCATTCCCACTGAACAGCGCGTACTCGGCTATGGCGACCATTGACCACGAGTGATAGGTATCGGACTTGCTCCCTGACCTGAAGCTGTTGGTGTCTGGCCCAGCAAACGGAAACATGCCCGTGGTTGCGTTCTGGAAGAAGAACAAGGTCTCCAGAGCGTTGAGCACACAATCGTAGCCGAATTTAGGGCCAAACGCGAGAAATGACGACGGAGCTGAGACGCCCAAGTCCTGCGATATCGCGAATTCAGTGAACATATCCGCCAGATGCCCTCGACGCGCTTTGAGAGAACGCACCCCCGGCCAGACAGCTCGATCGCGCTTTGCACCATCAAGAAGAATAGGACCATCGACACCGAGACTGGCGTTGTAGGCCCAGCCCGGCCGGACTTGCGGCAAGAAACGACCGGTATTGGGTGGAGCTATGTTCGTTTGCACAGTGTAGGCGCCGGCATACCACGCTCGCACAAGCACCTCGTCGTCGGGTGTATAAAAGTAGCCACGATAGGCTAGGCGAGGGTTCTCGACCCCAGGATGAAAGCCCAGAATACATGCCAGATTCGAAATCTTGACGATTCCCTCCTCCTCCAAGTTCTGGCTCGCCGTGATGGTGAGATACCTAAATCCGCCACGAAAGTGTTCGGGCGACGTTGTCCAGAGGTGTGAGCTGTTCAAAGCACTGTCGGGCAGTGACACCTCCAAAGTCTGGTCCCAATCGCTGAGGGGCGAAGCGCCTGTGTCATCGGAACGGTTTCCTATAAAGATGGGAGACTCGGTGTAAGCGAGGTGTATCGGCGTTCTCATGGGCGACTCGATGGTAAAGCGAATGTGACCGGCCACCTCTCGTCCAAAGTCAAAAGTGACCTGACTGGCTCGAGAAAGCATTACATCCAAACCATTGAATGCAACGTGACCAGAGTGCCGAGAGACCGCATCAGGTCTATCGCTTTCATGTCAGAGTTCTCCTTGCCGGCACGTCCTACGAACAGCGTACATCGGGTTGCGGTTCCTTGGAGCAAGAATGAAACTGTGCCAAGGCTCGCTGTCGCTATCAAGAACAGCGGCGAGAGAGTGCTGGATCGCGATAATCAGCAGGACAGTTGCAATGAGTGACACCATTGTGCGAGGAAAGCGGGAGATAGCGTGGTGTGCGCATTTATTGGCATGCTCTCTACGCTCGGACACGTCACTAAGGAAGACAGATTGAGCATATAGAAGTAAGCCTCGTGGGCCTCGTGACCAGCAGTGAAAAAAGCTGGCACCCAAGCTACAGAGAGGACGAACGCATCCGGGCCGTGTGGTTGGGGCAGAGGCAAGAAGCGGAGGCCGTCGCCGCTTGTCTTTGTCCCACACTACGAAGCGTCGAGTACGGAATGCGTCCCCCCAAACGACCTTGCATGTTTTACGACCGGACAGGACATGCGATCAAAGTTCATCCTAACCGAACTTGTTATTTTTTGCACCCGGGTGAGGAAGGATTTGAGGCTTCACACGACTATTGGGACCCACGTCCAAATGAACGCGGACGCCGGCCAAGCTCGCGTGACCGCGGTGAAGGTTCGTCTCGCACCACCGGCTGGGACGACACGGCGCGCACTTCCAGCTCGCATCGGTCGCCCACGCCGCCGCCGCGTCGCTTATCGCATGAACGAAACCGCGATCGTACCTATGACCGCGACCGCGACCGCGAACGTGACCGTGACCGTGATCGTGACTGGGAGCGAGGACATGAGCGGGACAAAGGTTGGGGTTCGCCTCGACGCCGCACGACTATCCCGAGTGATAGAAGTAGATCACCGGTCCCGCGGACCGCGCCTGCATCTCACTACAAAATACCCGATCCGCCAAAGGCTTCAGTTGCGCCTCAAATACCCCTTGTTCAGCCTTTGACGCGTTCCGCTCAGCCCCAGCCTCCCCCTCCTACTGCACTCCCATCATCGGTCCCAGCAGCTTCATCGACACCTGCTCCTTCTAGTGCTTTCGAGAGAGCCACATCCGCCAAAACAGGAATCTTCGTGCAGTCACCAACAATGGCGGCCGCTAAAGCAGTATCCTCGCCTAACCCCGCAGCCTTCCAGCCCCCTGCGACCAGCACGGCCACGGCTTTGTCCCTCATCGCGCCGCCCAATTCCAGGAAACCACAGAGCACCATGTCCATTATTCAAGGCATTGTCGCACCAGCACCAAATACGTCTCACTCTACTGCATCACCACCACCACCAGCCACGACAACGGCAGCACCAACAGTGCTGCCCATGCCCACTCCACAGGCTCAAACACCTCTTAGTGCCAAGGAGCGCGTCCAACGGTGGCGCCAGCGCGTCGATCTCTTCCACAGTTGCCTGCGAGCTTTGCAAGCGTCGGTGACGGCGTCAACAGATCTTGCCCTCCGCGAAAAGCTACGCGAAAAAGTATCATTTCGTCGCCAGCCTCCCGAAAGGAAGGTGCAGATTGACTTGGAGATCAGCCGCGCTCAAGAGTTTGCTACGCAGCAGGCGGCCATCTACGACGGACTCCTCGCTGAGCTCTCCACCGACGACTTTTGGCCTGTGCCCACCCCTGCTGCTGCAGACGCACCAGAAGGGATCGAAAACACCCGCCAGTTGTACTCCGCTTTGAAGGGACAAGTCTCTGCACTGCTGAAGGAGTTCGTGGCCCTTAGGCAGCATCTTGCGGAAGCTGGAGCCGTAATTCCTGCTATCACTGACACATCATCCATGCACATCGATGAGCCGGAACCGGTCCTTGCGCCCCCAAGCATCGACGCAGACAAGGTCAGCATCCACTTCTCTCTCTCTCTCTCTCTCTCTCCCTCTCTGCATTTGTCGTACTGACAAGGCGCAGATATACAACGATGTAACGAGATCAGTCATCGAGGCGGTTGCACCAGAGATCGCACAGCAATTGCAGCCCGTACAAGCAGCGCTGGAATCGCGAGCGAGCGTCGCCGATCTCGAAGAGTTTGGCAAGAACACAGACACAAGTCTGCTGCAGATCGACACCAAGGTCGATGCGTTGGACAGGCTCATCAGCGAGTCGGTCGACAGCATGCTTGAACTCGGCGAAACCGTCAACAATGTGCTCGTTCCAGGACTTCGACAAATCAACGACGAGTCTCTTCCTGCCATTCAGAAGCAACTGGCAGACGCGATGGCTCTATTCGAGACGAAATTGGACGACAGACTGTCTGCAATGCGCGAAGAAGTGAAGTCGAGTGCGAGTACTCACGATACTCAGTGGCAGCAAGCATTCGAGGTCGAGCGTCAAGCCCGTACCGAGCTGGAGAAAAAGATGAATCAGCAGGCCTTGCAGCTCGCATCGCTTGAAACTGAGGCAGCATCTCTGCGTACTGTCGGGGCAGACAATCAAACGTTGCGAGGAGAGCTTCAGCGACTCGCAACGGAGAACACTGGCATGACCAAAATGATGATGAAGTTCACCAGTGTCATTGACGCAGTAAGCAAGTTTTTGACTGTATCATGGCCGTATTCTCACCCAGTGATTACAGATGGAGCGCAAACTGAACGAACAGGAACGCAAGAATGTTGACCAAGAACGCAAGCAAAACGAGCAAAATCAAGCGATCGCCGCTCTCCAGCGCGAGAACGCAGTTTTGCGGGCTACTTCGGCGTTCTCGATCGCTGACCATCTCGAGGAGGCCAAGAACGAGATCCTCGAGGCCGTTCGCAAAGACCTGGCCCCTGTTGTCAATGCATCCGTAGCCCGTATCGACGACCACATCGATAACATGGACAAGGAGATCACGTCCAAGCTGGTTGGTCACATGAGGAACGTGTTGACCCTCGCCGCACAGCAGACGAAAGCGGTGCGTTCGTCGTTGCTCTCACAGATTTGTAAACTGACGGTCATTACATGTAGATCGAGTCGCTCAGGACGCAAAAGGGCGCAGCGGCACCCCCTTCGTGATCCACGGTCTTCATTTCTTATCATCCGCCTCTTTTCTCGCACCCGTTTTGTAATGTAACAACAGTGTACTTGTTACTAGATGCCATGCATGCTTGCACCCTGCGCTAACCGTAATCACATAACTAGTGCATTCTCCAACATCTAAGTGAGGCAAATAATAGCAAACGGTGTTCGAGTCATCTAATTGAAATGAAACGTATCCTCCTCGAGCAGCGCTCAATCGCTATCCGTGTCCTCCGGTTTGGGCCCGCCGTGAATGAGCCAGTCGAGCTTGCGTTTCCGCCTACGCTCTTCCTGTACCTTCATCTGGTTGCGCGTGAGCTTCTTCTTCTTCTTCACGGGCGGCGCATTGGGGTCTGAACCAGCTGCAGGCTGATCCTCAGTGCCGCTACCAGCAGGAGTTCCCGCCTTCGACCCCAGCGGCGACGGGACTGCGGACGCTAGGGGTGTACCCCTCGGCGTTGCCCTCAGCGAGCCAGCCTTCGAGTCTGCAAACGCGTCATCCACGATAGCCGCTTTGCCCTTGTGAGTGATGCGGCCGCCTTCAAGACTCCAAATCTCAGGACCTGCACAGGACGTCAGTACCTGAAGTGAAGCCACCGGTTGACTAACAAAGGGCGGAAACAAACTCCTGCGTGGGGAGTCAGACCAAATCGAGCTGACACTGGCTGGTTGTACATACCTCGTTATGAGAGATGATGATCACGGCACCACCCCAGTCCCTGATGGCCACTGCTAAGCCTCCAAGAGCGTCGCGATCCAAGAAGTTGGTAGGCTCGTCTGATTATGTCATGAGGACGTTGCAAAACAAAAGGCGCGGAAAGCTCACCGAGCACCAAAATCTGCGGCTTGTTCCAGAGGCAGGCGGCAATAACAACCTTGACCTTCTGGCCACCGCTGAGGCTACCAAGTTCGTTGTACTGGGCTATGTCACCGTTGAGCCCGACTTCTTCGAGGTGTTTGCGAACGAAATCCGAGCGCGTATCGCGCGTTGCGGCACCTGGGTTGCCGTCAGTACTGAATGACATAGGGGCAGTACCAACTGTACCTTCTCTGGAGGATTCGAGGTCGTCGAATTGTCGAACCATTTTGACAAACCCGCGTTCGAGCAAGTCCTCTCGTGCCATCCATGTGTTCCACTTGTGGTCAAGTCCACGCCACTTGATCTCATATTGGAGGCTCTTCTTGAGTTTTTGCCGGCCCATGATCATCTAACCGTGACGGCAGTGAGCTGGTTGTTTTGGCGTCGGATATACACGTACCTCGATCTTGCGCTTCTCGCCAGTCTTGCCCACGATCGGGGTGTCCAGCAGGGCCTTGTCCTCATCGGTGAGAACACGCGTGGTTTTCTCTAGTTCCTCGCGATCGTGCCCGTCCTGGAAACGCCATTGTATATACTGGATGGCAGTCTTCTCGAGATGACGCTCTGGAGAGGTGTTAGATTGAAGGAGAAAATGTGTTGCCAACATACCAATGTGATGAGTGGCGTGTTGAGAGACGTATCCGACACGGAGGGACGGGTGCTTGTACACAGTCCCTTGCTGTGGCTCGGCTTCGCCCTGATTGCTATGAGTAAAATCAAGACACGATCAAAAGTGACGGACCGTAAGCAGCTTGATAAGAGTCGACTTGCCGGCACCATTTGGACCTGTAATGCCCACACGGCTGGAAGCGGTCACACTTAGCAAAATGCTTTGTAGACATGTGAGCAATACTAACCTCGACAAACTTAGCGCGATTGTTGCATTGTATAAGCTTGGATCCTTTCTTCCGGGGTAGGTATAGGTGCAGTTGGTCATTTTCATGATCTGCGAAACTCATGAGGGTGCTGATCGAGGAATAGGGGACAAACTTACAGCACGAGTGTTTGAACGAACGCCCATAAGAGAGCCGGGAGGGGGGAACGAGAATTTGATCGTGCTGGCTGACAGCGTATAGTATGACTGCGCGCTGGGAACTTGTTTAACGAATTCCGATAGTGCTCCAGGATAGTAGACAATCTGCGCATGATCAGCAATGGTCATCATGTCGCGGTGTATTCACCTTCTTTTCCTCGTAGTGAATGATGTCCGTTGTGACATTATCCAAAAAGCTGTGTGAATATATAAGCAAGCTGTACACGATAATATGTAGGCCTAACCCTGAGTCATGGCTGACAATCAAGCAGGTGATGTGCTTTTGAGACGTCAGGTACTGTTCGAGCCACGCAACAGAGGCTCGATCCAACTTCACGAAATTAGTCGAGCGAATCACCAATCAATGTAAGAACGCACGTGATTCGTAGGCTCGTCTATGGCCAAAGTAAGCAGAGATTATAGCAATAGCCGAAGACGTACCGAGAAGCAGAAGATCTGCTTTGTACAGCATTGCACGCGCAAGTTCCAATTTCATCTTCCATCCGCCTGAAAGGCTGCCGACGCTTTGGGACTGGCGCTCCTCATCAAATCCGACATCTTTCAGCTGCTGGGCGATTTGAGCCTTTGGAGTGGACGCAAGGTGCTTGTCTAACAAACGGGTCATTGTTAACCGTTAGACTAAGGGTGATTAGAAAGCAAAATACCAGAGGCGATGAAGTCTATGCAAGACAGTGAGGTGTCTTCTCCTTGCAGAGCATGCTCAACCATGATCGCACGAAGAACATCTTGCGGGGGGAAGTTTTCGACCTGAGGACATCAGCTAAAGGCAGACAACAATGTATATGCGCACACCTTGCCGTCGCGAATGCTTTTGAGCAGTGTCGATTTGCCTGCATTTAGAGCTCAGCGATTTTAAGCCTCGGAAGAGTGGCCAGCACGTGCTGACCTGAACCATTCGCGGCACAGATGCCGTAACGGTGGCCGCGAACAAGGCGGAGAGTTGTGTGTGACAGCAGCAAGAGCGCGCCGTATGCAAGGCTGAACAAGATGTCACAAATGATTTCTTCTCCAGACTCCGTGGTTGTCTTCTTGACCGCTTGTTGTGCCTAAGAGCCGGTCAGAAGCTGTAACGACTGTGATCCAGAAACTGATATACCTTGTCCAGGCTCCAGAAGTGAGTGCGCGCTTTCTCTGCAAATTCCCGACCTTCCTGCGAACCAGCTCCTGGCTTTATCCACCTGTTCTAAGGCGTCAGTGATCCGGAATGGCTAATACTAAATGAGCTCACAGGCCAATAAAAGCTCCCACACATCTCAGCCATTTGCCTTCATTCTGGAACTGACGCCGTTGAACCAAAACCGCCGTCAGTGATGACACAAATTGCAGCGTCTCCTTGAGCAAAGGGTGGAACGGTTCGGGGGCCGTCCCAGGCGTATTGGGAGACGCCACGGTAAGGTCTGGCGGGAGCAGAGATAGCAGAATCTCGGAAGTTGATGTTGAGTCAAGAGGAGGAGTCGCAATGGGTGTATAATCCTTGGATGCTCCCGCCCCAAGCAGGGTTTTGTGGGCCGAGGCTGCAAATGCGCGCACCTGAATAAAGATGTCAACTCGGAGTCGAGTGATAGTCGCATGTATTGACGAACCTCAGGAAAGCTGGCGGTGGTCATGATCTTTTCCACGCCGTCTACCAGGCCGCTGAGATACTTGGCTGCTACCGCAGGGTCTCTCACGAGTTTGACGACATTTTCTGTGATGACGACCGTCCTTCGCTGGGTCTCGAGGCTACGTTCGTTCAGACCGCGAGTGAGCAGAGGGACAAGGATAGCAAGAGACGGTGATGTAACCTCCGCCACGAAGGTGGTGTTAGAGAGTGCTTTGATGGTGTTTGGCACCTGAAGTCACAATGAGAAAAGCCAGAGGTTTACCGCACAGACGAACCTCAGCTGGAGATGCCATTGCTGAGATCAACAACGGGATGTGTGGACGCAGATCAGGGTTGGGCAGAGTCGAGCAGAGAGCAGTGGCAGTCTTTGCTGCTGCTGTTGCAACCTGGGGTACAGTTTAGCGGCGGGAGCAAATAATTGCTGGATACTGACCTCTTTTTTTGTGTCGTGCATGACAACCTCGACGAGCGGCAGTAATACGCCGAGCATGTTGGCAATTTCCTCCCTTTCCTCCTCGCCTTTACCTTCAACCAAAATGGACATGGCCTTCAGACAGCCGACCTTCCCCATCCATTTGGAAGTGGCCTTGAGGTTGGTACTGAGAACTTGCACGACAACTTCAATGGCCTCGACAGGGGTGAGGCTGATGAGTGCTTTGATCGCGGCATTGGCAGCGGTCCGGACGACCTCGCCCTTGTCAGACAAAAGCTCGACAAGATCAGGTAGGGATGGAAGTATGAGAGGAAGTGCCGCTGGTCCAAGTCCCTGACACAGCGCCTTCAGGCCGATCGCAGCGCCTTCGCGCGCGAAACCAGATTTTTTGTCCTACAGCAAGATAAGCCCGAATACGACAGAAACTACAGAATAGAAGCAGACCGTAGCATATTCATGAAACGTATCGAGCACGCGCTCTTCTCTGCAGATAACATGTGAGCAGAAGCATCTCGATATGGTGGCGATGGACGAACCGAAGTGTAGCGAGCCCGTGCGTCCGAACCGCCTGCGCAATCGCATCGGCCGCGGCAATGGCCTCGGGAGCGGTTGGCGCGCTCTTGAGGCCGTCGAGGAGGGCGGGAAATGAAACTTTGCCGCTGCTCATCGTCGATGCAAAAAGAAAAGGAAAGAGAAAGCCGGTTCAGCGCCACCGGGCGATGCCGGAGAAACGTGCCTACCGTGCCGGAGAAGCGTGGGCAGCCAACGTGCCGGGATGGTAGGACAAGTGTGATATAGATTTTATGCACGCCACTGATTTGCTGCGACTCGGTGCGCGCGAACCGCTCGCCACCTATTATTGCTGCACTGTAGCTGTAAAAATTGCACCCAACGGGACTCGAACCCGCGACAAATTGCATTTAGTTTCCCGCATAAGTACAACACTCTACCAACTGAGTTATGGGTGCATGGCTCGCGCATTAACCCTTGGGCTAAGTTGCTGCCGTCAGACGGGAAGTTCCGTAACGTACTCATAGATCTGCATTGCGTGTTGACGAATCGAGAAAGGGGTCAGCTTCTCCCTTCTCCTCTTGCTCTTGTCCGACCGTCCGAGCTCCCATGGAACCACTCCACAAACTCGAGGAACTGCTCTCAAGCATTAAAGAGTCGGATCTAAGGCTAAGGTCTGTAGCAGCACGGCTGGATGCTCTGGACGACCTATCGCTGTACCGGGATGAGTTCGTGTTACCTACCCATCGCGCAGTCGAGGCGTCCCTATGCACGGAGCGAGGTCAGCACTAGAATTTGAACTTGATAATGAGCAACTTGACATCTGGTTTGCAGCGGACGAGCCATGCACTTACCTCTGCGGGAATTCCTTGGGATGCATGCCCAAGCGGTCTCAAGCCTTGATCCAAGAGGAGCTTACTGTCTGGGCATCCCAGTGCGACGCCTTCCTTTCAACTATGCAGAGACTTTCCTGCTGATGAAAATGTCTTGGAAGAGCTGTAGATGGTCATTTTAAACACCCGAAGGGCAGGAACTGGATGACAGCCGCGGACCTTACCCACCCCGCGCTCGCTCAATTGGTCGGTGCGTACACCCACAATTCAAGCTTCGGGCAGCCATTCAGCCTGTTGTAGGGGCACAGGAAGACGAGGTCGTTTGCATGGGCACGCTGACGGCCAACCTGCACCTCCTCATGAACACTTTCTACCAGCCAACTACGACAAGATACAGAATTCTCTGCGAAGACCGACCGTTTCCGTCTGATCAGGTTTGTTATAAACACGCCTATCAGCACATTCTCACCCCGTGTCTTGGCGCAGTATGCGTTTGCATCGCAAGTAACCATGCATGGGTTCAATGCTGATGATGCTGTCGTTGGTCTCGCTCCTCGTGCTGGAGAATACTATCTTCGACATGAGGATATTCTAGCCAAGATAACAGAGCTCGGAGAGTCACTGGCTCTCGTTCTTTTTCCTGGTGTTCAATTCTATACCGGACAAGCGTTCAAGATCGCAGAAATAACGCAAGCTGCGCATGATCAGGTGAGTTCTCTTATGCAGCGGCTTTGATATCGTCGCCGAACTCAAGCTCGTTAGGGTGCTATATGCGGGTGGGATTTGGCACACGGTGTCGGCAACGTCGAACTCGAAGTGCACTCTTGGAATGTAGATTTCGCCGTCTGGTGCTCTTACAAATACTTGAACGCCGGACCGGGGGCTATCGCTGGGCTTTTCGTCCACCAAATGTGGGAGAAAAGCCACCAGCCAAGGTACTTGAGCAGAAGCACCCGAAGTCACAGAGGCTAACCAGTTGTCGTAGACATGCAGGCTGGTGGGGACATGAGCTCGCAACACGATTCCATATGCCCAAGCTCTTCAAACCGATACCAGGCGCGCAAGGTCTTCAGCAGTCAAACCCCAACGTTTTCTCAATTGCGGCCTTGCTTGGCAGCTTGCAGGTATTCTCGTCCGCTGGTGGCATGAAACCTATCCGTGCAAAAGCACGCGCATTGACGGGCTATCTTGACCGTCTTCTGCGACAATCGCCGTACTTTGTCGAACCTTCGAAGGCATCGTCGTACTCAGAGGATGGGACACCGATGTTTACTGTGATAACTCCGCAAAGCGTCGATGAGCTTGGCAGCCAGTTGTCGTTGTTGATTTTGCCTTCAGCGAGGGCGAGGGACGGCCTCATGGAGCAGATCTTCGCACAACTACTGGCGCGCGGTGTTGTGGGCGACGAGAGACGGCCTGACGTTATTCGTCTTGCTCCTGTCGCTCTTTACAACAGGTTCGAGGACTGTAGGGCGGCGGCGGCGGCATTGGACGAGGCATTCAGTGCAGTAGCGTCCGACAAGAAGTAAATTGTGTAGTAGCTAAGACTATGAGGCTGCAGAGACCGAAGTGAAGACTCGTCGCGGATGCTCCAGATATGTTGCAGAAAAGATCTTCGGGCGCTTACTCATCGCAAGTTTCCCTTTTCCCTGTTCAAGTACATTCTGATGGGTAGACGCGCTCGCAACAAGCAAGGCGCTCCTACCGCCTTCGTGGCAGCTCCTGGAGTCAAGCCTGGTGCGGCTGCAGGCAAAAAACGCAAGGCAGAGGACGAGGCAGGACGTCCGGCCGCAAAGAAACAAAAAGCCACAGTGAAAGGCACGCCCGCTGTAAAAGCCTCATCAGCGGCCAAGGGTAGACGCAAGGGAGCTCCCAAAGGCTCTGATGCGACGGATGACGACGACGAAGACGATGAGCTCTTGCCAGACGCGGACGAGATGTGGTCAGACGAAATCGGCGATGAGTGCGTTCACTCTGCTCAGCGCGAGAACTTGTGTGCTGATCGAGCTCCAGCGACGACTTGCTCAAGGCACGTTGAGCTAACTTCTCAGGCCTTTACAACACTAATCGCCGCTACAGAATGGCCCCCAGCAGCAGTTCGACTGGTCGGACGAGGACGATCCAGGCATGAGCGGACCTGGCTCCGGCGACAACGATTCGTCGGACGACAATGGCGATGAAGACGAGGACGAGGATGGGCCGGTTACCATGTCTAATATGGAGCGCAAGTCGCGCGCACTCGATCGCAAATCCGCGCGCGAGGCGGAACTCGACATGGCAGAGCTGCAGGCCGCTGCAGAAGCCGAGGAGTCTGACGATGACGGACTTGCGGACGCCGTAGACGACATGAACGAGGACTTTGAGCCCTTCACGCTGCCCACCATGGCCGAGCTGGCTGCGACCGATGCGCGGACGGAGGACCCGCAGGTCGTGTATGCGCGCCTGCGCAGCTGTGCTGCCGTGCTCGCAAACTTCAAGCGTCGCGCTGAACCAGGGCGCGCGCGAGCAGAATACATTGCCTGCATGGTGCGCGATGTCTGTAGCTACTACGGCTACAACGATTTTCTCGCCGACAAGCTATTCCATCTCTTCCCGATTGCCGAGGCGCTGGAATTCTTCGAGGCCAACGAAACGCCACGACCTGTTACACTCCGCACGAACAGCCTGCGAACACGGAGAAGAGACCTCGCCAGCGCTCTTATCGCTCGCGGCGTCAATCTCGAGCCGATCGGCAAGTGGACCAACGTCGGTCTGCAGGTGTTCGATGCCAATGTCCCGCTCGGCGCGACACCCGAGTATCTCGCAGGCCACTATATGCTCCAGGCTGCGAGCTCGTTTCTTCCCGTCATTGCCTTGGATCCTAAACCGAACGAACGCGTTCTCGACATGGCCAGCGCGCCAGGCGGCAAGACGACGCACATGGCCGCCCTCATGCAAAACACAGGCCTTGTCTTTGCCAATGACGCCAACAAAGCACGCACGAAGAGCTTGACGGCCAACGTGCATCGTCTCGGCTGTAAGAACGGTCAGCCTTTTCACGACCCCTGGTTGTCTGCTGTGATTACTGACTTTGCACCAAGTCGTTGTTTGTAACTACGACGGTCGCGAGTTTCCCAAGGTTATGGGAGGGTTTGACCGCGTCTTGCTCGACGCGCCCTGCAGCGGTACGGGTGTCATTGCGAAGGATGCCAGCGTCAAAGTCAACAAGGTACGATCCGTTGCCAAAAGTTTATCTCGTCTACTTACATCTTCCTGCAGTCTGAACGCGATTTCACGCTGCTGTCTCATCTGCAGAAGCAGCTAATTCTTTGTGCCATCGACAGCGTCGACGGTCATAGCAAGACAGGCGGCTACGTCGTGTATTCGACCTGTTCTGTGACCGTGGATGAGAACGAAGCTGTCGTTGACTACGCCCTCAAGAAGCGGCCAAACGTCAAGCTGCTCGACACTGGTCTGGAGTTTGGCGTCCCTGGGTTCACTCGCTATCGCGGCAAGGTATGTTTTGAATGCACTGTGGCGTAGCGTTCTTTTGGTTTTGGTCTCAACGCCGGCACGCGCGCACAGGCCTTCCACGACACCGTCAAGCTTACGAGGAGATTCTACCCGCATGTTCACAACATGGACGGGTTCTTTGTTGCAAAGTTCAAGGTGTCCCCGCGAGCGAAGAACCAAGGCAAGTCGGAAGAGTCGGACGAGAAGTCGAGTAAAGTCAAATCTGCCACCCATGGCGGACAAAATGGCACGGACGGCAACGCGGAGCAAACAGGGTTTGACGACAAAGCCGATGAGGCGCTTATAGAAGGTTTGTCACGTTTTCCACACTGGGCCGAGGTGGAAACTGACAACATACACAGAGGGGCTGAAGAAAGCGCAAAAGGCCAAGGGCTTCAAGGTCCTCCCCAAAGCTACAGAACAGTCTCCTGCGAAACTCGCCAAAGAGAAGAAGACGAAGCTGCAAAAGACAGAATAGACTGTCATCCGCGGAACCTCCACTACAATCCAGGTTATATCAAGGACTACGAATACTACAATCCAGGTTATATCAATCCGGTGGATAAGTCATTGCGCGTGTAAATGGGCCTTGGGGCATGGACTCAAAGTTCGTCTGATGTCTGGAAGCCGGTTCGGCCGCGCAGTTGTTGAATTTCTTGTTTCGCCTCTACGAGTTCCCGCTTGGTGTCCTCGAGCTCGCGCTCAAGCTCACTGATTTCGCCCTGGCTGAGCTTGCTCACACCAACTGCCACTCCGGTGAATCCTGCAAGTCGCACCGTGAGCCTGAATTTAGCGTGCGAACTTGATGAAATGTAATCTGCGGTGCACGCACCTCCCGCCAGTCTGACGATTCGCCAAAGACGGAATATGATGACAAGGCCTGCGACTTCCTTGGCTGGTCCAGAAAGTGCCTGCGTGTGCCAGTCAGCGAGCTGGACGGTGCTACTGATACCGCGCGATGGCCACGCACAAGCTCAAACACAGCCGTGACGATTAGGACGGTCGCGTCTATAAAGTGCAGCGGTTGGGAGATAGGGCTGTAAAACTTCCAGCCGAATGCATACGTCTCGAGCGGGATTTCGAGAAGAAATGCGACGGTGATCACGGTGCTCATGGTCGAGAGCGCGTTCAGCCAAGCTGGATCTCCCGTCTCGGGCTCGCCGGGTTTGGGGCACCGGTTCAGCAGGAGCGTGTAGGCGAGGTCGGTGACGACGATGCCTATGTCTATGCAGACGAGAGTGAGAATGAAAAGATGTGTTGCGCGCGATTCGAGTGCGCGCGCGAGCGGTGAATCGTGAGCATACGATAGTTCGTCATCAGACACGACCACCACGGTCTGCGCTTCAACATCACCATTCTGCCGTGCGTCAGACGAAGGGAGAAGCGGGTCGCGGTCTGACATGGAGGAGAGAGAGAGAGGAGAGGAACAAAAGGAGAGGAACGCTTTAGGAGTCCGCCGGCGCGTGTTGTCCTCCTTCTGCAGAAGCGATGCCAGTGTCGTCCTGTGATACATGTTCTCAGGCCGTGTAATCTTCAGAGCCGTCGCTCAATTGGCTATCATTAGTTAGCAGGCATATGCACGCTACAGTTTTGTCCGGGCCGCAGCAGCACCCTCAGACCGCACCAATATTTCAGCCAGAGAATCCTGGATATCAGCAATATCCTGTCAGGATGCATGCATGCATGAGGCACGCTGAGTATTCGGTCGTCGTAGAGATGGATTGAAACTAGGGGATGATTTCTTGAGACGTTGCATGGCTAACGACCAACGATCTGCCCTCAGGTGCCGTGAGCGGTGCTGGGGAGGGGGGTTTGGTTCAGTGATAGCCGCGCTACCGGTCGGGGTTGGTCGGTCTACCTCTTGCACCGCGCAGGCGTCGCGAACCGCCGAGACTTGAATGGCGCACTGGGAGCCTGAACGTGTCAAAGTGAGAACACGTGCATGAGCACCCGTTTCCAGGGCTGACCATGCACGTGCAGTCCCAATTACGGGCGGCTGCGGGGAGCCTGGGTGGCCTTCTTGCGACGCGTGACACCGGCTCACGCGAGACACGGGGGCAGATTGTTTCGCTGCTATTGCAAAACGACGTCGACAATGCACGAATCCAGACGCGACGGGCCATGCACGACGACGGCGTGGCAGACGTATACGAGCTCCTCGAGTCCTACTGCGGCGGCCTCCTCGACCGCCTCGGCGAGCTTACTGCTACCCGACTCACCCCAGACTCACCCATCTACGAGAGTGTCTGCGCAATCATATACTCAGCTCCACGCACAGACTGTGTTGGTATGTATCTTATTTGCCTACTGCTGTGCTTGCATGTGTTTACCACGACCGCGCAGAACTTCGCGCACTGCGAGACAACCTGCTGCAGCACTACGGGGCCAGTTTCGCGGTCGCAATAGCAGACCAGCCTCACACATGCGTGCCCGACTCGGTGCGTGTTCCGCATGCCTGCTCGCGTGTCTTAACGACATTGCATAGATCGTGCGCGCACTCGAAGACCGCATCCCTACCCGCCAAGAAATCGACGATTACCTTGCACGCATCGCCCTTGCCAGTGGTCTCGACTGGCACCCTCCACTGTCTTCACGCGAAAAGTCTGTCCTGTCTATGTCCACTCCAAACACAGTGCGCTCATGCGGCGCGGCATCCGTCTCACAGACTCATGTGGCTTGCTTCGCTCTTCGACGAGGCCTCGCCTCATATCATTAATGTTCCCATCCTCAGACGCGTCAGCGCCCAAGGCACGAATCAGTTGTACCACCACCCACAAGCTACCTGACTGACGCTGTGTAGGTCTCGTTGATGACCCCCCTTGGGTGCGGCCGCTCGCTTGGCGACTGATGCTCAACACCCTCCCCGCCGACCGCACTCTTTGGACAGAGCACAACACGCAGAAACGCGATGAATACTACGTGCGTCTCATCGATATAGACAAGCTTACTTTGCTGACAAGTTCCGCTTCTAGGATCTTGCGCGACGGCTGCTCACGCGTCTGCAAACACTGCCTGCTCCTGCTAGTCCGCTGTCCACTGAAGATGTTGCCCTACTCAGCATTTCACGCGCACTTCCAGGGCTCCTACCTGCACCCTTATCTCATCCCATCGTATCTCCGCTTAACCCTTTTGACTCGAGCGCGCCAGAGGAAACGCGTATTACGACCCGTGACGAGGTCGACCGCCGCGCCTGGATGATTGCCAACCGTCACCTGATCTCACGACCACAACCTCCCGCCATCCAGGTCAACGGAGACGACAAGGAAATCCCGCTGATCTCCTTGACAGCTCCACCGTCGAGCACGAGTGAAGCATCGCCGTCGACACCGCTCCTCCGGCTCATGTACATCTACACGTGCCTTCACCCGAGCACACCGCCGAGTCAGCTGCCAAACGTGCTCATCCCGCTGTACACCACGCTTGCGGAGACCACGGACGAGACCGATTTAGCACATGTCGAAGCTGACTCGTTTTGGCTTCTGGAGGAGGTGTCTGCCGAGTTTGGCGACCTCTGGACTGATGAAGGCTGCGACCGCTGGAGGAACACCATTGCAAAGAGGTTAACCTGGGTCGATCCGGATTTGTACGCCGCTCTCGTGAGTGACGAGCCGTTGAGCTTGTCAGTGCAGCAGCGCTGAAGCGGTTGTAGGAACTCCATGGCCTCAATCCTGCTCTCCCGCATTACACATTGTAAGCAAATTGACTACAAAAATCGCTAAAATCGGTCGTGACCATCCTCTTGCAGCCGATGGCTTACACCAATCCTGGCGAGCACTCTCAGCTTGCCGGCCATCCGACAGGTCTGGGACTCTTTGTTCAGTTTCCCCATGACGCAGGCTGGAGTGATGCCCAAAATTGACTTCCTTGCGGATATCTGCACGAGCATGCTTGTGAAGCAGCGCACTCGGATTCTCAAGTATGTTTTCAAGCTTGATAATTGTCTTTCGACTTGCATGCTGACGCATCCCAGACTGTGTCCTCCAGGAGTTCCCAACGCTCCGGATCCCGAGGGAATGATGCAGGTCATTCAACTCCTCCAGGCATATCCCGTAGAGCAGACCGGTGTGGACAACATTCTCGACTTCGCATTGCACATCACCATGCGCCGGAATGCTCAGATGTACACTGGACCATCAGGCGTGAGCGTCCCCAAACCCACCATGGCACAGACACTTCGCGATACGGTATGGCGTCTAGGAGGCTCGGTCACGAGCAGCGGAACGGCCACGCCAACTGATTATGCGACCGAATCAGAGGACGACGAGCCAATGCCTCCACCGGAGCATCATCGAAATGGATCCACAAGCTCGACAGGCAGCCTCGGCAGCAGACTGAAGGAATCGGTTCTGAAGAGCCTGAACACTGGCCCGTTGACACCAGTACCGGAGATTTCGCAGGACGATGCGGACCAAACACCATCGGCGACAACATTCAGCCTCAGCTCGTCTATGTGGAAGAGCCTGACCGGTAGCGCGAGGACACCTACCGCGCCAGCGTCGAACGCATCTGAGACCAGCGCTTCCGAGGTGCCGTCCCGTCTATCCTCGGACTCGTCAGCAACTACGGTTTCATCGTTTTGGTCGTATGCAGAGAAGCTGCGCGACTCGGATGCAGCAGCGTCACTCGCAAAAGTCGGCACTAACTGGCGCATCAAGGCTGTCGATGCGATCTCGTCACGAACGGCCAGGCCATTGAAGGATACCCTGCCGGATGGCCATGGGCGGGCAATGTCTCATGGAAGTTGGGGCAGAGCCGACGGCTACGGTTACGACCGCGAGGACCAGCAACGCAACTCGTATCCCCAAGGCCGCGAACGCGACTACGGCTACGGCGGTGGAGATTACGTCCCGCCACCGCGACCCAAGTTCTTTAGCCCGAGCGTCACGCCGCCCGGGGCGACAAGTCCGAGTATGATGAGCCCGCGGACGGACGGGGGAGGAGAACTACCGTCGCCGGACACACAGAGCCGCAGCGCGAGCATCCAGGCGGCATTGAGTGCGCTCACGGGTGCTGCTGGCGCGATGGTCACGCCGAAAGCGAAGAAGAAGACGGGTCCGCGTCCGCTGCTGCTCAACAGTTCTGTGCTCATCACACCGGCGACTGGCAGCGCTAAACCTTACAGCCGGGATCGCAGCCCTGCACCCGGCCAGAGCGGGGATCGATGGTCGCATGTGCGACGAGGAAGCGACGGTCTTGTCAGCATGCCGAGAGGGAGCCGGTCGAGCATGGGGTCGAGCGTCGCCAGTCCCATCATGCCCGTCAGGACAACGTCTCCGGGGCCCATGGAGTCTGATGGTGGGAGGAGGGTGCCGCTGAACCGCGGGCGACGGATGCGCGGGTCTGTGGCGGCGTCGGAATCGGATGCCGAGTCGAGCTTTGCCGGGTGGACGAACTTGCGCGGGTCGGGCACCAACACGGGCACCCAGAGCCAGCGGTCGAGCGTTCACGATGGGCTGCAACTGTACGACGGGAACAGCCAGGCGCCTTCGCAGTCGCAGTCGGACGCGTCGCCTCCGCGGCTGCCGCGGTCGGCCAAAGGCTGGGAGATGGTCAGTCCGCCGGACAACTCGCCGCCGTCGACGTCAGAGCCGTCGCCGCAGCAAGCGACGCCGGCCTCTGCGTTGTCTCTCAACGGGCCCGTCACGGTGCCGCCGCATCTGACCATGTCTGCGCCGTCGCCCATCTCGCCTGGGTTGGCGCAGAGCGAACGTGCGGCGACACTGCCCACTCATGTCGGCGTGACGCTCACGGACAAGCCGGTGCCTCGACCGATGTCGTTGGTCGAGGACGACACGGTGCACGCCGAGCCAGACACGCTGAGCGACGCTGGAAGTGGGCGTACGCCGAGCGTCCGACGCAGCGCCGCAGTGCCGTCGCGCAAGCGCACATCTGAAGAACTGACGCAGCGGGCAGGGACGATGCCGGAATCCGGGTCGAGCATTAAAGTTGCGACGGTGCCGCAGGTGCGGCGGAAAAAGTACCTATCGCACAAGGCGACGCCGTCGATGCAGCACGTCGGTGTGAGCGAGGACGGCGTGCTCGACCCTGCGGCTGGTGGGATCGCGCGTAGTGGGCATGTGCGTAAGGGCTCGACGATGTCGCTCGTGAGCTCACAGCGGCGGCACGCGCGCAACGACTCGAACGCGACGGCACGCAAGAGCAGCCTAACGTCGCCTCAGTCTGCATCAGGCACTGAGACGTCGTCGCCCGCTACTGCCGGTGCTGAGGCGGACGTTGAGGATGTGTACGACGTGTACGGTGATATCATGCTCGCTTACGAGGGCAAAGACTAATGTATTGTGGCGTCGAGCCTCTGGGTGGAGGAGCGCGCTCTTAGGATTTTTGGCCGCATTGGACTCCCCACTCGCCTCTCATCATCGGTTCATCCCCACTTTCGCGATATTTAAGGATACTACACATGGCTGGGACATTTATGTTGTGGCTCGAGCAATCTATTGCATGTGCATGCTTGTCAGTTTAGATGGCTATGAATGACACGATGACATTCTAGAAGGACAGGAAACGGCGGCAGCGTGTTCTGCGCCAGCACACGACTGATGTGAGAGAGGGGTAACAGTGCGTGGGTAGATCTAGCTAGCGCACCTTAAACACCAAATGGATGACAGACCTTGGTGCGGCACCGGGGACGTGATGGTCGTACTGCTCTGCGAGGACAGAGAGATAGTAGCGGACGTTCCACCGATGAAGTGCCTCGTGGATGACGAGGTCCTTGAGGGCGTGGCGAGGGACGAAGAGGCGTTCTGTGTGCAACGGGAGGATGCGGCGATGAAAACGGAGCCCGCGGCGGACCTCGAGCTGGATGCCTAGTGGTGGCAGGGCGAGGATCGACTCTAAGGGCCAAGGGGAAGGATCAGAAGGTGGACGAGCAGACAGGGCACATGGACAGAAGCGGGAAGCACCATCCAGGACGCGTGTTGAGGCGCATGTAAGGCAGAATATTGCTGCAAGTGCGAGGAGGACACGTGTGGACGAGGGCAGCTGCGCGGACAGAGCGGAGTCGAATGAGATTGGGCCACAGCAAGGAGCAGGCAGCACAGAGCACGGACAGAGTCAACGGTGGTCGTGATGGCAACGAATGCAGCAGTTGCGGCGAGGGCTGGCCAGAGCATGTCGAGGAACGGTGAGGGAGCAGGAGCGACGGTGAAACGGGCCATTGGAGACAGAATGGGAGAGGGAGGCCAAGAAGCGGTGCTACGGCTGCAGATCACCCGAGTACAAATACGGTGGGTCCGGGGGCCACGCAAGGTCTCTCCTGCTTTCCTTGCCCTCCCGCCGTCACTTGCTCCACCCGACATCGCTCACCACCGTCCCCACCCTCAACTACACACCCCGAAGCAACTCATCTGCTATGCCTGCCAAGCGTCGCTGCCAGTTCACTGCCTCTGAGCAATGCAACCAGGCCGCATTGCGCATCGTCGGCACCTGCACCCACTGCCAGCAACACTTTTGCGGCGGCGTGAGTCCTCTTGTACTTGTGCTATATTGTGCTGACCATTTACTCCTGCAGCATCGTACGTTCTAGCTTTGATTGTGCATGTGCTTACGCGTCCCACATACTGACTCACCTGATTACAGGACTGCCAGAGCAGCACACGTGCCACAAGCTTGAGGACTGTCGCCAGGAGGCATTCAGCCGCAACAAGGCTCGTCTCGAGGCCGAGCGCACCGTTGCGTCCAAGATGACCACCACCTGAGCTGCTGCCCACCGTAGCGCCCACCGCAGCTCACACGAGCTCCCGCTCCGCCAACACACACACACACACTTACGCCCCCCCAGCCCACGTCACCCTCACGCATACTATATTGTTTCACTGCATGGACACCCACCGCTCGTATTACTATATACTCATTTTCTCAACTCTTTCGCTTGCCGCGCTATCGCGGCCCCGCGTGGCAATTCCCCACAGGCGCACCCTCCGCGTGGCCCACTACACGCGCGCGTGCGGCCCATTGTGCCATATCTCCAGTACTGCATCCTGCTTTATCTCTCTACCTCTCACCTGTGTTCCAACCGTACTCGTAGCTGTAGATTCTTGCGCTTGTCGTTAATCTCGTGTCTGTCTCCAGACCGTTGCATGTCCCCGTTTGTTGCAATCACACCACGTCTCAGCACTTCATATGTCCGAAATGCTACCGCTGCCGAATCCGTCCGAATCCGAATTAGGCCGTCCGGCAGCCCGAGAGAATCTTCCGACTAATCTGCGTGCGCGTGTTTGAGCAGTTGTTTGAGCCAGTGCGCAAGAGCGGAATATGCGGAAGGCAACGGCTCCAGAACTGCCCCGCAACTTGTCCTTAGTTTTTTTTCGTGTCGTCGAATTTCTCGCACGATGGCTGGTCAGCATTGTCCGCGTTCGATGGCCGCGTAACCCTCATTCTCGTGTGTCCAGACACGCAGATATGGCAGACCGTTCCCCTGGCGCCGCCGGATGCGTGCGTCGCTGTTTCGACGCCTGTCGCTCGCCGCACTGATACGCTTCCTCGCTCACACGCAGCATCTTCAAGATCACAGGTACGCGCGACTCTGCATCCCGCCAGCACCTCTCCGGTTAGCTAACCGACGATGCACTCGCAGCTGGCTACAAGGCCGACACCGACCCGAAGAAAGTGAACCTGGGCGTAGGTGCATATCGGGACAACAACGGCAAGCCGTGGGTGCTGCCCGTCGTCAAGAAGGTCAGAATATGCGCTCTCGCCGTTCCGATGCTGCTGCTGACACGGTGCGATGTGGGTGATAGGCGACCGAGCGGCTGCTCAACGACTCGACGCTCGATCACGAGTACCTGCCCATCACTGGCCTTCCCGAGTTCATCACCGCGGCGGCCAAGCTGATTATTGGCGCAGATGCGGCCGCCATCAAGGAAGGCCGCGTCGCGAGGTGGGTGTGGCCGTGATTATGCGCGCAGTTTCATCCGTGCTCACCCGAATGCGCGGGTCTGGATCACAGCGCACAAACCATCTCGGGCACAGGCGCGAACCATCTCGGCGCGCTTTTCCTGTCTAGATTCTACCAGTTCAACGGGGACAAGCGGATCTACCTTAGCGATCCGACCTGGGGTGCGTATGACTACATGCCGTGGCTGTAGCGAGGCATTACATGCTAACTCAAGGGTCTGGTGCGCGACACAGCCAACCATCATGCCATCTTCCGTAACGTCGGCATCGAGCCCGTCAACTACAAGTACTACGACCCACGCACCGTTGGTCTCGACTTCGAAGGCTTCCTCGACGCGCTCAACTCTGCCCCGGAGCGCAGCGTCTTCCTCCTGCACGCCTGCGCCCACAACCCCACAGGCGTAGACCCCACAACCGAGCAGTGGACCGCCATTGCTGACGTGATGCTGCAACGGGGCCACTACGCGTTCTTCGACTGCGCATACCAGGGCTTCGCATCGGGCGACCTCGACCGCGACGCGGGCGCGGTGCGGTACTTTGAGACGCGCCAGATCCCGATGATGGTGTGCCAGAGCTTCGCGAAGAACGCGGGTCTGTACGGCGAGCGCATCGGCGCGCTGCACCTCGTCGCAGAGAGCGCAGACGCCGGCGCGCGCGTGCGCAGCCAGATGAGCGTGCTGCAGCGTAGCGAGATCAGCAACCCGCCGGCGCACGGTGCGCGGTTGATGGCGCTCATTATGAACGAGTCGGCGCTGTTTGAGGAGTGGAAGCGCGATATCGCGACGATGGCGTTGCGGATTATCGATATGCGCGAGCAGCTGTTCAAGATCTTGAGCGAGGAGCTGAAGACGCCCGGTACATGGGACCATATCGTCAAGCAGATTGGAATGTTCAGGTGGGTGTCGTGTGGTGTCTGTGTATATGTGCTGACTTGGCCTGGTGGGCAGCTTCACGGGTTTGAATGCGAGCCAGAGCCAGACGATGACGGACAAGTATCACATCTATCTGACTACGAACGGCCGCATCTCGATGGCGGGTTTGAACACCAACAATGTGCGGTACGTGGCCGAGTGCATCGACAAGGTCGTGCGCGGGGAGGCCAAGTTGTAAAACCTGGAGAAGATTCCGGCGTCCTACCGCACCCGGGGATCGGAGATCGATCTTGTGTTCACCTCTGCATCTGCTTGTACTTGATTTGCGCCCCGAAATGATCATTATGACCACTCCTCCGCCGCATTTGTGGGCATCCCGGGTTGTAATGTGGGAAAGCGGGGAGAGTGCGAATTGAGACAAGGAAGCGTAACGCGGGGGAGTCGGACTTGATGACGAGAATTGCGAGCTTCAACTCTCTGTCTCTCCCGCTCTCGGACTGTATTGAGCACGCGTGCTGCCGGTGGCGATCTGCCGCGACGACCGTGTTCAACGACGACCACGCACGACTAGCCACGCTACTGGAGAGATGGCAGCAGCAGCAGCGGCGACTGCTCCTGTGTCTGCTTCAGGGATACCTGCAGTGACGGGCGGTGGGACGTTGACCGCGTTGGCGAACCCTCTCGCGCCATCGACGGCGCCAGCACGGACGCCGTCCCCGGCTGTACCATTCCAGACCACGAACACGCGTGTAGATGACACGCATAGAGACGAGGATGCGGAGGCGGAGTACGAGAGCGACGACATGTCTTCACGCGACAGTGCGCCGCACCTCAAGTTGACAATCCCGGCCGAGGGCCGCGCGCCGCCATCGCCAGTTGACTCGCCGCCAGATGAGACGCCAGACCCGGCCCTCGAGCTGTGTCTCGACAACGCGCTAACGGTCGTAGAGCGCATCTGGCTGTTCGCGCAGAGCAACAACCAGTTCCACAAGTCCGTCCATCTGCCCGATATCTCGACTACAACGCTACTGACCACTGCGCGCGCAGACTCTACGTCGGCCAGGCCATGCCCCAGCTGCTTGACGAGCTTCTGCTCGAGGCATCGGTCCACGAAGCCGTCACATACATCCTGCCGCTCTTGTTTACCCTCACACAGGACTCAGGTGCGTCCCCTTGTCGTCATCGCACCCGAGCCCGAGCCGCTTACCCACCACGCGCCGTAGAGCCCGTGCGCGAGGCGTTCGTGCCCGCCGTTGCAGACGTCATCTGGTGGTTCTTTGCTGTGCGTTTCATCTACTAGCGACAAGCCTCTGCCCGCAATTTTTTTGCCCCGCTCCATCTCAAGACGCCGCGCTGACTAGTGCTACAGCGTTGTAATGTGCTCGACGATGAAGTCGTGCCAGAAGACGATTTTGACCCGCCTGTCATCAGCGTCGCGACATTCACCGCGACGCTCGGCCAGCTGCTACTAAATCCACACACGACCGTAGGTCAGCAAGCTCGTCTTCAGGTTGTGACGCTGCTCGACCGCGTACGGGACCCAGAAGGATGGCCGGCTGCGGATCCCCGCTGTCTGACGCAAGGGGAGCGCGCATGCATTGAGGGCGAACTCATCTACAACGTGATCATTGCCATCGGGCAGCTCGACACCCTCACACCGGGCATGCTAGGTACGGAAATGGCTGCGGAAGACCAGTACGACGTCGAATCGCCCCAGACGATGCAGACGGACGCGCCGTCGCAAGAGGCGACAAGTTCCGGTGCTGCCGACATCCAGACACCAGCCGCGGCAGGCATGAATATATCGCATCATGATGGTCCCAGCCCGTCTCGGCCGATATCCGCGGGCCAGAGTGTCGCACCCAGCCTCGCGGAAGCACCCTCGACATCAGCGCAATCTCGGGCTGATGAACGCAGCGAGGATTCGCGAGGCCAGCGCATGGACACGCAGGCGAAGCAGGCTCCTCCGCCCACCGCGCCGCCGCATGAGCAGGCCTTAGGGCGGGATGGCGCCACTTTGATTGCAGCATCGCCGTCTGGGCCTGCATCGGGATCCGGATCGGGTGAGGATAAGTGGATGGTTGGCGCTGGCAGCGCGCGAGACGCCACAGCAGCCGGTGCTGCCCTCCAGCCCTCGCAGCATGCCACTGCCGTGAAGTCCTCAACACCGACGTCCACCGCATCTGCAAGCTCGCCGCTGTCAAACCACGTGTCGGAGTCGCCGAGAATATCGAGCGATGCGTCAACGCCACGCCGTTCTGATGATACCCCGCCCGACCCTCAGCTCAAGCGGCCAATAGAGCCCGTCAGACCTGTTGTTGTCATTCCTCAGTCCTCGCCTGCAAATGCCGTTGTCCCCGCACAACCGGAGCAGCCACGATCCCTACCTATTGCCGCGCCACCACCAGCTTCCTCCGCCGCCACTTCGTCACGAAGCTCCCCCACGCCAGTGTCATTGTTTTCGGATGTTTCGACGTCGACCCATCCAACTGACTCAGATGGACCTGCTCAGTTACCTGCGGATGAAGCGGCCCTGGCTACACCCAAACCTACTGCGAGACCTGATGTGGCATCTTCACGGGCACACGAGGGTTTGCACTTTGGGGATCTTTTTCCTAAGCAAGGACAAGGATTGTTTTCGGAGCGACCAACTACGCCTGAAGCCGAGCCTGAACCAGCCGTCACAACAGATGCCACCTCTTCTCCCTCGCAATCCCCTCTTAGACGCGAACGACCACCGCATATGGATATGCAAGGCTTGAACCCGTTTAACGCCACAACCAAAGGAGACGAGACTCCACCACCACCACCCGCATCCGCAGCGGTCGTCGACCAGATGACTGTAACGGATGCGCAAGCCTCTTCGCGCTTCGCGCCGCCTGGAAACATCTCACTGCCACCGGCAAACGCATTCCAGCACAGTGCGGCGGCCGAGGGCGAGACGTCGCGACCGCCGTCGCCGGCAGGTGCGGCCAACGCCAAGGCCTTGCAGACGGCGTTGGGCCCGGGCACGCCGTTCCCGACGGGCGACGAGAGTAACGACCCAATGGCTTTATATGGCGCCTTGCCGAACGATGAGTCGCAGGACATCAGGTCGAGGCAGGAGGTGGCTAATACGAATGATGAGCTGGCGTTTGGGCGCATGGCTAGTATGGCGCTTATCGCGACTGTGACCTCGAAATGTGTGTCTGCATTTGTGTCTATGTTGATGCTTTCTGCTTGCTCACGTTCTGTTTGTAGGTCAAAAACCGTTCAGCGACGTTGTTCTTCAAGCCTTTGTCCAGCAGGTAGAGTGTTTGCAAGACGACAGTGAGCACTGGGTTCGTAGAGAGGCATCGCTCGCACTGGGTGCGTTGGCAAAAGTCGTGTCTGTGGAAATCTTGGTCAACACTCTCGTTAGTTCATCTCCTACATTCGACTGCCATATGATTGACAGCGCACAGCTACCACTTTTCGAGCATTGGATGCAGGACCAAGCCCATCAAGTTCGCCAGACGGCAGTTTTTGCGCTCCCGAACATTATAGAACGGTTGTCATTGGCGCAGCGCGCTGACCTCACGGTCAGGATGCTCCGGCTGCACGGGAAAGACGAGCACCAAGCGGTCCGATCGTCCATGATGGAGATCATGGGTGAAATCATCGTCAAATTCAAGGACGACGCGCCAGGACCGCCAAAAGAGGCGCTTGAGCTTTTCTTTGGCGACGCGTCTCTGTATGAGAAGCAGCCAGAGCTTCCTCCGCTGCTCGATGAGAACGCGTACTGGATGCCGCGGCAGCGCCCTGTCCAGAGTCGCGACCCGTCGCGAGAGCTGACACTGGCGTTCAACTTCCCGGCTGTCGTGCTTACTTTGGGACCTGCACGCTGGCCCGAGCTGCGTGGGTACTTTGATTATCTCGTGCAGTGTGACGCAATCTTCAAGGTTCGACGAACGGTCGCAGCCAGCATCGGCGAGATCGCCAAAATCATCGGAGAGGTGCACACACGCGCAGATCTGCTGGACGTGTTCAAGGCGTTTTTGCGAGACGAGGCCGACGACATCAGACTCAAAGCCGTGACTGCACTGCCCGCGTTTATGACGGGCTTGGCGGTAGAGGATCGCGAGGATATGGCAGGGCTGTTGGACGACATTTGGGTTGATCGCTTGAAAGGGTGGCGGGAGCGGGAGCAGTTGGCTGGCGAGCTGCAGGAACTTGTGCCTCTGGTTGGTCAGCGAAGAGAGGTTCTGAACGTGCTCATCGTAAGAGCGTTGCGCGACCCCGTCTGCGCTGTACGAGACGCCGCCATCACTGCGGTATGCACTTGTGACTCTTCAACAACGATGATCCTCTGGCTGATGCGACTCTTTCGCAGGTGCCGCATTGCTATGCGAACTGGCGGGAAGGCCAACCAGCTCTTCGTCGATCGTTACTTGAGCTTGCGCAGAGCGGATCATATCGGGACCGTCATACGTGAGTATATCTGCTGTGGGTGCGCGTCTCATCTTTGCTGAACTGGTCCATGGATTAGTTTCGCTCTGTGCTACCGCTCCGTCGCGATGCATCCTGCATGTAGCGACGTGGTCGCCGATTTGGAGTGGTGGAATGCATGCGCAAGACTAGCGAACGACCCCATTCTTGATGTCAGGATAGGCGTGTCTAGAACTGTCGGCACTCTTTGTGGTGAGGAAGGACTCGTGACAACGTCGAATTCTCGCTGAATCGGACTTGACAGAAAACTACTTCGCAGATGCGGACCGTCGACCGCCTTACGTTACCGCACTTCTTCAGCACATCGTGGGCGATAATAACGCGGTCGTGCAATCATTTGTGCGGGCACTGGTTAAAGTCGGGTCGGTCGCGAGACGAGGTCCTCGAAGAACACCTTCACTCTTTTCCCACTTCCACGATCCCCACCAGTCGTCACGTCCCCAGATACATCCCAAGTAAACCTTCTGAACTCGTCGTCGAGCGCTCTCGTTGACGGGCTGGAGTTGTCACCCAACGGCCAGCATGTTGCCGCCGAAGACGAGCGGGCTCTTGACGATGAGCCTTTGGAGGACGTTGAAAATCTCAGCGACGAGAGCTTTGGGAATATCGCGACGCCAGACGACTCGTCTGCGGGGCCTCCTTGGGCGAGTTTGTATCGCATAACCACTACCTGACCTCTTGTACCACATACATTCACGGACTTGTACTGTGTCCGTGGATCCTCTCTCAACTGCACCTACTCCACTGCACGGCAATATACATCACGCAAGCATATTTGCCTTCAACTTGCACAAAGGCAGAGTTTATTGTGTTTGTTGTTAGGCTAGCCACCCGACCTGTTGTAAATCGTGCGGTTATGTCCGAGCCCGATAGCAGGTTGCCATCTCTTCTCTTTGGGTCCTCTTCAGGTGGTTCTCGCCCAGGCCCTCTTCGCGATCTCGCACTCCTCCCCCTCAACTAATAAGCCCCCTACTCTTGGCTGGACTGGTTCCGCTTCTTCAACCTCACGCACCATGCACGCAACAATTGTCTTTCGCTACATCTCGTTCGGTGAGTCGCACTAGTCTCGCTCCGATCGCGTTCTCAACAGACTCTTCAGCCGTCTTCTCCACTTGCTCTCTCCTCGTCTTTGCGCTCGCCGCTGCCAGCTTGGCGCAGACCAAGTCCTTCAGCGGTTCCTCGTCGATCGTTCACGCCGACACCTTCCTCCTTGTCGAATCATTCCTTGGCCTCATCACGGTCCTCACAGTGTGAGTAACCACTCAGAAGTTTGGGAGCTGTGCTCATCGCTGCCTTAGTGTGCCCATCGAGCGCCTGAGGCTCTCGGCGAAGGTCTGGGTAGAAGGTTAGGCTGTGATCCTTTCTTGGCTATAGCGTAGATCTGACAGGGTTCGATAGTTGCATGGGTCTCCACCCTGTGCCTCATCAACTTGAGTACGTTAATTTGGTACCTTTAGTCCCTCCTGTTCTCATGTTGATCGCCTTTCAGTTGCCGCTGCGACCATGACTGCCGTTGGCATCCAGGAGATTTGCTCCACATCCTGTGCGTTGACAGTTACTTTTTTTTTTGCGCTGAGCTGAGCATCTCTCTAGGGCTCGCCATTCTCCCCTCTAGCGCTTGTTCGATAGCTGGCGCCCTGCAGGCCTTCCAATGGCTTGCCGGATTTGCGCGTGCGTAACTGCGAACAAGCAGCTTCCAACAATGACTGAATATTTTCACAGTCCTCTTCTACCTCGTCGTACTGGTCATCTCCCTACGACTACATGCCGGCGCCTCTAACGTCTGGCAGAAGAGGATCCTTGAGATCAACTGGTCCTCGCAGACGCAGACAAAAACGATCGAAGACGTCCTCCCTTCATACCACGAGAAGCAAATCCCCGTGTATACCGTTGGTGTTCGTCCCTCGTCCATGTCGGAGAAGGCCACTGTCATCGGGTCTCCCGCCACGGACAAATTGTCTGCTCAACGCACACTGCCATCGGTGCACAAGCGGGCATCGGACATTATCAACACTCCGGTGTCTCATCACGACACCCCTCCACTTTACCCTGGATTTTTGACGTCCACCCAGACTCGGGCTGCTGCGCAGCAGACGACACCAACCGCTCAGTCGGCTGGCCTTGTCTCCATTTCTGATGCATCTTCTCCTCGCAGTGGCAGGTCTAGCCCCGATAGTGAGGCATCATCAACCGCCTTTTCTCCGATGTCCTCCCCTTCATCGTCGACTGCCGACTTGAAGACAGGGTCGCTCCCAACCAGCGGCTCGTCTAGCCCAAGGACGAAGCGGCGCCCACCTCCGCTGAACCTTGCGGGACTGTCGGCATTCAACACTACGAGCAAAGCAAAGCGGCAAGACCGCGCTTAACGAAGTTCACGTTCTTTCATCTGCACTGGTGCAGTCTCGCCATTGGACTTTGGCCCCTTACCATCACGACCCTTGCATCTCACACACACTGTACACGCTACCCAAGCATTCACGATCTTTGCAAAACTACCCCTGCGGATGACTGGTATCATACCCACACCCCACACGTTTTTTCAGCTAGTGTAACGATACCGCTCGTTCGGAATACACGTGTTTCTCTTTGGAACATTCCCTGACATGCGTGCACAAGCTGAGTTCTGTGACAGAAGCCTAAGTACAACAACAACCACACGGCTCGGACCGGTCAGTACCCTCGGGCACAATGGGAATTGCCTGTTTGATTTCCTCTGGCCACGATGCTTCGCCGGCTGATCAGCGCGTGGTTGTACTCGCTTCGCCCTGAAGCACCGTGGAGGATGATATAAAGTGGCCAACCTCTTTGCTGCAATTGTCCTGACCTTACTTCGTTCCCCTCTTCCTCACTCTTTGGGTCTCGTTCTGTCTGTCTGTCTCTGATACGTTATAATTGCGCTTTGAAAGCATCATGAGCACTTTCACGTCGTTCCGCACGGTCATGCTTTGTACGTGCTCTTACCTCAGTAAAATATTTGGAGATCGCTGACCTTTCTTTGACTTGAATAGTCGTCTTCTTGATCCTCCACGCTTTGGTTCTGGTAGTTGCTGCCGCAGCGCTCAGCGACGCCGTACGACTTGCAAGTATCGGTGCGCCGTCTGCCTCCCCTATTTTTCTTCTCCGCGGCTGATCTTTGGGACAGTTCCTGCCGGCCTCGTGTTGACAATTGTTGGATCGACCCTCACGTTGCTGTTTGTCTCGACGTGCGTTGTACTTTTTCGTCTTCGCGGCAACCGCCCCTGACCGATCGGTCATACAGGACCCTCGCCGGCCTTTGGTTCCAGCACCCCGTTCTGTTTTTCCTATCGCGCGCATGGCTCGAATGCGTCTGGCTTGGGGTGCTCAGTGTTGTACATTTCGGCACGTGTCCGCTCCGCCCTAGGGGTCCAGCCTCGCTGACACATTCACCACAGTCACATCCATTGTGCTCACCACGAGCAAGTGGTCTATCAATTGTCATGGCACGCAGGACGGTGCAGAGCCTGAGAGTTATCTTTCTAGCACGATCGCGAACCCGTCTTGCCAGCAACACCCGACCATGCTGGGAATCTCCTGGATTGCGACTGTTATCAGTACGTCAGAAGGCAAGATCTTCTTCATCCGGCTCTCACTGACATCTTTACAGTGCTCACTTGGGCTGTTGTGATGATTGGCTTCGTTTTCGCCCATGCCTGGGGCAACGCCGATGTCTGGTTCCGCGATATGCGCAGCGTTCAGCCGCTCGCCGATGACGAAGAGAAGCAGGGCAATAAGGAGAAGAAGATCCCCATCATCCGGGTTCACAACGACGGCCTCTGGGACGATGTCGACGACATGGATGAGCCTCGGACTGCTCCCATCGTGCCCGGACTTACGTCGCGTTTCTCCCTCAGCATGGTTGGAGGACCGCGCGAGACCACCTGGACTGTTCGCCCTCTGTGGGCTCGTCGTGCCGCCTCAAAGCGCGGCGTTACACCTGCCTTCCCGCGCGTTCCGATTCACCCAAAGGTACCGACCCCAGTTTTCGACATGCAGAAGTCGCTTCCGCCTACTCCAACCTTCGCTCGCCCTTGGGCACCAGAACCTCCCACGACGCCTTCTCTCGCCTATCTCTCGATCGCGGTTCCTCGGCCTACTGTCTCCTGCATGGTGGCCGCCGTAGACAAGGAAGTCGTCAAGACCCATCGCTTGGCCACACAACGCGCTCTCGAAGGACGAGCAGTAGCTTCACCACCGGTCTCGTTGCTCTCGAGTGCCTCTTGGGACCTTCGCTTCCTCCAGCCTCAAATCGAAATCGAATCCCCCTGCGCTGAGGAGCATAGCCCACCAGCTTACGTCCTTCCCCCCCTTCCCGAGTCCTTCTCTCAGTCGTACGACGACAAAAAGCTTGGCCTGCTTTCTGTGCCCGAGCCTCGCTTTAGCTTCCTTGCCAGACCTTATAACGCCGATTCCATACTCGAGCACGGACTCGGTTACGATGCCCCTTCGGTTTACTCGCAGTGGTCCATTACTTCACGATCTCGCACGCATTAGAGCGCTGGTTTGTGCGCTGGCTTTACTTCATGATCTCGCACGCATTAATGCGCTGGTTTGTGCGCTGGGCTTTTAACGTTGTGTCATGACCTGTGGTCAATTTGTTTCTCTACTCTCACTCACTCACTCACTGTAGCACTAGCTTGCTTGTCTCTTCTCTTGTCTTGGCCACTCATGCCGTTCATTCTGTGCCATTCATTCTGTCCCTGTAGCCCTCACTGGCTGGCTGGTGTCTAGTACATCTGACCTTCGAACTAATTCCTCATCACTCGCTGTAACGAATACAACTCTGACCAACACTTGTGTTGGTTTTTACCGGATTTCTGCTCGTCTTGTGAGAACTGCCCGGTGTACTGAGGGATCTGGAGACGCCAGATCACACAAAACTCATTCCTCAGCACTCTCTATTAAGCAGGGTATCTATGATGTACACAGATTGGTTGTCCGTTATTGGTTTCTGGCTATTAGATCAGTCGGGTTCATCAAATTGTCCATGAGGTCTTTCGGTGGAGCGCAGCCACGCCGGAAGATTAGAGGTGTGTATCGTTTGGGCCCTTGGCGGTGTTCGTCTAGTAACGCGCGGTGTCCTTCTCGTCGTAGCTGCGTCTGAAGATAACGTCAGTGCGGGACAAGGACATGGAAGACGACATACCGAGAGCGGATGACGCGAACGCAACCGAGGCACGACATGACAGACATTATCAAAAGCAAAATCATGGCGGACAAGGTCATCCAGGTCGCGTTGCCAATCTGTATGCGCAGGTGAGAAGCCGAACATGGCTGCAGTATTGATCAAAACCTACATCGACCGAGACAAATCTGTCGCCAAGGCTGGTGCGCAGGATTCGCCTTGTGATGCTTGCAAATGCGATGTCGAAAGCGAACGCAATCAGAGCGAAAATGAACGCGAGCGTTGAGAACACGATGGTGGCAGCTGTGGCAGCGCGCGACATGCGCAGGAGGGCCCAGAGCGAGGTCAAGAGAGCGACGAATGAGAGCACTGCGGCTGTTCACGGAACGCCGTTCAGTCACTCTACCGCAGCAAGCAACCGATAGTACCCACCAACAAGATGCGTGGACAGGCCGAAAGTCACCGTGCTCGAGATGTCGTCGTCAAGTTTACCGATGCCACTGCAGAGTGTGATCAGAGGCAGTGAACCGGCGAGGTGGCGCGGGACCAATCAGGGTGACGTACAGCCGGGAGAGCACCGTGCTGTCGAACGTGTAACCCATTTTCTTCTGTGAAAGTACAATGAGGTCCGGCGGAGAAAAGCAGCAGGCGGAGAAAAAGACCAACCTGGGAACATTCTGCCGGCTCGTCGTGGTCCAAAAGGCCGCCGGCGAGCTCACTAGATCAGCAGGAAGAACAAGTGATAAGCTAACGCGAACGAGGGCTGATGCGAGAGACTTACGCATGAATTGCTGATACGCAGTACCCATATGCGCCAAAGCGGACCGACGTTGACGCCTCAGCTAGGTTGAACCGACCGCCAATCGAGACATTAGCGTTGACGCCAGCGATCCATATGGACTTTGTGATTGGCGTTGATACGGTCGCGAGCAGGAGGAGGATCCATGAGATAAAAGCGAGCAGGGGTACGGGAACGTAGAAGATAGTCGTAAAGTGCATGGTCGTCGTTGGGTCGTGAGAGGCAGAGAGAGGAGGTGGAGAGCCAACAGCACCCGCGCACACATTGTTCTTCTTGTAGCGAGTGTCATCATTGAGCTCCGCGTGTTTGCACCCACCCGCCCGCGCGCCGGCTTCTCTTCTTTGTGATCGCAAATTTTCACCACCGAACAGGATTATCTATGAATATTTTCTAGCTCATTTTTCGGATCATAATAAATTGGGGTTAGTGGTTTCGAGGGGTACACTAGGCCATCTGGGTCTCATGCTTCGATCAAAAGAACTGAATGCATGACTCCCAGGCTCAGGCTTCAAAAGGCCCGAAGCCGGCAAACTCCGCTCATTCGCCCTTTTGCACCTCTCTCTGTGTTGCAACTTCCACTCGTTTTCAGTCCCTTCCTCCACCGTCTCACCCCGCTCTCCTCGCTCCTATAATGTCCGCTGACGAGGCCAAGCCCGCTGCTGCCGTTGAGGCCACTCCCGTTGCTCCCATCGAGGCACCTGCTGCCGTCGCTGAGCCCATTCCCGCTGCTGCCGAGCCCACCAAGGAGGAGGTCAAGGAGGTAGCTGCCCCCGTGAGTCCTCGTCCCATGGGTCTATGCCTATCCAGCGCCCTGTACTGATGGTCGTGTGATAAGGAGGCAAGACCGAGGAGGTTAAGCCTGCCGTACGTGTCTACCACACTCTATCGCCTCGCTCAGACACTTATTATTGCTGCAGGTACCCGCTTGAGACCGCCGCCCCCGCCGTGGAGACCAAGGAGGAGAGCAAGACGACTGAGGTGTGTATCCGTTGTCTGCTTTGGTTGTCGTACCTGCCAATCAACCCGTCCTGGCTTCGCTTCCCTCCGAATTCTAAACGTCCTGATGCTGATGCGCGCCTCCGACTCGGTCCTCGCAACAGACACCTGCCGTAGCCGCAGAAGCCTCCAAGGACGACGCAAAGGCCGAAGAGCCTGCTGCCGCCGCCGCCGCCACTGACGCCGTAAGTATTTGTCCTTTCCTTTTCATTTACCTCAACCTGAACCCGATTTTCTTGTGCTCTCAGGCTGCGACCACCACCACCACGACTACCACGACGGAGAAGAAGCCTGGCTTCTTCGCTAAGATCTTCGGCAAGAACAAGGACAAGACTGAGAAGAAGGTCAAGGACGTCAAGGAGAAAGACACCAAGAAGGATGCCGCCGCCACTGAGGTCAGTATGTGTTTCATCACCCATCGCCGGCTCGAAACTAGTGCTTGTGCTAATCCACTCTCACAGGCTCCTGCCGCTGAGGCCGCCGCTGCTCCCGTCGAGGCTGAGGCTGCTGCTCCGACCACCGAAGCCACTGAGGCCCCCAAGGTCGAGGAGGTTGCCAAGACGGAGGAGGTTGCACCCGCTGTCGTAGAGGCTCCGAAGGTCGATGAGCCTGCGCCAATCGCTGAGGTTACCGCTGAGCCGTGAGTAACATCCCTGATATGGATGGATATGGCCACAGACTTACCGATCGTCCATGCAGTGCCACTATCGAGTCAGCCCCTGCTGACCCTGCCGCCACTGAGAAGAAGGAGGAGGTCAGTCTCGTTGCCCGCTATGATTCGAATGAGCCGGAATGCTGAGATGGTTGCAGAAGTCAAAGCCGGCTACTCCCAAGGTCGGCCGCCGCCTCTCCGCGCGTGTCGAAGGCTTCTTCAAGAAGTCCAAGCCCGCGAACAAGGAGGACTCCAAGGTCGAGGAGGCTGCTGCTCCCGTCAAGGAGGAGGAGGCCAAGACGGAGGATGCTGCCAAGCCTGCAGAGCCCGTGTTGCCCCGCCGCCGCCTCTGAGGCGACCGCCCCCGTTGAGGCTCCTGCTGTCCTGGAGGCTGCTCCCGTCACCGAGGAGAAGAAGGAGGTGCCGACCCCGGTTGCCGCCGCTGCATAGATTGTGGGACGTCGCGTCCTCGTTCCGATTTCCGTTTCTTATTCGTGATTGATGTCTCCCAGCCCGACTCTCATGACGTTACGAACGCACGTACAGCCCCCGATTGATTCTCGCCTGATCACTTTTTGTCGTGCTTGTTGTGTGCTGCTGTCTGCTACCCCGCTTCTCTGTCTCGTCCGGCATGCCCTCCCTCGTCCTCCACACCCGCACGCCTTCTTATTGCCGTTGACACTAATGCGCGCACGACTCGCCCTCAGCCCCTGTTCCGTTTCTTTCGTGTCGATATGCGACTTTCATACATTTGGATTTCTGTCTGGGTTTAAACTCGCGCCGTGAATCTCTTCCTTCTCGGTTACCTGTCTGAAATGCCACCTAAGCCAACTAAGGGCAAGCAAGTCGAGGGCGAGCAGGAAAAGCAGGTGCTGCAGGCACTTGTGCTCGCCGATAGCTTCAACACACGCTTTGGACCTCTTACCGCTGACACCCCGCGAGTCAGCGCCCCGTCAACCGTCCGAGCAATGCATACTGACATGCCACACAGTGCCTGATCCCGGTTTGCAACGAGGTGCTACTAGACTGGACATTTGAGAGTCTCGCGCTGGCAGGGATCGAGGAGATCTTTGTGGTGTGCCGCTCGCACACGGACAAAGTCAAGGCGCACATCAGGTATGTGTGGTGACTCATCGCTCCCACCAGCGCGCGCAAAACTCACGCATGGGCCGGCAGCAAGTCGAAATGGGCGCGCGCAGGCTCGCCAGTCGCGATTACGCCGATTGTGACGCAGGACACGGTGTTCAGCATCGGCGCGGCGCTGCGGGACGTGTATGCGCACCAGGTCATCAAGGGCGACTTTGTACTCATCATGGGCGACGTCGTCAGCAACATCGACATCCGCACAGTCCTCGACGAGCATCGTACCCGCAGAAAAGACAACAAGGACGCAGTTATGACAATCGTTGCGCGCGAGGCTGGCATCGGCCACCGCAGTCGGTGTGTCGCACTGCAGCGTGACTCGTTTAACGCTTACTCGATATACAGGCCGCGCGGGGAGACCTCCGTGTTCGTGCTCGACAGCGCGTCACAGGAGGTACTTCACTACGCACCAGTGCCTGCTGTGCCTGCTGTCCCGCGGCTCAGCATTCCGCGCGAGAAACTGCAGGGTCACTCCAGTGTCGAGATCCGCAACGACCTCATTGACTGCGGCATAGATGTCTGCGCGTTTGAGGTGCGATCGTGTTGTGACTCGCTGGCGAGAGGCGACTCAGACTTGCGTCCACAGGTGCTTTCACTCTTCCAGGACGAGTTTGACTGGCAGGACGTTCGCCTTCACTTCGTGCCCGGCATTCTCACCTCGGAGCTGCATGGCAAGCAAATACACGTCCACGTCGCCAAGCACGGGTATGCTGCGCGTGTCAAGGATACCAAGATGTATGCAAGCGTCAGGTTCGTACAGCCCGATCTTGTCTGTCGGATCGGAACGGTCTGACGCTATCTCTACAGTAAAGACATCCTTGCGCGCTGGGCTTTCCCGCTGAGCCCGGACGAAAATCGGCCTAGTGGAGATCTTTACGAGCATCTGCGCGGTAACCGCTATGTTTCGAGAGACAAGCCGATCTCAATCTCACGGTACGTTCGACTTCAGAACTCCTGCGTTCATATACTGACAAGCCTCCTTCGTTAGATCCTGCCGTTTTGGAAACAACAGCATGATTGGCGGAGGTTCGCGGCTCGAAGATAAGACGGCGGTGGAAGGCTCCGTACTTGGCACAAATTCTGTCATTGGCGCTAGCTCGACAGTCTCCAACAGCTTCCTGTGGAACGACGTCAAGGTCGGACCTGGATGCTCTGTTGAATCATCGATCCTGGCATCCGGTGTGACTTTACTCGAAAACACCCGACTCGGACGCGGATGTCTCGTCGGCGAAGGTGTCGTTCTTGGTCCAAATATTGACTTGCCTGCTTTCAGCCGCATCTCCGGGGAACGTCCAGAGGACGAGGACGATAATGATGAGCTTGTGTCGTCTAATGACAAGACTAAGATTGGGGCCAACGGAGTTGGATGGCTGTGGCCAGTAGACCCGACTGAGTACGATGCAGTAGAAGAGGACGACGACGAAGAGCCGGAGATTGATTTTGAATCTCCTCAAAACCTCAAGTACCTGCGAATAGGTTAGTTCTTGTGATATCCACTTTCTGAACGTTGCTGACAATTGCACAGGCGCAGCCGAGTACGCTGAGGACGACTGTTCCGACCAAGATTCCAACGCAAGTACCTTTTCTTCGCCATCGAGTTCGGTTACGTCGCTCCCCGAGACCGACGCATCTGGCGCTTTCACAACACCTGGTCTCGAAGCTCTCACGAACGCGTCGCGCACGAACGAGTTTGCGAGGGAAGCACGACTTACGCTCGACCGCGCGTATGACGAGGATCATGTCGTTGAGAACCTCGCCATCGAACTCAAGACGATGCGCATGAGCAGCAACGTTCAACACGGACAGGTTCGCGACGTCGTAGTTCGTTTCCTCCTCGACAAGGTCGACATTTCGGGCGACGCGGCGGCGCAGAAAGCGTCCATCGAAAGAATCGTCGGACGATGGGGACCGCTGCTCCCCCAACTTGGCGCGCTCGATGGACAGGAAACGGTGACATTATTGCAAGTACGTCTGTCAACTGTGCAACTGTATCAGAGCGAGGGAACTCATAGCAAGCATAACAGCACCATTGCGCCCGTCCACCGTATGCTGAGCTGTTTGCGCACATCCTGAGTACGTTCTACAAGCACGATGTCATATTTGAGGAGGACGTCGTGGCATGGCACAAGCAACTTGCTTCCCGTGGCGCAGAAGGCTCGGATGAACGACAATGCTGGCAACGAGGGGGGCAATTTGTCAAGTACTTGGCATCACTGGAGTCCGACGACGAGGAAGACGAAGAAGAGGAGGAGGAGGAGGATGAGGATGAGGATGACGACTCGGAGGAAGAGAAGTGACACTTGCCCAGGCTTACCTGTCACATAGAACTATTGAGTGATGGGGTGAATATGCGAGTGTTACATACGCCCAGGCCCTGCAGTCTTCGAGTTTTCTAGGCCATGGAAGCCGAGGCCGTGTCTAGGCAGAACAGTCTGTGGGATAGTACTCGGACGCCAATGCGGCGTCACTGGTCTCCTGCTGCATTCACGAGCTTCTTACTCCCTCGTGGACGAGTTGAATCGCAACTGTTCAGTGGAGAGAGTTTGTTGGTAAAATAATCACCCAGTGTTCCTATCTGGTTTGGACAAATGCATTACTGTGAGGTACGTCTATCGTAAAACCAGGAGCACCTCAGTAGACGGCATCGGATCCCGCCTGCTTCCCATAATGCAGGAGTCCCGCCGATTGCGAGGAGGGCCATTTGTCCTGTACGAGGCATTGCTGGAGTTTGAGAAAGAGATCGGACGAGCACGATGACGAACGAGCAAGTGTCATCGGACTGCCAACTCTCAGGTTTGATGGTGCACAGACTGGGGTCAGGATGGGTGAATTGACCAGCGCACGAAGTAAAAATGCTTGTCAATTAAACCAACGTCCAATGCCGCCCAAGATGAGCACTATTCAAGATGCGTTGAACACGAAAGCTGTATACGAGCCGGCGAACATATCTCACCAGCACCGACGACCGCCTGAGCCCGTTTTGCAAAGATCGACCCAGGAGCAACCCGCGCCTGATAGATTGCATATGCCCCTACACCGAGAGGGCGCCGGTTCCGATGACCCTACAAGGCATACAGTCTTCAAACTCTTTTCCTGGCAGAGGAGGCGGCGGATGAATCTGCTGTTGCGCTGGGTTGGACATGACGTGACCTATGGATTGCTTGCAGTAAATTTGTCTTATGGATGCGCCGAGCCCAAGCTGCGTCAGCGGAGTTCGGCGCGAGGCCTCCGTTCTCGCCCGAGGAACACACGGTTTGAAGTACAAAAGACGTTGATTTCCGTTGAGAAGTGTACATATGGTCGGGTATGAGGAACATATTATAGAGGTGTAGGGTAATAATGTCCAGAACAGCGTGCAGTGAAGCTACATCTCAGAGCGGCGTGTACGTCGTGCAGCAGCAGTCGTGATGTTGCGTGAAGGGCGGCAGCGCCTTGTGTGGCACCGGCTCACTAATACTTCAGGATGATGTAGAGCGCTGGCGGGGAACGTCTCAGCTTGAGGTCGATTATGGAAGGTGTTGCTGCACTCACCATGCAGGATACCTGGGATGTAACCCAGGATTGTCAACAGAATGTTGATGCAGAAGTCTGCATTGCACCCCCGCTCCAAGAACACTCCGACGGGAGGGAGGAAGATCGCAAAGAAGATCTTGATGATGTCGCTGCCTGCAGAGATGGTCAGTTGTGGGCAGGGGAGAGATAAGAGAGAGATGACGCACCAGTGAATGCCATTGTTGATTTGAGGTGAGAAGGTGAGTGAAAGGGGATTCTGGAGCCGCTCTCTGGTTTTATAGTGCGAGGGCGGGAAGGCGTCACGGGTACGACGTCATTTCATGCGTCTGACAATTTTTTGCACCATCACGGGCCGGCACTTGCCACACGGGACGGCTTTGACTCAGACGTCACCGCAAAGTATACATGGCCGCGGCTTCCCACTCAATTGAATACGCCCCAGGCTTGGAGCTGGATCTTCACATTGTGCCTAACAGTGCTGGCCGTCCCCTGATTGTCTTCGTGCATGGTGGAGCCTGGATCGCGTATGTCATTCCCTGACCCTGCACTTCCCGGGACTTTGCGCGCTCATGTGATAATCTTCGGGCATTCCTGCATTTGCACTTGCACAACGTGGTATCGTATATCCGCCGGTGCAGCGATGACAAGTCCAACCACGTCGAGCTCACCACGGCGATTGCAGCGGCTACGGGCTGCGCAGTAGCCGTTCCGCAGTACCGGCATTCTCCGGACCCCCGCAAGTCGCTCCCGGAGGTACATCACCCAAGGCATGCACAGGATGTGCTGCAGGCACTAGAGTTCTTGTATGCGCAGCCGGCATCGGTACCTGTGCTTTCCGGTGCATACAAGCCCAGCCAAATCGTTCTCATTGGACACAGCTGTGGCGCCCATATCTTGGCGTCCATAGTTATGGCCAGTCCCGAGCCGGAATTGTCGCCCTCGGCTGGTCTGTTGTCCGCACTGAACGGCGTCATCTGTTCGGAGGGGATTTTCGACATCGACCTGCTTCTCCGCAGCTTTCCAACGTATGGACCTTGGTTCATTCAAGTCGCATTCGGATCGCGGGAGGACTATGAAAGCGTCTCTACTGCCCGACTCAAAGAAAGAAAGGCAATCCCGTGGCTCTTGGTTCATTCGCGAGGAGACACTCTTGTCGACCTTGCCCAGGCACAAGTGATGCAAGAGTCCCTCATCACGCTGCGAGGTGGAGATTCGACCAAGGTTGAAACCGAGTGGGAGTTCGAGGACGAGCACGACGATGTGCTCAAGAATCCGCAATTTGTTCAAGCGGTCGCATCGTTTGTCAAGCGGTACACGATTTAGTACATGATCCAGAAGAGCTAGGTTGCCGATTTCAATTATGAGCACTTGTCATCTCCCCGATTTCACGAAGAGCCCATACTGATACTCGCGTGTCCTTGCTTCCCGCGGCGAGCCAGTGCGCTCGTCCGACCAGCTCGTCGAGAGTGAGGTCTTCCTCGCTCTCGTCGATGCCCGCGCCTGACTGTAGACGACGTGCAAATGCCAGGCCAAAGCAGCCCTCGCGGTGGTACGCGAGGGTGCCAAGAGGCTTGAACGACTTGGTCGAATACAGACGTATTCTGCCTTGCAGGTGAGCTATACCCGGTCTGAACGTGGCACCGAGTACGCACTTTCCATCCCAGCCCCCGACTGCGCAGACGCGATCATCCGGTCGAATAGCTATAGCTGCGTTTCCGGCCTGCTTGATTGCAAATGTTCGAGCCTCCGGGCCGTCGGTTCCCTGTTGCAATACGATCAGACAACCAAACTTTCGAGGTAGGTAAAATGCTGACTTGCCAGGGGATAGAAACCGATGAGAGGGTCCGCTGAGATCGTCAGTGCAAAGGAGTTGTCTGAAGAGACAGCCATGCCCATGACTATGAGTAGTTCAACTGTCTATTCGCCGGACTCGGCACGCAAGCACATACCAGACTCCACGTGCAATTTCCACTTGAGATGTACAACCCATCCGCGTCCGTGGGCGGTAAATGATCCTTGGGTGGTGTTGCGCCATAGGATTACATTGCCACTCTCGTATCCGGCGAGCAGGTTCAAACTTTGAGGGTCACGGAACAGATGCAGACTCATCAGGATTCCTGCAATGACTTGAGCCTTCCAACTCGATGCAATCGTGATGAGACATACCAGTCTCGCCTCTCGGGTTGTTTTCGCTGTAGTCAGTCGCCGTGGCCCCATCTGGTTTGCCTGCGTGTGCTAAAGCTCAGGTGCTTGCGGCGGTGGCAATTTTGCCGCGAACCGATGGCGCCGTGTAGCCTCTCGAAAGTATTGAGGTCCCAAATATCAGCCTAGAAAATAACATTATCTCAGGATGAGTGACGATATGTGAACGAAATGAACCCACATTGTTAGAATCAACTAGATTGGGCAACGCAATGAGGTCCTTTGTCGAGTCGTCTTGAGCGCGAAGAAGCGAGAATGCACAAAAGTTGAGCGCGTTGACGTCATGCGCGCTAATTTCAACGGGTATGGGCAATGCAGGGTTGGTCGCGCTATCGCCAACTGCAGCGTCTGCGGTGGGCAGCTGCCAGACTCGCAGCTTATTGTCGCGTCCGTGACTGCGACATTTTTTAGCGCTATGCCTGTCAAGCCACACCGCGGCATACGTGATGACAGTGTGGCGCAGTTCTCGCACTGTAAGAACAGAGTCGGTGTGCGCTGGCCACGACGCGATGGGTCGGAGACTGCGTGTGGAGAGGATGGTGACCCGGCCAGCGGTGTCGGCGGAGTACAGACGTTCGTTGTCGTCTGAGAAGGAGAGTGCGCTGATCTGCGCGCTGTGGTTTCGCAAGATGTGGATAGGGGCCGCGACGGAAGGCATGATTAGAACAGGAGACGAGGGATGACACGAGATCGGACTCCGACGACCAAGACCCATCCCGCCGGCAGAGCTAATGGCAGACTCGATTTGCTGATGGTCCAATACGGGGCTTGAAGCTCTAATTGAGATCCTAAGCGGATTCACGCGCGTCACCCTGAAGAGTGGCGGCCTACCTCCGAGCTTTGTATGGCTCCTATGGGGCGTGGCAGCGCCTTCGCTGGATGCTGGACGGCGACAGGTGTTGCAGCGTGTGGTGCAGGGAGGTGTTTCGTTTCCAGGACACAGACACGGTTGCAATCACGACTCTACATTGCACGCTGCTGTTACCCCCCTGTGCGCGTTTTGGCGCAAGAGTCCGAGAGAACCGGCCGCGGCTCTTTTTCTCAACACTCACTCTCTCTCTCTTCCGCCGACTCCGTGCACCTTGAGCAGCGCTCCGACCGCTGCCCTCCGTCTTCACCCGTAGCCTTTGCTGAGCACACGGGACTGCGCGCGCACGCTGCTGTCGTGTGTTTTGCCATTGGATCGGTTGTAAATCGGTACACCAGCCATGGCGCAATGCGAGACGATCCCGGTCGAGACGCTGTATGAGACCGATACGACCTCATCCTGGACCACCACGACCACTTTGGCCTTTCCGGTCACCACTGCGCCGGCCTCGACCTCCGAGATCACTGCGACCGTGTGTGTAACCGAGGTCGAAGTGGGAAGCACCTGCGTCGATTGGACCGCCTCTGTTTCCACCTCCACCATCTCCAGTGCGCACGCAATACAATACACCTCACGCGCGCATGAACTCATGCACACGCAGCTGCCTTTTCATGGACGGGTACCGAAGTTGAAACCATTACAGTGCCTCTGGTCATCACAAACTCTCATGCGACTTCGACCCGTTTCACCACAACCTGTCCAGACAATCCGAACCCACCAGATAATCCCACATCGTCGACATCGACTTCCAGTACATCTTCCAGCAACAACAATAACAACAACAACAACAACAACGGCAACAACGGCAACAACGGCAACAACAATAATAACGGCGGCGGGCAGTCGACTCCTAGTTCTACTTCGACTCCACTCACCACAGGCAGCTCCAGCTCCTCTTCCGCCGCAACACCAGGTAGTACCGCATCGCTGCCCACTGGCACTCCACGACTCAACGAAGGAGCCGGTGGTGGGGACACGGCCGCCGCCAAAGCCGGGCGGACCGTCGGGATTGTCCTGGGCAGTGTACTCGGTGCCGCCGTCCTCGGCACGGTCTTGTTTTGGTTCTGGCGGCGGCGCATCTCAAACTGGAACGATATCTTCGACGACTCGGATGACGAAGGTACCGGCAGGCATGCCGGTCGCGGATGGAAGGCGGTGGGTGGTGCGCCGATGATGCTTCGACACAGACGGACACGCCGCAAGCCCCGCGTCGACCTCGATCCCACGCCCGGCCCGTACGAGGTGCGCATGCGTGCTGATGCTCGAAGACGTACCCCCTTCATCTAACCCGCATGTCGGCAGTACGGCCTCGTCGGATCTGACCGCTCAATGACCACGCCGACGGCAGCAGTTGGTCTTGTCACGGCAGCCGCTCCTTCTGGCCATTCTCACGAGCGGAGTACTAGTCAGGCGTCGCCTCCCGGTACTCCCTCTTCTTATGGCCCTGTCGTCCGGCCTGCGTCCGCCATGGCACTTGCGCACGCACGCGCACCGAGCTCGCCAGATGGTTTCTTCTCGCTCCCACCCGGTGCTGCCGCCCCACTCATCGACATCGAGACTACACCACAAGGTATCACGACGGCCTACTCAGCCCGTCCCAGCAATGCAAGCGGCCAGAGCAGGAGTGGTTCGCCTGTAAGCATGGACATGGGTGTAATAGGCGCTGTCTGGTCGCCACAGCGTCGCGACTCGACGATGACCCGAACCACCACGGCCTCCGGTGTGGTCGTTCCCCCGCCTCTGAGCGCCATTTCTCCGCTCGAGCGAGACTTTGGCACGCTCGGTATACGGCCTATGTCTACGAGCACCGTCTCGACAGTGATGACCACGGCCCGTCCCGCAGGGGGGCACGAGCGTGGCCCATCGTTTGGCAGCAATGCGCTATCTGCGCTAGATGAGATTGTCGCAGGCCAAGTTGCTGGACAGCAGTCGCCTCAACCGTCGTCGCCGCGCGTGCTTAAACTGTCTAGCGCCTCGTCCTCGCCGCCTTCGCCTCCGGCTCGAACAGGCACAGGATCCCCGACGGGGCTTATCATCCATAAGGACGCTGGCCCTGTACCCCAGGACCATCCAGCGTTCGCTCGATGAGCGCGACGCTAGACTCTGGTTTTGTCTATTGGAGCCCAAGGGCCGAAAACGTGCAGCGTCACCTCTTGTGGTTGGATCAGATTTATGCAGTTCTTGTCTCTGGTTGGAATTTGTTCTCCCCTGTGGACTTGCGAACGGACCACTGCCCACTATCTCGTACAGTTCTCTTGCCACACACGGACCATTGAATGACCACACGCGTCCGCGCGTCATGTCCACCCCTCCCCATCTTCTGCTCCTGCAAGTACACCACATCCATCATTTAACACCACGCATTCGTTCTGCTTTGTAGACTGACTGTCTCTACCTGCATTTGATTGCTGTGTGAGCTGTCTTGTTACACCCGGTGTGTGTGTCCGCTACCGGGTTATATTTCTGGCGCGTCCATCGTTGTCAATGCGACATGCGCCCGTCCGGTCCATCCCACCGTCAACTTTCTCACCGTCAAAGATCGGGTATCTGGTTTCGACACCACCGCGAAGATGCCGCGAAACTGTGTGCAATGGCCGCACCTTGGACGTGATGTATCTGTGATGGAAAAATGTCTTGCCACACCACATCAAAAAGAACAGAGATCGCTGATGGATGGGGATTGGACGAAAGTGTGCACCGCCGGCTAGGGGGCGGAAAAGCATGACTCGCTTTGTAATTTAGAAGGAGAGGATCCTACCGACGGAGACACATGCCGGTTCGCGAACGACTAGGAATTAACGAGCGCAGGGTCCGAGCATAGGTATCTAGGGCCACGAGCGATGCAAGCAGGGCAATAAAATAGTGTGGTGTGAGGTGTGCAAGAGTGGTAGGGTCTGACAGGTCGTGATGGCAGCAAGCCGGCCGACGACGAAGCGCTAGCGCGCATGTGGGGATGATGTCTGACGAGGGAGTTGAGACTGGGCTATTTGCAACGAGCAGTGGGGCGTGCACTCACATCTTCGAGATGCTGCAGCTGCAGCAGTAAAGCGTGCTCGCGGGAGGTGCGATCGTCGTCTGTTGTGGCATCGACCTCCTCCGAGAAGCCAGAGTCGCGCGGCTTTGTAGGATCGATGGCGTCCTCTTCCTCGTCATCTGCAGATGGTGCAGGGGGTGGCGGAGGAGATCGTGGTCGAGACAGGTCTTGTGAGAGGCTGAGGGTCGGCGGAAGCTCCGGTGGCCCGGAGATGCCTGGAAATGGCAGTTGATATGGGGGCGACTGGTGTTGCTGGAGCGCAGCTTGCAGCTCATGGGTACTGCTACCCGGCTGGCCCTCCGTCGCAGGTTGTGGCAGTTGGCTCTGCTGCTGTTGCTGCTGCTGCTGTTGCTGCTGTTGCTGTTGTTGTTGTTGCTCGGGTGGAGAGACTTTCTTTTTTGACTTGACGCCAACCACACGCTTGAGCATGTTTGAGGCGTCCTTGACAAGCTGGCTGAGGTCCTCCCAGGCAAGGTCCTGCTCGTTGTTCTGGGTCTGTTGCTGCTGCCGCCGTTGCGCCTGCGCACGGAGCATGTCACCACGAGCAGAGATACCGAGCGAGCGCGTCGACCGTCTTTTGCGCGGCGCAATCTCCGGCAGCGGCGCAAACTGGACATTCAGCGGGCCGGCTGCAGGCGACCACAACGTGCCTGCGTGGCGCAGGTCCTCACCTGTCGATACCGAGCGCAAGATGCCCGGTCGTCGATGGTTATTGACCGACGACGTTGAGCTGGATGGAGAGGGCGTCGACAGCGGCTGCAGGTTTGAGTGCACACTTTGCGGGGCTGTAGATGGACGTCGTATGCGCGGGCTATCTGTAACGGTGACGATCGGAGTTGTTGGAGGCAGCGGTGGCAAGTCGCGTGTGGGTGCAGCAGCGAGTGGCGACGACTCGAGCGCGCTAACCGACATGCCGCAAAAGTCTCCGTCCAAGGGATTGTTCGGCTCGCAGCGCACTTGCCCCTTCCGCATTTGCATTCATCATCATGAGCAGACTCCGCGGCTTTAGAGCAACCGACCTATTCAGATTCAACAACGTGTAAGTTGGCACTCCCCTGCTAATACAAATTACTAATCTATGCGTACCGTCAGCAATCTCGATGTCTGGACAGAAACCGTGTGTCCGTATCACCGCAAATGGTATCTCGCTCTCACTCGACTCTAGTTCAGCATATCATTCTATTTGAGCTATCTCGCACGATGGCCAGAGCTCTGCGCCGTACAGGAAGCACCAAACGGCAAGCTCATGGGCTACGGTGCGCCGCCCGTCCGATCTTGCGCCACGCCGTCGCTCCCCGTTCATCTCACGCTGCTCAGTAATCGGCAAGGCAGAGGGCACCGGCGACGACTGGCACGGCCATGTCACCGCCATATCAGTCGCGCCAGAATATCGCCGCCTACAGCTCGCCAGCAAAATGATGCGCCACCTCGAGCAGGTCTCCGACACGTACCACCATGCCTTCTTCGTCGATCTCTACGCCCGCTCAGATAACCAGATTGCCATCGACATGTACGAGCGGGATGGATACTCGGTGTATCGACAAGTGCAAGGCTATTACGCTGCCCTCGAGCCCAACAGCATATACGGCTCCGAGAACGCCTATGGTACACGTCGTGGGTGTGTGGACTACTGCACAAAGCTGATGACATCTTGGGTTCGAACTCACAGATATGCGAAAACCGTGCCCGCGAGACACCCAACGAAAGTCGGTACGGCCGAACGGGCGCAACATACTCGTACCGGCCAAACAAGTTTCATAGAACACCTACGGCCCACATGTATCAGCAGGCGTCGCGGAGAACGTGTATATTTAGGCTTTGAGAATTAGTCTAGTCTACAATTGCGCTGTTATTCGTCATCGTGGTGGGCGACACGCTGGGTGGCGGGATCGCCTTCAACGTCTCCTCGTAAAAGGCCGTCAGCCCCTCCTCGCTCGCACAGAGTGTCTGCAGCTGTCGCCGAACGCCTTCGGCAACCTCCCCCGCGTCCTCCGCAGCCGATGTACCCCGTTCCGCGTGAAGCAATCGATTCTTGAGCCACCGGAAACCTTCGTGCCCGCCGACGATCTGGACAAACGCCGCCCCTGTCCGATGCACGTACTGCGGGTATCGGAAGGTCGACGCCCGGTACGAGTAGACGACGTCGACGCGGTCGCTGTATGACGAGTCGGCCTCGACGTCCAAGATGAATTCAAACATGCGTAGGAGTGTCGACTCGAAATAGATGTCAGCTCGCACACCTTCCGGAAGTGTTCCTGCTGGAAGAACGGGTGGTGCGACTGCTAGGCGAATGGGAAGGCATGACTGGAACACATTCTTGGTACGAATGTCGGTGATCTGGTCCACATACGCTTCGACAATCTTGAGTCCGCTCTTCTCAATTGCCTGCCGGAACAAGATGCGAGAGGTGAGATACTCTCATCATTGGTAGTCCCAATGTACGTTACCTTGTTCCACTGCCGCAGAACGTCCTGTATGCACTTGGCAGTGGTCCCCATCCATTCTAACTGGAAGTGGAAGGCATTGGCGGGATTGTGGATCACGTCGTGGTGCAGGACAACTCGTTCAGCCTGGTCACTGCGCTTGGAGGCGTCGACATCGATCACGCAGGTCTGGCTGAGCAGAAGCTGCGGCTTCGCTGGCCCCGTCGGTATCGGTGGAGACTCGCTCGAGGACATGAGCGCCCGCGCACTGATCCCAGTCGGCAGGGTGATGAAGCTTGGCCTGCTAGCGGTCCGTCCCCTCGCATAGTCTGGCGTGAGCTGATAGAAGTAGTTGCTGCGAACTCCATTAGCCTTGTCGAAACGCGTTTAAGACTTCGTGCATCGCTCACCCGTCAAGGAAAGGATGCCGGTCGCGAGCATGCGTGAACAGGCCGTGCTTGTGGAAGGTCGCTGCGATTTCCGCCGCCTGCTCTCGCGTATGAACGTCCTTGAAATCCCGCAACATCCAGGACACCATGTCGGAGCCTGTGAACGCATCGTGGTACGTGTTGCTGTGCCACTTGTACGTGCGAATCGGTATATCTTTGGCACATTCGCGCATGAGAGATGCGAGCTGGCCGGTAGTCAGACTGAGAATGTGGCCGCGCAAGTTGCGTTTGCCCAAGGGCCCGTCTCGATGCAGCCGTTCGATGCGTTCGGTAACCGACGCGTCGAGGATGCATGCCGCAGGGCCAAGTGTAGTTGGGACAAAACGTAGCGGCGCCAATACCTCCAGAGGCGATGTCGATGTCGATGTCCAACGAGCCCTGCTGAACAGCTCGGCCAATCTATCGGCGCCTTTCAAGCGGATCTCCTCGTCGTTCAAGCCTTCTTCTGGTGTTGTTGGGTTGGTGGGTAGGACCAGGAAGCGCGTTCGCCAGTATCGTAGCGAGTTATGGAAGTTGCTCTCGTACCCAGCAATCAGCAGGTCCAGCTTGTTCCATCCATACGTTTCGAGGTTAGGGAATGCAAAGGACGTTTTCACAGACGAATAGCCGTCGCCCATCTTGGTCCAAACGAGGCATTGATAGTCAAATTGCGCAGTTGGCATGCGTCGCAAGTATCGCTTCACTTCGACAACGTCCCCGTTCGAGCTGATCCGATGTATCTCATTGCTCATACTGAGATAGACAGGCTTCCGAGGGTCCTTTAGAAAGTCTGAGACGCCGCTGTGTCGGTTCTTCTGTAGCGGGTTGGCGTTTGCGTTGCTATGACCCCGCCCGCGAGCCGAATGCAGCCCGGAGTCGCGGAATGATGAGCTGCCGACACCGGGAACATCTGGAGGTGGAGAGTCCGGATCCAAAACAAATTGGAAGCCTTGTGCAAGGCGCAGCGCCGTCATGCCGCGCAGAACAGAAAGAACCAGAGTGCTACGGCTGTCCTCGTCGGAATGTGGAGGAATGGCGAGATCCCGAAGGAAGAAAGATCGCATTTCGGGTATGACAATGAAAGTATACCCGTGTAGCTCAAAATCAAGCTCAAGCTCCGCGGCCGCTGGTAGAAACTGCACTGTGAGCGGAAGGCAAGCAGGTGCAGTCATGCTTTTCCACTTCATTGTGTGTTGGAAAACTGGTCGCGGGAAGATATGCTGCCACCGCCGTGCCAATGACGCTTGCGCATAGGGAACAGCAGTCATCGGTCTTGATGGATTGGGGAGAGCAGGCTTCCGCTCGAGCTTTTCAACTCGACTCCCGAGAAGGCCTTTGCCAGCACGGTTTCCAAGCGAGCCGCTTCCCAGTGATTGAGGCGGGGTAGCGCTAGGCGAGGCTCGCGACTGATGTAGGCGAGATTGCATTACTTCCTCTTCCGAAAATTGTCGAGACATGGTAGACTTGGCGCGTCGCGCAGCCTGACTACCTTTGATCTCGAGTGGGGATGATGATGACTTGATTGACAGCGGCTTGGTTGGACTAGGAGGCCGGGAAGAAGATTCAAGTCCTGCCCGCATGTCTGCAGCGGTGACTGGGCGAGTAGGCATGGTAGGCGACGTGACTGGTCGCAGCGCGTTAATCAACCAACTCGAGGCTTTTGAGGCAAAGCTCTGAGACGGAATCTCGCGGTTCCTCAAAATGGATAGTTCTAGGGATTTCTCGGGCCTGGTTTCTGGAGCATTGGCGTATGCCATGGGGTCGAGTGGCGGAAGCATCGCGGAGGGTGTCTCCGGTGTCTCGGTGATTGTTGGCACGGCTTGAATCCGAGATGTCCGCTTTGAGGACAAAATGATCTCTCCTGGAGGCGAGCCCGATATTGGTGTATGCAACGGCGTGACGCGACCCGATCTTTCACGCTCTGTTCGGTCTCGAATGGTCTTGTAAGACGCGGAAACTACGGTACTCCCACCGGATGAGGTAGTCAAGGAAGCAGACACTTCGGCTGTTCGAGGAGAAGGGCCGATATCGTGTTCCTCGTCGGTTTCGACGCTGAAAATGTCTGCGTCGAAGGCATCCCAGGCAGACTTCCGATGTCCTGCGGAACCTCGATGTCCTAGCCTGCTATTCTTGGGAGACTGGCCAGTGCCCAGAAAGGGAATCTCTATGGCTGCAAGCAAGTCACTCTCGAGAAGACTCATCATCTGGATGTCGTGCATCCTAGAACGAGCAACGAAGCGATCCGGCCTCATTGCCATGTCCATTTGTTTTTCCCAGAAGGAGACAGAAACCCAAGGAGGTTCCCAGTAATACGTGGTCTTCTCTCGTGGCAGGCCGTCAATTCGCGGTTCCCCAGCCCAGAGAGGATCAAGTCGCCGTGTGCCGGCTGCCGCACTAGCAGTAGCCTTTCCAGTAAAGCCGCCCAGCGAGTCACGCTGTAAACCCGGGTCGATGGCTTTGAAACTGAAGATCGGGGAGCGGTGCAGTGGCGGTCTGGATAAGCACACGAGGTCAAGGCCAAATCCCTGATCAAGAACGCGACAGGTAGTGAGCTGAAGAAGATGCTTCGAAACTGCGAAATGCCCGGTGCCCGGTGTAACAATAATGGTGCTTGTACCAGTGATGGAAAGGGCGCGGTCGATATAATGTTTCTCGGTGGGATTTAACGCCAAGTTCAACGCCTCCAGAATCGGGCCGTCGTGCGCAGATGAGATAGTTCCCAAGATTGGAACTCCAACAGATGCCATCGTGTCTGAGCCATCCTCAGAAACACGAGAGCTGGGTGGCTCGCTCTGCTTATCATCCGTCCGACCGGCGTGGTGTGCCTCAGCACGCGCTTTTGCACGATGATAGTGATGGGTCAACAGGATGTCTCTTTGAAAAGTCCATAGCGACTGCTTGATGGTAACCAAATTGTCCTGCCAGTCATTCTCTGGGAGGACCTCGAGATCGACGAGCACACGAAAGAAGTCCTTGTAGTCGTTTCCGTTGTCATCCTTCCTGAGAGGGCCGGCTGCGAGTTCCAGCTCAGACTGCGCATAATAAACACGTGAGATGAGCACGATAGTAACGACGTGGTTCGTGTTCAGCTCGCGCCAACGCTCAAACAGACTGGGCAGAAAGGAGTGTACCAGCTTCTCGTAGTAGCGCTCGCCGTCGTCGGAGAAATGCCACAGCTCTCTGCAGACTTGAATGAAGAGCGTAACCTTTGCTGAAAGCGATCGGAATATAACTTTGGTCGAGGCGGAGACGGACGCAGACGATACCTTAGATACAACAAGTTAGTGACGAGCTGGCTCGATGACCTGCGGACATACTTTCTGCTGGTCGATGTAAATTGCTTTAATGGTAGCATCTGTGCAGCCGCCATATGTGATCTTCTGGTCAACATGGACACATTGTCCGACCAGAAAGTTGGTCGCGCGCCACATCTCTGAACGTCCTAGATACTGGTCCTGAAAGTATATTTCCACAAATTCTGCGGCGAATTCGTTGGGAGCGACCTGGAATGGTCTTGCTAAGACAGTATACACTGTGCTTGCTGCTGGTGTAATACCTTTGTGAGCCGAACATCCCTGTTTGACCAAAACTGAGATGCGAAAGCACTGCTAAACATGATCTGACGACAAACGACTTAGTATAGATAGCGAAACCAAAGGAATACAGCAAGCAAACCTGCACGTTATGTTTATCGACATGCATGGTTGACGTCCAGCGAAATAGAAACCCGTCAAGAGACTCCCCGCGTTGCTCCCCTTTCTCAGTCATGCGAATATAGTCACCCTCGCGCAGCCCCGGCCACATGTCGTGGTTCACCTGGATGGGCTGCGCGGCCATTGTATCGACCGTTGGTGTGAGGACAGCAAAATCGCCTATGCGCAATGGAGGTGCGGGGATACTGGCAGTGGACCCACCAACCGACTCGCGCAGCTTCATGCTGCTAGAGTTCAAGCTAGACACGGTTCCTGAGCGCTTTCGCCCGCCTGCACCGCTAGGCGCGCTGGATGGCTGTCGCGACATATAGGTGGCATAGTCGGAAGGGCGGACTTCACCGACACCACGTCACGCCAATCTCAGCGGCAAACATCCCATAATACTAGGATATTAGTTTCAGGAGCAAGTTGAACGCAGGGTTGACGTAGGTATTAGAGGTAGCACATCGCGATGAAGTTGAAGTACAATGAGTTCTAGGGAGCACACTTATCATCTCATGCTCGACCGCCGCGGTTCTCTCTCACAGCACGGACATACGCTCGACGTTGCGTTAGAGTCCATTCACCCCACTCCTCAATACCGTCGTTGCAACGGGCCCAGAGCTTCTTAACGACCACTTCGCCACCTCCATCGTCCTTGACCCATTCGTTCCAGTCATCCTCTTCAGCTTGAGCATCGACGTTGCTCTTCTTCTTTGGAACGGGTACCGGAGGCGGAGCAACGGGTGGAGACTTGCGACGTGCGTGGAGAGGTGCAATTCTTGACAGCGATGACCGACGAGAGCCGCCACCGACGCGAGATGGTGCGTACAGCTGGGTCTTATGCAGAAGCGCCGACATGCCGCCAGGCCGTAAGTTCTCCTTGCCTGGTGTATCAAGCGTGAGGGGCGAGTCTGGCCGAGTTCCAGGTGTTGTCGCATTTGGAATGCCACTATGTACCTTGGAAGTTGGGGCAGGCGTCCGTGTGACGACCGGTGTTGACGGTTTGGGAGCGCTTGGTGACTGTGGCTCGGCGAGTTCTTCCTCTCGAACACCAGAAGAATTTGGTGCGGTGTGTGAGAAATCCCGCAGCCGATCCTCCCCTTCCTCGTTGACAACTGCTGACTTTCGTCGTTTCTTAGGCGGAGAGCAGGGCTGCTCAGATTCAGCAGTTGAGGCGGTCGACTTGCGCTTTTTGGAACCCTCCTTGGATACACGCGGTTCGGCCACGTTGGCAGTGTTTGATGCGTCAGTTTCATTCGCCTCGGTTGACTTCGGTGGTTGAGGCAAGACTCCATCGTGTGCTGGAGATATCGCACGCTCTCCATTTGGTGCCTTGGTTGAGGACTTGCGCCTCTTTAGAAGAGGAGCTGCGACTTCTGCATGCGTCTCATTCTGTCCGAGATCGCTGACCCCCAGATCGCTGGGTTCGGTCGCGGATTTGCGCTTCTTCTGGGCTTTCTCGCCAGTCGCGTCAGAGTGGCGTTTCCTGCTCTTAGGCTTCGTCGCAGTACCATTCTTAGTATCTGAAATTGCTGGTGATCGAGGAGGAGAAATGTGCAGTTCGTTGCCAGGACCCGGAGCTGCTTGATAGGAAAAATACTGAGCTAAACAAGCATCCGTGTAGCAGACTACTTACCAGTTGTATCATCATCCGAGTCTACAATGCGACGCGACTTGCTGCCCACAAATGACTCGTGTTGAGACCGCGCCGGTTGAGGTGCTTTGGAAAGAGGAGGTTTGGATGAGGAGGATTGGCGAAGGACGGAAGGAGTCACTATGGCTTGAATCAGAGGCTGCTTGCACGCAAGCACCACTCCCGGCGTACCATTTGTTGTACCTTCGCTATCACTGTCCTCAATAAATTCGCGACTCTTGAATTCCTGTTCAATTTTCTTCTTGGCAGCCGCAGGGTCATTGCCTTTCGCATCTTTTCTGGAACGAGGTGCTGCATCGCGAGAGCTGTCGATCTTGTCCATCGAGTGTTTCTTGGACGACGTCTTGGACTTGGATGACTTGTCATTAGCGCATGAGCTTGGAGCGGGCGACCGCGCAAGTCGTTCTGAAAGAAAATCGAGTTCATCGTGCTCATCGTCTGGGGTAAGATGCGCAATGCTGGGAAGTGAAGGTTGTGGTGTCGCGAGAGCGGCTGTCTTCTTCGAAAATGTCGTTGGTTTCTTCACCTTCGTCGCCCCCTTTGACTTCTGCTTTACTCGCGCTGCATGGTCTCGGTCAGACCGGAAATGGCGCAAGATGATTCACTGACAACGAATAAAGGCGTCCGAATCGTCCGAATCACTTATGACAATAACATCATCGGCGACCAAAGCACGGTTCGACGACTTGGGCGGTGACGACTCGGACCGCCTGGTCACAGCAGACTGTTGAGTGGCACGGCGCATTTTGGCTCGTTCCGCGAGGGACGGCGCAAACGCGACGCCAACGTCAGCAGGCGCATCAAGGCTTGAGCTGACGGCCTCCGAGGGTATGGCGCTACTGGTCGCAAAGAGAGAAATTGGAGATGGCGCGATGTGGGGCTGAAAAGTGGCGGTAAAGTTGGATACGCTGGACACCTCAGGCGCACGAGCAAAACGACTCAAATCAAGGTCGCCCTCGCCTTCACTGTCACTGATAACCTCGTCGTCCATGTATGACGCCATACTCGTTCAGAGAGGAGGAGAAAGGAAGGAAGGGAAGGAAGACAAGCGTGCGAACTCCGCCCGGCCGGGCCCGAATGAAACTCGTGATCATGCCCTGGAATTAGAATAAATTTTGAATATTTTTAGTTTCACTTAGTGCTGAGGAACTTGACAAATTTGTGGTTAAATCAAGTTGCTTCTTCGTGGCGATTGCATGGTGACTAGAAGGGGCCGGGATGTTGCGCAGCCATCGCTTATTTCTTTGATGGACGCCGTGCTGGCATCGTCGAGGCCGGCGAGCCCAGCATGGCGAATACGCCGCCGCCCATGCCCCTTCTATCAGGCTAATCGATGTTTATTCGCAAACTCGTGCAACTTTCTTCACATTGTCCAACCGTCTGGACCGTCCATCGTCCTGAACTCGGCTTCACCACAGTCCATTGCGCGCACGTCTGTAGACAGCTCTATCAGAGGATTTAATTATGAGGAAGACGAAGATGAGGACGAAGACGACGACGAAGATGAAGATTCGTCTTTGAGCTACGGCAAGGCTGATGGTGCGCGCGCGCTGCACATAAAGTGTTGCAAACTAATGTTACTTGTGTACGCGTAGACGAACTCGACTCGCAAACACAGGACGAGGACGAGGAAGCTACCAATCAACCCTTGACAACTAGTACCTCGTCCACAGTGTTCGGTGCTACCGCAACGTCCACTCCTGTTGGTCAACACCCTCATTCACTGGTCGTAGCAACAAATCATCCGGAACCCCCGTCCGACCCCGGATACACCAGTAGCCCGCCGACATCTGGCCTAGGCTTGATTCTCGTGTGTTCAGCCTCTGGACGTCGCTTTAGCTGCTGACTGCCTGCTGCAGACTCCAGTCTCACCACCACGACCTTCGCGACAGGAGAAAGCATCATTTGACGCTGGTTGGCACCCTTCTCCTTCGGTTTCATCTCTTCTGCTCTTCGACCAGCCGCCAGCAGACAGCCCCACGATTCATGCTTTGCCTCTCGCAAAGGAATTTCGTCCCCGCGTATTGCCAAGCGCGCGCGCGACGTTAGATGATGTAGCAGACCTCCCGCCTCTCCCTCCGACGCCTTCCGATGAGTCTCGTCCCGTGAGCCCACTGGCCGAGTCGCCAGCTGATGTGTCTCAAGTGCGACTGTTGTCACACAACGACAACTCTGCAACATCCACATCGATAGCAACCCACGATGCCCAACCTAGTCCTTCTACTCGAACGGGGTCTCGGCCTCAGTCAATTGAGCTCCCTCAAGTGCCTCGACCAACTGCAGTGCGAGAAAGCTCCAGCTCCCAGTCAGTCGAGCACCCCCAACTCACTCGGCTGTCCGCAGTGCGGGAAAGCATTGATAACTTCACGCCTTCGGTTTCGGTACCTTCAAGTCCTCATCGAAAGACACGTTCCTCGTTCAGGGCTAGTTGGCAGGCTTCTCCATCAGTTTCATCTCCCTTACTTTTAGGCCAACCTCCAACAGACTCACCTCTGTTGAAGAAGTTTCGTCCTCGCGTGCTGCCGAGCGCCCGCGCGTCGCTGCACGATGTAGCAGACCTTCCTCCTCTCCCCTTGACGCCATCCGATGAGTCTTGTCCCTCGAGCCCACTGGCTGCGCCCCCTACCGCGCCGTCCAAAGAAGACCAACTGCTAGGTGATGAACCGAGGTCGCCGTCCTTCATATCATCACAAGATATTCGACCTGGTCCCTCTACTCTGGTGGAGTCTAGCCCGCGGTCAGTACAACGGCTTCTTCTTTCCCAGCCAACCGCAGCGCGAGAAAGCATCGAGCACTCTGTGCCGTCGACGGTGCCATCGCCTCCACAAGAACAAGCCTCATTAGATGCTGCTTGGCACCCTTCTCCTCCGGTTTCAATGCCTCTTCCCTTTGGCCAGCCTCCAACAGGCAGCCCCGAAGTTCCTATCTCGCCTCTTGCAAAAAAAGCTCGTCCCCGTGTGCTGCACCACGCGCGTGTGTCGCTGCACGATCTCGCGAACCTCCCGCCTCTGCCCTTGGTGCCAGACGATGAGTATCGCCCTGCGAGCCCACTGGCAGCGCCTCCAACTCCGCCGCCTAAGAAAAACAAACGGTTGGATGATGATCTCAGGCTACCCACCTTCATACCATTCAACAATGTTCCGCTTGGTTCATCTAACTCGTTGGAGTCCAGTCCCCAGCCAGTCGAGCTCCCCGAAGCTCCTAAGCCAACCGCTGTACGAGAAATCTCCAGCCTCCAGTTAGCCGAGTCCCCTCAATTTCCTCAGCCAGCTGAGCTCCCCGAAGCCCCTGAGCCACCCGCTGTGCGAGAAATCTCCAGCCCCCAGCTGGCCGAGTCCCCTCGGCTTCTTCAGCCAGCCGCAATGTATGAAAGCTCGAATGCTCGGCCGATAGAGCGCCTTGATCTTTCTCCGCCAACCGCGGTGCAGGAGAGCTCTAGCCCGCAGCCAATCGAGCTCCCTGAGCTTCCTCAACCAATGACAGTACGAGAAAATCCAAGTTCCCAGCAGGTAGAACACCCTCAACTTCCTCGGCCAACTATAGCACAAGAAACCGCCATTACCCGGTTAGTGGCTGAACTTTCTCGGTCATCCGCAATGCAGGAAAGCTTCAGCTCCCAGCCAGCTGAGCTCTCTGAGCTTTCTCAACCGACCCCACTGCGCGGCCATTTCAATTCTCCGTCAGTCGAGCAGGCTCAACTTCCTCAGCCGAACGCAGTGCAAGGAAGCTCTACGCCTTTGGTTTTGGAGCCTTCAAGCCGACCTCATTCACCGCCAATCATCGGCCGCAGGGGCTCCCAGGACTCTACAACTTCTCCGGACAGTGCCTCGGAGACTGGCTTTCACGCATCACGGCCTTGGTTGAAACCTCTACGTCTAGGATCTAGTGCGTCTGCTTCGGATGCAGATCCCTCAAGTCTCCCTCCGTCCAGTGCGTTTTTCATTATGAAGTTGGTACTGTTTATCAATCTCTCACTAGGACGATCATCCACAATCAGTATCACAAGCATGCATAGTCCTCACCCCCCCTGTATGTTGTTCTGTGAATTGGTTTGGTCATCATCCGCTGATTTATGCTTTGCAGCTGGGCCGTTGCGACAGCGCTCGCGCCCACCGTCATTGCTCCCCTTAGAAACAGCATACAATTCAGGTCGCGCCTCGGTTCTAACTCCCACATCAGCATCGTCTCCGCATCAACAGCATTATAGGGTTCCTACTTCAACACGTTCTTATTCACTCATGTCTCCCGCTGTCCTGTCGCCTCCGCCGCTATCGTCTCCTCGCTCTGCGCCTCTCCTTCCTACAGCCCAGATATTTACATCAGCATCACGTTCATTGTCTCCGGTGAGTGATCATTTGCTGCCGAACTTGGCTTGTTAAACGCTCACGCTGCACTTGCAGCCACATAATCAACCACTCTTCAGCATATCTCAAGCACTAGCTTCACCGCCTGTGCGCCCTACTACGCCGTCGCCTCCACCTTCCATTTACTCTCCATCTATTGCTGCTGCAGACAAAGCCTCGTCTGCGCTGTTTTTTGCTATAGCCAGCGACGACAACGACCGCGTGGCACAGTCACTGAGGGAGGACACAACAATTACACCAGATCTTAGACTCGGACCTCAGGAAACGCCAGCGCTCGAGTTCGCCATTACAAACCCCGCACTCAGCAACAAGCTATCAATCGTCAAATCGCTCCTCGAGCACGGCGCTGATCCAAATGTGTTGTACTCATCCACGGCTGCGGAGGAAGAGCTGAAGCCGCAGGTCAAATCGAACATGAACCCGGCAATGAACTATTATGTCGAACGCGCCGCGGCACTTGCGAAGGATAAGTCCGCTGAAATACTACGCAACTCGGATATCAGTGGTGCCACTGGCATAGCTTTCCGATTGGTTGGACAGGACTGCATGTTGCGTCGACTACAGAGGGCACTCAAAGTCCACGTATCTGGTGCCGTCTCCACACCCTTTGTTGCTGTATTCACTGGGCCGAGTGGGCTCGGCAAGAGTTACCTTGCGAAGCAGTGTGAGTCTTCCGACAATCAGTCCTTTCACCACCTCATGTTTTCTGCAGTCGGTGATGTACTTGGAATTCCATCATTGGTCATCAATCTATCATCGCTTCGTAGTCAGACCAGCTTACTCGACATGAGACCCGCTGTCGGGTCCAGCCAGGTATGTTTGCGCATTACATGCAGCATTATTCTGACACACTCTCTCACAGACTGCGGGAGATGCAACACTACAAGAATTCATTGCTGCTCATGAGGGTCGCCGCTGTGTCGTTGTTCTAGAGGACATTGAGAAGGTTGAGGATATCAACGCATTGCATTCCTTAATTGTTCCTTTTGAGCTTGGTATGCCGCACTTTGGCTCTCAGTTCTCAATCTTATCCTCGTTTCAGGCCGCTTTCTGATGAGCAGTGGGCTATATGTGGATACTTCAAAGGTCCTATGGTTCGCCACATCATCTCTTGGAACAACGAGTGTATTGGACGCACAACTCGCTGGGGGTGATTCAGTGTCCGACCAACAATACGGTCAGCTCATGAAGGATGCACGAACCGAGCTGGTCTCCGTGCTAAAAGTACGTTCCTACATCATTCTAATGGGACGTGCCTAATGCAGCATCGTTCTAATAGGCGCCGCTGGTATCCCGAATCGCAACTGTTCTGCCATTCGTACCGTTCTCCGACGTGGAGAAGTCGGTTCTTGTATGCGAGGCTGCGAGCGCGCTGCTGGCCCGCATTGGCGAATCCTATGATCCGGAGACAATGGACGCAAAAGTTCAGGAGATTGTCCAGGGGCACCTGGAGATAGATGGAAGGGGACTTTTGCGAGCAGTTGCGGAGCAATTTTAACCGCATCAGCAAGTGTTGTGCCGCTGTTATGTTGTCCTGTAGTACTGTACCCCATTCACATGCGTGTCGCCAGTTATACAAGTTCCCATCCTCTTCTTTTGACACCAACATCGCCTTACACGCTCCAGGCAATCGCGGCTGAAGTTGTGGTTATGTCACTTCACTGCAAAATCACCGCATGATTCTGAGCACCCATCGCTCAGATTCCATTAGCTACGTGTTGGACATAGGCATTGATGCCATTAACGACTTTGTGAGGAGCAGGCTACGTTATGGGATGAGCTATGTAGTAAAACTGTGTTTGCTATTCTTGCCCTCTAGCTCATTCATTCATTATGTTACTTGTCAGCTCCAGGTGCTTTCCACTCATCCAGAGCCTTTTCGACATCCTGAGCTGTCCACCGTCCTTTGACCACTTCCTTCTCCTCGACATGCAGCACGGGAATCCACCATTTGTACAGATTGTGCCACTTTTCCTGCCCTTTCTCGTGTATATCCACCACCTCTAGCTCAAACGGCCGCTTCGTGCGGACTAATCAGTTTCTAGCAGTCTCGTTCTGGCAGCTTTTTTCTGCCACACCTTTTGTCGGACCTTGGCGAGTTCAGCCTTGGCAACCTGGACGCAGTTTTAGTACAACGAATGTGAGTGATTGCAGTAATGCACATACGTCACAAAGCGAGCAGTTCTTGCCACTAAACAGTTTCAGTCTGGGAATGCGCATCTCTCAAAGTTTAGGCGTCAAAGATCGTGCTTGCCGGCATTAGCCTATGTCAACTATCGCCAAGAGTGTCTCCGCGGCACATTTGACGTGGTCGCCGCTACTCAATTTTTACAGAGTTTCCGTCAAGGTACAAACTTATCCCAAATTGCAGTCTCGTGACGTTGCGAAACGCAGTCTTAGATTCGTTCATTCATGGATCTTTACATCGTCATTCACCAGAACCGACACTGCTTCTCTTTCGGAGGATTCAGCTAGGAGATGATTGATCAGCACTCGTTCCAGGTTGTCGAGTTGTTGGCAAGCGTACCTTGGCGCCCTTGCGACACTTGAATGCTTCAGCGAATTCGGGGACGTTGTACACGGTCCCTTCGACACGGTATCTGTTTGGCGAGTGTGGGTCGACGCGGATGCGCTGCAGCTATTCGGGATATCAATAATGCGAACTACTCCACGCGTGTCGATACGCACTGCTGCGGCAGGAGACAGGTTCTGAGCCCAAACCCGCCCGAAAGACACGAAGAACAGTTGCTCCCTGCAATGGATCAGCCAGGGCACATAAAGCAAAAGCGTCATCGCAGCGACAAACCGTGTCATGTTCAAGCCTGGTAGCAGGTATTCATCACCCTGTTTGTACGCCTCGTCGTACTGCGCCTTCCACGCACGCCACGCCTGGATCAGTCCCGTGTCACCGATATTCTCGCCGCTCGTCAGGTTGCCGTTGATCGGGACCTGGTGGCCTTTACCGTCGTGGACCGTGTAGTCTACATATGTCTATAAGTTCTCGGCAATGCGAAATATGACAAGAGGACGCACTCGAGTACTGATCGGCGAGGCACTTGGCCCGCTCGTCGAACGCATCGCTCGTGCTATTGTGCCACCACTCGCGAAGACGGCCATTCTGATCGTACATGCGACCAGCCGAGTCGAACGCATGCTGCAAGACGCCCACACGTCAGTACTTTTTTATTCGCAGCGATTAGAAACTGCCAAACCGTGAGCTCGTGGGCAGCGACCATGCCGAAGCCACCATAGTTGAGGTAGCCTGGGAACTTGGCGCTGAAGAACGGTGGCTGTAGGATACCTGCAGGAAACACGATCTCGTTCGCTGATTGATCACGTATGAGTGCATTGTCGCCGATACAGGTCTAGCTGCACGCACCTGGCGGTTCGAAGTAGGCATTCACCGTCGAGGGCGACATCAACCAACGCCTTCGATCACGGCGCTGGCCCAACAGGCTCCAGTCAATGCGTTCGGACAGCATCACGGTCTGCAGGACATTGTCGAAGAAAACCCCATCATGCAGGCGAGCGGTGTTATAGTAGGATGCGATGCTCGTATCGCTCCAAGTATTAGGATTGAGTGGTCCACCGACTTTGATGGCAAGGTTGTCCGCCTATACGAGGGTGAGGATGAGCAAGCCGACGCAACAAGTACTGCAGAGCTTGCCTTTTCAGCTGCGAGCTTCGCGTCCGCTTTGTCCATCCATTCAAGCTTCTCCAGCGAGTTCTTAAACGCGCCGATAATGTCTGCAATTTCAAAATTATGAGCGAGTCCAACAACGCTACACAACGGGGGCAGCACGCACCATGGATGACCTTGACCCCCTTCTCGCGCGAGTCGCCGCCAAACGCCTTCTGCACGAAGAAGCGGCCGACGGCATAGCCGAGCTGCCGCTCGACCTGGTCGATGCACCACTCGCTACGCTCGGTCACGGCGCCCTTCTTGAGACCGTATACAGCCTCGCGCAGCTCGCGTACAGCCTTCCACTCGGCCGTCTCGTAGCTCAGCAGCGGCGCGTGCGTCAGCGCGACGCGCGTGACGAGGTACGCCTCAAGCGTTTCCGTTGACGTGTTGCTCAGGATCCAGCCGAGCTCGGCCGCGAACGGTGGGAACGACAGGATGACGGGCGCCGCGGGGAACTTGCGCACAGCGAACGTCGCAAAATAGGCCGGGAAGTCGATCTGCGGGATGGCCGCCTGCAGGACCTTGAGCGCGACAGGGTTGTACGTCGCCAGCGCGTCGGCAAAGTAGTCATTGTCAGCGCTGGCATTCGCGAGCCGCGTTTCGAAGGTCACAACGGCCTTGGCCAGGCGCTTTGCGCGGGTTGTGCGGTTGTCGGCTCCGTCGTCGTCATCATTCCAGGGTGGCCAGGGCCAGGGTGCTGGTGTAGATACGTCAGTGACAGGCCGCCTCGAGTCATGTGCCACACTCACGCCAGAAATGGGCCTTGCGCTGGAGCACTTCCTGCTTTTTGCTCGACCCGTCGTCGAGAGCATAGAGCAGCTGTTCCAGGGTGTCTTCGTACTTGGCGACAAGTTCCTCCTCCTCAAAGTACTCCTTAGACGGGAGGCCAAGCTCAGGCTGGCTGAACACCGGAACCATGTGGTCCGGGTCTTGCCCAGCGTCGCCGTCAATGGCAACACCGAACAAAGCGGGAACCCCGCGCGAGTGTGCAAAAGCAACTGCACCAGTCCACGGATGCTTGCCGACATCGCCAGCCGCATGCACAGAGTCGGCAAAGTGAGCCTGCGGGCTCGTGCTGCCGGCCACAAGCGGGCCGACGTCCTTGCCATGGAGGATGTCGCGCAGGGTCTTGACGAGGTCGTGGAGGGGCTGCGCGCCGAGCGAGTTAAGGGTGCTCTCGTCGGCGCACGAGTCGTAGAGGGTCTTGATCTTGGTAAGCGATGCAATATCAGCATCAGAGAGGCCGTCGGACGGCGTGGTGACGAGCTCTCGGATGATTGCCTGGATAATTTGGGTCAGCATGACACCTTGTTCGACGGACGCCGTCCGCAGCCAATAGACTGCAGAGCACGGCACATGCACGCGCCTTGTTGTCCTTTGCGAGCTCGGTGAAGGTGCCAATGATGGGTTTATCAGCAGGGAGCGGGTGGGACTGGAGCCAGCCGCCGTTGACGAAACTGCGGATCGAAATAAGCACGCGGTGACGCCAACAGACGAGCAGATAGCGCACTCGTAGAAGTTTTCGCACGGGTCCTGGGTGGTGTCGAGACCGGAGAGAATGTCTGCTGAGAGAACGATGCAGTCACGAGTGTAGCAGGCAGACGGGGTGGGCTGGCTGTGGACGGTGGAGGTCACGGTCGCGGTTTGGACGACGGTAGTGGTGACGGGCTCGCGTGCCGGTGGACGAGACTTGAGCTTGTGCTCTGCGCCGGCAAAGAGGCCGATGAAGGTTGCAGAGAGTAGTAGGAGGATGATAACGACAACGAGGAGGAGTTTGAGGAGCGGTGTAAGTGGTTCTTTGGTAAGTGCGCTGACACGGTCGCGGAACGAAACAGGCTCGTCGTGGTCACGCTCGCCGATGAGCGGCGTGGCCTCGCCGTCGTCGGACACGGCACTGTGCCGCGCGTTCGAGTTGGACATGGCCAAGTTGCAGGCGCGATCGGCTACTGCCGTGTTCGCGTTCTTGACCACAACGCAATGCACCGCGTCGCACTCGCCCGAATACCGCGTCTTCGACCCCAGCGCCGCACGTTCCTCTCACTATTCCGCGCAAAGATCCCGGTGCCCAAGGCCGTGCCCGGGTCCGGCAAGCTGCTCGATGTCGACGATGTCTTCTATCCGCTGTCCGAGTCGCCATTCGTAGACCTTCAGACGCGTGCCAACAACATTCGCTCGCTCGCACCGTGTCCCGTCTGTCTCGCACAAGACAAGCCTGTAGCAGTCAAGTACGAGTGTCCCGACTGCGGCTGGCCAACACATTGCAGCGAGGAGCACTGGAAACACGATACAGATCATGCAAAGTTCTGCACGCGCCTGCGCGAGTCCAACGAGGACGAGCACGACCTGCGCTCCGGGCGGCACTTCCACGAGTTTGACATGCCCGGCTTCCCGGATACCGAGCAGACCATCTCGCTCGCCAACTGGGATGTGTATTGGTACACCCGTGGCTTCCCGTCATTTGACCGAGAGCGCTCGCGGCGCGTCGCGAGCAAGGTCCTGTCGTACCCCATGTCCATCGCCGGCGTGCTACACCAGAATAGTGCTCTCAACCTGCGCAACCAGCGTCTCACCGCCGAGGGGCTACGCAGTATGACTGGTAAGCGTGCACGCGCGCCGCGACGCGACGGAGGTCTGGATTGCTGACCCATCGCTCCTACAGCGCTCCGAAGCAACCTACACGTCCCCACAGGCACGCCCGAGCAGACAGGCGGCCGCAGCAATCTTGAAAAGATCCGCATCTTCATCCTCGGCGCGCGCGCAGAGTCGTTCCTACCATTCGGCATTTGGCAGCAAATGGCGTACCTCTTCCCGTCGGCCAACTTCCACATCTACTTCATCGGGCCGCAGATTTCGATGCCCGCCACCGTGCCCGTGCCCGAGGTTGAGACGGAGCAGATCCTCGAGAAGGACGGCAAACGACTGTGGCGTCCGCCGAATCCCAACACACTGCACTCGTACAAACGCACGCGCGACGTGACGCAGCACTACGGCTTCCCAGCGTACACTGTGCCGTTCTCGCAGCTGACGTCGTTCACGGGCATCCGCGCGCAGTACCAGGACGTGCACGAGCTGTTCCAGCCGTTCGATCCGTACACGGACGTGTTCTTCAACTTTGCGCCGGGCTTTGGCATGCCGTCGCCGACGAGCCCTGGTCTCGCCCAGATCGCGGCCCCGGACGAGTGGGGTCCAGTCGTGCCGCAGGTGCTTGCGACCAAGTGCATGATGTTCCTTACGGGCTTCTCGCCCGCCGACGTCGAGCGCGATGTGCGCAGCCTCGACGGCGTCGACGGTGTAAGCGGCGAGTTTGACTTTGTGCTCAGCCCGGGCGAGAATCCGTTTGGCAGCGAGAAGTGGGAGGTCAACGATTTCGACCCCCGCGTCATCATCAAGCCCAACTGGGGTATCTGGGGCATCCGGGGCAAGAGGCGAGACATCCAGGAGGGCTTTGTCTTCAGCCTGTAGTAGACTTCCCTACACCTAGACAATACAGAAACCAAATCTCCATTCGCTTGATTTGAGTTGTGATGCTACTGTACATTTGTTTAGTTGAATCTATTGCGGAGGTAGAGGCGGCGGCTTGAGCTGCTGCCGTCGCGGCTGCTGGTTGAGCAGTTCGGCCGCGCGCTCGAGCTCGACCGCGTACGCCGGCGTATCGGGCTCGTTCTCTTCCGCGGGTCGCCAGAACCGGCCGTAGGCTTTATTAATGATGTCGTGGCGTTTGCGTAGGGCGAGGAGGAGCAGGTGGCGATTGGCGCGGTGCCAGGCGCGATTGTAGATGAGCATGCGCGCGTGCTCCTGGTCGGTCCATTCGCGGTAGAACACGTCGAGCGCCGCATCGACCATTGCTGGAGTGCGCGGCGCGGGTACAGCCTCGAGCGTGGCGGCCTTTTCCTCGTGGAACCGCAGGTTGTTCTGTAGCGCGAAACGTGAGTGTGAGGGGCGTGAGAATGTAACGCTTGACGCACATCAGCCCAGAAGGAGTGGTGAAACGCATCCATGCGGCCACGGGCGATGTTCCATTCAAGGTCGAGACGGACGCGCGCAGCATCGGGGCTCGTCAAGTTCGAATCGGCGGGGAATTCATTGACCGAGTACGGGTGCAGAGTCTTGGTCTGCGCTTCACGGTCATACACAACTTTGCGCAAATTCGATACCGGGTCTGGCGGGCCCACGAGGTCGTGTAGCTGGCGCACCCCGCGCGGGATACCGCGACGCACAAGGGAAAGATGCATGGTCTGGATCCGAAGTTCGCACTGCAGTCGTGTTTGGATTGTCTGTCTATACACACACACGCTAAATAATGATATAATAGGACGGCGCAGCGTGCTGGTGTAATCGGACCACAGCTCTAGTGCTGCTGCTGCTGCTGCTGCTGCTTTTTCTTCTTCTTTGGCGCAAAAACTGCACCAGCAAGCCAGCCCGTGGCGACAATTCCTGCCAGGAGCCAAGCACCAGTCTTTTCGTCTTCGCTCAGGTTGCGCCGGCCTGTTGTCTCTGGTTCAGCATTCGAAGCAGCGCGCGCGAGCGATGCCTGAAGCTCAGATGAGGTGGGCAGACCGAAACCTTGCGCGAGCCCATTCCACGCGCCAGCAACGCGCGGCAACGCGATACCGGACAGCTGGATGTTTTTGGAAGCGGCCGTCGCGGTGGTGGGCTCATAAAAGTTACTCGACGGGCCGCCAGCATGGTGGGTACTTTCTGCAGCTACAGTCATGACCTTGGGCAGCTCAGGCAGATCCAAATCAGCAGCCTTGGCCGCGGCATCGGCTGCGCGCTTTTCTTTCGAGTCCCAAAAGTCGAACACGAACGGCTGAAAGTGAGACGAGGGTCAGCGATGACGGTGACAGAGAGCGGATGGCTCGTACGCACGACTTTGGCTTCGGGCTCAGCATCCCTGGGGTCTGCAGGGATCTCGGGTATGCGCACGCTGGCGATGGATCTGAGTTGGCCAGCTGCGCGTACGCGTGCGGTGCGCACGGCGAGCGCAAGCATCGGGTTCGGGAGGGAATCAGGTGCAAGAGTGTGTAGACGCCCGCGGCCAAACAAGTGAGAAAGTTCCTTGGTCCCGCAGCGCGAGGCCGCCATGAGGCAGGCGCGCGCAACAACGAGCAGTACCCCATTGCTCCTTGCTTACACTTGATTGTAATTGTGAGGTATTTCTCAGGCGTGCAGGGAACACGGCGAAACGAAAAAAACCCATCGACACTCGTACAGAACGCTGTTGTTGCTGCTGGTTCTGGGGTGCGTGGCGCCGCGGTCCGAGTGTGTCCCTACCTTCCATTCACTACAATGTCAAACTGACATCAATCTCGCATCGGCAGCACAAACAAGTCAGCAAGTCCGCGCTCTTCTCCCTCCGCCACTACCAGTTCTCAGTGTCCCAGCGCAAGGACCCACTCCCCTTTATCGTCGCTGCCCCCGCGCCGCTGCCCACCATGGCCGTCTCGCGCGCACCGCGCATGCTGACCCTCGCTCATGGCGAGATGGAAACCCTGCGCATCCTCCCCCCGTCCTTTGGCGTTCGTGAACACGTCTCGCGTGCGATCGCTCAATCTGATCATGGCCCCTCAGGAGGTCGACGCGCTCGCCCGCGACTGGGTGCAGCCTCCTCCAGGCGCCGGCTTCGCTCTTCGTATACCGGTTGAATACCTCCCCTGGCAAGCTGCTGTGAGTCTGCTTGCTCTCCGCTACACTTCTCTTTTGGGACTGACTTTGTGTCTATAGCGTATGGTCCAATCGCAATACGTCTGGGTGCGCGCCCCCATCCTTGTGCTCGCGATGACACGACCCCGCTGACGGCCCGTTCATTCCGTCTAGCTCACATCCGAAGAGACATATTTGCTCGCGACGAGCGGTAATAATCCCATGCGGATAGAGATTGTATCTGAAGCACCACCACCGCCCGAAGCTCCGTGAGTTCTGCTGGTGGATCCAATTGAGATACGATGCTCACCCCTGACCCTTTGCAGCTTACTCCCGCCGTGAGTACTCACCACGAACCTCTAAATCTTTACTCACAATGAACAATTAGTCCACCGCCTGTCCTGGAGATGCCAGCAACCTTCAAACTCGAGCTGGCACCGGGCCAGACCGTCGCGATCGACACGACCATCACATCGGACGACCTCGATATGTCCAAGACCGAGGACGGCACAATCGTGGACGGTTCGTTCTGGGGCAAAGTAGACATCGTGCACGACGGCGACTACCACTCGATGGAGTTCAGCGGTACGCGCGTGAACGATCCCGCGCTCAACGACAACTTCTTCTTCGACGCGCGCACGCTTGGTAAGCTCCTGCTTGCGCTCCGCCCGCCCGTCGCGCGCTGCGCACTATCCATCCTCGCGCCGCAGCAGCAGTACTGCGACGTTACCCTGACGCTGGCGCCGATGTGGAAGCTCGGTGTCACTTGGCCGTCAGCCGAGTTTCTCGACCCGAACAAAGTCAAATTCTTCTTGAGGGTGCATCCGAGCGGCGCGATGGAACACTTTGAGACCAATATCGTGGTCACCTCGCTCTACTACGAGGCGCTGTACGTACAACATTCGCTCCCCCGTAACTATTGTTGCGACTGACAATGGTGACTGTTCGACAGGCCTGACATGTCATTGCTCGACCCGACAGCCTACATCGCGCCATACAATTCGTTCGCAATGCCCTCTCGCGACTTTGTCCCACATCTCGGAAAGGTATTGGAAGAACTCGGCGTCTCGTTGCGCGATCGCACCAACCTCGTCAAGTGCGTCACCCGTATGCCTTCTCTGTCACCCCATTGCCCTGTTGACCCCGCGCCGCGTGCCACAGCAACAACCTATTCCACTTCAATAACTACCGCAACATCGCGTACCGGTTCATGTCGCCGAACCGGCTGCGGAGCGCTATCGACATCCAGGTGTCGGGCGAGGCGCCGGCGTTCATGCGAGTGTTCTTGCTGTATCGTGGCATCAGCGACGATGAGATGCCGGCGTTTGCGAGCGCCGGCGAGAAGGAGGCGTCCGCTCAAAACTGGAAGGACGTCGTCGGCTGGACCGAGCGCATGAAGGATGGAAAGGAGTTCCGCATGCTCGAGACCAGCGTCCTCGAGGTGCACTGAGCCTCTCAGAGGCAATGTTTTTTTTTTTTTGGAATTTGCGCACACGAACACATGCACACCCCCTGCACACGAATCACACTTCTCCACCTCCTCTCGACAAAGGCCGCCCCTTCAACAATGCCGTTCCAACTCGCATCTTTTCCCTCAGTGTTTTGTTTGTGACTTGTATCATCCCTGAGCTTTGATGTAGATCTAGGAGCCTCCTGATGCTGTAATATCAAAGTTGACGAGCAGTAAATGGTTTAATGGAAACTGCTGTTGGTGAGAATACAGATATGGCCGAAAAGCCTGTTCGCAAGATGGCTCCGACACGCCACGGCCACGACGAGAATACTCATGGACTTGCTGTTGATAGTTCTAAGTTGTAACAAAATCGCGCGTCTAGAGAACGCCTTTGGTACTGGGAATGTCTTGAGAGCCTGTGCGCTCGATAGCCTGCCGGATTGCGATGGCCAGCGCCTTGAATGCAGACTCAGCTCTAGCACAATGATGAGCTCAGAAGGCAGACAACCAGAGACTATGGTGCACTGACTTGTGATGGTCGTTGTCGCCTCGGATAACGTCCACATGCAGCGTGACACCCGCAGCCATCGCGAACGAGTGGAAGATGTGTGGAAACATCTCAGTGGAGAGGTCGCCTATTTTCTCGCGCTTGAGCTTGAGGTCCGTGATGCAGAACGGACGAGAGGAGATATCGATGACCGCACGAGAGAGTGCCTGAATGCAAGGTTGCTGGGTAAAAAAAAAAAAACGGAGGCGAGTGGAAAGAGGAAAGAGCAGAAAGGCACCTCGTCTAGGGGAGCGTAACCCGTGCCGTACCGCCGCACGCCGCGGATTTCTCCCAGAGCCTGCTTAAAAGCTGTGCCAAGTGCGAGCGCAGTGTCCTGTAGAGACGGAGATGTGGGCAAGGAGGACGGTGCGGTGGGATCGGAGCAGCTTATCTGCGGTGTGGTGGTCGTCGATGTGCAAGTCGCCTTTGCAGTGGAGAGTCAGAGACATCGCCCCGTGCTTTGCGAGCGCATGGTACATCTCGAGAAGGGAGTAAGCTGATGTGAGGACGAGCGCGAAACCATCGACGCGAACGAACATGGTCGAGGAAGCCGATGCCGGTGTCAATCTGGATCTCCTGCGCGGACACGACATCGAGTTCGAGTGCGACTGAGATGTCGGTTTCGTTGGTCTTGCGGGTAACCGTTGCGAAGCGCCGAGCAGGAGACGACATGTTGACTGACGCGGTGAAGAACAAGCCACTGAATTGAACCCGGCACAGGCCGGCGACGCGACTCTTGAGCTCCGCCTGCGATGTCGGACACGGAGCTGGCTGCACACCACAGCGCCGCGCCCGACCAGGACAACAACGAAGATGGGCCTGCGGATTCGGAGGGGTCTGGTGACGTAGTCATGGGCGATGGTGCGCCCGCAGAAGACTCTAGCGAGGAGGAGGAGGAAGATGAGGAAGAGGCTGCCCGCATTAGGAGTGGCTTTATCGTTGACGACGAAGAGGAGGAAGAAGAGGGCGCCGACGAGGATGTGCGCAGACACGAACGCCGCAGGAAGCGCCACAAGCACAAGCATAAGCGGCCCCGTCATGGTCAGTCGTGTTGGGCGTGGCTGAACGTTGTGTTTGACTCTCAAGTCTCATCGCCACTGCAGAGCGCGAAGAGGACGAGGACGCGGATGGCCAGCTCGAAGATGATGATCTTGAGCTACTCGCTGAAAATACAGGCCAGCGGTTCGAGCGCTCCGAGAAACTGAGTCGCATTCGGCGCGGCCGTCGCTCGGAGTCACCAGCAGACCACCCTGAACCGCGCCGCGGCGAAAAGGGCATGCAGGACATTTGGGAGGACGATGTACGCGGGTCTGAAGACGACGACGACGACGACATGCGCGGGTTTATCGAGTCTTCAGACGAGGAGGATCCCGCGATCACCCCCGAAGAGCGCCGGGCAGCTCGCGAGGAAAAGCGTAGGCAACGCAGAGAGGCCCGTCGCAAAGGTCTGATTAATCCAGGTGTCGCGGGCATCGACCTCACGTGCGTATTTTTCGCGTCTTTATGTTGCGGCGGCTCAGACGCTCTTCTGCAGCGAGTGGGAGGAAATCGTTGAGGTCTTTGGCGACGGCGGCGACTATGAATGGGCCCTCGACCTGGACGAAGATGGCAATGAGGTCAAGCACCAGCCTCGAAAGGAAAACCTGCGCCTTCAAGACGTCTTTGAGCCGTCAGAAATCAAGGCTCGCCTGCTCACCGAGGACGACGACTTGATTCGCAGTCAAGATATTCCCGAGCGCATGCAAATGCTCACGAGCTCACTGTCTCCTAACCCGACTGTTATCACGCAGGAGGCATTTAGGCACACCGACATCAATGCGGCCGCAGAGTGGGTCGTTCAACGTCTAGGCGAACACGTGGAGCGCAAATTCTTTCATTTTGGTGCCCCGCTCGCAAAATACAACACCAAGTTGGTGGCGGCCGTACAATACGCTCTCGACGCGCTGCTATGCCAGACACTTGAGGTACCTTACATTTGGACACATCGTCGGGACCAGCTTTCGGTGTTCGACCCCCCAGGTCGCACCGAGCTCCTTCTCACAAACGAAGACCTATGGAGAATATTCACGCTTGGCACCAAGTTCCGCGCTTTGCTTGAGCGCAAGCGCATGCTAGACGCTCTCTACGAACGTTTGTCTGTCGGCGACTCGTATTTTGAGAACCACATCCACGGCGCTCTCACCTCGGTTGAAATGGTCGCAGACGCCACCGACTGGCTCGGGATGAAGTATAAGGACCGCAAGATGGACGCACTTGTATTCCATGACGATGTTATCGCCGACAAGAAGCATAAGGCACCAAGCAGACTCTCAGAGTACGAGCTCGTGAAGAAAAGCGTCATCAGCCAGCTCGCCAAGGCCTTTGGTGTTACTGCAGAGCAAGCTGTTATCAACTTCAAGAGCGGCAGTAGACTTGATAGTGCCGTTGACCAGGACATCCCACCGCAAGAGTTTGCTGTCCAGTTCGCCGATCCAGCGGCTGGCCCGAATCTCGACCCCCGCCAGCCACTGGCCAAAGCGCGGATGCTGTTGTCGACTGAGCTAGGCAAAGATCCCCTATTGCGTGAGGAAGCTCGTTCCATGTTCCGCAACTCAGCCGTCGTCACCGTCCTGCCGACTGACAAAGGCCTCACCAAGATAGACGAGTTCCACCCGTACCACGTACGATTAATTCCTCCTTGTCGCACTATAATTTTGCTCACCTTCCTTCAGAATTTTAAATACCTGAAAGACAAACCTCTTTCGATGATGCTTGCCGCACCACAGTACTTGCATATTTTGAAGGCCGAATCGGACATGCTCATCACCGTCGATATTCACCTTCCTCAGGACGTTCAGAAAGAGTGGACTGACTCCCTGTGCGAAGCTATGGTCTCGGAAGATTTCAGTGACATCGCACAGGCTTGGAATGAGGAGCGTCGACTTGTGGCCAAACAAGTCATGGATACCATCCTTGTACCTCTGGGCGCGAAGTGGGTGAAGGAGTGGGCACGAGAAGAGCTTGAAGACTTCCTTGCAGGTCAAGCGGCGGCAGCATTACAATACGTGCGCGAAATTTTCATCCTGTGTTATCGCGGCTGACTGGTGTGTCGTAGCGCGTCAACATGTGCGGCCTCATGGCAGTGACGAAGCCGCGCGGTGGGCCAGTCGCAAATCTAGCTGTCTTCAGCCCTGACCCCGATACAACGCCACCAATTCTCGCAATGTCTTGGGGCGAGGGACACCCGCAACGCGACCAGATCTCAGTAGTCTTCGTGGACCAAGGTGGCCGACCCCGCGACCAGCTCACACTTCCAAACCTCAGCGATGAGGCACCTCGAACGTCGTTCGTGGAGCTTCTTCGTAGACGACGTCCCGCAGCCATTGTCATAGGCGGGTTCACGATCCACACGATGAAGTTGCACGAGCGCGTGAGGGATATACTGAAAAAAGAAAGTGGTATCCCCGAGGAGTCTTCAGATATGCCAGGAAGCATGGCCCCTCCGACCGTCTGGGAGGCTGTGGGTGGCGGCGCGTGGGGCACTGCAGTAGCTGAACGTGCCGACTATGACCATGGTGGGGAAGATTCGGATCGTTGGTTGGCCAAAATTCCGGTCAACTACGTCAAGGACGATGTCGCGCGCATCTATCAAAGCAGTCAACGAGCGGCGGAGGAGTTCAGTGCCCTTTCCAGCCTCGCAAGATACTGTGTTGGCCTCGCGCGATATGCACAGAGTCCCCTCCTCGAGCACTGCGCGTTGGGAAGCGACCTTTCGGCAATCACGTTTGACGAGGACGCCCAACAGTTGGTGCCGAAGGAGAAGTTGCTGATAGCGCTTGAGAGAACTCTCGTCAACGCTGTCAACTCCATCGGTGTGGACATCAACCGTGCAGTCAACGACCCGTACTACTTCCACCTACTCCCCTTCGTCTCTGGACTTGGCCCGCGAAAGGCTCAGTTCATGAAGAAAAAGATTGACGGTATCGTAAGTTCCCCGTCATGCCAAGCTGACTTGCCCTGATTTTTTTCCCCCATTACAGGGTGGCACACTGGTGAACCGCGAGCAGATTGTCAAGAACAGTATCAGCACCATCCAGATCTGGCTCAACGCCGCAGGTTTCCTTCGCATTGTTCAAGACGAGAGCGATGGCCGCGACGCTAAACGCAACAAGCGGAGGGACGAATCAGCCGATCAGCAAGACCCGCTGGATGCAACTCGCATTCATCCCGAAGATTATGAGCTTGCACGCAAGATGGCCATGGATGCTCTTGAGTACGACGAAGAGGATACCAAGGACGAGCATCCGTCTCACGTTATTGCCGCCATCATTGCCGACAAAGATAAGGAGACAAAACTCAACGAATTGTCTCTCGAAGACTTCGCCGTCAATCTTCTACAGACCACTCAAGACAACAAGCGGTACACGCTGGATGTTATCAAGTCTGAGCTCCTCCATCCATTCTACGACCCGCGTCCCGAGTTTAAGCTTCCAACACAGTGGGACATCATCACTATGCTCACTGGGGAGACATTGAGGTCCTTAAAGAAAGGCCTCATCGTCTCAGTCGCCGTCTACCGAATCAAGGACAGCTGTATTTGTGTACGACTAGCATCGGGACTAGACGGCGTCATCAACTCGGACTACATCACGGACTTTCACGACGACGCCAATGCAGCAAAATGGCTTACGAAAGGCCAGACAATCCCGGCAATCATCTTGGATGTGAAGCTCGATCGGAACGTCACCGTGGAACTCTCCTGTCGCCCGCATGACGTTACTCTTGGTGATGCTCAGTGGCGTCGCGTTGCGCCTGACCCACTCTCTGACGTGGCTCGCGCACGGTACGATGCGGACATCTTGTTGCGAAAGAAAAGACAAGAAACTGGCGACAATCGGCGCGTCATCAAGCACCCGAATTTCCGCAATGACAACGCCCGCCAAGCTGAAGACTATCTCGCACCGAGGAGTCGAGGAGAGGTCGTTATTCGCCCGTCATCGAAAGGCAAGAACCACCTGGCCGTCACGTGGAAGGTCGATGAGAGCTTGTACCAACATATTGGTAAGTTCCTGTTACACAAATGGCCGTCAGTTGCTTATCGGCACGTATAGATGTTACCGAGGTCGATGGAGATGGCGGTCAGACCGTGGCCGGTCGGCTCGTTGTCGAGGGTGGCTCCGAGTACTCCGATTTGGACGAGCTCATTGTGAACCATGTCAAGGCGATAGCACGTCGCGTGGATGAGCTAATGGCACACGAAAAGTTCAAGGCCGGCTCACAGGAGGACATTGAACGCCAACTCCGGGATTACGTCAACGCGTATCCTACCAGGAGTATTTACGCCTTCACCCTCAATCGCCAACGACCTGGCCATTTCAATATCGTTTTTTTGGCCAACAAAAACTCTAATATTGTCTCATGGGTGCGTACACAGGGACATCTGACATCTTTGTGCCATCTCACTGATCAGGACTGCAGCCTGTCAAGGTTGCTCCCAGCTACTACGCCTTGTTTGACACCAGCGTCCCGAGTGTGTCACAGCTCACTGATGCTTTCAAGACGAGGTAAGGCTGTTGATGGGCCGATGAAAAGTCATGGGCTCATTGTTTCTAGGCATTTGTATGAGACGACTAAGGCCGCCGCGGGTGGCAAGACACCATATGGCGCAGGTATTATGACCCCCGGCGGTAGTAGAACGCCTGGCCACGTAACGCCTGGCAGAGCTTCCATCCGTCAGCCAGCGAGCCGAACCCCGAATCCTTACGCGGCTAGCCAAATACCCCCGCCTGCAGCCCCCGGTGTGTTCGCCAGTGGCCAAAACAACTCCTGGGGTCCGCGATAAAGTCTTTATTTCATGTATCATCGGTTCCTTTACCCATGTAGCACTGATACTTGCGGTTCGTAACATTGCCTTGAAGAAATGATGTGAGCTGAATGTTAGGTGTGACATGAGAGAAACCAACGCTTGTCACTGCGATGGTACGTTGCACACCCACAGTCATGCATGCGGCTGCCGGACCCGCGCGCTGCAACAAATGCACAGGTCGAGAGCAGAGGAGAGGCTGGTTCTGTTGCCACAACGTTGTTGACCCTGAACTAAACGTTGCTGCAGACTCAGCCACGAGAAGCAAGCTCTCATGGCACACGGCCTACTTTGCTGACGCCTTTGATGCTTTGCGCCGGCCGGTGGCGGTCTGCGATCGACATTCTATTCGTGCGGTCTCGCACTCTGCGAACAATAGCGTGCAACGGAGGAAGCTATGATCTAGCGTGTTTACTGGGTATCTCCAAGAGTCGTCAAGATCTCTTCTAGAGTTCTCAATGCCTTCATTATTCGACGGATACGTCTTGACAGAACTCATTGAAGCTCGTAAGAAGCAACGGACATAAGTCTGATCGCGCCGCTGCAGTGCCTTCGATCGTCCAATCCATAGAGACTTCCTGATGGCCTCTCGAGACCGTCACGAGGATTCACAATCTGTCGCCTCGTCAACGGATGTGAGTTGCGGCTAGTCTTTGGTATAAATTCGCGACGAATGGTAGGTCATGAACCTCATCACCGGCGAGCTTTTTTCTTGTTCTCTTTCTCTCTCGCACCTTTTCTTTCTTCGTCGCTACTTTACCCAACAAGTCGTTCACGATGCGCTTCTCTGTTGCACTTCTCGCGCTTGTCGCCGCCGCAACCGCCGCCCCGTTGCGTTTCTTCAATCCGGGATCTGGTGTCGAAGGCGCCCCAGCCTCAGCGCCCTCTGGGATGCCACCGAACTTCCCAGGCCCCTTCTCGGGATCGTTCCCTCATCCTTCGGGCACTGGTTCCTTCCCTCACCCTTCGGGCACTGGTTCATTCCCTCACCCGACCGGCACACGTCCATTCGGTGGCCAAGGCCAACCAACGGGCGGTCCCCGCCGTCACGGCCACCACTCGGGTAGCCTGCCGTTCCCCTCAGGAACACCCGGACCCGCGCCATCTCAGGCGCCGCCCGCTGGCGCAAACTAAACAGGAGGATATGAGCCTGCTCTGATTGAAGTCAACTGGAGATGACTTGGTAGGCTCGTGACCTCTTCGTCCAGACGACTTGTTAAGTTATTGGCGACTCCTGTGGTCTCACCCGCTCGCCCTTTGTACCTCTTGCCTTAGAATTGAATTCTTTTCTAAGAAATCGTTTATTTGCTTGATGAGAGACTGCTGTATTACGTCCACCTTGAAGACTCGCATAATCAGACCGCACAGCATGCTGGCTCCAACAGCTAGTAAGATCACCGTCCGTCGCCGAATTGAACGATCGCAGGCCGCGATATAGCTTGTATTCAAATGGAACTTCGACGTATACCGTCTCCGAGGTCTTCATGCCATCCTGCAAGTCTTCGAATGTCGGAAACCTCGACCGGGCCGCCTATGGTCGAATCCTCGAGACTGGTACAAACTGCTCTCGCAACATGCTCGACGTGCAAAGGGTGCGTTTCAAGGGCGCTACCCAAGGCGCGGAGCGAAATGGACTTGAGAAAGCCTGCTGGTGTCGGCAGAGATGCAGGGAGCTTATGGTGAATGTCTGCGCTGAGACCAAGAAAGGCGGCCAGAGGCGAAGTCAAAGGCCGCTGATGAGCGTGATACATGAGTCCAGGACGGATGAATACTGTCCTAACACCAGCATCTTTAGCTCTTTGAGACAGTCCGGCCTCTGCCTCGCGCTTGCTTTCGATATAGCGAGCAGGAATGATGGGTTGAAATATGTCGGCAGCAGAGAGGAAGACGAATGTGCGCTCGCCAGTGGGATTTTCGGCAGCAAAGGTCTCAAACACACGCAGAGCTATTGGCTGGTCAAAAACAGAATGTCACAGATATGTTATCTGACCTGAATCACGGTTCAGCGTGCTGTACAAGTCGTCTTTGAGCGGATTGGCACCGAGGGAGCGCTCCAGAAGTGCTCCAATTACGGCCGGAAGGTCGGCACGTCGTACCGCATCTTTGTAAGAGGTGCTAGGAAGAAGAGTTCCAATAGTATGAACAACTGCGTTTTGACCACGAATGAGATCGTTGTAAGTGTTCGGTTGCAAGGCGTTGGCTGCTGTCCATGCGACGGAGGAAGCCCAGGCTGGGGTATGCCCAGCAGGTGTGCGAAACGGCGCACCAGATGAGCTCATGCTCGTTACTGACCATCCGTGCGCCAGTGCAGATTTGCAGACGTGCGACCCTACGGCGCAAATAGTGTGGGACAATGGGCGGAGCGCAATGAGACGACACAATCTAACCTACGAAGCCATTTCCGCCAACGACCAACAACTTCCGAAGTGACATTTCGTGATCAAGTTCGCGGCGAAGAAGAGTCAAACGCGTCGTTCGTCGGACTTGGAAAACGACGCTCCCTTCTCTAAAAATGAACGCCGTGCACAACGAAGTACTGCCGCCATCTGGCGTCGAGCATGCCGTGAGTCTCAAGCTCACGTCTGCGGCGCGCACGGGGCAGAGTGCCCTCTCGCACCTGGTCGTAGCGCGCCAAAACTTCTTGCGCGTTTTCGAGGTTCGGGTCGAAGCAGCGCCACTTCCGACGCAGGCCCAGCTGCTTGCGTCTGACCATGCCAGAACACGCCGGGGCATGGAGGCTGTTGAGGGTGAGGTCGAAATGGATGTAGGAGGCGAAGGTTTTGTGAATGTCGCACCCGTAAAGGTAGTTTTGTTTCGAATCAATAGACACATGTTCTGTCGTACACATGATAGCCAGCAAGCTGACTGCTCGGCAGTCTACAGGTTCGCAAGTAAGACACGTCCGAACCGTAACCCGACTATATCTGCTCTGCCAACATCATCTTTATGGAACCGTCACTGGCCTTGCCCGAGTTCGAACCACTGCTTCTATCGACGATGGCTTAGATCGCCTCATCGTCTCGTGCAAGGACGCCAAGGTATGTTTAACATTTTCAGGTTGCATGGAGGTACCACTCAACGTCTACAGTTGGCCCTCTTGGAGTGGTCGGAGCAGACCTGCAACCTCAACACCGTCTCCATTCATACCTACGAACGGGCACCCCAGATGGTACGCGAAGCGAGATAAGCCGAACTTTAGCTCATAAACTGCAGATGGTATACGAGCCATCACGCGCCATTCACCAGCTGCGTGTCGACCCCAGCAGTCGATGTGCTGCACTCACTTTACCACAAGATGCCATCGCTGTTTTGCCATTTAACGAAAGCCAGGCCGATCTCGATGTCGACATGGATACAGTAGGCATATCACGGTTCGTTAATGCTGCTGTCGCACCACGCTATCTTATCACTTCCCGCAGTGAAGTACCATATGCGCCAAGCTTCGTGCTCTCTTTCCCCGAGATAGACCAGAACATCCGCAACATAATCGACTTCATATTCTTACCGGGCCTCAACAATCCGACTATTGCTGTGCTCTTCCAAACGCAGCAAACTTGGACGAGCAGATTAGAAGAGTTCAAGGATACTGTCAGTTTGCGCCTCATCACACTCGATTTGGTCACCCGTTCCTATCCTGTTATCACATCTGTCGATGGCCTGCCTTATGACTCGCTGATGCTCCTGGCTTGCCCTGCGGCAGTAGGTGGCGTCGTCGTCATCTCTAGCAACGCAATTTTTCATATCGAACAAGGCGGTAAGACGGTGGGTGTTGCTGTCAACGGTTGGGCACGCCGTGTTAGCGACTTCCCTCTTCCTGCTCCCACGCGGGACGATGCGCTGGAGGGGAGTCATTGCGTATTCATCTCCGACAGAACGATCATGGTTGTCCTCCGCGACGGTACCATCATGCCTGTCGAGCTCATCGCGGATGGACGCAATATCGGAAAGATTGAGGTCGGCGAGAAACTCGCTCAGACAACAACTCCGGCGCTGGTCCACGCTATTCGAGACGACCTTGTCTTCATTGGAAGCGCCGTTGGACCGTCTGTACTTGTCCATGTTGTCCAAACCGAGGATACCGATGCGGCTGGTTCTCTACGGACGGTTCAATCTTTGGCTGCGCTTGACGAGGAGGGAGACCAAGTCATGGACTCCGATGATGATGGTGAGAACGCTTCACGTGCCCCAAAAAGATGACTGAACCATCCCCGCGCCTAGATCTGTACGGCGGAATTGATCTCAAGTCGTCAGGACCGTTCGGCGCCGTCAGCACCACAGCAGGGAGGCAAAAAGTTCTTCGACTTGGTGTCGCGGACTCGCTCTTCGGTCACGGTCCATTATTGGATATCACCTTCATTCTCGGCCGGAATGGGGTAAGTACCAACGACGCATCCTTTTGCGAGCCACAATTTGACTGTGTAGCAGGACAAAGCGACACCACAGCTCCTTGCTGGTGCCGGGGCGGGGCGAACCGGTGGGCTGATGCTGTACCATCGCGATTTCCCTGCTGTGATCAAGCGAAAGCTGCACAAGATTAGCGGCAGCTTCGGGATATGGTCATTTCCCCTCAGGCGTTCTATGAAGATTGCAGGCATGAGCATTGAACGCCAGTCGACGGCGTCCGACCTTGACACCGTCGTCTTCAGTACCGACGCCACTCCATCACCTGGACTGTCACGAGCAAGTAGCACCATATCATCGCAGTCGATGACGCTGACCTGAGCAAAAGCTGGCCATTCGGGATGACCGTGACGATGCGGAAATCATCTCGCGCTACGCGAACGTGACGGTTGGTGCTGGACCATTCTTCCAGCGAACAGCCATCCTTCAGGTTACCACAAATGCGATTCGCGTGCTTGAAGCAGGTGCATCGCAATCTAAAGGACATGCTCATATTCTGATGCTGCTTGCTAGATGGTTCAGAGCGACAAAATATCAAAGATCTGAATAACACAACACCTCATGCCAAAATCAAAGCATGCAGTATTTCAGATCCTTATGTTGTTGTGGTTAGGGAAGATGGTTCTCTTGGCCTTTTTATTGGCGAAACCGGGAAGGGAAAGATGCGACGCAAGGACATGTCTGCTCTTGGGGACAAGGTGGATATAGCTCTTTACTTTGACAACAAGAAGCTTACGAATCTTAGGCTTCGCGTTATCTTGCTGCGTCTTTTTACCAAGATCAATCTGGCCTGTTTAAAGTTGCTGCTCGGAAGGGGAGTACACAGGGGACCGCAGCCATGACAATCGAAACTGCGATGGATGAAGGCCGTGGTTCGCAGTGGCTGCTACTGTGTCGTCCACAAGGCGTCATTGAGGTTTATTGTTTTTCATCCGCATGTGTCGTATGTCTTGTTGACGGTTGGCGCAGATCTGGACGCTGCCCAAGCTTACCCTGGCATTTTCTTGTGACGGTATTTCCACCGTGCCATATGTTCTTTCAGACTCTTTCGAGTCTGTCACACCATCGCCTGCCGAAGAATTGCCTCGCTCACCTCAAGACCTTGACGTCGAAGAAATTCTCATTGCCCCAATCGGTGATGTTGCACCGACCCCTCATCTTTTCGTAAGTCAACATTGAGCTTCGGTGCTAGCCTAAGATTGCTCTTCGGCTAGGTACTCTTCCGGTCAGGACAGCTTGCCATATATTCAGCAACCTCGACATCCACGCAGATAGGCGTCGGACGTGACAGCATGTTACAACTCGTCTTCATTCGCGTTCTTAGCACTATCCTTTCTTCTGGGCCTGCTGGACAGCTGGACAAGCGTGGACCACCTGCGCAACGGCACCTTATCACATTCAACGCACCGCTACACGGAGTGTTTATCACTGGCAATGAACCTGTTTGGGTCTACGCGACAAACCACTCTGCAGTCAAATGCACCCATGCTACCAATGCTATTGTGCATTCCTTCTCGCCATGCTCTGTGTGGGGAAAACGCGGACAATTTCTTCTATACACGGATGAGGTATGCTGAGGTGTCACAAGATGTTTTTCCAAAGCTAAAGTGAAGCAGGGCCCTTGCCTGATTGAATGGTCTCCAAACCTCACATTGGATGAAAACCTACCCGCGCAGTTCATTCCACGTGGCCGCGCATACACCAGTGTAGCTTTTGAACCAGCGACTGGGCTGGTAGTGGCAGCATCGTCCTTGCGCAGCCGATTTGATCTCTTCGACGAGGATGGAAACAAAGTTTGGCAACCAGATGGTGCGCATGAAGTATCGTTGACAGCGAACAGTTGTTAATTCGCGTGTAGGTGAATATGTATCGGATCCTCAGACGGACACTTCGACCCTGGAACTCATAGACCCAACTACGTGGACCACCGTCGCAGGGTTTGTCATCTCTTTCAGCTGCCGTTGTGTGATTTGACATGATGGCTGAAGATTTGAATTCCCCTTCAATGAGTTTATCAATGTCGTGCGCCCAGTCAATCTCGAGACATCTAGCGCCGAGGCAGGGAGCAAGGAATTTGTCACGATTGGCACCACGGTGTTCCGAGGCGAGGATTTGGCTGTGAAAGGCGCGGTCTGTATTGATCTTAACGATATGCTAGTGATCCACTAACCCATTGAGAAGATTTACATATTCGAGGTTGTCGAAGTTGTCCCCAACGGCGCGCAGAGACAGTTCAAACTTCGTCTGTTGTGCCGCGATGAGGCCAAGGGACCTGTTTCGGCGCTATGTGGCATTAATGGATACTTGGTCAACTCCATTGGGCAGAAGATATTTGTCCGTGCCTTTGAGCAGGATGAACGACTTGTTGGCGTCGCGTTCATGGATGTCGGCATCTACGTTACCTCACTGCGCTCGCTCAAAAACTTGCTCCTCATAGGAGACGCCGTGAAGAGTGTCTGGTTCTGCGCTTTTCAGGAGGACCCCTTCAAGCTTATTCCAATTGGTAAGGACTTCCAGCACGTATCGTTGACGACCGCGGAATTTTTCTTCGCTTTCGGGGACATGGCCATAGCAACTACGGATGAACTTGGCGTGTTGCGACTACTTCGATACGACCCCACCCGTATGTCTTGTATCTCATTTTTCATAGATGGCCAAGTCTAACGCGATAGCAGACGCCGACTCGCTTGACGGGCAACGTCTTATCTATCAAACGGAGTTCTTCCAACAGGCAGACACTCGTTCTGCGGTGACCATTCTTCGCCGATCCAATGAAGATGCCGTTGAGGGTCCGCGATCCCAGTTGATATATGGTACGAAATATGTCAATCCCTCGTGATAATCGTTCATTGACATCTTTGCTACTAGCTGGTACGGACGGCAGCTTGGCCATGTTGATTCCTGTGGATGAGAGCACATCAAAGCGACTGCATCTCCTCAGCGGTCAATTGACCCGAAACGTTCAGCACATCGCAGGACTCAATCCACGCGCCTTTCGGTGAGTTTCGCGTATTCATTTGACCATGTTCATGCTTTGACTGCGCCTCAGAGTGGTTAGGAATGACCACGTGTCACGACCTCTCGCGAAGGGAATCTTGGATGGCATCCTCCTGAATATCTTTCACGATCTTCCGCCGCCAAAGCAGGCAGAGTTCACCAAGCAGATTGGTACCACGAGAGAGACGATTCTTGCAGATTTACATTTCTTTCAAACTGCTTGGTAGACCGCACAATGAATGCGTAATACTGTAGATGCAAAATGATTACAAAGCTAGCACATAGGCTGGTCTACAAGCAAGTACAGTAAAATAGGCCCACGCAATTTGACAATAAAAACAGGCCTGATCTGAGCTTGTCTCAGCGATACAATGTTCTCGGTGGGCCTAGTGGCACGAGAGCAGGCGGTGGAACAACAAGGCCGGCGGTCGCAATTTCATCCGGCAAGCGTTTGTCTCCGTCGTCCGACGCTTTGAATGGACATGTCTTGGGCGTCGCCTTGATTTGAGACGAAGGGGCAGGCGCCGTCGCGAAAGAGCCGGGCAACCATGGACTGGGTCGAATCATTGTGTATGAGAAGATTCCTGGTGCGCAAATGTATGCTGCATTCGGCGCTAGATAGTGACTATATCTTCCAATGTAGTCTGGCTGCGGTGAAGATGGTCGCGGGGGCGGTGGCGTCGGGGTACGGCGACGCCACCAGCTGATATCTTCAGCCACAGACTGGGCCGGAGGATTATTGGCTGCCGTTGCTGGACGAGTTCCGTTCCAGCTCTCGTCCTCTTCGTCCTCTTCATCGTTACTTTCATCCACATCGTCGTCGTCGTCGTCATCATTGCGTCCTTTACCCTGTTTGAATGAGCAAATAAAGCAGTGCACACTAAGACTGCGACTCACGTTCTTGGACCAAGCTTTGTGACATCGATACTTGCTATGCTCGGTGAAGTTGTTAACCTTGACCCACTTCCCGCAGCCGTTACACTGTGCACGTCCCTCCTGAACAGAGCGAACGCGGGGATCTTCGCGCAATGCTGCCTCTGCCTGAGCGGCAATGCTAGCTACACGACTGCTGGACCGTACACCCGGTGCTGTCGGCTTGAATGCGGACGCTTGCTTCGGGGGTACTTTGAGCGGTAGCTTTCTTGTTGGGATGAAGGTATCATCATCGGGGTCCTCGAACTGATACTGCTTGAGACTGCGTGCGATAGCCCCTGGGCCGTTTCCACCTGGGTTGAAGCTAAAATCGCGGGTCTTATGAGGATTGCGCTCTCTGCATCGTATTTTGTGGCCCTTTTGACCGCTCCAGTTGCCAAAAGCGTATGGTTGTGTGTTGCTGAGTTTGATCCATTTTGAGCACATGTTGCAAAGCACTGCGTCTGGACGAGATTCTCGCACATCTGGATCGTTCTCAATGACCCTCCGACGGTCATCTTCAGTCATTCGTGAAGCATTATTGAGGCCGGCAGCTTCCTCGCGCTTCATGGTTGGCGCGGGAATCCTAATAATCATGGGAGAAAGACCAATAGGAGTAGAGTAACCAGCGACAGAAGACGCCTGTGACGCTAAGGCTCCAGTTGGATCACTCCTCGACACTGCAGTGGCAGGTGACGCCTCAGGAGTACTACCAAGTGGTGTATTCGTGAAGAGAGGGCCAAGAACCATAGCCTTTCGTGGTGCTGACTTGATGAGCGGTGTGGTAGAGGGTGTCATATCGAGCGGCCCAGGAACTTGAGTGTCACCTGCCCTCTCGTCGAGATTTGCTGGTGGTGACTCAGTCTGCGCCACATGCAGATGATCCATATTTCCTGGAGAAACTAGACCTAACTCGACGGGAGTAAGTGCACGAGGCGGCGAGTTCAATGAGCTACTGTGGGTCGAGGGGGCTGCAGGTCGGGAGCCTGACTGGACACCTTCGACTACAGGCGGAGGGTTTCCCGATTGGATCCTACGATTTAGTCAGTATCGAACGGTGCGACGCTACAGCAGATTTACCAGATGTCACGAGATTTGCATCGTTGTTTGTGCACGTCCCAGTTGTGTGGGTCGTACGGTTGGACACCGGACAGCTTCAACCATGAGCCACACATTGCGCATTTGACACGGGCGGGCTCTGTGAATTATTGAGAAGACCATATTTTGAGAAAGTATTACCACAAACCGATCCCGTCCACACAAGGATCTTCCCGAAACGATTTCTCACGTACAAGGGCACTGGCTTGTGAACCTGAAGATGAGTTAGGGCTATGGAACCAGTCATAAGCACAGAGCGCTGTCGGCTAACGTGATATATACGTACCCTGATACCGTAGTGCTGGAGGTTGGCGGATGTCGCTCGGGCGAGTCTTGCAGTGCGCTTTCCCCGGATTGCTGCGGAGGGGAGGTAATAACCACCGGAGGACGTAAAATGGATTCGGAATGAATTTCAAGAGGTCTAACGTCGGAGGGTGAGCTTAGACGCGCAAGTAGGGAGCGCTGGACAGTTGGTGGGATTCTTCCGTCTGGAGCGGCAGCGACAAGCCCAGGAACTGTGAGTTTGACGGAGGAGGAGAGCCTAGAAGAGCTTGAGTGATATCGCCGTGATGATCAGATGGTAAGCTGGACGATTCTTGAAGAGGAGTTGTCGCTTGTGGTTCTGACAGTCGAGACGGGTCAGGGAGCAACTCCGGAACAGGTTCCGCCGCGGAATGAAATCCATCATCGTCGGCGGCCCACCCAAAGTCATCAGTAATGCCCTCTGAAGAACTGTAATGCGAATGTGTCAGCCGGAGTGTCAGACATGATTTGGCGTTCGGTCATCGCATTTGCGCAACCCGGTGACGACTCTACAAAGTTATGATGAAAAGACACTCACCGGTCCGCAACAGATCGTGCGCCGCTTTCAGCCTTGAATCTCTTCGAAGGATAGTAGTGCCCATTCTGGAAAGACCCCGATCCTGGCAGTGACACCTCGCTCATGCGGTCGTCACCGTCTCCAGTCGCATTTTCATCCCCCTCGCTGTCACCATGCAATTTGCGTTTGATTCCAGCAAGTGGTGACGCCCCCAGACTAAGATCCGACATGCAAAGATACCGAAAATAGATGAACGGAGTAGTTTTGTAAGTGAAACTGCTTATGCAATATACAAAAACAACATACTCGAGGTAAGCCTGCATTTCTGGGGGCAGACCTTGCGATGAAAGCAGCTCTGCATCTACCTCGGACATGACGGTGCACGCGCGGCGGGTGGTTGAATGGTAGGCGGAGGCCAAGAAGCTTACGCCGGGTTCAACTTCTGGCTATGGGACAGCGGAAGCTTTCGGGGCTATTTCCCAAAGTAGGAGCGCCCAGCATCAGCTCACGATGGGTGCATTAGCAGTCCTTTACTCATAGGCTGAATCGAAATTATCTTACGGAAACTCGGCATTGTAGTCAACACACTAAAACATTAGGTGCAGTTGCTGCCTATAAACAGCCAGGGCAAGAGGCACATCACAGAAATTGGATTACAAAGAGTCAGTCCACGCGCTTAATGTCGTGAACAAGAATGGTTTTGGTAGAATCTCCAGACCAACCTCGGTCTCCGCTCGCTGTTATTAGAAAGCGACAGTTACGGTCCACCACTGAACTAGATGAGAGTATGCATAACATGTGCATGTGAGGACTCACACATCTGAGAAATGGTACCCCCATGATGACCCGCAACAATCTTAAATCCTAGAGCCTTGGGTCGCGAATCGGCTTCCTGAATGTTCCATAGGCGAATATTGTCTTGCGAAGCGCTGGAAGCCCACGTCAAACGTCTGAGAGTATGAGCAATGAAGATTGTCGTACCAAGCCAAATGTTTTCCGTCCGGAAAAGGTACGATGCAACTAACCATCCCAGAACTTGGCGGATTGCGAAGGAGTTTGAGGACTCTCGGCGTCGACGGATTTTTGTTTCCAATTTGGCGCAGGTCCCACATGTCAATGGTACCATTTCTCCGACCGACGTACACCTGAGTACCATCAGTTGACCAACAAGCCTACAAGGGGGTTCTCGTAAGGTGGTGAGTGGCGTGCTCAGCTAGGTACAAACATACCGAAATGCACCATGGTGGACATCTGTCGCCCATATCAAGACGGCCGGCTTTGTCGCGCTGTCTCCTGTCCCATATTACTACCTGACCGTCAATGCTGGCAGTAAGAAGCATATCGGGCGAGTAATCCGAGTATGTGTGCGGCGACAATGGTGGTATTCCTCGTGGGGCCTGGTTCGAAGCGCTTACGTGAACAGAGCCACTTGCCTGGGTACTCGGAAGAGCGAGTGCAAACTGGCTAGCGTCCGCACCGTTCTGTCGTGAGGAGGTGGTGGCGTCGTCGTCGTCGGGGCCATCGAAGAGATCGTCAAAGGAGTTTTCTGACCTCGCGTCCGCCTCTTCTACGCCTTCAGTCTCGGAACTCGACGGTGCGACTGTTGGCCGTACAGCTACGGCAGCGAGCTGTGCTGTATGCCCTTGGAACTGCCTAGCGATCTGTCCCGTATTGAGATCCCATTGCTAAAAATCGGAAGTCAAGGACAATGTAAAAGTCGAAGACGAACGCTGACCAACCAAAGCCATGTTATCCCAGCCTGCACTGTATACGCCTTTCTCATCCGGTAACAAGGCTAGAGCAGAAACAGCTTTGCGGTGCCCTTGAAGCCGAGCATGCATGGTGCCAGGCGCGTGTCGAACTGTGAATAGACCGATGTGGCCTTCCCTGTTGCCGGCAAGGCACCAAAGCGCATCCGAGTGAAGAGCAAGACTGTATATTGGAACCAACTGCGCGTCTGCTGCAGGATTCGTAGAGTTCAGCCCGTCGAACCAGAACCGAAGGATCCCAGTTTTGATGTTTGAGTCTCCCATCCCGCAATGAGTGCGCTGAGGCTGGGTGAGGAAGATCTTGCTGTTGCAAGTTGCAAACAGGTCGTAGTCTCTAACGAAGCCGTCCTCAGAGCCAGTCATGAGATGAGACATGCAGAGCGATGCGGCCAAGCAATGCGTTGGGACTGGGTGCGGCATGGCGGCAATCGGCTCGATGGTGTATGTTCTGCTGTACGGAACGGTCTTGAATAAAGCTGACTTTCGGGTTTGTTCCGGAGATAGTGACGTTTGAGTTTGCGCTCCAGAGTCAAGTATCGTGGTAGGTTGGTCTCTCACTGCGAGGACTTCTAGCTTGAGCTTGTTTGTTAAAATAAAGTTACGCACAGGCGCTATGAGTCGGGGTGCGCTGTGCGGGTCGCTCAGGAGACATAAGTCCCATTGATTCGTCGTCATGTTCCTCGTCCTCGTCCTGCGGGTCGCGCGTCGCGCCAGTGGCGTCGGACTGAGCATCTCGTCCTCTTCCTCTTCTTCCGTGTCGCCTACCGACGGCTGCACAATAATCAGCACACACAACTAGAGTAGATATGCCTGCGAAACCCTCACCAACCTCATCTCCGTCGGCCTCCTCGTCCGAGTCTTCGTTCTCGTCAGCGTCTTGTTCAGCATTCTCGTCGTCCTGTTCATCATCCTGCTCCGCGTCCATATCGATATCTGGCTCACTCGGCTCGCGCATTATTTCGTCCTCGAACTGATCCGAATCATCGTCGCTGCCCATACTGAATTTCAGAAGGAGGAGGCGCGAATTTCAAGTCCGACAACACGCTTCTCCTTTCTCATGGCAAGCAGTCTCGCGTTACGGGCACGCGCGCTGCCACCGCTGCGCTTGCTATTAAATAATCTGCGATTATATTCAACATCGTCGTCCGGTGGTGTATCGTATAACGCACTGGCATCGTCTCGGTCGTCGACAGCGCGTGTGCCAGGAAAAGCAAGCGCAGGCGCAATCTCAACGGAGTTGATTCGAGCAGCAATGCCACATGCTTCAAAAACAGCGAAAACGCCAGATCAGCGCTGGGCAGAAATGTCCAACCAGGCCGTTGAACAAGCTGCTCAGCCACCCACCGCATATTCCGGTCGCAGTGTTTTGGTTCAACCTGGCGGCTTCGTGAACTCTTACGCCAACTTGCGCAGCACTATCGCAGTCAACCGCGTTATATTTGAACTGCGCCTTGCCCAGCGTCATGAAAAGAAGGGCTACAAACGACGACGACTGGCTAGTCAGCGCTGGCGGCGCGTGTTCGCAAGCGAGGTTCGTAGCAGAACTGCTGTCACGCATCTCTTTACCAAAACATTGAAAACGGCAACTAGGTTCGCAAGAAAGTGCAGATTGTCAAAGCTATTTTGCGGAGAGGAGGGTAGCCTGTATGGCTGGAGAATAATATCAGACTATGATACATTTTTAATCGTACAAGTCTTGCGAAGAATCTGATCGCTCCTGATACTCGCGCTGTGCCACCATCTTCCAAAGATCCGGGATATTGAAAGCACGAAGCTGCGAGCATTCCCACGCAAAGTCCTCCATGAGCAAATCGCGTTCCTGAGAAGTGAATCCAGGCCAGCGGGCTGCGACATCTGATTTGAGAGGCGGTTGAAGAATAAGGGATACGTCGGGTTGGAGGTCCATTGTGATACTCTCATGGTTGGCTGCCTCACGCAAAGTCTGATAAAGGGCAGTTTCTTGCATGCGACGGATGAGCTGCTCGTCCGTAAGGCGTGCAGTGTGCTGGAACGGGTGCCAGCTGAGCGATCAAACAAAACCGTTCAGTAAACCAGCATCTTTGCCGAAAGCAAAGCCAGAACTCACTCGTCATGGAGGAGTACACGTCGCCAGATGTTCAGCGTGCAGAGGCGCCGCCGAGCCTCTGGAAGCTCAACGCAGCTCGCGAGCAGCCTCAATGCCTCACCATACCGATTAACCTCCTGCGAGTTATCTTTCATCGTGATAACATCGAGAATGTCCTCAGCATCGAGAGCTTGTCCTTGCATCAATGAGCGGACGTTGCCGCGGAAGAGCTAGGGGTGAATGTTTGTCAGTCATATTTCACTAATCGAAAAAAAAGGAAAACCCACTTTGAAAGACATCGGACGAGACACTTCGAGCTTGCTACCATACGCAGCCACAATTTCGTCGACAGTGTGCTCGATATGTGCCTTCCCTGCGGTGCTGACCTGCTTCTGGAAGTTCTCGACGAGGCTGGTCTGAATCGCGACGAAGTCGAGTCCTACTTCATACGCTATAATGATGCTACCGTTAGCCTAGCGCACGTAGCGCCATAAGAAAAGCATTACGAACTCTTCGTCTGTTCAGGATTGGCCCGCTCACCAGGTTGGACTTCTGCCAATGCCGCGAGCTTTGCAAGACTGAGCATGAGCTGTTGACGAAATTAGCCGGTGCACCTAATCTTAGTACAGTGACGCTGAAATACCTGGCGGTTCGCGATCAAGGGCTCATCGGTGACACAATAACGGAGCCCGCGAGCTGCGTCCTGGTAGCGTCGATACGACAAATCATGAATCCACTTGAGCCTCGCGGCGTCGTTTTGCTTGAAGAACAAGTCGACCAGTTTTGGGTGCTTCTCCGCATCCTGGAACAACGACGGTCCCATCCCTACCAAATTCGTTAGTGTGCAGAGAAGGTAAGCACAATTGTACTAGACCTCGCTCAATCCAATACGAGTATAGATCGAATGCATAGACCTCCTGGTACCTCTCGATGTAGATGTCATAACGCGTGCTGGGCTCTGGGACGTGCTCGTGGCAAAGCTCGGTCAACATTCGATAGTCGCGGTACTGTTCTGCCAGTTCGAACGCATTCTCGACGAATCCTCGATTGACTGCCGATGTCACTGTCAATCGTGCTAACGCTTGGGTGCAAACATGGAGACGTACCGAGTGTTCGCAGCACCTGCGGGCGTAAGACCTTGAACTGCTCGTGCAAAAGCGCATGCTCTCGCTCGCGACCTGCGCCTTCCTGGCATGCCCTGCCCAAACGCACATCAGCTCTGATATGCGACTTGAGACATGATCATATCACGCACCATTTCAGCCACTCCAACCTCTCGGTACAGACTAGTAACAGATTATTCGCAAGCGCACAGAAGTGTTCTTGATTTTTGCCCGTAGACTCGCCAGTGGCTTGCAGAAGCTTGTCCGTGTCCTCGAACAGACTTTTCAGAGCAACAATGACCGTCTCAGTGCTTGTCCACGACTCTGATTTTTGCAACTCGGTGGCGAGTCCATACAGCGCCAAAAAGTTGGCACGGAACGCATGGCCAGCCTCGATAACATGCTGTTGCGTAGAAGTGAGTGCGCTGCGGCGATTGTTGTGCAAGACGTACAAGGGCGATGGCGTCCGCTTCAGCGACGATGCTCGGGATTGAACGCGCGTTCTGATAAGTTTGCGTCGCCGCCCTAGCCATAGCAGCAAGCACTGCAAGGAGTGCGGGTAGCCGATCGACAGCGAACTTGAAGAAAGAGCGGACAGCATCGTCTGAGCCACTGAATTCTCCACCGCTCTCGCTCATGTACGCCTCAATAGCTTGCACAAACACATCATGATGCTCCGTGGCGTCGTTTTTGCTGCGAAGCGTTAGCACGCGTTCTGTATAGGTGAAGATGTCTGTACCGAGAGGTATTGAAATGCATCCAGAGTTGCTGCGCTGCATACAATTGTTCGCGTCGAAAAGAAGTTGTCGGCGAGACGACTTCAAAAGCTGATAGCCACGGTCAATAAAACTTCAGACTTGGAAAGCAATCAATCTTACCTTGTATTGCACGCCATTATCGTTGATGAAGTGAATCAAAAATGACAAGCGAGACATGCGGTCTTCGAGTTGCGTGGTCAGATCGACAGCAGGCTTGACGACGGTTGGGTCTGCGAAAGCGAGGTCAGAGATCGGGGAAGACAGTGACGCAACAACGGACCAGATGCGAGCACCATTCCGCTGAGCTGTTCCGAGGCAGCCATCAGGTTTCCTGCGTCAACGTTGTCCGGGAATCTGAAACTGAGAGGGTTCTGGAAATGTGACACATTAGCGTATGTCCTGTGAGCAAGTCTCATCACTGACATCCTGAACTGGGCCATAGATTATGGACCGTAGCATAACCGCACGGAGGAGGCCGGCACCCATATCGCTTTACAGGCTGTCAGAACATTGACTGGTTGGGAGCATGGTCATGGCACGCACTCGTCATCAAGGTCTTGCTTGGGTGCCGTCCCAACGGTCACGGCGAGCAGCATGTTGTTCAGCAAAACGCGAACATCCTTGCCCGAGGAGCCTGCCGAAACAACGTTCGCCGCAAACACGCGGTCACCCGGATTCCTCAGTCGCGAGAGCTCTTGGTACGTGCTGTCGCGGAAGCTAAGCACCAGCGCATCGTTAAAGTGAACTATGGCAGCAGCACCACCCTGAACAAGAAACATTCGTGGCGTGTGTGCAGGTCGGGACTGCCACAGCGAGCACGTGAGCACATGAATGTAAATGTAAGTGAAAGAGTAACAAACTGGCTCATACGATATTCCGCGCGTCGAGATCCACTCGAGTGTTCCTGCGATGTCTCTCAGCTCTACGAGCTCGTACAGTCGCCGTGGATGCAATCCGCCGGGCCCTTCATGCGAAACCAGAATAGTGACACTGCCATCCTCCGAGACAGCAATATCAAGCAGCTCAAGGTCGACGAGAGGCTGCTCTTCGCTGTAATTGGCCATCCACTTGTCGCCGAGCCATTGAATAAGTTCCATGTGAAGGTCACACTGCAGTAATTCATTGCATATGAGCGGAGCGATTTGATGGTGCTCAAAGACTGACCTGCTCGACTTCGTCCACAGAAACATGATACCGCAGGACGGCGTCTGCAGTGAGGACCCACAGTTGCTGACTACCTCGGGTGGATGACCGTGGACCAAGAGTGACGGTAACAATGCGACTCAGCGTTGGTCCAGAGGCAAATAAGCGTGACCAAATGCGCTGTCCACCTGACTGGGTTGAGTTGCCTGCAGGAGGGGGAGCGCGGAATGGCGTCGCGAAAACATGCCCACTCGCGACGACAGCCAAACGAAACACACGACCAGCTGACGTAGTCGCAACGTAGAGGAGGTGCTGTCAGAAAGTTAGAGCTGCCGCCACATGAAATGAAATTGCATACATCGCAGTGCTGTAATTCTAGGATCTCCTCTTCTGGTAAGAGTGTCAGTTTCGTCGTCGTAAAGCCTTCGGCGCCAGATAGACCAACGCCTATTGACTCCCAAAAACGAAGCTCTCCGGTCTTTGATATCAGCATGAGACCGGGTTCTCGCATGGGCCCGTAGTACACAAGAGAGGCCACCGGGAGTGACAAGTGGATTCTGATAGACGATCCCCTTGATGTTCCAGGCGCTGGAAACATATAGCAGGTAATTGCTGCGCGAGATGTTGGCTGTGTGCGCGCATAAGTTTAGCGACAGAAAGGTTGACGCGCAAAAGACCCGCCTTTGGTGGTAGCCAGACGAAGATGGTGTGCGGTGAGACAACGAACGCGTAACCAGTAATGCTGTCGACAGTGCCAGTGAACTGGTCTCCATACAGATCTAAATACGCGTGAGAATTGCGCGTTTTTGGAGGGAGAAACAGCACTGACCTGCGGCGGCAAGTAGCTGGCGAACTTCGACGGGGACATTGCCAGCAAAGGCGATTGTGAGCTGCTCGGAATGCGAAAATACCCGAGCTTGGCCCGCGTTGAAGACACTGGCTGCGCGGTCGCGGTTACGGTCAGACTCGGTGTGGAGGAGGTTCAGGTTTGCCTGGAGAGACACGCTGGGGTGTCTGTGCTGGTTGCCGGGCAGGTTGGCAGCGCGCGATGTAGCCCTACTGGGAGCTCTGCCTGGAACAGGCGTGCCTGTCGGGGAGCGAGAGAACATGGTCGGGTGAAGGAGAGATACGGCGCCAAATTCGAAGGCCCGCCCGCGTCACGTTCAACTCAGCCCGCCATGGTCGATGCGGCCGCGGCGTCGCCTCCGAACGGTGTCACATACCAAACCTACAAAGTGTGCACTCACTGCACTGTTTAAACTGCTGCTGACATATATTGCAGTCAAAGCGAGCTGTGCACCACCGCACCACTTCGCTGACTCTGAATGACCAGACGCAGCAGCCCCCCGTTCAGCACCCTGCGACCAATGGAAACACGCCCAGACGACCACTCTCAATGCTCGGCGGCCTGCCCACAATTGCGAATCTGCTTCAGCTGAACGAGCCGCGGAAGGAGTACTCGTTATCGGCGCCCGTCACACCAGACACGTCCCTCACTATGCCCCTCATACAACTGCCTCTTCCCGACCTACCACTGCAGGAAAAGTCTGTTCCCCTTCCTCCGGCTGAGTTCATTTTGCCCGCGTCATCTCCTCCGCCTGCCGATGTGCAAGCGAGAACAGAACCTGTCAAGGCAATCACACCGGTGGTTAGCCCTGCGCACCCGTCTGCGTCGCTCCCTCCAGTCACCATCACCCCGAACACCTCCATATCTGTCTCAACGCCGCCGTCCCCTTTGTCCTCAGCAGGCACGAGGACACCCCCTGCACGCCCAACCTCGACGTTTCGCCGCATCCCCCCCAGGACTTCAGCACCGACAACTCCTTCGCTCCTCAGCCCAGCTCGCTCGATTCGCGCCATCAGTCCAGGTGCACCAGCGCCCTCTCCGCTTCGAGCGTCAGAAGTTTCCGAGCATGCCTTTCCAGCCGCGCTCCAGTCAGCACCGCAGACCCCCGTTAAGCGCCCAGATTCTCTGGTGTTGCTGCGGCCAAGCATCTCGCCTTCCCCGTCTATCGTGAGCGTGCGACCGCAGGATGCGCACACCCCTTCTCTGCAGCCTCTGCGCCACTCTGAAACCGTTGCTTCTCCTTCAGGACCAAGCACGGTCAGCTCACGCGTTAGCAGCCCATTACCCACACCTTCCATCTACCAGTCACAAAGAAGGCCTGCCCTAACAACGCCAGGATCGTCAGCATCATCCGCTCGCCCAGCACCGTACCGGCCGGGATTTCAACCCAAAGGAGTCTATCGGCCCCGCACAGACGAGTTCATCGCAGCTCGATCTGCTGCACGTGAGGTGGGTCACATCGAGCAGCACCGACTAGAACGCAGGTTGGACAAGGTGCGATGAACTTGTTTCTGTATGAGCGTTTCCGCTGACTGCGTGCAGTTGGTTGATCTCCATTTCTCGCCTCACCGCCCGAAACCTACGCCCACGGGCAACCGTCGTGCGAGCTCTATTTTCGAGCTTGATCTTTCCGACCTCAAGTCGAAAAACCCAGGTGAACTTCTTCGCGGTGTTCTCGACTCTTCGGCTGCTCGGTCAAAGTCGGATATTCGGTCAGCAGAGCAAACTATCACGCCTTGGGAGGCGGACGATATTGTCAAGGCGTGTCGACTGTGCAACACCGCATTTCATCCAATCACCAACCGCAAACATCACTGTCGGCTCTGTGGACGCATCATATGCGCTTTACCACCCAAGCTACCGCAACGGCCACAGACGTGCAGTCTATTGTTTGTTGCAGACCCTAAGACAGGGAAAGTCGAAGAAGTGGGCGAAGGCGTGGACTACGGGGTCAAGAAGCGCGGAGTAGCCACCGACAAGAAGGCCCGAGCAGAAGAGGACAAGTTTTTAAATGGCGTGAGGATATGCAGGGACTGTCGGCCCATCTTACTGTGCGGGTTCTTCCTCTGCCCTTGCTGTTTGATTCTGAGACACTTCACACCGTAGACGGAAGCAGTACACAGTCGAGCAAACAGCCGTCCCAACTTTTGCGAGGCTACACGATGCAATGATCTACGTCGAGAGCGAGATCGAGGCCTCCCTGCCCGCATTCCAGGATATGGTCATTGGACTCGGGTATGTCGCATCGCCTCGATAAACATCGGTCAGCGATTGAAATCCTCTCTCGTAGTAGCAATGCGGACACGCCCCGATCTGCAGAAGCCAAGGCGACTCGAAAGCGGCTCGTTGACGCATTCGCTGATTACGACGCGCTCTCAAAACGCATACAAGCGCTGCCTTGCGCTGAAGGGAGCTCGCAGGAGCGTGTTCAGTCAGCCATCCGGACTCGGGCGAATCTATTCCTGCAACAGCATATGATCCCACTTCAGGCGTTACCAAAGCCCGTGCCGCAGCGCGCTGGCACCAGCGGGATAGTAGACTCCGGTGCATCAGCAACGTCCAGTGCCACCGGCAACAGCGTTGGAGAGGCGGATGTGGACCGCGAACTGGCAATGCAGCTGCAGCCATTGCTGGAGCAAGAGAAGTTTCTGGAGAGCATGGTGGCGGAAGCAAGGCAGAGGCGCAAGTTTGAGGATGCGAAGACTCTACAGGCCAACCTTGAGGAAATCCGTTCAGAGATTGACAAGATTCTAGAAAGCGGGCGGGTCGGTGGACTCGCTGCGGAGTCGTGAGGCAATCCAGTGTGCCACGAGACTGGACCTGTTAGCGGTCAAATATGTTACTGGTATGAAGTCTCGGTGTGAGGCTCCGTTCGAGTCCAGGCAACGGGCTGAATCGCATTAAGCTTGCGCTGATGCCGACTGTTGCGGCGACAGCGCGTTCCGAACAGCTTCTGTGACCATGCGCATCGCATAGGTCATCAGGTTGTTGAGCCAGATGTATTTGTGGGATCAGGGCCTGAATTCTCGTGATATGTCAACGAGGTTCATTACTACCTTTCGCGGCATTACGCTCGTATATGGTATAAACTTGACATAATACTAAATCTTACCTATAGATCAGCTGTGTCTGCGCAGTCCTCGTGCGAAGAACCATCACGCCACCTCAGCCATCGCCAGCTCCGCTTCACGACCACCCGCTGCAGTTCTAAAAATGTCTTCTCAGGTGCAACGTGGTCGTCCCTGTGGCTTGATGTAGCAAAAATTTGTGATGGGGACGCACCCGATTCGTCGTCACGATGCCGTTCATGCCCTTCCTCCGTCGCCAGGCCACATCTGGTTCGCATGCGCAGCTATGCCACTGTATAAGAGCACCCATGCCATTCAGCTTCCGGATTCTCCATTCACCTTCAGTTTCTCAGCCCTCCTTCGTGGGCTTGCTTCATTTTTTTTCTTTTCGTTTACAGCGTTGTTACCCTGCCCGCTTCTTTTACAATGAAGTCGACCACCTTTGCTGCTGTCCTGGCCCTTGCCACTATGGTCATTGCCGCCCCAGTTGCACCTGCAAAGCGCCAGTGCTCCGCTCCCGTCCCAGTCCCTTCATCCACTTCTACTCCTGACCCAGTGCCGACTTCCACTCCGGAGACGCCCTCGACCTCGGTTCCAGAGCCCCCCTCCACGGACACCCCCACGAGCTCGGACCCTCCTGCTCCGACTGAGACTGCGACGCCGCCTCCCTCCGGCGGTGGCAGCGCCTCATCTGGACCCGTGAGTTCTTCTGGATAGCGCGGTCCCTTGAGGCTCGAGCTCATATCTTCACAGTGGTTCTCGGTGTACGCGGACACTGGCGTCACCGCCGACAACTTCCCCACGCCCGACCAACTGGGAGACTGGAACGATCTTATCCTGGCGTTCTGGCTGTCGGCCGGTGCCTGGGACTCGGCGTTCATCTGGACCAGCCTTGACGCTGGCAAGCGCAAGGAGATCCTCGACTCTTACCATGCCGCCGGCAAGAAGATTCGCGTGGCCGCCTTCGGCGCTACCGAGTTCCCGTTGATGTCTGGTGGCGACCCGACCACCATTGGTAACAACCTGGCAGCCTTTGTGAAGCAATACGAGCTTGATGGTGAGTTTTGGCCATACAGAACTTTTTAGGGGCCTACGCTTATCACTTTACACTCCAGGTGTGGATATTGACTATGAGGACAGTGCATCTTTCGAGAGCGCTACTGGCGGTGGCGAAGAATTCTTGATCACTCTGACCAAGGTGCTGCGTGAGCAGCTGCCCTCGCCTCAGTATGTCATCTCCCACGCACCTCAAAGCCCGTACTTCACCACTGGCGACAAGTACCCCAACAAGGCCTACCTCAAGGTGCACCAGGAAGTTGGTGATCTCATCGACATGTACGAGATGCAATGGTGCGTTGTCTGCTTGTGTTACTGCCCTATTGGTGCTCACACACATTCTCTCTTTTTTAACAACAGGTACAACCAAGGTTCGGGTGCATACGAGTCTTGCGATGGTCTCTGGAACAAGTCACCCGACGCCTGGCCCGGTACCACCGTCAGCGAGATCGTTGCCTCCGGCATTCCAGGCTCCAAGATCGTCATTGGCAAGCCTGGCCAGCAAGGAGACGCCAACAACGGTCTCATGGCTCCCGCTGATATCGGGGCTTGCATTACTTCGGTGCGTTCATAGATACAGCCGCCTCTTGGCCTACACATGCTAATTCAGACATTTTCGACGAGCAGAAGAACGGCGCGCACGAGGCCAACGGTGTCATGGCATGGCAATGGAGCCATGCTGGCGCTGACTGGATTGCTGCTGCCAAGGGCAACCTGTAAAACACCTCGCGAAGGAACGATTGAACCCGATTCTTTCATACTTTGTGCTCTTTCAACTATAACTTATTATTTTGTATCGCATTCGGCCCAGCCGCCCCTCGTTTGCTTGTCAAACAAAAAGAATTCAACAGATATGAACACAATCATGATGTGCTGAGAATGCTCAAAGTCTTAGAGCGGCGGCAGCGGACTTTGCCATTCATCGCTCGCTTCTCATTCTTGTTCCTGCAGTCACTTCACGGCCAGCGCAATGGCGTCGGTGCTTGTTCCCGTGCTGTATCTCGCGATTCTTGTCGGTTCTCTGCTTGTGTTCTCTAATTTCTACAGAAAACGCGTCGCAGGTGAGTTGCGCCTGTCCACCGTCGTCTGCCACGTTGTGTGAACAAAATCGCAGCGCGTCTCGCCGAGAATCCGTGGTTCCCGTCGCACCCCGACCGCGACACGTATGTGACCTTACTGCAGCAGCGAGACCCACCCGCACCCGAGGTAGTGCTCAAGGCTGCGCTGTTGCGGCGTGCGGTCGGAGACGTGCACCGAATCCTGCGCATCAAGGAGGACAAGGGCGCGCTGAATAATCTCGTCCAACGCGGCGCTGTCGGTGATGATCTTTGGACGCGTTTCCTCGCGACCGAGAAGGAGCTCGAGGCTGAGATTGTCGAGGTCATGTCCGAGGCCAATTCGTTCCGCGAAGGCTGGGGCCAAATCATCTTCCAGACCGCCTCTGAGATTGTCAACAACGAAAAGACTCGCGAACAGTACGGAAATCTCAACCGCGCCAAGACGATCGTCTGTGAGTGTCTCTGTATTGTGCCACCTAGTCCGCTGACGCAATTCTATCCAGCGCAAAAGAGCGCCGCCACTCGACTTGCCGTCCCCGCGCCGCCCACAGGCTCTGGCTCTGGCTCTGCTTCTACTTCCCCTGCTCGCACCCCAGTGCAGCTTCCGAACGGCAGCACATCCATCAGGACCGACTCTTCTGGTCTTACTTCATCCGCACCTTCCTCCGAGGCGGGCGATGCCACGACACCCTCCACGCCCGGAGTACGTGTCAACTCTGGTTGACACACCGCCTCCTCTGACCAGTGCTTCAGACACCCACAGGTAGTGTGGCTAGCAGGAAAGCCAAGAAGCGAAAGTAGTCCTTGTACATACACTCCCTATCTATGCTATTTCTTCATCGCAGATTGCCCCAAGCCCCCTTGCTCGCCGAGCTGTCCAAGGTTACGGATTCCGTTGATTACTGAGACAGAACAGACATTTAACCACTGTACAGGTGCGCATGAGAGGAGAAACAACGAAAGGACAACCGCCTGAATCGTCCATATCTGCGGGGATGGCGCAGTACAGGCGAGCGGCCTCCACGAGTACACGCTCAGCCCTTGATGACGATGGCCCGTTCGCCAGCACCAGGCCTCGACTTGCCGGTCTTGTCAATGTGATCCAGCCCCAGCACGTCGTCTGGTTGGAATTTATGTTCGTAGATCGCGTCGTCTGCCAAACGTCCAGTTAGACACCCAGCTGCGCATGCGCACTCGAATCGACTCACCATCCTCAATGTAAGATGGTTGCTTGAACTGTTGCACTTGAATCAAAGCGAAACGGAAGCGTGCGATGTCCTTGTCGGTGACGCCTAACCGCGCCTGTAGTCGCTTCTTCGTGTCGACGAACTTTTCCCCAGGCTTGAGCACAAAGCGAAACGGCACGCCGTGGGGGCGGCTCGGGTCCTTGAAGAAGTGGAACACGCTGATGATCTTCTTGTCGTCCGCCTGGTCCAGCTCGTCTAGCGGGATCTCCTCAGCGTACAGCTCCGCCACCTCGGGAATGTTGCCAATCATCTCCGTCGCGCTAAACTCGCGCTGGTGCTTGCCGTCCTTCGACATCTCGAATACGCGAATCGTGTTGCTGCCGTCCGGCGTCAGGGAAACGAGCTTGGCCAACTGCGTCGCCAGCTCGTGAACTGTGCTCGTCTTGGGCAGCAAGAACGGATGTGTGCCCTCCTCCTTGTTGTGGATACCGGTCCAGACAACCTTGAGACTCCTCTTGGTCTCCAGTTCGACGATGCTGACATCGAGCCGTTCGTACAAAATGACGGTGGACTGTTGCGTGGTGTAGTGCGGCGACATGATGTCGGAGACGCTTTGGTTGAGTGACCTCTTGAGGATGCTCTTTGGTGTGCCATTCGACTGCGTTGTGGTGAACCGCAGCTTGATGGGGTCATGCTTCAATGTATCACCCGCCTTCTGCGCCATCTGCACACCGAGAATGTCAGCATTGCAAACGCAAAAGAAAGGGCAGTAAACGCACCGTCTCGTAGTTCATCTTCTTGCTCAGTATCAAGTCGAACTCAGGGTTCTCCTCGCTGATCTCCTCGTTCTTGGGCTTGAACGAGATGAGAACGCGGTTCTGCAAGAAGTCGTAGTACTGCGGCGGGGTCGCGTACATGCCCTGCACCTCGAGGTCGCGGATCTCGTTCTCCGGGAGCTCCGCCTGGAAGCAGATGATGTCGCCGTCCTGGATCTCGCTCTGCGCGAACGTCTGCTTGGGCTTCATGACCTCAATCATGCCCGGCTTGATCTCCTCGTAGAGCTTGATGATCATGGTCGGCGCCCACCTCATGCGCTCGTTGATGATCGCGGTGAGGTCGCCGACCTTGCTTGTCCGCGAAACGTAGGCACGACCAGCACCAACAACCTTCTGCTTCTCCACGTCGAAGTACTTGAGGAAGACCATGATGTGGTTGGGTTGAGGGTCGGGCTTGGCTGGATCGGCAATGACATCGAGATACAACCGCAAATCCGTCTGCCGGGCGGCCATGTTCGTCCGGATGGACTCGACGGCTGCAAGTTATGCATGAGCAATGCAAGCACATCCGCGATGCACACAAACGCACTCAGATTTGGCTCCGTTTCTGGCACGGGCACGTCTGGTCGCACGGTTTTATTTTGGCGGTTGACCAGGACCCAGAGTCGTATTTGGTTCTCTGGGATGTTGAAGGTTTTCGAGATGCGCCCCTTGAACACCGGGTACGGCTCCGTCTTCAGAATACGGAACGACGGCAGCTCGGTCGCCGGCCAGTGCTTTTCGTCAAACGTCGCCAGGTCAAAGCCGTCATGCTTAGAGAACGATTCGTCGGTGATGATCTTGGCGGTGAGGAAGAGATGTTGCTCTTCCTTTTCGCGCCGCTTGTTTTCGTTCGCCAGGCGCTCCTCCTCTAGCCGTTGCTCTACGAAACAGCACACGTCAGTCAGTCAAACCCTGCCAAGCCCAGGCTTAGATACGCACTCAGATGTGCCGGCGTGTCCTTCTCAGTGAACGGCGCAAGCACGTCGTCCATAGCCGACTCGCGCGCGTACACCAACATGTACGCGTTCGTGAAGCGCTTCATCGCGCGCGGCTGGTTGCGCTGGGCCTGCACGGGCACATGCCCATTGAGCGCCTCGCCGCCATAATTCTCCTCGAGCACCTCGCGGTCCGTCACTGGTGTCACACGGTCGTCGTCGAACTTGAGCCAGCGCGTCTGCCGGTCCGGCTTGATGAGCGCAAAGTAGTGCCCGCCGTGCAGGTCGCCCGAGTGTACGAGCACGCCCGTGAGCCGGTACACCCATGGTTGCGATGTGTCCGCCTCGGAGTGCAGGAATTCTTGCAGATCGATCTCGAATGGAAATTCGAAGCGGTCGTTGATCTTGACCATCGTGTCGCGCTGCATGTCGTATTCGAAGCGCTTGAGCTGCAGGTGCAGGACCGGCGGGAACGACTCAAAGACGATGCCCTTCTTTGCGTCTTGCAAGCCGTGGCCCTCCGCCTGGTACTTGTTATCGCCGTCCAAGGTCTCGACGGAGATGTAGTCGAGGAACGATTCCCGGAGCGTCTTCATGCCCTTGACGTTAAGCGAGATATCTGAAACACCGCGTGAGTCGTTGAAGAGCTTGCCGTGCCGCCTGCCACCACGAACCGTTGAAATCTTCCACACGCGACGACTCAAAATCAACGTCGATACACTTGACGTAGGATTTCATCTTGCCAACGAAAAGCTTCGTCACGGTACCATCCGCGATAGTGCCCTGAGAACGTGGTCAGAGAAACCCAGGAAGCACTATGCTACGCGCACCTTCATCTTGGCCTCGAGCTTGTCCATGAGAACCCTGCTGAACTCTTGAACGTCGTGCTGCATGAACGAGTCGAGCGATGTCCAGCCGAAAGACTTGGTAAGCTCATTTGTGCCGACTGGCTGATCCGAGGTCTGGAGATTGTAGAAGACGCGCTGCAGCGCCAGCGCGACGCTCTGCGACGGCGTGTCATCCTGGGTCGGGATCTGATACACGGCCTATATGGTTGTGGAGAGACGCGTAAGAATCAACCGTGCATATCGCGAATAGTTGCGCACCCTACGGAAGTAATTGGTGCAGTACAATGACTGCAGAAGGGAGTTCATGTAGCAGGTGGCACCTTGGTTCTTCATGCCGACATAACCGGTCTCCTTCTTAGAGTCATAGCTGGGCAGCAGGGCGTGAGTGCGCGGCCTATGAGCGAAGCAATGTATGCGCACTTGACAAAGTTGTGCCACAAAACGCCCGTGGGATCTTCAAGCACGCGGACGAACACAGATATCTCAGCCGCGTCACCCTCCAAAATCGGGCGCGACTGGGGGTCTTGGGGATACTGGAGCTTTCTGAGCTCTGTGAAGCGGGTAAAGCCCCAGTCGCTCTCCTCTGCGATAAAACGGTGGTGCGCGTCTGCGGAGAACGGCACATTCGTGCGCGTGAGATAAGCAGGCTGGCCGGGTGCGAAGGCATCGCGAGGGGTGACTTACTGCTGACAATGAAGTTTGTGGGGTCATTGACGCTGGAGATGACGAGCGCGAACTGGGCACACGCGTGCCACCCCTCAGGCGCGTCTTTGGGGTTTGCGTAGTCGAGATAAACAGAGACGGTGTCGTTTTGTGGCGCGGTCGAGTTTCCAAACGGAAAAAGAAGAATACGCCTGCATGCGAATAGCCGTGTGAGCGCGCAATTAGCGGGAGACGGGCACGGGCACGGGCGGACGGGAGGGAGGGACGCGTACTGACCAGATGTGGCCGCCGCACTCGAAGTCGGGACTTGTGAGCTTCTTATCGAGTTTTTTCCAGCCATCAAGTCGCCAATGAAGCACTTTAAACTCATTTACGTCGTAGCCGAGGTCGGGCATGTGACGCGCTGCGAAGAGGTCATCTGGTAGTCGGAGCGGGGCTGTGAGATGGAGGGCATCGCGCAACACGGATATGAGCAGTCATACTCACGTTCTTTAACCGACACGGGCTGCTCATCCTCGTTGTTGGCTGGCGGCTGGCCCTGCTTCTCATCCTGGTAGTTGTCTGGCTGCTGCTGCTCCCGTGTGTCAGCATCGGTCCCACAAGCCACCGCCTACAGTGACGCACCATAGTGAGACGTGTGGCGACTTAGGGCGTTGTGTGGTAGTGATATGAGTACAAAGACTAAGACAGGGTGAGTGCTACCGTCGACACGGGTGTGCGCGGACGATTGCGCGGTGTCTCAGGCCAGCGATGAGATGAGAGCGGTCGGCAACTTGCAATACGCTCGTTCCGCCAACTCCGCCCCTGTGTTCCTCTTTCTCTCGCAATTTTTTTTTTGCCAACCACTAGCTCCCCGTGCGAGTCTCATGCACCGTCCGAGTGAGTGTTCATTCCCACTACACGACCCTTAGATCTCTCGACAGGGAGGCGGCACCCACTTTGGATATCGCCTCATCAGCCTCTAGGAGCTGAGTACCAGTCGATTGTGAGTCAAGTTGTGTAAGAATGACGCTGGTGCACGGACATGGTCTGTTCGCAGACTCCGTCTTGGATGGTCCATCGTGGCCGCGTGTCCTGCCTGGCACTGCAGCGTCGATCAGTTCAGTCCGGCGACCGCTGTCTCAGCGTGTTCACGTCGCGCCTGCGCTTGTCGCTGTGTACATTTCGATTAGATTTCGATAGCGCCTGTCATTTACATAGTTTCTATTTGTCAATGAATTCAATGCACAGTCGCTCGTCACGCGCGTGTCATATTTAGGAACCGGGCTGAGCTCCATTGATGATTCGCGCCCATCTTCTCCCTCTCACGATCGTCATTACCACCCATGTCCGACCTGCGTTCCCGTAAACCATCCACACCCGCCGAGGCCATTAAGAAAGCCGAAGCGTTACAGCAATACAATGACACAGAAGGTCACTTTTCACTTGTTCGGTTCGTAGATCTGCGCACACCGCTCGAGGCAGCATTGCTAACCGTTATCCCCCGCCGTCCACAGTAACTTCCGCCTCGCAGACCTCGTCACCATCATGAACGGCTTTTGTGGCGCATTTTCTGTGTTTAGCTCCGCCCGCTACTTGCTCACTCAGGACAAGCAACATCTCTGGATCGCACTGTGGCTCCCGCTCGCCGGCCTGCTTTTCGACTTTTTCGATGGAAAAGTCGCGCGGTGGCGGCAAAGCGCGAGTCTACTCGGCCAGGAGCTCGACAGTCTCGCTGACCTGGTGCGTGCCATTGCCCCTGCCCGGCGCGTCATCCTGCCCTTATGCTCATGTCTGCTCACGCGCTTCCCTCTGCTTCCTCCATCTAGATCTCGTTCGGAGTCGCCCCAGCCGTGCTGGCCTTTGACATTGGCTTCCGCACGTACCTCGACACCCTCGTTCTCACCGTCTTCATCTGCTGCGGTCTGGCGCGACTTGCGCGCTTCAACGCCACCGTCGCGCTCGTCCCAAAAGACGGCGCTGGAAAGTCTAAATACTTTGAAGGCCTGCCCATCCCGACTTCGCTCGTGCTCGTCGGCGTCATGGCCTACCTCACGCTAAATGATAAGATTGTCGGCGGCACGGGAATCCCTGGCGGCACGATCCTGCTCTGGGGCAGCAAGGGCGAGAGCGGCGAGGTCCACACTCTGGTCTTTGCGTTCGGCGCATGGTCGGCAGCAATGCTCAGCAAGACCCTTCGCGTGCCCAAGCTGTAAATATTTTAGGGGCCGCTTCAACTGCACAACACGCGCGCCAGCAAGTCAACGTCATACGTATTGCACGCAAACGACACTCACGGACAGAAGTACAAGACCGCTTCCCATGTAATGATCAGATTTGAGTGGCCAGAGGCCGACACACGTTCTGCTCTTGTGATGAATTCAACATTCAATCAGTCACATTTTCTAAGACTATGAAAAGATACCATGTCATGTGTGATCTTTGCAAGAAATCATTCACGTCCAGTCTCCGAGGCGTAAGCTCCCTGGGGTCCCACAAGTACAATTATCAATGTGCTTTCCTCTTTCGATGCTCCTGCAGCGGCGTCGTCAGCTCTTGCCAGTGACGATGAACTAAAGAAAGAAACGTACTGGTGCGTGCGTCCATTCGTAATCGACGTGCACATACGCGCGCTCTACGTTGGGCAGCAGCTCCAGCTTGTCCTGCAGCAACTGGCTGATATCATGCGCTCGTCGCAGGCTGAGGTTCGGGTCCATGACCACGTCGACCTCGATGATCCATCCTGGCCCGCTGTGGTACACCCGCGCGGTGTCGACGGCCGTAATTTCTGGCGCAAAGGTCATTGTTTTGTAGATGACTACCTGCGTGAACTCGTGTGGCGCGGCCTTGCCTGTGAGAAGCTCGAACTCGCCCCAGATTGTGTGTGTCCATGCCAGAGTAGTGCCTAGCGCGATCTGCAAATGTTAAGTAACTGCGCCGACTACTGCAGCAGACTGGCATACGAGAAGACCGCCCATAGGATCGAGGACTGTGGAGAGATAAGCGGAAAACGCGACGACCAACAGCAGGACATACACCACTTCCAGTTACTACCACCAGAACTCATTAGCAGCGCTGTCCATTTTGCTCGTCATCATCAAGGAACCGAATGCAAACGCAGGGCATACCAAAGCTATTGAGCACAATATCGTTCCTGTGGTCTTCCCATAGGACTTGCACCTGACTCGAATGCTTGCGGATGCCAAAGCAGTACAGGAAAAGCAGAAATTTGACGAACAACGCTGCGCCAACAGACACGACGGCAGGGATATGGAACTTGTTGAGCTCGTCGCCTTTGTGCGAGACAAGTGCGCGGATGGCCTCGACTATTACGACGACGTTGACGGTGGCCATGAGGAAGCCTGCTGACGCATGAGATGACGACCTCGGTCCTCGAGACCCCTCACCGTATACAATGTTTCCCACCGTTTCGAGCCTTGTACCACCGACTGGCCATTTGTTGATGTCCAACTTCTTCGACTTGCGGTGCAGCCAACCAAGAATCAGGTTGCTCCCTGGGTCAAATATAGAGTCCATTGCGGTGGCCAGGAACGAGAGCGAGCCCGAGCTGATGGCCGCATACACTGCCCGAACACGCGTACATCAGTGCTACGCGTCCGAGAGAGAGAGAGAGAGAGAGCGGCCGCGACTCACGCTGCAATATTGACAGCGCGACGTTGGCCACAAAGCTTGCGTAAATAGCAATCTTGACCTGCGAGTCGTTAATTAGCCGGGCGCCGCGCCGTGGCAGACAAGACAAACAAACGGGCAGTCGCGCAGCCTCCTCCGCCGCCTGCGCGTTCGCGGTGTGCTGCTCCATCGGCATCAGCAGCATGTCGATGAGCTATTGAGCAGGGGGTCAGCTGCAGCGGCCCTCTTCAACAAGCCGCGCCGCCTGACCTCATTTTGCTCTGCGTGATAGTCTGCAACCTTGCGTCCCTTTTTCGATCGTTGCCTCAGGCTGCTGAGCTCGGTGTCTGTTTTCCTACCTTGCGAGAGGTTGTAAGGATCCGGTTCTTGTGTGGCACCCAAAGTCTCTTCCAGGTCTTCCGTTCCCCTGGGTCTGCCACCCGAAGTTACGGTCTACACGCACACAAGCGGGAAATTAGCGGCCGTGTCGACCGCACATCTAGGCCTGGTCGAGACGCGGGACGAGACGCACGGACCTCTGCTTTCGCTGTCTCAGCCGTTATCGGCCTCGGTACAGGGCTGGCCATCGCGAGGCTGGTGTGCGGCCAAGATGTGAAAACGGTAACAATCATCCAGATCCGATGCCGCCGGCAAACAAGCAAAAAATTGCTCACGCTCAAACTAAGTGCCAAGTGCCAAGATACAGAAAATGGGTTGGTTTAGATTTTAGAGGTGTGACATCCCGACAAAAATGCAAAACGTCGGTGTAACTACGACCAGCAACGATACTGCGGGAGGTGTTGACGTCGATGTCACCTCAGTGCCCACCTGCAGAAAACGTAAGACATGGTCGATTCGAGGCATACTCAAGGAGCGCTCACATTCGAACAGGGTATAAACCTTCAGGCAGGCCGTGTTGAATCTCATTTCGCAGTATGGATAGCCCAGCGTCTCGGAAAGCTTGACACCATGCGAGATTGGACCTGCCAACATTGAGAAATTGGCACTGTTAAATCGAGCACAGTACAGCACCTTGTGACAGATGAGTCTTCTTCGTCGAAAACAGTGCAAGGGGACCCATCCGCGTTGTCGTTGCAGCAGTTCTCTTTGACCACGACGAGGCTTTCCTCGTCTCGGAAGCTTAGCTTAGCTCGCTTCAACAGCGCGATGAGCTCTTGGTTCGATGTGTGACCGAGGCACCACTGCATCCAGACCACATCGAACGTGTCCTCTCTGCTCTGCGGAGGCGCACCAGCACGCGCTAAAATCTTATCTTTGGGAGTCTGAACCCTGGGATCAAAGTTTTGGAGAGTATCTCGAACAAATGTGACGCTTTTGATTGCGTCCGAGACGCCACGGAACTTTGGGCTGGAGTCGAATGCCTGTTGCAGGAACTTTTGCACAGGTTCCACGAGGACCACGTCGTCGCACAGATGCAGGAGCACATCTTGAGTCACTCGGCCGACGCCTGCTCCCAGATCTAAGGCTCTGATGCGGTGATTCAACTGGCGAGGTTGTGCGTCAAGCGGGCGAAGCGCAGATGGGACGGCACATAGATCAGGCCGCAGGGACATGAGTAGTTGTCTAGATCCAAGCGCGTCGACATATGGAAGCGTCTGAAGCAAGAGCTGGCTTAGAAAGAACAGCAAGCAAGGCAAAAACCAACCCACGCCATTACCATACCCGCCTGCAGAAACCACCTGTGAGCCATCTGCATGTGCATCGCAGTTCTACACACCTAGAACGCCATCGATAGTGGCGGGCTGAGTATTCCAGTATCTGAGACCGTTATTGAGGTCTGGATCGCGGATTTCGATGGACATGAGAGCAAAAGAGGCCGGTGACGCGCTTGAATCTCCGCCATCTCTCCCCTTATTTCTGGTTGCATCCAACAATGGCCGACCAATTTATGCCGGAACCGCTCTTCTTGCGCGACCTGGACGACGACTTTCCCGAAGCAGATCCAGACGATGGCGAGGAGGACATCAGGGACTGGAATAACCGACAGAACACTCTAGAGGAGCCAGACGGCCCAGAACCCGAATCGCCTGGCCCAACGTCGTCGAAACGGGCACCAGCTGGGCGTTTCGACGAGGACCGGGATAGTTTATCACGCATGTTGGCTATGCGGGATACGATGGATGATGATTTCAAGCTGGACCCGAAGCCTGACCACGAAAGCACGCGTAGGGAGGCGGCTGCTCGCGCCAAGTTGCGCCAGATCGCGAAGGCGAGCGCCGAAGCGTACGGCACCGGTGAAGGCAAGGCCGCCGCCGTTGCACGGGCTTCGAATCCTGCTGCAGCCGACGCGTCTAGCGCAGGCCGCACAAAAGGCAAGGGCAAGGACACCGAGAAGAAGAAGCGCAAACCGCTACCCAAGCTTGACGACGACCGACTCATTAGCGACCACGGGTTTCCCGCGTTGATCACCCAACACAAGTCTTTCAAATCCCGAGGCAAGGGCCATGAGGTGGGCCGTCTTGAAAAGCCGATTGTATCCCCTAGGCTGACAGGCAGCAAAAGGAGGAAGACCTTCGCCGGTTATTGCAGATGTACCAATTCTGGACGCACGGAATGTTCCCAAAAATGCAGTTTAACGATGCCGTGGAACGCATTGAGAAGGTCTGTCGGTCTCGACGGATGCAGGTGCGTGCAAACCCAAGACTACTTCCTCCTCGACTGACACCTCATAGATTCATCTCAGTGGCTGGCGGGATTCGCTAGCTGGCAACAACACGAAAGGGTCTAAAGCGGATGGTGAAGCTGGAGTCGACGAAGACGAAGAGGTTCAAACCGATGATGTTGCTGCCTCTAGTTCTCGTGCGCCATCCGAAGTTCCTCGCCCCGCTCAGCAGATAGACGACGAACTCGACCGACTTATCAACGGTTTGGGTCGGTCGGCTGTTCATCGGTCGGGTGGTGCAAATTCCCCGTCTACAAGTTCGAATCCAACCAGCGCACCTCCATCCACGCCTGGCGATGATATCGAGATGGACCTCGAAGAGTTCACCGACGAAGAGTTGGCTGCTTTCAATAATCTCTCAGTACCCACGGCCGCGGCGAATGTCAAACTATGGACCTCTCGCGCAGAAATCGAAGACTTCGCGGACGAAGACATTCGCATGGAGGACGAAATAGAAGAAGAGTGGGACACATTTGCAGAAGAAGCGCCTCCTGTTCGTCTGGGTGCTGATTTCCCCAATGAAGACGCAGTGGTGGAGAGAGTGGCCGACCAGCCATCCTCGGCAGCACCCAACAAGCCAACTGCCACCGAGTCTCTTCATGCACCTCTTGGCAACACGCCTGGCATCACCACCAAATTGCGTCCTTCTGATAATCAAGATGACATGGACGACGACTTCGAGATAAGCGATGACCTGTTGGACCAGCTTGACCATATTGAGAAGGAGCACTTCCCTGTCAAGTAATTTCACGCGGAGCGCGTAAAGGTGACCTTTTGTCTACCTTCACGCTAGGATTACAGTCATGAAAACAAGTTGAAACAAGACACGACAAGAACATTGATGCTACAAACTATCTCCTCCCTGCGCCGCGCCCAGGACCAGCGCCACCGCCCATGCCTGGCATACCTCCCATGCCACCCATCATCTTCATCATATCGCCGATGTTAGGCATGCCGCCCATACCTGGGAAACCACCACCACCACCACCTCCTCCTCCTCCCATACCCATTTGCGACATCATACGTTGCATTTCCTCCATCTCCGGACTGCCCTCTCCGCCCATCATAGCCTTCATCATCTCTTGTATGCCACCCATACCACCTGAGCGCAGCTTCTGCTGCATGCCGGGAGGCAGCGCACGTTGCATGGCCTGAATTTGTGCGGGCGTTGGCATGCCGTTGATGCCGCGACCACGACCGCCTGCGGCGGACTGCATCTTCTGCGCCGCCTGCAGCCAGCCATTCTTGCCTCCAGCTTGCTTCGCCATGTGCGCCATCATGCGGTACTGGCACAAGAGCTCCTCGACCTCGCGCACCGACGTGCCGCTGCCGCGAGCGACTCGCAGCACGCGCGGTGTAAGCCCCGTCGGCTTGCCGTCCTTGGCGAGATACATGAATGGCGAGCCGTCCGAGTCGAGCTCGTACGCGGTCATGCTGTCGGTGATGAAGATCATGCGCTTCATGCGCTTCGCGCCCTCCTCGTCGCCGCCATCGAGCATCTCCTGCGGCAGGCCAGGAATCATGCTGGCGATTTTGGAGATCGGGCCCATGCTCATAATGTTTTGCACCTGCTCTTTCCAGTCGCGGATGCTGAGCTTGCCCTCCTCGAACTTCTTGGCCATGTCCTTCTGCTTTTCTGGATTGGCCATAGCAATGTCATGCATGTGTTCCATGAGACCTTGGACATCGCCCATGCCAAGCAGCTTGGATATGAAAGGCTGTGGGCTGAACTTATCGAGATCGGCCAGGTGCTCACCCACACCGAGGAAGATAATGGGTGTTTTGGTGGCCGCGACGGCAGAGATGGCGCCACCACCTTTGGCGTGACCGTCCATCTTGGTGACAATGATGGCGCCGAAGTCTGAGCTCTCCTTGAACGCACGGCTCTGTGCCTCTGCTGCCTGTCCGATGCTGGCATCGAGGACAAGAATGGTCATGTCGGGTTTTACGGCCTCTCCGATCTGCACCATCTCGGCAAAGAGCTCACTCTCCTGACGGTGACGTCCCGAGGTATCGACAATGATGATGTCGAAGCGTTCCTTTTTGAATTTTGCAACACCTTGTGAGGCGATGGCGACAGGGTCTGTCTCGGTGTACGAGCCATAGAAGGAGACTTTGGCCTTGGTGGCGCTCTGACGGGTCTGGTCGAACGCGCCAGCACGGAAGGTGTCCGCGCAGACAATACAAGACTTGAACCCGCGCTTCTGGTAATAAGCTGCGAGCTTTGTACAAGTCGTCGTCTTTCCGTTGCCCTAATCATGACGGATTGAGCAGCCGGCCCGATCGTGTGAAGTATTAGGACCACGCACCTGCAGACCAACAGCCATGATGACATTGGGCTGCCCTTTCTTGGGCTTGAACGGCTCAACACCTGGATCAACGAGTTGCACGAGCTCGTCAAATATGGCCTGCAGAGAGGCGTCAGAAGGAATTTGTCACATGGTTGCGTGTCGCATACCTTTTGGACGACGTTGCGGCGGTTTGTCTCCTTGGACTTGTCTGCGCCGGCTTCAAAGGCAGCCTTGGCCTTGGTTTTGACCTTCTGGCGCAGTTGTGATACGAGTTTCACGTTGACATCAGACTCAAGCAACGCTGCGCAGACCTCCTTGAGCAGCGCATCAAGCACCTGCGGTACATGTCAGCTTCGGACCAGCAACAAGTAAGCTGGCTGCGAACCTTCTCATCGACGACGGGTGCCCTGTTTAGCTGCGAGAGCGCAGAGTTCAGTTTTCTGCCGAGATCCGCTAATACCATAATGTGCGGAGAGAGGCAAAGCCGTGGCGGAGTTTCTGAGGTGTTCTCAAGGACTATCTTCCAACTCTCAAAGTAGAGATCTCAAAGAAACTAGTCAGATTGGTGCCAGCAACATTGATATTAGCGAGTTGTGGTGCTCCAGCAATCGCTCCAGGGCGTACAATTCGTGAGGTTTCGCTCAAGAGAACTTCATGGGGAATATATTGCGGCATGTGAAAGCACAGCCAATAGGGAGTTCAGACCCAGGCGGGTTCTGAAGGGCGGGAGAGAGAGAGGTGAAGGATCGGAGTTACTCACGCGTTTAGGCTTCGCCTTAACTTTTCCGAAATGGCCGTTCGCGCGCTGCTTCTGCGCCACGGGACGCGCTCGATGGCGCGCCAGGCGCGCCGCGCTGTGCGCACGACGGCTCCCGTGTCCGCGCGCGCTGCTATTGACGGCGGAGTCAGCACCGAACCCGAAGACGCATCCAGGCTTGTTGACGCGGTGTCGGCGACTGGCGGCGACGCTCCCGCCACCCCACCCGCTGAACCTTTAGCACCGCCAGCAGATGCCCCTGCAGCATCTGCCTCTGCGGCACCAGCGCCCCCGCCAATGGAAATCCCGCCCGCCGCGCCGCCCAAGAAGCGCGCAACACTGACCACCGTGTCGCGCGCAGCGTCCACAACTCAGCCCGCGATCGACATCGACGCCATGCGACGCATCGCAAGCGAGATTCTATGGCAACCATCCGACAATGTGCCCATCGACCAGGACGCGCTACCGCCAAAGGATATCTACGATGAGGGTGCGCTTGAAACTAATTTTCTGGCGTGAAGAGACTACTTACGCGCGCGCCCATCACCAGCTCTGTCACACCTGCTCATCACACTCTCACCCAAGGTCCAACGAAACTCGATTATCGCAGATTCTTCCTCTACCGCCGTCGTCGAGCCCACCCTTGGTCTCTACTGCCCGCTCGAAGGCGGCGACTATGTTATAGACGCGACCATTCGCGCCATGGCCCGCCAGATCGAAGCGGATGTTGTGGTTATCGACGCTGCACAGCTCGCCGCTGGAGACGCTGGCCAGTTCGGACTCGAGAGTGGCCTGAGACCTACCGCAAGCGTGGTACAGTTGCCCAGGAACCCACTACATATGCCCGATCCAAACGCCCAGCAGGCGCTCAGTGCCACTACACAACAGGAGGCCAAAGAGGACGAGAACGACGAAAGCGATCTTGAGGACGACTCGTCTTCTTCCTCTCGCCAGCCATTCGTTTTCAAAGCCCAGCTCTTGCCCACCACGGCAACCATCTCTGTGCCTCAAGTTATTCGTGCAGCCTCATCTCGCGCCAGGAGTCTGCCCACGCCCCCGAGCGACTGTTTTTCGACCAGTTCGTTAAGCTCGACGGCACTGGCGTGGGACTCTCTAATCGCCCTCGTATCATCTATATTCGCGACTTTGGCTTGCTCGCGCCTTATTCATCCGCATGGTTGCCTAAGCTTGTCGAATCAGTCGTTGCTCACCGACGCAATACCTCCGGTACACGAAATGGTCCACAACAGATCACTATTGTCTTTGGTATCACTCCGGCTATATCGGGAGCCCCTCCTGCCTCGCTCGGTGGCCGCGAAGGTTTGCAAGAGATGGGTGCTGGAGCTAACTTCTTGCGCCATGTTCGCATGAATATGCAGCGCATGGATGATCGGCGCACTGGAGCTGACGCACTGGCAGGGAGACCAGGTGCCGACGACGGCTCGTCCGCCGAGGTTGATATTTGGGGCGAAGGGACAGATGCGAACCGCGCACGCGAGCGGCGCAACAAATTTCGCCTCCGTCGGTGGGGCGAAGCTGACTTTGACCTCCCGGCCCAACTCCCACAGTTCAGCCTCACCGGCCGTGACGAAGATTCGTCGGGTGCGCGGTCTTCTGCACGCATCGGTCCTGGTGGTGTCGTCCTGGACAGTCCAATGTCTCTACTGAGCAAGCTCATAGGCGGCGAGTCTATGGGAACACCTAGGAGACCTGCGGACGAGCAACCTAGTTACTTCCGTGCATCATTCCTGGTGCCAAAAGTTAGATCGCTGGAAGTGGAGAAGGAAAGCCGTACGTGGAGGAGGCGTTTGATAAACGAGCTGCTCATGCGTATGGGCGTGGGCAGTATCGGTGGCAAGCTCGACAGCCTGCCGGTGGCTGACACGGCTACCACGCCCGTGAAACATTCTGACCAGCCAACGCCAGTTGAGACAACTAATAACCTACAATCAAGTGACACCAGTCCCAGTTCCGAAGCGGCATCCGACGAGGTTCTAGCGACTGATTCCGTCGCCACCGTTGATACTGCGCCACTAATGGACGAGCCTGCCAGCACGGACACCCAATCAGAATCTGACTCTGCGCCTCCGCCCAACGCCCCTCTCCTGGGTGTAGAGATGTTCAAGGAGTGGGAGCATCGCATCGAAGCATGGACGACAGTAAAAGAGATCGCCGACCGCGCCGTCGGCAGTGTGGTCAGCTCGCAATTGAAAGAGCTCCGAGCAAAAACTAAGAGCACGTCTTCTTCTGACGGCATTCTTGTGCCATGGGAAGCTGTATGTGTATCATGGGCTGCCCAGCGCGGCCATCGCGATACGCGGAAGGCATGGATACGTGAAACAGCCGGTGCTTCCAGTACCACCGACGAGGAAAACGCCAACGCCAAAGTGCAGCGCGACGGCGAGCTGGATGAGGTTGTCGAGCGGCTGAAGAGAGATTCTTCGCTCAATGCGCACGAGCAGCGCTTGTTGGGTTGCATCGTCAACACAGGTAAGCCCATATGGTTCGAGTCAAAATGTAAGCTGAGCGCGCGACACTAGCCACGATGCCCACGACATTCAGTCAAGTGCACCTTCCTGCTCATACGGTTGACAGCGTGCGGACTTTGGTGTCGCTGCCTTTGCTGTACCCAGCTGCCTTCACTAGTGGCGTGCTCAAGCAGCACACAATGACCGGTGCTCTGTTATTTGGTCCACCTGGCACAGGCAAAACATTGCTCGTGCGGGCTCTTGCTCGCGAGAGTGGAGCTCGCATGATGATTGTCACATCGAGCGACGTTATGGACATGTACGTCGGCGAAGGTGAAAAGGTATGCAATTTTCTTCTCCTTGAAAAATCATTAAAATTATATTGCAGCTTGTTCGTGCGGTGTTCAGTATTGCGCGAAAGCTCTCGCCGTGTGTTGTCTTCCTAGACGAGTTGGATGCACTATTTGGCGCGCGCGTGAGCAGTCGGGGGACTGGCAGTGCCATGGCGTATCGCGGCATCATCACCGAATTCATGCAGGAGATGGACGGCCTGAAAACACGAGAGGACTCAAATGTCATTGTTATCGGTGCCACTAACAGGTATGGCCGTGTCTCTCTCTCTACTGCAAGAACTTGTCTTATTCACCATTGGTTTAGACCGTTCGATTTGGATGATGCCGTTTTGCGACGGTTGCCTCGTAGGTTGCTAGTGGATCTCCCTGGCGAACGTGAACGGGAAGGTACGATGCGCGTCTTCAGCGTTGCTTTGCGGTCTGTTCACGAGCCATCCTTCTTTCTGTAGAGATTCTCAAAATCATGCTTCGTGGCGAGGTTCTCGAGTCTGATGTCAACCTGACTGCGCTGGCCAAACGTACAGAGAGCTTCTCAGGCTCTGACTTGAAGCGTAAGTCTCGATCGCATGTATCACGATCATACTCTGACGGCCTTCGTGCACTTAGATTTGTGCGTTGCAGCAGCTCTTGATGCTGTGAAGGAGACAGTCAAGCTCCCGTGGAGCACCACGACGGACCAAAAACTGATTAAAGCCCCCCCTGGCGTGCATGAAGCGGCTGCGGACGCCAGTGCGCGAAACAACCCCATTTCTCTGGATTCGATGACCAGCTCACGCCCGGTCGGCACTTCCGTGGGTACCACCGGCGATGAAGCAGCACCGTCAAACCCCGACGCCACACCCACGGAGTCTCAGCCAACCGCAGAGACAATACCCGAGCGCCGATTAGGTGTACGTCATTTCACGAAAGCCCTGTCGGAGATCTCGCCGTCTGCATCAGAGTCTCTTGGCTCCCTTGCGGAGTTGAGGAAATGGAACGAGGAGTTTGGCGAAAACGGGCGTGCAAGAAGGAAAATGTGGGGTGGCAATTTCGGTTTTGTCGCAGAAACTGCAGTGCCCGCACATGCGGGAGTCACTGGCCTGCCACTATCCTCGCCGCAGTTGCCACTAGAGCCAGTTGCGCCCAAACCAACACAGAAACTACCACAGCCGCAGCTGAATGCCAAGGCGCGATTGATATCATCCGAACGTAGACAGTAGATAGCGGACCACAGATAATAAAACACATTCAAGCGCAGACAAATGTTACGTCTTCAGTGAAACGGTCATATAAGGCTGTGCTGTCACCTATGTAAAAATTGAGATTAAAGTACTATGAGACAGATGAAGTTATGTCCAGGTGCGCGTTTAGTTGATTCTAGTCTCCGCCGCGCGAGCCTCAAGCTTGCGATTCTTCGCCCGTTCGGCCAGGTCGACACCGACGAGAATTTTACTGGGGAAGGACAAAAATAATGCGTCAGCGAAAGAACGAAATGATCGGCACGGCGGCATCTTCATCAGCACACGCCAGCGTACGCGGCCTCCGACGACTGCGCGCGCTTGGGGAAGGACGACTGAAGCCGAGTGACATACCTGGCCTTCCACAGTTGGACAATGTTGATTATGTTTTTGGCCAGCGATATCAAGCAGGTAGACAGGGCAAGCAATTGAGCGATGGTGAAGCCTGCAAGGAACTCTGGGATGACGAGGCTGGTGGGCAAATACTTGCCGACCGGCGTATTGTCCCACTTCATGAGGTATAGAGAGACGAAGAAAAGCTCATTTCCAGCGCAGAAAATGAAGAGTGTGCGGGCATCGTTGTAATAGTACCACAGAATTTTGCTGACGTCGCTGGTCACGAGCTTGTGGCTCTTTGCACCGGTCACGAGCGAGCTGAGTGACGATAAGACTTAACACGCAGTAACAGTTCAGGAAGCCCACCTATACATATGCATGTAGTGGCTGGAGAAATCCAGTGCTATGAGGAACTGGAAAGCGAGCGCAAAGTCTGGATAGCCAGACGAAAGGTAACAGAGAAGACCGGCGGTCGTACAGCTGCACGCAGTTCAGCACACAGTACCGTAAAGACAGAAGCGGACAGGCGCACCGGTCAGTAACCATATCGAGAACGGCACCGAATTTGGAGGTCTGGCCAAGATAACGGGCGGCATGACCGTCGACCGCGTCAAGCAGACAAGATATACAGTACAGCACAGTGCAATACTTTGGGTGGAAGCTCATGTAGTGCAGTGCTGCGGCTGCCATTATGATTCGCGTGTAACCTGGACAGAGCTCAGCGTGGCCTGGCACAGCAGGTTTGGTGGTGTGCATACCAATGATGTTGGGTATGAAGAGAAATACGTTTTCCTGGTATGTCTGGTTGGTTGCGAGATCGACGGCATGCTTCGCGTCGAAGACCTCGATCGAATTACGGCGGGGAGCAGAAGTGTTCGACATGGCTGGAGCAGTCCAAAAGGCGGGTCGGCTGCGTCCGACTGATCTCTTGGTCTCCCTTTCGCTCTCACCGAGGACCAGCAAAAAACTCGTAAAATCCCCAGAAAACCCAGTTCTCTGCCTTGTTCTCGATCCTCGAATTTTATCCCATCACAAAGCAGTAACGAGCCTTTCCACGCACAAACCAGAAAACCCAAGTAAACACATCATGGCCGACGTCGCTACTGCCCCGCCGCCCCAGCCCACTGTTCAGGACGATGCCCAGTCCCAAACCCAGGCCCAACCCGCCCAGGCGCCGTATTCGGTCCAGGCGGCCCCACAAGCGGCCCAGCCACCCTCCGCCTCGCTCTATGTCGGTGAGCTCGACACGACTGTCACCGAGGCCATGCTTTTCGAGATCTTCAACCTTGTTGGCCCGGTTGCCAGGTTTACGATCTTCCACCGCTGTACTCGCAGTCACTGATTTATCTCATCTAGCATCCGCGTCTGTCGTGATGCCGTCACTCGCCGCTCGCTTGGCTACGCCTATGTGAACTACCTCAACGCCGGCGATGGTGCGTGCTTTTTGGCGGTATCTTGCCTATTCTAATCTAACATCTCAGGCGAGCGCGCTCTTGACCAGCTCAACTACTCTCTTATCAAAAACCGTGCCTGGTACGTTCTCCGGTTCGACCTCCTCCCGCACTCGCTCACATGTCCGCGATGCTTTCAGCCGCATCATGTGGTCGCAGCGCGATCCTGCGCTTCGCAAGACTGGTGCTGGCAACATCTTCATTAAGAACTTGGACGAGCAGATCGACAACAAGGCAAGTGCCTGGGCCAACTCGCCCTTGTTCCAGCACCTAGCTTATCTCGCTTCGCAGGCCCTCCACGACACCTTCGCTGCTTTCGGTAATGTTCTCTCCTGCAAGGTCGCCACAGACGAGCATGGCAACTCCAAGGGCTACGGATTTGTACACTACGAGACAGCTGAGGCCGCGGACAGCGCCATCAAGTCTGTAAACGGTATGCTGCTCAACGATAAGAAGGTTTTTGTCGGTCACCACATCCCTCGCAAGGCAAGCTCCGCTCCTCTTGGTCCTTGCATCGCCAACTGACCGTTCATCGCCTCGTCACAGGAGCGCCAGTCTAAGATTGACGAGATGAAGGCACAGTTCACCAACATCTACATCAAGAACCTTGACCCGGATATGCCCGAGGCCGAGTTCGATGACATTTTCGGTAGATACGGCACGATCACATCGGCATCGCTCCAGAAGGACGAGGAAGGCAAGAGCAAGGGCTTTGGCTTCATCAACTATGAGAGTCACGAACAGGCTCAAGCCGCTGTCGACGGCCTCCACGACACTGAGATCAACGGCCGCAAACTCTACGTCACGCGCGCACAGAAGAAGTCGGAGCGCGAGGAGGAGTTGCGCAAGTCGTACGAAATGGCCAAGCAGGAGAAGCTCAGCAAGTATCAAGGCGTCAACCTCTATATCAAGAACCTTGAGGACGACATCGACGACGATAAGCTCCGCGCTGAGTTTGAGCCTTTCGGCACGATCACCAGCTGTAAGGTGATGCGCGACGAGAAAAACACCTCTAAGGGCTTTGGCTTCGTCTGCTTCTCCTCGCCTGACGAGGCGACAAAGGCCGTTTCCGAGATGAACAACAAGATGATTGGCTCGAAGCCTCTCTATGTCTCGCTCGCTCAGCGTCGTGAGGTTCGCCGCCAGCAGCTTGAGACCCAGATCGCGCAACGCAACCAGATTCGCATGCAACAGGCCGCCCAGATGGGCGCTGGGCCCGGCTTCATCAATGGCCCCATGTACTATCCTCCTGGCCCTGGCTACCCTGGCCCCGGCGGTCGCGGCATGATGGGCTACCCTCCTCAGAACATGATGCCTCGCCCTCGCTACCCGCCTAATGGCCAGCAGGTTGGCGGTATGCCCATCCCCGCCCCGTACGGCGCCCCGCCGCAATTTGGTGGCGTCCCTGCCCCGTACGGCCGCGGTGGCCCGCGCCCGCCTGCCCCTGGTGGTCGCCTGGCCCTCAAGGCCCAGGCGCTGCTCCCACTGGCGCCCCCAACGGCGCCGCTCGTCCCCCTCAGGCAGCCGCACCCCCGGCTGCAGGCGCTCCTCGCCCAGCAGCTGCTCCAGCTAATGGCGCTGCTCCTCGCCCTGCTGGTGCTCCTGCGCCTGGTGCAGCCGGCGCCCCTGCTCCCGGCGCTGCTGCTCCCCGCAAGGGTGGTCTCGATCCGGCCCAGATGACGGCCATCCAGAATGCGTCGCCTGCCGACCAGAAGCAGGTCATCGGCGAGATGATCTACATGAAGATCTACGCGTAAGCTGCATGATCTCCTTTGTTTCGAGTCTAAAGCATTAACTCGCTTTTGTCCGACAGGACCGAGCCTGACCTCGCTGGCAAGATCACCGGCATGCTCTTGGAGATGGATAACCAGGCGCTCATCCAGCTTCTCGATGCGCCTGACGCGCTTGATGGCAAGGTCAATGAGGCCATCGCTGTGCTCAACGAGTTCTCGCAGAAGCAGGACTGATCGGTCGTTACTTTCTGCGACGTCACTCTTCTGCTCTTACTGCTTTACCTGCTTACACCCTTATTTTTTTTTCCTGCCGCTGTTGCTGCTATCACTTTCCTGACTTTTCTTGATGTCCTCCGTTATTGTTGGAGGCTTTTTTTTTTGTTCGTTGCATGTCGGTCCTCGTTTGGCCCCCCCCCCCCCCCCCGTATGTGTTTAGTATGACCTTCGACCGCCGTCGCGCTCACAGGCGATGGCACTTGAACAAGCTACAGATTGCTGAGTATCTTTGTGTGAACTGCAAATGTTAAGACGCTGCTACTAGTCTGTCGGTGTGTTGTCCAGTCAACCAGCGTGCTTGCGATATTGGGCCGGAGACTCCGCTTGATCGCCCATCGAGCGCCCTTTCCCCTCACCCGAATCCCTCTTCTACCAACACCTCTTCGCTCCCGTCTCAGCACTGGTCGCTGGACGTCTTTTCATTTCACTCGCTCCAACGAAACAGTCACTTGATTTATATCCAATCTCGTGGGTAATATCAAACGCACCATGCCGTCTCCTCGTCGTCCACGTCCGTCCCCGCTACTACTAGCACAAGGGCCAACTCCACCTCGCGGGGCACCAAAGCATCGCATGCCAGCACGACCAGCACCGACAGCTGTGCCCGTGCCGGGCTCGCCTCCATCATCACCAGATGCGAGCACCATGACAAGGAGTATGCATGTCAAGCAACGCTCGAGGACGCTCGAGGTTGCGGTCCCCTCGCCTGCTGCCGTTGTCGCCGTTGTACCTCGCGGGCGCATTCGAGCCCCTTGGGACATGGGGCTTGCATTTGGACAGGCTATACCAGTGGACACCGTCAAGCTTGCGCCGCCTCCGCGCGCGGCCGTTGCAGGCTTTTCGTCCGCGTTTTCGCTTGCGGTGTACTAGGATTGACGGACGCAGAGTTGGCTCGCTCATTTCATTTCATTGTATACCATTATACCGTTCGCTCCGACGCTACCTCCGAGATTACTCTTGGAAACGCCACTCGCTCACACGAGTACTTTGTCTGCCACAATTGACATCCGAGGGGAATCATTGTTGGAATTGAGAGTGTGATATCAAGCAAAGTCGTGTCGAGGGGAAGTTGGCCAGCCACTATTGAAGGCTTCCAGCTACTTCTTGCCAGCGGACCTGGACACGGTCTGCTTAGTTTCATGACCGTGTGTGAAAACGCGTGCATGCTTACTTCTTTATGCCGCCGCCAACGAGAGGGCCGCTGCAAATTCGATGTAAGCGCAATCATCTCGATATTGTTGCGCCGGCGTACCCCTTGGATGCTGCTATGGAAATCGAGTCGGTACATAGTGGTTTTTAAGTCGGTGATACTACTCACCCTTCGTCTGCATGTCCTTGAGCTTCGCGGCGTCATCCTTTTGCTTTTGCTGTGGACCGGCAGTCAGCGCGCTCACGACACGAGGCAGGGTGAGCCAACACCTACCTTGAAAGCGATCTCCTCCTCAGTCATCTCGCCCTAAATGAAGTTCATAAGCCCCGTGTTGGCTCACGTATAGACAAAATCGAGCGAGGGGTCATGATAGGCGTGCGGTCCCGTGGCTGAGATGGGCAAGGGGCAGCGAACACACCTTGTCCTTCTTTGGGGCCTGCAATCGGTGTCAGCACCAGTTCGGAAGGCTGTTTACTTGTGTGCGCACCTTGAGAGGCTTGAGTTTGCCACCTTGACGTCCAGACATTGTGATTTCGCGATATGTACGAGCACAAGGCAGTCTGTATTGCCGGGAAGTTCCACTCCATGGACAGTGCCCCGTGCGACGGTGACAGTGCCCGTCCTAGTGAGATGAGCATTAAAATGCAGGCTCAGGATGATTTCCATTAGAATGTATCGAGTTTGGAGTGCCTCAAAGTCCCATTGAAATCGCCGGTGTGGTATCCAAACCCACCATGCATTTCAACGTCTCAATATGCTCCATCGCATTTACTCTCTGGGCTCGACGCTCACAGCAAGAGGGATTATATGTGCTTTGACGCCACCGGACTTAGCCGTTGCGAGCGCAAATCTCTGCTTCCTCCATATCGCGTTGATGCGATGAAAACCAACTTTCAGGCATGCCGCTTGCACCATAACGGTCCAGGATCATGAGCTGATTCTAGCTGATTAGTTTGCAAATCTTTGTGGGACGGTGTACCAACAGGGCAACGTTTTGTTCACCGGAGATGGTAATACGGTTCTAAGCCCTGTCGGCAACCGCGTCACTGCCTTCGATCTTGTAAAGTATGCATCTTTCCCACATCAATCAACTTTCTCTAATCAAGATCTAGTAACTCTTCGTACACCTTCCCATTCGAAAACCGCAAGAACATCGCTGTCATTGCCCTCAGCCCGAACTCGAACGTTCTCATATCTGTCGATGAAGGTTTGCGCTACACTTGCTACAGAATTATGCACGTACTAACCAACTTATCGTGCGTTACTCTTGCAGATGGACGAGCACTGCTTGTAAATTACAAGCGACGAGTAGTTCTGCATCATTTCAACTTCAAGCGACCCGTTCGAGCTTTACAGTTCTCGCCAGATGGCAAGTAAGCCACTTCTCGCCTTGTTTTGAAGCTGATAAGGGAAATTTGTTGACTTGATTGAACCAGATACATTGCAATTACGCACGACGCGCACGTCCAGGTCTGGAGAACTCCAAATCACATGATGAGGGAGTTCGCACCGTTCGAGCTGCACAGAACCTATACTGGACACCATGACGAAACTATCAGCATTCAGTGGTCTAGCGACTCCACGTGAGTTTGCATAGACTCGTTCGAGCAACCTGCCTCATACGCAACATTTACAGTTGCTTCATTACGACGTCGCGAGACATGACCGCAAGACTTTTCACTTTGAACCCGCTAGAAGGATTTCGGCCAAAAACTTTCGCAGGTCACAAAGACCTCGTGCTGAATGCCTTCTTTGCGACGAATGGCAAGACGGTACAAAATTTTGTGCAAGGATGTTCAGCTACGACTCATCTCATTATAGATCTATACAGTCAGTCGCGATGGCGCTGTATTTACTTGGCGACAAAAAGAGGGGCAAGAGGGCACTGACGATGAGGATGATGCGAGCGATGCTCCTATGCAGGTTGATACCGCGTCAGACGTTGGACGAGCCATTGCTCAGACAAAATGGGGAATCTCAGAGCGGCATTACTTCAACCAGGCTCATACAAAGGTTGTCTGTTGCACCTTCCACGCGCCATCGAACCTCCTTATTGTGGGATTCAGCTCAGGAATATTCGGTTTGTGGGAGATGCCTGGCTTTTCCAACCTGCACACTTTGAGCATCTCACAAGAAAAGATTACGAGTGTTGCGGTTAACCGCACGGGCGAGTGGTTGGCATTCGGTGCCTCGAAGCTCGGACAGCTTCTCGTATGGGAGTGGCAGTCGGAAAGCTACGTTCTCAAGCAGCAGGGTCACTTCTTCGATATGAACACGCTCGCCTACTCACCGGACGGGCAGCATATCGCAACAGGCGGCGACGATGGCAAGGTCAAAGTTTGGAATACGACCTCAGGATTTTGCTTTGTCACCTTCTCAGAGCACACGGCGTCTGTATCGTGCGTCGATTTTGCGAAGCAAGGACAGGTGCTTTTCACAGCGTCGTTGGACGGCACAGTTCGCGCCTTCGACCTCATTCGATACCGCAACTTCCGCACATTTACCTCTCCATCTCCAGTGCAGTTCACATCTTTGGCGGTCGACCCAAGCGGCGAAGTTGTGGCGGCAGGGTCGACCGACAGCTTTGAGATTTTCCTCTGGTCAGTGCAGACGGGCAAGCTACTCGATATCCTAGTTGGTCACGAAGGACCAGTGTCAGGACTAGCGTTTTCGCCCACCGGTAACCAGCTCGCCAGCGCGTCGTGGGACAAAACTGTGCGGATATGGAATCCATTCAACCGCACCCGCGTCGTAGAGCCGTTCCAGCTGACCGCGGATGCACTTGCTGTGGCGTTCCGTCCAGATGGCAAGGAGCTCGCTGCTTCGACATTAGACGGGCAACTGTGGTTTTGGGACGTTTCTTCCAGCAGACAGACCAACATCATCGAAGGGAGAAAAGATGTCTCGGGCGGGCGTAAAGCCGACGATCGTGTCTCTGCTGCGAACAACTCAAGCACGAAGTCATTCAATAGCATTGCGTATACAGCCGATGGCGCGTGTCTCATTGGTGGTGGAAACAGTAAGTATGTCGTCCTGTACGACGTACGCGCTGGCGTGATGGTTCGGAAGTTCCAAATTTCGGAGAACCTCTCATTGGACGGGACGCAAGAGCTTCTCGATAGCCGCAGGATGACAGAGGCTGGGCCACTTGACCTCATAGACGAGCGAGGTGACGAGAGCGACCTGGAGGATCGTATGGATGCCACTCTTCCCGGAGTAGGACGGGGCGATCTTTCCAAGCGGAGATACCGCCGTGAAGCGCGGACGTCTTGTGTGCGATTCGCTCCGACAGGCCGTGCATGGGCAGCGGCATCAACTGAGGGCTTATTAGTGTACTCTCTCGACGAGAGTGTCGCCTTCGATCCATTCGATCTGGAGGTTGCGCTGACCCCGCAGTCGATTCTGTCGACACTAGCCAAGCGCGAGTATATCAAGTCGCTCGTCATGGCGTTTCGACTGGGCGAACGGCCGCTCATCCGCAAGGCTTACGAGGCTGTGCCGCCGAGCGAGGTTGCTTTAGTCGCCCGACAACTGCCGCAGATATATTTACCTCAGCTCCTCCGCCTCATTGGGGAGCACCTCGAGCGTGGCCCGCATGCAGAGTTCGCATTGATCTGGTCAACAGCAACTCTTCTTGCGCATGGCAGGTTCCTTCGCGATCGGGCGGGTGAGTATGCCAGCGTTTTTCGCGTCCTTCAAAAGGGCCTGCAAGACTTCAACTCATCCGTTGCGAAGCTGTGAGACTTTCGGATACCGAAATATCGCCCTTACTAATAAATTTTCACCAGGTGTAACGACAACACGTCAACCCTCGACTACTTGCTCGATCAGCAAAGGCTCAAACAGACTGCTAGGACTGATGCCAGTGACAGCGATGAGATGGAGCAATGACAGTGTGCTAGCTGAGAGTTCTCTGGTGTCAATCGTCTTGTTCTGCCTTATTTGCTCACAAATGAGGACCACATATCCTCAGCTGCTTGTAGGTTTTAGTTCATCATGGTACTACAAGGAATACCTTTTATGTCGCAGCACGAACAAAAGAAAGACCACTCACATTCCATACAGAAGAGCACACAACAACAAAATCCATGCGTCACGAGAAACGAGATCAGGTCAATCAACAAGCCTCACTTCAGTTCCGCAATCTGTCTAGTTTCATGACTGAATGCGTGCCGAGCAGCTTGGAAGTCTTGGGTGTGTCGTCTCACGTATACAAAAGTGGAACGGCTATAGCTGGCGCTTTCTCGTTGAGGTGTACTAAGCGCTCAAGACTACACGAAGCAGAGTTGATATCTAGACACCACCAGCTCGCAAAAATGTATAAGCACGAGCCGGTCAGCAACAGCCCATGCCATGCGCCTTTCAGTAGCATGTCGTGCCTGACTTCGACCCCATTTCAATGATGGCTTCGTGCCGAAGAGGGCCCACTAGCACTGCTCTCGTAGTAGATCGGCAGTCGAAATCAATCTCAAGCTTCTCGCTGATGCAACTGCCACTGGCTCTCGTGCTACCGACGCCTGCTGTGATACATGGTGGCCCAGCTCCACCACAGTTTGAACCATCTTCTTCTAGCTCACCACAGTGGTCGGCAACACTTCGACGCGACTGGGATGTATTAGGACCATTTCCGCTGCGTGCCAGGGAGACTCACTTCTTATCGCCTGGTTTTCCGTTCGGCGGTCAGCAGTACAGATTAACACCTGTCGAAGGTTCTGAAAAACTTGTTCAGATTCCGCCTTAGGGTCTGCTTTCACGCGCAACGATTCGGAGACATGGCCGAGCTCGCTTGCAGACGGTGGTCAAGTTGGATGGTCAAGCGCTCTACAAGACGATGACGGTCATCTATCAGTCTCCTTTCCGGATATAAGGTTTTCTTCATCACTAAACGAGCCTGTGCTGTGGCCTAACACCGGTTTTAGATTCGAAACGATCAGAGCTTATGAAGGTTGGGCGGCCCTCCAACACCACGCATTTTTACATACGACGCTGAAGATTGCACCCAACGGGACTGATGTATCCAATCCGCCTCGCTTTATCGTTGTCAAAGTGCAGCAGGCCTCGTTCTTTGCTATCATGCCGTCCGTCCGTGACCAGCGCTTTGTTTTAGAATGGCATGCAGGCAACATTTATGCGTACCCAAGGTCGCCGCAACAAACTATATCCCTTCCTACAATCGGCAGCTTGGGGGCCGAGTTCGATATCTTCGTGAGCGCGGATTACGAGGTTTGATTTTCATGCCACCCAGCTTGCAGCGGTCAGCAGGCTCACACGTAGACGCAGATCAGACTTTTTGGCGACCCTCACGCGCGCTCCGACACTCGGCCCGTAATTGAGATTAATTTTTCTGTGGAATTGCCAGTGACAACGCTCGGATCTGTCTCTCGCGAGCCCCACTTGGATGTTATTCCCGATTTCGTGGACGGTTGGCCTGTTGGCCGAGTACTTTCAATTGGCCTACGAGCAGATGTTGATGATTGGACTATAAGTGCTGTGAAAGTAGCCAACGGGGTGCGCTACCTAATTTACCAATAGGTCGTAAGCTATACTCATAGCTCACACGCAGTTGATGACCTTGTCGATAGTTCCCGCCGATTTTACTATCATCGCAGAAGGACAATCTCGGTTAATAACCCTCGAGTTGACTATCAGCGAACCGTACACCACACCTGAAATCCCACTGGTGATTACTCTGCAAAACAAATCTGGATCCGGCAGTATCGAACTGTTTGCATCGGTCGCGGTGGTTCACCATCAAATGGAAACAGGCTCAGTCCTTCGCACAACGCACCTCGTCGGAGGAACCGCTGTGCATACGTTAGCTAAACCTCCTCGCGGAGACGCAACCGGTCTACCTATCGTATATCTTCGTGAGTTATTGTCCTGCAACCTCGCTTCAGATCTCGTCGTCTTGCTGATTCATGTTGCAAGACGGTGCTGCGGTCGAGATTGATGATCCAGAATTGCCCGATTCGCTCTCCCAGCAACCCCACAGCTGGTATTCTTCCCATCTGGGCGCACTAGCTGGGTATGTGTATTGTGATGTTATTTGTGGGTGAAATTCGTTAAAAACTTTTATTAGGGATTTGACTGGCATGGCCCATCGACGACCCATGCACTCGCCACCGTTCCAGCCTTGGCAGAGATCCTTGCGAGCCATCCATCCTTCTCAAAGCAGCCATTATTTCGAGAAGATAGCAGATTCGTTCTCGTTGGCCACTCGAATGGCGGGCAAGGATCGTGGTTTCTCGCATCACGTCACCCTGACCGTGTCGCCGCTGTTATGCCAGCGGCTGCATACATGAAGTCCCAGCAGTATGTCGCATGGTCGATGGAACGCGCGGCACACTTTACGGACCCGGAAATTCTCTCCACGTTGAAGGCAGCCATGGCTGGGGACGACAACGACCTGACTGCGGGGAACTTGGTGGGAATGCCCATCCTGGCCTTGCATGGGTCTGTCCTGCGTCTACTCTCAGCTCTATTGCCCCGATTGACACTTTCCGCCCCAGTGGGTCAGATGAGAATGTTCCGACGTACCATACGAGGGAACTTGTCTCTACCATCCGAACCTGGAGCAAAATCTCTGGATACGGTGATCCGCATCTGTCGTTCATTGAGATGCCTGGTCGGCCCCATTGGTTTGATGGCTACTTTGCCTCTGTTCCGGAAACACAACAGTTCTTGGACGTGGCCACACGGCTTTCGAGTATGCCTCAATATCCACTACCACCATGCCAGTGGACTCATACAGTCATGTGGCCCGGCGAGACTGGTAGTTTGCACGGATTCCGCGTTTTGGAAGTGGAAGTTCCCGGCAGGTAAGTTGTCACGCGTCATTTTTTTCTTCGAGGCGTGACTAAAATTTGTCTAGATTAGCGCGGTTAACTGTCAAGCTTACTGAAGATGGAGCCGTCCGGGTGCAAACCACCAATGTCCGCCGGTTTTCAATCGACCACATGCTCCTTCATGCGACAAAAGCTAGAGACAGCAGCCCAAGAAGCATTATTGTGGACGAATATCACATTCCTTCCTCCACTTGGCTTGACAATCTGCAGAAGACACATCAGTCATTGGAGTTAGTGCATTCTGAAACATGGCAGGTGGGTATAGCGAGCTTTGCGAAACAGCTAGGCTCATCCTGCTCGAAACAGGTGTCTGAACAGCACATCGGAAGCGACATTTCTGGACCGGTCTCTCATGCCCTCGACACAGCATCAGTCATCCGCTGTGTTGTTGCAGATCATGACCCTCACGGACGGTCTGTTGCGCGACGACTCGCGCACATCTTGCTCAGCTACTTGGCCCTCGACACGGAAATAATCACTTCCTCTCAAGCTATTAACGCGCCGCTTTCTAATGGAACCGTTATCGTCATCTCTTCAGGTGCCGTTACTAACGGCTTCGCTCAAATGATGCTACACGATTCTGGGATTACTCTCGGTGAAGGGCGAATCATCATGCATGACCAAGTACTCAAAGCGCGGAGCACTGGCGTATTATTCAGAAGAACTGTATTTGATCGCGAACAAGGCTCGACATCCATCGTCTTCGTCGCTGGTACGGACCCAAGCGGCCTCGAACGTGCTTTGCGGCTCGTACCATTTCGCACTGGCGTACCGATCCCGGTGCGGTCTTTCATATTGTTTTAGGCTATACGTGCTGATACTTACGATTGACAGGAATGGATCGCCGTCGGTGAAGATGCTGACGAGCTTGGTGCGGGTGGCATTATTGGAGCTGGTTTCTGGAATCGAAGCAGACGATGAAGCTAGCTCCGGCGCCAACGCTCGAGACAATTTGCTCGCATACACGAATTTAATGATTGGACCAACCGAATATTTTCATCATATATCACGATGGCATATCCGGGATCTAGAACATGTCCGCCGTAGCAATAAAACTTCGTTGTGGCGAAATCACAACCATGCGGGTGCTGGGGAACTTCCTGGAATGTCACAACATTCCACGTTGGCGTAACATATCGGTAGATCTCAAGAGCTTATACGATACGTGAGCGTTGCAATTCATCATGATGATGGAGTCTCGGTGATCTACCTCAGACACGCGTAAATCTTTAGTGCACCTATATAATCGTGAAGCACTTTGGTCGTTGAACTATGGCAAACCCACAGCATATGTTCTCATCGCAAAGCTCAATCTGCTTCGACAGTATCTCGGGACCACCATCTTAGCTGGTTCAATGACAAGGCCTTACTGCCCAGTGTTTATCAAAGCCAGTAGTCATGGTAGTAGCCTGCGACATTGACTCAGCCGCAGGGCACCTTTGGCGCTTTTCTCTAGCCGTTCTAAAGCGATATTACGCTGGTTGACGTGGTTGCGTGCAGGCAGTATGCGGTTGGCAATGATAATACCGTGCTGATTGACTATTTGAGTGGTGACCGAGCAGTCAATCTGGTGCCGAGCAACAACTTTATCAAGTCTGGCTGTGTCCAGAAATCGGCACAGCTCCAAGACCTTCGATGCCTGCGCTAGGCACCCCTGGACGAAACTGCTTCAAACACCTATGTGGCTCAGAGTGGGCTGCGCCTTTCTCAGTGTTACCATGTCATTGTAGAATAGCTGGCAGTCTCGAGTAAATGTCACTTCTTGGATGAAATTTTTCGGTAGAGAGTGGAGATGGGCAAATAGGTGTCTGAGTTGGAGCGTGCCGGACCTGCTCTTGCCTCCGACTCAAAAGACGAGGACGTGCGTGTGAGCGGGATATTCACCGCAGCATCTCGCGTCTTCGCCATCGCGTCTCGCTGATCCGAACGCCACTTGTGCCCTGTGCGTTGCGCTCGTTGGTTTCCGCGCGAACTGGCCGTTGACGCGTCCCAACTGGGCTGCAGCGTGCTCCTCGTCCTTTATATCCAAACAACCAGTTGTACGCGGCGCATCCCATTGAATCAAAGCAAGTAACCGCGTTGCTGGCGCAGTGCGTGTGTCTAATCTCTTTTGTCGCGTGTAGGATGGACGGGACATCGCGACCGCCGGCTGGCGACAGCAGTACCAATGTCGCCACGATCGTTAAAGCGCAAATAGTATTCCTGCTCTCGACCCTCTCCGAAGAACACTTTGAGCGGAACCAGCTTGAAATCCGTTCGGTCTGTCTCGTCCACTTCATGCACTGTCCACACGCGCTGACCAAAGCTCCTATACCCGCAGCTGTCGGAGCAGCACGGACTTGATATCTATCTGCACTTCATACGTCGGCTCATCTCGCAGTCTCAGCGTATGATGTCAACGTCGGCTATAGCGCCCATCGACCCCTCGTCATCGCTCACCTTCCGGCTGCTTGTTCAAGAAACCCAACGTTTGGCGCGTGACCCATTCCTGGCGGACCGTTTCCGCGAAGCCATCGACAAAGGCGAGCTCGACGTGTTTCGGCACTTTGACTTCGTTCGCTTTGCCGAGCGCGTCGGTTTGCGTGCTCTAGAGCGTGTCATCCTCGCGGCCGCGATTCTTTCGTCGCACGATGCAAGACGAGAGCTCAAAAGTCAAGCAACCACAATTTTGCGCGTTGACTTTGATCATGCCATAAACGCGATGTGCCAGCGACCGACTTGGAGTGATCAATCCGACCTCACGCAGGCTCAGGTTGCCAAGCTCTTGACTATGCTCCTTTCCGATCCTCCTCCCGACCAGCCAGTCCTGGACGCCAGCCAGCGTGCCAGCATTATCTTTGCAGCTCAGAGCAAGTTTGGCCACGAGGCGATGGCGCCTGTTCTGCAGAATATCTTCCCTGCCCTCAGGTACGTTGGAACATGTTCCGCCACCTGCGTGCTCATTTTTTCCAGCCTCCCTCCAGGGTCGGATCTCGTTACAACGTTGATTCAGCTTGGTCAAGATGTCACTAGCGATCCACAGACCGTTCGCTCGCTATTAGCACGGTTCGGAATCACGTCCGGTCACCCGCCGAACGACATGCAGGTCGTAGAAATTGTGCAGACACTGGCAAGGAGGGTGGTGGACACGCACCCACTGTGCGACGTCGGCGCCTTAATCAGGGCTTTGTCTAGCTACGTGAGTCTCGTTGCGCTCGTGGTCGCACGGTATCTGAATCTATGCCCTTTGGCTAGGACCAGGCTGTCAATTGGGCGAATGTCATCCGCTCCTTCGATCGCCCAGATCGGCAGGGCGTAGACACCGCAACTCTGAAGCTCGTTATAGCGGTGTTGATGCACTCTCCGCGCGAAGCTGAGCATCCCGCCGTGCACGGTTTCTGGACTACATGGAGCAATGCGATGTGGCAACTCCGCTTGCTGGATGCATTGCTGTCACTTCCTGGGGACACCTTCAACTTTGTCAGCCTCCCCGGCCGGAGAGTTGTCAGGATCGATGATGTTGCAGGAGCCAGCCCGACCATCAAGGCTCTGGCAGCAAACGTGCAAGGTCATACATGGAATTCACTGGATCTTTTTGAGACCCTGGTCAGGCTTGGAGTAGCAGAATCTCCCGACGTTCGAGCCTGTGTGCGTGACATGCTGGACAAAGCGGTCAAAATCAGCGCCGAGCTTGTGCATATGGGCCTGCTGCAGGTTCCCGTGAGTACACAACATTGACGAGCGTCGCCGAATTGACCACTGAAACATTGCAGAAACCCTGGAACGACTTGCAAAAGGACTATGCTTCCAAACTTTTGCACATGTTCTTAGGTGGCCATCCAAACCATCAGCTCGTCTTTATGCGCATCTGGCAAATCGATCCGACCTACCTGACAACCGCATTCCGCGACTTTTACACGGAGAACCCGTTGAACATTACCAGAATACTGGACGTCGCCCAGGACTTGAAGGTCAGCGCGCATTTATTCCGTTTCGGTCATCGCTTTTACTGACCGAGCACAGATCCTCGATGCTCTCCTGGACGTTCGCCCGTTCCTGTTCTCTCTTGACGTCGCCGCCCTGGCGTCACGGCGAGAGTACTTGAATTTGGACAAATGGCTGGCGGATCAGATTTCTCAGCATGGCGCTGCGTTCCTGCGTTCCATCATCGACTTTTTGGACATCAAAACAACAACTGAGAAGCAAGCCAGGATGACTGCTCAGGAGTCACCAGACCAAAGGACGATGTCGTTAAGCGCGCAGACAATTGCCATTTTTCTTCGTGTGTTGCGAACAAGGTCCGCTTGCTGTGGTTGTAGCCGGTTCGATGCTGACTAGTTTACAGCTCGGACATGCTTGATCAGTCTGACATCGACTACTGCTTGGAAATTCGCAACGCCTGTCTCCAGGTGTACCCCCGGCTCATGAACTTTGCACCTGGCGCGGAGCAAGACCCAGGCTTTTCGGTCGTCAGCTACTCGCAGGATATTGAAGCGGAGGTCGATGACATCTACAAGCAGCTTTACGAGGAGCGCATATCGATCGACCAGGTCGTCGATGAGTTGCGTCGCATGCGGGATTCGACCAACACGCGCGATCACGAGGTCTTCTCGTGCATGCTCCATTTCCTCTTCGACGAGTACAAGTTCTTCCAGTCGTTCTATCCGGAGCGCGAGCTGCGCATGACAGCTTACCTATTCGGTTCGCTGATCGAGGCGAAGCTCATCGAGTTCATCTCTTTGGGCATTGCAATTCGCTACGTCATCGACTCACTCCAGTGCCCACCAGGTTCGAATCTCTTCCTTTTCGGTATCACTGCGCTACGTCGATTTGAAGCCAGGCTTCGCGAGTGGCAACCGTTGTGCCAGGCTCTGCTCAGCATCACGACATTTGTTCAGGCAGAGCCCGAGCTCGCAGAGTCGTGCCGTCGCGCACTTTCATCTGAAAGCAACCTCGATGGCCTGCCACCAGGGGTCTCTGACTTGATCGCCGACGCCAACCTCGTCGTCTTCACAGCCATCCGGTCAGATGCTGTCGAAGAGTCGTTTGATATTCCGCCAGAGGAAGTGTCGGACAGGATCCTCTTCGTGATCAACAATTTGGACAGCACGAACTTTGACACGAAGCTTCTAGAGATGAAGGACCGGTTGGATGATGAGTTCTCCCGGTGGTTCGCGAACTACCTGGTCGACCAACGAGTCAGCACAGAGCCGAACAACCATGGGCTCTATCTTCGGTTTATCGACGGTCTTGACAAGCAGCAGCTGACCAAGATGATCATCAACGAGACGATTTTCAAATCCGCCACCCTCCTCAATTCAGAAAAGACTGTCAACTCGGTCCCTGAGCGCACGGTCGTGAAGAATCTTGCGACTTGGCTCGGAGAGCTGACCCTGGCGCGCAATCAACCGATCAAGCACCGCAACATTGCATTCAAGGAGCTGCTGCTTGAAGGCTACGACAGCGGGCGGCTCGCATTGGCGATACCATTCGTCTGCAGGGTACTGGAAGCCTGTGCCAAGTCTCAGATCTTCCAGCCGCCTAACCCCTGGCTCATGGCCGTCCTCGCGCTGTTGGCGGAGCTTTATCACTTCGCAGACCTGAAGCTCAACCTTCGCTTTGAGATCGAGAAACTTTATGAAAAGCTCTCGATAGATGGTGATAAGATCGAGGCCTCTTCGCTGATGAGAAATCGGCCAGTCCTGGATGCTGGTGCAGACAATGGAGCATATGGCGATGTACCTGGTTATGATCGGCCAAGCACGGACCTGCTTCAACCGCTTGCAACCAGCCCCGTCGATGTTCAGCGCGTTTCACAGATGCACATCGAGCACATCCTCACCAATCTGGCTGGAGCTGTGGTGTTTGGACCTTTGGTTGCTCCTTATCAAGGTAACCCACCCTTCAAGTCTGCTGTCATCCAAGCGGTGGACCGCTCTGTTCGTGAGGTGAGTTAACGTCCCTAGAGCATAAGCGAAAGGTTTAATCATGACGTTTACAGATTATCCTTCCTGTCGTGGAGCGCTCTGTTACCATTGCAAGCATCTCTACTCGCGAGCTCGTAACGAAGGATTTCGCGATGGAAGGCGACGAAAATCGCATGCGCAATGCTGCGAGGATGATGGCCCAAAAACTCGCTGGCAGCCTTGCGCTAGTGACTTGTCGCGAACCATTGCGTAGTAATCTCGCCCAGCATCTACGGTCCTACTTGTCGGAGAGCGGGCTCAACGAAGTACGTCGAGGAATTGCAAGCCTCCATTTGAGCATTGAACACATTTCAGGCAATCGTTAACGAGGCCATCGTCAACGTATTGGTCACCGACAACCTCGAAGTCGCATGCGAGGCCATCGAACGCGCTGCCATGGACCGCGCGGCAGCAGACGTCGACGATTCGTTTGCCCGCGCCTTCGACGACCGCCGGCGACATCGCGAGGTAGGTGTTCATCTGTGTGCTATTTTGGTGCTAATAAGTGGCTAGCAACGGCTTGGGAACACCTACTGGGACACTAAGGCATCGTTCTCGAACGTCAATCCGAACATGCCCGACACCCTTCGAATTAAACCTGGAGGTCTTGCCCCTCAGCAGCTTCACGTTTACGAAGAGTTTGGTAAGTCCCAATTTGTGGTGTTCGTACCTGCATTTCTCATGAAACGCGCAGGCTTTGCTTCGGCCAAGAGTCGCGTGCAGAGGCCGGTTACCACACCGTCATTTTCACGTAACGAGCACGTTGGGCTCAATAACTTCGGGGCAGAGACACCATTGCCGGATGGGCTCGTTCAGCAAGCAGGACCGCCTACAATGCGTGTCTTATCTTATGAGGTGCTAGAGCGGTTGACTGTAAGTTTTACATCTGTGGTGACGTGGACAAGCGACTTAACAGACTTAGCGTCTCATGGCCGATGTTGAGGTCCTGCTGCAGCAGATACCCGAGCACCAGCAGTTCGCCCTCCTTCCTCAGCCACACCCCCTGCGGTCGCTCGGGCGACAAATCGAAAATTTAGCCGCGCAGTCTTCAAGCTCAGACGATATCCTCATGCAATTCTCGCAACGCGTTGTCCATGCGCTTTTCAAAACCACGACGCAAGTTGGTCGTGACTTCTACACCGCGATGCTTGAGCGATTGTGTCGCCATTCGGAGCATGTAGCAAAAGAGGTGCTACTGTGGCTACTGTTGGCAGACGATGAGGTGAGATTGAGAGTGCGGTGGGTAGTCTGTCAATGCTCACCCTTCAACAGAGAAAGTACAGTGTGCCTGTGATCGCAACTCTGCTCCGAGCAAGCCTTCTTCCGCTTGTCGACTGGGACCAAGAGCTTGGCAAGACCATTTGGCGGGAACCACGACCTAGCACGATTGACTTCGCGGTCGGTCTTATCCGCCATTTAGCTCCATCACATGCGGGTCTACAAGCTACCGCGAAGCAGTTTCCTCTCACCGTCGATGCCATCAAGCGCGTTGTTCAGATAGAAAAAGGCACGGAAAGGTGCGAATTAACTCATCGCTGAATATCAGTATCTCACTTTTCTCCAGTGCGCGGCGCTTTTATGACGACGTGCTTCGAATTCGCACCCGGCCGGACCAGAATGAACTCACGAGCTGGTTCTTAAAATGGGTGGCAATCTTCCAGCGATCTGCAGCCACCGAGAAGGCTTTCGTCACTTTCATCCAGCAACTGCAAAAGGAGGGCGTGCTCAATGGCAATGAGCAACAGGCGTTTTTCCGCGTCTGCACGGAAGTCAGCATCGAAAGCTACCGAAAGCAGTTGCTCGCCGGTGACACAACGGACATTTTCCAACCAATCGATGCCCTCTCCCGCCTGGTCACGCTCATCATCAAGTATCACGGCGAAACAGCGACTCAGACCAAGACGATGTACTGCTCCAAGATCTTGTCCATTGTCGTCGTCGTTCTCGCACATTCACACGAGACGCTTGGCTCAGAATTCCAACCCAAGCCTTTCTTCCGGTTCTTTTCGAGCCTCCTCAACGACCTGCATTCAATGGCGGCGAACTTGGGCCAGTCCTACTTCCAGATCCTCATCTCCCTGTGGCAAGTCGCTCATTATTTACGCACGCATGTAGCTGACGGACCGTACAGTGACCAATTTAGCACGCTTCAGCCGACGTTCTTCCCTGGCTTTGCGTTCTCATGGATCACTTTGATTTCGCACAGACTCTTCATGCCAAAGCTGTTGCTATCAGATAATCGCGAAGGATGGGCGGCATTCCACAAGCTTATCATCCCCTTGTTCAAGTTCCTCGCCGCCTTCCTCCGACCTGCGCACCTCAGCGGAGCGGTTCGCGACCTTTATCGGGGGGCGATGAGGTTACTCGTGGTCCTTCTTCACGATTTCCCGGAATTCCTCAGCGAGTATTATTTCACCATCTGCGACGTCATCCCCCCGCGTTGCATTCAGCTGCGCAATGTCGTTCTGAGCGCATATCCTGCCTCCATGATCCTTCCCGATCCGCACCTGCGCAACATAAAACTCGAGTCGCTCCCCGACATGGGCCCAATTCCTCCTCTCCTCTCCGACTTCACGTCTGCCCTCAAGACTGGCGACCTTCGCAACTTCCTGGACCCCATACTTCTGAACCGCGGTAACATGTCCGGGCTGTCCGCCGTTCGCGACCGATTGCGTGCTGTCGAAACACCGGATCCGCGTAGCGAACAGTACAATTTGTCCGTCGTCAATGCCCTCGTCATGTATGTCGGTGTATCTTCTGTCGCACAAGCCAAGTCGCGCAGCGGGTCGTCGATTTTCGTGCCTTCGGATCCTGGGGTGGTTGTGCTTCAATATCTTGTCAACAACGTAGACGCTGAAGGTATGGCAATGTCCCAAGCGGTTATTCACCTGCTGATGTTCGACGTTCAGGTCAATATCATTTGCTAAGCGCCATGATCATGCACCTTCGGTATCCAAACGCGCACACCCATTGGTTCAGCTCGCTCGTGCTCTACCTCTTTGTCGAGGTCGACGACGATCGGTTCCGCGAGATCCTGACGCGCGCGCTGCTAGAGAGGTTTATCGTCCATCGCCCCCACCCGTGGGGTGCAATGGTCACATTCATTGAGCTTCTGCGAAACCCAAAATATGATTTCTGGAACCACGAGTTCGTGCGCGTGGCACCAGAAATCCAAATGCTTTTGGAGGGTGTACGTGACGATCAAATTGCGGCGCCATTTCTAACTTCGCTGCAGGTCAAGCGTGAGATGTAGAGTATCGTACATTATTGTCTCCCATTGCTTTTTGCGCGGGCTGTCTTGCTGTCTGGTGCCAACTGTCAGGTTTACTGTGTCCGTTTTACTGTGTTTGTTCGATTTCCTCACCTCTGCGGTTCCCAATCACTGTTTGTACACTAGGTCCCACTCTCTCGATGCATCTCAGACGAACAATGTACCTTCCCCCATTAACGCTAAATCATGCTGTTTATTTGCCTCTCGATATTGCCAACTGAGCCGGTTACGACCGGGGCAACGTTCTTTCGCTCACCCGTCCTGCCTATCTAGCAAAATCATGTCCATCCACGACGATGACACCGAGACGCTCATTGCCATGCTCTGCAGCTTGTTGCCCGAACCGTACCCGTCGACATCTCTTCTCATCGATGCGTTAACACGACATGATGGGAACATCGAGCAGGCCGCCACATATCTGAAGTTGTCGACATCTCCACGGAAGCGGGTCCGAAATTTAAGCGACTGGCTGCAAGGGGGTGAATCAGAATCCAAGCGCACGAAGCTGGAAAGCGGCGGCTCGAGCAACTCGACTTTGCCTTCATCATCGACAAGAGAAGTTTCTCTGGACCGTGATGGACCCCTGCTCCGAACCGAACAGTCCTTAAATATGCCACCGTATCCCTCCAACAACCGAGCCGTGAAGTCAGCGTTTGATGTTTTGAAAGACTCGTCGGACAAACGGCCTACGGCTCTGCCTCGACTGCAACCTGTCACACTCAGCACACCTGCTCTAGTCCAACGTCATACTCCCTGTACCATGCATCTCAATATCCTACCCCCAGAGCTTGCCTGCCAGCTCTTTTATGCCATGGTAGGCTTTTATGGCTGTTCAAAGCCCTGAATGCTCAATATACGCTTAGGTACAGGAATCGCGAAGCTGGACGACAAACAAGTGGTGGTTGTTCGACAAGCTCGTCGAAAGCCCTCACAAAACGTCCTTTTGGATTCGAGTGAACGCAGTTACCATATCAGATCGCTATTCCAGTTGCTGATGCATACGAAGGATCGCGACCCTGGGGACTTTTCGTATGAAGAAGCGAGCAAAATGTGGTACGTTGCTGGCGCCCAGGTGTATGCCTTGTCATTGACCCTGTGCCTTTGTTTGATTCAGGTACAATGGTAGAAAGGTGGAGACTCCTAAAGCGTTTCTCTCGGTAATGGAAGAGGCCTGCGACATCATCGAGAAGGTTGTCAGCGAGCAGCTTGCACCAAGGCAGCGATATCCATTGGAATGGGGTGGTGACTGCGTTGGTGGGCAACTTTGGCGCGCCAACGTCGCTGCATCGAATTGCTACACCGGGCGAAACGAGTCAGTTGGCTTCCATTCAGACCAATTGACATACCTTGGACCATACACGACCATTGCATCGCTTAGCTTGGGTGAGTAAAGGCACTTCCTGCGTCTTCCTGCCAAGATGAGCAATCATCTGAATCTAATGCAAGGAACGACGCGGACGTTTCGACTTCGAGAAACCATCCCGAAAGAGGAGGCACAATCGCGAGCAGCCCAGACATTCAACATACCCCTTCTGCACAACAGTCTGACCATTATGCACGCGACTTGCCAGGAGTACTTCAAGGTGCGCTCCGCCGTGCCCTGCAGGTATCAACCGGTGTAACTGTGGTGGTGCAGCACTCTATCCCGCCGCAAGCTGCTCTCGACCTGTTCCGACCTCCATTCCCTCCTGAAGACGGCAGCCCATGGGAGCCGTCGAACATCCGCATCAACCTGACATTCCGGTTTTATCGACCAGACTTTCACCCATCAACTATCCCTCGTTGCAAGTGCGACGTTCCAATGATCCTGAGACCCGACATGAAAGGGCGGCCTGCGCAAGGCGAGGAGGCGAGAAGAGAGATAAAGTATTGGTGGACCTGCTACGCCAGCGCACAAACAGAGGGAAAGGGCTGTGAACTTTGGCAGCTGTTCAATGCAAAGGCAGAAGGTAGAGGTCCATTCGTAGACGATGCATGAACATGTCTTCGATGCATTGCATTGCCGTCGTTGATGGTAGTCGCTTTGGAGCCATTTGAATTGGCAACTATGCTACCGGGCTAGAGGAGAGGAGATCCGGAGGGATACAAGGATTTATCGCTGCATGTTGGTAACCACTTTAGGAAAGTCATGGCATGGAGTATTCACACATAAGACATTGCGGGCAAAGGCGAAGAGTACATCAAATCAACATGGACGGGATGGATAGATAGTGTGGGGTTGGGAGAAATGGGCGGAAGGAAGCGCATGCATGCATCAGGATGAGGAGCGATATGGAGAGAAAGGTAAAAGGGGTTCATGGGTATGGGTGCGCAACACCATGGTCATTCGTCTTGAGGCGGGCGGTAAATCGACAATAAACGCGTCTTAAACTCGGCTGATATCATCAGCAAGTAGGCCACTAGGCAAGTTCAGAAAAAAAAATCGTACCAGGCGAGTCCCATAGCTGAGCTGCCTCATTGTTCAGAGGCGAGGCATTGTTTGGCTCTGTATCGTGTGAGTTCAACTTGATTTACTGGTATAAGACAGCCTGACCTCCAAGCAGAGATTGAATGGAGAGCATGATCGTGTGTGCGCTATAGATGGCGGACCACCTGTCCTGGAGGATGTCGAGGCAGATCTGTAGTGACTTCCGTGAGTTGTGGCTCACAGACGTTCGAGTACGACCAACATTTCCAGCCATATCAACGTTGGGATGGAAGCAGGTGGACGTGAACTTGATGACTGGCGCAGTGTACGGATAATTTTTTGGGAACGTGATGGAGATTTTGAAGGTCAAGCCTTCGTATACCTGCGAGATACACGGGATGTCAGCTGGCTTTGAGGCGTGCAGTCTGGCTCCGGCAACTCCAAAACGCACGGTACCAGCTGGCCCCTCAATGGTCCCTATCCACTCAAATAGATTCGCTTCAGATTTTGGAAATGCGCTCTGGGCGATCGTCAACTCAAAAATCAACCAATAGACGGTATTGTGCGCGTACAATGCCAGGCGAAGAGGACATCTACAACAGAGATAATGAGAATAAAGAATATACTAAACAAATCCACGCACCATGAGCTGCATCAGCTCATTCCCGAGGCTGTCGAAACGAGCGGTAGATATGAGTGGTTGGTCGATATTCTGCTAGATGTGGCTGGACGCACCGCTTAGTAACACTACCGGCTGCGTCGGAGGGCATTTGGGATGCTGCGTTCTTGTGTAGGTGAGAAGGAGCCGTGCGAGTGTGGGGAAGACTGCCGTCCATGGTCGTGCGATGTAGGTGAGGAGCGAGAATGGTCAACTTGGCTCGGAATAAGCCGAAAACAGGTTCCTCATTCAAAGCCCGCTCCATGTGAGTAGGGGAGAGGGTCGTGCGATGTTTCAATAGGGCCGGGTGCCAATGAATATATCTGAATATAAATGTTGGTTTCGTGGCGTAAATGGCAGTTCTGGAGTGGCATTTACTCACTGGCGGTCGGCGCCCGTCGGACTTGAGATGCAGTGACGACAGCGGGAGTAGTAACACGGCTTGCACTTGAACCTCGACTGAACGCGGACGGACGCTCGCGCCGCGCCGTTCCCTGGCCAACATGGCAGCCACCTTCCAGCCCACAACTTCCGAGCTTGCGCTCTCCAACCAGATCTTTCTGCTCGCGGACCCGCAGAAACTGGGCATCATTACCGGCGACGCTGCAATCAAGGTCTTTGGCGGAGCCAACCTCACCAATGTTCAACTCGGCGAGATATGGGCCGTTGCAGACGCCGACAACAACGGCTTTTTGACCCGCAAGGGCGTAGCAATGGCTCTCAGGCTCATCGGCTGGGCACAGAAAGGCGAAACGCCCTCCGCAGCACACCTCGGCAAGCGTACGCTTTTGCTTGCCCTTCTTATATTACTGCTTCACGACTGACCTGAAATTCAGCTGGTCCTGTTCCGCAAATTGAGAGCGTCTCGGCGCCCGCGCGGACTGCTAGCCCCGCGGCCCCGCGCTCGCCGCAGCTGACTGGACCAGGTGCTGCTACTCCAATTCTCCATCCACCCCTGCTGGCCCAGGATAGGGCCAAGTTCCTCAGATTATTCAATTCCTCCGGTCCCGTCAACGGACTCCTGCCTGGTGCGCCATTTCCGTGCAGCCGCCCAAAAGTGCTTGCGTGTAACCGAGGCTGACTTTCTCTATAGGCGACAAGGCCCGCGAAATTTTCCTCAAGTCGAAACTACCCTATGATAAGCTATCTCAAGTTTGGTATGCATTCAGTTCAAACAGTGACTTGACGAGCCCGAAACTCATCCTATATCCGTAGGAATCTGGCAGATACTCGTCAGCGCGGCTCGCTGGATTCGACCGACTTTATCGTAGCCATGTACCTAATCCAGGGCTGCATGTCCAACGTCCTCCCTGCTGTGCCGCCTAATTTGCCTCCTGGTCTTTACGAGCAAGCCGCTGGAAGCGTTACCGCCCATTCTACCGGCGCATCAGCGGCGGGGTTGTCCTCTCCATCCACGGCCTCTTTCCCGCCGCAAGCAGCACCGAATGCGCCTCGCTCCGTCTTGCGCAACAACACAACCGGCAATTCGCAATTCTCTGCGTCCTCAGTGCCCCAACATCTCACTGGGCAGACGACTGGTACTCGCCCTCCACCTCCGGCAATTCCCCCTCGAGCCTACCCTCTTGCCGTCGCGCCGCCGCAGTGGGATATTACTCCTCAGGAAAAGAGCAATTCGGACGTTTTCTTCGACCAGCTTGACGGCCAAGGCACCGGCTTCATTGGTGGTGAGGTTGTTGGTCCCTTCCTGATGGAATCTGGGTTGTCGGAAGAGGTTCTTGCTCAAGTATGGGATTTGGTCGACATGAAGAGCGAAGGTCACCTCTCTCGAGACCAGTTCGCTGTCGTCATGCACCTCATCAATAGCAAGCTAGCGGGCAACGAGCTTCCCGCTGCCTTGCCACCATCGCTTATTCCACCATCGCTGCGTCCAGCTGCATTGGCGACATCACCATTCCCGCGAGCGGCGTTCCAGCTGCCTCAGCAGCCGCAATTCCAACCTCAGGCTCCTGCACCTCAACAGGATCTCTTCCTTCTCGATGATTCTCCGCCATCTTCCGCTGTTCAACCTCCTGTGCAGCCACAATTTACCGGTCCGTTGTCCCAGCAGTCTACTGGCCAACCACTGGCTAGGCAAGCCATTAGCTCACAGCAATCCGCGGCGTTCTCTTCTCCCCCGCCCATTGCCTCGCCTTTCGCGCCAGCTCCTAATGTAGGCTTTGCGTCTCCATTCTCCGCGGCGCCTGCTACATTCACTCCTGCCCCGGCGTTCTCTTCGCCGCCCACAGTGTTTTCGCCGCCAGTTGCGCAGCACCGTCCAGCACCTCCGCCGCCAGGACCCCCCAAAGATCTTCTGGGCGATGAAGAAGATGCTGCAGCTGCTTCAGCCGAATATGACAGGTTGCAAACGGCGGCAGAGATTGGGAACGTGCAAAACCAGCTTTCCTCGACCAAACGGACGCTCGACGCAACAGAGCAAGAGAGGAAGGCATCGGAGAAAGAAGTGGATGACGGTGCTGCCCAACTCGCCGCCCTCAAGGAGCAGCTTGCAACAGCCAAGTCATCCTATGAGACCGAGTCGAAGCTTCTCACCGGTCTGAAGGATCGGTATGCGGAGCAGCAAAACCAGATCAACACGACCCGTCAGGACCTTATTGAGGCAGAGAGCGATTTGAGCGCCGTCAAGATGGAGAAGACAGAGGTCGGCAGCACGACGTTGCGCGATAAAGACGAGGTTCGCGCGTTGCAAAAACGGGCACAGGAGATAGCGGAGGAGACAGCCGCGCTCAAAGCTGAGCTGGAGAAAGCTAAGAAGGATGCAAGGCAGCAGAAGGGCTTGTTGGCGATTGCCAAGAAGCAACTTGCATCGGCTGAAGCTGAGCGTGCGAAGGTCGTCAAGGAACTCGAGGACACGACTGTCGAGCTGGGAGACGACAGGAAGGAGCTGGACGATACGAACGACGCGATTGAGAAGATCAACGCCGCCGCAGCCGTTGTCCCTCTTCCCGCTGCCGCGCGTCTCAATTCTGCGTCACCTCCACCCGCGCTTCTCGAAGATACTGCTGCTGCCTCTTTCCCTGATGCAGTCGCTAAGAGTCCGACCCCTTCGACGAAGAGCCTCAATCCGTTCGACAAGCTGGCGCGCCAGGATAGCATCTCGGGCACTCCACGTACCATGTCTCCATTTGGTGCACTTCCGTTTACCGCTGTCACAATCCCTACCCCACCGATTGGGGTGACCAGCACATCTCCTCCCCCTGTGGCATCTCCCGAGGTACCAGCCGTGCAGACCGCCACTGATTCTGAGCAGCCCTCGTCGCCTCCTGGTACGGATCCGTTCGGCCTCGACAAGTTTGACGAGATTTACTCTACTCCTACCGAAAACTTCGCTTCACCGATCGTGCACTCGCCGCCCCCTGGACTCGAAGCCTTTGCTGCACAGGTCGCTGATCAGTCGGCGGCGCAAGCATCTGAGGCAACTGAAGCATCGGTCCATGCTTCAACGTTCCCGTCGGTCGATGATATCGCAGTGCCCGATGCTGTGGCCGAGAAGCCGAAGCAAGAAGATGATATACCCCCAATCAAGGATCTTGAACCTTCGGATGAAGACACCAGCAGCGATGAGGGTGACTCAACTGAGAAGTTCACTCATGTTGTCAAATCCAGCGACTCTGACGATTGGGCAAGCGCAAAGGAGCATGTTGGTGACGCCGCCAAGGTTGGTGCCAATGGTGCCGCTGGTCCCAATGGGCAAACGTTTGACGACATCTTTGGCGAGTCTGCTTCGACCGAGGCCACGCCTTCGACGGCAACGCAAGCTGCTTCGGGCTCACCTCACGGCCCACGCACCGGTTCCCCATCGATGCTACCGTATGCATCGAACGATCCATTCGGCATGCCCCAGTCTGGCGATGGGACCTCGTTGGACTCGCCTGTCGGAGAACATGGTCCTCCGCCTACTATTGAAACGGTCCTTGAGCCCGCACCGATCGACCACTTTAAACCTACCTCACCCGGTGTCGCAGCCTCGGAATTTCCCCCGACGTCTCCGCCCGCTGGCCTGAGTGACTTCGATGAGGCAATGGGTCGCGTATCTTCTACCGGTCCGGTCCAGTTCTCAAACACCTTTGATGACAGCTTTGACTTTGGCTCATCGGCATTCGAACCAGCAGCCGCCCCTGCAGCGAAGAGCGACTTTGACGATGCCTTCGGATTGGGCTCTGCAACGAGCAACGGTGCCACCGATTTCCCTGCCGTGTCACCTGCAGCGGGTGCGGCAGCCGCGGCGACGGGACCAGCCAACTCCTTTGATGATGTTTTCGGCACCGCACCTGTTGCAGCTGCAAGTCCGTTGGCAGTGGTGACGCCTGCTCCTGCGCCTGCGGAAACTCAGACGCCGACCGTGGTAGCCAAGGCCAACGGACATGCGACCACCGACTCCATCTCAACTACTGAAACTAGCGACACTCATGCCGCTCAACCACATTCGCCTACAACCACAGGCACTGGAGGTCTCTCAACCCCACCTCGCCAGTCTTCTCCACCACCACCTGCGACTATCACTAGGTCGAAGTCCTTGTTACGTCCCTCATCTCCGAAAGCCCGGAGTGAGAAGTCAACTAAGAGCAAGGACTCGCCAGAAAGTTCGACAAGAACGTCGAAGCTCAGTGTAAGTTGTTCACGCGACCTGTCATGACTCGAGGATGACTGACTGGCGTTGTTCTCCATGTACAGCTTTCGTTCTTTGGCCGCAAGGACAAAAAGGACAAGAAGACTAAGAAAGGCGCGGACCAGCACCTGGCCCTGCCAGATGACGTACCTGGAGGTGCAACTACACCTGCCGCTGAAGATGACTTGGACGCGGTCAAGCAAATCTGCGCCATGGGATTCAGCCGGTCGCAAGCAGTCGCGGCACTTGAGAAATATGGTTCGTGCGCATCGCGTATGCTCAGAAAAATTGTCTGATGAAGTTGCAGGTTATGACGTCCAACTCGCAACCAACAGTCTTTTACACTGAGAAGAAGCGCCGTCTGAGACCCTGTGATTCATTCGACGCTAAACCTTCTCTTCCCCGATCATTTGTATGTAGCTGGAGTATTTACATTAAGCATTTACCTGAAAGTTTCTGCGAACACATTCCCTTGTCCCTTTCTTGTGTTGTGACTACAACACTGGCCTCCTCGGAGTTGAAAGAGTCAGGTGGTGGGCGCGTGTGGGCGCTTCTGGAGTACAACGCAACCGTGATCAGCATGGCACCCCTGAAGCGGAAGTGAGAAGTGTGTCCGATGTTCGCTCCTTGGACCCAAACCACCCACGTGCAGACATAAAAGCTGCTCTCGCGAGGATCATCAAGCCTCGCCCGAACCATTTCCACCTCGCAGAGGTGTACTCGAGAGGGCAACCCGCGTATCTCCTGCATGGGGAGCTGCCTCTCGTTATCACGCCCACACGAGATGCGCTCTTCGCCCGCGTCCGACGGTGCATTCGAAATGCTTGTCGTCGGAAGTGGTGGAGGGCCGGACCAGACAGACCTCAGCAGCTATCTCGTCAAACCACGTGCCGCGTCCTGGCAAGACGGCATCCTGTCGCTCGAAGGAGGTGCGGTTCTCCTCCCGACGACTTGACTTGTATGCTGAACCTGCGTTCACGCCGGTCCAGGCTCTGGTGTTGGTGTTCTCAGACGATTACTCGAGCAGAATCCTACCTTGTTGACACACGAGGAGGTGTTTGGCCTGGGAAATGGTCCGGCGAGTCCTCGCGCCAAACGCGCTGGTGCAATCGCGCTGCAGACATACTCCTTCGTCCGGTACGACTCTCTCCCACATTCCTGTACTAACTGACACTCTTTCAAGTGACTATGCTATTACACACGCACACTTTGGTATGTTACAATGCCTGCTCGCCCAGTTGTTCCTCCTCATCCGTCAAGTAGATCACATAAACGGCCTCGTTATCATGGCTGGGTCATCTTCGGGGCACCGCACACGCGTGCACGGGCTGCAGGGCGTCTTGGATAGGCTCTTAAAGGCATTTGACGGAGGATTGTGGCCCACGCTGGCGTCTTTTGACAAGGAGGACGATAACTCCAAGTATCTCTGCTCTGTGTAAGTCCTACGATTGAAGTGGTGACAGATCCTGTCTGATCACGTGTCTCCAGCGCATCGACAAGCAAATACTCTCCAATGACCTCGGAGTTGTCTGTGCGAGCGCTGCCTATTTCGCATGGGTGCACGGCAGATCCTACCGAGGTTTACGATTCAACCGCGTTCTTCGTTCGTAATGACCTGGCCGGAAAGGAGTTCCTGTTCTTTGGAGACGTTGAACCGGATGCGCTATCCTCTAACCCACGAACATTAGCAGTTTGGCAGGCTGCGGCACCGCTCATCCCGGACCGACTCAGCGCGATCTTCTTGGAATGCTCGTGGTCATCCTCGCGGCCAGACGATCTTTTATTCGGTCATCTTTCGCCAAAACATTTTGTTCGGGAGCTTTGTGTGCTCGCCGAGGAGGTCGTCAAGCTTCGTTCGAAGAGGCGACCCAGTGTTGACGGATCGGCATCGCCACCTGCAAAACGTCAACGAGTCCAAGAGCGCGACATCGACCTACGTGGCGCACTAGCTGGTATTCGCGTCCATGTCATCCACTGCAAGGAGACATTTGATGACGACCGGCCAGCCTCTGAAGTTATTGTGGAGCAGATTCGAAACCTCGTTTCGGACCTCTCACTGGGAGCTGAGATCATTGGTGTTCGACAAGGGCGCAGGATTGGTATGTCCTCATTTTTGCAGCTTTTGCTCATCATTGACTTTGATTTCATCAGTATTTTGAACTGCTGGCTTGGGACTTTGTGTGTGATTCCTTGGCGGACATGTGTTCCAATTGCTGTATCCTTAGCTCGTGTATGGTGTATCCACTGTGGATCGAAGCTGGTCGATTGAATGAGGAACACCTTCGGGTGACTTGAGCAAACTCCGCTCCAGCAGTTCCGCTCCTCGTGCAACCTCGACGCCGCCATGTTCTTCTGCGCAATATCTGGCGAGGCGCCTCAGGACCCGGTTGTCTCCTCTAAGTCGAGCTATGTCTATGAGCGGCGTCTCATCACCAAATATATTACGGAAAATGGAACAGAGCCGATGACGGGTGAGAAGTTGGAAGAGTCCGACCTCATCGCGATAAAAGCTAGTGCGTCGCGTCCCACTCACGCAGCACGCGTCATATGCTTGCATACGCGCTCTGCGCGAGTCAATCTCATACTGACAATGTTGCAGCGCCGAGCGCGGTCGCTCCTCGCCCGCCGTCGCTCACTTCAATTCCTGCACTCTTGCATACGCTTCAAAACGAATGGGACGCGCTCATGCTCGAGACTTTTGCACTCAAGAAGCAATACCAGGCGACACGACAGGAACTCAGCCACGCTCTGTACCAACAGGACGCGGCCACTCGCGTAGTTGCGCGTCTCATTCGCGAGCGCGACGCCGCACGGGAGTGAGTGCACTACGATTTATACGCGAAACTTAATTTCTGACGCGCTATTCAGAGCATTGGCGGACGTGCAATCCACCATGGGCATTGCTCCAGCTGCCAATGGTGGGGCAGAAGAGATGGACACTACCACAGATGAGGCTCAAGGACTGCCCAGTGACCTGGTAGCAGCTATCAACGAGACCAACAAGGCGTGAGTTTTAACGAATGTTGTGAAGGTTGTTTGCTGACCTGCGCTAGTCTTATGGACGGTCGCAAAAAGCGAAAGCCTCCTCCAGAGTATACGACCGCTGCAGATATCAAGGGCTACTCGGTCAAACACACTGTCCCATCGTTGCACTCTGCGTCTGCGTCTGGCATGAACTCCCTTGTCATCTCCAAGACAAACCCGTCCGTCTTCCTAACTGGTGGAAACGACAAGATTGTCCAACTCTATGACCGCTCGCAAAACAAGGTTCTTGCAGCACTCAAAGGTCACACCAAAAAGGTCAACCACGTTGCCTTCCGAGAGAAGGACGGTGACGCTACGTTCATTCTGTCCGCGAGCGCGGATAAGAGCGCCCGCATCTGGAAGCAGGATGCAGCCTCGGGGGACTATGCCCCTCACCAAACCATCAAGGCGCACAAAGGAGAGCTCACTGGCCTCGCAATTCATCCCACCAATATCTTCTTTGGTATTTCCTCCAGCGACAAGACATTCTCTCTTCACAACTTGGCCACCTCTCAACAGCTGTTCCAAACAGCTGCTTTCGACGACCCATTTGCATCGCTTTCTGTCCATCCCGACGGCACATTCTTTGCGCTGGGTACCAGTAGGGGAAGCGTACAAATGTTTGATGCGCGTTCAGGCACTGTGCTCAGTGCACTAGACTCCGAGACAGGCGGTTTCTCCATCCATACGACTTCGTTTTCAGAGAACGGCTATCATCTCATGGCACCGGCTGGCCCTTCGACCGTGGCCATCTGGGACTTGCGCAAGTTGTCGGCGATCAAGACGCTCGACCTCGGTGACATGACCATCAACAAAGTGTCTTACGACCCCAGTGCTCAGTTCCTAGGTGTTGCGGGCTCAAATGGTACCCACCTTTTCGCACACAAGACCTGGGAGCCGATTGTTCAGCTTGGAGACTCTGCCGTGAGCGACATTGCCTGGGGCACCCTTGGAAAGGAGCTCTGGACTGTGCACGGCCGCGAGGTGCAAATCTGGTCGGCATAGTATTCGTTCATCTGTATGCTCATTGCGAATGTATATGTGATGCACTTCTGGTATAGAAAAAATCTGTAAAAAAATTCACTTGCGCCAATACGGCCAATGCATGCTGGCGTCTGCCGGATTTGGCAGGAGAGCACCCCTTGCCGTGGACCGTGTCCCGTGCGACAACCTTTGCTTGAGCTGTCTGTGCATATGGACGCCGCGAGTCCATCGGGTTCGCAGACTAATGGGCGACCGTCTGACAAGGTGCTGCTTTCGAACGAGCTGCTTGACGAGGCGTTGCATGCGTCGCAGGACGATGGCCAGACGCTTGACCTGAGCCACCGGAATCTCACAGAGCTCAGCGATTTCAATGCGCATCAACTCGCTAACGCTTCCTTGGACGCGAGCGGCCAAACCACCGTCTTGCGGTGAGCAGTGGATTCGCACTCGCTTGGTCGCCGTGCCCTGAACCACTTCTGCGCCATCTAGCGTCGCACTGGGCTACAACCGCCTGACCGCGCTGCCCAAGAGCTTCATCGCACTCGCACGCATTCGTTATCTCAACCTGCGCTCCAACTTGTTCTCCAACTTTCCTTCTGTTGTGCGTTCATCCCCAAGCTTACCGCCCGCATACTCTGATCACGATACCCGCACAGCTCACATCCATGCCCTCTCTTGAAGTTCTCGACATCAGCCGCAACCGCATTAAGCGTCTTCCCCCAGAGCCTGGGGCGTTGAGGAATCTTCGAGTGTGTCGCGACCTGGCCAGAATTCACAGTGTCGTATGCTCATGCCCGCCATTCAGGTGTTCAGCATCAGCCGAAACCGGTTCACAAAGTTACCGCACTACCTCGCAAGCTTCCATCAACTCAGCGTCCTCAAGGTTAGCCACAATCCTATCATATGGCCGGAAGGCATGAAGGAAGAACCGGACGACGTCGACGACTCCGAGACGATGAAGAACTGGATCGCTGCCTTGAAGCGTTGGCTAGAGGAAACTGCCCACGCTCGCGAAGCTGAGAACGGCGACATCTCGTCATTTGATACTATCAGGGGTGAAATCGAGACAACACCGTCTGAGCTGGATATCATCAGGTGCGCCGAGGTACTGAGTGAAACTGTAGATTTCTGACAACAGTGCAGTGGCGATGAGGATGCCGCACGCGCAAATGGCAACATGAGTGGGCTATCCGCGCCTCATTTACGTTCATTTTCAGTCGACTCTGTGGCAACTACATCATCAGAGTTATCTGCGTCAGAGGACCTGCCATCCCCATCTTCGTCCTCGTTCAAAAGCCCATTGCCTTCACCTGGGCCGCCCTCTGTTCTACCCACGGAGGATTTGACGCCAATGGACGAATCTGGCGGAGGACTTTACAGTGAGGCTATCTTGTTAGACTCCCCGCAAGTCAGCAACCATCATGGACGAAATGCATCTTACAGCGTCGGCATTCAGCCACGCGTGCTCGGGAGCACCCTTGCAGCAAAGAAAAGCCTCCCCGACCTGCGGCTGGGCTTTCAAGCAGCTGCTTTGCAGAAGCGAATACATCCACCCCACATCCCCGACCTACCCCTACCTGCTCCTGCACCAATAACTTCGCAGGGTTTCTCCCCGTCGACAAGCAACTACTCTCCGGGATTCCTCCCTCCAGCGAATCGCATCAATGGCTCCTCGCAATTGCCGCACCCAGCAACAGATCTGCAGATGTCGTCCGTAGACCCAGAACGGAACGCTTACTTCAGACGATTTTCGATTCAGCGTAAGCCACCAACCGATCGTGGTGGTCCGTCTCCAGCTCTTCTCGCCGTCGTCGACGCGGCACGAGGCATATTCTTTGCGCTCAGTCAGGTGTACGAGGCTTTGCGACAGTTCACTGTCTCTGTCACTCATGAAGGTTTATCTGGGGTGCTTCTCACGGTCCTTCATCCTGCCAGAGACTTTTTGTCGCAGCTCATCGATGCATTGGACCGATTTGACGAACAAGCACAACAGCAGACACCTTTACCTACAGCTTGTCGTAGCGTGATTCAAGCGTGCAAGGACAGCGTCTCTATCTTTGGCAAGGTAGTCGGTGTGCTCAACATGCAGCTCAGCCTTATGACCGCATCACACGACCCTCGCTATACACGATGGCTGCTGCTCATCATACATGGCTCGATGACCGAGGTGGCGGTTTCTTGGCAGACTATCCAGGAAAACGGTGACGCGATCGCGCCATTCCTCGCTGCGTCAAGGTCGAAGGCTCACGCGTCATCACGGTCCTTGGTCTCGCCAATAACCAAGATCTCTGACAATGGACATTCGCCTGGAACGACAAGCTCCGGTAGCTCGACGCCAGCCGGATGGAATAGGGCAAGTAGGCGACAGGGAGGTTCGTTCGGCACACGAGACTTCCACCTCGGTAGGAGCGGTCCATCGCTTGACTCCCTACCTGCTACCCCTCCTCCTTTACGACGAGGATATTCCAATGGCGGTCCATTTACTCTCAGCAACGGTCTTCCGACTCCTTCATCCTCCAGCGAAATGCTGCATTCGCGGGATGGCTCCGTTGCGTCTCAATTACCACCCCAGTCCGAAGACATTAGCTCTACCATGTCACAGCCTTCTTCGGTACCACAGGCCGGGAGTCACCTTGCGGCGTCTGCGGTTGATCAGGATTTACTTGCCAAGATGGACGAAACCATCGAAGTTGCGGGCGGCGTCTGGAGTACACTAGCGGAAATCGCTCATGATAACGACCAGCTCCATATGCTCGCATCAACCTTGGAGGACGCGCAAGACATAACGCGCCGCCTACGAACAGATCTCGGGAGCTTCCGATTAGGCTCGACGATGGTCTTGCGCAGGGCAATATGGGAGGACGCGAATGGGTTTATAAAGGTGGAGTCAGAGTTGTTTTACTCCCACTTCAGCTCTCATTGTCACTTCAGATGGCCGTCCAAGTACTGTCCGAGGTCAGAGGGATTTCAGACTCGGCGCACGTTCTACCGGCGCAGGCGCGAAGAGCAATCGCAGCACTCGGTCAGCTCATGCAGGAATTTGCGATGTTTCTGCAAATTTCGTCATTCGCACCCTCTCCTACCGCACCAGAAGACTATCGACCGGTTCGCAACCGCTCAGCGCAGCCTTCTGTGTCCGAAAGCATCAAAGGCACCCCTCGTCAGAGGGACGGCCCACCATCTACGATGCAAACGTCCGGGAGATTTCCTTCTTCGTCGTTCACAAAATCTTCAGCGCCGATCTGATACTCATACCCATGTACATTTTCACCGAACCTTGGTGCCACCAGTGATGACATATACGAGAACTCGTGATGCATCACCGCACTAGGATTGTGGGATGCAAGTCTCCTCTTGGCGCGTAACTTCTACTTTCAAATTCGGCTAGCCACATTCTTCGCGACAGAGTCGGAGAACCAGACCACAGCTGGCTCAAGCCTCTTATTGCGTAGAGTGAGAGTGATAGTTTGAGGTACATAAAAATGCAGAATGACACGAGAGGCCGGCGACCTAGCGCCGGACGCGCAAGGAAATCAACCCAGGCGATAAGGAAAGAGAGCGGGAACATAAGAGACGAAACCTATCGTCACTTGCGAGGCGTACTCGAACACCCACTCAAGGGCTGAGCTCCAGGCATCGCAAGGTCGTGATAGGTGATTTCGAACAAAGGCAGTGTGGCGTAGCAATTTAGCGACGGCGCGGCTGGAACGCTGCGGGTGCGCGGCCTTGGACGAAGTTGTCGGGAACTACGCTACGGCGATGGTGCTTGCGCGGGGAGCTAGCGAAGCTGGAAGCAGTACACGGTGAAACTGTAGCGGTCACTGTCTGGGTAACCGTCTGGATAACAGTGACAGTTGCGACAGGAGCGGATGTTGCGGTTGGTGCGCTCGAGGAATCGGTCGAGGACTCGGTTGGCTCAGGATCTGGGATCATTGTGGTAGGCTCAGGAATTGGCTCGGGTGTTGAGGTAGGTTCTGACTCGCTTGAAGACGAGGAGGGCACCGGCGGGGTTGTTGTGGGCTCCTCCGGCGCGGGAGACGACGGTTCAGGGCTGGCGGCGCCGCCATCGAGCGGGCAGTTGGCGTCCGAGTACATTTTAGCGTCCTCTGGGCCATACTGAAGCGGGTTGCAGCCTGGGAGTCTCTTGAGGACACCCGTTGTGGGCTCATCGATGTGCGGAGTGCCCTGACATTGCTTTGCCGCATCCGCGGTTTGCAGCGTCAGGTGTGGGCACCCCTCTGCGCGACCAGCAGCAGTGTCTTCCGTATTATTATCGCAATCAACCACGGCAGATTGAAGAGCATTCACGTCCCAACCGTTGACGACTGTAAAGGGGTAAGGGCAGCGTGCGAGACATTGAGATTGGCGTACAGTCACCGTGCCTACGAAAAATGAGTCAGTGCAAGCTTTGCAGTTGCTTCTTTCATGGACGTACCATCCGTAGCCCGTAGGGTCACCATAAGAGTACTTGAAGCAAAGTCAGCTGCTGCTGCTGTGCGAGAGCAAAACACACACACCACAAATGGCCACCCGTCGGTCTCTGGGTCCCATTGAGAGTCGAAATTTTTGATGTCCCAGGTGACCTGAACAGAAAAAATTTGTCTCAGTGCGTGCTCGACAATCGGACTCGATCCCTTCTATAAACGGCGCCTGTGGTGGTAAGCCACCGGTATTAACCGGCCGCGACTTTCGTTGCGCAATCCTCAGCTCAAACACACAGGAGTCGTACCTCAAAGAACATGGTCATGAGAGAAACGGGGTGCGTGTCAGGGCACTTTCCGTTATCGAGGCGGCTCATGTAGCTGGTTGCAAAGACAGAGTGAATTAGCTCGCACAGTCAAATATGCAGATCGCTCACGCAACGTGCGACTTGTGATCCGCGCTATCAAGATTCTTGCCATCCCAGCAGTTGGGCATATGTAAACGCTTATTTTCAAATTGCGAAGAACTTTAATTAGGGCTTGTCTTACGACGGGCAAATCTCGTGCGTACCGCCTGGAATCCTGCCTCGCATCTGGTGGTGGGGAAGCCGTATCCGTCATAGCCAGTTTGGCCGCCAGTGTAACGAAGGCAGGACCACTTTGTCGCGCGCTCTTGAAGCTCAGCCTGGGATCCCTCGTCTTCTTCATAATGCTTCGAGCGTTTAGCCGGGTTTCCCGTCAGCATACGGAAACCGGCAGGAAACGCTTTGATGTTGGCCTGCACATTCAAGCAAGCAATGGTCATGGGTTGGTTAGGGAGCGGAGACACGAATGTCATGTGTAGAATGGTCTGACCTTGTCATCTCCGCGCTGCTGGTAGTAAATGAGAAGTCCTCCATTCGGAACGGGCTGAGATTCCTTAGATAGCATTCAGTTGATAAAGCCATTACCATACCTCAAAGGTGTCCGCCTTCTTGTCATGGAACCATAACTGCGGGTGCCAGTAGTTCGACAGCTTGGGAAATGCCATCAGTCTGGGGGTGTTAGTTACGAGTTTCTTTCCTATGACGCACATCTGTTGTGACTTGGCAAGAGGTGCACGAGGACTGGCGAGCTTGCTCGTAGGTGTAGTTCAAAGCGAACGCATTGCCACCATGAATAGTATGCTATGTTGTGAATCAGTGACCGTCTCCCAGTCTCGATGGAAAACACACCATATGGCCAGACTTGGTGCCCGGATTCACGATTGGGTCGGCACTATCATGCATACAGTCAGCTCCATATTTTGTAAGGCATGCACAAGTCGAGGTCGGACAGTGTACTGACCGCTCGCGCAAAAGAACGTCACCACTGCATGCAACACGAAAGAATGCATTTGCGCTGGGCAGTACCGCAAGGGTGAACGCAAGGAGAGATGCTGCAGCGAACATGTCTCGAAAAATAGAAACTAGAACGTTCAAGCCGGGAAGAGAAAAAAGGAACGTCGGCTCAAAGGAAATACAGAACACGAAGAAATGGTCAAGCCGTTATCTTCTCGCTTTTTGTAGGTTTGGCGCGATCGCAGATCCTCGACTGCGGTCAATCGCATTGGGAGGTTAAACGTGATGGGTCGACCGGATGTATCGAGGCTGATGCAACACGAACTCGCTCTTGACAACCGTGTGCGCTGCAGAAAAGCCGCACTGATGAGAATGACCTGCTGCGGAGATATTGGTTGTCTAAACCGGTTCGAGCTGTAAATATGAATCTGACGCGCACCATAATCGCAACCTCTTGTCCTTGTTCTTAGCTACCTGATTCTCAGTGATTTAATCAGTGGCTGACTAGTGGAAAGGGCAGCCACCTTAGATTGTGGTTTGATATTTGCATCATTTCCCGCATATCATCGGCTTTTGCGAAGATGGTGCCGCAGTCGTCAGCCTATATCAACATGGTTGTATCGACGACGACGCCACACTTAGTTGAGATCGCACACGCAATGTTGTGGTAAAGTCTTGTGTTCTGAACCAACAGCCAGCCACCGCCAGCCTCTGACCTCACACCTCGATATTTGCACATCAAGATAGTGATTCTACATCCTGCAACGCGCCGAAATAGCGCGAGTGGCTTGAAGTCTAGGCTAGGAGTATGCGGGGAGTATAGTTGGGCCAATCTAAGTCCCGTACTCTCACAAAGCGTACCCTATAGTAGGGCTGAGAGCAGAGTTCCAAAAGGATGGTGTTATTTCAGTACTTCACGAGAGAGAAACGTCAATGTTCTTCGACTATGCGCATTGGCATGATGAGATGAAAATGACAATAAATATTAAGACGCGTCGCTAAATACCGCGGTACATAGAAAATTGTTTCAGTGAAGCACTTGGTGCGCTGTAGCAAAGACCAAAGACAAGGACCCGACTATGCTACTACCCCGCGGCAAAAGGCACGCCTTTCTTGATCTCACGCACTTAGAAAAGGCGCGCGAGCTGGTCCAGGCCAGGGATAGCCGGGTAGAGTGGGAGCCCGCCGATGCTAGGCATGGAGCAGCCGAAGCCGGAGCGCTTGCCGAGCATGGCACGCTTGCGCATGTGAACACGGCTAACGTTGGTAGGCTGAGGGCGCCCTGGCTTGCTGGAAAGCGAGCGCTTGGACGACGCCTTGCACGCTCCAGTCGGGACTGGGATCGGGTTCGGGATGAGAGTCGGCTCCTCGGAAGGAGCATCAGTGGTAGTCGACGACGACGAAGCAGTGTCGGTGGAAGGAGCATCCGTCGACGTGGTGGGGGCATCCGTCGATGTGGTGTCAGCAGGAGCCGTGGTCGAAGCATCTGTGGATGTCGTCTCCGTTGACGGCGCCTCGGTCGAGGTTGTACCTTCAGGAGCAGACTCAGAGCTGCTGGGCGCTGGAGCCTTTCCATGAATGAGGTCGAGGGCAAGCTGCTCAAGCTGGTCGGGAGACATGATCTCGAACGCAGGGTCGTCGGTGATTTCAGGCTCGCGTTCTTCTTGAGTGCCATCATCCTCCTCGACCGGGGTGAGCTCGACCGAGATAAGCTCGCCGTTGTCGTCGAAGTCCATCGCGCCACCCCACTGGTCAACTGCGTTGCCGAACGGGTCAGAGTAAGTGCCATCCTCATTGTCGATGACGACGTCGGTCGCCGGAATCTCAGCGCCAGTGTCGTCAGTGAAAGGCTCGTAATCGATAACATTGCCGTCGTCATCAACCAGCTGACCGTCCTCGTTGACGATGTCGCAGTTGCCATTAGAGAACTGTCCGTCGCCAACATCGTAGATGGCCTCTTCAGGCGGGATGGTGTTGCCGTCGGCGTCCAGAAGCGGCTGGCTGGTGTCAAGTTCACAGCCCAAGACGGTGCCGTTGTTGGAGATGCGCTGGCCTTCCGCATTGACTGGGTTACCCTGTGCATCGTCGTACGATCCGTCACCATTGTCGAGAACCAGATCCTCTTCGGGGATATCTTTACCATCCTCGCCCTTGATCGGCGCAGGGTCGGCGTCTGCGGCATCTGCATCGGGGATGACCTCGCCGTTCTCATCGATGAGCTGGCCATTCTCGTTGACGAGATCGCCACCAGCGTTGGTGAAGGTGCCGTCTTCGTTGTCGTAAACAGCAGTGGTGGGTCCGTCCGTCGAGTTAGAGCAGTGCTTCCAGATAGTCGAGCGCTTCTCATACAAGGGGATGTAATCTCCCGTGTGGAAGAATGAGAAGAGACCAGCCGAGACACCAGCCTTCGCCAAGGCACCAATGCTGACGTCCTGGCAGCCGTCGTACGAGAAGTCTGGGTAGATGGTACCGTTCGAGTTGAAGGTGATATCCGTGTCCAGTCCAATGTAAACCTCGGCACTGGCGAGATCATGCAGGACGTCGATACCAAACTCAAGCTTGGGAATCAGGTGGAGGCCGATGGAGCCAGTCTGGTCGCCGGGGCTGACGCTCATTTCGAAAGTGCTGGTCTTCTTGCTCTCAGTGGCTTCACCGTTGCTGGGTGCAAGAGATGTAGGCAGGACGAAGTCGAGCTTGTTGAAGTCATAGGTGACCGGGATCGAGGCTGCAAACGCGACGTCGACGGCGAGATCGAGCTGAACGTTCAAAGCGACCTTGGGGCCAAGCGAGATAAGACCTGGGATGGACAAGCCAGGGACACCCAGAGAGAGCAGCTTAATCGGCGGAAGGAGGATGTCCGCCGAAAGATACATGTCAACGTCGAAGGTGGCATGAATCTTGCCGCTCATCGTGCCAGCCAAGGCAAAGTCGGTCACTTCAGGAGGAGTCAGCTTGCCAGCGATCTTGAACGCGTAGCCCGCGTTGATGAGAATATCGCTTTCCATGCTGATCTTGGCCGACTGGTCGAAACCGATTTTGCCAAAGTTGCAGCCAAGAGACTCGTCGATAAGCGAGTGGTTGCCCTGCAGCTTGATAGCCTCAAAGCCACCCGACTTTTCATAACCACCCTCGAGGACTGCTCCAATGGTCAGGAGGAAGCTACAACCAATGAACAATCCTACGCACTAGACAGGTCCGGGAGCGGGAACTCGGTCGGAAGGGGGATGTCAATGTCAGGGATGCTGATGGAAGGGAAGTCCTGTATTGGGAGAGTTGAGTGGCTATTCCTAGTAGCAATCTGATGAGGAACTCACGATATCCGGGAGGTCGATGCTTGGCAGCGAAGTTGGAATCGAAATAGAGGGCAAGTCAATCGAGGGCAAGTCGATGCTCGGCAGCTCGGTTGGAATCGAGATCGAGGGCAAGTCGATGCTCGGCAGCTCAGTTGGGATCGAGATCGAGGGCAAGTCGATGGATGGCAGGTCGATGCTCGGCAGCTCAGTCGGAATGTCGGGCAAATCGATGCTTGGGAGGTCAATGGACTAGGGACCGATAAGCGAGTGACCACAGGAAGAAGTTTCAAAGCGTACAGGGAGGTCAATGCCAAAAAGGCTGTTTGTGGCGTCTGCGCCGTACGCAGTGACTGTTGCCGTGTTGATAGCCACATGACCAGTCTCACGAAGAGCGCGAGCAACGTTCTTGCTCCTGATCTGGTCCTTAATGTTTGGGCTGTGAGCAGCAACGATGTCGAAGGTCACCTCGCCGCGAGTTGTAGGAATTGCAGCGAAATTGTAGTCGAGGCGCGCGGCGAAGACCTGAGGCTTCAGGTTGCGACGGCGCAGCTTGTGGTCGGCAACGGAACCAGACGGAATGCTCTGGTCCTTGGCAACATCCCATCGGGCAACGCGAGCGAACGGTCCGGTACCACATGCCGCCGGGAGACGGACAACGGTGTTTTCAGCACCGTCCTCGAGCAGGTGCTCGCAGGATTCGGCGGCGTTCTCGTTGGTGCAGACGAGGCGAACGTCCGTGGAGCCCTTTGACCAGTCCGTGGGACAGCCTATAACTTCCCAGCCAGATGGTTGGGAGATATCTGCTACGAGGTGCGACGGGCCGTTCTGTTGTCAGGGTGTCGTGTGAGCAGATCGGTATATGGTGAGCCCCTGAGTCAGCATGTACTCACGATGTGGACACTGTGGGGAGCTTGGTTGCCAACAACGGTGTGTTGCTCAACATTACAGGAGCCACGGCATTGGGTGGCAGACGTAGCAAGTGCTGCAGAGGCGAACAAGGGGAGCAGCAGAGAACTGCTGAATTTGGCGTGCATGGCTGTATAAAAAGTGGTAATCCGATAGAAGAACTGAAGAAATCTGGCGATAAAATGAAATTCTGGGTGAAGAAGAAGAAAAAGGAAAAATGGGTCTCGCCGCCAAGGGGGAGAAGGAAAGAGGATGGAAATGCGCAGGTGTTTGCCGCAGCGAATTTAAAGGGAGGCTGATGGTCACACACAGCCGCCCGCGCCGCCTCACATTGCAGCTGACCCAGGCGGTGATATGATGGCAACGTCGCCGCATTCGGAATGAGAAATACCAATGGCGGTGTCGCACCGATGCCAGCACTCCGGTGTTTCCTGGCCGGATCGTTCGCGCGAGGCTGATTGAATGCTGCGACTGTGGGTTTAAGCGCACCGAGCCGATCGGACGCCCGCGTCGGTCAGCGTTCGCCTTTCGCCAAAGGCCGATCCATAAACGAGATAAGAAAATGTGAATCACACAAGAGTGTAAATAAGTACAAAAGGCTGTGCTGACGCCAAGGTCATCGAGCTATAGTCAAGGCGCTTCTGCAGCCTGTTGTAGCTCATAGTGGTAACCTGTGGTCGAGATCAGCTAAGGCTGGCGGAGCCATACATAACTAAACTCACGCTCGGCAAGGTCAATCGTCCTGACGTTGGCCTTGAGCTTGTTGAGCGTCTCAACATATTCATCCTCCTCTATGCTGTCGTATACGATGCCGCCACCTGCCTGGAGATACGCAGCGCCATCCTTGAAAGTCATGGTCCGGATGGCGATGCAAGTGTCCATCTCATCCTCGGCGAAATCCCAACGACCAACGGCTCCCGCGTACACGCCCCTTCGTTCGCCCTCAAGCTCGGAAATGAGTTCTATAGCGCGAATCTTGGGCGCGCCACTGACAGTACCAGCTGGGAAAATGGATCGGAACGCGTCAAAACGCGTTTTATCCGGCCGCAGCTTTCCGGAAACCTGCGAGGTGATGTGTTGTACGTGCGAGAACTTTTCCAACTGCATGAGCGAGTCGACTTTGACCGTCGCAGGTTCACAGACTCGATTCACGTCGTTCCTGGCGAGATCGACGAGCATCACGTGCTCGGCGCGGTCCTTTTCAGACTTGAGTAGCTCGGCACCAAGTCTCTCATCATCTGAAGGAAGAATCATCAGTCGAGGCAATGATCAGGTAGTATCATGATCTCTCACCTTCTGGAGTTTCTCCACGATGAGTCGTGCCGGCGATGGCGTGGTTGTACACCTTGTTCCGCTCGACGCGGCACAGGGTTTCAGGACTTGCGCCAACAAGCTGTAAATCGCCGCAATCCAGGAAAAACGTGTATGGGCTAGGGTTGACCTGACGCAGCTGCAGGTACGCGTTGAACGGGTGCAGGTTTGTCTCGCGGCGTAATCGCTGACTGGGAACAGCCTGGAAGATGTCGCCTTTGACGATGTGTTCTTTGAGCTTGGTAACAAAACGCTTGTAGCCGGTGCTTCCGACATTCGAGACCGCCTGGCCACCAGGGGTGATCGGAGGTTGAGGGACAACCAGCGGTGCGCCATGGTTTGCCAGCAAAAGTTTGGCGATGCGTCGCGCTTTGGCCACAGCTGTATTGTAAGTGAATGCGAGGTTGACCGTGCTGGCGGATGAGGGACAGAATACATGGGAAACAATCTTGAGCTTTTGGAAGAGGTGATCGAAAACGATGAGGGTGTCAGCAAGCATGAACACGGCCTCCGGAATGCCCAGAGGATCTTGCAGATCACGCGCGGTCTTAGGTTCGAAATAGTGAACGCAATCAAAAGACACATAGCCGATAGCGCCGCCTGATGTGAAGTGTCAGTCAAAGTCGAGCAGGTAAGGCAGTTTGAATGACCTGTGAATGTGGGAAGCTCTGGGATGCGAATGTACTTGTACACTGAAAGTTCTTTCTGTAGGACGGTCATGGGGTCGCCTTGCGCATCAAGACCTGGGCCAGTTCGAACGACTTTGAAAGGATCTGTCACGTGTAAGATGAGATGTAAATACTTCAGTTCACGTCTAACGATGTACCAGCTACTGACCTGAGCCGATAAAGGAGTAGCGACCCTGGTTCTCGCCATTGACAGTACTCTCAAGCATAAACGAGTACTTGGAGTCTTTGGCAATGCGAAGGTAGGCCGCGCATGGAGTCATGAAATGCGCTGGTAGCTCGACGAATACGGGCATGCAGTTGCCACGTTTCTCAGTGATAATGTACTGCTCAACTGTCTGAAGCGTTGGAAGCGCAGGCAGAACCTAGGTATTCAGGTTCGTCATGAGTTCGTCCGAGTCATAGCGCAGTAGGAGACAGACGTGCGGGTCAACATATCCACTCGCAGATGCGGTGGTGGTACTGAGGCGACCGTTCTGGCGCGACATGGTGAGGAGTAAGGGAAAGGGACGCCTCGGTCGGAGATGCGATCCAGTCATACCTTGCGTTCTTCTATCACGATCACCAAATGCTCACACCGCGCTTCCGCTGCTCGCAGACCGACACGGACCTCACCGTGATCTTGCAAACCCGGCCATTCGAGTAAGCGATCCGACAAATGTGACCATCTGCTCCTCAACGGTGCAAGGCTAGAGACATCGAGGTCCATGTTGAAGACACCACCCTCAGTGTACATGTAAACCCGTACTTTCTCCGTCTCGTATTTTCTGGTCGTATTGTCGAGGAAGATGCGTCGTCCGCGCGGTACGACCCCTCTTCAGGAGAATTGACCGTCACTGTCTCGAAAGTACTGCCCGGCGAGCATTTCGACGATCTCGATCTCTTGTCCAAGCTCCTTGCACCTGAGGGCTCTGCACGCACCGGCCAGCCGCTGATCGAGGTGCTCGACGAGGATGAAGCGATCCTTCAAGGTACTTTTCCACGCTGATCGTGGATTCAGTGGATAGTGCTGAAGGTGTTCCATATCTACGCTCGTATGATCTCTCCCTCTCCATGGGTCTTTCAAAATCTGTTTAAACGATCCCATAGCGGCGGAGAGCGACTGGCAACTGCCTCAACATTTGCCTCATACCTCCGTTCACGCCGCCCAGAGGCAACCATACGGATTCCTGCAACTTCACACAGGATATTTCGAGCATATAGCACACGTACCTAACGAAATCAACGCGCTTGGCGGCAGCATCGAAACTTTGCCAGTCATCGAGCGTCCCGCCAAATTGAGACTGAGCGAAGATGACAAGTGGGACGAGGAGTACTACATGTGTGACCGCACCGCATCTCTTTTCCACGCGCTTAGCTTATTTCCAGGATGGATTTCATTCAGGACGAAGAGATTCAAGAACGCATCCAATGGACGTTTCCGTACGACGATCGAGATTTCAACGAGGACGAACGCCTTGCTCAGCTCAGATTACCCCGCCGAGAATGTATGCTCTACGTTGAGGTCTTGGCCATTCGCGCTCACTGACACGCGAAAAAAGACCTCGTAGACACCGCAAAAAACAAGCAAATCCAAAGAACCTTAGTGTCGATCTTGTTCGCATATATGTACGACGCGCGAGCGACCGGCCATGAACCAACGACGGAGTCCGCCTGGACCATCTGCGCGCTGACACCGTGTTTTGCCGCACTTGTGGAGCACGACACGTTGCACGCAGCGCTCGTAGGATCCTATCGTAGGGCTCTCGCTTGGCCGCTCTTCCGATCCTTTGCCTTGTGCGAACGCGTCAGGCTCGATGTTGTGGAGCTCCTCGAACGAGGCGTGCGATCAAGCCTACAAGCTACATTGGAAACACTGAAAATACTAACGGGTCACGAGGTCTACTATGTGTATGGCAAGATCTGGGTGGAGGACTTGTGTGTGTGGATCTCGCGATATGCTAGGTACAGCATCGTCGTCACAGTAAGCCCGAGACCAGTGCTCATGCATCTCATCGTTGCAGCGCGGAATCTCTAAGTGAACTGGCAGCAGAAGTCAAAATCACTCAAGTCCAAAAGGCTGATATCGGGTGGAACTTGGAGGAATTGGAATTGGCCGCACGGCTGGCAGTGACCGAAGTAGATAGTGACGATGAATAATGGTAGCATCGGCGTGAATAATTTTGATATAGCCGCTGAATAAATACTATGCTCTAGGCGTTTCAGGGGGGGACCCATCACCTCGTTGTCGGTGATTGCCTAGCATCACGTGGTGTATGGCGGTAAGTGCCGCCGGAAATTTCCGGATTCGCGCTGTCCTCAAAATGCGCGGCGGCAGCCGCCCCTCGGCTTTCCTCAAGTCATACACACTCTGCTTCCCGCATCCCTCGACGCACACTCCGTTCAGTCACCGCTCATCGAAATGTCGACCAAGACCGCCACCACGAAGACTGCTGCTAAGAAGGCGTCGACATCTGCGCCGAAGGCCAAGGCCTCGACATCAAAGAGTGAGTCGTTGCCTGCATGTTGAAGATTCCCGCCGTTTCTCACTGATAATGTGTTACTCAGAGACCGTGTCTAAGTCTACCGATCGTCCGAGTACGATAGATATGATCAAAGAGTGCATCGTTTCGCACAAAGAGGATTCTCGTGTTGGCGTTTCGCGCCCCACGATAAAAAGTGCGCAACGTCCTCGCTTACATGTGCACCGAATCTCATGATAGTCCAGATTCCTCGAGGATAGGTACAAAATGGATATCACCCCTTCGTTACGCACCAGATCTCGCGCGCACTCTCTACCGGCGCGGACAAGGGTATCTTTGTCCTGCCAAAGGTGCGTCTTGCAAGTATCCCTTCAGAAGAAGGCTCACAAATCGTAGGACCTGCTGGTCGGGTCAAGCTTGCACCGAAGACAGCTAAGGCGGATACCTCAGCCAAGGAGGTGAGCACGTCTACTCGTAGTCCACCTCGTGATTGCTAACTGTGCCTCATGTAGAACACGCCTGTCAAGTCGACTACCAAGGCACCCGCAAAGGCCACCGCCGCAACCAAGAAGGCAGCCACGATCAGCACGAAGAAGACAACTACCACAGCGAAGAAGCCTGCGGCGGCGAAGGCGCCAGCAGCACCGAAGAAGGCGGCGACGGCCAAGCCTGCTGCGAAGAAAGCTACTGCCGCAACCGCCAAGAAGTCGACCACAGCTGCCGCTAAGGCCCCGGCCAAGAAGACCACGACCAAGACGGGAACAGCGAAGAAGTCAGCAGTGACGGCGAAGAGCACGACCAAGCGGACTCCCGCTGCCAAGAAGGTAAGCATGCGCAGCAGCTTCACGCATCAGATTGGCATTTATGACATTGTGCAGGCAACTGAGACCAAGGCCAAAGTAGCGGCGAAGAAGCCTACAGTGTCCAAAGCCAAGTCGACAAGCTCAGCCGCGAAGGACGTGCCAGCGAGCAAGCCTAAGGCAACGCCGTCCTCCAAAAAGACCCCGGCCAGCAAAGCGAAGGCTGCGGCGAGCCAGCCTACTTCTAAAGCTCCAGCGAGCAAGAAGGCTCAGGCCGAGTCTTCGTAGTTTATCATGCCTTCCAGTTTTGCATACGTTTGTCACCGGTCGTAGCTGTACCATCTGGTTGTACCATAGATCTCTCTGCTATCGCGCCTTTGTATTGTTCCCAGTAGTAGTAGTTGGTTGGCATTCTATCGAGCCCATCTGTCCATTTCTAATCCCTGCCGGATTTCGATCGTATCCTCACAATAACTCGACTCGTTGGAGGTATCTCACAGGTTTTGCCTGGCCCATCATACAGTACGCCGCCAGAGCTGTGGATCATGACAAGTGCAGCAATGGCACAACTGCCATACCATTTCGCTGTCTTTCTTTTTTTGCGGCTATATCTCGTGCCAGATGCATGACCACGCCGACGGGCAGTCCCGGCGCCATCAGTCCACTGCGATTTTTACAATCTCGATGCATTTTGAACTCGCCCAATGAGACGAGCTGGGTTTGGCAAGCTGTCTGCAATGGGTTGCCTTCACAGATCGCTGAAGACTAGCGGATATCAGCTTGCCACAAAAACAGATTCGGACAAGATCTCCGCAATCACATAAAGGCTGTCTCCGTTGACACCCTGGCTTTTTACTTGCCTTCACAAGCTTTCTTTCCCACCATGTCCACTGTCCCCACTACTGAGACCAAGACATATCACGGCTCGTGCCACTGTGGGGCCTTCAAGTTTGCCGTGACGGTGCCTGAGGAGCTGAAAAAGGCGTCGACTTGCACGTGCTCGATCTGCTCAAAGAAAGTATGTGTTTTGTTTCTCTCTCAACGCGCTCTGCTCATGATGATACAAAGGCCACCCTCTGGACCTCCTACCTCACCCTCACCCCCGAGGAAGGAACCCAAGAGTCTTCTCTTCGTACTTATACTTTCAATGACAAGAAAGCTCAACACAAGGTCCTACTTGATTCATTGTACCTCAACAACCCTTGTAATCTGACCATTATAGTAGTTTTGCCCGACGTGTGCAACTTCGCTGGTCTGTGAGATTCCCGCATACAACATGCAGGTCATCAATGTAGGTGGATAGTCCGGATGATTGAACCTCAAACGCTCAGCTGAACGCAATCCATCCCGTCGCAGGTCCGCACCTTCAGTGACCTTGACTTCCGCAAACTTGAAATTGGCAGGTGGGAATCACTCTTAATTGCGAGCAATGTGTGAGATCTGAACTTTTGAGTCAGCTACGACGGTGCTGCTCTTCCTCCTGCATACGTCCCTCCAAAGTATACAGGCCCAGAGGTTGTGCCAGGTGAAGGGGAAAAGCTCTACACAGGCAGCTGTCACTGCGGTGCCCTCACTCTGGCACTTCGCTCGAAACCTCTGCCGGACGTTGCCGTGAAGGAGTGTAATTGCACTATCTGCACCAAAGTACGGGAGCTTTGAGGTGTTAGTTGTCGTGCCCTAACTTTCTACAGGATTCTTACATATTGGCATATCCGAACAAGGATCAGGTCAGCCTTGCGGTGTCTTCAGATCACCCAGACGGTCTCAAGGAGTACATGTTTGGGCCACACACTCTGGCCCATCAGTTTTGCGGCATCTGTGGAGTTCCCATTGCCATTCGTGTTGTTGGCCCTCCGAAGGCGGCGATCGACGGCATGTCCGAGGCAGGAAAAGCCATCGTGGAAAAGAAATTGCAAATCCGCCCCATCAATCTGCACGTGCTCGATGGCGTTGAGTGGGATTCGCTCAAGATTACCCGCGATTTTGACTAAATATGTGCCCAACGCTGCCATCACACCTCTACTGTAAATGAGATCTAGATTAAAGAATGAAATAGCTCGGAGGCTGAGGAATCTGAGAGTTGACTGAGGTGATCATGAGGAAATAGAGCCCGCGAGTTGCCAGCAACGTGCTCAGGCTCCGACGATCCATGTCACGACTGGCCACACTTGCTGGGGCGGTCGCCGCTGCTGCTGCCGGCGCGTACGCGTCAAATGACACACTCTTGTGGGGTGCATATCGCCCTGGCCTATACTTTGGACTGCGACCTCGGCTCCCAGAGTCGCTCATGACCGGCCTGGTCTGGTTCGGCACCCAGGATTACCAGGCTTTCACTGGTCCGCTATACCTTAATCACAACCGCTGGACTGCTGCTCAAAACTCACAGAGACGCGACACCAATGCGAGCAGAATGATAAAATGGACACGTATACGTGGACGCGCTACGACCCGCGCGAAGGCGGCATCGAGATTGTCAAGGACCGCAAGAACAACCTCGACCTGCGCATCGAGTGGCTTAAGGTTCCGGGTGGTGAATTTGGTGGGAGTTGGGCGGTTCGTGTCAAGGGAGCCCCTCTCGATTCTGGTGAGCGCGACCAACGCGCATGAAACTCGCCAACTCAGGCTCTCGTAGGACGTGCTATGCGCGCATCCATGATGTGGTACCACGGGCTTGAAGGCCTTGGAAGGTTCGATATGGATACCGAACCGCATCAGCATGTGCGAACGCGTGACTCTCGCGGTCAGTCACTGACCGGCGCTTAGGGCATTACTGGCGACGTTCATTTCTCAGGAAGCTCACCATCTCTTGGGGACTTCGCTTTGCGCTTTGTTGAAAGTGCGGCTCTGGGCTTGCACTGGTGATTTCGTGACTTACGTGGACAGACGAGGACAATGTCTATATTACGAACGGCGCGCATGTCGAAGTCTTCCAGGATGCCATTGGCAAGACCCAGTTCGTCGGGACCCCAGCACCTGAGCACACAATGTGGAAAGCAAAAGGTATAGTATTCAATTGTTTTTCGGTGCATGGCTCATGTTAGTTTCAGATGTACTACAAAACACCATTTACAAGACCGCCCAACGTGTGCTCGAGCCATACCGAGAAGACCCGTCTCCACCCGACCCTGCTTTCACCTTGCGCCTCACAAACGAGCTAGAGGGAGATAGTAACTTCTACGCGCTTCAGAAGTTTTTCGCCGGGCCCTTTTCGTTCGATGTCTTCTTCGAGAGCAACGGTGTTCAGCTTGATGGTATGGTGTCGTGACGCTCCTTTCGAGCCATACTCAAATTTTATCCCATAGCTCAGACTCTGACAGAGGGTATCAAATCGTTCACTGAGAGTTTTGATAACAGGTTTGACCAGACATTCCCAACGCCGATTGAGTACCAAGAATTTTCGAAAGCGATCACGTCCAATCTTTTGGGCGGGATAGGCTATTTCTACGGAACCTCTATAGTTGACCGCGCTTTCATGCACGAATGGGACGACGATGGCTCAGACGATGATGACGACGACGAAAGCCCAAAGGGTCGTGATGGCCAGCCCAAGGTAACAGAGCCTCGCGAATTGTTAACTGCAACTCCGAGTCGCAGCTTCTTCCCTCGTGGCTTCTACTGGTGAGGATATTGACTCGCAATTTGACACGTCAGCTGAAGTGGTATTCAGGGACGAGGGCTTCCATCTCCTTCACGTCGGCGCGTGGGATCAAGACCTCAGTCTAGAGATATTGAAAGACTGGATCGCTCTCATCGACGACGATGGATGGGTCGCTCGTGAGCAGATCCTTGGCGAAGAGGCTCGCAGCAGGGTACGTTTCCCATGTCGCACTTCGAAGCAGACGTGTTCACGTTCGAAACAGGTGCCCGAGGAATTCCGGACCCAGCATCCTACGTATGCAAACCCGCCCACGTTAGCGATGGCGGTTACGGCATTCATTGACCGCCTCCGAGAGTTTTCGTCAGACGCCGAAGACATCCCGCTTTCTGAGCTCGGTATGGGCAATGCTCAATTGCCCCTTGGCGATCAAACAGCTGAGGCCAAATATCCGACGTACTCCAAGTACCTGTCATCCCGCCCCGATGCCATCGCATATCTTCGTGAAGCATATCCTGCTCTTCGTAGGCACTATGACTGGTTCCGGCGGACGCAGCGCGGTCAGTTGAGACAGTTTGGCCGCAAGGCTAGGTCTCGCACCGAAGCATACAGGTGGCGCGGACGTACCGAGACCCACATTTTGACCAGCGGTATGGACGATTATCCCCGTGCCAGACCCCATGCCGGAGAGCTGCACTTGGATCTTATTTCCTGGGTTGGGTTCTTTACGCGGACCATGAAGAGCATTGCTCTCTTCTTGGAGGAGAAAGACGATGCAGACTTCTTCGCCACCATCGAGACTGGCATTCTCAACAACATCGAAGGTACGACGTCTACTGCGGAGACGCGCGGAATCATTCACTGAGCTTTCACTAGATTTGCATTGGGACGAAGAGAAGCAGCTTTATTGCGACGTCGGTGTGAATGAAGACGGTAAGCTACGAAGTTGTCGTGTTGCATAATTGCTTACTCATATACTGCCAGAGGAATCATACCATGAGTGCAACGAAGGCTACCTGTCGCTGTTCCCACTCCTCCTAGGCCTCCTTCCGCCTGATTCCAAGCACCTTGGATCAGTCCTCGAGTTGATGAGTGATCCAGAGCGTCTTTGGAGTGACTACGGTCTGCGCAGCCTCTCAAAGTCACATCATCTCTTTGGCAGCGGCGAGAATTACTGGAGGGGACCGATCTGGATGCCCATGAACTTTATGGCGCTTCGATCTCTGTTTAAAGTGCGTCATTTTGCACATACATGTCTAACGATGTCAACCTGTCATTGCCGCAGGTCTACATGGTTCAGCCAGGGCCTCATCAACTGCGGGCACGCGAAGTGTATACTGCACTTCGGAACAATATTATCACTAACGTTCACAAGGTCTATATTTTGCCGACATTCGTTACCGAGGCTGATTCAATACCACAGGAATATGAACACACTGGCTACGTGTGGGAGCAATACGACCCTACTACTGGGAACGGCCAGCGGAGGTGCGTTCTTGCGTTAACTCGACGACTTGCAACTCAGCTTGGCCGCAGTCATCCGTTCACCGGCTGGACGTCGCTCGTCACGTTGAGTAAGCCGCTATCGCCCTGTTCATTTTCATACTGAGTCCGAATTTCAGTTATTTCGGAGAAGTACTAACTGGATGCATATTTTGTACGGGCTATTTGTTTGCTCTTTCTGTCCAAGGACGAGTAAACCTATGCACTGAACAATTTGCAAGTCCGGTTACATTAATATTGATCTCACAATCTGAGCATACAAGGGTCGTAATAGTATAGTAAGAGATCGCGCAGCATCTACCGCTTTGCGGGCTGATTCCACGAAAGTAACGACATGTCGCCGAGTTTCCTGCCAAGCTCATCAGCGGCCTGTTTTGGAACACAAGCGTAATTGTGCGCACCTGGGTTTGATGAAATGACGCAGTGTGCCGGCGAGCGCAAGGAGCATAAAGAGACCAGCAGTCGCAACGTACGACCAGCCAAGGAAGGGGTTCTTGCCGCCAATCCAAGCGACGGTGGAGATGACAACAGACTTGGTGCCACCAAACTGCTCCACGGGGAAGTTCATGGTAACGTTGAGCTCGTATGTGCCTGCAATCATATTCTTGTCGTCGTTGCGGCCATACAGCTTGGTGAAGGTGGGCAATCCTGCAGTGCGCATCCAATTCTGGAAGTGCTCGTCGGCGGCGAGGTCCGGGAAGCCTGCGTCGTAGTTGGGATACTTTTCGCGCCAGTTCGGTGGGGGCACGACGTCGGATGGATTGTAATCAGGCTTTGTTACGTATTTCTTCTTCTCGCCTGGCCACGCGATATTGATATAAGAGAACAGGTACGGCTCGCTAGGCTGGCTGGTGTCTTGCGGATTAAGCCAATTGGGGTTGCCGATGGTGTCATTGAATAGAGAGTTGGCAATGAGACCACAGGGGTATATCGGTTTGTTCGTGTCCGCATCCTTGTCGAGCGGCTTGCAGTCACCTCCACTGAGCGCATCCGCGGACTTGGCCGTACCCTTGAGCTGATCCGAGTCCAAGCTGCGGACATACCTCCGGTGATTCTGGTAAAAGTTGGTGAGGCGATAGTAGAGGAAGACCGGCGAGCCAAAGTCGGCAGGAAGCTCGAACCGGAGCGTGCAGTTCTTGTTGGCAGCGTCGTAGCGCCATGTGGGTGCGGCGTACTTTTTACTTGCATCCGATGAGCGCAGCTGGTAGTCATACGTGGGCATTGAGGTAAACTCTGTGCCGGCGGTATTACACTTGGTGTAGTCAAGCGTAATCTGGCTGACAGAGTTGCTCGCGAGGAGGAGCACAGCGCCAATAGGTGCGAAAATGACTGCGATGAAGAAGAGGACTGGGAGCACCGTTCTCGGCGTGAGAATTGGCTGCCACGCCTTGAGTCGTTGCTGCTTAAACGCGGTGTCTGCGCACAGTCAGCATTGCTCACAGCTCCCATCTATCGACACACGCACTCGCTGGCCGCTTCCAGCTGCCTTTGTCCTTCTTTGCGCCATCTCCACTGTCATGGTCGTCGCTAGAACGGCTCGAGTTGCCGCGGTTGAATAATGCCATGGTCAAGTCTTGGTGAGGGTGCACCGGCGCCCGTTGCTCAGGCAGAGAGGTCAAGCCGGCACATCTCCGACTGCAGCACTCTCATCGCCAAGCCGGGTTTCACTGCTTCAACGCTCCTCGCCGGGTTAGGGTCACTTCAAACGCGCAGCCGTCTCATTGTTTGTCCCAGTACTATCTCACAAACCTTTTGGAAGTTCTGGCATAAATCCTATGCCAGCGCAGTGAATGACGTTTCTGGTCTCAGAACACTCCTCAATCTCGAACTTGGCCTCGGTTAACTGTTCGGCCACCCATATTGCGGTTCTAAAAAGATGTCAGTCAGTCATCCTGTCACCCTGCAACGAAACAGTTCACGGACTTTGTGTGTAGCGTCAACGGTCCACAGGCGACGCTCGACTTTCCCTCGGCGAGCGCCATGAACACAATCATCTGGTCTTGTAAGTATTCATCAACGCAGCCGCCATGCGCCAAGTTGGATATGAGCTCATCAACCGCCTCTTTGGCAACTACACCAAATGATTTGCCCTTTTGACCGAGTGCAGAGCCTGCAATGATACACCCATTTGCCGTCTCCGCCCAAAGTACAATGCCAGAGCCTGAACCGATAGCAGACCGTGCGTCCTCTCTAACAGATGTAACTTCGACAGGCGCGTCGCCTACCTCTGAGGCACCACGCAGCAAGTCTTGAGCGGAGGTCTGCATTTCGTTCGCAAGTGTCGCCGGAAGTCCTGCAACAAATGCATAACCCTTGACTGATGTGACCTTCCCACGTTCGAGTAATGTCAAAGCGGGTAACGGCTTGCCCTGTGACTCGGGAATTGTGACTTGAACCTCTCCTCCGCCTTTCGGGAAGTAGCCTCTGCGACCAATCCGGACGTCAAGATCGAGTCCAAAGCGTTTTGATAAAAAAGGCAGAAGAACACGAAGGGTGTAATCAATCTGGGGAGCATTAGATGCGTTGGTCCCACCTCGCAACGTGAGAGATGAAGGTTGGTCGGAGAATAAAAGGCATGGAAGAGAAATCTGCAGCAGCAGTGTCGTGCTACCTGCGGTGCCAGGATCTGCCGTATAGCTGCCAGGTGTAATGTGACCGGGAGAGAATTTCAGGCTCTTGGATCCTTTCCCGGCGCCTTCTGTAGTCGCATTTGAGAGCTGAGTGACGAGTTGAATACCTTGACGGGGAGTTCAGACAACACGTGTGGATAATTGAGCAACGCGAGCTTACCAGCAGCATGCTGGGCTTTCAGCCCGGGTTGGTGTCGGCCTGCTCTGATATTATGGACTTCGATCGGTTTGCAGAGGAGCGTGGACAAAGCGACGCTGTTGCGCAGCAACTGTCCTCCACCCTCAAGCGTTCCGCCCTCGATTGCCTGAAACGAGACACTGGCCATTGGCGGTAAAGCTGAACGAACTATAGCTGCTACTGCGGCTTTCCGAAACGGGGGAGCGAGAGCCAGTTTGGTTAGCTCAGAATCAGAAGCTAGAAAGTAACTAATCGAATTCACGCCGGCAGCACCCATGCCACTGCTTGAACTCCTTCCCTCATGTCAACAATACCCCGACCTGCTGATCTAGACTCGCATCCTCGTACGTTGTCTGCCTATAGTGCTCGTGTCGTAGTTAATTCTTTTAGACTTCCGACGCGCTCCGAAGAAAGGCAAAGTTCATCGTTGGTGGTGCAGTCTCTGCAACCGACCAGAACAGGCGAACGTTGCGCACTTTGACGCACGCGGCGCCGCGAGACACGAGCTGTCTGAAGTATGCCATCTTCCTCTGCACACAGTGTGCCAATTGGACCTGACGGTGTTCGCAGAAACACCAGGAGCGTGTTCGTCAGCTCCCAGCTAAGAAACCCGCAATTAGCAGCCCGTCTGCAGCCGTTGCAGGACCAAGCACTATCCTTGTGGTCCAGTCCCAATCTTATGCCGAATGGTACGAACGCCCACCAGCAGATCTAAATGCGTGGGCGTATAGCGCCGAGCCTGTCGCGGTGTCCTCAACAGTTGCCCTAAAGAAGTCGAGGACGCCGTTCGAGGATCTTAAGATGGTGGAACTACGACAGGCTATCAACCGTAATGATCCAACAATGCGTACGTTTCGTATCCGCTCGTGGATGAAGTATAGTGCTCTCGCCGAAGGCGGTCATTGGGTCGACACTTTGGAGGACGTCGAGCCTCCGCCTCCCGAGATTTGGTGGAGTACTGAGCGTGCAGATTGGGAACGCGAGCTCGCCAAAGGCAATGGAGCGTCTGGGTTCGATGCGGTCAGCAACGCCCAACAGTGTGACTTTCTCTCTCAGGATAACGTTTCTATGTGCTCCGACGTGGCCTCTTTCATCGCATATGTCGCCGAGGAATACGAAATGACGCACGCGAAGAAGCTTAGAGGAAACGCGTTTTACCTTTTACCCACCGAGCGCAAAGTTGCCGAGATCCAGGAACTTATCTATGAACTTTACGATATCATGTTCCCGCGTGCCGCTCGCGATGTGCGCAACCTGCCTCCAGTACCACTTACCGAATCGTTCACGGACTCGCGGACTACAGTCGCGGCTCCCAAACGCGATTGGGCGAATATTGTCATCGGCAAGCGCGTCGTTAGAACACAACAGCCTGCGCCAGGACTATCTCAACCAGGAATGGCGGTGGGTTTCCAAACGGTACTATCGCAGCCTACTACGAGGGTCATGTCAGAGCCCGTCACCGCCGAGCAAAGGCCAAGTCGTCATGGCCAAGGCAAGCGTCGCGGCCGTATGACTGCCACGGGTCGTGTTCCCACAGACCGACCCATCCAAGTCATGTGGTGAGCCCGCCCAAGTCCGTAGACCAGCCTGCAATTTCTTCTCCCCTTTTAAACCGGTGACCCACCCTTAACGTGCACATCAACGCACGAGGAGGCTTGTACTATTATTATTGCACCCCGGCCCGCCTCCAGCCATCCGCATCCCATGAATAGTCTCTGCATCTCTATCAACGCACGCATCACTCTCAATCTGCACATCTGCTATCATCTCCCGCACATCGGCTACCATTCTTCATCGCAATCAGCAAGCCTCCAAATCTGTGTAGTCCTCCACTTGTGTAACTCGGCTCACTACCCACCCTCATAGCCTCTTGTATCTCTTTGTTTCCTTTGCGCTGTCATGGCCATCCGCCTTGCGCAGCCCATCAATTCCTTTAATCAGCGACGTGCTCCGCTTTCTGCTTGGCTCGTCTCCCCGCACTCGAGTTTCGAATTGTACCCTTCAATAAAGAAAATTTGGTGACCTTTACACGTTGGCCGTTCTAGCGATGTTGGAAGTCAAGTCCCTTCTACAGGCCGGATGCAGGTGTCAGTCAGGTTCAGTGCTTACAGCTCTGTCATTCATTACAATCGTTACGAGCGTCTGGAATGTTTATTTGAATATGTCTGAGAACGTCCACCCAGCAAGTGTTGTTAGGACCACGTAGCGTACACCGCCAAATCCAAGTTACCCAATGAGAGAGGCTAAGTGACTGATACAAATGAGGAGCGAAACACTCATGCCTTGTACACGCGCAACAATGCGACGAATGATACGAAGAATACCGCCGCGAACAGGTAGAAAACCCGACCCGCCTGATCCGGGCGGTCATCCGATAACCATTTGCTCAATGGCAAGAAAAGCTGACCAACGAAGAAGTTGATGATCCCTTCAAGTGGGTGGATAATATTAGTCCTCAGCTGAAGAAATCACACCGGTGGCTTACAGTTGATTGAGAGTGCCAGTGATGAGAGTGCTGAGACTCCATGGTATGGTGCCACCTCTGGGATCAGAATGAACGGAACTGGGCCTAAGCCAATCGCAAAGGCTCTGAAAAATAGCATGTTAGTGCCGTCATATCGCGCAAGTTGCGGGCGGCACGTACGCAACAAAGACCATCACACCAACACTGGATGCAACCGGCCGGTTGGAGTCCATGCCAAAGGCCACGACCAGCAGCGATGCCAAGATGCCAGTAGCGCTGAGAATTAGCAGATTGCGACGACCCATCTTCTCGACAAGCACAACGGCAGGGAGGGTCATAAGAGCGTTGACTAGGGCGACACCAAGAGAGATCCACTGAACGGCATCTGGCACTGCACGACCAAGAATCTCGTTGCTGTAGTACATGACCGCGTTGATCCCTGCCAAGTTGTTTTGTGAGACCAAAGATGAAAGGTGGGACAAGATGGTGCTCACCACAGAGCTGCTGTGCTGCCATAGCCCACAGGACAATAGCCAGGGGCAACCGCAAGTCCTTGGCCTTGAGAGCTCCAACAACGCTCACAGGGGGTTGGCGGTGAGTGGGATCTTCTGGTGCACCAGGCGCGATTGTGGATTGTTCAGTCTCGTCGAGGAGCCGGTCGACTACGCTGTCGGCTTCGGGGTCCACTGTGTTAACGTTAAGCACGTCAGCCAGTTTGCGCAACAAAGTGGGTTACTGACATCGCGCTCTGGGCTCGTCTTCCTTCACCCAGATTCGAGCAATAACAGCATGTGCCTCGTTCTCACGGCCAGAGTGCCGCAGCCATACAGGAGTGTCGACCACGAAGCGGCTGAGCAGGAGCTGTGCGAGCGCCAAAGCCGCAGAGAAGCCTGGCACCTCTCGCCAGCGACCGAGCTGGGCGACATATAGTCCAAGGCCCTGCGTTACCAGAATGCCAAAAACAACGCCGATCTGGTTGAAGACACCGACTCGTCCTCGAATGTTGGGAGGTGATATCTCATCCAGGAAAACCGGCGTCGTGCACAGACCAACGCCAGCTGCGACGCCATTTACGAAACGACCAAACGCTAGAACACCGGCCGAGTTTCCAAAATACAGGATAACGTTGCCAAAAACCATGAGCAATGCGTTTAACCGGGTGGCCCCGCGGCGACCATAGCGGTCGAGGAACTGGTTCGCAAAGAGACTGCCCAACAAGCCACCCTGACGCATAGAGTGAGAGAACAGCACATTTGGGTATGACAGAATGACATACAATGGTGAAGATTGAGGTCACAAACGAGAACCAGGTCACATTCATGCCCGGGATGTCGCTCTGAACAACCTTGGATATTTGGTTAAACGCAGCGATACTATTGCCGAACTGCATCGGCGTAATAAGTGCCCATGGAATGAGCACGCTGACTGCATAGCGACTGAGCCGCACGGGTGGCGTGGTGGGCAACATGAGCGGGAGAGTCAGACACCAGGCAACTCCGCTACTTCCCCGCTGACTTTGACCATGAACCTTGAAATCGCCAATGTTGCCTTTCTCTCCGATGCCCAACGCCAAGGACTCATGCGTGGTGAACTTATGCACCCACATTCTCGTCACATCTGATGTATTACAGGCAGGTTCACCGACATTGAGGATGTGCTCGATGCCAACTTGGAAGAGCTCATGTCTCGGACAGGCCTGCTGCGACATCAGATAGAAGACATTATGCACCTAATTGCGTCGTCCATTGGGCCATCTCCCATCGTTCTGGCGGATGTGGAAAATGGTGGTCATATCCTTTCCACTGGTGACCCTGGGCTGGACTCCATATTTGGTGGTGGCATTCAACTAGGCATGCTATGGGAACTAGCAGGGGAAAGGTAAAGTGCCCCTTGTTTTTACCATTCTTGTTTCATACAGATTCTAGTGGAGCAGGCAAGACACAGCTCGCGTTACAGCTTGCTCTCATGACCCAGATCCCTGCTGCACTTGGTGGCGTCGAGGGCTCCTGCTGCATCCTCTCACCTGTGAAGAGTCTTCCGCTGCTACGCTTGCACCACTTTCAAGTCTCGCATCCGGTGATACGGCAGGCTACGACTTCATTGGACCATATTCATGTTAACCACATCGTCGACGCCGCCAGGCTCAAAACCACTTTGGAACATGATCTTCCTCTGCTTATAGAGCGCAGCAAAGACGGTTTGCCCATACGTTTGGTCATTATCGACAATTTCACCATGCTACTCAGAGCAGATGAGCAAGCAACGTCGACGAGTTTGTCAGATCGCGCACGCGAAGTGACCGACATATGTGGTCTACTCCACAACTTGGCTGCTGAGCACAATCTGGCCGTGATCATCGTCAACGAAGTTTCGGACGTCTTCCTATATCCAGATGGCAACTTCTCTTCCGACTCGGAGCAGCCGTTGGAAGGTCCACGCTATCGTGATGTCGCACCGTGGTTTTCGACAGCAGCTAATGTCCCCGGAGAGAACTCTCGCGAACCTGCACTGGGTTTGGCCTTTGCGAACCAGGTCAACGTCCGCGTCTTGCTCACGAAAACTGGGCGTCGACGCATCCTCGATGAATCCGACACAGCAAGCAAGCGACCCCGCCTATCTGAACCTACTCAACACACGTCTGCAGCCGCCCGTGTCGAAGATGCGGTCCTCATTCGACACATGTCGGTCATTTTCTCGAGCGTTGGAATTCCATCGTCCATCGACTATATCATCCACGAAGGCGGTGTAACGTCTTTAGGTGAACCAACGACTCGAGTTCTAAGAGATGCCATTTCTATTCGGTACAACGCTTGTGACTAGCACAAGTCATAATGTCAAGTAGGAGAGAGGGTGACGCAGAGAGAGACAAAGCGCGAGACAGATGCCCACAGGGAGCACGATAAAGTGATACAAGTACAGAGCTGCGGCCCGACAGGGCCTACAGTAACGACAGATACAGTGCAAGATGAGCGGCCGACGCAAACGCAATTAAATGCGATTCGCGCTGTACTGGCCACTGGGACGCGCATACCGCGTGGGACCGAGACGTGCGGGTGCTGCAGTGATGCGGGATGGATGACTACTAATCGTAGGCTGAGTAGAGAGGGCTCTAGGGTTTGCGTGAGTTGGTGTGTATCGACTGGCAAGTTGAGGCGCGGGAAGAGGCGTAATCGCGTCGGCCTCCGGAGGAGGGTGTAGTTTGAATTGTTTGCGGTTTGCTGCGTCGGTCTTCGCGGCCCACGAGGTTGGGATGGCGTGTTTTGCAACAGCGACTCGCTTCGGTGGAACGACACTTCCAGAAGAGGTGCCGGAAGACGTACCTGACCGCTGTAGGTGCGGCACAGATGAAGCGCTGCGGGTTGATGCTGGAGCAATGCTGGGAGCAAGACTGGGAGCCAGGCTTGTCATCGTCGTCGATGGAACGTTGGCAGATGCTCGGACGTGAGCGACTGGCTCATGGGCTACCAGAGTGCGGGTCCATTCCTTACGTTCCTCCATCTTAGCTTGACGGGCGCGCATATCGTCCTCATTTGGTGCCCATTTTGCCATCCAATTGTTGACGAGTGCGAGCAAAGACATGGCAAAGGTTCCGATGAGTTGTATGCCGTAAAATGCCCAGCCGGCGGTGTATAGATGGCACTGTTGCTTGTAGGCAGGGTCGGGGGTACTGATAGTTGTCGAAGAGAGTACTGACGCCTTCCCGCTGCATAGTGGCGTAGGATAAAAGTGAACCAGCAACGCGAACATGACTGCCATAAAATTACATTCCTTAGCAACGACCAAGCCAATATCGAAGTGACTGGACGTACTCGTGACGATAAGAGTGATGCACCAGTGAAAAACGATCGTTCTACGGTTCAAAATATGTGTTTCGTTATCCTTTGCGGCGCTGGCTCGTTGGAAGACGACAGCCCAGAAGTTACTGTATCAACATGGTGTGAGTTCTGGGACTTTGTAAACGGCGATATAATCTCAAAAACCCACAGCATAAAGCAATAAACCATAATCGAAGCGTTGATGCCAATGGACAATACGAAGACGCCTGAGATGAGGATCGGGGGGTCAGGTGGCGCTTTTTAGCAGTGGCTGGGCACTGACCATAATTGGCGACCGACGGCGACCGACGAAGAACGACCAACAGCAAGACTAATGAGATGCCAGATGCAATGAACGTCCAAGCATAGAATACTTGGCGGAAGCGGATGAAGCGCTCTGCAGTGAGACGCCGTGGGGAAACGGTCGACTGGGCGGGCATGACTAATGAATCTGCGTGATGGGCTGACGTCTACGGCCTGCCTGAGGGCTAGGCCGTAAGGACTGGTGGAACACGTTAAGAGGTGACGGGCAACGAGGGATGCGGGGGATGGGATGGGGGAGGAGTAATGTGCTGACACTCAAAAAGCGGCCAACCCAGACATCGCCCCCCTTTATATGCACAGCCTCTGCGCCGAAGCACCCCCACGGCGCAAACCGTGGTTGTACTGAGTTTCATCACCCCTTCCTCTAGGGCATAACTTCTTTACAAACGTCCACAATCATCAACACTCACTCCGGAATACCAACCCAGTGGGGTTTTCACAGAAATCGAGGACACAGTTGCCCCGTCATTCGCCTGCGCCCACTCCACCCAGTGATAGCATCTACGCACTTTCGGATCAGCCGGTCGCCAAATCGATGTCGATATATCCAACCCCCCCTGACCGTTCACGTAATCACGATCAGAAACCAAGAAGGGTGCAGTATCTCAGCAGCTGCGGGCCTGCCATTGCGCTTCGGACATTCGACTGCACTTCTTGCGGTGAGTCATGGGCGACCCAGACCCATTGTCGATGCATTAGGACAGCCTTCTTAATCCTTTGCAACGCATGTGAGGTCATACGTATGTGTGCTTAGCATTGCGATGCGGCAGCACTTGACCTCACGACAGAAATGTGTCTGTATTAGGGGTATCATACCAGCAGGCCGCATGGCAGGCAATAGTGTAACATGATACAGCACGTGGCATACGCACCAGCGCAGTAAAGAGCGACGGATCAAAACGATCCAGAATCGTAAGCGAGTGCAGGGCTCGGAGGAGGTCCGTGTAGTCGGCGGCGTGGAGAGAGTTCAAGAGGCTAAAAAAATCTCATACGTGAGCGTGAGAACTATGAGGCCGCTTCACCACCTGGCCGTCGGAGAAACAGAAGGTTTGAAGAACGTCTGCGACAGTCGTCTCATAGCACCAGCAGCTGCGTACGCGTACGCGGGGGCAGGGGCTCGCAGCTCCGACTCTTTTGTGCCGACTCGACCATTCAACGACTTGACCGGGGCGAAGGAAGAGTCTGTTCCGTTACGTGCGAGAGGCGGGACAGCCTGTTCTGCGTCTGACTGAGGAGCTGATCGCCGCCAAGTGCACCAGGCAAGGTAGCACAACAAAACAAGTGCTGTTGGTGCGAATGCTCATAAGCACCTTCTCCCTATCCTATGACTCGACCTTACCAAGACTAGGTAGGCCCCATGAGCCAATATGCATGGGCACGTTGCATCGATCTAGAATGAGAAACCGGTCCGGTGCTGCGATTTTGGACGAGTAAGCAATCGATTTCTTGATTGGGATTCGAGACCTCACATTTGGAACACTCTTCTGAATTGTTGAAGGTGAATGCAGCCGCGGCTCCTGTGTGCGTAAGAATGGCCGTCAGTCTAGATTTCAGGCCTAAAGGTAAGGGGTTGAGGTATGTTTGTTGCACGCAACACGGTCGTGAAGCTGCAACTGGCGGCCACTTTCCGCCGACGATAGCGACCGAACCGCAGACGAGATAGCTGTGGCTACTTACCGTACTGGAGCAGAACGAGAATTGCTACGCAGAAGTTGCGCGCATGATGAAAACGGCAGGTGGAAGAATCGTGGCGGTGGCTATAATCAAGCACGATGCTTCGCCCGCGCGCGACTTCGGATTAGCCTTGCTGCCGCTAACGGTTAGAACTGAACGGTGAACGCACATGTTTGGAACTAGAAGTACAGCAATTACAACCGAAGCCAGCAACAAGGACTGGCCAAGCCCTGTAGTCGATGGATATCAGCAGGGGTGCCATACGTTGGGCAGCCAGCATACACGCACCAACAGACCCATCTGTCGTGCGAGAGGTGACAAAGGCTGTCGCGACAAACGCAAGCCAAAGGGAATTGAAGAGAAATAACAGCACTATAATGATGATGGTTCAGATTTGAGTTGAGATATGCGACACGAAGGAAAAACTGTGCCTAGCAGTAATATGCGCACTGCGGCCGCGCGACGGACGCTAAGCGACACATCTGCGAATGCAGGCGCCGAGGGCATGGGTCCGCTAACGCGAAGGAGCCACGTGCAAAGAAACTGTTGAGCACAAAACCAGCACGGGGCTCGGAGCTGGCTATGGCGCTTGCTGCGGGGTAGGACACGGCCGGCGCGTCGAGACAAATGCAGCAAATGCGAATAGAGGAACGTTCAAGACTCAAAGAAAGCGAGCGAAGGAAGAAAGGGATGAAACACGCCGATGCGCGTCGTTGGTCGCATGCATTTGAAGTGAGCAAATATATTAGCGTAGTTAGCGAAGAAGGAAGAGGTTACGGCTCGCGACGCGCATCTGGACTGGATCCGAGCATCCCGCTGTCAGGACGGCCACCGCCGATCCACCCCGCAGTACACGCTGGGTCAACGGAGCGTTAATTGCAATAGGTACCACGAAATGCTGATTACGATACAAGGTGTTGCGAGGAGCGACGAAACGGCGACGGGTCTGAGAACATGCCACACGCGAACGATGAGCGGTTGAGCAACGCGCCGACAGAATTCGCGCAGGAGAATGCGGGGAGGAAACGGGCAGGATCATGCATCCAGCGATTCCCAGCCGAACGTGTTCTCGCCACTATACGTGACGTACAGGAATCCATCCTCATCCCTGTCAAGGTCAGATCAGTGCCATCGTTCATTGAATCGTTAGCTGGTTAGCGCACTTGTGCTCCTCGTAAATCGCACTCATAAGTGCTGCAGTGGGCGGCAGGACCTCGTCGACAAAGATGAAGATGGCCTTCTCCGGAGCGAGCTTGATACGCTTCCGAATAACGTAGACGAACTGGCCAACTGTCAAGTCCTATAACACGCGCACAACCTGTCAGCATAGTGTACTAAAAGCAATGTGGCAAAGGAACAGACCGAAGGTACGAGGTACTTCTTCTTGTCGATCGTGGGGATGTCCGTCTTGCCCTCCGCCTTCTCGCAAATGACCTACAACGGGCAGTCAGGGCGTGCGACGAGAGACGGTCAAGAGCACACTCACGGGGATGCGATCAGGGTACTTCTGGCGGATGCGCTCTGCTTCGCCCTTGCGCTTCTCTGTTGCGCAGCAGCCACAGTGTCAGCCACTGCGGCTTGCACAGAGCTGATGAAGAATACGCACCAAAAGTATGCTCATCCTTAAACTTGGAGCGCATTATGAACGGTTGCGGTGGCGTGCGAGGGCGTGTGGTGGTTGAGATGTGGCGCGAGCGACTAGGTCGTGAATGGCAGAGGCAGAGGCAAGGCGCGGCTGAACCCGAAGGAAGTCAGTTTCAGCTATGTCACGCGCGGCCCTTACCCTCAGCACTCCCGAACGTTCTTTGCCGGATGACTCGTGTCTATAGCGCCGCCACAGCACGCACTGCTCGCTGACTTGGCCCGTCTGCGCTTCGTCCGCCCGCAACGAAAAACCCGTGGCTGCTCAGAGCAGCCCAGTTTGCCTCGAGGTAACCGCACGCGCGCTCTGCAATGTCTCGTACACGTCTTCTAGTGGCGGTCTTTCGCTTAGTTGCTCTTGTTGCCACCTATCTGTTCTTGAGTTTCACCCCAGCAGATTACGGTGTGCATGTACAATCTGAACTACTTTGCGTGTGAGAGCCTGAGACCGGTCGGTCGGTACATGGTGGATATCCAAAGGCAGTCACAGATCACTCTGACTTAGGCGGCCTGTTTGCACCACACAATCGCCGCTCAGTTAGCCGGCCGGACCGCGAACCCCTGCCCTGAAAATGCCGTTCACGGTCTGCTCGATGAGGATCAATCCCGCGGGGCAGGATTCATATACTCCAAGCGCCGACCGAGCGTTGCTTTCCCCAGAATCTTATCGTACTTCTCAGGCCGTTGGGGTAGGGCATGACAGCAAGTGCTGGGCATGTATGGCACACGGCATGTCAGCGCTCTCTGCTTCCCAGTGCAGAGACTGTGTCGTGCTTCCTGAGGATGCCGTCGGTCGGCATGTCACCCTGGTCCAAGACATCTCCTCGGCTTCCTCTGTTGAGTATATATATCTATATATCGCCACAATGAGAATACAATCTTAAACTGATGTGACCTCATCCGATGAGATAGTCCTGACATCCAGTGGTGTGCCGCAGGGATCAGCTCTGCAGCTCCACTTGAGAACAGGGAACCGCGAAACGGCAACAGCAACGAACGTGCCGAGGGGAGATGCCGAACATGATGCCGCTTTTCTTCGTCGGCACGGCGAATATTCACTTTTCTTTAGATAGATATAGTAGAGGCCGGCATGCTTTGCCCTCATAAAGCCCTCCTTGGCACCACACCTCAAGCCCACATCTCCCATCTACGCTGTCGTCGAACCGTGCGTAGAGCCAGAGCCGATGTCGACCATGACCAGCAGCGTCATGCCAGCAATCGCATCACCCACACATCCCGTGCCCTCGACCTCTGCTGCAACTCTGTCTACTGAACAACTGCCTGCGCCGCCTATTCAGATCCAATCGCGTCCAGGCTCTAGTGGTCAGCAGTTAGGTACTAAGGAGGACCCTATTGTGATAGACTGGGCCGACGGAGACACCGAGAATCCACTCAATTGGTCGGCCCTCACAAAATTGACACAGACAGTTCAGGTGCGCGCCTCGTCAGCGTGTCGCCAGTCTCTCAGCTTGTCTAGGTCGCGCTCGGAACGTTCTGCGTCACGCTCGGCTCCAGCACATATGCCGGCGGCGCGCGAGCCATTGGACATGCCCTCGGCATGAACAATGTCGTCACACTTCTAGGTGGGCTTCGTTATGGAGCCAACCGTTCCGCAGGAGATTAAGCTGTTTACAGGCGTTAGTCTCTACGTTCTAGGCTTTGGTGTAGGCCCCTTGGTATGGGCTCCGTGCTCAGAAGTCAGTGTCATGCGCACCAGCCGTCAGACTCTTGCTCATCACACCCGGACGTGCAGCTCTATGGCCGAGTGAGTTTTCAATGGCTTTGCAGCGTTCGCCACCCAGCCTAATCTCATTGCGTAGAAACGAATATTTCTCGTTTCGTGGATCCCGTTTACTCTCGCGCAAATCGGTTGCTGGTTCGCCGTTGACGGAACAATGATGCTTGTCTTTCGCTTCCTGGCTGGCGCCTTTGGAACAGCGCCTCTGGCTGGCGGGGGAGGTACCGTCGGGTATGCCATCGTACTTATACACACACGTCGTTGTACTTATGTCTCCCTCTAGCGATATGTTCGCGCCACAGGATCGTACGTACGCCATGGCGCTGTACAGGTGACACGACTCAGTGCAAGCCCTGACCATCAGCTGACCGTGTCGCAGTATGATGCCCTTCCTCGGCCCTATCATGGGCCCGCTCATTGGCGGCGCCATCGTCGACACTGTAGGTTGGAAACGCATCTTTCTCATCCTCTTCTGCTTTGCGCTTTTCCTCGCCACACTTGCGGTTCTAAACATGCGAGAAACGGTGAAAGATATTTTATTAGCAGAATATGGTGGATTCTCATGTGTTTGCGATAGTATGCACCTGTTCTTCTTCGTCGAAAGGCGCAGCGGATGCATCGCGAATCCGGTGGGAAGAAACATTACGTCTCGAAATACGACCTGGGCAAGAATCTCTCTCTTGGTCATGTGCTGCGTTTAAACCTATCACGACCATTTGGTACGTCCATCAGTTCGAATGCAACTGTTGAATGCTGACTACCGGCGCGCGCCAGTCTTCTTGTTCACCGAACCCATTGTGACACTCCTGGCCATCTACGTCGCCATCGAATACGCGATTCTATACGCATTGTTCGCTGCATTCCCCATCGTATTCATAGTGAGGACCCACAATTTGATCACTCAAGTCTAGCTGCTCACGTATGCTTTGTAGCAACATCGCGGGTGGAATCGCGTTAAAGGAGGCTCGGCCTATCTCGGTGTTGGGGCAGGTGTGCTTATTGCTGTCGCTCTCGTTCCCCTCCAAGCACGATGGTACAAAAAAGTGGCGAGTCGCAGTCCTGGAGGGAAGGCACCACCAGAAACGTGAGCAGAGCGGTCACATTCTCGGTGATCTGTTTGCTCAAGTTACTTCATGCCGCGGTAGCCGTCTGTTCTCTGTTATTTTCGGGGCATTTGCTGCACCAATCGGTCTCTTCTGGTTTGCTTGGTGCGTTTCAAATGGCTAAAGATATATGGAGCGATACCCATCGCGCCTATAATACGCAGGACTTCGCAGCCGTCTCGGCCGGCGATCGTATCTATTATTGCAGTACGTCTCATTACATCAGGTATCAGGTATCGCCCTACTAAATCCCGGTTGAAGGGAGCACCATTTGGGCAAGTCACAGCAGCCCTCGTGCTTGAATGCATGCAGCGCTAATACTGTGCTACTCAGATTCGGAATATTCCAACTGTTCAATGGTCTCACAGCATACATCGTGGACACTTACGGCATTTACTGCGCAAGCGCAATAGCATCGGTAGGGGTTGTTGAGCTCAGCCCTCCGTTCCGGTTCTCACACGCGCTTGTAGACTGTGGTGCTGCGATGCATGCTTGCAGCAGCATTTCCGATGTTCACACCGGCATTATTCGAGGCTTTAGGTGACCAAGCTGCCATGTCCATCTTTGCCGGACTGTGTACGCTCTGTGTTCCGATTCCCATCCTCTTCTACGTGAGTTACCTAGATTCTTGAGCTGGCAGGGTTGCTCAAGTTTTCCAGAAATACGGGCCGTCAATTCGTGCTCGGTCTAAACACGCTCAGATGCTTGCCGTAGTTGCAGCTCCAACGACCAAGAAAACGGACGAAGAGGCGGGATCACGTCCGACCGACGAGAAGATGCCCAGGTGATAGAGCGAGGGTCGTCAAAAATCTGCCATGTACAAATTAAAATTGAAGATGCTGTTCTCTCGTATTGGCATTTTAGAAGTGACAGCGGTGACTCGCGTAAGGACCCTGGAGCTTGACAGCTCAAACGAGGAGTTTGTCGGAGCTGCACGCTAACGGTGACTGCCGAACCATTTGTCTTTCACCACATCGCCCGCTTGCCTGCCGAGGTCGTTGGACCCCGTCGCTTCACATGGCGACCAAAAGTCCACGACGTGTTCGCTCGGCGCATCCAATTCTCAGCGTCGACGTCTCGCTTGTGGGGCGTCAGCTACAGGGACGCAGCGTGAGTCCCCCGCCTCTGTCTGCCCCTGTCGTGCCGGATGTCTTCGTCGTTGCTCCCGACGGTCAAACCGCTTTCTGCGCGTTTAAGTCCAACTATCCGCATCCGGTGTCGGCTAGGTTCGTGGAGGACGACTTGCAGCTGCCCAGCCCGTCTGCGCCTGATTTCGGCGAGCTCGACAAGAATCTGGAGTTTCTCGCCCAAGGCACAAACGAGGCCTCATCCAGGCGTCGTTCGCGCGAGAGCCCCAGCGAGCAGCACGCTTCAGAAGGCATCGTTTCATGGTTGTATAAAGTTGATGCGCAGGAGCCGACGGACGACGTGCCCGACCATCATGATCACAAGCAGTCGCCGACCCAATCAGAGATTACGTTGCCCGAGCTGCAGCTTTGCCGAGTCAACTCGCGTGCTGTCGTTCAGGCAGAAGCAGGCCCACAAGCAACAGTGCCGAAAAGTCTGCGGTCTAAGGCGTCATTGGTGTTCAAGAGAGCATTCACCACATCCGCCATGCCTAGTCCAACCGAGCGGTCGTTTCCTCGAGCATCATCCACACCTCCAACCTCACACTCTTTACCCACAACTTTCAAGCATCCAACATCGCCTTCAGACGAAAGCTATCCCTCGCGGCCCGTCACGCCGACGCCATCAAGCCCGCCCGAGCAGACCCGGAATACAAAGTCACGACTCTTTGCTTTGTTCAGACGCGCTAAGAAACCTTCTGCTCATCCGTCTGACAATAGCAACGTACGCTCCACAATCCCTCAAATCAACTACCAACCCGAACGAGCCGGACCGTCGCCACCGTCGCCAAAGAAGTTGCGCCGGCCGTTCTCAACGCTAGCTCTTGGAGCACTAGCGCGTCGCAGCGAACGCTCCACGCCACACGATCGCCACACTCATTCTTTAGAGAGCCGACCATCGACTGCGTGCACCATCTCCAACGAAACTGTAGAGTCTACCACGCACACAGCGGTCAGCTCTACGGAGTTTGACATCCAGGAGGCGACTTCATCTTCGGCCAACTCCTCGGTCACGACGTTGGGATACGCCTTGCCAACGCCTGTGGATCTAGTGTCTCCGCTTGCTCCACCTCTGCGCTTCGGCGGTAAGCGACTCGACTCGCTGCATTTCGATAAATCGCCGTTGTTCGACGCCTCATCATATTCTTTCTCAAACTCTCCTTGATCGGCATGCCATCCGTTTCTTGACACGATTGTTCGCGCGTACAGTTCTTGATCTGCAGCATGACCCCGCCTCTCACTCATCCATACCACTTGCAACCGTCCGCACTCGCTCTGTCTGTCTATACATGTATTGTCTGCTTGCATTGCATATTGCTGTGACTCGCCTAGCTCGTTCTAGCCCCTCCCACTCGTCATCCTGATGCATAGCGTTTTGAGTCTGTGCACCTTGGCATATCCAATCCGCACCGACCCCATCCACGGACACGCCGTTTCTCCTCTTTGCGTGCCGCTGTTGCATAATATTACTGCTTCGATCCTCCCGCGAGGATTTAATCTAACTCTTGGTGGGAAGTCCCAACTGAGTTGGGACACGGTACAAGCCGCAGTCTTGGCAATCGGCGCTTGTCCGGTCGGTAAGGTCGCTTTGTTGTCGGCGCGTTGTTATAAAAGCTCCACGATCGCCAGGGAGCCCTTCTTGTCGTCCCCTCTTTCTCTTTTCACTTCGCCACAGTATCACTTGTAACTCACGATGCTGCCTGCGATCGCCTTTGCTGCACTTCTTGCCATCGCTCAGGTCGCGCAGGCGCGCCCGACTGATGTGCCCAATGCCCACAACATTGTCGGCCGCAGCCAGCTCGCCGGCATCCACCATCGCGTCTCTCGTTCCATGAACGATAAGCTCACGCGTCGCGGCCTGTCTCGCAAAAAGCGGTGTGCTGCTCCCGACACCGGTTCTAACAGCACCTCGCCTACCACCCAGCCTACACCCACCCCGGCATCCGATACCAAACCCGAGAAGGAGACAGATGCTCCAGAGTCTGAGACTTCTTCTAAGACAACAAAGACGAAGACCTCTACTTCTACTGCGGACAAGCCTGCCGAGACAGACGATGACAAGGATGAGGATGATAACTCCACCTCGACTCTGTCAAAGGGGCTCCGCATCCTCTTCCCTGCGTCCGCCTCCTCCAACCGCGCTTTGTCATGGTCCACCAACTCGAAAGCACCCAACGCAGTTGCATTCACCCTTGACAACCTCGGCATCCAGAACGACAAGAAAAATCTCAAGCACCCGATCGAGACTGCCCCAGACGGGTCTCGCGCAATGGAGGTTTCTTTCAAGAAGGGTGCCTACGATTTCAAAGGCGCAACCGGCGGTTTCTCATTCGTTGCCTACGGTCCCGACTCTGTCGATCTCACCAAGGCCAAGGAGGCGACGTTCGCTTATAGCGCCTGGTTCGAGGAAGGCTTCGACTTCAACAGAGGCGGCAAACTCCCCGGCCTTCAGGGTGGCGATACTGACGAAGCCAGCAAACGTTGCAGTGGTGGTCGCAAGAGCCTGTGCGTATTCTCAATTGGATGGGTGTGTCATAACTGCGCCTTATCTCTTGCACAGCGATTGCTTCTCCGCTCGCATGATGTTCCGTAAGGAGGGCCGCGGAGAGCTGTACGCTTACCTTCCGGTGCGTGCTTCCGCATCTTCGCCGTTTATGGTTATGCTGACGAACTTGACAGCCCGGCCTCAAGGGCAACAACGGCGTTTGCGACATTCCGCCGCAGTCGGACTGCAACCCAGACTACGTGCGTTGAATAAACTTGGCGTTTCGGTCGGTTTGGAGCTGCATGCTAATATCGTTGCGATTGCCACAGGGCTCCTCTCTTGGCCGTGGCGCGTTCTACTGGAAGACCGGTGGCTGGACGACCATGGCTCAGCGAGTCAAGCTCAACGACGTCGGCAAGAACAACGGCGAAATGGAGATCTTCGTCAACGGGGAAAGCGTCATCAAGGCCACCGGCCTCACTCTCCGTCGCAACAGCAATGGCCGTATTCGCTCCACAGTCATGCAGAGCTTCTTCGGTGGTCAGTAGCTCCACCTCCGCCCTTTTCGTTGGCCCGATGTCCAACGTGCTCACTGATCAATCATTGCAGGACACGAACCAGAATGGGCTAGCCCCAAGGACCAGAAGATCTGGTTCAAGGACTTGTCCGTCGCCATCACCGAGCAGCTTTAAACGCTGCCGACGACCGGCAACCAGTCGTTGACGCACTTGGCCACATACAGCATATCCACCAATTGCCATCTCTCGAAGCTTGATGGCACACTTATGCCCTCAACGAATCCACCACCCACGATCCATCCCTCTCCCCGACGCTTTCACGACACGTCCCGCTAGCTCTTTTTAGAGGTGCACGCCACTCCCGCTCGCTGATCTGTATCAAACAGTCGCTCTCTCGCCTTCATCTTCTCTGTTGTGTGCAACTTGGTACGTGGAGCGCAGCGCCGTCTCCCTTGTTCTGGTATTTTAGATTGTAGCGTAAGTTCTGCTGTCCGCCTAGAGCGCCTTTTTAACGTGTTGTGTACGACACGACCCTTCTCTTGCTCCAAGTCTGGCGCTGGAGTCTCTCCGTTATTGGGCATTGCATGTCATCACCCAACATATCACGAGCGCATGCGCTCCTCGGGTTGCTAGCCAATTCAATCATTGTCCGACGAATCTTGCTGCACGATAAACGGTTCTATTCTGAGTGAGGTGTCGGAAACATAAAATTCAACGAGGCTGAGGTCGTGAACGAGGCGCCTGCTCCTGACTGTTAGTTCTTCCAAGGAAGCCACCCAATCCGCCTACAACGTTGGAGACGGTTTCAGCGATAGGCCGGTACAGGGACTGTTTGTGTTTGACATAGAATAGGCGGACGTCGGTGTTGTTCCAGATGCCCAGCGGCGAGGTCGCTCGGACGTAGATCTCACCCCAGATGAGGGACGTTAGCCAAATCAGAGATGAGTCCGACCACTGAACAGGTGTTGTCAGGAAGAGCAGCACACGAGAGCGTCGGACGCACCTGGAACCTCCGTGGCATGATGGGTGGCACTTCTGAAAGAACGTGTCCAAGCGTCACGACTCGTAAAAAGTCCAGCACTGGCCCGATATCGGAGTGTCCTCTTCTCGCCTGTATATCAAGCACTTTCGGGCGTATCTCCGTAATAGTGAGCATGATGGGGTCCAGGGGTAGCCCTTGTTGCCATGATGTGACCTAGGTAGGCTGGTCAGCTAGGCAAAGGCAAGCGTGCACGTTGGTGCGCACCCATTCTTGCGTAGGTACGAATCCATTCCTTCCGATACCTCCCGCAGCGATGCGCTCAAGCGCAGCAACGTCCACATCGATAGACTCTTGACGCGCCCTCATTTTGCCTCTGGCTTTCTCCGACATCCTGCCCATTCGCTGGCCTTCCTCCGTTGACAGTGGGTGCGACTCGTCCGCGGAGGCACGGCCTGACGGCGGCGATACATGTCCGGTCTCCGGATCGATCGCTCGAATCTCCACCTCCCTAGTCGGGGACATGGGCTCTAAAGGTGTGCCCGTGTGTTGAACGCTATCCGTGGAAGCTGCTTCATGTTGCAGTAGCAACGCTTTCTCGACCCCTGCATCTGTTGATTCTTGCTTTTGCGATGGGTTGCGTGCCGCTTTTTGTTTGTCCTGCTCTTCTTTAGCGAGCTGAAGCCGCCGAATTTCACGCAGGCCACTGATGAGAGTGAAAGTGCCCAAGTCCTCAAAGAGTTTGTGCGTTCGAACGAGTCCATATAGGACGTTTGGGTTTTCCGCCGGATGGTGGTAAAGAATGCCATTGAACGTTTCCAACCTGAAACAATAAGCATAAAACAAGGCACACTCGATGAGGTACGAACATGAAGAATAAAAGTCGTGGATGACCTTCATCGGCAAGCAAAAACTGCGGATTCGCAAAGGCTGTTAATAGTTGTGTCAACCGCGTTGCAGCAGTCACGCTAAGGTTCTGCAAGTATGGCGCGCTGTTCGAGAGAGAAATGATCATGGCCGGATAGAGGGAGCTGAGAGCTCCATTGGTAGTAGCCACCAAAGAGTAAATGCTCTGCAAACAATAAGAACAGACAAAAAAAGAGCACATCGCTCACGTACGTTGATCATGAAGTCGGCAGTAGTCCCGACAGTCTGCCACTTGGTCGGAACTTTGACTTTCACGGGGTTACCCAGTCGTTGACCAAATGCGGCTTCTGCCGATAGACTTTGCAGAATGTATGATAACGCACGACACAAGCCATGGTGGTCTGAGGAGCAGAGTCAGACAATAGCAAGGTGACAAGGTTTGAAAGCTTACGTGGCTTGTCTTTGAGCTCGAGACTAAAGGCTAGGAGGTAAACGACTATATCTGACATCCGCTCAGATGCAAGCAGATGTGCTTTAAATTTCTGAGGGTCGTTTGTTAGACACGCCTTCGCAAGCGTAACAATAACAAACTTCGAACCTTGTTGAGTTCGATCATCTTCCATAGCAAGATGACTATCTGTGTGTGAGAACCGTTCACGGGTGTGTGCGAGAGGGACGCACCTGTCTCGAGCAAGTGTGGGACAGGTTTACGGGAACCCGGAAGCATGTTGACCAGCGTGCCCATGAACTGATCCAAAATGCCCACGATACCGGTGAGAATGAACTCCAAGTCGGTCGGCCTGTGCTGCAGCAGAACATCAGCTACTGCAGTCTCCGAAACCGCGATTAAAACGTACCAACTTGGCGATGAAATATCTGAATGAGTTGGTCTTCGCAGTTGGAGCAGCAGATTCAGCAGTGTCGACATCTCGTGCGTTGACAGCTTGGTAGTCGAGTGACACGCACAATACCTGCAAGCACATGCCAACGAGGATCTCTCGAGGGTCGTCGCCCTTCCAAACGAGATGATTATATGGCAGCGAGAAACCGGGCCTCGAAGAGTTCATGGCGGTATTGAGTAATGAACAGAGCACTGTCAAAACGATACGTCGAGGCAGGTGTTGTACAAAGTGCGCCGTGGTCTTGGTCTCTAGAAGCAGAACTGTCGTCGGTGTGAAGTAGATTTGTCGGGATAGAAGTACCAGGAGGAGACGCAAGACCTCGCTTTTGTTCATATCGAGGTCGCGCGATGTTCCAACTTCTTGCGTTGAGCCAACGCCGCGTTCCCTTGCAGAATGTCAGGCTGTCGCTTATTGAGCAGATGGAAAATCATACCATATCAGGTGATTTACTTTGTGATGATCAACCTGAACCTTGCTGGGCAGCGTGAAGCCGCAACAAAACAGGAGGTCAACGGCAGTAGAGATAAGCCTCTCGGCTCGACTGGGCAATGTTTCTTGAATGCGACTTGGAGCAGCGGAGGTCCGTTGTTGCTCGTTTGTCTCATCATCTTCATCTTCAATAACAAACTGCGCGCCTTGTTCAGGTTCTTGATTCGATGCTACGACCACTTCGCGTGCCCAGAGCAGCTGTTCCTCGAACTGCGGTATCTCAACCTCGAACACTGCAGGCAGAACGCGCTCAAGTACGCGCATGCAGTTCAGCACCTCCTTGGTCTTGGGATCAATGACTGCAGCCCCAGGCGTTATTGGTGACATCAGCGAGGTGGCAAGACCGACGACCGAGGGTGGCGCGGGGAAGCCGTGGTCGCTTAGCAGCTGGAACAAACGATTCGACACGACCTTAACAAGCATCGCCACATTTTCGGGTGCAGCTGTGAGAGCTCTTCGGACTGGTGGGGTTCAGCGGAGGCACTATGCGCGCTGCGCGCACGACATACCGTCCTGCGGCGAGATCAAGGAGAACACGTCCGAGGCCGAGTCGAATAGTGTCGTATACTACAAGAACGCGTCAAGTACTGCTCATGAGCCAGTGGCCAAAGTGAACCTGCTGCCAGTAGCTGTCTGTCTCCGTGATACCCTACAGGTCTGCGTAAGACCGCGTGGCGTGGGATTGGAGCAGCCGACGCACTCTCATATTGGCAAGTTTCTGAATGCCGTCTGGCCCAGAGCAGAATGCCAGCTTCGCATCGTCACCCAGGAGCCCAAATGGAGATGTGAGCTGTTTAGGTAGTTTGGCGAACATCGATGGAAGCGCGTTGTGCGGAGACCAAGAGTGATGCGCGTGCGCAGCCAGCCGAAACAAGCAGTTCCGAGCTTGTTATCAGACTTGATAACTTCGGCAAAAAATACAGGAAGATCGGGGGTAGGGATACATCTCGGGCTTTTACAACTTCCAGCCAGCCATCTTAAACATCACTGGCGTGACTTCGAGTGTCTTGGTGTTCAGCATGACTATGGTCTGCGTTTTTGCGAAGCTCGGAACCAGGACGATGCGTACAGGGTCTCCGTCCTCGTCTGCCACGAGCTCTGTCCGATAATCCGGCTGATTGCCTATGACATAGACGTGAGGTGACTCCTTTAGAGCGAAAGGATCGCGGTCGAAGTATGGGTAACACCATAGCGTGTCAGGTGCAGTAGGGGCGATGTGCCGCCATCGCAAGGTGTCCCCAGCCATACCCAGCCGATCCACACGCGGTTCCGGGAAATACTTGCACATGTCATCAATGTTTTGGCCAGATATGACAAGCACGCTGCGTGCAAGGTGAGCTTTTTGCTACACGAGCCGCTGAGACCTGAAATACCCACCCTTGACCGTCGAAGGAAAACAGGCTCGGATTTGTTTCGCAGCGAAGATTTTGTGAGAGGTTCACGTCGCCAAACATCGAACCAGGAATTGGTTGCTGTGGAATCGCGGATCCGGTTGGGTCGGTGGGTCCAGGCATGAGATGGACGGGCAACTCTCGACACAGGTCCATCAGGAGTTCCCCAAATCGTAGTAGAACTGGCTCGTGAAGCTTCTCGGGTTCCGGCTGAAGCGATCTTAACAGTTGTTTCAGATTCCGTTAAAAGCATTATCTCGCACCTCTTCGTTTAGCTCAGCCTCTACAGCCTCGTCGTCCGTATTGTTCTCATCCTCATCATCTGGGGGTGCAATTGAGTTTCCAACTATGACGAGCCGAGATATTCGCCCGCTAAAGTCATCAAGATGGCCAGCGTCGGAGCTAAGATATTCGAGCAAGAGCTCTTGTGGCATCTCGCTATCGGTAGTCTCTGGCCCAAAGTCGAACCCAGACACAAACGCGACCAAGCTGCCGTCTCCTGGTTCATTCGTCAGAAGGGGGTCTAGATTTTATGTCGCGGACTCACCGTCAACGTCCATGGCGTCTGTTTGGGGGGTCATGCGTGGAGCAGGTTCGGTGAAACACAGGTCGGCGACTTCAAATTCGCCATATGCATTTTCGCAGCCAAGTGCAGCCATGATGACGCCAGTCACGATGCGGTGCTTTTCTAGGACTGAACCTACAAGCTTAATGCGACCGCTTTCATCCTCGAGCATGAGTGCATCATCTTCGCTCCAAATCTTGTCGCGAATAGTGGTCGCGATGACATTATGCTGCCAAAATGGGTTAGATTTCGACAGTAACAAAAATAATCTTGTAGGTGCGCACGTCCTTGCCAATGTCGTCAAGAACATTGGGTTTGAGTCGCATCTCCATGTAGACAGTGCCAACAATATACGACCTCTCGCCTTTTTGCACGTCCAGCACGCGCCTCACGTGCTTGGCTACGCAAACGGCTCAGATTGGCAGTCTAGAAGCGTGGTAGACATGTACGCACCATCTGTTTGGTTCCAGCGTTCAGCCGCGTGCGCGATGACTCCTTTTCGGAGGGCGTTGAGGCGCATAAAGTAGATATTGGCGAACTGGTTCTGGTACGACTTGCTCTTGTCCTTGAGCAAAAATGGGTCGCCCATGGTAGTGAACTCGCACGATGCCCGAACCATAGTCGAAACCGAGAGACACGAGTGGCGGGGAGGAGGAGGTCGGAGTGGAAGCAATCCGTGGACGTGTGATCTCCGCCCGGAAGTTTTCGTTACTTGGCCTCGCACTGCACCATAGATGGACGCAGACTTCGGCTCGACGACAGCAGATGAACGCCTCCGTCTACTATGCAAGGAAGTGAAACGTGAGCCACATAATGCTGATTGCGTGCGACTGAGACTAACTCATTCCTCGTCGTTTAGAACTTGACAACAAAGTGGGCGAAGGGTCATCAGGCGGTTGCATTATTAACACGCTTGCGTTATACATTAGAGCAGGAAACTGGACCGCGAGAATGATGACCTTCGCAAGCAGTTGTACGACGCGCAGCAGCATATCATTGTGCTCAAGCGACGCATCGACCAAGACAACGACGACAACGACGATGAAGCTCTTGTTGCAGCCCTCGAACGCGCTCACAAACTAGAAGACGAGCTTGCAACGCAATCAGAGCTCATAAAGGTCGCTCTTCAGGAGATATACAACAGCCAAGGCGCGATGGCTGCAGTTCAGATGGAATCTCAGCAGCTCACCACTGCTCTCGCGGACATGAAGGCACAACGGAACAACGCGCTTCGTCGTGCCAACAACGCCGAGGCAGCTTTAGCTGAAAGCAAGCAGAAGGCTCTTGCTCTTGCTACCGGCTATCCCAAACTGGTCCGCAATGAGGAGCTGACCAAGCTCACGACGCCGCTCACGGGGCGACTGACCGGAACTGGCCTTCCTACCCCAGACACTGGCCGCGTGCAGGCACATGTTGGTCCCGAGCAACGCGAGCTGCAAATTCGGTATGATGATCTCCTTCAAGAGAAACGCACCTTCGAGCGTAAATACCTCGATCTCCGGCAGAAATGGTCTACCATCAAAGATACATTCATGTCCAGCCCTGAGAAACCTCGCACCCAGTTGCTACAACAGTCGTCGCCTTCTCGTCGCGGGGAGCGCAACGGTACATTGTCTGGACAGATGGCGCCGCCGCACATATCGTCTTCTCCAACTCTCCCATCATCACCAGCGCCAGTCATCTCCATCCTGCGAGGACAAGCACCTCCACCTCTTATCGCCGCCCGCAAGCTGTTCAATGGTGATGCTCCTCCCACTCCTGCCTCCCACGACAACGTCGAGATTGTGGCTACAAGCGATAACGAAGAGGAAGAATGGGAACCGTCCCAACTGTTGCCCCCAACCACCGCCTCAGAATGCGCAACGCAGGCTCCTATCAGCTCACCTTTCCTCGAGCCCTCGACTTCCTCAAAGGCTCCTTCAACTCCTCGCCGCAATGTTACTTTCGGCTCAACTGCGGTTCGCCGACGCGAGACCGACCATTTAATCCTGGTGGCCGATTCGAGCCCCGAACGTGGGGGCGTGCTAGAGACAGAGTCACAGACTCAGAGCGAGACCCAACCCAGTACACGCGCTTCTTCAGCTCCGCCGGATTCTCCGGTGCGCCCTTCGAAGAGGAAGGCCTCTCCTCTGCCACGTACGACACCATTCCCGCCACTGATGCATACCGACCTCACTGCTTACATTCTAACTTTTACAGTTGACGACCCGACACCCCGCAAGGAACCTCGACTTGACCTCCCTGGGCCATCAAAGGCCCATGAGGATGTACCGACCCTAAACGCGCTTTTTAAGATCAATAAGGAAGCTAACCATGGGCTGGACTACCAGTTCGACGACGTCGTTCGCAACAAAAAACAGCGCAAGTGTCTCGAAGGTGGCGATTGCGAATGCTGCTCCGGTGTAAGTTCACGTTAATGCTGCATGCTTGGTTACGTCTCTTACCAGTGCTTGTGCAGTACTACGCAGCGGTTGGGCCAATGCCTCCACGCCTGAAGCCTCCTCGTTGGAATTCAGAGAGTCAAGAAAGCGTGCCGCAAGGGGGTAATGATCCCTTAGACTCGCAGGTGGTGGCTGCGGCTGCGATTGCTGCACACAAGAACGAGATTTCACGACATCGACATGACTGGGCCGCTACTTCTACACCGCCGGATTACTGGTGCATTCACGACGAACAATTGTTGAAGTTTGACCTCATCTGACATATATCACAGGCATATCGGGTTCCCGGACACTCAGCAAGTGGCAGATATAAACCGCAGAGCCGCTGTTATGCATGCCCAGAAACTCAACCACGCCGCTGCTGAAGCCAGGTAGGTGTCTCCTTAGACTGCTCGTTGTATCGATCTAACACCTTATAGCAAACCGAACGGCAAGTACCAGAAGCGCCGCCGCGCTTAAGATCAGTTTAGGTTGCTAGGATTAGACATGCTTTTCATTCGTTATCGCGCTCTCACTTTGCTGTCTCGACTCGTTCCAATGTATCATGTAGCAAAAGCCATTCCATGTACTGACCGAAGTACACTGTTAACAATCATATAGGAACACTCAGAAATCTACATCTGTAATATTTGAGGTGCGCCTTCAGGTTGAGCCTGCGTGTAGGGCACAGTCGGCGTTGGAGGCACAGAGTGTCCAGTATGGAGTGGTGCGGGAAGTGGAAGCGTCTCGCCAGACTCGCTGGGCACAACGATCTCATCCAAAAATCCTGGCAAGAAACGGTCCAATCGCTCCTGCGTCGCGCCCCAAAGCTCGATCTGTAAACGCTCTCGTGTGTCCTGCCCCGACTTGGATGGCGGTTCCAAGATCTCTGATGCTTGCATGACCAACAGCACATTCTTGAGCGTCTCGGGTACCGATTCAAACTGCGGTGCATGCCAGATGAGTGACGCCGTATCGTCGGGAAAAAAAGCTGGCTTACCAGTTGATCCCGTCTGTCGATATTCATCAAACGGTCAAACAAGTCAAGAATCTGGATCCATAGCACACGGATGTCCGAGCTGCGTGTGCTTGGCCGTGTCTCAAATTGTAAGAATGTCTTGGCCAGAAGCGCCGCGGCAGCAGAGCGAGTTGCTGACATCCCTTGTGGGTCTCGTGCGAACACCTGGGGTTTCAGCAACTCGTCGAGCAACGGGAAAACCACACGATTGAATATGTCCTGCACAATAGCGGGGTCTTCCACCTGTTGGCTGCTGATTGCTCGCTGTAGGTGCGTGATGGCGTTGTTTCGCACTTCGCGACACGGGCTGCTACATTCCCGGCCAAGTGCGGAGAGGATGGGCAACTGGTATCTTCTCCAAGCTGCAAGAATTAACGTTTAAAGCATGCATTGGAGTAGTGCCCGTTGTGACTTACTGTGAAGCGTAGGCTGTTGATCATATGCTTGGATCTGCGATGCCCGATTCTTGAGCGAGTAGAGCAGGCCGACAGCCTTAGTTGCCCGCTCAACAAGTGGCTCCCTACAATGTCCAAATGTTGAGATCTATCTAGCAGTGCAGCGCAGTGGAGAACGTACCCGGGCTGAGTCTGTGGCTGGCTTGTCTTACCCCGCGTCTTCGGAGCATGGGTCGCGATAAAATCATCGGCGACGTGCGTGAACTGGTCTAGTATGGCTACCAAGCCAGCAATGTTCTCCGCTGTCACGATCTCGTTGTTGGCAATGATCTCAGATATGAGCTCAAATGCGCCTTTTCCGGCTTCGGGGTGGCTGACAGTTGCACGAATGGGTGAGAACACCAGTGCCCACTCCGTCGTCGACCTGATCGAGGCTGAGTGGCCGCGAACGACTAGCGCAAGACCTGAGATTATTTGCTCCGCGACTGCACCCGTGACTTCTGCGTTCAGACCGCCCAGAAGGTCAAGCGCAACGTAGAGTTGATCGCGCAACGTTGGCTGGTGGACTGGTCAGATGATAAGACTAGACAAACAGGTTGTAGTACTATACCTTGGTAGCAATGATCAGGCATAACCTAAGCAGTCCAACAACAGCACGTTCGATAAGAAGCACGCTATAATTCTGTGCCATGCTCAGCAGAGAGGAGAGGTGTTCGAAAACAACCGGCCTGGTATCAAGCATGAGAAGATACCAAAGGATAGATCTTGACGGCCATACCAAGTATCCTCGATGCTGTCTGCGCGGTGCACACATATGCTGACCATGGTCTCCATCAAGAACACTGATGCGGGGTCGTATGGCAAGGGTCCCGGCGCGTCATCCTCGTTCTTAATTTCGCGCAGCTTTTCGCCTGTTCTTTGGCCAGCAAGGTGCTGCAGTGCGCGTAGCGCAGCAAGCAGTGCATCCGTCTCGAGCGCCCTGCACAGCTTGTCAGCGACCAAAGACACGTTGCTAGTGGAAAAATCTGACAGTATTTTGGCATAGAGCTCGTCCAGCCTGCACGCGTTGATACAATCGATCGTACTCATTGTACTCTCAACCTCCGCTTCTGTTGCTTCCGGCACAAGTGCCTCTGAGCTGGTGCTGTACGGCGTGAGAAGGTACGATGATAACGTGGAAAGTAGCCCAACGTCGTTACGCGGTGGCGGCCTGGACGGAGCAGATGGTGCTTGCAGAGGAATGATAGAGACACCTCCAAGGAAATCCTCCATCTGCAGCATCCTTGTGGGAAGCAGCTGATGAAGGAAGAGACTTTGGAACACCTCGAAGATCTGTGGAAGATGTATTTCAGTGGCTCTGATATAACACCTATTTGGCAACAAACCTGCTCCCAGCCTTCGCGAAGTGAGTTCGCATTGCTGTTCGCAACAGTGAAAAGGACTACTGCGGCGAGTTGACCTCGGATATTGGTGCCAAAATCAATACTCAGCCTCGAGACAGTGACATTCTGTCCCTCGACCTCTACGACAGGGTTGTTGACAGGCTTCTCTCCGCCTTCAAGTAACAAGCCCGTGGCTCTAGCCAACGTGCCGGCGATGTAGTCGAAGACTTCCGGCAATTCAAACGCGCCTGCTAGACTTGCACATTGACGGAAGCCACCGACTGCGCGCTGAATTGTCTCGTCATCGTCGCAGGACGAGAGCGAGTACGCAATGGCGGAGACGACAGACTTCCACACGGTTTTGAACATGGCGCTGTCGAAAAGGCTAGTGTTGCATGTCATATACTGACCGGCAAGCCGTGAGCGGAGCAATAGCTCTTTCCAGGCGTAGTCGAAGCCGACTTGGCCTGTGTGTTCCTCAGGCATGACGATCTCGCGTTTGCGAATGGAGTCGTAAACAACACGCTGCAGCAACGAATCAGCGAGTAGAAATAATCGCGGACAGACAATTTACTGACCAAAAAATCCGGGTCGAAGTCAGCACCACCATCGACGCCACGTAGATTGCGTTGATAATCCTCAACTGTCATGCGTTTCTACAAAAGGAGATGAGCACCAAAAGTTAAGCTCATCCTGTCTCGCCTCGCTTACTCGATTTTGTGGATTGTGCAAGTCCGTGTTGAGCATGAGCACCGAAAAGGACAGAATGTACACTGCGTCCTGTGTCTGAATGCCCTCCGGCCCGCTTGAGAAGTAGATCTCTGCGAAGTTTTCCGTAATTCGACTGATCTGCTGCGCTTCGCCGGGCAGCCTGAACGTTTCAAGCAATTCACGCATGGCGTCAGCAATGGATTTCTAGCGCAAGCTAACATGTCAGCGCCAGATATAGCAGGGAGGAATACCATACCCCGTGGAAGTCAAATAGGCGCAAATACGCCATGAGTAAGTCCTTGTTTTCCGGCCGCGAGATATGGTCACCCAACAGACGCTTGTTCAACCTCGGCGAGTTCTTTAAGAACACGGCAATTTTCTCTGGCAGTGGCTTGCCATGCTCGTCCAAGTCACCCAGAAGACCGTTCTGCGCGAGGAAGGCGATGCCGTCCTTCGGCTTGACGTTGAACTTGACGGCACCTGCTACTAGAAGTCGCTTCTGGGATTTGGTGGTGCGGAGAGACACAGGGTCGATAAATGTCTGTAAAGCAAATGGTGAGCACCCGAAGAGAGGCTACGAAGGCAGTGCAAACCAATGGCCAAGGCTCCGACACCTAGGTGAACAAAAATGTGTCAATCAAGGCGACCGTAGCAATTGTATTGGTGCAGACGTACGCCGTCTACGCGAGCCGCCATGTGGTTGATGAAGACTAGCAAAGCGTCCAATGTCTGAAACTGCGACGGCTGCTGCCTCCCCTCAATACCTCCCGTCGGGTAGACGCCCTTGCACAAAAAGACGACAAACTTCTCGAAAAGATCCTCGCAGTTGACGTCCGAGTCGTAATTCACCCACAAATTCACCATGAAACTGGGTCTTCTCGCGAGGAAAAGCAACGTTTCCAATGTCAGCTCGCGAGTCTCGCCCTTTGCCGGCAGGACGCTTGGTCGCGATGACGGTGTGGCAGAGCGGTCGGATTCGGACTCGCTGAGATTTGGATTCGGACTAGGATTGTTGGAAGCAGCGTTGAGGCTGGATCCCTTGCGCTTTGAAACAGAAGGTTGCGGAGAGTTGAGCTGCGTATTTGCTCGGGGTGGTGGTGCCAGACGGTCTATGGAGAATGACAGGAAAAGCTCGTGCTGGAGCTTCAGGTGCGACGGCATCGTGTCGAAGAGTGCTGAGATGACGCGTAACGATGCCCCTAATATGTACGGATTAACACTGCGCGCAAGTTGAAAGAGATAGCGGCAGGCGTTGTCGACCATCATGGTGCGTAATGACGGGAATTTTGCCAATGTCGAGCCGGCCACCTCAATGGCTACGTTGAGGGCACGGAGCGCTACCAAACGCGCCGAGTCGGTGTGCTTCTGACTGTTTGGATCCAACAAGTCTATGATCGCGCGCAAAAGCTCAAGAACGGCCGGTAGGCCGTACGGAGTCGCTAGAAGCAGGTTAGTTTTAGGTTAGCGTTTACAGAAACGAGAGAAACACACGGGGCGCAATTGTGCGGACTTCGTTGTGCGCCGGAGTATAAGCTGAAGTGGTAGCCACAGGAGTCGCATCTTCTGACAAAGTAGGATGTTCGCCAACTGGAGTCTTGTCCTCATAGATATATTCTGCGGGTGGCGGAGCTGCTGCGTTCTTAGCCTGTGTCGCCAACGTCAGATCGCCCTTATCGTCGGAGTCATCTTGCTTGAGCTTGTGTTCTTCAGTCTCAGGGTCGAGAGACTTGAGACGGGCGAACACGGCGCGAATGATATCCTGAAGGTGGGATTCCGTCGACCTTCTCAACAGTTCTACGCAAATGAAGTTCAGCTGGTGACAGATTTGCCGGATCAAAAAAGGCTGACCGCTGAGGCGAGTATGGCAGCTCGTAGTGAGCACTGTTTCGAGCATCTCGCATATTTCTGCGTCTCCAAAGAGGGATCCTAAGGAGCCACGAATGCATTGCGAGACGAGGCTGATGATCCTGAGGAGAACAATCTCATCACTCGCGTGGTCTGTTGTCTCGAACTTGCAATGTGAGACTACGTGGGACAAGTATGCGAGCGCAGGTGCGACACCGTTCGCATCTGGTGCCACAACGCCGGCTAAAACCAGATTATGGAGTGAGGTAAGTGCGGCAGTTGTGATTGGACCCGTTGAGAGCGGAGATCTAATAAGCTCGAGGAAGGGAGCGAGGACATGAGCGAGGTCGTAGTCGCGGATGGCTGCACGAGCGACGCGACGCGACGTGTCAGTGCGTGGCTGCAAGGACAACGGCAGAACTCACGCGCTGAAGACTCATTAATCTCACGCTTGAGCTCCTCAAACGTGGCAATGAGTTCAACTTCCTCGTCCTTGCGGGCGCCGTCTGAGCCTCCGGGCGCGCGGCGAATGCCCATGGTGTGGGCGAGTGGCCCGCGCCTAGAAGTGGGGACGTGCTGATATGCAGCCCAGCGCGAGTTTTTACGCATAGCGGAAGTGACGGCCATGAGCTCGCCATAGAGCACTTGGCCAAGAGACACGTCCATCGTGGTAGCAGTCAGAGATGTGCGGCTGGCTGGACTTTGCCGATCCGCGCGCTTTCCCTCCCGCTCCCATCATGAGCACTGAATCCCGTCGCGAGTTCGACGCGTTCAAGGCTTTCTTCGCGTCGTTCGAGCTCTCCCAGCCGGTAGACACACCCGCCGACCTTGCAGACGGCGTCGCGCTCTATGACTTCCTTGCAGTCGTGTGCGTGATCACAGCCGCCAGCTGCACGCACAACACTGACCCGTGCACAGCGATGCAGACTACTTTGGCAAGATATCCAAGCCGGCGGTGCATCACGCCGATAACTGGGCACTCAGATTCAACTCGCTCAAGCGGTTATTCCGGCTCATGAACCAGTACTATGCCGATGTCCTCCACCAGCCTACGACTGCGATCGAAGTGCCCAATCTGCAAGCGATTGCACAGGACTACAATATTGAGGATACTCTCGCGCTTTGCCGGCTTGCCATTGCCATTGCCGTCCAGGGCGAGAAGAACAAGTCGGTCATCGAGCGTATCCAGACACTAAATGGCGACGACCAACACGCGCTTATGAGAGCCATCGAGCAGGTCCGTCGCCACCCATCGTCAAAAGACAACGCTAATGCAGCGTATTACAGGTCATGCAGAAGTTTCCTCAGTCGCCTGTGCCGGGCGGAGAACGTATGACAGAGTTCGTATCTATGATCTTGTCGCGCCCGCTGTGCACGCCCCTAACACGCGCGATCCCGCAGCGACGACCATTACTACGAAATTCAAGCCGAACGCAGCCGAATTCTGAACGAAAAGGAGACCTTGGTTAAGGTCTACCAGACTCTTCTTGAAGAGCACCGCACTCTTCAGACCAACCTTGACGACGTGACGGGCGAGCGTGACGATGCACTGTCCAGATTACGACAAGCACAACGAGAGCAAGATAACATGCGCGGCCAGGCCAACCCGGACGTTCACCTCCGTGCGGAGATTGACCATCTTCGTGGGGAGCTATCCAAATCAGAGGACAGCCTTGCTGGCGTCGAGACAGACCTTGAGAAGCAGGTATCGCGGGTCAGCGACCTTGAACGCAAGGTCGACGAGCTGCAGGAAAAGGCCGATGAGGCAGTAAGACTAAAGGACCAGGTGGATGAGTGAGTCTTTCTCCTTGGTGCTGTGAGTTCGGACCCTGACTCGCCCAGATACCGCCATGCTGCGGAGAAACTGCAAAAAACGGAGAATGTCATGGAAAAATACAAGAAGAAGCTTGAGGAGAGCGCCGATCTACGCCGACAAGTCAAGTCGCTTGAGGAGCAGAACTCATCACTAGTAGACAAGAACGCCGCGCTCGAGGAGGAGTTTCGCAAAGTCGCAGCATTCAAGCCGCTCATGGAGTCTTACAAGACTCAGGTCACGGAGCTCGAGTCGAAGCATGCTCAACGAAGCAAAGAGAACGACGTGTTGAAGCATGAACTCGAGAATGCCAAGATTCGTTTGAAGATCACGAGCGAGGAGCGGCAGAAGGATAGCGAGGCACTGGAGTTGTACCAGGAGCGCGTTCGGGAGCTTGAACTTATGGCTCACCGACCCGCACCCAAGACTGTGTCAACAATAGACTCGGCCAACACAACAGCAAACGAGGACGATTTGCTCGAGGAGCTGTCGGGGGGGAATCAGAGCCTGGGTGGCGAGATGGACGATGCAATCACCGGCACTACTACGACGGACCTCAAGCTGCGCATCCGCCAGCTAGAGCGCGACTTGGAGGCAGCGCAAGTGAAACAAGCAGACGGCTCGCGCGTACTCGTCCTCGAGAACCTCCTGGACGATGCAAACCGCATGAAGGCGCGGTACGAAAAGGACTACCTTGCCGAACACCGCTCCAAACTTGTTCTGCAGACCGAGCTGGACGAGATCCGTAGTGGCAAAGCTCTTGGAGATGGCGCCGAAGCCAACATTGCTTTACGACAACGACTCAACGAGGTTGTCGATTCGCTTGAGGAGCTCAAGCGCCACTATGCCGAGCTCGAAGTTAAAAATGAGGCGCAAACCAAGGAGCTCGTCGTCACGAAATCGGATTTGAACCTGGTCAACAAGGACCAGCTCGAGATCCTGGCAACCCTCCGCGAAAGCGTGAATGAGGACAAGGTCGAGCTTGAGCAAGCGCTGGACAAGGTCAAGCAGTTGAACCGCGAGCTGCAGGACAAGATCAAGATGCAGCTAGAGCAGATCAACTCGCTCCTTATGGAGAAGGTCACGATGCAGGGCGAGGGTATCTCCCAGCGCGAGCGCATGCTGGAGCGCGAGCGCGACTTTGGCGATCTTCGCGCCTCTCTGGCTGGAAGGGACTTGCCTCCGGATATCAAGAACCGGATGCTCAGCCAACACGAGGAAATCGTACGCCTTTCGGACGCGCACAAGGCCGCGCAAGACAAACTGACAAAGGCTCGCACCGTACGTGTTATTTGCCTGGCTTCCCACCTCACTGATTTTTTTTTTTTTTTGGTTTTCAGTTGCTCAAGACCCAGGACAAGATGATAAAGGAAGGTGGACCTGGCACTGGCGCTGCCAGCTCAGACTTTGAAGGTGGAGACGAGGCCCTACGGTCACAATTAAAGATTCTCGAAGACGAGAGTGCACGATACAAGGCACGTTCTTTCTCGCACCCTGGATGCCACAATATTAACCATATCACCTCAGCGTATTATACGTGAAATGGTCGCCCGCTATAAACACGAGCAAGAGCTTATGCTGTCCAAGTTGATTGAACATGGAAATACCACCATGCGAACACTACTCGGCGCTCACGGGCAACGTGCAGGACCTGAGAGGACAGCCTGGTTATCCCAGCAGCGCAACAACGTACGTAGACGCCTGTGCTCAACATCCAGACCTATCTTAACTCGTCTGTTGTGTAGCATCTTCTTCAGATTCCTGCACGGTACTGAAAGCGTCTGGCAATATCCATGGTCTTGGTCCTTCCTATCGGTAGTTTGTCATGACCCTTTACGACCTCACAGTCAGTTGCTGTCATCTGGTTATTTTGTAGACGATGTTACTCCTGCATACAAAGTATGCACACGAATTGCCTTTGTACCTCATTTGGGATTCTGCAGGAGATCTTTGATCACTCGCCACATTTTGCTCAAGGCGTCACGGTACCTGTCAATCTCTCTTGAGTTATAAAAGAGCTCCACGAGGCTGACCAGCTTCTCAAGGCACTTGTCCCTTTCCTACATCGTTTCTGAGATGCCCCCTCTGACTCTGCGTTACTTTGACATCCGCGCACGCGCAGAGCCCCTGCGCATTCTCCTCGTCGATGCTGGCGCTGACTTCGTCGACGAACGCGTCCCATTCGATGATGCATGGACCAACAACGGCAAGCTGGAGCAGCCCTTCAGTCAGCTTCCTACCTTGGATATTGTCCAAGACGATGGAACTGTCTTCAGATTGCCCGAGACGATCGCCATCACTGATTATATTGAAGAGACATATTGCAACATCCCGGCAAGGTCTCCTTTGAACAAAGCTAAAGCTAATGCTGTGAGAGATGTACGTGGCGATAAGTACCCAAAACGACAGTACTAATATTGGCATGGCATTTCAAGGCCTCCCTCGCTTTCATCGATCAACATTGGGAATTCTTCTGGTTAGCAATCCTATTTTTCATAATCTGTGACTCGAGACAAACATTTCGTAGGGCGGACAACTTCCCGAAGGCCGATGCGATGCAAAGGCGCGAAGCACGCACTGTCAAGTGGCTCAGCAAGATGTCTGCCTATCTCAGCGGTGTTCCGCGCCAGTATCTCTACGGAGAGCCTGCCGATGGCAAGGGCACTAACTTGACGGGTGCAGCTACTTGGTTGTTTGAGTGAGTCTCGTGTTATGCGTTTGGTGAGCATGTCGGCCAACGACCTGCATCTTCACCAGAGCGCTCGAGATTATCGAAGGGCAGTTCCCAGGACTCCTAGCCGAGAGCGACCCCGAACTCGCGGCAATCCACAAGGCGATCGCGGCCAGGCCGCGCATTGCAGCATACCTAGCTGCTGGCAAGGGTACGAAGCAGATCACTCTCAGCGACATCGAAACGGAGGAACGCAAGGCCGCTGGACGGGAAGCATGGTTGAAGGCTAGGAAGACTGCTGCTTGAGCGCGATACCAAGCAGTCGGATGATGCTTCGAGTACAAACTGCGATGGCACAGTCGAACTTAAACTCGGGACCTGCCGCCATGTTGCATGTCTCGAGCATGGTTTGTCCGATAGGATAACATCGTCGTGTGGGTGTATGACCGAAATAAGAGACTCGTGTTCGACTTGGAGAGTCAGGTACCCGCCACAAAGCCAGAGGAATCACAGCGTCAAACCTAAAGCGCGTAAAGGGACTTGAGGCGTTACGACGGACGTCGCTTCGCCTCCCCCGTCCGCACTCATATCCACCATGCCTATCATTGAATATGAGACGACCATTGACGCACCTCCAAAATTTGTGTAAGCTCGGGCTCGTGGCATGCCTTTGTCATGGTTCTGACTTTGATTTTCAGCTCGGAGGTGTTTTACGACTTCGCCTCTTTCCCGAACTGGAACTCCCTCATCCACAGGCTAGTGCCAACGCAAACCGACTCATCCGGCAAGCCCGTTGTAGGATCGAAAGTTGAGCTTCTGCTCCACATGGGCAACGCAGCAAAACCAATGGTGTGGGAGGGGGTTTCCACGGTCACACGCGCAGATGCCGAAGGCTTTGGATGGCAGGGTAGCTTGGGCCATAAGTTCATCTTCCGAGGCGTACATAAGTTTGAGATCACACCGGCCCCTACAGAGGACGGGCAGCCAGCGTCGACTGTGTTCAAACACTCGGAGAAGATGACTGGTATACTCAGCGGCCCCGTCTACGCGATCCTCAGCCGTAAAACACGAGCCGCATATGCGAAGATGAACGAGGAAATGAAGACGGAGGCAGAGAAGCGTTTCGCAAGCGCTAACTCTGCGGATTCCGCGAGGGATGCATGAGGCAGCAGGCATCTGTGGGGGCGTCATGCGCAGAAAAGCGTGGAGAGCAAGAGTACAAGGGCCATTGACCATCGAAACAAGATACCGGACAACATTTAGATTTTCTACAGATTTTGTGGCAGGATCTTGAACGACCCATTTGTTTGAACAGCAGCGGTCTCATACGTGTTTACCCATTGCTGAGAAGCTGCTGGCCGCAATTCACCCAATCCAGCCGTGCCAATGGCCGGCCCGCGAATATGCAGCTGCACGATTCTAATCAGACAGAATGCAGAGGCTCCCTTGGATACAACTCACATTGCCAACCACCGGCTTGTCTCCTTCCTCCTCACTGACGTTGACCAGCTTTACCTCAATGTTTGTGGTGGGCGGTCCAAAGTGCTGGATGTCGCTAAGGACATCGCCCGCCACGGCAGGGAAGGCTTGAACATCCAGAGGATGGGAGCCAAACACCGGGCCAGCGACAAGTGGGTACGCGAATGCGTTGACGATCGGCACGCTCAAAGCGATGCGCGAAGCCGGCAGGGTGGCCGCATCCAATTGTCCGCCAGAGACGATAACAGCGCGCAGAGTCATGCCCATCTGGCCAAGAGACGCACGGCGAGCTGAGTCGAAAACAATTCGATCGAAGAGCGTGTCATTCGTCAGTGAGCCGGCGGCAAGAGCGACCGATTTGTGGCGCCAGGCTAGCGGCTTCAGGGGACCACCCAGGAGTGAGAGAATGGACTTTGTGAGCGAGTTCAAATGTTGACGGGTTCTAAGGAAATGTTAGCAGGGAGCTTTGGAATTGCCAGTAAGAATATTAACACGACGAGGACGGTTGGTGATGGTGCTTTTTGGGATTCCACCGCTGCGAGAATGTCAGCCAGATCCTTTGCAGGCGCTGGGCGAGATGTCAGCCCCGAGTAAGTTAGCGCTGCGGAATCTCTCGCTCACGCTCTACCGTAGTGACGATCTTGGCCGAATCGACGGTCGTGAAGCTTGCACCATTATACAGCGCCGAGTATAGCACCGAGCGGCCGAACGGTGTGGCGAGCGGGAACGCCGAAACCACGCTGTCCTTGGGCGACAGTGCATTTTGATATGGCAGCAGGAAGTGGGTCGCAACAACGCCAGCAGTGAAGTTCTGCATGCAAGGTTAATGATTGATGTGCAACAATAGTCCATGACTGACTTCATGCGTGAACTGCGTTGCTTGGATCTCCTAGGTTGAGTCAGCAAGGAGAAGACACGTTAGAATCCGAGGGCTGACATTGTTTGCCGCTCGGTGGAAGCAGATTGACAATAAAGTGGAGGATTCTGTGTGGGGTGAGGTAGGAATGAAGACAGTGGGGGATGTACCGACCAACTTGCACAGGTTCAGATGCGTTCTGGCGGCCGCGCGCCTCAACGTCTTGCCAGGACAGCAGGTTGACCCCGATGTGCTGAGCGGAGCGGTGTGCTTCGGCGGGCGGCTCACCAACGACGACAATGATAAGGCGCCGGAGCTCCGACTCCTCGGCAATGACCTCGAGGACTTGCTCAAGGAAAGAAGCTTCAACGATGATGGCAGATGCAGTACGTTGTTCCAAGACGTCATGGAGGAGGTCGAGGGCGGCCAGGAAAACCGATGGAACAGCAAGCTGGCCGAGCGCGAGGTCGGTAAGGAGCCATTCTGTAATGCGAGCGATGAGAACGGGTGCAAATTGCTGTGATTAGTGCGTACCGAGCGAGTCGTTGAGCAGGATAAGCACGCGTGACTCTCGCGTGGTCAAATTGGCAGCCTGGAGGAGCCCAGAGGCAAGGGCGGTAGCGCGCTCTTTGAGTTGCGCATTTGTGATCTATTCCGATGTGTTCAGTACTACGAAACTATGATTTATGGACGGGAGTGCGCACGGAGGTGCCCCAGAGGGTGCGCGGCGCGGAGTGCTCGTCCTTGAGCAGGTTGTTGATTGTCTGGACGTCTCTATGCGGTCGTGCGGGCAGCTGAAGAGCTGTCAGCTGCAGGCACAGATAGCAGCGCAGGCGCACGGACGAGTGTGGACATGAATCCGGTGCCGTAGTTTCTATAGACGGCAGATTCGCCTGGCTGGCGGGTGCGCCCTGCATCCGATTGGCGGCCGAGAATGAGCGGGGGCACCATCGACATGGGCTCCATCCATTTCGTGGCAATAAACACGCCCGCCGCGACGACGCCGAGCGTGTATGTGAGAGTGTCCATCCGGAGCAGCCACTCAGCCATACTGACGAGCGGGAGTCGAAGACGCGCGCGCGGCAGTCTCCGTCACTCTTCCTCTGCACTTGGTCAGTCATGGCCGACACACTCGAAGACGACTACGTAGCTGACGGCACGCACGCATTCTCGGACAACGACGAGTCTGAGCTCGAGTTCGATGGTGCCGAGCAACAGGACGACCAGTCTCAAGAACAGCAAGCTGGTCCGTCGGCTACAAAGAAACGCAAACGTCAGCTCGAGAAGCAAAGAAAAGCAAAGGTATCTCATATTTGTTTCAATGGATTTGTTTCCGCAGTCTGATTATAGTTGTAGAAACGAAAGCTCGCTGAGGACACTGCGTCTGGCGGTGTGCCACATTCCTCCGTCGCAGCCCAGGCACCTACCATCCTCCAAAAGTACATCGCATCATCTCAAGCAAAGGCATTCGATGGCGCGACTGTCATTGAGCTGCAGGACCTTGCGATTCCCGGTCCGCTATCTGTAGCCGTTTCGCAGCTGCAAGTACTGACATATGTTGCAGAGGAATCCATTGAGGATACTTCTGCATTTGCTAACGAGAGATCTTTACACAACTTGAAAGAGTTTATTGAGACTGGTGAGTCGACTTGGATGCATTTGGTCGCTCTTTGACCCGATCACCTTTGTTACAGCGACGCCGACACTGCGCACCAGACTTGGTCAGAAATCCAAACGAGAAGGCGCTCCGACGCTGATAGTGATCACACTTGCTGCAATGCGAGGTGCCGATGTTGTCCGTGCCCTGCGAGATCTTCGCACAGAGAAGAGTGGCCAAGTTGCGAAACTTTTTGCCAAACACTTCAAGGTCAACGAGCACGTCCAATATCTCCGCAAGACCAAAATCGTCGCTGCCGTCGGAACTCCTGGACGTCTGGGCAAGCTTCTCGAAGCCGATGGTACGTCAAGTCCTCACCGTACATGTGTTGTGGGACTGACTTGTTGTAGACTGCTTGAGTCTGGACGCATTATCACATATCATCATTGACTTCACATACCAAGACTCCAAGAAGCGCACCATATTTGACATCCCGGAGACAAGACAAGAGCTGTTCAAGACCGTATTCGCGAATGACCGGCTGAAGCGAGCCCTGCAGTCCGGAAAAGTCAAACTAGTACTATTTTGAGAGCCTTTTGAGTAATACCGCTGCATGCTACATGTTTTATATCTGCAATTTGCATATGTCCCATGGGCTCAACAGAGTTATTTGTTAGGAGCTTCCGTAGCTTTTCGGAGGCATTTTGAGTTGGCCGCGTCGGAGTTGTCGCGTACTCTCTCCGCTGGTTTCCTCTTAACCTCTTGAAAGCAGTATTCACCGACATCGAGCGCGCGACGATAATCAAACACAATGTCGGGGACAACAGCGCCGGTCAAGCAGCAGCGTGCGCATGTCTATTCGCTGTATCATGCTTTTCCTTATTCGCAGTGTGTCGCTTTCAGGAAAGAAGGATGGTGAACTCAGCGCCGCGTTCTGCTGGAGGTTTGTTGCTCACGCTGTCCCTTCCTGCAGATAGCAGCGCAACTGCCTCTCTTGTTGACGGCAAGGCGACAATCAAGCAGAAAGCCCTTGCGCTCGATAAATCTTCGCAGACCATGCAGGGTACGTCGCGTCGTCCGGTCGCCGACCCGTTTACTCATCTCAGCATCACAAACCTTCAGAAATTGTCAAATTCCGCTGCACCTACGACCAATCTAATGATCCACTTCCCGCGATACCGGATGAGCACCTACCTCTTATTGCCAAGCTCGCGCACGAAAGGTATGGCGAATGCTTTCGCGGTGCGCGGGGACTGACGCGCCCCCACCCCGTCAGCTCGATGATGTCTGCCGGTCTTGCGCGCAGCATCCGCAAGCTACTCATTCCAGACTCGGATTCCGCGGCCGTCGACCGCTGCCCGCCACCAATAATTGAGGCAGCGCTGAACCGCGTCGCGGACCGTGTCAATTATGGTCTTGATTCCAACGTGACAAGTCTTTGCGAATGGCGCTGGGAGGTGAAAGACTTTGACATGCTGCCCGCGGAGCTGCGTGAGAAGCTTGACGTGCGGAAAGCAGAGCGGATTAAGGTCGGCTGTCCCCTCGCGCTGCGTCACACCCTCAACTGAACTCCGCGTGTTGTGTTACTAGGCCAAGGACACACTCAAGGAACTCTTCGATGCACTGCCCGCCGACAAGCGGGAAGAATTCGCCGCGAAAAAGGGACGCAAGTCGATCGCGAAGGACGCCAAGATTGTTGTCTCGGACGTCAATCAGGACAGTTCGGTCAAGCAACAAGAAGACGAAAAACAATTCACAGCGGTCGCTGACCCTGCTCAGAAAGAGGGGTCACCTGTACCGGAGCAGGAGAACGTTGTGCCGGGCGGGACGGCCAGTCCAGCGGCTGCAGTGAAAAAGGTCAAGGCTGAGGGCAGCTCCAAGGTAAAACCTGCGCATGCATGTTCTACAGCATGCTCTGACCTAACTCTACTTTAGGACGCTGTGAAGAAGGCTGCAAAAGACAAGGAAAAGCAGGTCAGCCGTAGAAGAGATTTGAATGCACTCGAAGCTCACTTGGACCCTTCATAGGATAACAAGAAGTCGTCAGCGATGATGATGAGCTTCTTCAAGAAACCTGCTGCTCCTGATCATGCTTTCGCAACAGCCGATTCCTCTGCATCCATCGCTTCGACGTCCGGCTCCGAGAACATCGCTCACAACGGTAGACCATCACAAGATCAGCCATCCGACTTTGCTGCGACATTTCATCCGTTCATGGTCCGCAAGGGCGTGCTATTGGCCCCCGTCAACCGTTTTGCGACCCCGGCATATATGCAAGCCACCAACAGGCATGCACCAGCTGAGACGAACAAGGACGGAGTGGCTGTTATCGATCTCTGCTCGGACGATGACAACACGCCTCGAACACCAGCACAAGGCATGTTATTTTGCAGATATATCGCGTTATTGACGCTAAGAGAGCACAGACGTTCTCAAGACCTTCGTTGCGAGCGTGCCTGCTCAATTCCGCTTTCCAAAATACGCCATGCGTGGCTCTCGGGGCCACAAGATCAACTTCGGCCGCAGCATCCGAGAGACCATTGATAAGCTCAACGATGCGGAGGTGGAGGATGACGAGAACGCAATCAAACGGCTTCTGAAAGACTTGGACGACCGCAGGCGGTATCCCGTCAAGCTGCTTGAATACCGCGAGGATGTGCGACCGCCGTACTGGGGAACCTGGAGCAAGTCGTCGATGACCGTCGGTCCACGTGCGCCGTTTGGCAAGCACGACAAGCTGGACTACGACTACGACAGCGAAGGCGACTGGGACGAGGCGGCGGAACATGCCGAAGGCGTCGGCGAAGACGTCGCGTTCGAAAAGATGAGCGCGGGCTCTGACGAGGACGAGGAAATGGAGCGAGATGACGACCTTGACTCGTTCTTCGCGCCGGAAGATGAAGATCTTGGCGATGCTGCGCCTGGCGAGATACTCGATGACGATATCTTCTTCGCGCCGTCGTTCGGCGTACCAATCAGCAAAGCCGAGAGTGTGGCAAAGGCTACTTCAGCTGCTGATCGCAAGGGCGCGAAGCCATTTTTGACTAAGAAGCGCAAGTCCTTTGGCAAGGACGTGAGCGATCGCAAGAAGAAGAAGCGCAAGGTTCACCAGCTCGTGCCTTGGTACAGAGGTCCAATATACGAAGACTCCGAAGGCCAGTGCCCAGAGGTTCCTGGCTTCAAAGCGCACCGTATCCGCCTGCTCAATGGTTCGTCGTACGTCTCCATCGCTCATCGCTCATCTCACCGTGGTTGTGCAGAAACTCCGTATCCTATCGATCCATTCACCTGGGTTCCGGCAGCGGCGGCGGCGGCGCCAAAAGCTGCAGCTCCAGCCGCCGGCGCCGGTGCAATCGCATCATCTTCATCTGTTGGCGCGGTGCTTGCATCGCAAAAGCACTCCTTACCGGAGCAGCACATGCCGCTTCTCATCCAAATCATCGCCGCGAACGATACCAAGCTGTCCACCATCATTGACAAGTTCCTCGAGCAAGTCGCCGACAGCAAACCCAAGGTGTTCCGCACGACCGTCGAGGCCACAATCAGAGCAATTTGCGACCGCGTGGGCAAGAAGTGGGTGCTCAAGGGAGAGTTTGTGGTAAGTTCCTAACCTGACGACCCCGCAACGCGTAACCTGACAATTAACGAACTACGTAGGCTCCTCCTGCCTAAACTAGCAGCGCTCTTAATATTTTCACTGACCTGGGACAACTTTCCGCGTTCTGTTATACCTCCGCTGGGCCGTGAACGAAGGAATTGCTGATAATCTTGCGCGTAGGATAGATGTATCAAAATGACGTGTTGTTCTCTTCGCCACTCGTATGGTATATTGAGTGTAGTTAATCCGCATGTCTCCCGTCAATCATGAGGCGTCTCGCAAGTTCCGAGTCCAAGTCTTGCAGTCTGTCGGGAGCGACCGAGTCGCGTTTTTCTGCCACCGGCCATAATGTCGAAGGCTGCAACGACCAAAAAGGCCGGCAAGACGGCTTCCAACGCCAAATCGTCCGCTTCGAAGTCTTCCTCATCCAAAAGCGCTGCTCCCAGCGCAAAATCATCAGCAGCGGTTGTACCAGACGTTGAAGAGGACGAGTCGTCAGATAGCGAAGATTCTGGCCTGGATGAGGAGGGCATGAAACGGTTACTCACTGCACTCGGCGACGACGGCCTGGACGAGCTTGCGCAAGATCAGCTTGCTGCGCTCGGTGGGAACGATGATGAGGAGGAGTCGGACGAGGATGTGGGCAGCGCGCAGGGCAGCGAAGCGTCCAATGATAGCGAGGAAGCCGAAGAGGCTGGACTCAGCGATTCGCAGGGTAATGGTCCCGCAGAATCGTCTGAAGACGAGGAGGAAGTCGCGCTGGACGAAATCGACTCGGGCGACGAGGATGCGGACGGCATGGATATTGTTCCCACACAAAAAGTCACTATTGACGACAAGGTTGGCTGCTACAATTGTGATTTTGCCTGCAAATCGATGCTAATGTCTGATGCCAGGCTGCGCTCGACAGGATACATGCTCTTATTCGCCTCGACCCGTCGCTATCCTGGACGGAGACTCTTGCGGTCACATACCCAGAATCACTCAATGTCGACGTTGAGAATGATCTCGAGCGTGAGCTTGCTTTGTGAGTTCTCTCGCCTATATGAGGCTGGTTTGCTTACTCTTGTCTTAGCTATAAGCAAGCACTTCACTCTGCTCGCGAGGCAAAGAAGCTGGCGGCAAAGCACGACCTGCCATGGACCCGACCCTCTGACTATTTTGCGGAGATGGTCAAGAGCGATTCACACATGGAACGCATCCGACAACGCTTGCTCGACGAGAGCGCGGGCATCAAAAAATCCGAGGAGAAGCGGCGCGAACGCGAAGGTCGCAAGTTTGGCAAACAGGTGCAGCTCGAGAAGCAAAAAGAACGACAGACTGCGCGCAAAGAGCTCGATGAGCGCATTCGTGGCATCAAGCGCAGTGCGTCTAGCATGCTCCACCTCTGCAGAATTGATATATTACTCACACTATACACTATCTTTGCAGAACGGAAGGACGCTTTGGATGACGGCGGGGACGCTGATGATGGCATGGGCGACTTCGATGTGGCGTTGGATGACGGCCCTTCGGCAAGCAAGCGGTCCAAGTCTGGACATGGCAGGTCCGGTGGCCAGTCGCGGGATCGCCGTAACTCCAAGTTCGGGCTTGGGGCAGGCAGCAAACGCAGCAAGCAAAATACGCGGGACAGCACCGATGACTTCAGCGGCGGTGGAGGCGGTCGTGGAGGCGGTCGTGGCGGTGGTCGTGGCGGTGGTCGCGGTGGGCGCGGAGGGAGAGGTGGATTCGCTGGGCGCGGTGGAGGACGCGGTGGTGGACGCGGTGGTGGCGCGAAGCGGCTGGGGAAGAGTCGCCGTGTGGCTGGGAAGGGCAAGTGATTTCTTACAGGACAGATGTATGTCTGTATGCCACGTAAAGTTATTTCATGCCCTTGTCCGGATGTAATGTGGTCGTGTGAGGTTCGGAGGTCGGAATATGCGCGGCTGGCACTCTTCCTCTTGCCGTCTCTGAGTCGTGCTGGACTTGTCGTGCCAGCGCAGCACCGAGGTTGTTACCCCACCCCCGCCCGCTCGAGCTAGCGAGCACACGTTATGAGAGCTGCCCGTATCCGTCTGACCCCCGCCTTATTGCATTTTGAACCCCACATATTGCTCGCTCAAGACCCTCGCACAACATGGACTCACCCCTCAACCAGGTATGTCATCCGCTGTGGATTGAGTTCGTCTCGCTGAAGCAAGATACAGGCTCATGTGCATGTCTCGAATGCCGAAGACATGAAGACGCGCGGACTGTTTGTCAAGGCTGTAGAGGAGCACGAGCTCGCCGCTGAGCTGTTCAAGCGCGCGATGGACTCGTCCACAAATGATGGCGTCAGATTCTCTGCTTGCGGCCAGTCCCAAGTGTATCTGACCCTTGTTTTTAGACACGAAGGGCGTTGCGCATGTTGTATGTTGACCAATCCAATGCAGCAAAGGACCTGCAGCGCAAGATCGCAGAGCTTCAAGTACAGGGCAAGGACCCCAACTTACCGCAGCTTCCCTCTCGTGGGTCCAATTCCAACCTTGAACGACGCGGAAGCCAGTCATCTTCCTCGTTCAACACGCCTACATCCTCCTTCGCTTACCTGCCTGGCGCAAGCAGACACAACTCTCCGCAAAGTTCGCATCGTGCCCTGCGCTTGTCCGACTCACAGGTACCAATTGGGGAGAGCTACATGATGCTTGGTCAAAACGTACGTGTTTATTCCACCTCCCGAGAGCTATGGCATCGGCGCTGACATGCTGTGACCGATGTACAGTCAGACGCAGCCGACCCGTTCAAGGACTTTTGGCAGAACGTCGAGGTGAGCATTTCAACGCCTCGCGCTAAAAGTGTCCTTATAATTGGATATAAGGGCCTTTTGGATAAATTCAGCAGCCCCGTCGCATTTGCAACTGCCCCGCTCTCGCCTGTTTCGGCCGCGCCGTCATCTGGTCTTCGCAAGCAAACCTTCATATTTAGTTCTGAAAGCGAGTCCTCTGAGCCTGAAGACCTTGCTAGCAAACTTGCCGGGCCGCGTATTGCAGACCAGGATCAAACTAGCGTCCTTGCTGATTTGGCCGATGCATTGGGTGAACCAGTCGCACCAGCCTCCAACGAGTTGAGCGGTTCTCTTAGCTCTACTATCAAACCGGGGGTGCTCAAGGGTAAAGGGCCTATGAAAGCATCTACGATTGTACAAGAGGTGTCTGCATTCGATGATGACGGTGTGTAAATGTACAACTGCCAGTTAGGTTCCACCTGATGCATCCTCAGACAGCGACTCCGATACCTTCTTTGTTGTCCCAGTGGCACCATCAGTCAAGTCGCTGCAGACTGAGAATACCAAGCTGAAGGATCAGCTCAAAGCTGCAGAAGCTAAATTGGCTACCGCGCAACAGCATATTCGAATGCGCGCTGAGCTGGAACAGCAGCTTCGCGATGGACTATTGACTGCACGCAGCCAAGTGCGTGTCTGGGCTCAGCCATATGGAACACGACATCTCAATTTTTCTCACAGATGCAGCATAGACTCGGCGCGTCAGCCATGCTGCCGCTCCAAAACTCCAGCCCGAAAGTCGGCTCCACGCTCTTGTCAATGCAGGCTGGGCACAACAGCCCAACGTTTGACATGTCTTTTCCGAACCTAAAGCTCCCCACCGTACCCGGGATTACGCCAGCACCAGCGCCGGGACTTGTCGCACCGATTGTCGCACCGCTCGCCGCGCCGCTTGCTGGACCGACTCGAGACCGCGAAGCGACGCTGTTGCGACGGACGCGGGAGCTTGAGGAGGAGTTGAGGGTGACGCGGGAAGAAAATGAGAAACAGGCAAGTCACAAATCGTGGCTGCGGCAGCCGTTTACTTACACCCGTCTGCAGCGTGCTCAGATAGTCAAATTTAGAGAGCGCTGGGCTAAGCTCAAAGAGTCAGCGAAGAAGAAGAAGAGCGCGCGCGCTGCAGCGGAGGCCGGAAGAATTGACGAGGAGCCTGAAGAAGAGGACAGAGAAGCGGAGAACAAGATATAATTTGACGCGCGTCGTTCGCGTTTGCCTTGGAACGTATGATGAACTGATGCTCTCGATTGCATCTCGCACGTAGTTAATCTCGGCCCAAAATGTACAAAGTATGCTCGTCCGTGCAACACCCAAGAGCTTCACGAGGCAAAAAGACCAAAGTCGACAATGTTTAGGCTGTTCGCCACAGCTTCGAAGGCGGAGGTGGCGCTATCGATGATATCTGAAGCTGTGACGCTCCCATCTGCGAGGACATGCGGAAGATTGACAGTCAAGACGAGATCAATATTTTGCCTGTCAAGTCGGTAAAGCGCCAGCATGATTTTGACCTTGTCTGGAACCGTCCTGTTGTACTTGGCGACGGTCTGCCAGCCAGTCAGGACGATTGGAGCGGGTGTAGCAGACGGCGTAGACGACACGCTGGGAATGCTGATCCCAACGACTTCAGATTGTTCTGCATCGTTGTCGTGTGCCAGAGAATCAAAGTGAAATCTGATGCGATGGCATCGAGGCACGAGCATGGTGAAAGATGAGCGGAGTGACCTGAACGTTCTGAGTTGACCGACTCGCTAACCTGGCGGCATCGCTCGCATCTTGCGCCCCGACGCGCTGCAGGATCTCGATGACCCAACTGACGGTGCTATCTGCGTGAAGGAAGACCTCTTGCGTGTCCGGAACCTCGCGCAAATCGCTTTGGGTGAAGCAAACGGCCCGAAAAGCGGCGAGGTTAGGCGGAGAAGCAGCAAGAGGGCAATGTGGCGTCGGTGCTCCTATCCAGATCACAATTGGTTTGTATCGCGAAACAGAGGCTCACGAGGCGTCGACAAGGTTATCCTGAGGCAGCTCGATGGTGATCGCGCCACCGAACAGATCGCGCTTTGCCAGTTGCATCGTGGTGTCACAGATGGGTGGAGTGAGTCCAAGTCAAGTTGCACCGCTTCTAACTCCGGACCCCGATTCACGTCACGAATGCTTCACGTGTTGATGTCCGAGAACTAGGTTCGCTTATACACTACGACATTACGTACAAAAATTACCAAGGCGGCGTGGGGATTTAGGGTGCCACAGACGGCCACGGGGACAACAGACATGATGGACACGGACAAATGATTACCAAGTTTGATGTAAAAAAAAAAGAGAAAAGACATAGAAGACATGCCAAAAATTGTCCACACGACCCAGAACAACAACCGAAACGTGCCTAAGGAGAATAGATAGACACACAGCGACGTAAAACCCACAAAGCAACGGAAGAGCGATCGAGATTGAGAGGATTGGCACAAGTACAGGGGATGGCGGGCAGGGAGGTGGAGATGCAGGTTGGGAACAGCTCGCGAGTGGCATCTATAGCGAGTGCGTAGAGTGATTTTGCTTGACGAAAGTGCAACAGTATGACGAATGGCAAACAAGGCGATGTGCGAGGAGAAGTGCGACGCTCATTGAACAATGCAACTGGACTTGTTGTCTTGGGCGACTGTTTGGGCATGGCGTTGACCGGGCCGTGGATAGCGCTTCTCGATCTGACCAAGGCAGAGGGTGAAGACTTTGTCTGGGGAAGACGTCAGATCCGGCAAAGCAAGGAGCCGAGGATGAACGGGCAGACATACCGATATTTTCATTTAATCTGGCGCTGGTTTCGATGAAAGCGCAAGTGTGGTCCTTTGCCCATTTCTCTGCCTCGGCTGTGGGAACTTCGCGTCTAATTCGGGGATGGGGCGTGAGCATGATCATCCTCGTGAACACAGCAAGTGATCCGGATGATTCTAGGGGACCACGAGTGCATCGCAGTCCGGGCACAGTGAGCACAACAGAGTCTAGTGCGCACAGCGCGGGCAAGGAAGTAAAAAAAAATGAGGGCACACGCGTGGGGTGTGGAGGAAGTCGCAGCGGGGGTACCGATGACGAAAACGGAGGCAACCATCACTGACCTCTGAAGATCGCTCTTGGAGCCGACGAGAACGCAAGGAACGGTGCGAAGCCCCGTAAGGTCAAGGATCTTGTCGAAAAGAATCTTGGCGATGTCGTATGACTGCCTAGAAGCAACCGAGTAGACGAGTGCATAGCCGTGTGTGCCAACGACTGTACGTAGAGGGATGTGTCAGTGAGGACCGACAACAACCGGCAGGCAGCTGACCGTGTTTCATGTTGAGAAATGAGAACTCTTCCTGTAAAACGGTGAGTGAGGTGAGCAACAGCGATGGAGAAGTACGAACCTGGCCAGCGGTATCGACAATGTCGACTTCGTACTCACAGCCTTCGATGGGGATGTTCTTGGTGAAAGTTGTTCTCAATGGTAGGGTAGTATGGCTCGACAAAGTGGCCCTCGATGTACTGAATGACGAGCGAGGACTTGCCTGTACTCGCACACACACCGTCAGCCAACCGCGCGGCGAGAAACCCAACCTGGCTATCATATGACGCACCCACAGAGCGAGCACCCAGCACTGCGATTCTGCGTTTCTTAAAAATGTCTCCTGGCATCGTGTGAGCGGAGTGAGAACAATGTACAGAAGAGGGTAGGAGCAGAAGAGACGGCGTGAAGACAAGCTGGTCCTTCAAATCCGTTCAAGTCCGGCCAACACCGCTTCGCACTTGCCGAAAATACTGCACTTCAAATCTCTTAAACCCCACCTCCGAAGGACCGAAGCCTTCGGTTGAAACATACACCAGCTCTTTACGACCCAGCTCAATTTGACGCGGCGGGGCATTCTCGCGCAAAGAGCTGGCAGAGTGGCTGTCTCACTTTTTGGCAAGGTGCAACGGAAATCGGGCTCTCCATCGACGCGGCGAACAAGCTGCACCCGTTAACCTGTGCCCCCGCCGGGCACAGCTCACGCACAAGCTTTGGGCCTTATCTTTGTACACAAGCGGCATCACACACGCCTCGGGTGGAGTGCCACGGTACATGGCCCGTGCTCCTCTCCGCGGACATAATGTAACATTGAATCTCGACCAACAAGTGACATCTGTCAATCAGCATCTGCGTTCATCACCTGGACGCGCACGGTCGTCGGGGTACGTGCGGCACGCGCCTCAGCAATGATTGCCCCTTCAAATCAAGGTGCAGGGGCGATGGAAGGGTTGCTGGATGCCTGTCACACAGATATTGAAGCATCTGGCGAGATAACGAATAAGAATATTTCGGACGAGCAGACCTGAACAAAACGAAGACACGAGGAGGATGAACAATCAAAACAAAAAAAAAGGCAAGGTGTGTGAAATAAGACAAGGACAGAACGAAGAGGTGGTGAGCCAACGAAAATGGCTCAGGGCGCGAAAAGTGTTCGAAGATAACCAAAAAAAAAACAGCTGCACGATAAGCCCGCCCTAGTGAAGGGATGCAAGCCCAAACTTTGCTACAGTGGAGTGCGGGGAGATGAGGGAGTGGGGTGCGTATGAGCATCAAGCATCACAAGGTGTCGGATCAGGTGCAGCCAGCCGCATGGGGAGTTCAGGTCAGTCGTAGGTTCAGGTCTCGCGCGTTGGAGTCGTCCAAAAGTTCGTCGTTGCCCGCTCGTATCATGATCGTTTTTACTGTCGCCGGCCTTTCTCCGGTGGATAGGCCGCTCCACCAGGCATCCCTGATGGCGGTCGACGGTAGGAACCAGGATCATAGCTCGGCGGTAACTCGAACACGACCGGCTGTGGCACTCCGCCGTCTCGGTGCTGGACAATTATAGCGCCGTCATCGTCGGTTCCAACGACGCTCGGTGCGCTTTGCGACTCTTGTGCAACTGAACCTGTGACGCTGGACGGGCCACGGCGTACTCCGCTCGAAGCCCCGCTCACACTCTGCGGCTGGTAGTAACCAAACGACGAGTTCGGACCGGAGTGCGAGTTACTGTAGCTGTGACCCGACAAACTCCCGTCGCGTGCAAGAGCGGCGCGGCGTTCAGCTGCGGCTTCCATCGCCTTGCGGTTAGCCGGCGTAGTTGCCCCGACCATTGCGTATGGGTCGAAATCGGGCACAGGAAGCGGTGGCAGTTCGTCCCGTTGAGAGTACGAGCTGTAAGGAGAGAACATCCCGCTGGCGGTACTTGGCTGACGAGTGAGTAGGTGATGGGACGACGTGAATGGTGTGATTGGCGGCTCCCCTTGCATCTGAGACATCTGAGACATCTGGGACATTTGCGGGTTGGGTGACGCTGTAGGCGGGGGGAAGTATGCAGTGACGGGCTCCATGTCGAAACCGGGCTGGCCTTTCTTGACGCCTGCGCGTGATGCGACGACTTTGCGCCAGATGAAAAAGCTCAACACGCAGAGTAGGATAAAACCGATAACGCTGACGACTGCAGCTATGATCGTGGTCCTTTTTTGTGCTTCCCTGCGTTCTGCTTCTATTTTGGCCGCTTCCTGCATCTCAAGTTCGACTGCAGCTGCTCGACGCCAAGAAGAATTGACACCGGGGCAAGTGGTATTGGTGCTGCCCTTGGTCAACACAGGCTGGCTGCTGTAGCCAAATTGGCCAGTTCTGTAAGACGTTAGCGATGTTGCTGCGGTAGGGCATAAGAGCCAGCTTACTGATCACTGACGGACACTGGAAAGGAGGAAAGTAATTCAATCATCCGCTTTGATATGGGAAGATTGGAGTAGCAGCTCACCTATCATGTGCCTCCCTGGGTCTGCACGGTTCGCGTATGTGAAACGATCGGTCTGGGTATCCGGTGCGGTGACATTGGTGTAGACGGGCGAGTCCTCTGCTATGATCTGAACGGAGTATGGTGGTACACCACCTGTGATGGTCATCCCCCACTCTTGGCACGTGTTAAGTGTCGTTTCAGAGACATTTGCAGTGATCCTGGGCAGGTTGTCAGGCAGCTTGGGCATGCAGTCCTCCGCGCCCTCTGTGGAGAAGCTCAGTGCGCGACTCATCCGGAATGGCATTCGACGTACTCAGGACCGTGATGTAGTGCGTCGGGAACCCGGCGTAATCACCATTGTCGTCGATGATGGACAGCCAGATGCGAGCACCTGCACGGGAAAAGGGTGAGCATTATCTTTGATCATCCGGCACCGCCTGCGCAGCTCGGTCACGACGCACCTGCTGCATGACGAACTTCCCAAGGAATGTACGACGAATTGGAGCCACCGTCCTGGCTATCTGACACACCACCCGCCTCGAATGCAAGAACTTTGTATGGTGGCTTGCCGTAGTGGGCAACGGTGTTGTTGAGCGGGATAGTCGCGAGCGGGATGATATCGCACTGTACGATATCTATAGCTGTCTGCAAGGTGGTGGTGACAACCACGTGAGCGGTCAGGCAACCGACTAGGTAAGCAACCCGACGCACGCTCCCAGCAAACTTGAAGCCAAACGAGTGTTGATCGAGAGTCTGAGCTGCGGCCTGGCCAGCGAAAAGCGCGGCGGCGAAAAGGGCGGAAATAAGTGCAGTCATAAGTTAGATATGGTCGACACTGAAATGTGAAGGTAAAGAAAAGAAAAGCGAGCAGAGCTCGTGGCCCGAGACGAGCAAAGTCCGAGCGCGAAAGGCAAGTCAAGTCGACGCCTGGCTGGAAGGCAGGTGATGAGCGGGAAGCAAGGGGGCAATGGTCGGACCTCGATTGCTCCATCAACCAACTCGGACAGCCTCGCCCGCATGCCGCGCCTCCCGCAGGCATCCACCTCACAATCCTCGCGATTCTCATAAAAAGAGCCTGATTTCGTTTATCTTACAACTCCATGGAGCAACGAGGGCCTGCCCATGGCACCCCAGCCACAGCCCACTATGGAGCAGTAGTTAGGAGGTGTGGTCTCGCCCAGCACGGGTCCGGCCCCTATCATCCTGCTCGCCGGCGATGTGCTAGCTCAAAGCACTCAGCACCTTAGAGAGGGGACTTGACAAGTCGTTAGCCCGAAATGTCATGACCGGCTAACGTGGCCGGCGTTTTGGAAGGCTCTGTCAACGCCTCTTGCAGTCTCATCGCTCACTGCTGACCGCCTCCACTGAGCAAGTCGAGAAAATGAGATTTATCGAAAGTCGTGTCTTGGTACACCTGGAGGACTGCAGCGATCACCACCGGATCGTTGCTAGAGCCGGGTTCCGGTTGTCTGCACAACCCACCCTTCAGGAAACGAGCAACCAGTGATTCTGGGTACTACCCAGCTGGCTCCAAGATTTTTAGAGTAGTTTCTACTGGCCCAACTCGACGTGATCAGCTGCTGTTTTCCCCTCACGGTGGCCCAGTACCCAGTGCACAGATGAAGGCCATAACTACATGATATTACAGCCCACAAGTTTCGTCTTAGATGAGCTCGTGTCCCACAGTCGCTTAAGCCCGCGGAGCACGCTGCACATGCACAGTCTATATTCACACTCTGATGCCGATCCACACACACTGAATCGCAGCTAGAAGCGTTGGGAAGATTGATCCGTGCCAAGGTCACTTTGCCGTTGTTGTCCTGAACGTGCTGAGTGATGTGGGACGGGGCGAACTGCCCGTGGCCGGCTGAGTACCTCTATCACTGGGATCAACTGCCGCACGCCATCACAATCATGCCAGTAGTGGAAACATCAATTCGAATCGCAGCTCCTCCGCGAGTCATGTGCGTGGACCTGTCCTGAAGGATATTGTCTTACTAACGCCAGAGTTCAGAACGAGCATCATATATGACTTCGCCTCGTTTCTGGAATGGAATACACTCATGCGCAGTGTGAAAGCGATGGAGTCGACAGAGACAAAAAGGCGACCAGGGGGGTTGGCAGCAAGCTCAAGGCCAACCTGGACCGCGGTTCCAAGAACAAACCCGACGTGAAGATACACACAGGCTCACGACACTGAGGGCAGACGAGCGACAGTTCGTGTGGGAAAATGTTGCTGGGCACGACAGCCTGTTGCGAGGTGTGTATCGGTTCAAGTGGAATGCGGAGGGCGACGACGGTACAGTCTTTACCAGTACCGAGCGCTGTACGGGTCTCCTAAGCGGCATAGTAAGCCCGCTGTTGGTGAGGAGGAGGCAAGTGGCCTTCGAACGAATGAATGCGCGATTGAAGGAACGCGCAGAGGCCCAGCACGCCGCGGCACAGTGAGCGCAGGTCTTTCGTTGCTTTAGTCTTACATGTGGACCCGAATGTAATATTTGCGAGGTGGCAGCCCCGGCCGATAACTGGAAAGAGGGAAGGGGCGAAAGACAAGCCATGTTTGGCGCTTGAACTCCGCATCTTCGTCTTGCACCGTCATGCCCGCCGCCGAGCCATCATTCTCACAAGAAGCCACGCCGCAGCCTACGGAGAATTCTAAAAAGCGCAAGAGAGCGCCTCCATCTACGCCGGTCACAGCGGCAGCTGCGTCACCTGGTCCTGGCGATGGGACAGAGACCCCGCCGGTCGAGCAGCTCACCGCGACTGGTGGTGTCTCGCGCTTCGACTCTTCGAAGCCTATACCCGTAGCCTCTGCGCGACCCGTATTTGTTCCAACAGGAGATCTCTTTCTTACCGATGGTCTTGCAATGAACAAGCAGAGGTATCGGTACACGGATGCTGTCGAGGTAGATGCCTTCGTATTCCACTCGCAACCAAGCTCGCCAGCGGACTGCGTGCGTGTATGCTGGGAAGACCGTTCGCCATACATACGTGTGTCCCAGGATGGTTTGACTCTGGCTGGAGACCGTGGGTTCCGGTCGGCGCGCTTCAATGTTGCCGTCCGCGAAGGCAGCTGGTACATGGAGTTCAAAATCGACCGTGGCGGCGGCGATAATACCGACCACGACGCTACCTCCGGCGATGGTGCACATGTTCGAGTCGGCTGGGCGCGCCGTGAAGCACCTCTCAACGCGCCAGTTGGACTGGATGGTTACTCGTACGGGTTTCGCGACAAAACCGGTGATAAAGTCACACTATCTCGCCCCAAGCCATACGGGAAACCATTTGGGACCGGTGATGTGGTTGGACTTTACATCTCGCTGCCTCCAGCAAGAGAACCAGACCCGGAGGACCCACACGACCCCGCGCAGATTGTTCGCAAACGCCAGGCAGTTGGCATTCGTGGCAGAGTCTATCACGAAAGCGTGGAATATGGTCCCTGCAAAGAAATGCTTGATCTTCTTGAGCGACCACCAGATCTTTCGACTACGCCTGTACCCACTGTCAAGCGTGGCCCGCAAGCTCGACCGGCAGGTGTCGACAACGACGAAGCAGAGCACAGCGCGCCGCGGCCCTCAAAGTCATCTGCAACCGTTAAGAATCCGCCTGGCAGCCGCAGCAGGTCCAACAAAGCTACCGAAAAGGTCCAACGGGACCGTTCGCTCGTCACTTTAGGCTCGTCTGCTCGCATTGCCTTTTTCATAAATGGAGAATGTCAAGGGACGGCCTTTCAGGACATTTACGATTATCTCCCCCTCCGTCTCACGAACGCTCAACGCACTGCGAGATCAAAGGAGAAAAAAGGGTCGCTGCGAGAACGAGAGAATCCCTTTGACGATGGGACACTTGGCTACTACCCATTCGTCTCTCTATACAAGGCAGGACGTGTTACTATCAACGCAGGGCCTCATTTTGCCTTCCCCCCTCCACCCGACATCGATGCCGTCCTTGATGCTTCGCCCCAACTCGCTTCTGTACCTGCGACGCCTGACACCTCGAAACGCACATGGCGTCCTCTATCTGAGCGCTATTCCGAGTTTTGGGAAGAGATTCGCCGTCACGACCTTGCAGACGATGGTCAGCAACGAGCATTTGCGCGGGCCATCCAGGAATCAAAAGAGAAGACTCAGGCCGAAGATGAGAAGAAGAACACTGTGAAAGATCGTCGCCGTCAAATGGATCAGGCGCGACGTCGGGCAAAAGGCAAATCGGCAGCTCCTAGTGGTCGCGAGACGCCATCTATACAGTCGGAAGATGTTCAGATGACTGAAGCCTCACTTCCAGTAGAAGATGACATGGACGTTGCTGCACCGGAGGCCCCTGAGGCCGCCGAAATTTTAACGAGCAGAAGCGCACCTGCCGCATTCGAAGTTATTGTTGCCATTAGTGAACCGGAGGTCGTGCCTGCAGCGTTCAGTACGCCGTCTGTCGCTGCTTCAATACCAGAACCAGCGCCGATATCCCCTCATGTACATCGACCACCTTATCCAACTTCATCGCCTCATCTACCCCGCCAAGGGACCCTCTCGCCGGCTGCGGGACATTCGTCGATTCTACTACCAACCGATGTGAGTTATCATCCTGAAACTAGTCCTATCACTGCGCCTCAGGTATGTGTTCAGTTGTCCTGGGTATGGCATATCTAATCATTTCCGAAAGAACCATCCTGCGGAAATCGTACGCAACGCTCGTGTCTCCCCGGTTCATTCTCCTTCCGCTGGCCGCTCAGTACCCCCTCCAAGTGCGCATTTGGTACAACTGTCACCGGTCGGCGTTCGACCAGCGGAAGTCATTTCGCCGCCTGCTTCGCGTTTTTCCACTTCCCCTGTGCAGCAAACGTTCAGATTCGTGCCTCCTCAAGCTGGGTCGCGCCCAGATTCAACAATATCGTCGCATCACACGATGCCAACCTCGACTGCAGATCTCCGAGTGACCCACAGTTCTGGTCGAGAGCCCGGGCCTCCTGTTGATATGCACCATAGTTTAGGATCTGAAAGCGATAGTCGCGCTCTGGAAGATGTATCCCCAACCTCCCAGCGAGCTACAGACGTACATGCATTTGGTCAACCTGTCTTTGCCCGCGACTACGCCGCGCCGCCGGGGACCAGTAACCAATCTTTGCATTCGCCGGTTCTTGACCTTTCACAGCCGTCCCCCATCTCGGGCATTCCTCGTCAGTCCCCCGCTGTCGAGCACCCACCAAGCACCTCGAGAAGTACCAGCTCGGCTTATGATCCCGTCCGTAGTGTCATTGTCCCTTTCGACCCTGTTCGTAGCGCCGCCGCCGCCGCCCCACCAACACCGTTACAACCGGAACCACCTCGCAGCGCAGGTCGGGCATTTGATCCTGTGCGGAGTGCTGTGGCGGCCACCCGTGCAAGTTTTGATCCCGTACGAAGTGCAGCCAGCGAGACCTCAGCCCAACGCAATGTAAACTCTCCCAGGAGCGCGCAACATCTACTCGCGTCAACGTCCACACCTCCAGTCAAGGTAAACTCGCTCATGATTGACACAGGCCCAACTGGCTTCCATCCCCAGTGGGCGGACCAAGGGAGGCCAGGATCTGGTGCAAGGTCTGTATCTTCACGAGATACTCGGTCATCGTGGCCGGATACGCGCGAACCACCAACGTCTCAATGGGAACGGATACCGCCATCTCGTGGTGAAGCATCGATGGCGACGAGAGAGGAGCGGCCCCTTTTTGAAACACGGCCTTCGTCCTCTCGCGAACACCGGTTGTCGTGGCCAGAGCAGGGACAGCCGACACTACCTCAGCAAATGTCGCGTTCGCCTCCACGTGTATCTAATCTGGCGCATCTTCTCTCTCCTTCTCAAGGCCCTCCACCGATGCCTAATTCCGCGCATTCTTCATTCCCACAGCCTGCGCCGCTTCAAATTCGCCCGTCGCATGCTTCTGGCTACCAACAACCTTCTCCCGCTAGATCTGCTCATCTCACACTCTCACCTGAGGGATTCAGGATTGGTACGCAGTCCGGTCAGCAACGCCAAAACCTATTTGGCATTGCGCCGAGTGGGTCCACTAGCGGTAATACGACACCGATGAGTCACTCGCAGGCTTATCCTACCGGCCATTCACCAAGTTTACGCGAATCTGCTCTCAGTCCGTTTGCTGTCTTGCACGAACCTTCCAGATCATCGCGTAGACCAAGGAGTGGGAGCACAACGCCCCTGGGCTATACACAGCCATCACCTCAAATGCAGGCCGCAAGTGTGAGAGGCGCTGTTATTGATCCTCTGGCCGCTTTCCGACGTTCCCCATCGCGTGGTCCCAGTGGCGCAAGTCCTGGGGCCTTTGGATTTGCACATGGAACGTCACAGAGCCAACCAATCACTGTGCGTGGCTCGACCAGTGATTATTTCACTGGCTTGCGCGGGTCGCAGTCGCCGTCGCACTCCTTTCCGATGAACAACGCGTTTCCTCACTCTAGGTCCGGTGGCAGCGGCAGCGTTCCGCTCGCCTCACCTTCCATGAGCTACACTCAATCAAGTCTCAGAAGCACGTCTCCGGTTACACTTACCACCACCCTCCGCGGATCTGTTGGCCCAGGCTCGCCGATTGCATACACAGAATCTAGTGTGCGATCTGGTGCAAGGGACGACGACGATATGGCACAAGAGCCTCTAGATGACCGCATGATGGATGGCACATACCGGGAAAGGGCAGCCTGGGAATTGTATCCCGCCCATCGTGGCGAGCGTATCGAACGAGATGAGGATGGTGATGTTCATATGCGGCGCACCAGAATGTGAAGGCTCTCTGTCTTTTGTATTACCGTTCTAGGAGATGCACTGAGCTACAATATATTCAAGTACATGGTTCAGATACATCACGTCTAGCTAGTCAAGATGGTGCTACACTTCAAAGCCACACTCAAGATCCAAAGCTCTTCATCTGCACCGTCGCTGAGCGCCTTGTCAGCTTCGGCGACAACAAGCAAGCATTCCGCCTTGTGCTTATCAAGCATCCAAGGATTGTGCGCGATCATGTCGTGCAGCTGGCAAAGCCACAGTGTCAGTTTCATACACGGCCGATTCAATGGCGAATCGCACCTGAGATAATAGCTGTGAAGCCGCATATCCTTCACGCATGAGCTCAGCGACTTTTTTGCGGACTGGAGCGAAACCTTTCTTCGGAGCAGGGCGAGTGTCAACGTCCATCCCATCGTTTACGCCTGGTCGTCGAATGTCGATACCAAGGGCATGCGCAAAGTCCTGAATAACAGTATCGGGGACTACACCAGCGATCTCCTGGATGTCTCGCGCAGTGATGGCTGCAGAGCTGTTCAGGCGAGCGGCTGTCTGCAGGAACGTGATCGAACGACGAAGATCTCCCTCAGAACTGGTGACGAGGGCTTGAAGCGTCTGGAATCTAAGTCAGGATAATGGTTCGCAAGGTGTGTTGAACGGACCTCGGAAGAGAGCTGAATGCTCTCCTGAGTAGCAATGTGCTCCAGGCGGGCGCGGGTAGATGAGCTGTCCAGTGACTTGAACCGAAACTTGGAACAACGGGATGCGAGAGGCTCTATAATTCTGTGGTGGCATACACGTTAGTCTCAAGTCTCGAGGCCAAGTCGAGAGCATACATACCTAGTCACATAATTGCATACAAGACAGAAACGCGTGATATGCGCGTAGTTCTCCATGATGCGGCGCAGCGCGCCTTGCGCGTCCTGGGTCATGGAGTCGGCCTCGTCGAGGATGATAATCTTGAATGGCGGACAAGGGTACGTTTTGCCGTCAGAGGATACCTCTGAAGCCTCGCGCGGCGTCTGGCGAGCAAAGTCTTTGATCTTTTCCCGTACGATTGAGATACCGCGTTCGTCGGATGCGTTTAGTTCGAGCACGCGCGCGCGGAAGTTGTCAGGACTGAATAAACGTTAGTTAGCGAGCATAGTAGCGGTCGGCACTGGTACCCATATAGCTGACGAGCCAGCGCGAGGATGGTGCTGGTCTTGCCCGTTCCTGGTGGCCCATAGAAAAGCATATGGGGTAACTGTCAACAAAGGTGTAAATAGCAGCGCACAGTGAAATGTTGGCAGCGCACGTTCGCAGAGGTGAGTGCTTTACGGAGGACAGAGACGGTGTGCTCTTGCGAAGACACATCATCGATTGTTTTTGGTCGGCTGCCTAGTGCTCAACTCAACGTGCGGATTCAAAGACAGAACACACTATTTCTCAACCCAAGGCTGCAGCTGCGCGTCGACGACATGCCTTGGCGCGCTGGATTTCGATGCTTTGCCCTTGGAAGCGAACATGGTTGGAAGGCCAAGGACTGCACGTGTCAACTCCGCTCCAATTGCGGTATCACGCTATGGATGCGAGGTTTGTCTCCGACAATTTGTGGCAAACAAGATCTTGACAAGAGCAAGAGAACCAAAGCGAGATATGATATGCAGACCACTAGGAACAGTACAGCGCCGAGATACACACCAGAGCAGAGAGAGATACGTAGTACAACCACATGTTACAGCTAGGCACCAGCGATGAGTAGCGCAAAGCGAGGGCCGAAAGCAAGACATAGTACAATGTCGCCGCCAACAAGTCCGAGAATGCACTCAGTCTGTCTTCGCGGCAGTGGTGGCAGACGCTGGCTTAGTCTTGCTCGCAGGAGCCTTAGACGCCGGCTTGGTCTTTGTGCTAGCTGGCGTCTTCTTGCTGGCCGTCTTGGCCTTGCTCGCCGGCGTGTCCTTTGCTTCCTTTGCAGGCGTCTCCTTTGTAGACTTGGCCTTGGACGCCGCGGGCTTCTTCGCCGCTGCCTTGACTTTGGTCTCAGTCGCCTGCACAGCCGTGGTCAGACACGCTGCCGACTTGTCATGAGGCTACTGCGTTCTCACCTGCTTTGCCGCCGGAGTACGCTTGGTCGTGCTTTTTGCGGTCACTGTTGCCTTCTTCGGAGTACCCGTCTTGGTCGTCGTCTTCTTTGCTGGTGCCTTGGTGGTCGCAGCGGCGGTCGACTTTTTGGTAGTGGCAGCGGCAGCCTTCTTCGCAGGAGCCTTGGTCGTCGCAGCCTTCTTTGCCGCCGGTGCCTTAGCCGCAGGCTTCTTGGCCGTCGTCGTCGTTGTCTTCTTGGCGGCTGTCGTGGTCGCCTTTTTCGCCGTAGTGCCAGCTGCCTTCTTTGCGGGAGCCTTGGTCGTTGACTTGACGGGCGTGTTCTACATTAGGCACGGTCAGCGATTCCGGCCACTACCGACAAGCACCGACCACAGCACGCTCACCTCCTTGCCCGTATCGCTCTTCGACACCTTGGGCGCAAGCTTGACCTTGCCAGATGGGCCTGCAAATGTCAGAAACCGTGTCAGCAACCGGAGACGCATGTCTCGCCCGACGTGACGCAGCACGGTCGGCAATGTGCGAAAGCAACGGACCCTTGGGCAGCACAAAGATCTTCTTGACCTCGCCGGTCGTGATTGCACGCGAGATCTGGTGGTTCACGGATGCGGTGATCTCCATCTTATACTTGCTTTCCATGAACCTGCATGGCGCGAGGTAAGGTCAGAAATGCGTGCGGTCGGCTGACGGTGCGTGCCGGTACGCACTTCTTAATCTGCGGACGCGACACCCCTGTGCGCACATCCTCCTTGTGAGCCGCAATACATTCTTTGATAATCTCAATCGTCGTCGGGTGCTCTGTGTTCTTCGCGCCAGAGCGGGACTCTGCGTCGCACAGGGCGGAAATACGGGTAAGACATGACGGCACCCCGCAAAACGCAGCCAGAGCCAACACGCACTCTTCGCGCCGTCCGCCTTCACCTTAGGCGCAGCAGCCTTCTTGCTCGTCTTCGGGGTGGCCTTGGCAGCAGTTGACATCGTTCTAGCAGATGGTGGGTGGGCTGCGGGTAGCGGCGTGGGTGCAGGAAGAGGAACAAGGAAGAGAGTGGGACCGGGGAGTTTGAATGCCTTGGTCGCATTTTGCCACCGACGCCTCCTTCCGCTCAGCTTCCGGCCCATTTTGCTGCGTCTTGATTTCTCTCCTTTCTGCTCATGGGTGGAGGAGACGGTGCTGCGGGTGCTAGAAAAAATTCAGACGATCTCGGTCTTGTCCGTCGCGGCAGGAGAAGTCTGCAGCGAGGGTGCCGAAGGTGTGTCGATGCTGTCCGCTTGGTCCGCGTGTCTTCTGTTCCCTTGCAACTAGCCATACCTTTTTTATCCACATCCAACTGTTAAATCACTTCTATGCATCCTAATACAGCCCTATGAGCTGTTTATGGAGCCGCAGACGCTCTTTTTGAGCAAGTATGCATCACACGGTCAGTTGTGGCTGACAGTGACCGAAATCCACTTGACACCGCTTGACGTGAGCATTTTGAGCCACAATTATGCCCAACAAGCCGTTACGCATATTTTAATACGCAATGCGGTCAGGCTGCTCTGACGATATGTCTAATGTATGCACTGGTGTTAATCAGCCCCTATTACAACGGAGTTTGCCTTGTCACGTGATCGTGCGCCAGAAACCCAGCTGTCTCAGACATTCACGCATACAATTCCACTGCAGTTGCAATGAGCATGTTTATCTGCACTTTATTCGCATCTTTCATTATGCATAGTGTATATCGCAAATACATACTGAAAGCCCACGATCCAGCTTAAACGAGACAGAAACCACACATAAGTTAGCGCTGCCATCCAAACAACCACGGGCCACAGTTTGGACAGAGCGGCTCACCTGTGGCCGGCGTTTGGCCGTCGCCACCGACTCTCACACACTGCCCCTAACACAATCGCAGTTCGACACGATGACCTCGCTGAAGCGGATCCAACGAGTGCGTGCGCGTCTAGGGCCTCGCAAAACGCGCAGAATCTCACCGAGCGTGCGCAGGAAATCATCATGCTCGAGTCGACGCCTGTCGCGGTGCGCGGATGGCTTGTCTTGACTTGCGCGATCGCGTGCTGAGTCTGAGTCTGCGCGCAGGGCGTGTCGGTGACGCCTGACGAGTCGAACCTGCTTAGCTGGGCTGGCACCATCAAGCCGTCGGTGTGTGCATATTGCAGCAATGGGTGCGTGTGCTCATGGTATCATGGTGTGTGTGTGTGTGTGTGTGTGTTGCAGGCCGAGAGCCCATACAAAGGCGGCACGTTCAAGTTTTCGATGGTGTTTCCGGATAACTTCCCGTTCAAGGCGCCTTCTGTAAGTGCTGCTACATGTGTCGCAGGGACGGGCGCGTAGGCTGACGGGCGCGTAGGTCAAGTTCCTGACCAAGATCTACCATCCCGGCGTGAATGAGCAGGGCGAGATCTGCGTGACTATTCTCAAAGATGACGTGCGTGCGTATCTTGTTTTTGGTCATGCTCTCATCTAGGCCCGTAGTGGAAGCCGACAATCAATGTCTCGACGAGTGCGCTGTCCGCTCAGGGGTCGTGCTTAGATCTAACCATACATGCTGCAGTTCTCACCACGATCGCAGACAAGATTAACAATCCCAGCCCGGACGACCCGTTCGAGCCCGAGGCTGCACAGGCAAGTTGTTACGAGGTCTCCGCCAGTGTCGCCACTGACAGACACTCTGTCCGTAGCTGCTGCGCGAGAACAAGCCCAAGTTCCTGGCAACAGCCAAGGAGTGGACAAAGAAGTGAGCAGCGAATTTGAGCTTGCAACGCTACTGACGCGCCGAATGACTGCTAGATACGCGTAATGGTGTGGTCGCGCGAGATTGTGTATAGGATTATAGGAGTGACGGTCACGAAACGCACACCTGTAATGATGGAAACACAAGCACAGTTAAAAGTCCCCTCGGTTGCCAGCACGGTGATACGATTTACGAGCCTGGTTGAGTAAGGAGAGTCTCGACGGCGGGTCCAGTGCAGTGTGCGCGCGCAAAGACCGCTTGAGACAGGTTCCGGCTGTCTGCCTCTCCGACACAACGCGTCGCCTCCGCCGCCTGCGCTACCGGGCCCGCCGTGTTGTTTCTTGCCTCAATAGCGCGCGCTCGGGCACTGACGGTATCTGAATCCGGTATCTGATTGGCTGTCTGGGAGGGTGTGGTGACAGCGTGTTTTCCGCGTGTCTGATCGAGCGAACGGAGTCGGTTGACGAGTAGTACCCTAGGCCTTGCAGCGCGGGACACGAGTAACACGCTCTTGGTCGCAGGCACGCTCTCATCTCCGCCATGCATCGCTTCCGGTGCGCGCTCTCTATTGCCACTGCCCTGTCTCTGAACCTCTAGCTCACCGTTCCTCTCAACAGCAAAAAGAGCGACATTGCGCGGCAGCAACAGCAACAGCAACAGCAACAACAGCAGCACCCACTTCTCTCGCGTCAGCCACAGACGCCGTCACCCGTTCCTAGTCACGCACAAGAGCTTGCTCTCCCAGACCTACCCGCCGGGAACGACTTTCGCAGCTCAGTCATCATCCCGACGTGCGTATTCCACCTATTTCGCGGCATACACACTACTTACCCCGCCGTCGTCGTTGCAGCCTCAGCCGACGCTTCACGCTTCTGCGCTCGTCGCAGGGCGAGGCCTCGTTTGACTCCCTGCGCGGCAAGTTTGCGGAACAGCGCGCGGTTGGCGCGGAGAATCAGATCACCGAGGAAGAGGAGGACCTTATGTTGGACGCGCTGGACCACATCTCGCGCGGCGCCGTGCATGCTGTCGACGAAGCCCAAGAGGACTTTTCGAACAACCACACGTCCTACTATGGCTCGCTCTCAAGTCCGCTGTCTGCTCCCGCGACGCCCAGCAGCGCTTCGTCCCTTGCCTTCCCAACTTCCCCCTCCTCTCGGTCTGCTGCCGATGCGCCTCCGACTGGGCGCGCTACAAAGCGGCACTCCAACAATCTATTTGGCTCTGGCCGCTTCCGAGACGCAAGTTACATCAGAACCGCCCGTGCCACAAGCGGCACCAGTCAGGCCTCTATGTCCTCTGCCTCCGGCTCCCGCTCCCGCTACATGTCCCTCGATAGCACCGCCAGCAGTACCATCAGCTCGTCCACCGTCATCCGCGAGCCCAGCATCAGCACCCTTACCTCCTTCCGCGACCACGATACCCCTAAGGAAGAGGATGAGACCCTTGCAATAGAGGGTCGTGCATCCTCCATCACCGCAGCATCTATTAGGGAAGAGGATGACGATACGCCAGACGCTCTCAGCCTCCCGGCGTTAACTCCGTCGCAACAACGCCGCATATCGCTCGCTGTCCAGGCTGCCCTACAGTCCCTGACCCCGAATGACGACGATGATATCGTCGTTGCACCGCGCTCGGCTCGCTCGCCTCCATCCAAAGCCAATGGCGCACTCAATGGACAGCCTCATGTGAGCATTGAAACTGATCGCTGCTATTTCGTGTCATCAACGTCTCATTTATGTTCCTCGACAGGCGATACAACCGCCTTTGTTCGCCAACAGCGGTGCCGACTCGGTGAGTGTCATCTTCTTGTGCCCGCGCAACGGCTCCGGCGTCTGGCATCACAATTGTAACATGGTTTTCATTGAACGCAGGATTCTTTGGCACCGCGCTCAGCAATCAGCGACGACTTTGACAACGCATCCGAATTATGGTCTCGCGATGACGATCCGTTTTCAGCCCAGGACAAGAGCAAGTACGCTGCAGACCCCCAAAGAGACATGCATATGCACGCCTCCTCTCCACCTCCCGAGGCCTACTCTCCTCCTGCACCCGCGTCCGCGCCAGCTGGCGCATCCACGTTCGCGCTTGGTCCGCGACCGGCGTCTCCAACGCGCGCAGACTCTACGACACCGCGGGCAGTCTCTCCACCCGCGTTCCTCGGGCATACTGTCGCCAGCAATCGATCCTCGGTGCGCGGGCATGCACCTCAACTTTCCTCCAGCATCCTCCCGCGGTCAGCGCTTCCGCGCAACGACTCGCCGGCACCCGGACTGCATGGTAAGAGCAACAACAGCTTCAGCTCCCTTGCCGAGATGGTTCGAGGCATCTCCCGTGGCGATACTTCCCATGCAGACCAAGACGAGCCTGCGAGGTCCGTCTTCAAGCAGTCTCCGCGCGCGGTCTCGCCTCCCCAGGGTGCCCGCTCGCCGACGCCGAGTCATAGCAGCCCAGGTCCATCATGGATGGCTGGCGCAGCGTACTACCAGCACCTGCATCGTGGGATGGATACTCACCGCGCCGCGGCGGCTTCCCCCGACTACGGCCATGAGCGGCACGGCAGCACATCGATGAGCGATGAGAGCGTCTTGATGGATCCTTATCGCTTCCAGCCAGACCGCAGTGGAACAAGCCCCGTGCTGCACGGCCGCACAAGAGCATGCTGAGCAGCCGCAGCCTGTCCAGCCCGCCGCTGCCGGACTCGCCCACGCTCGATGGCATGCCGTCGTACGCTGGTGGCATCGACTACGGCAACTTGGCTCAGGCCTGGATCCTCGACAGCGGGTCATCTCCACCCCAGCACACGCCCATAGGTCATAGCCGAATGGGCTCCGTGGATTATGGTGGCGGCCCGCACGCCAGTGCACGTCCCAGCACACCACGCAGCCCGCCGTTCCTTGCCCGCTCACCGTCGCGAAGCGGCTATGGCCATCGCAACATGACGCCCGAGCCCGAATACGGTGCCCAGTCAGTCGCCGCAGCTACGAACATTCGTCACTTATCGAGCAGCACGCCGCCACCCGCCCCGGCGCCTGGCATCGGGCGCGCGCGGTCTAACAGCCGGTCGCGGTACCACTCGCCGACGTCCAGCGCTAGCAGCTCGTTCAACATCAACTCGTCGGCGGGCAACCCGCTCGTCCTGGCGCCGTTCAACGCTAGCGCCGCGAGCGTGGCCAGCGCGGGCTCGAGCTACCATTCGGATTGTGGGGCGGGCGAGGACGACCTGGCGTTGCGTGCCCTTCTAGCGCCTGACCCTACTGGTCGCAAGCGAAAATGGAATGATTTTACTGGTGACCCTGCGATTGCGCCTCGTATGGTCGTCGTGGATCGTGAGGATGGGGATGGTCTGGAACAGCGCGAGCCTATGGACGTCCTGCAGAATATTCTGGGGATGGGCAAGGGCGACGTGTTGTCGCTGCAGGATTCCCTGCTCCACGCAATGCTGCGTGTCAAAGACACAGTTGATCCACCGCCGAAACGTGCCCCTTCGTTGCGTCGTCGCCGCGGTTCCATTGGAGAGTCGATTTCGAGCCGGGTGAGTGAATCTGCGTTGAGGACATAATGCCTACCCACTAACAGCCTTTATATAAGACCACGAGTCCTGCGCCAGGTGTCCAGCATGTTTCGCCAAAGAACAGCATCTCGCCTTTCAACGCAGCCACGCACCAGCTGCCTGCAGGCATAGTGTCACATGTCCTGGGCACGTCGTCTCCACGCCTGTTCAGTCCTGGTCCTCCGTCTGCACCGATGAGCCCCGCGCCTGAGCCTCCCTCGTCTCCTGGCCCGCTCACGGGCTCCGACACAGAACGCGAGCGCACGCCGGCGCCGCGGAACCAGTTTGGGAACAAGTCGCATGACCCCCGCCGCGCACTTCTGACATCTATGATGGAGAGCATTGAGTCACGCACGCCCTTGCACCAAAACGGGCAGGTAGTTGGAATTCCAGGTTTCCCAATTCAGGAATCGGCCCACGGTCAGCCTGTCCCACCTGCTTTCGCTCCAGTTCCTCCTGCACCGGCGCCCGCGCCGTCGACGTCAGATCAACCATCACTCCATCTTCCACTCACGCTTGCAGATCTCGAACCAAGGCTAATATCAGCACAGTTTACAGAGCAGCAAGTGCCTGCGTCGCCAATGGTCAGAGCACATGCAGAATCGAAGCGGACGGCGCAGCCTGCCGCAACGCCGTCGACCCACACTCAGCTAAACTTTGCGCGACCGTTGTCGCCGCAACTCCAGAGCCCATCGCGAGCGATGAGTCCCATAGAGATCGCATCCGGCATGGTCAGCCCTGATCGCTCTCGCAGCCCTGTGCTACTGGCAGCACGCTCCCCTTCACCTCAGGAACCACCTCCGCCAGCACGTTCGCCTCTCGGCACTAAGCCTCATCACGCCCCGAGTGCCAGCCAGAGCTCGGATCTGTCGCTTCTTATACGCAACCAGGCTCTGGCGGATGCGATCTTCGGTCCATCGGAAGATGATGCGCTCTTGACTGTGGCGCAAGCCCACTCGGCACGCTCTACGCCTAGCCTGACGCCAGAAGAAGAGCAGGACCAAATGTGGCACACTCCACCACTCGCCGAGCCGTCGTTGCTGGCGTTCTCTCCCCCTCCGCAGATAAGCTCATCGCCTGTACCGCCGCCGCGCTTTAGCACCCCGTCGCCGACTCCATATGAGCAGTACATGTCCGACCCGTACGACAGCCATGGCTACGACCACTCACCCAACAAGGGCAGCTATAACAGCTCTTCGTCGCCGGTGCCTCCTTCAGACGACGCTCAGCTTGAGCAGGATGTTCGCCGGAAGGTGGAACAAGCTACTGCGGCTTTGAAGCAGAGCACGTCGCAGGTCTCGCTGCGTGAGCGCTCCAATTCCATTCGGCGGAAGAGGATAGATCCAAGCAAGATTTCGGGACCCCATCTCATGTCAGCGTCGACGAGCGTCGAGGCCATGCCGTCTCTCTCGCCTTCGCTTTCCATGTCTGTGCTGGCATCTCCTGTCGAACCACCCAAGTCCGCGGGCAGCAAGTTTTCGCAGCGTTTCAAGAAGTTCGGGACATGGCGCAACAGCAGCAAACCTTCTACACCTATTCACGACGAACCTCAACATCCGAACCACAATCTCAGTCCTTACACGGCATCCAGCGCTACTCCCACCGGTCCTTACCACCCCCAAAGCATGCGCATTGATTCTCATATATCCCAAATGAACGGCCCCGCTTCTGCCAGCCTTGCAGACGTCAGTCATTTCCGATTCCCGGCGAATTCACCCGGCCACTCTCCACCTGCCTCTGCAGGGCCAGTCTTCAAGTCTCTCGTTTCTCGCCTGGGCAAACCGTTCGGTGCCAGTTCGACGGACCTGACGTCGTCCCAACAACGGCCAGACAAGGAACGTGGGACTTCAGGCCAGTATATGTCAACCTCACCGAAATCTCCGACCCCTTCCGGTATGCTCGGATACTCGACTCCTACCAGAGCTCCTTCTGAGCTGCGGCGTGCTGATTCTGCCCAATCTGGTCGGTATGCCGGCGGTGGTCGCATGTCCTCCCCGCTTGGAAGTGAGCTGCCTGCGCGTGGCAGGCCATCCATCGATGAGGGTGCGTTCTTTAACCACTTCTATCGGATTCTCATAGTCTAACGCCACCCATTCAGTCGCACCCAGGTCCCCTGAGTATGCGCTGCAATCAATCTATGACGCTGCCTCCCAAGCGGGTCTCAATTCTGATGCAATGGAGGAGCTGTCTGCGCTGCTCAGTCGATCGATGTCGACGACATCCGCTTCGTCGCGCACACCAATTCCAGACCCCAGACTTTCGCCAACGCTGACCCGGGATACTTCCATCCATCGCCCCGTTTCGCCTCCAGTCGCGGTTGAACGGAAGTCGATGATTCGTGCCTCAGTTCCAAGACCCCAAACTGCTCCTGTCCGTTCTCGTCTCTCTTCTTCACATTCACATATTTGCTCATCAATCATCGTTTGCAGCGTTCTGCGGGCCGAGATGAAGACACCCGTAGTGTAGTCATCAGGCGGACGATCTATATGCCTTCCGACGCTAACAAAGGGGGAGGACTCAGTCGTCGACCTTCGCATGTGTCACACAAGCGGCAGAGCTCGGATGCGGCTATGTCGACGCACTCAAGCCGATACCCCTACGATCGTTCTGGCTCACCGCCTCTCGCGTCTCGTTCGCTTTCTCGCCTTGCAGCTACAGAAGCTCCTCCTCCGATGCCTGACTTCAACGCAGCCTACCTCGAACCAGGTGCTGCTGTTGGAGGCACAAGCTCGTCCATCGTGGATATGTATGGCGATAGTCGAGCGGCAACCCCAGCTCGTGATCGCCATTTGTCTATCTCGCCCTACCCAAACAGTCGGCGCTCGACGGATCGTGGACCTGCCGGGGAAGCACCTGGACAGGCGCTGGAGGTATTGGAACTGGCCGATGGTCGCGTCGTTTGGCAAGTGGTCGACGGCCTGCGCGACGAGTTCGACATGGACAGCGAGCCCGACTTCCGCAGTCGCGCCAGCTTCTCCTCGGACTACTCCATGCAGGAGCGGGAGGATGTCACGCTTCATATGCGCGAACATCGGCGCGGCGCATCCAAAGGAAGCTTGACAAGTGTCAACGCGCAGCGGAAGGCGACATACAATCGCCCGCAGACAAAGGTCAGCATTTCCTCACGCATGTCATACTCACAACACTCATCCTTTTCGTAGGTTTTCTACAGTGACGCGGAGCATATCGGCCGTCTCATCGAGAGCATGACTCATGGCATCGACTCCGGATCATTTACTGTGCAACACAATGGCACACATAATGACACGCGGCCAGGTCGTGCTGAACGCGGCTCGTTTGATCACGGAAATCAAGGTGGTTGGAGTATGGAGGAGGTATGAAAAGACTCTTCTCTGCTGACTGAGATCACACGGCTAATTTCTCGCCAGCACCTCGAGCACGTTTTGCAGCACGTTGGCCCAAAGTCTGGACCCAGAGCTATATAGGGAATCTACCCACCGATTTTGGTATTGTTTTTTGGTTATTGTGATTGATACTGTGAGCCTGCATGTATTTACTGGCCCGAATCTTGTACATGTCTCAGCGTCGTGCAACATTACAAAACCTCCCTCGTTCGACTCGTAACAATGTGATTGAAACTATGCACCTTGCCAGGAGTCGCTGGTCCGCACAAATGGCAGGGTCGCATTCCAACACCGCGCCGCATGGTGAACCATAGGGTGACAGCACCCCGCTGAGACTCCCGCCACGAGCGTCAAAAAAGTTGGCAAACGACTGATTCTGGCTGAGAAGCTTACACAAGAATAAGGCATAGAATCCGAGCTGATAAGCAGGTGATGCTCACTTGATATGTGTCCTCGGATTTGGTAGAGTCGTATGATTGCCACATGTAGTCCCGGTCATTGTAGTTGAACTGAGTGCTGCAAGACGTTCTTATGGCACATCTCAGCATGCATAAATCTGAAGAGATCGCGTTTCTCACGAGCTTTGACTCCTGGATCGGACGAGCATGTTGTGCATGGGCTCGTCTACGCTCTGCCCATCGCTCTGCTTGAAACGTACAGTCCCCGCGCCGTCATGGAACCATTTCATGACCGCCCATTCGTTCCGGGGTTGACAAGAACCATCCGGGCTCAATAAGCCTTGAGACAGCTTCGCTTCCTTGTCATCGTTCCAGCGACCACTCTCGCTGAGAGTCATGCCCACGCGACGACCAGCCCCGTCTGGTGGCGCTACGATGACGGTTTTCAACGGATTGCCAGAGAGAAAGAAGAAGCAATTGTCTGAGCGTGCCCCGGGTAGCGCAGCGTTGCGTGGTGTGGTCATATCGATGAAGAGGGTGCTGGGATGAGCTGGGATGACGGGTTGCAGGACCGAAACGACAGCCTGGACAGGCTTTCAATCATTTCTCGTGAGAACGCCATCAGGTCCCGGGTTGGAAAATGTTGCAAACAAGACCTCTGAATCCTCCGCTGGTAGACAGACACGTCAGGTGGCGGCTCAACACGACCTGATTACGCAAAAGAAGAGGCCGCGAAAGGGGGGGCGCGGCTAGCGTATGGGCTTCGCACTGACGGCACCTTGAATCAGGCCGATCGACAGCCGCAATGAACTTCGCCGAAGCCAAGGGTGGGCTTGTTCCTTCGGCGACTTGACGGATTGGCACCGCGAAGGCAATGCAAAGCACGGTGGATAAACTGTGACAGCGCACCGTTTTCAGCGACACGCCAGAATACAGCAAATGTTTCTCAGAACAATCCAAGATCCTAACTAATTCACCGGCCAACCTTGAAGAGTGCCTTCTTTCTCGTCCGGCGAGTGACATGCACTGGGGTTGCGTTGGCGTCTCCTGTCCCAAAGGCAAGGACAACCGTCTCCTCCTCGAAATCTTTGGTTGTACCACGAGCCTTACGAAGCTCGATGGCGCGCTTAGCGAACTTGAAGCGAGCTTGGGGTGAGACTGGAAATTGTCAGCAACGATGCACGAAAAAAGTTAATCAGCCAACTCACGCAGAGGGAACTGAGGACTCTCCATGGCGCGCTTAAAGAGATCGAAAGGCAAGCGAGCGTACACCTGCAGCAAGGTGTCCTGTCCGAATGGCTTATGCCGGTGGACTTGCCCATCACGGGGGTCACAGGCGACGAAGGAACTTCGCTGGACGGAAAGGCATCGAGAGCAATAGGTAGCGAAATGACCAAAAAGTGGAAAACGTCCTCTCTCATCTGCTTCGCATATGGACCGAACACAGTCCCGTCCCCCTCGGCTGGCAAACTGTCCAGGAAGTCCAGCCAGTCTGGGATAGTATCGGCGGATAAAGACGACAACGCTAGCTGGTACGCGTAGTTTGTGAGTTCATCCATGCCACCGAGGAGACATGCTGCAGCGAGGACTGATCGGGCGTTGGCAGGATGCACGGCTTCGAGCGAGGCTGGTGAATAAAGATAGCTTAGAGCTGCCAAAGTCGTCAATAAGCGGGAACGAGCGAGTTATTCTGTTAATGTACCGATGTCGAAGGCCTATGAAAAACGTTGCCATTGGGGTCAGAAGCTGAAAGGTCCGCAATGTGCGAAAGAATGATGACGTGCGTACCTCCGGCGTGATAGAGGGCTCCTGTTCCAGGGGTATAGCAACAACTTTTGACGACGGCTCGGTGCCCATGACATGCGCCAAATACGGCGAGCGCGAAATAATGAGGCGGTGGACAGCGTAGGTGCGCCAAGGTACTTGCTATGCCGAGTTTAAGCCTCCTACGATGTGCAAGCAAGTGATTCTCTGGTATGCTCACCAAAGTTATATCAGAATAATGCTGCGCGGGCGCTTGTAAGTACCGTAAAGCGTATTGTTCAGGGCCGACGCGCGATACTCACACCGCTGTGAAACCCTGCATTGGCAAGGTGGTTCACGATCGCAACATTGTGATTTGCGGCAATCGTTCTGTGAATTGTGACAGTTTAGGAAGTGAATTCAGACGTGTTGAAGTTGGGAACGAACTGGATGTTGGAGCGATAGGCCTGCTGGTGACCATGGCTCGTCGCGTGAGGCGATAAAGGCGCCAACGCGGGGTGAAGTGCAACGTGCCCATTACTGGGTCCAGCAACGCCGTTGACGCCGTTGACAGCATAGGAAGTAGATGCCATGATTTTTGTGGATGCCTTGCGTGCGCAGTGATGATTCAAGAAGACAAACAGGTTTCTCGTCGGGTCTTACTCCGACACCGAAGCAAGAGACAAAGCCATCTCAAATGCCTCGGTGACGTTTTTAGCCACGACACCAAAGCTACGGGCTTCCATGCATACAAAATCACTCATAAGGTTGTGAGAAACCTGCGCCAGTGGGCCTCTAATGGGATCATAAGGAGGCACCGGCGCGATATACTCCATTTCCTCCGTATTTCCCACATTTTTCAACTAGATTATATAGTCAGCTACAAAGTGAACTTCTGAGCAATGGCCCCATACCATGTGGCTTCGATCAGACGCGAAGTTCTCAAGGTAGTCGCCTGCCGATACAATTCGAAACGAGCTAGAGTTGACACTGGACTCAACGAGGAACCTCATGAAAGACAAAAAAAAATTACCTTCTCCAGCGCAGCTCGAGAGCCGTTTGATTTTTGAAAGTTTTGGATAAATACTCTGCGTGATAGTTTGAGGTTCAATGCTTAGACTTGAGAGGCGACAGCTACCTCGGGCGAGGCAAGGCTGTTGAAGGGTTGAATCCATATCGTATATCCAGGACCGTTTGGATGAGTTTGGGGTTGTAATACCGTTGTCAGCTTGCTGTCGATCGTCCTCAGAAGGGGGAAAAAGCCATGCAATGACATGATAGTCCCAGACAACCAATCGTCCAGACACCGGATCTGATGATGCTCTTTGCTCCCAAACAGCTACCTAAAGCCAACAGATGCGTGATCAGAAGAACATTGGTCACAGGTTGCACGTACGCTCTTGGTCGGGTTCGAGATGAACACTGCGAAAGCCCGCCACTGAGGATATTGGTGGATAAACATTCGCAAAAGGTTATATACGTTTTCCTCGCAGTATCCAGAGGTGTATATTCGAGGTGTTGGGAATGCTGGCGGTTCCACAAACGCGCGGTGGGCCTGCGCGAACTCTCCGTCGATCATGTCACGCTCAAACCCGCCGTAAACAATCTAGCACAAAATAGGACCCGCAAGGAGCAAGCGAATCGTGAGTCAGCGGCGGGCGCAGTCGATCGCCGGTACAATGGTGGGGATTTGGTATATCGTTCAAGCGCATGCGGGGTAATGCGGAGAGGGCCGTCAAGTCTTGAGTGAGTTTGCCCTCGACACGTGAACAGTCAGACGGTGTCGTCTTCTTCGCACGGCAACTCCGTTTGCGATATAAACAAGATGATACTCCGACTCTTGTCTTCCCGCTGTCCGCTGCACCAATGGACTACGACAAGCCCGTGATCGAAAAGCGCGAGCGGGCCAGCGTCGACGGCTCATCCAATCACACCAACGAACCTTTCGTCCTTGACGAGGTCGCTGAGCGCAAGCTGCGGTGGAAGCTTGACTTCTATCTCGTTCCAACCGTCGCTCTGCTCTATCTCTTTTGCTTCATTGACAGGGCGAATGTCGGTGCGTTGGCCGTTCTGCCACAGTACTGGTTGGTGTGCTACATGTGTGCTCCCTCCCTCCCACGGCTACCATCGTTTGCGCACACAAGCACTCCACCAAGTACGCAATCTTATGCTGATACTGCGAAGGTAACGCACGTCTGGCTGGCTTGGAACGCGACCTCAACATGAAAGGATACAATTACAATCAACTTCTGAGTATCTTCTATATCTCTTACATCGTGTTCGAGATTCCTGGAACTCTTGCTTGTAAATGGATCGGACCTGGGTGGTTCATACCTGCAACGACATTGGGATTTGGCATCTGCTCGCTTTGCATGGCCTACGTCAACACCTTGGCCAGTGCGTGTGGCGTCCGTTTCCTACTGGGCATATTCGAAGCCTCCGTGCTGCCTGGAATTGCATACTATCTCTCGAGGTGGTATAGAAGAAGCGAACTGGTATTTCGGATTGCCTTGGTGAGGCTTGCAGCTCATCTTCCGAACTTCTCGACGCTGATGCGACTTGGCAGTACATCGTTATGGCCCCTCTGGCAGGCGCTTTTGGTGCGTGCCTTGCGTCGAAATCGGAACTCCCACCTACTTTTAGACGACAGGAGGGCTGCTCGCGTCCGGTATTCTCAAGCTGCACAGCTTTGCTGGTGTACACGAATGGCGCATGATATTTTTGTTAGTATTTGGTCACCCGCTTCTTATTGATCTCATTGGCTGCAGGATCGAAGGCATCATCACAATCTGCCTGGCAGTAGTAGGCTTCTTTACTCTCACAGACCGACCAGAGACGGCGCACTGGCTGAATGCTGAGGAGAAAGCTCTGGCGATTGCTCGCGTCAAGTCCGAACGCGTTGCGACCACTATACTCCTCGACCGCATCGATGTCCGCAAGGTTAAACGAGGCATATTCAACCCGACAACGGTAACCACCGCCTTGATTTTTCTACTCAATAATGTGACAGTTCAGGGTAGGTCTGTTCATGAGTGTTGGTCTGTCGCGTTTGCTGATATATTGAAAGGGCTTGCTTTCTTCCTTCCGACGATCGTGCGGACCATATATCCTCATAACTCGCTCATCTCGCAGCAATTGCACACGGTCCCGCCGTACATCGTTGGCGCTTTCTTCGCTTTAATCTTCCCGTTCTTAAGCTGGCACATCGACCGTCGTCTTATTTTCTTCATCGCCGCCGTCCCCATGGCCATCATTGGGTATATCATGTTCCTCGCGACCAAAAACCTTGACGCCCGCTACGGAGCGACATTCCTCATCGCGTCAGGAGCATTCCCGTTTGGCGCACTGGTGAACGCACACGTTTCTGCCAACGTTGTCTCTGATACCGCCCGGTCGGGCGCCATCGGTACTGTCGTCATGTTCGGTAACATCGGAGGGCTCATCGCAACATGGTACGTGCGCTCTGAGCTATTTGTACGACATTTCTCATGTCTCGGCAGGTCCTTCTTACCTTTTGATGGTCCAAACTATCCCATCGGCAACGGCCTCAATCTTGCTACATCGGTCACTTCGCTGATCGTTTCCATTTGCCTCCTGGTCTGGATGAAAGCCAGCAACAAGAAGCGCGAGGCACGCGGCAAGGAGGAGGTTGACGCAGAGCTCGCCGGACTCGGTCAGAAGCAGATCGAGGACCTGGACTGGAAACACCCCGAATTCAGATGGCGGGTATGAGCTCTGTCCTTGTGCGCCGTGCCACCTCAGATCTTCATGACGAAACCTATCATACGCACTTCATGCGAACGTCCCACAACTGAGCAAGCTTGTATCAACAGTCGCGCGTTATGTCATAGGCATGTACTGGACCAAACCAATATCTGTGATGCGATCGCGCGAAGTTGAGAACATGATACAAGACCAAATCAGTCGCTTTATATTCAATTCGAGTTCAGATCAATACGGTACAGGACGATATCGAGGCATAATACGAGAATAAGAGTGTGCATCCTTGAAGCAATCAACAAAGACAAACGGCAGAGAACAAATTGAGCAGCTAGTGGCGCTCGGCAAGCGAGACAAACATGCCGCCCCGCGCGAGGCGAAGAAGGGCCGAATGACGAGGGGGGTGAGTTTCGCGAAAGAACTGATGCGAGGTAAGGGAGGGTAACGCGGAATTCGGGGTGACGATAGCGACGACTAGAGCAGATGCGCCAGCAGCCAGCAGAGGGGTGACGTCGAGTTTGGCGTCTAAAGACCGAAGACACAAGTACCGGATGACGGGTACGCAAAACGCGCCAGCATAAGCCCGAGTAAGCGACGCCGGTAGTCGGGGAGAAGCACAGGGAAATGCCAGTAGGAAGTAAGAGAAAAACAGGTCAGAGTTCGCTGGTGTGCGCCATAAGTGACGTCGAGTGCTCACCGTGCGTTGAGCCTCCGCGACATCAGTAATCAACGCTTCGATGGCGATGACGCAGTGGCGACGCCAGGAGGTGCTGCAGACGACGCGACTGGCGCCGGGAGTGCATCCCAGGCGCAGGAAGCTTTTTTCCTCAGCTTGACGTCCGGCAGATCGGGGCTGGCGCGGTCTTTGGTGAACTGCGTGAAAACCGGTTGTTGTGCGTTTTGCTGAGTCGGAGTGCGTGGCTGCGGTGATCTGAGGATGGTCGCTGGGCCAGGCATTCCTGACAGCGCTGGCGTTTGTTGCGTGGGCAACGAGGACGAATGAGGTCCTGGGTAAGGGGCACGGGCTGGCGCGTAGTATGTACTGGGTGTGCCATGCGAGGTGAAGTAGTGCTTCGCATGCGGGTCGAACGCTTGGAGAGGTGAGGAAGCCATTGCAGAGGTTGCTCGAGCAGATTGTACGAGCTAGTTGAAAACGCTGGTCGGGAGTGCGACGATGAGAACGAGCAAGAAAAGCCTGCGAGGTGCAAGTTGCGTTGGGTGATGAAACAGGACGGACCTCGATCGAGTCCTTTTGAATGCGCGACCTCCACCATGAGATTCCGAGCGCCCGAAGTCCACCCGCATGGGCCAACACCGACCGCTTCAAATCACACGCGCAAATAGGCATGGACCACCGCATTCGGCACTGCGCACCACGCGAAGCTGCACGAAGTGAGGTCAATCAATCTGGCGGGATGATTACAAACAGGTCACGCGGACTCTACGCCGTCAAACTCGCATCTGGACTAGCGGCCAGTCACAAATGCGCGAAATGGGCAACCTTGAGTCAAAAGATGAACGAAGGGAGCAGCCGGCAAGACGTCATCTCAATTGACTCTGCCGCGCGGGTTCCCCTGAAGATCTTCCTGTGCCGTTGAATGTGAGGTGCGAATCGGCACACCCTTTGCGATAATACCACGACGCCGTCCATCTCCACAAAGGAACCACGGAAGCTTTGTGTTCGCGAGCATGATGATGCGCATAGTCAGCATTCCCCGAAGCAGAAACAGCAGGAACGCGTCTGAGTGAATGTACATTTGGGTGAGCAACACCGTGGACTTCAACACTGTTCTCCGTCCGACGAGAACGCGAACAAACACCGTCCCGACGTGCGAGAGACTTCCGTGGCCGCGGATGCAAAGCTTGCTTGGTGCTGGCGGCGCCACGCGATAGATGCAATGGCAACACGGCATGGGAGCAGCAACTGAGCAGCTGGCCCAGATCAAGTGAATCTTACGCCCATGGCGCGAAGTGCCGTAGCAAAGCAAATGAAACTTCGGCAGGTGACCAGCCACGCCACTGTTGAGACGGAGTCTGACCCGACTGATTGAGTGGAGAGGGTATGGGATGTTGAAAGCGCAGGGTCAGCTCGGCGGAGACAAGACGAAACTTGACGGCCCAGATGCATCAGAGCGCGGCGAACAAAACAACGCGGCGAACAGGATTGTCGGATCCCATGACCAGACGGCTTCGGACGACCACGGCAAGGAAAGCCGCGCCGAGGCGGGACGGCGAACGAAAAACGGCGCAAGATGATCAGGGCGTCGGCCGAGACAGCATACTCGCACAGGCACAGCAACGTCAGCACCAAGGGCAACGAAGCACGTGTGGGGAAACGCGCAGGGGATTGTCGTTGCAAATGTGAAGAGCTGAAATGATGGCGCGATAACGACGGCCAAGAAAGGAGAAGCGACAGGACAGGGCGTGTTTGGTACGGACCACGGAACGAAGAATGAGACGGCGAGGGCAGATTCAAGGCAAGAGTGTCGCACAAGGGCTCGCGATGAAGGACCTGCGGCGTACCGTCGCCTTCCCGAACAGCGTTTGGCGCGTTGCTCCGGCCGAGACTGCGGTTCAGGTTACGTCGGCGCGTCGGACGCGAGAGGGTATCCGGGAAATCCCACCGCAACATCGAGTGGCACGAAATCTGCTTGCGGTCAGGTGGGAGCCTGCTGTACAACAAGGGTTGTCCAATCGTGGCTGCGTTCTAAGCGACTGCTGTTGCGCAGGAGTGCCACCTTTGGGCACAAGTACGTGTGCAAAAGGACTTGGTCGCATCCCGCGCTGAGGAGGCGTGAGAAATAAGAGGGAAAAGGGCAGAAGGAAGCAAACTGCGATGGATCCGTTGGCTACGCTGGTTGGCTGCGAACGCCAGCTCGTCACTGAGGCAAGCGATGACGTCGGAACGGTTGTCGCCACAACAAGCATCAGAATCCCGCATCCCTCTCGACTTCAACATCTAAATGCATAATTAAGACTCAAAAGCAACGCACTGACTACAGCTTGTTGTATTTCGAACAGAACTCGACGGTTTCCTGTCGACTCGCTCATGCCAACTTCAAAGGATATCACGCGGCGGTTGAGCGGTCATCATCACCTAGTCTCTTCGGTCTCACCCTTTCCTTCAATCCCCTTCAACCAGCAGCGAGCTAACACGTAGTCAAACGCAATGACCTAGGGCTTACGAGCTATCTAAATTGACACGGACTCTGACACTTGTCGCACGCCACCGTCGCAGGTTGATCGCACCGCTCACGAGCGAGCTCAAATGCTGCTCTGGCCGTGATGCGAGATGTCCAGCTTGTTCATGAGATTAAGAACTACTTAACCGCTGATGAGCAGCATCGACATCTATCGCCGTCGCGTTCGACGCCCGCGACGTGTCGGGCATAACCTATACGCTGAGATTCTCCGCTATATTCACAGCATTTCCCGCTATATGCACAGTATGCCGCGCCATATCTTATCCCACTCGTGACGGTTTACGGTGCACAATTTCGAACTGATAGCAATAGGGCCGCGCATAACCATCCCTCTCATGCATCCAAGTTGCCATGCACGCAAGAGCACCGTCGTCGCGACAGGATATCGATTACAACGCGTCGGACGATGTGACAGACGGTGGCCAGAGCGATAAGGGCCATGTGAATGCCTCACGCCTGTCGAACAGCTGATGCTGTTTTCTGCGAATGTTATGGACATGAGCCTCGAGATGCATTGACAAGAAGCCTACATCGTCCGCATCTGCGCATGAGACGAATTGTTTTTACCCAATCAGTGACCTACGAGGTTTAGCATATTGCAAAGACGCGCGGGATCAGACCTGAGAATTAAGGTGGATGATCGCGATCAGACCGCCACCACGCTTGGTCGCAAACCTACAAAGACACTGGTAACGCATTGATTGCGCAGAATATCCCGACTATCAAACTATGTTGACTTGTGTCGTTCAATCATGCCATAGTTCGAGTGTCCTGTGTTGGATTGGAGCATGACGTGCGTCAGAGGGGGTGTCAGCTTCCGCTTCCCGAACCTGTCTCCGAGTATATAAGACCTGCTCCGCAGAATTTCTGGTTCCACACCACCCCCTCCCTCCATCCTTTCCTCCATCGATAACACATTCAGCAACATGCCGCCGCGTCGCACCCCGGCCGGTCTCTCGATGACCGCACCTGGCGAGGACAAGAGCACATTCACCTCGCTTCCCAGTGCTGAGATGCGTCGCCGCCTGAGCAGCGGCGCCGGTACACGTCCAGATGTGCTGAGCTTCACGTATCTGAGCGTGAGTCGGTGCGATGGTGAACTGTAATTGGGTGTGGCACTCACACCCTCCGCGCAGCCGATGTGGGCAGGTCTTGCTGCGACTGTGTTGCCTGAGGGTGCAGGAACCGAGATCGGCATCAGTATTCACGATGGCACGTACTCGACCGACTTTGCCCAAACCACGCTCCGGTTCCAAAACGCAGACAAGGCTGCGATTAACGCGGCCATTGAGAAGCACATTGTCTCCACGCTCAAGAACTTCAGCACCCAGGCACGTTCCACCTCTCGGCCGAACCGCGATCCGCTACTAATCCCCGCTTGCAGCATCTGTGCAAGTTCCTCGGTGCAGGTGTTGCCACTCTCCTGCTTGAACAAGCTCCGAGTCTCTGCACCACGCTCTGGCGCGACCTCGACATCGTCCCCGTCGTGTTCAATATTCAACCCGTTGCAAAGGACTACACCGCCTACCGTGGCAAGCGCAACCTGCTCTCACCCCACGCCGACCAGTATCTCTCCATCCCGCCTTCGGATGTCGAGGACAACGACTCAGACCCAGAGAACGCAGCCCCCGCCAAGGACGCTGGCATCCCCCGTACCCTCGATGAGCAATCTGGTAAAGATCTTTCGCCTCTGTGTAGAATTACATCGATTGGCTGACGCGGGGCTTCGAACTCCAGACTCGGCTGCCCGCAAATGCGTCATGTTTTTCGGTACGTTCTGGCTTATCCCTCGCTCCACACACAACGAGGCTGACCTGGATCAAATCACAGGTCCGAACAACAACCCTCGCCTCGTCATTGGACACCGCAACCGTGTCGAAGTCGATGCCGGCGGCAAGATCCACCTCATCGACGACCTCGAGACCTACCGTGCCACAGTCGGCGAGGCCACCTGGACTGCCGTCAACAAGTTCGCCGATGAGCTCCGCGGCAAGAACGCCAAGATCGGCTTCTTCTCATCTACCCCGCAGGGCGGTGGCGTTGCTCTGGTGCGTTCATGCCTCGTTCTGGAACTATGCCCGCCTTTCGCCCTATCTATGCCATTCTGCCCCTATCACAAAAAGTCTATCTCCCCGCATTATGATCGGGATTGCTGACATTATCGGGCAATCGCGTTGTCGATCTACAGATGCGTCATGCTCTCATCCGCTTCTTCCGCCTCTTGGACGTCAACGTGCAGTGGTACGCATGTCAATTGCTCTCTGAAGTTCCAAGTCTCACTCTGGAGTACCAGGTATGTGCCCAACCCATCTCCAGCCGTCTTCCGCACGACCAAGGACAACCACAACATGTATGAGCTTTGCTTGCACGCATTTTATTTCGTCTCACCTTGAGGCAGCTTGCAAGGTGTCGCCGACAAGTCGCTCCGTCTGACGGATAGCAAGAAGAAGACTTTCGACGAGTGGATCCAGAAAAATGCCACGCGCTACTGGTTCGCCCCGGGAGGTCCTTTGGCTGAGGGCGGTGTCGACGTCGCGTTCGTCGACGACCCACAGATGCCTGGCATGATCCCCCTCATCAAGAAGTTCCGCCCAAACCTCCCGATCATCTACCGCTGTGCGTGACAGCGCCAAAAAGTGTTGGGGTTCTGACATTATTGGCCACAGCGCACATTGAGATCCGCAGCGATCTGGCGCATGCTGTGGGCAGCCCGCAGAACGAAGTCTGGCAATATCTCTGGGACAATATCAAGCTTGCCGACTTGTTCATCAGTATGTTTTATGTCCAAGACAGAGGCCAGCTGCTGACTGACCTTATGACAGGCCACCCGATCACGACCTTCGTCCCCGACGACGTTCCCAGCGACATCGTTGGTCTCATGCCTGCGTGTACAGATTGGTGAGCTTTGGGTCTGCAAATGAGAAGGGCATGCTGACTAGGTGGCCAGGCTCGATGGTTTGAACAAGCCGCTGTCGCACTGGGACACCCAGGCAAGTCCGCTCCCCGGTCTCATCAACCAAAGCATCCGGTCTAACTTGGATTTTAGTACTACATGGGTGTCTTCAGAGGCCTCTGCGCCAAGGACAAGATGGCTGAACTCGCGTGGCCCGCTCGCCCGTATGTCTGCCAGGTATGTCCTATTTCGCGGTTCGTATGCCACGAGGAGATGACTGAACTTGCTCGCCCTCGTCGCTAGGTCGCACGCTTCGATCCTGCCAAGGGTATCCCACATCTTATTGCCTCCTACGTGAAGTTTCGTCAAATCCTCGACTCGCAGCCGAAGGGCAAATTCGGCCTTGAGGACACACCACAACTCCTCATCTGCGGTCATGGCGCCGTCGATGACCCGGATGCCACCATCATTTACGACCAAGTCATGGGCATTCTCCAGAACACGGAAGCCAAGAACTATGTACAGGACATCTGTGTCATGCGCCTGCCGCCGTCGGACCAGCTTCTCAACGCGCTCATGTCGAACGCCCGCATTGCGTTGCAGCTCTCGAGCCGCGAAGGTTTCGAGGTCAAGGTCAGCGAGGCAATCCACGACGGCCGCCCGATGATCGCTACGCGCGCGGGTGGCATCCCGCTGCAGGTGCAGCACGGCAAGAACGGATTCCTCGTCGAGATCAACGACGCAGAGGCGGTCGCGCGTCACCTGTTCCAGCTCTGGACCGACGATGCTCTGTACGACAAGATGAGCGACTTTGCCAAGACGAGCGTGTCGGACGAGGTCTCGACTGTCGGCAACGCCGCGTGCTGGCTGTACCTCGCCGCCGTATTCACGCGCGATGGCCCGAAGCTCAAGCCGAACGGCGAGTGGATCAACGAGCTGCTCCGCAAAGAGGCCGGCGTCCCGTACCAGGAGGGCGAGAACCGCCTCCCGCGTCTTGGTTTCCGCAACAAGCAGCACCAGTAGAGGGTCCCGCCATCGTCGTGTACGAGATAAAAGGGATGACAGACACTCCATCGTCAGGCTGCGCAACCGTTTTCTTCTGCTTTTCAGCTGTACCATTACGTAGAACAGGGCGTCATACATCGTCCGGTCCGAAAAGAACACATCGCATTCTGAATTCATCTAGTGATTCCACTGGTTTGGGAAAGTTTGAGGACGAGGTCCAAATTCCGGCATCCACCGCGTGGACTCTTTCGTCGTCGCGTTGCAACCTGCTTCACGCTATGCTCTATACTGCGGACCGAATCACGCCCTTCGCGACTCAGGCACCGCAATCTGACGCAGCGTCTCGGACGGGCTCGGGCGGGCTGGAACAGAGTGTTGAATCAGCATGCGGAAGATGTCCGCCTGAAGATATTGTCAACATTTCTCCATGAACTGCTTGCTATGTCCACCAATCATGCACTTGTGGCGCAAAAGCAATGACACAAGCGCTCACAACACGGCCAGGGCTCTTTGCATGTGGTCTCGAGGCTGAGGTCTGATGCCAACGCATATCAGCAACGGGCACAGAACGTGGCTGCTTCTGAGCGGCGCGTCGTCAGGTTCTTCTCCATCGTGACAATATTCCCACTTTGACGAGGCGGTGGTCCGGATGCTGGATCTATGCTGGCATGCTATACTTACACACCTCGAGACCCCGTTAAATACTGGTGCACGCGAATCTTGAGCCGCTCCATCTTTTCGCCCTTCTCGTCCTCCGAGGCGGTTTTTCTCTTCATCTTCTTCCTTCACCTCTTTTATTCTTTATTTACCTTTTTGAGATGCGCGCTCGTGTGTTCCTCTCATCGCTTCTTCTGGCGAGCGCAGTCGCTGCTGCTCCAGCCGTCAAGCGCCAGTGCTCAGCACCAGTCCCGTCCTCGTCCTCGACCGTCGTTCCTACAACCTCGACGGAGGCGCCTATTCCCACCGAGACGAGCTCGGCCCCTGAGACTTCCACCACGGTGGACCCAGGGTCCACCTCTGCACCAGAGCCATCGGAGTCGACCTCTGCGCCGACTTCGACCTCCACGAGCACTGACCCTGAGCCGACCGAGAGCCCTCCTCCATCAGGCGGTGGCGGCGGCGCAACTCCTGCGCTCGCTAAGCATGCACTCTTTGGGTACCTGCATGCCTCCTTCATGAATGGTGCCGGTTACATCCAGATGAAGGCAAGTTGAATTTACCACCGCAGAACACGCCTTGCAGCAAAACGATTAACCTGCTTCTCCTCCAGGATGTATCTGATGACTGGGATGTGATTAACCTGTCGTTCGGCGAGCCTGACACGCCAACTTCCGGCAACATTCAGTTCGAACTGTGCCCGGTCGCTGAATGCCCGAACGTCGAAAGCGAGGCGGACTTCGTCGCCGCAATCGATGCTAAGGTCGCCAAGGGCAAGCTGGTACAGCTCTCCATTGGTGGTGAGAAGGGCCAGGTCCGCCTTGAAACGGAGGCTGCCCGCGACAAGTTCATCGAATCGGTCTCTGCGATTTGCGACCGCTACCGTACGTTTTTTTTACCTGCCCGTGACAGTCTACACCGGCTAACGGCACGCAAAACCGAGCAGATTTGACCGGGTACGTCCTTTGTTTCCACCGTTGAATAGCACGAACTGACACAGAATGCACGGGTAGTTTGGATGGTACGTTCTTTGACTCTACACAGATAGCACGAACTGACACAAAACGCGCGTGAAGTTGACTTTGAAGGTTAGACATATATAATTTCTGCCCTTTTGCTGTGCTAACAGTCCAAAATAGGTCAAAGTATCAGCTTGGATGCTGGCGACAATGACTTCACGGCTCCCACGACACCGGTCATTGTCAATCTTATCGCAGCACTCAAGGCACTCAAGGCCAAGTACCCGCACTTCACTCTTACCATGGCCCCAGAGACTTTCTTTGTGCAACTCGGCGCGACATTCTATGGCAGTGGCGACTTCGGCGGCCAAGACCCTCGTGCAGGCTCTTTCTTGCCAGTCATTCACGCTATGCGTGACGATCTGACAATCCTGCACACCCAAAACTACAACTCAGGCCCGATCAACGGACTGGATGGCAAGGCATGGGTCATGGGCTCGTCCGACTTCCACGTTGCAATGGCAGATCTCCTCCTGAAGGTAAGCCCAGAAGATACCCACATCATGCTGCTAAGCGGTCTCCAGGGCTTCAATGTTGGAGGCAAGGCCGATAAGCCTTTCCCGCCACTTCGTCCTGATCAAGTTGGTATCGGTGCACCGTCGTCCCAGGGTGCCGGCAACGGCTTCCTCGAGCCTACTGATGTGCAAGCCGCGGTCGACTGCCTCACCAAGGGATCCAGCTGTGGCGAATACAAGCCGTCTGCGACTTATCCTGATATGCGTGGTGTCATGACGTGGTCGATCAACTGGGACAACTTCTTTGACGTAGGTCCAAGTCCACAGTAAGAAAAATTCGCCGCTGACACTCGTTGTAGAACGCTTTCAGCAAGTCTCTCGGCCCTTACCTCCACTCCTCGTGATGGATTGTTCATGTTTTGTGACTGCGAGAGCGTGAATCACAGATGTGAATCTGTGCGCTCTCAATCGATCTCTGCGGCCATTGAACTCGACCTTTCCGTCTTTTTATTTATAATCTCGAATAACTCGCTGTTGTGAGATGTTTGTGAAATCGAATTAATTTTTAGCACTCATGTAAATGTGAGTGAGAGGTGATTTCTGCGGCTGTGACGAGTCGGAGAAAGAATGTGGCTCGTGCCTTGACCTCGAATCTATCCGTACCAATCCATTGGCCCAATGGTTGGTATCACTGACATACCCTATGATATTTTCCCGCTTGTCTTTCACCATACCTCGAGTCGGCAAACGGTGCTCAATGCCTGTCTCGTCTGTCGAACATTCGCAGAAGTCTCTATTCCTGCATTATACTCAACCATATCCTACTCCAGCGGAGACGAAAATAGGAAGGTATATATGTCGCATATCATCGATATTACTTATTCACTTTGTCTGACAGTTGGGGCCGTGGGTTACAATGAACCAAAAACCGCAATACTACGCCCACGTTGTGCACCTGACTCATAAATGTTTGTGGCGCGCTTCCGCACACAACCCTCAGAACCGACGTTGTGATCCCTGCAGGTCCGCCATACGGCCTAACGGAGGAGGATCCTGAAGATGTCTGGATGAAGCTCTTTCCGCGTCTCGTAAATCTTCGAACGTATATCGCAAGTGGCAATGGTTGGGGCCCGAGGTGGATCCAGCTAGCCGTCAAAGCCTTGTCACTATGCCGTCGACTCTGTTCGGTATCCCTCCCGCTTTTAGAAATGATGGACTCGGTATCAGAACTGCAACAGGCACCCGAGGTGCGAACATTAACGCTTCGAGGACGACCAAAAACATGGATACCTTCCGGATGGGATCCGACGAAGCCTCAGGCTGACCTGGTCGTATATGCTCGTATGCATTGCCTGAATATTGAGGTAGCAGGCAACCTGAATGCTCCGTCAGAATATCACTGAGAGTAATTTGTTAGGGACAATTCTCTAAAGCATGCTGGGCGAACCCCATAGACATGCTTCCTCGGATGCTCAACCTCGTCCGCCTTGACCTCATAGAAATGAGCGTCAAGATAGATTTCCACGCCCTTCTTGCACATATTGGCAAATTGAAACAGTTGGAGCATCTCGCATTTACTCCAGTCTTAAAGGTTCGCTCTTGTCTCCGGATTGAGGCTCGGACTGATAGGACATTTAGGACGATGCTGCCCCTCTTCCCGAGAGATGGATTCAGCTCCCAGAACTTCGCACCCTACATTTCGGCTATCTTCAGAACGACGGCACCAAGGCAGCACTAAACGATCTTTGCGGTTGGGTGGATGCAGTGTCTGAACGTTCACCTCTTCGGACGCTTGCTATCCGTGGCCTTGAAAACAGCGGCTGCAAGCTCCCAGCGCGCATGTTGAACACGATTCGATCGCACTCGGAGACCTTGAAAACATTGGACTTGTCATTGATCGTCTTCACTCCAGAGCATCTTCGAAAGCTGCTGGAATCAGTTCCTCAGCTTCAAGAGCTCAGCTTCTCCGCCACGAAATGGCAAATCTGCGTGAGTTTCATTTTTTTTTTCTTATAGCTACATCATTCCGAGTCTCATCACAACTACAGGAGACGTTTTTGCGGACGGACATTGAAGCCGAACTCATGCTGGAGAAGATCATTCTGCGCTGCCATTGGCATCCTAAAGAATCTTCAGAGTTCGCGTCCGAAGACGCCGAAATACTCATGCGGAAGGGACTTGTACACCTTCGCTATCTATCTGTGAACCGTTGGTTGTGGGAGGTGAGTGTGCTCATACTCGTAGCGCAGAAGAGCTCACATGTCTCTGTCAACAGCGTCTTTGGTTTCTTTGCGAAAATGGTATGATGGAGCGGAGAATGCTTGACCCGGTGTGGTTGACCAAAGACAGGGATGTTCTTGTCATTTAGACACACTCGGAAACAATGCGTAAGCACGTGATCTCGGAATGGTCCCGGCGGAGCTTGGATCAATCGTGAGTGCCCACAATGAGATGTACGCTGAGAAGGCACGTAAAAGCAAGGACTCAGAGCGACAATGTTCAAACGCTATTTAATTTATCACGGTCAAAATCTAGCTGAAGGCTTCGGTTGTAGTCATAGACCACCAATGAGTGGTTGAAGGAATGTAGAGCGAGCGTATTTTCACGATCTCACACATCTCACGGCATTTGGTGCAATTTTTAACTTAATAGCAAGTCCTTCAAACTTTCCATGCGTTGGAAAAATGACTAGGCGCCGATTTAAAGGCGCTGAATGCGCCGAAAGGCATGTTTGGACGGTCACGTTGCAAGCAGCGCTGAACCTCCATAATTTGACGTCGTGACTTAACTATTAGCAAGAATTTTTTTAAGCCTAGCCAAAGCTTATCTTGACTTAGAGGAAAGAATCAGGAGAACTTGAGGCACAGCAGGATGGGCCGGAAGCTGAGCGGAAGGAGGCGTCGGTGGCAAAATGCGACCAAGGCATTCAAACTCCCCGGTCCCACTCTCTTCCTTGTTCCTCTTCCTGCACCCACGCCGCTACCCGCAGCCCACCCACCATCTGCTAGAACGATGTCAACTGCTGCCAAGGCCACCCCGAGGACGAGCAAGAAGGCTGCTGCGCCTAAGGTGAAGGCGGACGGCGCGAAGAGTGCGTGTTGGCTCTGGCTGCGTTTTGCGGGGTGCCGTCATGTCTTACCCGTATTTCCGCCCTGTGCGACGCAGAGTCCCGCTCTGGCGCGAAGAACACAGAGCACCCGACGACGATTGAGATTATCAAAGAATGTATTGCGGCTCACAAGGAGGATGTGCGCACAGGGGTGTCGCGTCCGCAGATTAAGAAGTGCGTACCGGCACGCACCGTCAGCCGACCGCACGCATTTCTGACCTTACCTCGCGCCATGCAGGTTCATGGAAAGCAAGTATAAGATGGAGATCACCGCATCCGTGAACCACCAGATCTCGCGTGCAATCACGACCGGCGAGGTCAAGAAGATCTTTGTGCTGCCCAAGGGTCCGTTGCTTTCGCACATTGCCGACCGTGCTGCGTCACGTCGGGCGAGACATGCGTCTCCGGTTGCTGACACGGTTTCTGACATTTGCAGGCCCATCTGGCAAGGTCAAGCTTGCGCCCAAGGTGTCGAAGAGCGATACGGGCAAGGAGGTGAGCGTGCTGTGGTCGGTGCTTGTCGGTAGTGGCCGGAATCGCTGACCGTGCCTAATGTAGAACACGCCCGTCAAGTCAACGACCAAGGCTCCCGCAAAGAAGGCAGCTGGCACTACGGCGAAAAAGGCGACCACGACAGCCGCCAAGAAGACAACGACGACGACGGCCAAGAAGCCTGCGGCTAAGGCACCGGCGGCAAAGAAGGCTGCGACGACCAAGGCTCCTGCGAAGAAGGCTGCCGCTGCCACTACCAAAAAGTCGACCGCCGCTGCGACCACCAAGGCACCAGCAAAGAAGACGACGACCAAGACGGGTACTCCGAAGAAGGCAACAGTGACCGCAAAAAGCACGACCAAGCGTACTCCGGCGGCAAAGCAGGTGAGAACGCAGTAGCCTCATGACAAGTCGGCAGCGTGTCTGACCACGGCTGTGCAGGCGACTGAGACCAAAGTCAAGGCAGCGGCAAAGAAGCCCGCGGCGTCCAAGGCCAAGTCTACAAAGGAGACGCCTGCAAAGGAAGCAAAGGACACGCCGGCGAGCAAGGCCAAGACGGCCAGCAAGAAGACGCCAGCCTAGCACAAAGACCAAGCCGGCGTCTAAGGCTCCTGCGAGCAAGACTAAGCCAGCGTCTGCCACCGCTGCCGCGAAGACAGACTGAGTGCATTCTCGGACTTGTTGGCGACATTGTACTATGTCTTGCTTTCGGCCCTCGCTTTGTGCTACTCATCGCTGGTGCCTAGCTGTAACATGTGGTTGTACTACGTATCTCTCTCTGCTCTGGTGTGTATCTCGGCGCTGTACTGTTCCTAGTGGTTTGCGTATCATATCTCGCTTCTCATCTGTTCATCCATCGATCCTAAATCATCGGTATATCCGCCCAATCCTCGGGATTAACTCAACTCCGAACTCCTCGGAGTTGCCCCTTCCGTCATTTCCATAGAGGAATCGGATTTCCCTCGACCACTACCCTCTTCATCTTCGCGCTTCTATCGTTCGCTCGCGGGGGGGATGCGAACGAGAAGTGCGATGTCCCCGTAGACGTAATCAATGCTTGCGTCATTCCCGTAGCTGCGAAGACGTGAGTTGAGCATGCCTCAGGTCTCTTCCGGTTGGATATCCGTACCGAATATAGGTTGTTTTGATGCGCTTACTTGCGCTAACGTCACTCACGAACACGAGATCGTGAGCGCGGAAGTGACCTGCGGTGTGCTTGACCCATGACCCAAGTCCGTTGCGCTCCGATTCAACATCCTCAGTCCATCTCTCCTCATCGTACTCGCCTGGCTGGAACTTCTGGCCGCCCAGCTCGCGGAAAACCGAGTCCCAGCCCTCATCCACCTGGCCGCCAGCTGTATACGGGTAGGGGAGGAGGAACGAGCCCTCACCCTCAGTGAAGTACACCATCGATAGTGATGGTGAGACTCGGGCCTTTTGGCAGCCTTGAACAGCGCGTGGTCGGCACCCTTCAAGGTCGGTATGAGGTTGGGTAAGATGATGTCCCTCTCGCTCCAGGGGAACTCGTTGGGTACAGGGTATCTGGCGGGTCAGACCACGCATGATGAGAGCATTATCAACTCACAAGTGCTGTAGGTAAAAGCCAAGTCGACCACCACTTGGTAAAAAGTCAGCGTCTTTTAGCAGCTTCTTTAGAGCTTTCTTCATCACCCTCGATGATTGCGCCGGGAGTTTGGTCGCTGGCGCAGTGTTCACAAATGAGAGGTTATACTGCACTATAGTGATCAGTTTGTGGCACAACATGATGAGTGATGTATGCTTGCTGTGAGAGTAAGTCTGTATCCAGAGGTCACGTGCAGAACTTCATGCTCGACATCACTGAAGAAAGAGACCCAGCTGACTTGGTTCGGCGAGTTATACGCAGCAGAGGCCGCGTCGTTGATAATCTCGGTATCGTTGTGCCTCAGAACAAGCTGCCCGCCTTCGTGGCCAGTGTTGAAGATCAAAACAAGCGATCCAAACATATCGCTGCCTCGAGGAGTGTCCTTGTGCGTCTTAAAGAATGAACCAGGCCCTAGTTTGGAGTTCAGACATGAGCCGCCACAATGGCAATAAACAAACTTACCGTATACGTTCAGCTTGTACAGAGAAGCCTTTATATCCCGCTTATCGTCCTCCCATCCGAAGAGGGAGTCGCGGACGGCGAGAAGCAAGCCAGACGATTCGACGTTGAGATTTGTGGCGAAATCGGAACGGTCGAGTTTGCCTGCCCTTTCGATACGATTCGTCAAGAACTTCCTTGTTTGAAAGCCCAAAAGTAGCAGCCTGGCATGCATCAGAAAGTTTCTTCAGCTCGTCTGTGGATGCCCCGTCCTGCAGCAAGGAGATCTTGTATGGTGGAGCGGCAACGAAAAGGTTGAGAGTGTCTTCGGGAAAGCTCCAAAGACCCGAGCCACAGAATGGCTTCTGCTCGATCAAGGCATCCAAAATAATCTGACGATGTTCGTCGGACAAGGACAACATGAGGAAGTGCAGCGCAGGAGGAAGAGCAGCGCACGCGAACAATCTGATCCCTCGGCAACTTTTGCCGATGTGCATCTTTCCATGTAGATACGTAGCGTTTATGAAGCAAAGCTCAAAGGCAATGACTATAGTCCATTGCGTTAGGTAGGGGGTGCCCTGCGCTCTCGCTTTGATGAAACGTGGTGTGAACAGATGCACCCGAACACATGGAAGGAGTAAACGAGGAGATACTGCACATCGGATTGGTGCAGGTAGTGGATCAATGTAATCAGAGTGACGGACGAGTCCAAGTTGCGGACTTGACCGTGCGCGACAGGACTTGGATTTCTGCAATGACTGCAGCGCGATTGGTGGGACGTGTTGTAGCCGCCGTCGCCCGCCCGCGAGCAGCAGCAACACGGCCGTTGGTCAGTGCGCGCTCGCTGCATACCAGTGCGCCAAGAAGGTCGGACGCGCTGTTCGTGGTGCGTGCCAGTTGCAACACGCGCTACGAGCCATGGGCTTACTGAACCGGACACAGCACCGCGATACCGACTACAATAACCCTAAGGCGAGCCCAAGCGTTCATCTCGTGCTTCCGCGCGTGCTAACTGCTGGTGTTGCAGATTCCATTCGAGTACACGGCAGAGAACATGAAGAAGGCACAAGACATCATCTCGCATTACCCTCCGCAGTACAAGAAGGCGGCTATTATCCCGCTACTGGACCTTGGCCAGCGCCAGAATAAGGGCTGGACGAGCATCAGTGTAATGAACTACGTCGCTAAGCTCGTCGATGTGCCTCCCATGCGAGTCTACGAGGTCGCGACTTTCTACACCATGTTCAATCGTGAACCTATCGGTCAACACTTCGTCCAGGTCTGCACTACCACCCCATGCATGCTCAGGGGCTCCACCGAGATCTTGGAAACGGTCTGCTCGCACCTTGGTGGCATTCATCCTGGCCAAACCACGAAGGACGGCAAATTCACTGTTGTCGAAGTCGAATGCCAAGGAGCATGCAGCAACGCGCCCATGTTTGTCGTTGGCGACGATTTCTACGTGCGTATCAAGACCTGTCTTATCTGTCTGCTCACCAACAATGTTGCTCGCAGGAGGACCTCACTTCGGAGTCTACCAAGAAGATTCTCGACGAATTCGCAGCTGGCAGGAAGCCAAAGCCCGGCCCACAGAGTACTCGCCAAACAAGTGAGAACTCGGCAGGTCTGACATCGCTGACCACACCTGTAAGTCTCACTCGCCTTTCGCTCCAGTTATGCGAAACACTTACCTTCCACATAGCCGCCCCGGCCCGGCCAGTTCTGCTCAGAGGAATTTAGATGAACGTAGCTAACCTTTGTTTCTCAAATGAAACAGCTTCTCTACTCTTGTGTCACGACTTTTTCATATGGAAAGGACTAGAACGTTGTGATGCGACGCGACGCTGCTCAAGGTCTTGTTCAAATAGCTGAATGGTCGACAGTTTCGATGGCTCACATTTCGATACTATGATGGGTCAATGACTGTTGCATTTGAGCTTGGTGATAAATATCTAGCTATGATAAGAGAGCGAGAAGACCAGGCAGTTGCGAATACCCGGAATGAAAGAGTGAGGGAGCAGTAAGACTAGGCTATGGTGTAGATGATCGCTTTCGAAAGTACCTGCCTTCGCCGCCTATCGATATCGACGACAGTTGCATAGGCATTCGTGCCCACCCTCACTTTCACTTGTCCTGCGGGCCGCGCGCTTGCAGAGGAAATGGGAAATAAAACAATAACGGGAAAGGGGCCGGGATGAAGGAGCCGGGAGAGGGAAGGTGAAGGCGGATTAGAGTGGAAGGTAGCATCGTTTAGATGCGGCGACGAGTACGACGCGCCGAGGCGCCACTGCTCGTCGGGCGGAAGTGGTGCCAGTGCTTGTGGCGCGTCGATGTGGTTGTCGATTGAGGCGCGCTGACCGTCGCACTCTCTGAAGGAGTGACGTTCGGGGCAGGTGCTGGTGCAACGCTGGCCGCGCCCTTCTGATACAAGTTCAGACGGGCAGAGCCTCCGCACATGAACGATGCGTCGCCCTCACAGGCAATGTTGCACTCCGCGGCAGGCGCGGGTACAGTGCCTGCGCCGAGTTCGTTTGCGCAAAAACACTAGAAATGAGCCCTTTAGCTTCTGGCCGAATAGGTAAGAGATGCTAGCGACATACCTCGCCACCGTGCTCGGTGCCAGCGTACTGGAATCCACGCGCGTCGCAGACATTCTGGCAGTCGGATGGAGTCTGGCCACCAGCAAGCTTAGCTCCAGTAAGGGAGCGAGGGTTTACGGTGTCGACGTAGCAGCCGAGGTCAGACCAGCCGCCAGATTGAACAGGTTCGGTAGGGGTTGGTGCCGGAGTGTTCTCGGTGGGTGTAAGTGTGACAGACGGAAGATCAGTGGGCAGCGGGGGGAGGGAGCTGCTGTCCGTCTCGGTTGATTGAGTCAGAGTCGGTGCGGGCAGATCGGTACTCTCGGTCTCGGTCTCGGTCTCAGTTTCAGAAGGCGACGCAGGCGAATCAGTCGAGGTCATGGTCTCGCTGCTCGACTCCGCCGGCGGCACCTCGGTTTCAGCAGGTGCTTCGGTGCTGGTTGTGGGGTCCGGGAGCGGGGTCGACGCTGAGGGCTCAGTGACGGGTGGTTCTGGTGTAACCGGAGGGGCAGCTCCCTGCTGGTACATGCTAAGACGCTGACCGCCACCGCCTGGGAATTGCATTAGATTGTTAGGCGTGTATTTAATCCAAAAGACGCACAGGAAAGCGATGAGTCCCCTTCACAAGCGTCAGTGCATCCACCTGCGCCGAGTTGTGCAGAGTCAAAGCTATTGCCACACCTACAGAGCTGTCAGACTCCCAAAAGTAAATGTAGTGTGATTTCGATACATACCAACACTCATTCTTGAACTCAACGCCAGCAAAGCTGTAGTTGTTTTGAGTGCAGATAGCAGCGCAAACCGTTGGTGTCATGGCACCATTGGGATCGAGGAACTTCTTCTCAAGGGAGCGGTTATCTGCGGAGTCCTTCGCACAACCGAGAGGAGTCCAACCGTCGACAGGAGGGAGACCGGTGTAAGACTTGGGCAAGATCTCCTCGCTTGCGCCACATGCGCTCGAAGGCTGCTGAGGAGCATTCTCCGGACCTACAGTGATAGGATTACAACCAGGAAGAGCGTCGAGAGCTGCACGGTGCAAGATTTAGATTTATGATTGAATTATTCTCCATTGAGACATACCACCGTCGATCTTCTCGTTAACCCGACTGACCAGGGCGCAGTTGTTCATCTCGTCATCTGTGCGGAGCTCCAGAACGGGGCAGTCCTCAACCCGTCCTGAGTTGTTGTTGCATTCTGGAGTGGAATTAGTATAAGCCCTAAGGTACAGAGACATCACAGAATGCGAGACGTGCCATCCACAGATTTTTGCAGGATATCAACATCCCAACCATTGCTGAACTATTTTTGTGTCAATTCAATCGATAAATGCTGCATCAGTAGATAGACTGACGTCGCCGTGGAACTGCCAAGCTCGTCAGAAATCAGTGCAGTTGCTCCTGTGTGCGAACTAACCCCATAGCCCGTAGCATCACCGTTCGATAAGACGAATGGGTGCTTTTGGCCATTTGCCTCATGCCACAGGTCATCGTTGTACTGATCACTGCTCCAGTTAACCTGGTAGAGTCTAGATTAGGGATAGCCGAGAAGTGCTGCCTCGACATGCCTCGTAGAAGATCGAGATAAGGTGCACAGGGTGCGTGTCTGGGCATGCTCCATTGTTAAATTGGGCTGGGTAGGCGACGTGGGATGCATGGTCCTCAGAGTCGACGTTCTTGCCGTCCCAGCAGCTGCAAGACCAAATTGGAAATAGTTCTCTGAGAAGTGGGCCAAGCCAACAAACCTTGGGAAGAAGACCTGAAAGAGGAGTTTAGGTGCTTGGAATCACAAAAGTAATGGTGCAACATGCCTGCGTGCGCATACCGTTGGGACACTTGTGGTCCGGGAATGCTGGGGTTTCTGAACCGGCTCCACTGCCCGAGTAGTCGAGACAGACGTGTGTGACAGCCTGCTGGGACGTATCATTTCCATCGAAGCTGCGACGAATTGAAGATCCAGCAATCATGCGGAAGCCCTACAGTTCTCGAAGTAAGCGACTGAGACTATCGGAGCAGAGCTCAGGCGCCTTACCGGTGGGAATGCCAGCAGCTTCTCGCCATCAAAGCCAGTGCGCTGAAGATAGTAGACCGTCATTCCCGCTTGGTGGACCTGCAACAAAAATGAACCCAAGATACATTAGCTGAGGGACACGCACTCACCCGCTCAAATTTTCCATCTTTGGTTTGATAGTGGAGGGCTGGCGTCCTGGTCACTAGGTCAGCATTGAAATGGCGAATCTGTGTAGTTTACTTGCCAATAGTTTGAAAGGTCAGCCTTCGCCTTGCAGGTCGAACATGTTGAAGCGCGTTGAGCATCGAATGTTGTATTGAAGTCAAAGCTACACATTGACGATTAGGGGGTGGCAAAAACGAAGTTTGATCAACGAACCCGTTCTGAAGAGAAAACGTCATCACAATAAGATGAGCCAGTCGAGTGAGTTGATTCAGTCAGAACTTACACCGCCCGTGATCTGACCATGATGCGTAAGGAACTGGTCCGCCAGCGAGGTCTATCACTCACAGTATGAAGATGACTCGATACTTTGCCAGGTGCCCGGATGGGGTCTGCACGCTCGACAACGAGCGGACCAGAGCATGGCATGCGGAAGAATGCGTGGGCATCTCCGACGAACAAGAGCGCAAGCGAGAGAGCTGCGATAGACAACATCGTGCTAAGGGTCGAAGACGAGTTGAAATAAAAATGCAGAAGGGAGAAGGAGGAGGAAAAGGAAAAAGAGAAGGAAGAGTTGGGCAACACCGTGACGTTCGTGCCTGTGGCATTCTTATAGACACTATAACCAGGCTTGAGGTGCCGCAGCAGATGTTGCTGCTATCACAATCGCATGTTTGACATCGCGGCGCGGTAGCATCTTTGCTTTGACCCGAGTTTGATGGAAAGAGACAATGCGTGGTGGCTAGGTCGTTCCGGTACTACGCAACCGAGAATTTGATCATGCCCGAACCGGGTCGCAACGAGAGTTCTGCAATAAAGATACTCTGTGGATAGAGACCGAGCGCTCTGGATGCGTGTCGGTACCGTTTGACTTGCATGCTATTGTAGGAGAACAATCGGCCGCCGCGGGGCTCATAATGAGATGTGATGATCAAAGCCAGACAACCAGATAATTTCCCATGTCCGTTGCATCGCATACAATGTAAGCCAAGATGGACCATGGTGTTTGTGATAGATAAGCAGGTAGTGGGCGGCGCAGCGCCGCTAATATGCCGCTACTTACGGGCATTACGCGTTACACATAAGGAAGAAAGGGGATAGGGGATGTGAGTTTGACATCGGCAGAACGCGCTGGTTCTCCTTACGACAAACGACGATCACGTACCTCATCCATGGACTCGGTCAACTCAACCGTGAAGTCAATTGGAGGAGCGTTTCCGCTCAAGCGACACCACTTCAAGCGTCGAGTCTTGCGCAAGGTAATTACGGCGTTAAAGCCGGCTAGACACGCTGACATTGACTCGCTCCCACGCGCGTCCAGTATAGCTGGCTACCCGGTAAGACCGCCGAAACGTTTTTTGCGTTGGCTTATGCACCGTTGCAGATGTGTTCCGGTGTGTGTCATCCCCATGTACATACTTCACTTTGTTTACACCTGCGCAGATACAGGAAGAGTGTACGTTTGCGTAGATTAACATTCAGCGCGCTTATGAACGTTTCGTTGCAGGTCATTGGTCGCATCATTGGCGTATGTTTGCACCTCGTTACTGGAGCCCGTGCTGATGGCGTTCGCGTGGGCAGCCTGTGCTCACCGTGACTGTATTTGCCACCCTCATCGCACACCTACATTTTAAAGGCTACGAAGTTAAGTTGACTAATCAAGTCACACCGCTCCTGGGTGTCGTTGTGGGTACGTGGCTGAGACGGCTGGTATTCGCTCTAACCCTTCGACGCCCCTCGCCCAGGTCTCATTCTAGTCTTTCGAAACGGTACATCCTACGACAGGTATTATGAAGGTACGCATGCCGATCATCTGAACAGACGGTCGCTCATTCTTCTCCATAGGTCGAAAAGACTTTGGTCAGGTTCGAGATTACTGTTCAGCGCTGCTGCCATCCATGTTCTCACCCCTGAGCGGTCACAGATGATGTCCAACGTACGCAATCTCGCGCGGCTCATCTGGGTCAACGTTACTCCCGGGTCTACCACAAACCAGACATCGTCGACGGTGTTGGCTAGCGATCCTACGAAGGGCAAGTCTACTCAACCCCGGGCAACCCTCCGAGCAGTCAAGTGTCGCGCCCTTCGCTTGCTCGTTGCCTATGCCGTAGCTGCGCGCCATCATCTCAGAAATGAAGTGGGCTGCTTTATCCCACAATTTGACATTTCTTCCATTGACATTTCTTCCAGCCGGGAACACATTATGACGATTTTAGCGGCCTCCTCCCACCGCGTTTCGCGCATGAGGTCAAAGGCTACGGTATCACTGATTCTTCAGCATCGATCTCAAAGCGCGATGCGTCCCCCTACGTAAAACAGCGTGCCAAAGGCACCCAAGACCTTGAGCACAACGGTTCAGGATCTCGAACGCCGCTGATGGAAGGCCAACAGAGCGCTGATATTCGCCGACTCTTGGATAATGCGCTTCCTCTGCCGCTCGTGTAAGTGCTTTGAAAGCAATCTGGCCCGTCTAATTGGTTAATAACCGTCGCCGCAGCATTGCGCATGAGCTCACGCGTCTTTTGCTGACTTGGCGAACGATGGGTTACTGCGAAGCGATCGGTCCAGCAGGTGAGAATGTCACTCCCGTTCGAGCACTCGCTCACGTTCTGGATAGGCCTGAACAGCATGAACACTTTGTGAGTGAAGTTCAAATAGTGGGAAGCCTTTCTCATCGACACCGGCAGAATTCAGGGCATGGGTGATCAGCTTACAGCAATGGAACGCGTCGCGAATACACCGATCCCTGCATCTTGTAAGTGCATACATAATTGAATGACTTCAATTCAACGCCTCGCAGATGGCATTCACTTGAAGCAATGCGTGACCCTTTACTTGTTTGCTTTGCCGTTCACCCTTGTCAGCGACCTAGGGTATGTGCATCACGTAGCGCCACTCAACTGTGACCCAACCTTAGCTCTATCCGCAGCTGGAGGACCATTCCCGTAGTCACTCTTGTGAGTAGGGTTCCATATGTGGAGCGACAAATTTCAACACCATTTTCAAGGTTGCATTCACTCTCATGGGTATCGAGGGCATTGCGCAAGAGATCGAGATGCCTTTCGTAAGTTGCCATCTTCGCTCTGAGAAAAAAGAACGTGCGATCTCAATGCCTATTTTTTAGGGTGATGACCCCTCAGACTTACCACTTGCGGAGTACTGCGATGAGCTGCGCGATGAGATCGAGTGCGTGTCACTTAAAACCTCAAAGCGCTCTGATGTTCAGTTCAATCATAGATACATTATCACTCGCTTGCCTGAAGGCACTGCCGAGGATGGCAGCCTTTTGGAAGACGAAGACGACATATAAAGATATACTCGTACAACTAACACCATGTAGTGCTTGGCTTTGCCTTCAGGTCGCTGTAACGGCTACTTCTTCCGCAAAGCGTTGTTCTGCAAGCTCCTTGAGCTTCTCGTTCATGCCGGAGAATGTCTCATGCAGCGGTTTCTTGTAAACGGCCAGAAACAGCCAACCAAACAGGCCACGAAAGTCTTCCGAGTGCACAAAGTGAGTCGAGTTCCCAGATGCGTTATCACCCGGCAAGTACGAAAACGAGTGCACCGCGCCGAGGAGCGATGCGTGCCCGACTTTGCCTCGCCAGCGGAACTCTTGGTCATTGCAGCATTCTACGATGGGAGTGATGTGCATTGGGGCGTGCTTGGGGCTCATTTGCAGATTTGCTTCAAGCCGTGTTCCGACAACAGGTCTCCCGCCTGCACTCGTCTCTGCTGCACGCATGGTGCGTATCAACGGATTCCATTGAGGAAATGAGGCGAAGTCCATCAATACAGCCGCACTGGAAAGACGGCACGGTCAGCGCCAGGGGGCGATAGCCAGATATGGTGCTTACACAATGCGCGGCGGGGCTGCTATTGGTGTCGTGGTTACCAGCAGAGGCATGCCGCGCGAAGTTGAGTGACAATGCGCTATAAGGCTTTGAGTGTACTTGCGGTCCGCTCTTACCCTTCGCCGCTTCCCATCTGATTTATAGCCCCCCACTGGTTTGTTTTACATTATTAACGCAGGCCACGTGAATGTCAGGAATCCAATAGCCGAAAAGGATTTCGGCGCAAACGGGGTTGTACGCTGTTGTGCGCAAATGAGGCACGCCACATACTAGTGATCTACATCCCCGCTATTGCGGTCTGCATCTCGTCGTGAAGCATACTTAGGTTAAGGCTCTCTGAGCTAAAGAAGGGTTGTCAGATTGCTTAATAGCGTTCGTGCCGGGTAAATCGACCCTCGTTGGGTTCAAGCGAACGGCGATTGAGTTTGGCAAAGATCTTCGTGGGACTAAAGTAATCGTCCTGTATTCGCAACAGTATTATCAAACACCTCCAACCACAGACCAAACACGACATTAGACTCGCAGAGACCAATGATTGCCGTATGCTCCGCCCTCCCTTTTCGTCATTCCGAATTGTGTCACAAACTTGAATATAGCATGACATGATGGCCAACCGGTAGCCAGCCGGTGCGATGTTGTGAAGTTACAGAAGTAAGGAGCTTAATGACGAGGAAAGATGATTCGGCGTAGCACTAGTACTTGTGCTCCTTTCGGGGTGGAGTCGGGCAAAGCTATATCAGCGTTGGCAGACCACTAGTTCTCAGTTCTATGGATATGCTCTGCGCTAGGATGCCGTAAATACGGAACACCGAATTGAGTTCGGGTTCTGATGCTGCGGTTTAGTCGGAGAACAGCACTGTGGTGTTATGGAACCCCGTTGGAACACCTCCCAGAGCACAACACCCACGAAGAGCTAAGCAATCACCATTCATCTGCTGTTTTTGAGACAGCCGTCGGGGAAGTGGCTATATCTGGCACATATTCTGGGAGAATTTGGCCAGGAGAGCGACCCATCCATGGCCACCTACGGCCCTTCCGAATTGTATAGTTCGCACGAAGCACAAATCCACGACGTGCGAGCTCGCTGACAACTCGTGCGATGTTGCGTGCATCCTGAAATGTTCAAGATGGTAAGTGGAATGATTGTTGCGCAAGAAAAAACTTGCGTCAATCCCGGAATGCCGCCTGCCTTCAAACTCGGGCAGGTCCAGCGCAGCCAGTTGAGAAGGAATCTGGAGTCCCGAGCGTACACGTTTTGTTTTCTTAGTACCCTCGCTGTGAGTCTAGATACTCTCTCATAGACAGTTTAACATCTTTGTTCAGCTCTCGTGTCAGGATCTGGAATGCGACTATTTGATGCGACGGACCGATTATATCTCCAACCATGTAATTAGGATGGTTAGTGGCGCTGATCCAGCACTGTTCTGTATGGTTTAAGAAGCAGCATCCGACTGCTTCGAAGAATGACTCACTGGCGACAAAGTCACGAATGTCTGTCGGGAGGCAGATCAGCGCTACACTATGTCGCCCGATATGAAAACTGACCGTAGGGGCCATCACTGATAGTGGTGTCAGCAACGAACTGGCAGCTGGCGCCACAACACGTACGTGCACCAGGTAAATCGGCACTGCTTCTTGCCATTAAGATTGACGAGGTTGTGGTGGCGAAAAGCTCGCTGTTGTCGGCGATGGTCTCCTCATCGTCCTCCTCGTCCTCGTATGGGAAGTTGTAGACTGGGATGTCGTAGTGCTCAATGTCCTCCATGATGCGCTTCTTGAAGACCTTCAGCTCCGTGGGGGTGAGCGAATCGGCCTTTCCGACGGGGATGAGATTCACGCGTAGCGAAATGCGGCGCATAAGCTCAATGTCAATTTCGCGCAGTACGTGGCCCGTCGGTGGGATGAAGTAGAGCAGAGCGTGCACACGGTTGTCGCGGAAGCGAGGGTTACGCTTGATGCGACTCTCCTCAACTAGAACGTGGTCGTACTCGCGCTCGAGATAACCAAGAATTTCCTGGAACCTGAGACGAGTTGTCAACAAATGATCGGGAACAACAGGAGCGGCAACGTACGCAAACTCGTTGTCAATGTTGTCGCCGAAGCCTGGCGTGTCGACAATCGTGAGCGCAATGCGTCGACAATGCGAACGCCATCCTCCTCGAGCTCTACAGAGGATTATGAGAAACGTGTCTAATGCCATGAGGGGCGGCTCACGGGTGAGTTTTGGATGAGATCTTGTGCTGGTTTTGACCGGGATGATAGGGACGTGATAGAGGAGACCGACACGTGACCCAGGAACCGGAACCAACGTGTCAACTCCGCGCGAGAGTATAAGAGGAGGTCGAGCCTATTCACTCTCCGCACAGTCCGTTCTCCCTCTCGCCTCCCCGCACTCACTCACTTCACACGCACGCACACGCATCACAATGGTTAAAGTGCGTGGAATCCCGTCGAATGCACATTGCTCATCGATGCATCACAGGCGGGCAAACCGCCCCAGAATTACCGACTCAACATGCTAACTCGATCAAACCGGAATGCAAGCGCATTGAAACCGCATGAGATGACAAGCGCTCTCGCAGCGCTGGGCTTCACCCCAACGCTGGATCCAACACCGACGCTCGCGCCGACGCTCACTCCTGCAACATTGCCGACGCTGGCGCCGACGCACGCTCCTACTCCCCAGCCAACACCACCGACGCCGATGCACGCTCCAGCTCCTCAGCCAACACCGATGCTCGCGCCGATGTCTGGTTTTGCTAACCCCCAGCCAACACCACCGACGCCGACGCTGGCGCCGACGCACGCTCCTACTCCCCAGCCAACACCACCGACGCCGATGCACGCTCCAGCTCCTCAGCCAACACCGATGCTCGCGCCGATGTCTGGTTTTGCTAACCCCCAGCCAACACCACCGACGCCGACGCTGGCGCTGACGCACGCTCCTACTCCCCAGCCAACACCACCGACGCCGATGCACGCTCCAACGCTCCCTCAATCAATGCACAACATGCCGTGGCACGCTCCTGCTCCTCAGCCAACACCGACGTTCGCGCCGATGTCTGGTTTTGCTAACCCCCAGCCAACACTGACGCTCGCTCCTGTTACCCCTCAATCAATGCATGACACGCCGTGGCACACTCCAACGCTCCCTCCTCAATCAATGCACAACATGCCGTGGCACGCTCCTGCTCCTCAGCCAACACCGACGTTCGCGCCGATGTCTGGTTTTGCTAACCCCCAGCCAACACCACCGACGCCGACGCCGGCGCCGACGCACGCTCCTGTTCACCTTCAATCAATGCACAACATGCCGTGGCACGCTCCAACGCTCCCTCAATCAATGCACAACATGCCGTGGCACGCTCCTGCTCCTCAGCCAACACCGACGTTCGCGCCGATGTCTGGTTTTGCTAACCCCCAGCCAACACCACCGACGCCGACGCTGGCGCCGGCGCACGCTCCTGTTCACCTTCAATCAATGCACAACATGCCGTGGCACGCTCCAACGCTCCCTCAATCAATGCACAACATGCCGTGGCACGCTCCTGCTCCTCAGCCAACACCGACGTTCGCGCCGATGTCTGGTTTTGCTAACCCCCAGCCAACACTGACGCTCGCTCCTGTTACCCCTCAATCAATGCATGACACGCCTTATTCTCATTATTTGCAGCCTCATTTGCCATCTAATCCGCAGCTCGCCAACTTTGCTTCGACCTCATCTGAGTCGAGTGATGCACCCATCTTTCACGACTTTCCCGCGACTACTGCCGATCCGTCAATTCATTTCAATGTTCGTCGACGTCGACAAGATAACACAACTCCGCCCCCTTTCGTAGCATCTGACCCTATAAGCCTTCCTCTATCTTTACCAACATTCGCACCTGTTCTTAGAGTTGCGCGCGGCGTCCGGGGAGCTCTCAACAAAACACCCGACTCCCCAACATACCATTGCAACCGCTGCCTTAAAACGCTCACGGTATGTACAATGACGGACAGCTGGTGCGATGTCTAATGCTGTTTTGCAGACCACGGCATGGCGTAATCATAGCGCCAATTGCGTAAATATCAGCTGGTATCGCAACCCGTCACCACTTGATCGGGTCCTCCTCTTTCACCAGAGCATGGCCGGCCAGGAGTGTCCCGTCCCGGGCTGCAGTAAGTCCCTGATTCCATCACTGAAGCTTCCAACTATTCTCATTGCAAGACTACAGGGTACATCACAAGACAAAAGAGCCTTTCCGAGGTGAGTTTGCGCAACATTCTGCCATGATAGTTGCTGATCCTCATTTTAGCTGCATTTTGCGACACACTGTATGAAACTGATTAGCTGGTGTCCCACCTGTTATCGCATTGGCATGAAATGCGATAAGCCCACCGCGAACCATGATTGCTCACCCGGCCGCCCAAAGAAGTAACCGTAGCTGTTCGTAATTGCGCTCAACCTTCACACTGTTTGTAATTGTACTTTCATGTCAGCCTCGCAAATCAATCAATGCATCAGCTGAAACATGTTTGACTTACGACTCTGCTTCCCGCTCTTCAAAAGCACTAGAATCGTAGCGCCGCTTGAGCCTACGGATCACCAAAACACGCTCCGGCGTCGGCCGAGTACAGTCTTGTCCAAGTCTTTTGCCAGTCGCGCTCCATCCAAAACTGGCCGCCATGGTGCGCCCCTGTGTCCAATGAGTTTGCGCTGACCGTGGCTCATGGGTTATGGTATGCAGCGCTGGTATCGCGGCTGTTCCGAGAGATGTTGCGAGCGCGCACTCGCCAAGGCGCGGTTGCAGCTCAAGCCGCTTGCTTCTGGCGCGACGAGCGTCACGTCTAAGCAGCATCCGAACGTCGCCAAGTTCGCACCGGGCGGCGACCGCGTCGTCGCGCCCAAGGACAAGAACAATGCATTCCCCGTCGGCCAGCCACTCGGCGTGCTCAAGTGGCGCTACGCCGATAAGGATGAGAGCGTCATCCCGCTCAGCGGCAACGTTTGGCCAACGCTCAATGTGGCCGACAGCATCGCCTACGTGAGCGTCGAAGTACGAGCTCGAGGCGGCGCATCTGACGCTGTGCGATTTTGTGCTGAGCATTCCGCTGCCGGCGGGTGCGAGTCTAACGAGTGTGTCGGACGAGGACACCGCAGTGCTCAACGAGGAGACTGGCGCGCTCGAGTTTAGCCAGGACACGGTGCTCGCGCCCGAGCTGTATGTCGTGTCATGATAGTTTAGAATCGGATAGATGGTATCACCAATCGCATTGTTATCTGCAGGCTCGAATTGATGATCGTCGGCACATGCGTCCGAGACGCACGCTTTTGCAGAGGAAGTTCGAGGTAGTCAAGCTGTTCCTCGAGGAAACCTCACCCTAAAGGGCGTCGGTGGCAGTCATGCGCTTTTGGACGAGGGAACTCGTGTCGATTTTGTCGTCTTCGGTAGGGTGGGGTCTGCTAGTCGACAGAGGAGGTCGCTAGATCAGCAGAGGGTCGCGCCGGAGTTCGCACTTTGCCTACCTACCTTTTCTCTGGTATCGGGATGCACTACGTCGTTCCCTTCGAGTATGCAGACTGGTTATCATGACTGTAACTGACATAGCTGACACACTATTTGTAGAGAGCAAGATCACAATGTCTTTGCAGACGAAGATTGGAAGGGTGTTGGCACCGCAGACAAATCTTGGGAATCCCTTGCCCCCTTCGTTTGTATGGAGACACAGCTTTATGGCTGCATTTTCATTCATGGACCTCTGCCCACCCTTGCTCAACTAAAGACTGTCCAACACTTCCTCGGCAACCTTCAATTGCCCGACTCCGACTCGATGCGCGCTGTGTTCTCGCTCTACTCGCGAGAGGACCAGTACCTGATCATGCACGCATTATTGTTTTTTTTTGGCCAATGGACGCATGATGACACAAATGGTGTGTGGAGTCGACCGTTTTGTTCATATGGTGCTGATGCTGCCACCTTCTGTTGAAGTCTTGCTATGCCCATATCGACTCGCTATCTCCCAATGGTTCACTGCGCAAACCAAGGCAGAGAGCTGCAGAGCATTCGCTACCGAGTTCAACAGCTTGTATATTTCAGGACACGCTGATCTCTGGGACTATTGTGTTCGGGAGTTCAATAACGGTCATCGCAATTGGATCCCGGGCCCAACATCCTTCGTCCGAGAGTTTGCCGTCTTGAGACAAAAGTAACTTTATGTTTACTTCGCTTTACACTCTGATCTCTCACCATACTATCTTATCAGGCTGGCTGCACATAATCCGAACCGTTGTTTCGTGACGACCATTCATGACATAGTGCATGCCATCGCTGCGTCCCCAACGTTAGGGAAATATCAACAATTTCCATCAGAAGATATGAGCTTTCTTCGGTTGTCCCCAAAGCAACTAGAAAGGATGGGTATCGTCCGCAGAATACAGTGCGAGTGGCTGAAACCTATGATGGGATTTCATGGTACCCTTATTCCTCCGCTGGTGAATGCCGCATTGTCTGTCCCAGGCTTCCGGCAGTTGAACGATCAAGAGATGGACGATATTGCCTCAGTGTCGGCCGCCACACGCTTGGCACTATACGTTCGTGTATTTTACAGATGCCATACTTAGAGCTGACAATTGCTTCAGTGGCAGAATGCCAAGCTCCGCGCGAACAAGGTCCGGAACATGTATGGCACCACGGCAGATGCAACAGACAGCGATATTCCTCAGAGCGGACATGACAGTATCAAACGGGGCGACCAAGTGCTACGGGCACTGGACATCATGCTCGATAATTGCACGTCAACGACATTCCACCAACCGCATCGCGCCGACCGCAGTCACTTTCAGATGAATACAGCAGCCGCAGCTGCCTACGGTTTCGGATCGGAGCAGCTCGAGACGGAAAACGCTGTCGAAGAAGTCGAAGACGCTGACCTCGGAACTGAAGACGAGGACGATGAAGACGAGGACGATGAAGACGCTTCCAGTGACGGTGAGATAACAGAGGGTGATGGGGAACCATCGACCGTCTTGGAAGCTCTTGGTGGGGTTCGTCATCGGCGCCATGGGGATATCCTCAGCATTGACTGGCAAGCGGCGTACACAGCCGCAGGTCTGCCAACGCCGGAAATTCCTTTGTCTGATATCAGGGCAGGGGTGTGTCAGATATGATCTCAATTTTAGCCCACATGCACTGATGCCGTTGGCCCACAGTTGCGTGCACAAGGCATCGACGAACAGATTGTGCCAAAGCCAGTATCTGCGACCGCAAACAACACATTCGGCAACGCAATTGTCCAGTTGGTGCAGCTGTGCGAAAACGACGATGACGTGCGTTCGGACGCGAAAAAGGTCAACATGTTTTTGCATAGGATGTACGACGGTGCAAAAGCCGGCCGCTTGCATGACCTGGAAAGGACGCCGAGGGCCCCAGCATCACTTTTGAATCGTGGGGCTGAAGATATAGCGGTATGTTCTCTTGCGCATTATATTTCACTGCTCCTGACATTTCAATCAGCGTGTGGCACTCCTGGTTGGCATGACAGATGAGAGTGCGACTTCATTGTTTCAGAGCACCAGCATTGTCTTGGCGCTCATGAAACACTCACCCTACTCTCTGGTGCTTGTCAACGCCGGAATATGCATCGCGCTTCGAAGTGGCATGACAAGTCCAACCGGCTATTCGCTGCTTGCTGGATTGATCGACAACCTCGTCCTAATCAGCTCAGCCGGGTATCTCGGTGGGGTAAGAGTCTACCTTCAATCATCGAAGGCACTTAACTGAGCTTTATCACAGCGGCATCGAGCATTTCATTCGTGCCGACCGAATAAAACTTTGGCAAACCGCGAGCGCTGGCTTCACGAGATCATCCGAGGTCGACTCATGGATGTTCCCGAACACGTCTCCGCGGATGAGTGTGCCGAGCTCTCGTGCAACCGTCCTGTCTTGTACGCTGGGGGCAAGCAAGTTGTGTTCTACTTTAATGCTACACTGTCTGACATGCCACATTGTTCCAGCGCACTCGACCGAAGCAGAGGCCTTGACGCACTTTCGTTTTTTAGCCTCAATGTTCGCAGGACGGAAGAACGCCTGCTGGTACGCGCATTAAACCGGCTCAGCGTTTACGAATGTCTTGTGGAGTTTTTGACGCATGCGTTTGACAAATGGCTGGTTCCATTCGTTCGCCATTTTGCTCGGATTGGCCATTTTGACTGCAAAGCAGTTCGCGGCAGGGACCGTTTCGTGTGCCCAGCTGCATTGTAAACGAGCTCTAGATACTAATGATTCAGAATCCAACGGTTGAATCGCTTGATGACTTCTTTCCATGTTTCGGCGGAATCAACATCGCTCTGGAGTTGTGGTTCTCAGGTGAGTCTGAAATCATGTGCATCGCATAGTTCAACGGAGCCGAAGAGACTGTAGGTCATGACTCACTTGCGTGATCCCAGTCAACTGAGTGCAGAACTCAGAGAGCTTGGGGCGGAAGGTGGGTCGAACGTAGGAGCGAAATTCATCGAGGACGCTGAGTTCTCTAGTACCCTGGGGGGTATCCTGCCATCCGAGAAGGACCACTGGCCATTCCTTGACAGATGTGAGACGGGTGTTCGAAGGCGGAAAGCGCAGAGAGACTCACGATAATCTCATTTGGCCAGTTCATGGTACTGCCAGCGATACAGGTTCCTTCTACGTCGAGAACCAGGTAGTAGTCGTATAGCTGCTGGTCATTTTCTATCTCTTGTCCTTCGCCTTCGGTCGGGATGCGTTCTGTATCTTCCATGTCGGGAGCAAGTGGCGTTCTACAGCTAGGTTGAGTTATTTCGTGTCACTCTGAGGCACAACGAGAAGCACCGTTTCGCGTGTGCCCACCAGAGCGCAGCAGCAAATATCAAAGTGCAGGCAGCAACACCTGCTGACAGACGTGTGAGCATGGGGCGAAGAGAGCAAGATGTTCCAAGAGCGCGAAACTCCGCATAAAGGGTCAGCCTCCGCACACTCCTGTCGTGACCTCCTGACCGAGTGCCATGTCCGTCGCAGTCGCCACACCACCCGCACCACCTCATGCACTTAACGGGGGTGATGTCGAGATGGACGACGCCGCGCCTGGCCCGCGCTTCGCCAGTGGGATGATTCTGCCACCACCTGACATAAAGAGTGCGCACCACCACTCGACTCGTTCGACAGCCAACTGACCTCTTTTGTTGTGCAGCCATTGCCGACCGCACTGCGAACTGGGTCGCCAAGTCACAAAATCCTGCGCAGTTCGAGGCCAAGATTCGTCAGAACCAAGGCAACGACCCAAAGTTCTCGTTTCTCAACCCAAATGACCCGTACCACGCCTATTACAGGCACCGCGTCGAGCGGATCGCTGCTGGTGAGGTCGATGCAACACCTGCTGCTGGTGCAGAGGCACAGCAGGATTCTGGAGCGGCAACACCTGCGCCACAACACGTACGCGGCAAACCGTTCCCTGCCCCCGAGTTCATGCTCGAGACGCCACACATCTCTGCGGTAGACTTGTGCGTTTGACTCTGACTTTACATCTGACTTTTATTAACGGCTTTTGACAGGGATACGATCAAGCTCACAGCACTGTTCACCGCGCGACGCGGCCGAACATTCCTTGCCGCGCTGTCGTCGCGCGAAGGTCGCAACTATCAGTTCGACTTCCTACGACCCACGCATACACTTTTTGGGTACTTCAACCGTCTCGTCGAGCAGTACACGAAGGTGATCCTGCCTTCTAAGGAGATGCTTGGGAAACTGTCAGAGCTCGCAACTCCAGACGGCAAGTGGAAGATTCTATCCGAGACGCGCGAGTACTCTGAGTACGAGCGGCTGCGTCGCGACCGCGAGAAGAAGCGCGAGGACGACCTTGAGGCAGAACGCAAGGCGTTTGCGGAAATCGACTGGCATGACTATGTCATTGTGCAGACTATCGAGTTCACTGCAGCCGATGCCACCTCTGACTTGCCTGTGCCCATGACTATCGCCGAGATGGAGAACATGACGCTTTCACAGAAGAGGATGGCTGCCATGATTACCGAAACGGCCGCAGATGATATCGACGCTCTTCGCTCGGCACAAACTGGAACACCAACCCTAATACCTGGCGCGGTGGGCAGCGCAGCAGGCGTTGCAGCGGCCGAGCCTGGTATGGGCTTCGAACTTCAGGATGCCGAGGCCCGGCAGCGGAAACGCAAGGAGGAGGAAGAGCGGGCGCGCGAGCTCGAGAAGGCTAAGCAGATCCAAAACTCGACACTGGACGCGGCCGGTCCTATGAAGATCCGAGAAAATTACCAACCAAAGCGTGCGTCTTGCCTCAGTATTCTCTTAATGGCTGTTTTTGACTTTTGGCATAGTTGGAAGAAAGGATAAAGTAGGAGTCACCATGACTGAATGTCAGATCTGTGGGCAGCAAGTGCCGACGGACGAGATCCAGGAACACATGCGTATTGAGCTTCTCGATCCCAAGTGGAAGCAGCAACGCGACATGCTCGAAGCGCGCAAGGCTCAAGCATCCGAGCTACAGAAAGGCGCAGATGTCAGCGCGGCGTTCAAGGGTCTCGCGCGCGCTCGTATCGACATTTTCGGCGACGAGCATGATGAGGAAGCCCGCGATCGTGAGATACGTGAACAGGAGGCAGCTGCCAAACAGCGCGAGAAGAACGTCTGGGATGGTCACACCGCTTCAAAGCTCTCGACTCTCGAGAAGTATCAGAGCTCGGTGAACTTTGACGAGCAAATCGCGGCGATTCATCGCGCCAAGGGTCTCACGTGAGTTAAATTTTGTGTGGCGCGGGATTGATGTTGTGCTGAATCGTCGTTCCCAGTAACGAGGTGTCCAGTATTGGGCCTGGGATAGGGCCGGCGTCGGCGCCGCCCCCCATGTTGGGTGCTCCACACTCATTGCCGGCCAACCCCACGCTTGCGGGCGGTGTCGCAGCTCAAGCTGGACCGACGAGCGTCGTTGGTGGTGCGATTCCTGTGCCTCCACCAGCCTTTGGCCAACCTCCGCCGATGATGGCCCCTGTCCACATGGGTGCACCCATGGGAATGCACCCTGCACGACTTGCGCAACTAGCGGGCGGTCCGCCGCAATTGGCTGGCCAGGTGCGCACAGCCGACGAACTCGACTCAGACGACATGCCGCCAGCAAAGCGGCAGCGCGTGCAGAAGCTGCCAGACGGCCGATTCTATCCCGTGCGTCACCCTGCCGAACCCTGTCTTTGGCCTGTCCATCTGTTCGATCTCCCCTCACTCTCTCCAATTCTAACTCTTTGTTTCATCCGTGCTGCAGGAAGCTGATTGGGTCAATCTCCATCCTGTGAGTCTAGTTCGCTTGCTGGCTGCGGTGTGGCGCTCAGCATGCTAGCGCTGTGGAGTGTGAACCGTTGATGACCATTCTGACGCACATCATCTTATTTCTTGTAGCACCCGATTTCGCTCCGCATACAGCTACCGTCGCACCCTGAGAAACCAGAATGGAAGTTGGATGGTGGCGTGATCACGCTGCCAGAATTACCAGTGACCCTGTTGGTGTCAACACTGCGGGACCGCATCATATCGCACCTGGGGTCGGCAGTTTCGGCCAGCAAGATGCGATTTGGTTATGAAGGACGGGCTCTTACGAACGCACACAGCTTGGCGGTGTACAACCTCGAGGACGAGGACCTGCTAACCCTGACCATCAAGGACGAGCCCAAGAAAAAGAAGTAGTACGGCGCGCGAGCTCCCTGAATAGTGTGGGGCCGGAGGGACCTGACCCGCGTTCTAGATGGCTAATAGTTTGTTCTCGTTTATTGCTGCGCTGTACTGGCAATGTATAGGGAATCAACGCATGAACAAAAGTTACGTGGGAGGACATTTCCGTCATGGCTACATTGAGGTGAAGTGAACGAAGTGAGGTGACGACAGCACGGAAGGGGGCAGCGCGGGCTGCAGCGCGAAAGGTGCAGGCGAGCCGCGCGCTGACGAGAAGATGCAGGACTCGGTCAGGTGGAGTCGGATGTGACATCGATGGGATATGGTGCGTTGTGCGTCGCAGCTCGTGGTAGTGTAGCATGCGCGGGGGGGAGACGTTATAGATAATGCCGTTGAATCCGGATATGTAGTACAGCGGTGAATAGCGATGCTGGAGCTGGGTATTTGGAGAAGCGCAGCTTAAGTACCGGGTGTGTATTGGCCCGGAGGCCGGTGACTGCCAAGCTAGGTTGTTTCGTGCAGCGCTCCCGGGTCGAGTCCTGCCTTCATCTCAGGCGGGATTACTGGGCCGCGATGGGCATAGGTCGCGGTGGCACTGCGCTGAGGGGGGGGAGCAGCTCCAAGAGGGAGATGTACATCGTCGGCGGTCGCGTCATTAGCTGGGCTCGATCGGGGCGAGCATACGAGCGACGGGAAGATGACCCGCTCCAACCCAAGACGAGATGCGCAAATGTGTGGCCCGTGACTCGCGGCGGCTAACGAGCTCGCGCTATGTTTTCGCTGCAGGCTTGCCACCAGTTTGCTGCGCTGGGTTCGCCTTAGATCCTGCCTGCGCGACTTGGGCAGCCTGCTGAGCCTGTCGCTGGGCTTGTGGGATAGTGTCCATGAGCCAAGACTCTTGTGTATGACCTGGCTGGCGAGGAAATGCGTATTCCTTGACAAACATCGAGTTCGGCGATAGGTGCGGCGACTGCACCAGCGATGGCGGCATGGGGGCTGAACCCGTCGTCTGCGAAGATCCATTGACGTTGAGCACATCTGCAACCAACGCATGAGCTTGTAGCACGCACCGGTGCCCTCAGCGACTGACGACGATTCTGCGTGGCCATCGAGCTCGAACGAAGAAAAAAGACCGAACGGGAGATGGTGGTAGTAGGAGGAGGAGGAGAAGGAACAGGGTGCCGTTCCGCACCTTTCATGCCGATCGTCTTGTTTGGGACCCGAACCCGGCACCTCGCTCGGCCTGCGGTCGGTTGCCATGCATCCAATCTTGCACCACTTCAAGTCGTTGTTGCCCTGTCTCACACCAATGCAACATCTTCAACGAGAACAAGTGGAGTCTGATTACAACGCGAAACAATGACCACCGTATGAACAAGTACATGTGTTGTAGTCAATCACCTGGCGCCGCCGAGAGATCGTGAACCATGCTCTCGTATGGTGGCGTGCCTCAAGAAGGCACTGTCAGACATCCCGACACCGACGAAGGGCGCGTCCATCGTGTCACGAAGGCGCGCTGAAACATGCCAACAGGTCAACCGCGAACTCCATCCATCTCAGCTAAGCTCCCATAGCTTGTCTGACAACGCCTAGAGAACGGGAATCGTAGTGGATCATCGGAAACGCATCGCCGACTCCGCTTCGCTCTACTTCCACGACTCTATGATGTCTGAACGCCTGCGGGTTGTGCGAATGGTGAACGGCGTTTAAGATACGGCTATTGCGATGGTTGATTAGCATTTAGCACCTCTGCCAGTTCGCATGATGAAACGTAGCACAATCTACGTCGCTCCGGTTTGTCCAAGGCACTCGCATGGATGCTCAAGTCCGCATCTGTTTCCATGGGAAGAACACGCCAAGTACAGGCCCGCTGATGCCAGGACCAAAACCTTGGTCGAGTCCAAGTAAGTAGCAATCGCCCGCGCAGGAGCAGATCCTGTCCACGGTTGAACAGGAGTAGAGTAGCATGGGCAAGTCATGTCCTCACTGGGTACGAGCGCCGCGGCCCGCAGAGTACCGCCGCCGAGCTGGACCAGACTTCATGTTCTAGAGCGGTCGGCTGAATCCAAGACATAAGACGGAGCCGAAAGGAGTGGTAGAAGCCCGACGCGGATGCCCATCTCACCGAGGCGAGACGCTGGCGTGCAGTCTTCTCCCGGCCGGTAAGAGCGACGTCCGACGCCATCGGATTCCGGAGCTTACGGGAGACTCTACTAACAAGATTTCTCGGCCAACAAGCAACGGACGCCATAATCAGTGACGATTTCACGGCTAGGAGGCGCGCCGAACACTCTCACTCGGCGAAAGTTTTCGCCGAAGCCGGCGCCAGGACGGCACTGTGTGAGCGCGCGCGGTCGAGTCCCGAACGAGTGCGCGCTTAGAGAGAGTGTGTGCGTGCGACGGACATATAGGTCAACATGGGCGGTAACTCGGAAAGCCAATGCACTGTCTCATTCCACGTGATAGAATGCAGAAAGCGGGATCACGTTCAGGCGCGGCAGAAGGAGAAGGAAGTGCATATAGCCACAGACTCCGACGCACATGGCTTGTCCTCGTCCTCCTACAACAGCCTGCAGCTTTCTAGACAATCTTGTCGTTTTCAGCCAGTGGAGATGATCTTGATGGATCAAAGCTAGTCGTGACTCACCGCGATACGTCGCCCGAACGACGGTGACCGGATCCGTGGACCGAAGTCCTGTGCCAATGCGTGGCACTCGCACTCGCAATTGCAATTGGAGTAAATCTCTGTCAGCCATACCTCCTTTGCCACGCACACACTGATCCGTACCCCCGCGACCGCCTTCAGCACCACCACCACCAGCAGCACCTCCTGCGGTAATAAATGGCGACCGACTACTCCCTCGCCACATTCCGCTACGCGACCGACGCCGACGCCGACCTGAACGCGATCTCCGCGCTCGTGCAGCTCGCCTACCGCGGCACGGGCGGCTGGACGACCGAGCACGAATACCTCGGCGGCGGGCGCATCACGCCTGAGCAGGTGCGCCAAGATCTCGCCCGTCCGCGGAGCCACATCCTGCTGCTCGAGCTGCCCGCAGATGGGGCGGCGGCGGCGGAGGCGGGCACGCCTACTCTGCTCGCGTGCGCACATGTTGCAGACGAGGACGGTGCGGGCTACTTTGGCATGTTCAGTGTCCAGCCAGATATCCAGGGTGGAGGTATCGGCAAGCGCATGATTGCAGAAGGCGAGCGGATTGCGAAGGAGGAGTTTGGCCTTGCCACGATGAGGATGTCCGTTATCGACATTCGCGACACGCTCATCGCGTTTTACGAGCGCCGTGGCTACAAGAACACGGGCAAGTACAAGCCGTTCCCCTATGGTGACGAGCGCTTTGGCATTCCAAAGCGAGATGACTTGCGCTTCTTGATCTTGGAGAAACAACTGTAGTAGGCTCAAGCACAGACACACAAAATCAAGTATGAAGGTTTTGTATTGCAATTCGGGGTCATCAAAGTTATTCTCGCGTCGTGAGGGGGTCGTGACCGTCGATAAAGGCGTGTTTTGGGGCGTGACTGCTTGCGCGACATATGCACGAGGGGATGTGTGTAGAGTCCGAGAACGCATATGTGGTGAAGAGGCAATGGCGGCATCAGGACCGGATGACACTACGCGAGAACGGGAGTAGGATGGGGCGGGTGGGGAGGATTGGCTTTGCAATTGTAAGCGAGCACGAAAGGAGGCAGGAGCAGGGGTTTTAAATGCAGACCGAGACGCGACGAGACCAGATGGGGGGTATGACGAGAAAGACAATGAGATCTTGCAAAGCTCACTGATGGCCGAGACGAACAGAAAATATGCAAAACATGTGAAGAGGGAATTGGGTTTATAATAGCACAAGAGGATACTCAAACAGCTAGGTAGGTACGGAGGAACGAAAAAAAAGGCAATACGGAGAAAAGGCTGCGATACTGAGGTAGGGAGTATGGTGTCGGAGCTGATGCGAGAGACGAGACACGAGATGCAAGGCTGTTGATACAAAGTGTCTATAGCTAGTGCGAGAAGATGGCAAAGGGGAGGGTTAGGGTGCAAAGCGAGAACAGCGGGAGAGGAGTAGTCTGATGGGCATGCACAGGCGCAAGAGGGTGAAGTAGGAAGAATGAAGTGACAAAAGATTAGACTGGGATTGGCCGCCGCATCGCGCGCGTCGACCGGCGCAGCGTGGGTGCAGACGGCGAGGAAAGCTCCGGCGTAGACGTCTCGTGAGGTGATGATGGCCCAGCCTCGTCCTCGGAATTCTTGTCGTTGTCGTCGTTATCATCGTCCGAGTCTGACTCGACATAGGACTGTACAGGCTTGCGCCGACCGCGTCCAGAGGCAGTTGCACGACCAGTAGCCTTGGCCTGGTTCGTCGGCCGTCCGCGTCGGCGCATAGCCAGCGATAACGTAGACGTCGACGGGGCAGCATCGTCTTTGCGCCGCCGGGACAGCGACGCCTCGGAGTCATCGCTGTCCGGCTCAGTGAGATCGCTCTCATCGTCCAGCTCGACAATGGGCACGCTCGCAATCGCCGCCGCCCGCTTCGGGATGCTCCTGCGCGCGGCAGACTGCGCCGACGAGCGCGCCGCCCGCGAGAGCGCGACGACAACGGGCGACTTGGCTGACTGTGAGGCCTCTGCGGCGATGGACGTAAGCTCAGGGTCGACGGCGTCCATGAGCGACGACGAGCGCGGCTGCACAAGGTTGACAGTCTGTGCAGTCTCCAGCTTGGCGAGCGGCATGATGGGTAACGCTTGGATGTCAGCGGGCCACGTCCACTTGTCGCCGGCGATCCTGAACGACCGCGACCTCGTCGAGTCGTCGAGGTCCATCGGCTCGTCCGCATCGCTCGCAAGCGACCGCGCAGGGATGACCTTCTCGTCGTAGCCAAACGAGACGCCCAGCTCCGAGCTGGAAGGCACTCGCATGTCCTTTAAGGCCGGGGCGAACTCTTCACAGATATCGTCGCATAGGAACCCATGCACGATATCCGCCGGTAGCCTATTGAAGTCGAACGGCCGCGGGAACGCGGTCGGCTGGCTCCTCACAAGCCGCTGTGCGACATCGAGCGGCGCCCACAGGCCTTCGATGCCCTCGGACGCTCCTTGCACGTCCGCGACGAGCACACAGCGCTTACCGACGTCCTCGTCCAAGACATCGAAGCGGATGCGCAGGAAGCGCATCAGCGGCGTCACGTTGACATAGTCTGAGTCGACGCGGCGCAGCAGCCGGTGCGCGTCGAGCCACGTCTGGTACACTGGGACTGCGTTCGGCCCAACGACGGTCGTGACGAGCGACGGCGTGAACGTCTTGCGCGGGTGCAGGATGCTGCGCTTGATGCCGTTTGTCGGAGTCAGCAACGCGTGCTCGGTGGTGCTGGGGGTCAGGAGCGGCGAGCGGAGCGCAAAGGCGAAGGCATGGCCAGACAGGGAGGCGCTCCGGGCGGCCCGTGTGCAGCCGTCGGCGCCCGAGAAGGAAGGAGTGATGAGCGTGGGCCGCGGCGGCTTGACGAAGCAGGACGGCATTGCGGCGACAGTTGCGCGGCGGACGCATGCGCGGATGGTGGCGGTCGCGGACGGGGCCGACGACGGGCAGCCGGGCCAGTCCGCCTCAAAGTCCTCCAATGCCACAGGCTCGATCAGCGGGCACTCGAGTGTTTGCGCATTGGCCGCGAGACGAGCTGTGACCTCTTCTACAACGTCGTCCGAAATAGTCTCCGCGGACACGTCACCCGTGATTTGTGCCTCGCCATCAAGCGAGGGGCTTGGCTCGTTTTGGAATGGCTCCGAAGAAACTTCCCGTGACGAATCCGACTCCTCCAGCTTGGCTACAAGGTCCTCGGGCTCGAGCTTGACGGGATGCACATCGAGCATATCGATATCATCTGTGGCGTCCGAGATACTGGAGACGACCGATGGGAAGCGGAAACCACCAGAAGTGGTCTTGACGGGATCAAATTCCCCTACATCGATCACGGTTGGTGGCTCGCGTGTGAAAGTTGCCCATTGATGTGAGTGATGATGGATGACGCTCATCTCGGCTGGGTACGCGAGCTTCATTGTCAGGTCGACAAGCTCTCCACTGGGTAACCCCCACTTCCCTGGCCAAATTGGTGCTGCTTCGGTCTTAATGAGAACGCCCGCGGGGCCGAGCTCTTGCTTGACCTCTGGCGTGGCAACGCCTAATGAGGTCGTCGACTCTGGGCTGGAACCGGTGTCAGCAACAAGGTCGAAAAAGTCGCGACCGGGTGGCCTGAGCATCGAGTTGTGAAAGTCGCCGTCTTCGTTGTCCGAGTCTGGAGGGGGGTCTGCGTCCGAGGCGTACTCGTCCGCGGCGTAGATGCGTGCGTCAAGGTCGGGCATGTAGGGCGGAATGCGGACACGGGGCTGGGCGGAAAGGGGGAACGCGGAGTAGATGAATGAGTCGTTATCGTCGTCATTGTCGTTATCAGAGTCAAAGGGCGATGCTGATGGTGTGGGCTGGGGCTGGCGTTGCTGGAGAGGCTTGATGCGGAGCATGAGCTTGGGCCGTTGGGCGTGTGGGCCAGGCTCCGGCTCGCCCGCTGAGACAATGGTGGCGCGTCGCTTACGCTTGCGCGACAAGTCGACAGACGGCACCAACGGCATGGGGTCGTCGCAGATGGGCACCGCGAGACCCGCCCGCGCAAAAGGGCACGGAGCGCCCGACGCCGGACTCAAGTACCAAACGGTCGTGCCCTTGCGAAAGTTTGTCTCGCGTAACCGCTTGTCTGAGGCAGGGCCGGCACCGCCAGTGAGTGAGAAGAGGGCGGCAGCGAGGTCATCGTCGTTTGAGTTGCCAGACAGCACAAGTTTGTATATCAGGGGCTCCGTATTCTGCTCCTTGCACCGTTTCTGAAAAACGCACGGGTCAGTTCGAGGACGTGATCGACGACGTAAGAATAGGGCGCACAAGGTGCTGGCGGAGGAATGATGTGATAGCCTGAGTGGCGGCAGAGACGCTGACGGGAACAAAGAAACGGGGGTGAGGCTCAGGGACCTGCCCCATGCAGGGAATCGCACGCACTTTGAACACAGCGTGGAACGTTCTGCCATGTCTTTAATTGTCATCGCGCGGTTGCCCTGCAGGTGGTTAGCACGAGGCAGGGCTGGGCGGGGGGGGGGGATAGCAGCCGAAGTGACTGACAACACTGAGTAAAACGCGGTAGATAATTGGCAAGGACTTGTTGGCAGCATCGTCCGGATGTAATGACAACCCCGGCGGGGGGAAAGTTATGTGAGTGTCAGGAGTAATTGTAGTTGGGAGTGTGTCGGGGACATGGTGCATTCTTTGGTGATGGTGAGATGGTGTCAAGAGACAGAGGAGGAACGGACGGCGCCGGTAACAACCGAAGCAGCGCGTGTATGGCTTCTCTGAGTTTTCCCAAATCGAACGCCCCAGGGGCTCATGCACGTCTTCGATCGGACCGACAGGCAGCGATGCTTGTAATTTACGCGTGCTTATTTACTTGAAATATTTTCGAGAGGGCACCCCACTTTGTGAGATGTGATGCACTGGTAGTTGACGGTCGCCGGAGAAGAGGGGCTTCTGAATTTCTGGATCCGAGTGGAGAGAAGACTACAGTTTCCATCTTCAGGTCCCGTTGGCTCTCTTTCCCTATTGCTACTACGTTGCCCGACCGGTCGTCTCCTCTCTGTCCTAGTAGTAATTCCTAATGTCACAAAAATCGAGGCACGTCTGCTGCGACTGCGCGCCATAGGTGGAGATGTGCTGACCGCGTTGATGCAGGAACAACGAAGAAAGTGGACTGCGCTACCTACCGCCCGCGCTCCGTGACAAGACGGGATCGCAGCAACCAGCGGGCGGGGCAAGCGGGTTTGCGTCCTCGTATCGGAGGCCACGGGCTGGTACTCTTCCCTCGAATGTACATCTCCCGGGCAACTCTCCCATCCAGCAGCAACCGCCGCCGCCGCCGCGCCCGGTGCTCAAGCACTCGCAGACCGTGGCACCCCCGCCGACGTCTGCTGCTGGACGTCTACGCTCAGAGTCGTTGACGATGTTAACGAGCCCGTTCGGAGCTGCAAATAGTGTGTATACGACGTCGACGTGGGCAAGGACCGGCGGCGGCGGTGGGTTCTCGCCAGTGGAAGAGTCGTCAGACATCGCCGACCAGGACGAGATCGACTCTGCGACGCTGGCTTACCTCGGTCTTGCAGAACAGCAGCGTCCGCTCCCGGCTACGCTTTCCGAGCTCAGGTCCCAGCAGCAGCAGGCTCTTCTCGCCGGTCCCCAGCGCAACCGTGCGAAGACCGTCTCTGGCGGCGCCTTCCTTCCCACTGCAGGTCTCGTCTCGCGCGCTGGATTGGGCGTCATGCCAACCCAGGAGGCCGACGAAGACGACTATGGTTACGACGAGCCCGCGTACCAATCCCAGCCCGCACTCATCGCAAAGGGCTTTAAGCACTCCCAGCATCTCGCCGCCCCAACCTCTCGCCCCCGCGCCACCTCTGTTGGCGATCTGGAGCGTCTGCGTCGTCCCGACATCTTTGTCGGTGGAGATGCAGAGTATCTCTCCCCCACCAGCTACGGTGGCTCCGGCCTCCCGCCCCCACCAGGTCTCTCAAAGTCGCAGAACATTCGTCCCTCGCCCACCGTCCGCTTCCCACCCGGCAGCGAGCTCCTCCGCTCCATGAGCACAGGCAACATCAAGCCCGACTCTCCTGCTCAGGTTCAAACGCCCTCGCGCTCCCTTTGGATCGGCAATCTCGACTCCAGCATGACCTCCGAAGCCCTCATTCACGTCTTTGCCCCATACGGAGCTATCGAGTCGCTCCGCCTGCTTCCCGAGAAGGTACGTTACTTTGCCTGCTCCTGCTCCCGCGCAGTAGCGCCAGCAAGTTCCAGTTCCGTCCCATCTTCTCGTCTTCCATTCGGAAATCGCGCGAAGCGCCTCTGCCGCGTGCTGTTGACTCCGCCCACCCTGCCCACTGTTCCGCAAGCCCAGCCACACCACACGCCTTCCAGTGCTTGTCCAATCTATTTTCCTGATTGTTTCCATTATTTTCGCCGCTTCGTGATGCTGATCCGCCCACTCTTCAGGAATGCGGTTTCGTCAACTTTGTTGACCAGGCAGACGCCATCCGCGCCAAGGAAGATGTTCTCAACCGTCTTGGAGGCAACATCAACATGCCTAACGGCCAGGCCGTCCGCATTGGCTTTGGCAAAGCCGACAGCGCGCCTCAGGCGCCTAATAAGAGTTCCAACAGCATCCTCAGCCCCGTGTCACCCATCGGCGGCCCGAGTGGTGGCAAGCTTGGTCTAGGCACGGCTGTTTCGAGCGGTTTAGGTGGCCTTGTGAGCCCGGTGACGCCGGGAGGACCAGGCGGCATCGGCGAAAGCTCGCTGCAGAGCAGCCCGACGCGTGCATTGTGGATCGGCAGCATTCCCAGCACGACCACTCCCGCGACGATCTTGAGCGTCTTCAGCCCCTTTGGTCCCATCGAGAGTGCGCGCGTTCTCACGCACAAGAACTGCGGTTTTGGTACGCCAGCTCGTCGAGCCCTTATATTCAGGAATATGAAACGTCGATGACTGACGGGGCGATCGCTTCTTGTTTTATTCTATTTTACAGTCAACTTTGAGCGGCTCGACGATGCCGTCCGCGCGCGCAAGGCGCTCAACGGGCGCGATGTGCTCGGCTCGGACGTGGGCGCCATCCGCATCGGCTTCGCGCGCGTGCCGACAAAAAATTCGACCGCGGCGCCACTCGCGACGCTGGGCGAGGACGAGGGCAGTGGCTCCGCGACCCCGGCGCCGCAGCCGCAGGGCGTGGGCGACCTCAGCGTGGGTGCGACGATCCACGCGCTGCGCGCGGTCAAGGGCGCGAGCGCAATCCCGGCCGACCAGCAGGTGCTCGGCGGCTCGGTCGAAAACTTCCGCAGCAACCTGCTGCTTAGTATGATCGCTGCCGGCGCGCTGCAGGCGCATGGGTTGCCGTCGGCGGGTCTGCCGGGATCGTTGACGCCGAATGCGCGCGCTACGGTGACGGAGCAGCAGCTTATTATCCGCGAGCTTAGTGCGGGCAGCCCTGATTTGGAGGCTGAGGTACAGGCTCTGGCTGGTGCGTTTTTTTACATACTGCGTCGTTCTTTGGAACGAACTGATGGTGTTTGTTTCACAGATTTCCGCCCACCAACGACTTACTACACGACCATCCCGAACGTGAGCGAGCGTCCTCACAGCCGTCGCTGGGATGCCTCCAAGCTGCGCGAGCTGCGCAAGCGCCTCGACAGCGGCAACATGATGACCTCGGAGATCGACGAAGTCGCGGCCGACTTCCTCGACGGCGAGATTGTCGACCTTGCATCGGACTGGCTCGGCAACACTGTCGTGCAAAAGTTGTTCGAAAAGTGCTCGCTTCCACCGCGTGTTGCGATGCTTGAGCGCATCGCGCCGCACCTCGCTATGATCGGCATCCACAAGAACGGCACCTGGGCCGCGCAAAAGGTAATCGACTGCGTCGCCACGCCGGATGAGGTCGCGTGCGTCGCGCAGAACCTTCGCCCGTACGCGCCACCGCTCCTACTCGACCAGTTCGGCAACTATGTCATTCAGTGCTGCCTCAAGTTCGGCAGCCCGGCCAACGACTTCATCTTTGACTCGATGTGCGACCGCCTCTGGGAGATCGCGCAGGGCCGCTTCGGCGCGCGCAGCATGCGCGCCATCCTGGAGAACGCTCTCACGACGGTGCACCAGCAGCGTCGCATCGCGACTGCTGTCATTCTCAACTCGATCCCGCTCGCGACCAACCCGAACGGCGCGCTGCTTCTGACGTGGCTGCTCGACACAAGCGGGTTCCCGGCTCGCTTCAGGCTCCTGGCGCCGCGCTTCGTGCCGCACCTGTCGCATCTGTGCACGCACAAGCTCGCGTCACTCACCGTGCTCCGCATTATCAACCAGAAGTCCGAGCCTGATGCGGCAGAGCAAATCCTCACTGCGCTTTTCGCTTCGCCTGGTGACCAGGTCCTTACGGACGTCCTTGGTGACCAAGTCAATGGTGTCGCAGTCGTCCAGAAGATTCTGTCTAGCACGTTCATCGAACCCGAGGAGAAGGAACAATACATCGAGGCGACCAAGCGTGTCCTCACCGAGCTCAAAGTCGTCGCGACCCAGGCGTACCGTCGCCTAATCGAGGATCTTGGCATGCCCGTCCCGACCTACCCGGCCGGTCTCTCGACTTCGCCCACTGGCCCTAGCTTGAAGAGCAAATACGCGCCGCACGGCCAGATGTCGCCTCAGGCGCAGACCCCGACGTACAGCATCCCTGGCATGCCGATGGGCTACACCACGACGAACGACCCAAGCCTTGCGAGTATGATGGCGAGCCTCCAGCTCGGCGCCAACGTCGGTCCCAACTCGAACCAGATGCAGGCGCACCAACAGCAGATTCAGCTCCAGGTCAACCCTGGCTACCCCGCGTCGCCGATTTCCAACGTCTCTGGCCCGCTCACCGCTGGCGGTCCCCAGCGCCGCATGGGCCCGCATCATGGGCACATCGTTGCACCACCGAACAGCGCAGCGGCTTTCTCGCCGTCGGACCCGTTCAATCCGTTCGGCGCAGCGGGCAACATGGGCATGCGCACCGCCGCGGATGTGAGCCCGATGCCGCAGCACGCCATGCGTCCGGGCATGCCGCCGCCGCGCAGGAGCAACACTGGTCCGGCTGCGCCACTTGGCCAGCAGGGCATGGCGCAGGCGGGCTCGCCGATGATGGGATATGGAGCGATCTCCCAGCCTGGTCCGGGACAGAACCAGCAGTACATGACGCCGCAGAGCCCAGTCCCGCCCCACATTTACCAGGCGTATATGATGCAAGGCATGTACCCGGCATCGCCGCCGCCGCCCAATGTTGGCGCGTTCCACTCCTGAGCGACCATCGATGACGATGTCGCACTCAGGCAGCAGCAACTACTACTACTACAAGAACCAAATTTCCTTCACGGCCCCACCCACGGATGATACGACTTATATATCCCAGCAACGTCGCTTGTTCATAGTTTGAAGCAGCTGCAGCGCGCGCGGTCAACTCGCGGCGCTCGCATGCCAACCCTAGCATCGTGCCGCTCGTTCTCGGTTTTGGCCCTCGCCCCCTCCGCTATCCACACGTCGACGCTGCATCGCGCTTTACACGCAAAACCAAGAGATCTCGCTTCTCATTTTGGTCGCTCCCCCGCCCCGTCTCCCAGGACTCGCACAAGACACGTCTCCCTTCCTATCTCTCGAGAAATGTACGATTACTCGTGCCGTTGCCCCCCCCCTTCCTCGTGGAAGCTGCTCGCGCGACACTATCCCGTCGCCTGTCAATTTCTTGCCCCCCTCCTCCCCACCACACCCCACTGTGCTCGCTATGCTATCTTGCCTGCCCGCGTGCCTGTCACACTTGAGCCGGAGTGGACGGACGCTTGCGGTTTCCCTTGCCCTTTGGATTAGTCCTGGACTCGCTAGATAGGTGTATAGCGCACATCTCCCTCTGCCTCCTCTTCTCCCATCTTGCGTTCAAAAGGCGGCCACGTGTGTCTTAACTCATTGTTCGCTCCTCTCGCCCGGGTTTGTTGGTCCATGTCGCCATGTGCTTGCTTTATATATTCGGAAAATAACGCAGCGTCTATTCTGTTTGCACTGGAATGATGTCGCTCATGCCATTGCACTGTGTCGTAAGGTGGAGACATCGAGATGCTCAGCAGGGACAGAACCTTCCCGGTATTATCCGTCGATATTGAAACTCCAAGCGCCGAAGGGAGATTGTAAGGGAATCATCACAGTTCCAGCGCTTTGTGAGCATAAAGTGTGTTCAACGGTGTACGTTCCTTCGTGCTGAGGTAGCAACACAAGATGCGGATGCTGTTATCGGGAAATAGCGCCCCCTCTCCTTCTCGCCACCGGCTCGTTTGACGCCGCCGCTTCCGATATGGCGTCCGCAAAAGGCCTGAAGGCCATCGCGCCTGTTCCCACGGCCAATGACTTCCTTGACATCGTGTTGAGCAAGACCCAGCGCAAGACGCCAACGGTGCGCACTCAGCAGATCTCCCTTGTCACGAAAATCTTAGACATCGCCCGCAGGTCATCCACAAAAACTTCAAAATTAGCCGTATTAGGAACTTCTACATGCGCAAGGTCAAGTTTACGCAAGATTCGTTTGACGAGAAGCTGGGCGCGATTCTGTCCGAGTTCCCGATGCTGGACGACCTGCATCCATTCCTCTCATCCCTGATGAATGTGCTCTATGACAAGAACCATTACAAGCTCGCTCTTGGCCAGCTGCGCACCGCGCGCCACCTGATCGACCAGGTCGCAAAGGATTATGTCCGTCTGCTGAAATTTGGCGACTCACTGTATCGCTGCAAGCAACTCAAACGTGCCGCACTCGGTCGCATGGCTACCGTCATGAAGCGCCAAAAGGACCCTCTCGCGTACCTCGAGCAGGTGCGCCAGCACTTGTCGCGTCTCCCCGCGATCGATCCCACGACACGGACGCTGCTCATCTGCGGCTACCCCAACGTCGGCAAGTCGTCCTTCGTCAACAAGGTCACCCGCGCGGACGTTGATGTGCAGCCGTACGCATTCACTACCAAGTCCCTGTTCGTTGGTCATCTCGACTACAAGTACCTCCGTTGGCAAGTGGTCGACACACCTGGTATTCTCGACCACCCACTCGAGGAGATGAACACCATCGAGATGCAGTCCATCACTGCGCTTGCGCATCTTCGTGCTGCCGTCCTCTACTTCATGGATTTGTCTGGCCAATGCGGCTATACGGTTGAGGCACAGTGCAAGCTGTTCCATTCAATTAAGCCTCTATTCTCTGGCAAGCCGGTTCTCGTCGTTTGCAACAAAAGCGACGTGACAAAACCAGAGGATCTCAACGCGGACGATCGCGCATTACTCGATGCCGTGCTTGCTGAAGGCGCACAGCTCGTCGTCGCCAGCTGCTACAACGAGGAGGGCGTCATGGATGTTAAGAACGCAGCGTGCGACGCTTTGCTCGCGCACCGTGTGGAGAATAAGCTTAAAGGTGCTAAGGTGAACGCCATCGCTAACCGCATCCACGTCGCCATGCCCAAGCCACGCGACGACCTCGTCCGGGAGCCCTTCATACCCGAAGCTATTCGCAATCGCAAGAAGTACGAAAAAGAAGATCCCGACAGGATTCGCTTGGAGCGCGATGTCCAAGAAGAAAACGGCGGGGCGGGTGTTCATAGCATTGACATGCGGAGTGCGTCGCCTGCTCACCATGCCTATGTATCGAGATGTCTGACCTCTTTGATCACAGAGGACTACCTTCTTTCCAACGACGAATGGAAGTACGACATCATGCCCGAAATCTTCGATGGCAAAAACGTCGCCGACTTCATCGACCCGGATATCATGGAGCGGCTGGAGGCGCTGGAGCGCGAGGAAGAAAAGCTCGAAGCCGACGGCTTCTACGACAGCGACGAAGATATCTTTGATTCCGAAGATGAGCGGCACGTCGAGGCCGAGGAGGAGCGCAAGCTTGTTCTGGCCAAGAAGCACTCTAAAAACCGGACAAACCTGCCGCGGACGGCAGGCATGCGGACCATCAGCGAGATGACAGAGAAACTAACCGAGGCTGGTCTGGATCCGAGTCGCCTACAGGAGAGGGCCAAGATGCTAGCCAAGGCACGCGGCGCAAAACGCAGGCGTGAGGGCGGAGAAGATGGCGAGATGGACATTGACCACGACAACGGCGGCGAGTCCGGTGATGATGGAATGTCTATCGATGGCGAAGACACTTCGCGAAAACGCTCAAAGGCGAACTCCGGCAAGACAATGGCGCGGCGTGGTCCTAGGACAGATAGGAGGTTGGTGGGCATGGCCAACGACGTACAAGCAACCAAGGCGACCAGGTTGCGGAACCTCGGTCAGCGCATGCGCAACATGCACGCAAAAGCTGGCGAGTCCGATCGTGCCATTCGTGTCAAGATGGTATGTGACACATTGGGAGCTGGTCGCCATTGGTCTAACCAGAGTTTTTGCATAGCCCAAGCATCTGTTCGCTGGAAAACGCAAGATGGGCAAGACAGACCGTCGGTAGACAGGCCATCATCTTTGTCCACACTATCTTGCATGGCATGTATTGTATTCACGCAAGTTTCATCTTGCACGCTATGCATTCAGCTGGGGAAGCTGGTCCTCATGCTGTGTCATCTCACCGCACACTATCCCGAGATAAACGCAAAGATTGTGGCGCTGCATGTCATAGAGAATGACAGCCGTGAACCTACGACGTAGGCACAACAGGAACGGGCACAACGCCCCGTCCGATGCCTTCGGAACTCACTGGCTGTCCCTGCATATGAAACAGTCAAGCTGGGTCGATATTGCTTAAAACGCAAAACTAACGTCAAAAACTCATTCATGCCACTTGTCTCTCCCCATCGGTTTAACCAACATACATGCATCTCATCCTCACAGGCGCAACTGGCCACGTCGGGTACGGGGTGCTCCAGTACTGCCTAGCCAATTCGAATGTCACTCGCCTCTCGATTCTCTCAAGACGCGACTTTGCCTTACCAAGTGACCCACAGTACAACACCTCCAAAGCACAGATCATTGTGCACAAAGACTACGCGTCGTACCCACAAGATCTGATCGACAAAGTCAGCGGTGCAGCAGGCGTGATTTGGGCTCAAGGCATTTCTCAGACGCAAGTCTCCAAAGAGTGAGTTGTGGCAAGACAGTTGGCAAAAATCTCACGTTGCAGCGTAGGGAATACATTCGTATCACATTCGAATATCCTGTAACTGCAGCAAAGGCTTTCGCATCAATTAATAATGGCAAACCTTTCAAGTTTGTACATGTCTCTGGCAACGGGTGCGTTTGTCTGTCAAGTAGCATGGTGACAACCTGGCCTCACCGACAGCTGCAGGGCGGATCCAACAGAAAAGACATGGACGCTCTATGGCAAAATCAAGGGTCGAGCTGAGCGGGCACTAACTGAGCTCCCCAGCATAGACTCAGCATACTCCCCGCTGAGAGTCTACCATGTCCGCGCAGGGTTGGTCGACCCGCCTGAGCCTCACAAGCCTGAACCGCTCGCCAAACGTCTCTTCGCTCCCGCCTTCCGCATGTTATTGCCGGGTCTCACCAGCCCAACACCTGAGCTTTCCCGCGTGTTGGTTGACCTCGCTCTTGGCGACGGAGAGCCGCTCAAGGATGCACACGGTATCGAGGACAATGGTAGGGTGATACGGAGCCAAGCGATTAGGACAGCGAATTGGGAAGACATCTATCATGGAGGTCGCCTCCATCACGCGGACCTTTGAACGGGACCTTAGTCTATTGAGAGAGCTTCCTAGAAATCATACATGAACCTATGTCAACTTCGTAGATACTTAATAGGTCGTGCTATACTTTTGCAAGCAGGCAGGCAACGCTGCCCAGTTGCCGACGAATATCGTGATAATCGACATCGTGTGCTATTCAACAGTTAGTAAGCTGATCGCAAGCTCCTGTTCGGCTCACTCACAATCTTCAACCTCCCCCCAACGTTGAATCTGGCTCGATACTTCGACGTGGGCTGCTTGCGCTGCTTGCTCAGGAGAGAGGCGCCCGTGGATAAGGGCAAGACCAATGAGTAGCGATTTAGATGCATATACGGCTCGCTCAAGGCCTACACCAAGTGTTAGCGAATGAGAATGTACTTAGTCATCCTGCGGCGCACCAGACAGCTCCCAGGCATCTAGTTTTGACAAAACCTCTTCTAACTTGGCCTTGCTTGCTGGCGGTTGCCCAGATCCAAAAATCCCAGTGAACGAGAAGATCTCGATGTTGAATTCTTTCTGAGCCCAGTCTATTATGGGCTGCCAGTGCCGAGCTTGCAAATTTACAAGTGCTTCAGGCGCTTCTTCTGGAAAACTAGCGGCGTGATCGTTGTCAGGTGTTGAGGAGCGAACGAGGAAGATGTGCATACCATATGGAGTCCGTGTCCAGATATCTCAACAAAGCCTGCTCAACTTCCGCGCGAGCGAGGTCTTGATGTAAATCATCTATTACGCGGGAGGCGAGCGAAGTCTACGCTTTAGCTCCATTAGCCTGCGGCTACAACACGAGCGGACGCTCTCACTAAAGGCAAAGCGTAAGGCTTGATGAGCCGCTCTTGATTGTCCCATTCAAAAGCAATTAAAGTCGCTAGCATCCGTTTAGTCTTAGGAATCTCAAGTAGCCGCCCGCCCGCAGTCTTGAGTGGTCGCTTATCGAGAGTTACGCAAAAAGCGTCTGGCCGGTTACTACTCAGTAAATGTCGTAGGTGTGAAGTTCGCAGCAACATACTTGGTCGCTCGTCGAGATTCGCTGCCTTCCAAAACCGCTTGAGGGTGACCTCGGCTCCTGCAATACAATAAGCCAAACACGACTGCTGAAATTATTGGCTAACGCGATCATAGACGTACGTTTTGCGTCACCGGAATCTGTGCCGGTAGCGGTAGCCATACCCCGGCGAACTTGATTAGGTGCGCGTAGACACGCCATGCGGATGAGAGATCGTCGAAGCATGTTCGTAGACGAGCGAGGTGACGCGCCTTCAGACTCAGCCAAACGCGCTTCTCCCGCTCTCCACATTCGCGAATCTGGTTTCTCGACAACCGGCCGCACGCCATGGCTTCAAAACAAGCCAAACTGACCGGTTTCTGGGGTAGTAGCCCAGAGCGGCCTAAGAAGTCGACGGGTTCACACGAAACAAAGCGCGCTGTGATCGACCTCACGCTCGACAGCGACGACGAGCCGCCTAGGAAACGACAAAAGGCTGACATCACATCGGGAACTGGCGCTCATAAGTTCCAGCCTGGAGTGGCCAAGAATAAGAGCTCTCAATCGTCGAGCAAACTTGCGACCAAGTCGTCGTTCTTCGAAAGTGACGAAGAACCCGCAGCACCAAAGTCACAGCTAATCACTGACTCCTCTATCAAGACTAAAGCAAGGGCCATCGCTGTCATATCGGCGATCCCTAAACAAGCCTCCAAAACCTCGCAGGCATCTAAGTCCTCTGCACCTCGGAAAGGTTCCACGCGACTTCCGTTGACGCAAACCTCTGGCGTGGATTCAGAACCACCACATGATTTAGACGCTTTTGATGGATCCCCATCTGAGGATGAGGATGGTTTCCAAGTTAACGGAGATGAGTTGGCTCGGTCTCTGTACTCCCAACCGCCCAGCTCGGTTTCCACCGGTCAAATTGGCCCCTCTGGCAACAAATACACACCACTTGAGCAGCAAGTGATTAGTTTTCTCTCATCTAATCGTGGCGTTTTGCTGTTATTCGAGGTCGGCTACAAATACAAGTCAGTGATCATGAGTCTGGTCTATCCTCACGACTGATTTTGACCAAGGCTTTACGGCGACGATGCACGAGTTGCCGCAAAAGCACTAGGCCATGTGTGCTTTAAATACCGAAACCTCCTTACTTCGAGCTTCCCCGGTGCGTGAGCACATGTTGACGCTGTTGAGTTGCAGTCCATAACCAGTTCCAGTTGGCAGTCTCGCTAGGCATGTGAAGAAGTGAGTCAGCATCGTAATATCACCTATCTGCTGACGCCTTTGCAAGGTTGCTTTCTCTAGGCCACAAGGTCGGAGTTGTTGGCCAAACCGAGACCGCAGCTTTGAAAAAGGCTAGCGAGAGTCGAAACACACTCTTCGACCGCAAGCTTCTGCACCTTTGGACCGCAGCAACGTAGGCCTTATTCCTTCTCCAGACTCTTTTGACTCAGATTGGCTCTAGCTATATTGACGATTTGGATTCGGCGGACAATACAGATGATATGCACCAGGGTTCTCCGCCGTCTCTCCTTTGTCTAGTTGAAAAATCCAGTGGTTCAAATGATGGTCGTGTGACGATTGGTCTTATCTCCGTTACACCTTCAACGGGTATGGATATAACCTCGTCGTACCTTCACTGCTGATACCGATGTCCTAGGCGATGTGACTTATGATCAATTCGACGGTTCAGTCATGTTTCCGCCGTTGCGATAAGTACGAGCATTAACCTGCATTGCGGCAGATACTTCAATCAGAACGGAATTGGAGGTTCGCTCTTAGTACCTTTTAAGTCACGGTGCACTGAAATGCGTGCTCAGACACGTCTCGCTTATCTCAAGCCATGGGAAATGCTTCTACCTGCCGTTGGCAAACTTAGCAAGATTACAGAGGATCAACTCAAGCTCGTCAACACCTATAGGTTTGCGTGTATTTTTCGTTAGCGTGAGATTTTTTTCAAAACTTCCCGCCTGTAGTCGACAATCACAAGTCCGGGTCGAGCGCATCGACAAGGTCTTCGACTATACTTCCGCATTTGACTCTATGTCTGCTGCTTGCCGCGGGGTTTGCAATGCACCTATGGGCGTAGATGCAGACGTTGGTTTGTGTTTATCTGGTCTTAATCAGACCACGTCCCAATCCGCGTTGCAGGAGCCCCCATCGGCTTTGTTCTCGATCTTCCCCGCCAAGTCGTTGTTGCACTCGCCCATATCCACCACTACCTTCAGCAATTTAACCTGGGTCACATCTTGCTCCGTGTGAACACCTTCAAGCAGTTTGCAAATCGCACACATATGCTCTTGAATGCCAGCACCTTGGCAAACCTGTAGGTCCTGTGAGATGGCTAAATTTACCCTGACTGATCGCTCGCAGCGATGTCTTCCAAAATCAAACCACTTTCCTCAAGAAGAACTCGCTGTTCGGTTTGCTCGACCGGACAGAAACCAAGTTTGGCTCCAGACTGCTCAAGGAATGGATCGGCCGCCCTTTAGTGGATCGCAAGTAGGCTATTACACCCATATTTCAAGTGGGATCGACCCTAAGCTTCTTGATAGTGCATTGCAGGAACGACTAGTAGCCATTGATGAGATCCGCGAACCCACAGACAATGGTCGTCTCATCGAGTACGCATACTCTCGTCTGATAATGCGTGATCCGCCTGATGTGACTGTCACTCTTAGCACCCTCCGTGACCAGCTGAAGCGGTTCTCCAGCAAGGCATACGAATATGTTGATCTAGCACAAGGTCTTGCAAAGATTCAACACACCAAGTGCACCCCACAGGAACTCGGGCGCATTCTGTCGACATTCCGCAAGATCGCCAACGTCTACAAGCCTTTTACCGATAACGGGCCGGGACTGAGGTCCACAATGCTAAACAAGATTGTTGCAACGCTACCTTCTATCCAAGGATTAATAGAAAAGCATACCGACGACTTCGATTTTCAGGCCGCTAGCAGAGGCAAGATGGGTGATTTATGGCGCGGAGAAGACAGGTATCCGCAACTAGCTGATCGCAACGCGGTGAGCTGAACGCCGCTCTGCTCATCCCACAATGCATCAGGCTGATCTTGCCTCAGGCCATCATGAGTGTTCTCCTTTCACTAGAAAACGAGCTCAAAGCTAGTATGTTGGTGGTTAGCTGATCTGATACTAGTCTTAAACTTCTGTATCGCAGTCCGTAAGGAACTCCGAAGGCCATCGCTGAAGTGGAAAGACATGTCAGGATTTAATGCTGAAGAAGTGGTTTTACTTTCAGTGCTACTTGACCGTCGCTCAAGGGTGTTTTTCACAGTACGTCGTCGAGGTTGAGAAGACAGCAAAAGTTCCCAGCGACTGGCCTCTCATCTCAGGGTGGGCTGGCATCTCTCTGTCGTCCCCTACTCACACGTTGCTGCTCAGAACCAAGAAGTTTGCTCGGTACCGTTCTCCAAACACACAAGAACTTCTTTTTCAGCTCGAGCAGCACCGCGAACTGCTCCAAGCCGAGGCTACGGACGCATTCACTGCATTCCAGAAGTCGATCGCTGACGACTATCCTACACTCCGGAATTTCGTGAACCAGCTTGCGATCGCAGATTGCTTAGTTTCACTTGCGCATGTCTCGATGGAGATCGGCTATAACCGGCCAGAGTTCGTAGAGAGCAGCACACTCGAGATTATCGAGGGACGTCACCCATTAGTCGAAACTTACCGAGACCAACCCTGCGTGGCGAATTCACTGACGCTGGGCGGGGACGATCCGACCTGCAAAGTTATCACTGGCCCTAATATGGGGTACGTCGCGTCCATTGACTTTCATTCGAGCTTCTCAGGTTGATTTGCAATGTGTTGGCATTAGTGGCAAGTCTACATTTGTCCGCATGATAGCACTCATTGTTATTATGGCGCAAATCGGATCTTACGTTCCCGCTGAGGCCGCAAAACTGGGCTTGCACGACGCCTTGCTTGCTCGTATGGGAGCTAATGATGAGCTCATGAAAGGCCGCTCAACGTTCATGGTGGAGATGACGGAAACATCAGAGATCATCAAATGTGCGACGAAAAACTCTTTGATCATTCTCGACGAGCTCGGCCGAGGCACTAGCACCTATGACGGAATGGCTATCGCTAGCGCTGTACTCGAGCACCTTGCAACAGACGTCGGGTGCAAGCTCCTTTTCATCACACACTACCCACATGTTGCCCTCACCCTGGCAAAACAGTTTCCTAACCAAATCACCATCGGGCATATGGCCTTTGAATGCACCCATACAGCCTTGGCCGGGAGAATGCTTCGCTTTCAGTACCAGCTCCGCCCTGGCCTTGCGGGATCGTTTGGTGTGGAATGTGGCCGACTCGCGGGGCTGCCGGAGACGTTGCTCGAGTCTGCAGCTGTTCGCGCAGTGATTTTGCAACAAGACGTCGACAAGCGCGTTAACACCGCAAGGCATGTATCTCGTCTGATTGAAGTACTCTTTTTAACACCGTTACAGGCTCACCAAAGCTCTCAGGGAAATGAAAAGACTGCAGAGCCCGCTGGATCTTCAAACACAGGGGATAGCTCTTGCGAGGCTTCATCATATCTTCTCGTCTTGACGGGCTCATAGGACAGCGATGTTGCTACCATTGGTCCTTCGGAATGATATATCAAAGCAAAACGACCTCTACCGACGGCCCTGTTGACCGTAGTACGATCAGTCTTTAGACTTGCGTACTTTTTTGCGCTGCAGCCTGTCCTCGGAGTCACCCTCTGGCGCGCGACGTTTTCCAGGTATTTTTGGCTGGGAAGCTTGCCCGGAAACGAGGCCGCTCATTTGTCGCAAGGATGAATGAAGTGCCGCTGCAGTCTTGAATCGTTCGCATCCCTTGACAGTGTCGACGAGCGCGCGTAGCCGCGGGCCGTCCCAGAGTTTCTCGAATGCAGCTGCTGATAGATCTGCCCGTTTGCTGGCGCGCATGTAGCTGTAGCCGACTTTGGTCACATCACGAAGTTGGGCAGCTTTTGGTGCGGGTTCGTCTGTACACGCAGAAGAGATTGTGCCGTAGAGAACGTCGCAAAACGCTGGACACAGCTTGGACAAGCTCTGCTTCAGCTGTTCCTGCGTAAATATATTAGTATCGATTGACAAAAATGTCCAGAAACAAGACGGACCTGTGACAGTTGACTGGCGACTGCCTGGAAGACATTGAACAGCTGCGTTGCACGGTAAAAATTGTGTGGTTTTCTCATTGCGTCGATGAGCGCCTCCCCTGTCCCAAAAGCCTGCTGCGGAAGTCGCTTCACGAACTCCAAGAAAAAGGCAGCGTTGAGACTGGAAGCCTTGCGTGTCGCATAATCCTTGAGCGACTCGCCATACACCTGCGACACAAGTGTCCCGTCACCATTGTGTACAAGCACCCGCGCAATGTAGACGGTGCACTGGCTAATGACGCCAACGACAGCCCCCGACCGTGATCTCCGTGCATGAGAGTGAAGTTGTGCAAAAACGTCTCGAGCCTCAGATAAATCCTGAAGCCGAGGCAGTTCCTTGGTTTTGCTCAAACGAGATCGCAATATGCCAGCAGTCTTCTCCTGTAGCTGCTTTTCGTCCTGTCCCGTGCCAGTAATCAGGTCAAGAAGAGGAAGCACGATGGTGGGGATATGAGGGCTGGTGGACTCCTTCCGAATGTAAATGTCAACGAGATCCAGAACGCGATTCTTGAAATGTGTCGCCTCGCGTTGGGCGTTGAGGTCTGCGTGTCGTGAATCAGTTGCTACGTTTGGTTGTTAATGATGAGTCGCACTCTGCTTTGCTCCACTCTTTTCAGACTTGCGAGTTTTGAACACCACTGCAAGCTGCTCGTCGAACTGCATCATTTGGTCGTCGTCCATGAGTTCTTCATCTTCAGACCCGTCGTTCTCGGCAGGATCCATGCCGCTGAGGCGCAACGCTTCCTCCAACCTCGCTCGCAGCTCTGCATCAGCGTCTCCCTCTTCATCGCCATCGTCTTCCTCGTCTTCCTGATCTTCTTCACCTTCGTCATCATCTTCAGAGCTCTCAGACTCTTCGGAACCGCTGTGCTCCTGCTCCGCCTGAGAGTCGGAATGTGACGCGTGCGATTCGGCGTCTGACTGCGCATCATCTTCCTGCATGTCGATGTCTTCATCGTCTCGCGTGGCAGTAACTGGCCGCCGCTCCAATTGCTGGCATCGATATGCATTTATTAAGCATACGAAAGTCTGGGGGAGCCATGCATGTGACTCACATCAAGGATGAATTTGACGCTAGTTTGCGTCAACGCCGAACAGAGCGGCTCGAACGCTCTTGTTGCGATGGCTCTGCTGTACGCCGACCCGCGATCTAGACACCCAACAAGAAAGTCGACAAAGACACTGATAGGTTCAGGTGCGGTTTCGCTATCACCGCTCTCCTTTGCATTGTCCTTGCCTTTCTTGTCCTTGCCTTTCGACTTGGCTTTTGTTGGCGATGTCGTTGAAAACATGCGGGAAACTGCAGCGGTGCAGTCCTCGGGGGGAAGTCAGCAACAACTCCCGATAGGCATGAGCAATCACACCAACCTCGAGCTCCTCTGCAGCATTGGCATCTTGATCGGCGTAAAGTTGAAGGAGCCCACCAGTCAGAAGTAGCTGCACGCCAGAAGCTGGTTCTTGCTTGTCCGCTGGCGCCTGAAATACCTTGTCAACGTGTAATCACGGAATTGCACAAGCGCGTACCTTCTCCAAGATAGCAAGAGCCGCCGTGACCTTTGCGCGCAATTCTGTCTCCACCTCAGCTAACTCCTTGGTCAGACTGACGTGCTTGTCCTTTTCCAAGTCTGCGAAGATTGACCAGACTTTGGCGAGCCAGAGTTCGCCGTCTTGTGCATAGCCCGCTTGACGAACAGGTGTTGCCGAAGTTGACGCTTCCACCGTTGCTATAACGGACAACAGTCAGCACAGTCGCTCCGGACCAGCTTTGTACTCGTCTCACTTTTCTTGTTCGGTGTCTGAGTGAGGAGGTCCGCTAGGCATGCGAGCAGTCGCGTCCGACATTCTTGTCTCAGATCATCAGTGAATGGCGGCTGCGGGATGTGGCGAAGCTGGTTATGGGATGTCAGTATGGAGATGGTCGACGGTAGTAAATCGACTGACGGCCATGATTTTGCTTTTGTTCGAGGCTTTTTGCACCGTGAAGAAGCCGTGTAGAACAAAAAAGCCCAAGATGTTCTTGATGCAGGCGTCATCTTTGGGAACCGATGCATTGCGGACAAGCGCAGAGAGTTGGTCCACTACCCAAAGTTGTTTCGATTGACCGTACGCGTTCTCGCTGAAAACCTATCAACGGTTTTCTTGTTATATTTGTTGCCTAGCTTACCTATCGGTCTCTTCTTCGCTGAGCTGTGCAAACAAATGTGCCGCGTACTCGTCGATGCCTGTGGGGCTCATGGAGGACAAAATGGACTCGACGGTCTTTGTTCGTGTGATTTGGTCAAATTGCCTGTTGCCATTGCGCCCCAGCAGTTCAAGCATGAGAGCAAATCCTGCACGGGGCTCGTTGGAAACAATCTTTTGTACGTCTTGCGCCTGAAGATCCCGATGCATCAACAGCGTAATCAAGAATAACGCGTAGCAATCGCACTGACCACTTGCTTCGCAATTTTGTGCAGGTAACGGTCCGTGTGGGAAAGATGATTGATCCACGTTCGCATGAAGTTACGTGTCAGAAGCAATGGGAGTTCAGAGGGCGGTACGCGCGAAGCAAACTTTTGGAAAATAAGAAAACCCCAGTATTTGCGCTCCGAAGATGCACTGGTAGCAAAGAAGCTCTCTGCGGAGTGTCTAAATTGAGCAACAGCACAACTTGAGGTAATGTAGTTGATCGTGCTTACCGTCCACGGCTATACGGAAAAAGTCCTGGACAGGCACAACATCTACTTGCCGTTGAGTAGTGTCGGAAGAACACAAAGCGTCTGCAATGACATCCCAGACGAAGGGGAGCTGCGGTTGCCAAGTACCAGCATTCGCGGCTGACTTGTCAACATCCTCATCCACAGAGCCCTCCTGTTCAACACTTAGATCACCAATATGCAGTCTTACGGGTAGGTCTACCTTGAGAATCCTTGCAAGTATTGCCAAGTTCGTGGCGGCGAGAATGTTGGCATCCTTAAAAGTGGGAGCGAGCAGCTTTTTCCACTTGAGGTCGGGGAACCACTTTTGCGCCAATAGGATGAGCGCCACTTTGTCTGGCGTCCAGTCTCGCTCGTTTTCTAGCATTTTGGAGACGATATGTTTGGCTGCTTTCTCCGTCCAGCTGGCTTTACTTGCGCAGAGAGCCTCGAGGACGCGAGCAGTGGCCCATGCCGCGCCTTCGCGCAGCCAGCTCTTCTTCCCGCCGAGTTCGTCGAGCAGCTTAACGACAAGTTGTACCTCTTCCTCAGAGCTGAGGGTTTGGTGTACGAGTAGCCGCGATTGGGCGAGCGCAGTCAATCCAAAAAGCCGTGCGAAGAGCATGTCACGCTCTTCATGTCCCTTCATCGAGCCCGTCGTTTGGCTAGCGTCCGAGATAAGCATGATCATCTGCGAGGCCGTGACAGTTTCTATCCTGGACAGCAACTTAACAACTTATAGTCAGCCAAGACGATGTATGATGATGCGCAAATGGGCAGACCTCTGTGAGTGCGACGGAGAATCCTAGCCTACTGCTCTCTCGCGGACTCGCCAAGCCCCTGACCAGCCGCTTAATCGCGTACGTGACATCTGGCGCGTTCTTGCCTTCGAGGTCGTCCCTGTCCCCGTCCTCCTGCGGCGCCGGATGGGCCGCCTGGAATTTTTCGAGCGTGCTCACAAGCTGCTCGGACGCATTTAAACGGCTCGCCTTGTTGGCTGACGAGAGATGCCAGAAGTACTCGAGCGTCGATGACATTGATCAATCCTTCGAACCGACCGGGAACGAGCAGAAGACGACGCGAGGCTGAGAGCCACCGCCGATCGGGAAGCAGAAACGCGAAGAAGGCTTCCGTGCGGGTTATCCACTTGCCTTTGGGTGCGACCCGCCTGCCACTTGCAGAGAGCCCGATATCGCGCTCAAAGTGCACAATTCCCTACACGGCATACTTTGGTATTCCCCATTATGAGCCCCAACAACTCACTGTCGCCGCGGAAGGCCACGAACAAATGTGTAAACCTACAGTCTCGCTCATCTATCTCATTATGACGGCTTCTACGATGGTCCGAAAGAGACCCAATCAACTTAACTGCTAACCGAAACGGCGTTCTTCTCGAGGAAGCTGTCATAAATGCCTTGATCTACTTTGCAATCGCTCCTTACGCTTAGGACGGTTACTTGCCAGTGGTCGCCCTACCCCCCCACCCGCCGGCAATGGAGGGCCGGCACAAAGGGGCTTCTCCAAAAGACTACATATAGCCGTGCTTATTGTATATGCCGCCAGATTTTCTTCACCTGATGACACCTCAACAATCCTGAAGTTAGCTGCGTGTGAACCCTAGCAGCCACTCTTCGTCCGACGCTCATTTCCAACTTCACTGACTCGCACCGCGATCGCCGACGCACAAGGCTAGAGTACAAATGAACTACGAGCATGTCGCGGTTAGGGCTCGCCTCTACGGAACCCTTCTTGCAGCCATGAGCACCGGGCTCGTGCCATTTAATATCTCGCTCCCCTCGCCGAGTGGTATATTTAGGTGGGTGGTCTCTCTTGGAGGTGATAAGAGCATTCAAGGTGATATTTTGCTGGCTAGTTATTTACCTGCGCGGGATGGTTCTGCGAGCCAGGTGCGCAAGCCGCTCCCTAACCCTCGTCCACATCATACAGCTAATCTCTGCATCTACCCGCAGGGTTGGAATGCTTCATTCAAAGGCAGCACTGTATGGCCATTGGGAGGTGGCTCAATGGAGGGACTCGGTTCGCCGTACTTCCGCACGCAGGCCACCAACTCCCAGGTCAGTTTGGACTTCATCGGTATGTCAAGCCGCGTGTATAGACTCCTTTGAATGTCTTGACGTGTGCACCAAATACCACTAGGTGTTGCGTTTGTGTTTTGTGCCAGCCACAACGGCGCAGCGTTCAGTCTCTCGGTGAACGACAATGTCATGCTTACCCAGGACACAGCTCTTGCGAGCAGCGACCCAGCGTGCGATCAATTCGGGGCGTCGATAGCTCTCGCGGTCTCCGATCTCGCGTTTAATCGCATCAAGTCGTCCTCAAAGTGCCTGCTCCGTCTGCTGAGCACGAGTTTCAGTTCTTCGGAGGCTTGATTACGACCAACATTGCGACCGATAGGTTTGTGCAATCATCTTGCGAGATATTTGGTGTCCCTCACTGTCAGGCAGTGGCTCTGAACTTATGAATAGCGTAATGATCGATGACAGAGATGCGAAATGGGACTACGAGGGCAATGTAGGCTCAGTACTGGCATCTGACTTGCCACGAACGATTGGCTGAAAGCCTGAATTTTTTAGTGGCATGCTGAACCGGCTGGTTCGTCTGTCGCATACCAGTCCAGTATTACGTATAGCTGTGATTGGAGCGCCGACGAGGGTGCAAGCTACACTTTCGCAGGTTCGTGGACCGGCGTCTTGTGGCCATCAATCATCTTAATTCCGGTTTTCTGTTCGCAGGCGCCAGCGCGATAATTTTGCATGGACTACTTGGCCCAACGTCTCACCAATACACTGTCGAATTGGATGGACAGAAATACACGGGTGAAGGAGTCACATCGTGGGCAATGCAGACTACAGTCCCGGTATTCTTCATCGCAAACCTTTCGAATGGCGTTCACAGTGAGTCCTGTTGTCTAATTTGTAACGTGAAGCCCTCTCATGCTGTACAGCAATAACTGTAAGAGATTACAGTGCCGCAAATGCCAACTGTCCCTTCGGTAGATTCCAATGCTGCATCATATTGGACGCCTTGGAGTTACTGGGCACCGCAGCGTAAGGATTTGTGCCTCACCGACCATCGGCTCGGAGCTCACGTTTGACTACATATCGATTCCCTCTATCAGCGCCCCAGGCTCAGACTCGTCGCTCCCGCCAGGCAGGACTCAGTCATTGACGACGGGATCTCATGGGCAAACACCGACCAATACACCGACCGCTGGACAGGGTGGCGGGCTCTCTCGGTCTGACCAAATCGCCCTCGGGGTCGGGCTTGGAATGGGAATTCCAACCTTGATTGTGGGGATCTTGGCTGCATACCTTCAAGCACGAGGTCGCCGTAATCCACAGCCAGAGCTGGGGGGTGTTGAAATGAATGTGATGGCCCCAGAGCGGGTTGGAGTTGAGCACGCAAAATAAAGGCAGTGACCCAAGGCAATCACATTAGGGAACTCATAATAGCATCGTGTTGTCTATGGAACACTTGTCTGGCAATCGAAATTAAGTCACAGGAGCGGTGAGCGGTGAGGCAGTGGGTATAACCGGGCAGCAGGCTCGGGCAAGGTGCTGGCTGGTCATGCGGCACGGACTTTGGGTACTAGTTGCTCTTACGGGAGATCCAATTGCTGCATCACACTCAATGCCTTGAAGTTGCTTAGTACCGTAGCGTGAGGACTTGCGACTCATCTAACGTCACCGCGCAAAACTTAGAGGGCAACTTGAAACTCCTACTGTAGTGGAACAAATCAAGACAGCGTTTATCGCATCTATAAAAAACAATTCTCGATTTCCCTACTATTTCGACGGTGTAGTATCAAGATCACACGGGGCCAGCACGAAGGCATTAGCCGCATATCGAGTTTTACTCAAGCTGCGAACTTTCTTGGAAGCGAGAGAAGTAAAAAATTGCGAACGGAAAAGTGCGATGCAATACACGCTTCAGTGTTCATGAAGCAGTAGAGATCAGGATGCGAGGCGATGACGCGAGGTTCTATGTTGTACAATGAGATGCTTCCAATGAATGCGTGGGATGAACAAGTTATGGTGCGAGTGTATGGTTGAATGTGTGGATGGGGTGGCGCCATGGAAGCACTGGCCGGGGGGGTGGCTCAGATCGCATCTGCGATCCCAAATCGCCTGAGCACAATCCAAGTGATACAAGCCAAGAGGAACGCAATGGCCGCATCCAGCAGGTTAATTACCCGCTGTGTATCTGACACATTGGGCCGACGGGCAGCAGCTTGCTGGTAAACAGGTGCCTGTGGGGCGAATGGTCCGACTGCGGCGGTAAGTGCGAGGTCTGGTGGGCCAGGTCGTTCTGCTGGTGTCAACGGTCCAGGAGTGGGTCCAGCAGGCATGCGAGCGATAAAATCTGGCGCAGGCGAGGGAATGGGAATCTGGAGAGGAAGAACGTGGGATTGTGGTTGTGCAACCACAACCGGCGCCTCGGCGACAGCTTCCGCGGCTGCCACTTCTACAGTGGGTGCCGTCTCAAGGTCCGCTACAGCTGTCGATGGAGCGACAGGGTCTGGGAGCAAGTCCAAATTAGACTGCTTGCAGTGTGGGCATGTCCAGTCGCGAGATCTACGGGATGTGAGTGCCTGATAGCAGTTTGCGCGGCATGCGGCTAACGCACAATTGGGCAAGGCGGCGGCGCTCGGATGCAGGATACTCGATGGCAGCCACGCCAACCGCAGCTTCGCCCTTAAGTGGGAAGAACCCTTGCAAACCGATGATTGCTGCACGAGAGGTTGAGCGGATGAGTAAGCTGGGTGAATGAGAGGTGCGGACCTGTACGAACTCCCCACGCTGGCTGCCATTGTTCCTCATGGTCTGCAGACAATTGTTAGCGGGAGGATACCACGTTGATACTGCAGAAAAGCGCACAGTTGGTGAAGCTAATGCAGATCTGAGCCAAGACATGTGAGCAACTACGCTACGAAGCGGCGGTTCAAGGGCTCACCTTGGTGTTGAGCTCGAAACGGCCGTTCGGGGTCAAGAGCATGATGGATGGCGGGCGGAAGGGATACTCTGCAGGCAGTAGTATGCGAACGTGGTATAGGCCGCCCTCAAACTCTGTGCCCGGGGAGCCACGGAGTGTGCAGTGCCATTCCTGATACCAATACCGATGCGGTCAGCACTGACACTCTCACACCAGCATATCGAGATGACTTACAAAGATGTCGTCCTACAATAGAAACAGTCAGCATCACTGTATTGAGTGTAATAACGTATCACTGACCTCGAGCGGCGCTGCGACATAGTCAGTTGACGGATCGTTTGCGAGCTCGCGCGCCTCCTGCAGAATGCGCTTCACCGCTGCATAGACAGTTAGTAACGCTGCGGGGACAGTAGCTCAGTGAGCGTACCTGAGTTGTTCTTGTTATGGGCGGTCCGAGTAGCCATCGCGCGAACTGAATCGACCAGTTGTCGACGTGTAATTCCAAGTGAGGCGCCGGCACGACGCGGTGCAAGCGCCCTTGACTTTCCTGACGCGCCGCCATGCAATTTCATAAAATCGCAGTGCGTCTGACCATGCTCTGATAACATTGTGTACTCACTCGCGTCGCATAGGTGCGCACCAAAAATCGTGAGTCATGGAGTGATTTCTGGCTGCGACGTGGTCCTTGACGCGCTTTCTAGCAACGAAATTCACTCCGTGCGCTGCGCAGCTCACCGAGATGCTTGGCTGCTGGGCTAGTACCGGCGACAAGATGAACGCGAACTCATGTCTACAGCTGGCCACAGCGCTCCATGCTTGCATGCGCACAACCGTCCGTCCACCTTCCTTTGGCACTGTTCGAAACCTCATATTGTGACTCTCCTGCAGCCCCCGATGAGGAAAAAGCACAAGCCAACTATCAACTTCCACCTTGCTCGTCTTTACAGCCAGATTAACAAATAAATATACGCCTTTCGTTCAAGTTTCATTTCCAACCTCGACCTTATCTTGACGCTGAAACTTGAGTCCACACTCCATCGTCATGCTCTCCCTTCGAGTCAAGGCAGAGAACTCATACGATCCTTACACTTCGATGACAGTGCAGGAAGTGCAAAGTTTCCCTGGCTCATCGATATCCTGATGAGTCGGAACCCGAAACCGCGTTGAGAGGCCTTCGCAGCTTCCAGAGCTTCCGCATCCAGTCAGCCTGAAAATCTACAAACCTCATGACGGCATAGCGTTACCAATTTCTGTTGAACCGCGGCAATCGTGCACATTCAGACCATGACTTGTGCTACTCTTGCGCTTCGCTTCGCATTTTGCTCACTCAGGCTCACTCATCGTTCGCTACCTTTGCACTGTCAGCATCCCGCCACAATTTCAGCTGTATATGAACTGATGCTCTTGCTCCAATATACGGATCACAGACGTACTACATTGACATCGACATGAGCAGCTCAGTGCAGAACCAGCTCGCCCGCCGCCTCCGCGAACTTCACGTTCCAGGCAACCCAATCGTCTTCGGCAACGTCTACGACGCAGCCACCGCATCTCTCGTCGCAGCGCATCCGGCAGCCAAGGCAATCGCAACCGCAAGCTACGCCATCGCCGCCACACACGGTGCGGCCGACAACGACCTGACGCTCGAAGACAACCTCGCAAGCATCGCCAAAATCGCACTCGTCGCGCAGAAAGCCAATCTGCCCTTAACGGTGGACATCCAAGACGGGTACGCCGACCTCGCACACACGATCCGCGAGATCGTGCGGCTCGGCGCGGTCGGGTGCAACCTCGAGGACGTCGATAACGCGACGAACACACTGCGCCCCGTCGATGATGCTGTGGCGCGCATCAAGCTGACATTGGCCACCGCGCGCGACGCGGGCGTGCCGGATTTCGCACTCAACGCGCGTACGGACGTGCTCGGGTTCGACGGGACCATCGAGGATGCCATTGCGCGCGGTAAGGCGTACCTCGCCGCGGGGGCGACGACCGCGTTCGTCTGGGGCGGCCCAAAAGGTCGTGGTGTGCGCACCGAGGAGGTCCGCCAGCTTGTGGCTGGCCTCGATGGGCGTGTCAACGTTCTTCGTAGCTCTAAGACTGACGCACTGACCATCTCGGAGCTCAAGGATATTGGTGTCGCGCGCGTCAGTGTTGGCCCAGCTCTATATCGGGCCGCAATGGATGGATACAAGCAAGCTCTCGACAACCTTCTGGGCACTTCCGCTTAATATCTAGTTACCGTGATGGTCGTATTGTCCATGTATCATGTGTAATGAATACCTTTTCAGCTCCTCGCTCGGTCTGAAAGAGAATGAAACCTTCATCGTCGATTGTAAGCTTGCATCGTGATCTCGAAACTGTCGATGCCTGGCAAAGTCGCTAATACTTGGGTCAACGAGGATGTATTGAGGTACAAAGGGTTTCAAGACTTGTATACAGTACATCGAATAAACCATGAAGGACAAAAAACATCACACAGCGCAAAGCACTGCATGAGAGGGCATCAAGAAAAAAGGCTGGTTGGCTTGAAGAGCGCCAAGAGCCAGGCATAGTAAACGTAAAGGCATACAGTGGGGCTGTCAGGCAAGCCTGAGCAGGAGGTCGGAGAAAAGAATCAAGGTATGACTCGAGAACGACAAATATCCAACACTCGCACCGGGTGACGAGGGGGAGTGGAGGCAAGGCAATATGTAGCTAAGGAAAACAAAATGCCACGAATCAAGCGGCACGGGAGATAAGATGCATTTTGATAGGTTTGGTTGAAGAAGCCAAATAGGGAAGATCGAGCAAGCAGCAGGGGGGGGGATTGAATGCGAGGATGGTGCAGGGTTGGATGGGATGCAAAAATTCTGAAGCGATGATGGGGACAATGGTTCAACGGAGTACAGTGGTACTCTTGGCTTTCGATGAGGGGGCGTAACGGAGGAGAGACTGGAGCGACGAACGAGGCTGACGGGACGAGAACGCGCGCATGGGGACTGGAGAGCACCCAATGTGGTGCTCCCAAGAAACTAGCTTACCAGAATGAGACGCGAACCGAGGACGCAGAGGGGGCCTTGTGACCTTCAAGAAAATCGGAACAGACGAGAGCATGGAGCACGGAGCACGCGAAGCAGGCGAGGGGAAAGATGAACGCGACCGGTGACACTGGGACACACATGGGCCGCAGCAGGAGACATCAAGCACGGGGACGGCAGCAGTCGAATTTCGATGCGTATGGCAGGGGGTAGCGTATGGCGGGCGGACGTGATGCGGCGAGGAGAGAACGGGCAGAACGGCTTTCAGTTGCTCGCCGATACGGCGAAGCGGTCGCACCGTCGTCGGACCCGCGCAGTATGCGGACGAAAATGCCAGGACGACGGTAGGCGCTCTAAACGGAAAGAAATGAGTCCACGTCCTGCCCAGGAAGAGTAGCAGAGTTAGAGTATTGCAGAGAAGAAAAGTCCTTGTATGCGAGGGGATGCGCACGGAGCTGCTCAGAGCTCAGCGGTGCGCAGTGACGAGCCGTCAAACTGGAACGGCCGGGGTGCGTCATATCCGAATGCCCACGGGCTAGCCAGGGCACCGCTGATGGGTGCGCTGGGAGCACGGCGTCCACGATCAGCCCGCTCGAGAGCTTGAGTAAACTTGTGGGGGCTGGCGGCCACGGCGCAGCTCGTCGGCGCGCGGGCGTAATCGAAGTAGGACACGTCGATGCCCATGCTGGCCGGATAACTAGCTTCCGTCGGTGTCGGTACCCAGTACGCGTTGCTGTACTTGCGCTTGCCGTCCACGGTGCGACGAGCAACGGGCGTGTTGATTGGTGGCGGCACAAGTGGTGTGTGCAAGACCTTGTCGAGCGGCGTGATGGGGAGCGGGCTTGGGCTGAGCTGGTGGACGCTCAAGAGGCCACCGCTCGCACTGAGCGGAGTGGTAGTACCTGGACCCAGGTTGCCGACCTTGAGGTAGCTCTCGGCGGAGGGAATGGCGATTGTCAGGTTCACACGCTGTTTGGTGCGACGCGTGACCACCGGATCGTCCTCAAGTGCGATACGCGAGGTCAGCAGGCGAGGAACAGGGGTAGCCGGGCTAAAGGTGGCCTCAGACTCGATGGTTGGGCTGGGCAGTAGCTTGGGGGGCTCGTCGGTGATCTGACTAGAAGAAGCAAACGGATTGAGCTCGACCACGGGTTGCCAGAAGGCGACAAAACCTTCGTCGGTGGGGTTTGGCATGACACGGAACTGGCAGGCTAGGACCAGTACCATTTTAGGGCCCGTGAACTCGTTCGCGAGAAAACGGAGGATGACAAGCGAGTCTTGTTGATTGAGAGCAGATGTTTGGGTAGTGGCGGTGGCGGCGTCGGGTTGGGTCGTGAGATGGTCATGATGGTGTTGGGAAAGAACGCGCGTCAAGAAATCGGGGGCGAGTGCAGTGGAGTACTCGTAAGTATCATCGTTTTCGTTGCTGTGGGTGCGGGAGCTGGTGGAGATTGCGACGTCTTCGTTGCTCGTCACGAGAACACCGCCAGCATATATGCTGGTGTCGACGCGGAGTGTCTGCTCTTGCTGAGAAGAGATGGTAACGACGGAGCTCAGGGGGAACTCTGTGCCATGGGCAAGGCCGACCTGAGCGAGGACTGCGGGGCAGTCAAGCTGGGCGAGGATGGGAACTAGAGGCTGGTAGATGCGGTGGGCATCGGCAGTGTGGCTACCGTTGCTCCGGCGATGATCATGGAAGGCAAGAAGCCATCGGTGGGGCCGACAGCGCTGGCACAGACACGGTCCTTTGTGCGGACCGAGATGGCAGCGACAGACATACGGGGAGTGATGCTGAAGAGCGAGCTGGTGGCACTGGATGGCGGCGAGGAGCTGAGACCAAGGCCGTAGCCCTGAGTGTAGTTGTAGGATGCACGGCGGGGCAGAGCGGGGGCATGCCTGACATGGCGTGTGCCTGCAAATAGGAGATTAGGTTAGGAGATTGAAGCTGTTAGGCAAGGTGAAATGAGGGCCGTACCTGCATCGAACAGACGGGTGTCGCGGGAACGAGCACGCTTTGAGCCAACGGTAGGACGTACGCGCTCAGCACCGAAGCTAGTGTTTGCGCGCTTGAGGGCGGTTGGGTGGGATGAGAAGGTGGCAATGTCAGATGCAAGGTTGGGGCTCGATGACGAGCGTCTGAGAGCGGGCATTATTTCGTATTGGATGAAATGGAGATGTGGTGTTGAGCAGTCCTGGGTCGTGGAGAGGTTCGTGGGGAGAAAGCAGAGAAACGGGGGGGAAAGACACGACCCACAGAAACTCCGACACTAATCTGCTCCTCGCGACCTTCGACTCGGTTGCAGTAGCCATGCTCGTCCGCCGCCAACTCGCTCGCGGACTACGTCTACAGCGCGCCATGTCGACGTCGGTCGAGCGTGCTCCGAACGCTGCGCGCACCTGGCTCTACGGCGGTTTACTCGTCGTCGGCACCGGTGCCTTTGCTGCTTATTATACAGATAGTCGATCCGCCGTTCACCGCTACGTCGTCACCCCATTGCTTCGTAGTATCCTCGACCCCGAGGCTTCCCACAAGGCTGCTGTACAGGCACTTGCTACGGGACTTGCACCACGCGACCTGGGCAAGGATGATCCCGCGCTGACCTGCTCTGTCCGTACTGCTATGCTCTGCGACTCTCCCTTCATTTCTCACGCTGTCGCTGCTCTTTGAAGATATGGAATAAACGCCTATCGAGTCCCGTTGGTCTGGCCGCTGGCTTTGACAAGGACGGCGAGGCGGTTGACGGTGCGTCACATTCGACGTCGCGTCGCGGCGCGTCCAATTTCTGACACCGAGCAGGCCTACTCAATCTCGGTTTCGCATGGGTCGAGATCGGCAGCGTTACCCCAGAACCACAGTCTGGCAACCCTAAACCAAGGGTGTTCCATCTGTCTGACGACCAGGCTATCGTTAATCGTTATGGCTTCCCTTCCAAAGGTCACGGTGCAATGGCCGCACGCCTGCGAGCACGAACACAACCTGTACCCGACGGTCAGCTGCTCGCCGTAAACCTTGGCAAACAAAAAACCTCGGCAGCAGACAGTGCAGACGATTATGTCGAGGGAGTGCGCAAATTCGCACCGCTCGCTGATGTGCTCGTTGTAAATGTCAGCTCACCCAATACCCCTGGTCTCCGCGACCTTCAAAGGCGAGACGCATTAGAAAAGCTGCTCAGTGTTGTCGTGACAGCCAGGGATGCAACAGAACACAAACCAAAGCTCGTGCTCAAGGTTGCACCCGATCTCAGCAGCACAGAACTGGCCGACATCGCTGCCGCCGTCCTGCGCTGTCGCATTGACGGCGTGATCGTCAGCAATACCACCATCCAAAGACCATACTCTATTCAGTCTGGTGAGCATCGTCCCGAACCTCCAAGACGCACTGGCTCACCATGCGACAGCCAACAAAACCGAGACCGGCGGTCTATCTGGCCCACCACTCCGCCCACTCTCCCTAACCGCTCTCCGAACGCTCCGCACCCACCTCCCACCATCAATCCCCCTGATTGGCTGCGGCGGCATCTCAACAGGCGCCGACGCACTCGAGTTCGCCCAGTCCGGCGCGTCGTTCGTGCAGCTCTACACCGCGTTCGCATACGACGGACCCGGCGCGCCGCGGCGCATCAAGGACGAGCTCGCGGCGCTGCTGCGTGCGCAGGGCACGACCTGGGAAGCCGTCGTGCGCGCGAGCGTGGACCGGCTCGCGGCGGGCGCCGAGGAGCGTGTGCGGGTGCGCGAGATGGTGCTTGAGGCGCGTGCGTTGGAGGAGCGGGCGGATCGGTTGGGCAGGACGTTGGCCCTGGGTGGGCATGTTCTATTAGCCGATGTGCTGGAGGGCGAGTAAAATAGACGAGCCGTTGGACTCTATTTGGTGGTTTTGAACCTGAGACATTGACCTTGTATCTTCTTTTCCACCTTTAGTTACACGGCCCTGAGCTTCGAAAGTCGCCGTCCCTGACAAACTATCACTGAAGCCACAATCTGTATCGTGAAGAGATAACGATTCCTGTCAGCGCCACCGCCGAGGAACCTGTCACCTTTGCAGATCTCAACATTCTCAGGGATTCTCAACAACACACTCTTTTGAGCTTGTACTTGAGGCTATTATCAGTTGTTGGTTCAAGGCATTGAGGTGACACGCAGAGTTTCCTGGGAGGGAGGGAGAGCGGATGAGGAAGTGAAGTACTTCGGCGGACTTGCCAGCTCAACCGCAGCTTCACATCCACGCTTGACACCCTAATGAGCCTAGTTAAGGCGACTAGGCATCGCGAGGGTACGAATAAAGGCGGACGAAATGAACTGAAACTCCGCACGTGACACTGTCGGGGAAGAGGGTCGCCGAACCAAGAAATAGGGGGCTTCCTCGCCGGTTGTCAAGTGGGCATGAGGCATACACACGGCCCACACGAGCGTATGCGCATGCCCGAACCGCCGGAGACGCGTTGATTTGCACGGCAATGCCGAAACGACAGGATCGATTACCTATGGTGAGATACAGTATGTGTCGATGCCCTGGCGCGGGACGTCTGCGCCCGCCCGCGAACAGCAACTTTTAGGCACGACTGACGTATCGTATCAGATTCAGAATACGAGCGGGTGGTATATACATGGATAGTGGGGCTGCACGTCGTCACCTGCTTGATGAAATGACGATTCGCCAAGTTGTGGCCGCGGTCTCATGCGCAACGATGTCGATGAGGATTCAGATAGCGCGAAGAACACTGCAGTCGAAAACAGAGGAGTATCTAAAACCCATATGGCCGTACTACGAGGAAGTAATAATTGTATTCGGTGGCGGCTCTGTATGAGGGCGATACGCGGTCACGGCGCGAGAAAACTGCTGCAATCGGTAGCGCTACAACGTGTCCAGGAGCAAGCAGTACATTTTGAGTGCATGCGTTGTCGGAATAGAGCTTGTGAAACCGGGAACAATGAGGAGTTAAGGGTTCGGTGCAATATAGCCTGAAGCGGAACCAACCGATGGTTCACTCCTTGGTTGTCCTCTGTCCATCTCCATCTCCTCCTTCTCGCCCCGTGCACTTGTCCGCCGTCGCAGGCCACAGCGCGTGCGAGCTCGACGACAACACGCACGACAGTATCCGACGCCACAGGGCTAAACAAACATCCGCCCACAACGTGACCAACGAACTGGTTGGTTGAACCTGTCAGTCTCCGACTCACCGCAAAAGCGCCGTCCCTCTGCCTTTGTTGTCGCTGTCGTCGCTGGCTGCTGCCCTCGCCCTCGTCTGAACTCGACTGCTTACCGTTCTTTTTGCAGGCAACAGTCTCATTCGCGCTCGTTCATTCGTCGTGAGTTTCGCATGTACTGTCTGAGACCGCGCGACCGCGTTGCGCTAACCTGCCCGCGTTTTATTTCTCAGTTTCGCTTTCATATTCTTGCTAGCGACAAAGTTAGTGACTCTCTATACTGGGGGCGGAGAATTTACCAAGTATTTGTGGTATACAACAAGACTTAGAAAACCCAACCATCCTGTCGTCGCACCGACACCCGCGCATATCGAATGTCACTCATCGGGTCCTTCACGCGCTCGTGGTCAAAAAATCATAATCCTTTGCACGCTGCACACGACGACGACGATAACTACGCCGACCAGCTGGAGACATCGTTTCAGTCCAACATGTCTCTCAACTCGTCTCCGCGCTCGCCCCAGCTTGGTTCTCAGATGCCGCTCCCAGCTTCATATCACTCGCCGATGGACATCTCACCATGTCCACCATCGAATAAGCAAGGACTCAATCTCCTTCACGCTGCTCGCTCATTCGGACGCGAGGTCGGCAACTCGCCCGTCCGGAGTTCATTCGCCTTAGGCGAAGCTAGCAACAAAGGTAGTGAACGGAACGTGCTACCCATTGACTGGACGTCTGCGGCCCCACGGTTGAGCCGTGACAAAGTCCCAGCCACCGCTCCCTTTGCAGACGTGAGTTCGAGTGGTTGATCATCTTTGGTCGCATATTTCCGGTCTATAGCCTCAAGATGCTTATTCGTCTGAATTGCAACCGCAGGAAAGCGTCGCCTCGGACTGGCACAACTATAGCGATGCCATGGACGTTGATTCTCCCGCCCAAGAGATCATACCTCAGTACAACCTACCGGCACCGCCGGCTGTCTCTAACGACCTTGGGTCGCTCTTTTACGACACAATGTCACCACTCGCGCCGAGCAGGAAGCGTCGCTCCTTGTCACCGCCACCCGCTGGGTCCTCATCGCCTGCCGCAGAGTCGCCAATCGCTCGCAAGTTCGAGCGTTACGCGACCACTGGCCACGTCGACAATCTCTTCAAAAGGCATTCCGTCGCGAATGCTCCCACAACCAACAGTAGCTCCATCAATGGCCTGAAGCGCGCCCGCCGACCTGTCCTGTCAGCTCTTCTCACTACCACGGCTGGCGGAAGTATTCAAGTTGGAGTTCGGTCCGCCACCGCTCAGTCCTCATATCCGATCATTCAAGGAGCGAAAAAGAGCATCAACAGTGGGCCAAAGACATCCCTTCCTCCTGTTCGTCGCGCATTCAGCTCTCTCGTCGAACCGAAGGATTTTTCCAAGCCGTTCCACGGCGATGTGAGCTCTAAAGACCACGGTCTTGAGCTCGATTCTTCGCCTGCAACTTCTTATGCACGCCGGCAAGAAAGCCGCCTTGTTCGCAAGGCAGATGGCAGCGCCGACTTCCGTCCCCGCCACGGCGCTGGTGCCTTGGACCAGCTGTCCCGCGACCAGATCAAGGGCAAGACGGTCGCCCTGCCCCAGTTTGGCGACATTGAGAGCCATGGAAAGTTATTGCCATGCGAGCGCGTGAAGGATGACGGCCTCATGCGCATTACACCCGAGACGTTGTGCGGCCTTCTAGACGGTTACTACGATGACAAGATCGACAGCTTCATGGTCATCGACTGCAGGTTCGACTACGAGTTCCATGGCGGCCACGTTCCCGGAGCTATCAACGCCAATGTTCCAGAGATGGTCGAGAAGTTGTTGCTCGACGCTGCCGCTCGCCCCGTCCCGTGCAGCAGCGGCGATGGTGTCCTAAAGAGAGTTTTGATCTTCCATTGTGAGCTGAGCCAGCAGCGGGCTCCATCGCTGTGAGTTATTTGCACGGTCATATATTGGTGCTTCTCCTAACATGCTCGCAGCGCTAAACATCTTCGGTCTCGCGACCGCAGCATGAACGCCGACGTTTATCCCAACCTGCACTATCCGGAAGTTTACATTCTTCAAGGCGGGTACAAGAACTGGTGGATGTCCTGCCCAGATCGCTGCGAACCGCGGGGTTACGTGATTATGGACGACAACAAGCACAAGGTTGCCTGCGAGGAAGGCCTTGACCAGTTACGCAAATTCAGCCGCGCGCGATCGTACACGTATGGCGACCGGCCAGTCCCAAGTGGACGACCCGCGGCTCCTAATGCCCGCCTTCAACAGCAGCGCAGCTCTGGGCTGGCAAAACTGCTTGCACCCCCAGTCTTTGCAGCCAACCCCGGTGCGAGCCAGCGCGCGAGACGCGGAACTTCGATTGGCAATCTTGGAACGCTGCTGGAGGCTGGTGATACATCGCTTACCAGCGACGACGGTGCTGTCGGCGACAGTCCATGCCCCCCTGTAGGCAAAATGATGGGCTTGAAGGCCGGCAAGAGCAGGACATTCCAGCGCTCGGCTACCATGAGTCGTGCCTTTTAGGCTTCGCGGGGACTCTTCAACCCAAGTATTGTCCAGGTTCAGACCTTCCATTCGCATTCAACCCGACAAAATCAGCCTTTGCGGTGACAACGCACCTTCATGCTCTCACGAATCTATCACGCACAACGACTGACATCCGCCTTCGTTAGACCACTACCTTCCTTGTCCAGCTGCAGATCATCTGCGACCCCACGGAACCGAAGTCGCATGGACCTGACCTCAGCGACCCTCGTTTCCACGCACCAGTACACCAATCTACGCGCTCCAATCATCGCGCACAACACGGATTTCGTAACGCTACTTTCTCTTCATGACCCATATGCTGCAACCCATCGATGCCGATTCACCGCAACGATTCGTCGCAACATGCATGCTTCGCCATTCTTGAATTGTTGCCTACTGCCTGCCCAATCTATACTCTTTACTATCTCGTCCTTCCAACTTGATTAGTTGTTCTCCCTCCGGTACTGGCGCGATTGACTCCTCGCTTGACTCAATAGGATCATGCGAGCGTTGGTCCCGTCACACACATCCAATTCTTTCGCATTCAGTGAACGACCGACCCATTTGGAACCTTAGTCTGTTGCATCTCCGGTCTCATACGTCCATCTCCGATGTCCCTTACGCCCTTTCTCGAGATCGGCCCCTTGGTGTCCATGATTTCCTTTGTTTTGCGCCCTGCGCTACTACGCCCCTTGGCAGGCTATGTGTGCGCGCGCATATCCCCTGCTTCCCTACATCCCTGCGCTTTTCGTTCCTGCACATCATTGTGTTTGGATTTGTTGGCCGACGATCGCCTCCAGACATATCCTCGTCGTTCAGTTTTTGATCTCGTCTCAGACTCTCTCCTCTCGTGCTCTCGTGTATTGGTCGGCTCGCTCTTCCATTATCCGTCATCCGTTGGTTCTGGGGTGTCTTCAGGCCGCGGTGGCAGATGTGTGCGTGCGCTGACTCTTGCATGATACATTCAAACATCTGTACTCGCCTCTCCGGAATTCGACCTTTGACGGACCATTCGCATCATTCCTACACCTTGACACTGTAGCTTTGGCTACATCTTGTCACAGGCGGAACCTGTGCCTCATTGTTCCCTTGGTTTATTCGATCTCTAGCATCTCTCCGTCCCAGCTCTCTCAGCTTCGTTTCCGATATTCCGCTCCGTGTATCCCGCCTCTCCGCTCGGCTCTTCTGTTACTCCTCCATGCCTCCACGTCTCAAGATGTTGTATTAGACACTGCGTCTGCATACTTCATCGTACAACATGTCATGGTACTACTCTGGCCCCGGTTTTTCGTCTTAAGCTCTTGAAGAACGTTTCGTAATTCAACACAGAACATTGCACGCAATCACTGGTCCGCATAGCATGTCTGATAGAACGGGGATTGATCTTGCGCTCGTGGAAACGCGCATACTGCTGATCTTTACAAAGTACAATACATAGACTTGCGCGCTAGCAAACACCTAGAACGCGACTTTGCTCGTGAGACCGTCCAGCTCACGCTGCCAGCAACGATGATTGCTGAGTTCGTTGGCCCAAGCACTGAACCAACCCTTCTCCTCCGGACCGATCTTGATGTCCGCAGCGGCGCTGCCGGCAGAGTATTTGCCGGTAGTAACAACACCATAGGAGCAGACGACAGTATCATCGCCGGAGGTGGCAGCGAATTGCAACGACGGGATGCCCAGGGCTTCCTTGACAAACGCGACACCCTCGCCAATGGCGCCGATGGGCTTGCAATGGCCGAACGCCTCACGAACCCAGTGGACAGCGCGGCCATTTTGGGCAAGGCTGGCTGTACTGGCGGCACCGGGAGGAACAATGAGCGAATCGAAGAGTGTTGAACGAGCTGCTTCAAAGTGGTTGTCCATCTTCTCACTACCTCCAGACGCGGTCTTGACTGCTCCACGGCGCGGGCCAATGACAAGAGGCAGCGCTCCAGCGGCCTTGAGAACGCCTTTGAGGGCCATGACGACCGTATCGTCGAATCCGTCGGCGACCAGAATGGCGACCTTGCGACTCTTGATCGTCGGCTTGAAGGCTGGGAATGCAAACTGACTGAGATTCTTGGCCGTGCGCCCGTGGTTAGCGCGTGCTGGAGCGGGAGCAACAACACCGATCTTTTCCGCAACTGTAGTTGCAAGAGCGTGGTCGACGTTATTGAGGGTACCGATGAAAGTGTTGAGTACGTCCTCCTCGCCAAATTGACTCATCTCGAATGACAGAGCGTTGGCGATGTGCAGTTTCTCAATGGGGCTCATCGAGTTGTAGAACATCGTAGCTTGGTTAAAATGCTCCTGGAATTTCGGAGCGCGGGCACGCTGCTTGATAGCTTGCATGCGTTGGGGAAACTCGATGTAGGCGCCCTGCTGCTTGGTCGCAGGAGGAGCGTGCGAGAAGCGGTTGGGCCAGTAGTTGATGGGGCCTTTGGTGATGGTCTGGCGATGCTGCCCGTCGCGGATGTGGTTTAGCACTGGACAAACGGGACGATTGATTGGCAACTCCTGCCAATTGTTGCCCAAGCGAGACAGTTGAGTGTCCATGTAGGAGAAAAGGCGACCTTGAAGAAGAGGATCATCGGAGAAACCGATGCCTGGCACTGTAGAATAAATTGGTTCTCACATCCGAAATGAAAAAGTCGAAGCGGGACGTACCGACATGGCTCGTGCAGAAGGCAACCTGCTCCGTCTCAGGGAAGTATTCGTCGACAACGCGATTAAGAACCAGCTCGCCGATGTATAGCACGGGGACGAGGTCCTGCTCGGTAATTGAGTCTCAGGTCTGAATGAGGTGTGCGGAACATGACGAACTTCCGGCCAGATCTTCGTCGCGTCAAGGATGTCGAATTCGAATTCGTCCTGACGTGACTCTTCCAAAACTTGAATGCCAAACCTCCACATCGGGTACGCTCCATTTTCTATGGCCTCGTTTAGATCCTTCCGGTGGAAGTCTGGGAGTAGTTATGAGCCAAGGGAACCACCTTGCAGTTACAGGAACTGGAGCTCACCAGGATCCTGCCCGTTGAGTTTGAGAGCCTCATCCCAGGCTAGAGAATGTACACCAAGCTCGGGGACGAGGTGGAACTTGACAAACACACGCTCGCCAGCATCGTTAGAGAGAGTGTAGGTGTTGACACCAAATCCTGGGATGCCGCAAGTTAGCTGTTGATCACCCGAGCAACAGTTTGATATAGGACATGCCTTGCATCATACGGAACGAGCGCGGAATGCCGCGGTCAGACATGGCCCACTGAATCATGTGAGCAGTCTCCGGTTGGAGACCTGTGAAGTCATAGAAGTTCTTCATGCCTAGTTAGCAAGACTCGCATGTTTGTGTGGGAGCCAACGGCATACCGTGTGACTATGGGACACGGGTCAGCCTGTTTATCGCTTGCGTGAGAGCGGAATAACATACGCAGACTGGCCCTGAGGGACCTCGTTATGAGGCTCTGGCTTGACCGAATGGACGAAATCAGGGAACTTGATGGCGTCCTGGATGAAAAAGACGGGGATGCTGACAAGAGATCAGCTGGGCACTACTAGCACAGGGAAGGGAGGACCCACTCGTTGCCGACAAGGTCCCAGTTACCCTCTGAAATGAGAATTTACCAGTTAGCGAGCGAGCCCAGCAGAGATGTCACATACCATCGGTGTAGAACTTGATAGCAAAACCGCGGACGTCGCGTACGCTGTCTGCACTCCCGCGAGAGCCTTGGACGGTGGAGAATCTGACGAAGACAGGCGTCTTGCGGCTGGAGTCTGGTCCAAGCGAGATTTTTCAGTTTAAAGTCGGTGCTCTGTGCTAGCCCCGCACCTGTGAGAACTTTCGCACTGGTATACTTGGCAGCTGAGTCGTCATAAACTCTGAAATAGCCGTGGGCACCGCTGCCGCGAGCGTGGACAATGCTAGATAGGGGTGTGAGCGCCCACGCGAAGTGCCCGTGCACCAGACTTACCGTTCCGGAATCCTCTCGTGGTCGAAGCGATGAATCTTTTCCAGAGCGATCTGGTCTTCGAGTAATGCTGGCCCAATAGTGTTGCCGCCGTGAGCTCTCAGCCAGTTGTCGGTGTCGTGAACGCGAAGGCCGTGCATGGTCGTCTGGACCTGGCCCGAGGCCGCCTCGCTCGGATCCACCGTGTGGTGAAGAAGGCTAGCGCTCTTCGCGTCGACGGTGAGGCCTTCAACGGTACGCTTTACAGAAGCTGCGATATGTGCCGCCATGATGTTATGTGGGTAAGAAGAAAGACAAGTTCTGGCGTCCAATGAGCGGTATTTATTTATTTGAGGGGAAGGATCGTGAGTGGCTACACCAATCGATATCGAGTGTCACGCGTCATCAGACAATGACGCCCACTTTGACGCTACTTTCTCCCATGACCCACCCGGTACACCTCTGCTTACCCACCCGCCTGTGAGAACCATTCACGCGCTCCTGTTCTTACGATCGCGCCCCGTTGACCGCACGAGAACGCTACGAAGCGCACGATTGGCCGGTGATCAATGCGATCAAGGGCGCGCAGTCGGGATACCCCGAGTCGCTAACGACAGTGCGCAACAGCCGTCGGGCGTTCACCGGTACCATAGGCTCATCCCTAGTCATCAGCGCTTCTTGTAGGAATTTATAAGGCGGCTCGGCGATGATGGACGACTTTCAACTCGCAGCAGTTGCTCCACAGTTGCTCAGAATCTTTCGACTACGATGGAGCCCTCGGCAGCAACATCACTTACACTCTGCCGCGCTTCCTGCTGCATATTCTCATTTGTATGTGCTCCTGCATCGTGTTGAGCCTCGCTTCATGGCGGTGAACATCATCAAGGATGTCACAACTGTCCTCGCGGAATCGTCTTAGAGCTTCTCGCCACCTCGGTTGCGACCATGCTCTGATGCCCCATTACGTGCAGAGTAAATTGAGCTACCAGAGTGCGCTGAATCTCACACGCGGTGGATAGGGTGGTGATACTTGTGGCCACCCGCGTTGCGCAAAGTATCTCTAGCCCAGGCAACTGCCATCCTCGTTGAACTTTGGCTTTGTTCTCGCTATTATGTGGATTTTTTGCCATCCTCAGCGACGATTTCCCGAACCTGGACACCCATGGCCGCGATTCTTATAGCTCTATTCTTACCACCCTCATTGTGTTCTCTTAGGCTTGCTTTGAATTCCAGGTCATCATCATTGTCCTCGGGCTAATGCACCATGCATCCACTCGCGATGCAGCCGACGAAGGTAATCCTCAGGTCATGTGCACAAGGAGGCCGATGTCGCAGCATCTGACTGCCTCCTTTTGATAATCTTGTTTGAATTTTTGGAGGCCCCAGGTGCACTGTTATCGACATCTTGGCCTCACAACTTATCTGCATCTTGTCACAGTTGAAATATCTTGGCGAAGCATTCCTCTCTTAGTCACGCCTGTAATTCGCTTTCTGTATGCTAGCTCCGCCGTCGCGGTTCTTTGGGCCTGGCTAGTCTCCCTCAAGCCGACAAAATACACATAAGTGACGTCTATGACAACCATTTTTCTAATGTCAGAGCGAAATATAACGGTGGAAGCCGACGTAGCCATGAGAAAGGAGGCTTGCTTTTCACCCAGCGCTAGTGGTCATTGACCGAGCTTTGAAAAGCGGGCGAGATAACAAATGAGTCAAATGCCCAGCCATCTGCAGTTTGAACGTCTAATAAAACCATGTGCTCATGCTGTGGCTACGGATCGCCGATGTAGCATGTCGTAGGTGGTACAGTATCCATCACGGCATTCCGGAAGCACCAATCAGCATCTAATACTCGAATTGAAGCAAGGAGTGGTCACAGATAGATGAGCGCACATTGCAGGTAGTAGGGCTTGGATGGTCACGGAATGCCGACTGTTGATATGGGAAGAAGATATGTTTTGGTGGGATGGAGGGGTCATTTGCACGAAACCATTAGGGAGTGACGGACAGCTAAAGTAACCGTGAATCGAGAGCTGATGTTGTCGTCAGTGATGCTTTGGATTAATCGGACCAACCAAGTTGGCTAACGGAGGAAACAACGTGAAGCGGATTGCACCAACTGAATTCTAATATCCTTGTACTTGTCCACTTCGATTACCATCGCATTCGACCGCGTGCCGCACCAACTCACAAACTCACCACTCTACCAGATCATGTTTGCACCATCTCGACAGCAGTCATGCTCGTTCGAGGTCACACTATCCGGTGTTAATGTATGTTGGTATGATTTTTGGCAGGAACTTCGTTCTACGAAGAGTATAGCTTGCCCCGGACATCATCTCCAACCCCCACATTCTTGCCTGGCGGTTGTGCTCTTTGCCCTGATCAGGTTTAGCTGTTCAGCTAGCAGACACCCCCTCGTCTTGCGAATTTGCCTTTTTGGTCTTAGGCTGGCATGATGGCAGCCTTCATAGACTGACGCACCTGGACAGTTTGAACCCTCAAGCTCTTCCACCTCTTCCTTGTCTACACAGTAGTGTTCTCCCACGACTGGCCGATATCATTGTCCAATTGAATCAACAGTTGCACATACAGTCGCACTCACAATCCTGTTTGTGCACGCTGACACATTGAACAGATCATGCCCAAGCCCACTCTAGCAAATGAGCATGATGTGTCCTTTGGCATTCCGAGCCGCTGCTGGTTTGTTGATGAAGAAACCGTTGAGAACTCTGTACATCTTCATTTATCGGTCAACACACCGCAAATACTAAATCTATAGCACCAGCTTCATGAGCTTCAAGACGGTGCCTATGGCTCATCGGCGTCGACATGGTCGATGTCTAAGATGAGCGAGAAGGTGCGGTTGTGCGAAGTTGCAAAGCCCAAGCGATGTCTCGCGTCGTACATGCTCTACCTGCATCTTTCCTAAGCTTCCCTCCGATCGTTTCTCTGATGCTGAATACTTTGAACTGCAGCATCGTAGAGAGATCCGCACTCTGGAAAAGGCAGACTGGGCATTTCAGAAGGTCGCTATGATCCCACTCGCAGCAGTCGGCATTGTAGTGGCATCTCCCCTCATCTGGCTTCCTGTGCAGCTCTGTATGTCTTCTTGCCATACCAAATGAACTCGAATAGACCCGTTGCATCAACGAGATCATAGCGTGGCAATGACAGCGACCCAAGCATGCTCAAGTCCAATGTCGCTCATAATTTATGAACAGTTTTGGCGAGGAGACTTAGGTGAGCATAGGTGTTCACGGTGAAAATAAGCCCGTATGGATTGAGATGCGCGGGTGGTCAACAGGTGGCAGTCCGTCGACCACGCAATCAATTGAAGCGTTCCGTGAAGCTTGTGTTGCAGTCGGCCAAAATTTTCGCCAATGGCGTACCGATATTAGATATACAGCATTTCGGAGGTGCCTGTCATGATCACAGATTAGTTGCTCTTATGCTTTGGATGACCTGTCATTTGTACCTCGCTGTTTCTAAGCAGAGGAATCATAAATTAGTGTGTTGCTGTTGGTTCCTCGTGCAGCGTAAGAAAGGAAAGCGCTTTTGGTGAGTGAATGCATTCGCATAATGAATGCATTCGCAAACGTTATTTATTATTGTACGAGTCGGTGACCTGCTGCCGGGCCGTAGGCTCTAGCGGCGCTATAAATCAAAAGACAAAGGACGGAGTGTTGAGACTGAATTTTTTTGGTCGGTTGTTCCCTCTCCATGATCGATTTCGACGATACCGGCTTCCAGCCTGTTGCATCCAAGCGGAAACGAAGGCAACATGGCCAAAACATGCCTTTGTCGAAGCTTCTGGAGCACGATACTCTCGAGCTGCAGCGCGACGACTGGCTCGATCGTGTTACTCGTTTGTTCTAACGCTGTCTCTTGCGAAACCCGATCGCCGACTGGCAGCGCATTTAGGGCTCGTTCAAACTGCGCACACTGACGCCGGACACAATCAGCCTTTTTATCGCTTGTTGTGTCTTGGGATCGGCAGCCGGGAGAGTATAGGCCGTCTCGCACGCAACTTGCTGGTCTCATCGCTCTTGCGGGCAAACTTGATCTCGTAAGTCGGATCCCCCGTACACCCGTGACTGTTGTTGAACCTTCTATTAGCCTTTGAAAAAAGTAGAGCTATACGAACCGGCGCTTTCAGATCAAGATCTTACAGCAATCGTTCAACTCGGCCTTGGTGTCGTGTCTCGCCGCAAGGTTCGCCAGTTCTCATCATCCAAGGTTTGTGTCAAATGCTTGTTTAGACGAAGCACGCTATATCGTCCACCGGGGCACCGAGTCTGCTTTATTTTCCTCACTGTGATCGTGAGGTTATGGAAGCATTCTTCGGCCATAACTGGGAACGTCAACGGCTCGAAAATTTTGTCATGTTCGGCAACCACTTGCTTGATTATTCGGACATGTGCGTTCATTTCCTGTTCTGGTGTTGTGTCTTGGCGGGTCTCGTGCGGTCTTGATGCCGTCGTTCCTTGATCTCGTGCCCGACCTGGACACCTTCCGTCACATGAGGTCACCTGTCTGCAGCTATCTGGATCCAGGCACATGAATCCATTGCTCAGCCCCTGTTCGCTGCTCATCCTCTGTCGGCAAGTTAATCCCACTTATCGGCTATGGTGTTCATTTTGTGGGTTCTTTCCTTGACTGTGACATCCGAACGTGCCGGACCTCATCGCCAAACGGTCAGCCGCCCGCGTACCTACTATTTATGACACGGCTCTGCCTGCCGCCGAATTAACTGCAGGGCTGTCATACCAAGTACCTCCCTACGAGAGGGCTTCGTTGGCAGGACCTTTCGGCTCCACCCGTCCCGTCTATGTACAACCGTCTTCCAAGTTGCCCGCAACGTTGGTGCTTGCGTGCACAACTACGTCAGACATGACAAAAGCATGTTCACGTGTTGCCACACTTTGCCATCAACGACTCTTCTCACCATCACCGTACGTTCTTAACGTGTGAACTTGGCGACTTCGTCCGAGTCAACTTGCCTTCAGCATCGAGACTTCCATTGCCTCCACTTTCATCCTTTGTCTCTCCTTCATCCTTCTCGCCGCGATGTGTGGTTGGCTACTGCCGAGAGCGACCGGAACGGGCCCCGATTTTCAAACAAGGCAATGCCAACGATGGTGTTCCCTGGCGACACTCCCGATCAGTGAATACCCCATGGCTTCGTGCTTCTTGCATGCCGCTGTCGCACCTTTGTCACTGTTGCCGCCGCCTGAACGCGGGGTCGGCGATTTCTCACACAACCTCATTCTGACCCTGGTATTTCCTCCATGCCGGCAGATTGCCTGAATGGAAGCTCAAGCAAGAGTCTCCATGCGTGTTTGAGCTGTGTACGTCCCTTTCACCCCACTAATATATGGTGCCAGCATTTGATGAATAATTTGCCGTTTTCTGGTCGTGACACTTGGCGTTCAGCCAACGCTTCACGGCATGGGCAGTGCCGCAAGTCGAGAACGTGCCGGCCGCCTTCAACAACGTCTCTGTTCAGTTCTTGCCGAGGACCCAGGTGACGCAGCAGGTTCATGCACCAGGTACTAGCTCGGATGCTCAGGATATGACCTTCCGGCTCAGTGCGAGCCCGAGTTTGCCCGCGCACGCCAGAACAGAGTCGTCAGAGGTTGCGCAATACAGTTGTCGCGCAGACATGACGTCGGCAGGCAGCGAAGCGAGCGCGATAGCGGCCATGAGAAGCAGTATCTCCGCGGAGAAGGATGCTGACGTTCATCCCGCGCTTGCCGAGCAGGCGGGCGTTAGCGGCCGCGACTTTGCCTCTGCGGGAACGGCAGAAACAACAGCAGAAGAAAGCTCACTGTCAGCGCCCACGGCAGCGCTTGCTCCTACCGCGTCGCTCCCGCCGGAGAGCGATACCGCATTTTGGGCGCTCCCGTGGACAACAGTCGGACGCTACGCCGCTCCAGTGGATCCCGATAGCGAGGCCGACAACCAACTGGCTCAGGTGTCAGGAGTACACCTAGCTCACAACAAAATCTGCGATGTGAGCGGGCAGTGTCCTTAGCGAACATCAACCGGGCCATTCAGCCGCAACCCCAGATCCACAAAATTGTTGATTTAGTTGTCGTATATGGTGATACCAACTTCCCTGCTTGATGTACGTATTTCAACCCGTGGGGAATGCATGGTGGGCTGTCTCAACAAAGCTCGAGAAATTGCGGAGATGAACGGAACAGAACGTGATGTGCGACTGGTGTCTGAATTCTGTTCCGCTTCGCGCTCCGCGCGTTTAGTGCAAGATAAGTCGTGCGACGCCCGAGGATTGGGCACCTCGCAGCAGGCAAATTGAGATAAGGTTATCATAGTGCAGGGATAAGCCCTGAGTACTGGCTGAGACACGCGGTGCGACCGAGTCGTTGCCCTCCGCGGGCGCAACCGCCGCACAAAGCTTCTGGCGTGCACCTCCGCCACGATTGTTGCTTCTGTCGTGCTTCTTAGCCTTCGATGGCTTCACGCCACAGTTGTGGACTAGAATTCTGCAAGACAAGACAAAATGTATTGCAAGTGTGACAGCACCAGAGGGTGTCACAGGGCGCGCTGTGAACCGCGCTGGAGGAGCAGATAGTGAGACGAAGTCAAAATGGGGTTGGAATCAGACTACTCGACAAGAGCGATAAGCTGAGGTAAGAACAGATGGAGAGGCGCTTAGCCAGGCAGCGCAGACAAACAAATCGGTGATCATGGGGCATGGAAACAAGACAGATGAGTGAGTGAGCAATGTGGTTGGGGATGGATGCATAGCGACGGGAATATGAGACACAGACAAGACGACCGGGATGTGGGATCAAAAGTACGGATAGACATTCAGTGAGACAGGGAAACTGCGGGTCAGCATTCTTGTTGCAATGGGAATGGTGGCGGTGATGATGGGGACAGCGGAGAGCGAGATATTGGCTGTCGGAAGAAGTACGAGTAGGCTTCAGATTCAGGGATAACAACGGCGGGCTCGGTGATGCCGACGGTTTGCGAGAGGGTGAGAGGTGTGTCAAGGCCCTCGGACTCGTCGTCATCATCTGAGGAGTCGCCAACACTGTCACAGTCGCCGAACGGGAGGTCATCTATCAGGCTTGGTGTCCTGGTGGGTGTTGGGGGTGGCGTGATACAATTACACTCGGACAAGACAAATGATGACGGTGTTGAGGTGGGTGATGGTGATGCGGGGAAAAGCGGGAGACTGAGTTCGGGAGCGGTCACACGAGTGTGTGGAGCCGGTACAGAGGATGCCGGGAAAGCGACGGAGTAGTTAGCAGCTCGGTCGTCGTCTGTTTCTGAAGCGACGTCGAACTCGTCGTCATCCTCGAGCTCCTCAAGCTCATCCATCACGGCGTCGAACCACGCAGCCTCGTCCGCTGCCGCCTCAGCATTGAGTGAAGCGGCGTCAGGGAACTCGAAGATGTCAGCGTCGGGGAAGACGAAGACTTCTTCTTCTGCGGGCGAGGACGAATACTCGAATGGTGGCGAGTGTTGTGATTCGGAGGTGTGAGAGGACGAAAGCTGGGACGAAGAGGAGGACAAGAGGAGGTTCTTGAGCAGGACCCAGCGGTGGAGGGTTAGGTTGTCGCGGCTAGCAAGTGTAGCCGCGCTGTGCAGCTTGCGCTGCGAGAGACGGGACATCCAGTCCGAGTCTGGCGCAGGCGAAAGGGCGAGGTTCTGAGCAGACATATCGCTCGTCTTGTTGAAAGATATAGCTTGTCGGGAGTTGGGTGATAGTAGTGTTCTGTGGCGCGTGGCAGGCGTGAGATCCATGTTTTGACCCGAGGGCGCCGTAAGTACGTACGAACTGAATTGCGAACACGTGCAGGGTCTCTACTGTGTCGTATTTTTTAGGTTCCGTATACGGTACGCCGTCTTATCGAACGCAACGCTCTGTGTGGGCTGGCGTGCGGGGGTGCGGTTCATTCTCGGCACAAGAAGGGGCAGGGCGAGCTCGTCGCAGTTATCTCTGGGCGTGCGAGGGGAGCAATTGAGAGGCTCGCGCTCGTAATTTAGACGCTCATGGCGGGATGCGTCGAGCGGTGTCGACGATGATGAGGTGGGTGTGAGTGGGGTAAGGGCAGCGGAGCTGCGGTAACCCCCGCTTATATATCTCGATGCACGGCCGAAAACGCGACGTGACTCGCCATATCCGCATCAAACGCAAACACGATTGGCCAACTCAGTCGCCATTGATAACACAGTCACCCACTAAAACATTTCGTAACTCAGAAGCCTGTACCACTAAAGCGAAGCGTTTGGCCGCCGGATGCAGCTGGCGCCAGCTTTTGTTCCCCAACCTGGATGCAGTGCGAGACCTCGGCTGGCTGGCCGCGGCCTTGCCCGTTTTGAGCTCACATGGCGACACCATGTCGTCCCATGTCAACTCGGCCTGTGCACACGACCAGCATCTTATATCACCACAAACAATTCAGACCAGACCTGGTAACTCCACGACAAGTGAGACCGTAATATTCAACCAGATGGTCAGTCTTATGCTATAGCTAGCCAAGATCACCGCCAAAAGTCCACGTTCGTATCTGAGACTAGCACCTCGGGTCGTGTGGGCAACAACCCAGGTTAGATATCGTCCATGTCCACCCCGCCAGTGTCACCGTCACGCTCGACTGCCATAAGCTTCTTGATCTGTGACAAGGAAACGCAAGCGCGGAAAACGGGTCAGTCTAACTGCTTCGCTCAGGTTACACCAAATGAGGAATGACGAACCTTGCCTAGGCTCTTGGGTGAGATGTCGCGCGCCATAGCAAGATGTTGCGCCGCCCGAACGTCATCTCCTGTAAGCCTGTAGAGTCTGGCTAATTGAAACACGACGTTTGACTCCTCGGGCGCCAGGTCCCGCAACCGCACGAGGTCCTTCAGCGCCTCCTGCAAAAACAAAGATACGGAAATGGGGTACAGTCAGTGAGTGCACTATTCAAGTCAAAAACGCTCGTCTGTCGGCTCCGTGACAGTGCGCGTTCAGTTGAGTTGGAGGGTACAACTGACGCGCTAGGCCACGAGGCGGACGGACGAACAAGCACGTACATGGTATCGTCGGAGTCCAATAAGCACCTTTGCCCGGCGATACATGCAGTATGCGTTATCAGGGCACAACTTGACAGCCCGATCGAACAGCGCAAGGGCTTCTTCCAAGGCTCCTCGCCGCTGCACGGCCTGCGACGCACAGTTCGGGTCAATTCTGCATTTCCGACCACCGATACCTCCCCGGCTGCACAAGCCAACCGAAGTTGGGCCGCAAAACCGGGGTTCTCAACACCGAGAACAGAGACTGAACTCACCCCGCCCAGACAGCCCAGAAGAACCGCATTGGATGGATGAATTTCAGAAGCTCTCCGGAAGTGATACTCGGACTGCCGCTGCTTGCTTTGGCTCTGGTAACATTTGCCCAGTCCGTACCTGGAACGCGATAGAAGCGCAAGTCAGCCACATTTTCAACATCCGAATTGACCCGGTGCCAAACACCCCAAAAGCGAAGGGATGCGGATGACCGAAAAGCCCATGTCAAAACAACATGGAAGTATACACATACCAGGCGTTGTAGTGGCGTGGATCGGCCCGAAGTGCGGTTTGGAAGAAAGCAATTGCCTTGTCGATATCTTCATCCATGGACTCGTGTCCGCTGAGCGTGAACGCATATGCACAGCGTGAGTCCAGTTGGGATGCTCGTCGGAAACAGGTCAACGCCTGATTACGCTCCTTCTGCAGGGAGAAGCAATTGCCCGCTGCAATCCACGCCTGCGGCGCGTGGGAGTCGATAGCGAGCAACTCCTGCGATAAGAACGACAGCTGAACGTTCCGCTGTAGGTAGAATAGAAGCGTCGAGTAGATATCCATGTCCCATACGCGATACGGCTGAATGTGCCGAAGTCTCTGAAAGAAGCGCTCTGCCTGGGACAAGTCATTGAGGAGTCAATTATGACGGCAATCTGCATGGCCTATGTCAAAGTGGCGCACCATGGGATAATCTGCACTCTCGTAGTGTGCTCGTGCAAGCATTACGAGGACCATGGGTGAACTCCGCTGCTCGGCGGGGAGCACGTCAAGGTGTTGGATCGCATCCTGGCACTGATACTGAGCAAGAGACCGACTAGCCATAGCGAATATTCGCATAAGTTCATAAATATAGTCATCGGCCGCTTGCCACTCAAGAGCTTCCTGTGCGGCTGCGTCAAACGCGCCCATGCCACTGGGTGCGGGGCTGGCTTCTGACCGCGGTGGTGACTGTGCCCGTGGAGACGCCGATGGCGACACACCAGATTGAAGCAAATCCTCCTCCGATCCGAGCGAGCGTGAGCCTGCACGGGTTTTGCCCCTTCTTCGATCCCGAGGTGTGGGTGGATGCTGACACAACTATGAGCACATGCTCCGCATTCAACAACGAAACAAACCTTCACGTTGGCAGCCGGCTTGGTTGGAGAAGCAGCAGCATTCGAACGTATGCGAGTACTTCGCCGTTCAGGTTCGCGGGACGGTTTGATTGCGCTGCGGGTGCCCGCCTGATTAGCGCGAGATGAGAAGACATCTCCAGTGGCAGAGGCACCGTTCGTGCGTGCCTTGACGTTAACGCCTGCATTCTCAGTATTCTGTGAGCTCCGTGCCTTTTTGGGGGCAGGACCTGTCTCCTCGTTGTAGCGAGATGGTTGGGACGGGAGGGTGGTTGCTGCAGATGGCACGCCCACCGATGGAGAGAAAGCACGCATGCCTCCCGCACCAGGGACAAAATGCATCGAGTTGTCGGGCAGTCCAGTGTATGAGAGGTCGGCCGTGGAACTGCGACGCGTCAATCGGTCAGCTACTCGAACAATCTCGGCTAACCGTCTAGGTCAAGGCTAAGACGTACATCGAGTCACGATTATTGTTGATGCGAAACGGTTGAGAAATGCCCTGCTCGGGTCGCCAAGCGCGAAGGACGTTGGACTGGCTGGCGTCAGGGGTAAAGAAACCAGCGCCTGACGAGGTCGGCAAGCTGCCGCGACTACCCAGACTGTTGAGAGTGAGGAACATGGATGATTCGTCTGCGCGTCCCCCGTGTAAACGATGTCGGGGTGGCATGATCTCGTTCACGTCAGAAAATGAACCTTCTTGTGTATCAGTGTCTGAGGGGCGATTGTTCGGTTGATGGACGACGAACCGAGTGTGCAGAGGCCCTCGAATGCCTCCCAAAGCAGTGGATTCAGCTTGAGTGCGCGGCGAAAGCTGTCGAGGGCTTGTTCCTTCAAGAGTCCCTTCAGAGATGCTTCACCGGCCTTGAGATGGAGGATGGCCTCTTCGGAAAACTGCACTGCGCTCTGGGAGCTGGTGTTCAAGCTCGGTCCAGCTGAAAACCAAATGTTAAATGACTTGTTCGACAGGTTGGGGATGCAATTTGCGGATGTGAGGGTACAACGAGCGGGATCGGCTTAGTCGAGACACGACCCAGGTAGTAGATCGCCCCAGTGACGCGTTGCACGCAAGCCCCAGCTCGGTGCGTTCAGCAGCAAGGAAATGACTTACCCCGTGTGGTAGTTGCGTATATCCTGGCCATTTCGTATGAATCGCGTGCCTTGGTGTAACGGCCAAGCGTTGTGCAGCACTTCGCGATGAGCTCATGACAACCGGGGCACGTGTTGTCGTTCTGCTGGCTGACGAGGTGGAGCGCAGAGTGGGTCTGACCAGCTTTGAGGTAGGCGGAGGCGAGGAGGTGGCGGGCGTCGTGGTGCGTAGTGTCGATGTGGTAGAACCGCTCAGCGTAAAAGGTCGCGGAGCGGACAAGTTCATGGTCAAGGAGGTATTTGATCAAGCCACTGAAGCGTGACTGTAGGTAGGTATTCGAGGTGGAGGCCATCGCGCACGAGCGTCACTGGGCACAGCGAGTGGGACGGGTGACACAAAGCAAAGTCAGCGCGTGGCTGAGACCAAAGTGGTTCCGTAATTTTCAATATCCGCTCCGCACGTGCAGCAGCTCAACCAACCAGCTTACTTGCCTCCCTTGTTCCTCCAGGTGTTCCTCCCTCTCTGCTACGCTGTTTAGAGCTATGCGGCGTGACTACGGCAGCACCTGCTGTGCCTATTCATCCGTGACTGTTCCCGATCTCCAAACGAGCATCACTTTACGATAGACTTCGGCGCCTCGAACGTTGTCTAGCCCTCTCAACCGCCGGGCACACGAGTGACTCCCACGCCTGTACAACTTCACATTATGCTATCTTCATCATCGTTGATTCCAATGTATGGCTCCCGGCCACCGGATGCTTGACGAGCATGTCATTGACGACCGTCAAGCCTCGAGCAAGACCGCCAGCAAACTTCTCATGACGCTCGCCTGGAAAGTCTACGGCCATATTCTGACCAATTGCCATGAACAGTTTGTACTTCGTTTATCCTCTGGTGGCCTGCGCTCTCTTACGACCATCGGGTTCAGAAGTTCACAAGGACGAGGTCATAAGTCAACAGTCACGGCCGCCCATACCCGCAGCAGGCTTTCCACAAACGCTCGCCCCGCGCTCATATCCTTTGCCGACTGCTTAGAAGGATCAACTTCATGGCACTTGTTCACCCTTGTCCGCGGCCCGCTACACAGCCTAGCGCCTTGGCAGTAGAAGCATATAAAGTTAAAAGGACAATGCCACATCTGCCACATCACCCTGTGGACACCCAATCATGGCGACCAACCCAGTATCCTCGAAGCTCGTTGAACTCGCGCCGGCGCTTTCGCCTGGCGCTCGGCTGCTTGCGGATAATCAAGATCCAGCCTTCACAAAACTCACGCACGGATGGTCAAATCTCAACACCCAAGTTCCAGCTGCTATCTTGCTTCCTGCTGTGGACGAGGATGTCGCTGCCTTCGTTCGCTTTGCGACCGCGAACGGAATACCGTTCGTCCCGCGCAGTGGTGGCCATGGGAACACTTCCTCCATCGACTCCAGGGGGGTGCTACTCGACCTACAGCAGCTCGACCAAGTGAAGGTCGACAAGGAGCGTGCTACTGTCACGTTCCAGTCTGGTGTCTTGTCCCGTGCGCTCCTTAAGGCGTGTCATGACGCAGGCTTTGTCGTACCTGTTGGAAATTGCAACGGTGTAGGCGTTGTCCCATTCATTCTCGGGGGTGAACAATTCTATTCCAGATATAGCTCATATGCTGACTGAGAAACCTCGCAGGTGGGTTCACGAAATTGGAAGGCTTGCTAGGACCAGCATGCGATTCAATCCTCGAGTGCAAAGTCGTTCTTGCCTCTGGCGAGATCATCACCGTCAGTGAGACACAACACGCCGACCTCTTCTGGGCCATGCGGGGCGCTGGCTTGTACTTTGGCGTAACTCTTGAGCTTACAGTCAAGCTTCAGTCTTTCTCTCTCATCAATCGTGATGATGGGATGGCGTGGGAAGGGACCCTTCTATTTGATCCCTCGCAGGATACGGCCGTCTTCTCGGCATGGGAACGTCTACTAGCGGACAACGATGCCAACGCCTGCGGACTCATTGTTATGTGTTGCCCGCCCCCTGCGTTTCAGCCCATCTTGATGGCTGCGCTTGTATACCTTGGCGATTCGAAGTCGGCTGAGCATGCCTATTCGGAGCTGCTTTCGCTTCCGCGGTTAGCTACTCAGACAATTGAGTTGCCTTTCGCTAGCATCAACAACAGCGCGGATATGTTCTGCGTCAAGGGCGACTTCAAGGCCATCAGTGGTGTGGCACTTCGTCGCATCGATGTCGTAGCCCTGCGCAAGAGCTTTGCCCATTACACTGCTTTCGTCAAAGCATACCCTGACGCTATAATGACCTGTATCGGGCTGCGTCTGCAAGGCAGACACCCTAAACTGCACCCGGACAATGCGTTTCGTCATCGCGATGTCCTCACCTGGTCCGAAGTCATACCGTGGTGGAAGGATGCTCAGATCAACGATGCCATCCAAGCTTTCATGGAAGAACAGAATCAGATCCTCCGACATGATCAAGGTGGTGTCCTGGCGTACGATAACTTCAGTCGCGCTATGCCAGCGGAATGTCGGTACCCTGGCGATGGGGTGCTTGCTCGCCTGCATGCGTTGAAGACCGACTATGACCCCACTGGTGTCTTCACTCGTCAGTTTCTATAGTGTGACCTTCGCATGATCAAAGACGGTAGTACTATGAAGGTGCGACCCACGGTTATAATAGAAGTTCATCTTGCCAGAACGACCTAGGGGTTCTATCGCCAGTCAATCCCTGAATGTTCACCATGATCTATGTACAAATACAGTAAGATACAATACGTAGGAGTCGTAAGCCATCGTCCTACACAACGTTATTTGCTAAGATCCGTCATATGTCTTGCAAGATATATCTACCAAAACTTCGCCGCCACTACGTAGAGAGCAATGGCAATGCTTAAAGGTGTCAGCGTGGAGGAGCGAACATCGGCGTTACTTCCAGTACTACTACTGGCGTTGCCATCGTCTAACCCACTGTCGAACCATCGCTGCCGTTGCCTGAGCCAGTCCACCCGAACCAGTTCCCTTCCCAGTTCCTGTGCCTCCCGTGCCCGTGCTGCCTGTGCCCCCGCCGGTGCCATCAGGATTGGAGCCAGTGTTTTCGTCGGCCTCCACCGGTCGTATCGCCCGGAGGCGGGATGACAGACGCATCATTGTCCTTATCCTATCAATGCTGGAGTCTGGATCGCTCCAAGGAGTCTGACAGATGGCCTTGAGCTCTTCGGCAGCGCATTTCACAGTGTCAGGTTTGAAGCTGCAGCGTCGCGACAGGGACGCACCGGAGATGATATCTGGGCAGTTCGTGAAGATGTCACGGCCGGCGAGCGTTGTATTCCTGCGCAGGAGCTCATTATTCTCGCGATACAAGAGCAGTCGCTTGTACAAGCTCATGCCGGGTCGAACAGGGAAGTTGACCAGGGTCTCACGCTTGAGCAGTTTGCCAGCCGATCGGAACTTGTAGAAATTGGTGTATGCCTTCGAACATTACTCCTGTACTCATTTTCCAACATCCTTAACGTATAATTTCTAGGAAACGTTCAGCGAATTTGTAATCTCGCGCGGTCAGTGGCTAATTCGTACCCCGCGGCTCCATGCAACCGACATGTGATCTTTATGAAGGAGGTTTTCATAAGCTGCAAAATGACAATAACGAGAGCACGTGCTGGTCATTGTGACGCTTTTATCTTTCTGGACCTTCTTCTGAGCTGAGCATGGGTGCTGGTGGTGCGCTCATACAGCTTGTAATTGTCGAGCTCCTCCTCGGACATCTGCGGATCTGGCGGGTTCACCATACGTGGCTGATCATTATCGACAGGCCAGTCGCCATGAAGTGAGATGCCGCTGCTCTCGCAGACCTCGCCCGTTTACTGATTGCCGCACAGCGTCTTTGGAACGTAGGGCCCGCAGTCGAGGTGGTCGTCAATGCTGTTGTCTTGTGGCGTGTAAAAACATGAGTTTGCGTCTGCAGTCGGACAGCCGCGCCACGGTCCAACGGGATCACCGGCTGGGGGAAGACTGGTAGTCTGCGCTGAGACGATGACTGTGAGACGAAGCGTAAGCAACGCGAGCGGCGTGGCCGCGAGGTGATGGTCATGATGTGCAGCATCGACTATGGCCGTCTCTGAGAACGGGAGCGGGGATGAGACGATGAGATCAACTCGTGGAGCCAATATATAAGACTTGGCAGTAGGTACCCTCGAGTTAGACTTGTCGGCGGGCACCGCGTTTGTCTCAGATTCGTTAGGTTGATTGTGTCGGGAACTAAAGCCTAACAAATGGGCTCGTTGCAGTGCAGATTCAAAGGGATCAGCAGGCCAGAGAAAGGACAAAACTGATGCAGGATCGCATTGTTCGAGGATGCCAAGTCGGATTTGGGTCTCGGGTGCTTTCAGGCGCATATAGCCCACATTCATCACTCCTGCAAAGATGCATGAAGCCGTAAGTGTGACGTGAGCCACATTCTATCGCCGCAAAGCGAGCGCTTTGCGCAAATCTAAATGCCATATCGTCGCACGTGTCATGCAGCATGATTTCGCATGACCAGGGAAAAACAATTCGCGCGCCTGTACAAACTTGTCATTTTCACGCCACTCAGACCTATACGCACGCCATAGCCAGGTTTTGCGTGCACCAAGCATAGAAAGGTAGGAAGGCAAGACGCGCTTGGTTCTCCGCTCGAACTCCGCTTCTTGCCTGGATACCGCTATGAGCGCGCCCACGGCGAAAGTTGCAGATGTGCTGTACGTTTCGCGTAATATGCATCGCGGCCTCGAGTGCTCACGCGGTGCTCCTTAGCGATATGCTAATCACGATGACCCATGACCTAGACCCAACAACGGACTTTGACTATCTCGCGCAGGCGGCCGAGAACGTCGAGCAGGTCGAAGGACAGCGGCTCGCAGAGGGCGAGGACGCGTTGAACAATTTGCAAAGTGCGTTTCGCTGTCATGCGTGGTCGTAGACTGATTCAACTTTGCGCAGCCCTGCAGCAGCAGCTGGAGCGCGCGAAGACGCAGTCGACGCGGCCGCCCGGCGCGCTGTCCGAGGCTGACCACTCGAAGAAGATGGGCGAGCTCGAGGCGGCAAAACATGCGCTGATGAAGCAGATCACGGCTGCAGAGGACGCGCTAGCGGCGCGCGAGGGACAGCTCAAAGCACTTCAGGAGAAGGAGCGCAAGTTGCAGACCCGGGACATAGAGGCTGAGCACGAGCTTGACGCGACGACGCTCAAGTTGGAACTTATCCGCGGCATGGGTTTTGAACCTGTGTGGAAAGGGGACGGATCGCTGGACAAGATTATCGTCCGTGAGTCGCTGCTGTCTTGTCGGTTATTGCTTTGTGTTGACGAGCGACAACAGGCTCGTTAGTGTCGAACGAGATCAATGTTGTGCCCATCGACAATAGCATGACCTCGGAAGAACGGACTCAACTGCTATGGAAATCCGCCATAGCATGACTGCTACAGAGATACTGTGTGTACAGTATGTGTATCCGTTATCATTCCTGCTGTATCGTACAGTGTCCATCGACGCTCTTAGATTTTCTGCACCTGGTACAGGTCATCACCAAGATATGATGCAATTTCAACAGCAACACCCTTGGTGGTCGTCTTGATCTCCTCGGTGCTCAGCTTAAGGATGCCAACAGCCGCGGCGTGCTCCTTGCCCTCGCAATGGATCGCAACCAACGAGCCTGCAGGCGCTGCAGCCTCTGCAGATGGAAGTGCGCCTCCGGCACTCGTAAAGCCTGGGCACATCATGTTGGCCCCTGCAAGCAAGTAGCGGATGGCGCCACGGTCAACCTGCACCCGCGGCAGCATGTCTGGATCTGTAGAAATGACTCAGCAAAGACGGACATGGGCAATAGGGGCGCGTACAGCTGTGTATCAAACGGAGCGTTGGGATTATTTGCTCGTCAAAATGCTGGAAGAAGAGTGGAACACCATTGAGGGTGTAGATGGACATGTGCTCTCTGCTGCAGCTAGGTCAGACGAGATCGCACGAGCTTCGAGAGAAGAAATACGCGCCATTTTACATGAACGAGGTTTTCCTTTTTGGGCCAGATCTGCTCGAGTGTTTCGGCATCGATCTTAAGCGAGCCGAGCAGCTGCGCGCGGATGGCGCGCTGCACAGACGACTTGACAGGCGTTTGGCCAGCGATATCGGAAGACGGCGAAAATCTGTAATCACGATTAGATTTGTGCTGTCGTCGACGGCGCGAGTGGCCACTGACTTCTTGAACATGGAGGTGGCGGCACGAGTTGCACGACTTGGACTCCGCCGCTGCCACGCTCTCTTCCCCCGCTCTCTTCCCTTCCCTTCACTCCACCGCCATGTTCCGCAATCCCGCAGCCGGTGCTCTGCTCGGTGTCACGCGCGTGAATGGCCAGGATGTGCGCGACCAGAACGGTGCGTGGTTTGCGCAGCGGCCTGCGGTGTGCGCTCATCGTGCTCGTCAGTCATCGCGGCGCAGTCGATCGCGAATATCGTCAGGAGCTCGCTGGGCCCACTCGGTCTTGACAAGATGATGGTGGACAACATCGGCGTGCGTGCGCGCGCATGGCTTGTGTGGCACCCGCTGAAATTTCTGCATAGGAGGTCACGATCTCGAACGACGGCGCGACGATTCTCGGCTTGCTCGCCGTCGAGAACCCGGCCGGGCGCATCTTTGTCGAGCTCGCACAGAAGCAGGACAAGGAGGTCGGCGACGGTACTACCTCGGTCGTTCTCATCGCCGCAGAACTCCTCCGTCGCGCAAACGAGCTCGTCAAGCAAAAGATCCATCCCACTACCATCATCACCGGATACAGGCAGGCATGCAAGGAGGCGTGCAAGTTCCTAGCAGAGCAGCTCAGCGTCAAGATCGATTCTCTAGGCCGCGACGCGCTCATCAATGCCGCAAAGACCAGCATGTCCAGCAAAATCCTCTCAGACGATGCAGACATCTTTGCACCGATGGCTGTCGATGCCATGCTCGCCGTCAAACACCAGGCGGACGGTACAAAGACGGTCAAGTACCCCGTCAAGGCCGTCAACGTCCTCAAGGCTCACGGCAAGAGCGCACGCGAGTCCCTCTTCATCAAGGGCTTCGCCTTGAACTGCACGGTCGCTAGTCAAGGTACATTGCCCTTTTCTCACGTCGTAGGCGCTTCTCATGTTATTTTCAGCTATGAAGACACGGATCGTCAATCCCAAAATCGCTATCCTCGATATGAACCTGCAAAAAGCACGCATGCATCTTGGTGTTCAGATCTTGGTTGAGAACCCCGATGCGCTCGAGGAGATCCGCAAGCGGTACATAGACTATCTATATGAGCTGATCTGTTTCTGATAAATCTTGCAGCGAGTCGGAAATCACACTGGAGCGCATTCGCAAAATCCTCGCCGCTGGCGCCAATGTCGTGCTGACAACAAAGGGCATCGACGATCTCTGCCTCAAGGCGTTCGTCGAGGCCGGCGCGATGGCAGTACGGCGATGCAAGAAGGAAGATTTGCGGAGGTTGGCCAAGGCCACTGGTGCGACGATGGTGGCCGATATGACCAGCATCGACACGGGCGAGGAAGTCTTTGACCCGGCTAGCCTTGGTACCGCGGACGAGGTCGTACAGGAACGTATATCGGACGACGAGTGCATCCTGATCAAGGGCACCAAGCTCGTCCAGACGAGCTCAATCATCCTGCGCGGGGCGAACGACTACATGCTCGACGAGATGGAGCGCGCCGTGCACGATGTGCTGTCCGCGCTCAAGCAGGTCATGGAGAGCGGATCCGTGGTGGCCGGCGGTGGCGCGACCGAGGTCGCGCTGAGCATCTACCTCGAGAACTTTGCGGGCACGCTCGGGTCGCGGGAGCAGCTCGCGATTGGCGAGTTCGCGCAGGCGCTGCTGACGATCCCCAAGACGCTCGCGGTCAACGCGGCCAAGGACTCGACGGACCTCGTCGCCAAGTTGCGGTCGTACCACAGCGCGGCACAGCGCGCGCCGGTCGGCGACCCGAAGAAGGCGCTCATGCACTACGGCCTCGATCTCTTCAAGGGCGAGCCGCGCGACAACCTGCGCGCCGGTATCCTGGAGCCAACGATCAGCAAGATCCGCAGCCTCAAGTCGGCGTACGAGGCTGCAGTGTCTCTGTTGCGCATCGACGATTCGCTGCAGGTTGCGCCAGAGCAGCAGGCAGAGGCAGACCCGCATGGTCACTGATGTCGCTCGGGGGGCTGTGACGATCTCTCTTTGCATAGACACCATTTGCAGTAATGAAGCCAACTTTCTCTCACCCCGTTGTCCTTTTGCGGGGACTTGGTTTCGGAATGGGGATACAACGCACGGGTATAAGTCAACTGGTTATTTCTTCGGAGTGACGCGACTCGATCGTCGGCGAACGTTGTCCATAGACAACCGTGGCTTCCACTGCTTCCCTTCAGAGTCGTACAACGTGATCCCACGTGCCTGCAGCTGTTTCGAGAGAACCACTGGCCAGGATTTTTCCGAGGCTGGATGACTGAAATCGCACCGTCAATCGCACCGTCAAACCTTCGAAGCGCGGACACAAAAGTGAATGTCACTTACTCTGTAGTTCCCCACAGACGAAACCCATTACCGACGTAATGCACCTCCTCGAGAGCTGGCAACATTCCTCGCTGCATACCGGCACGGAACGAGCTCCATTCTGCGGACATCCTGGAGCTCCAGTACCTGAGTATTCCGTTAGCCTTGATCATCTTGACAGCTTATAACAATAAGTCATACCCCATCCACCGCACGTTCAAGCACTTGAGTTTGGGAAGCAGACTGGGACAATTAATGGATTTGCTAAAGTCAAAGGTCTTCGCAAAATGTCAGATCAACGCGAAAAAGAAGGCAGGTCACGCGTACCGTCCCAACCGAGAGCTTCTCGAGGTTGTTCATCTGCTTGAAATGTTGGGTGGTGACCAGTCTCGTCGAGAACACATCGATAATAAGCTCAACCAATTTCGAACCGTGTCGCTCGATAAACTTGTTGAGGCCCTGGTTGCCAAAGTGGCGAGCCGCCGCGTAATGCTCTTCGGACTTGACGAAGTTGTACGCTGTGATTTCGAGGCGTTTTATTGTAGGTAAACTGTGAGAGTGGGCAGTAATTAGCCGCCAAAGATCTGCGGCAAAAAATGACGACACGCACCTAGAGAGCGCCAGCCATAGCAGTATAGAGTCGTTTCCACCCACATCGGTAGATATAGATACGAGGAAGTTGAACGAAGCCCGGGAGACCTCTGTGAGTCGGAGGCATGGTATTCTCCAATCCAGATGCGTGAGTGGGCCGCGGCTGAGCGACTCCAATGATGCTTTTGCGAGCTCCATGGAAGCACCGTGCAGCTCCGAGATCTCATGACACTGCTGAAGATGCGTAAAGTCGTCCCCGTGGTCACACCGTAACCGTAACGTTTCGAGAGACTCCTTGTTCTTGGAAGCGGCGGAGAGTATTTGTGCGATATCTTGCGGGTCTGATGAATCGAGGTCGACGGCGAGCTCCCTTAAACTTTGAGCGTTTGAGATCACGTCGAGAGTGTCGGGGGTTAGGACGGTCGAGTTGAGGAGCTCGACGTGACCGGAAAGGTGCGGACTTTCGTGCATGAGCATCGCAAAGTGCGCCGTATCGCCATCGTCGTCCAAGTGCAGCTCGGCAATGAGAACCTGCAGCATGTATTTCTAAAAGCAACATTATAAGCTGGCTCCAAAAAGGGGCATGTCGCGAGTCAAGTCACTCACTGCAAACTGCTCGCATGTGGTGACGATGTTCCGTACGGCGCGATAGTCCAGCATTCTCCGCATCGGCCAGCCATCATCCGTACGCATTACAGGCAGATTCGCCGAGTCCCCCTGCGCCGCGAAGCGAATGATATTCATCCATATCGAGTCGCGGACCTCCGACGGGGCGTGGTTCAAGGCTGACGTATCGACCGTGCGGACGGGCCGGTTCACCTCGGCAGCCAACTCGTCCAGGCTGTACAGTCGACCGTCCGCGCCGATCTCCTGGAAGAACACGCATTCGCGCAGCAGGTCTGGGATGCCGGACAGCACGCGACGGTCGGTCGTCGCGACGTTCTGCACACGAATGATGAGGCGCTTGAGGCGCGGCGCGTCGACGACGTCCACCAGCCAGTTCAGCCGCCGCTCCCGTCCGCTGATGTTGTCGGCCGTGACGAGCGTGACGTAAAAGTCTTCTACAGTCGGCGCACGGTTGAGTGTCACGGTCCCGACGTCGAGCAGATGGTCATCGTCGAGACCGATTTGCGGGAGTGTGACCGAGCGCTATGGGGCAATCGGGCAGGGTACGCGCGCGCCTCAGCACAGCTTGCGCAGCGTCTCAAAAATGAATAACCAACGCACCAAGTTGTCCCAGCGGTCAAGATTCTTTGCGATGCAGCGGTAGATGTTGCGGGGGAGGTTGGTCACGGCAAAGCGGCTGTGGGCAAGCACGAAATGGCGCGGGTTCATCGACCTGAGCAGTCGGTCCAGCAGCTGCGGCTTGGTCACCTCGGCCTGCTCCAGGGCAAGTGCAAACTCGTCGAGTTTTGTCATGTATGGTGCAATATCGCCTAGCCGTCGTGGACCGACGCCCTCGAGACGCAACCGGCGCACGAGCGGACCCAGCCCCCGCTCGTTCGCTATCGCCGTGCACAAGGCAAACTCCTGCGCTGCGGATCGGACGATGACCGTGTGGTAGAGCAGAGGCGTGGCGAGTCGGAGCCAGTGCTTGCAGACGAGGAGTATGTCTGCCGCTGTCGGCGAGTCGACATTAGCAAACGGCGAGTTTGTGTGTGCGGTATGGCGAAAGTCTGCGGATGGGACATGTAGCACCAGAGACAGAATCTCCTTCAAGAGTTCGTCTGGGAGCAAGTGTATCCACGACGTGCGCTGAGGGCGGATAGAGGGCCTCGGCATCGCGTGGAGACGGTCACAAGAAGAAAGGCTGTAAGCCCGCTTTCGAACGCGTGCGCAAACTCCGCGATACTCGGCTATCGGCCAAATTTGCTTTCATTTCCAGCCCTTAATTGTCTTACCAAAAACAGTAGGAGCGGCGACTCACCCCCGATTCGTATACAAAGATACATCCCATTTCTGTAAAACATGTCGTGAAATTTGCGTGGCATCGGCATTCAACCCGAATGCTCGACAATCTCGGTCTTGAGCTGTCCACCGACGATCGTCGTGCGTAGCATCTCTGGGACGGCCCTCTCCACAAACACACCGTCCTCCTCGCCCTCCTCCGGCAGACTGATATTGATGCTCGAGCACTTGGCCGTGAGGATCTCGATATTCTGCGCGACGCACGCCTTGCTGAGGTATACCTGCCCGCTGTCGGTCGTGTCGATCTGCAGCGTCGGCGCGCTGCCTGTAATCTGCAGCGCGAACGACGGGCTACGCGTCACCGCGACCGAAGAGATGACCGACTCGACCAGCACGGACGTCTTGGTGCAGTTGAGCAAATTGACCGCGTTCACCTTGCCCTTGATCTGAACCGTCACGTTCTTGCACCCAAAGATGTTGACGATGTGGCTCATCTCGGCGTTGTCTACGACCAGACTCGTGTCGTTCTCGTAGTTTTCCTGTAAAGACATGAACGGGTTAGATCTTTGGATACTGATTCACATATACGCACGATGGTCCACTTGTTGCCCTCGAGCACGAACTTGGTCGGTCGCTTGCCCTGTAAGGACTGCGGTTTCGACGGCTTTGCCGGACGCTTCGCTGCAACGGCCGAGCTTGTGGCTGGTACGATGCTGCTGGCACGCAGTTCAGGATTCTTGTGGGTCATCTCGGACTTGTCGACCTTGCGCAGACCCTTGGTGACGTCTGTACCGCGGTTGATCTCGCTTAAGAAAGCGTTAGGGCCTCCTGCAGCGGCAGCTGGAGCTGCCAAGTCCGCTGCTGGCGGCGGAGGCGGTGGTGGCGGTGGTGGAGGACCACCCGCTGCTGCGGCAGGTGCGCCAGAGGCTGCGGCCGGGGTGTATTGTGCCAGTGGCACGCCCTATGGAACGGAGGTCACTCGCTGGTGCAGAAACGCAAGACAGCACGCCTGCCTTTGGATTCCACGCCACACCGGTTGTGTGGAACTCCATCACATACTTGTTCAGCTCTTCGAGCAGGCTGGACAGCGAGCGCGCCCAGTCGACGTGCTTCTGATCCTTGTCCTTATAGTCCTTGATGACGCGGTTCCAGTAGAACTGCGCCGAGTCCTTGACCTCGTTGATCGCTGGACCAGGCTTGGGCGCCTGAGATAGTCTGAGATTATCCCTCGCCGGATCTAGCATGCCACACGCACGATGAAGAACCAGTTAAGTGCGCCGAGGGACTCGCCGGCGGCGGATGAGATGGTTCTGCCAGTCTCGGTTGCGATTCTTATCCTTGATCTCGTTAACGCGGGCAAAGTCTGGGCCGAGTTTGGCGACGAGTGTCTGCAGCCCGGACGCATCGGGCTTCTGACACGCCGACGCCGTGACGATGAACTCGCGCACGAGCTGGTACAATGACTGCGTCGCCAAAGCCTTGTCCACCACAGCCATCACCCATGAGCACCAGCTATTGCTACTAATGCAATCGCACGTACCTGATCGGTGAGAGGGTCGAATGCAAGTGCCTGGCCGCGTTCACGAACGGCTGCACCTTACCCTCCAGAATCCGCTCGTCGTACGCCGCAACGCTCGCCGGTACCTCCTCCTCCTCCTCGCCGCCGCTGTAGGTGCCGCTGCCGGTGCAGGTGCAGCATGCGTAGCAGGTGCAGGCGCGGCATTGTGAGCCGAGCCAGACGCGTTCGGGAGTGGCTGGCCCTGCGCGAGCGCGATGTCCTCGAGCCGCGACGTCGCAGCCTCAAGCCTAGATTTCGCGCAATCAGCCACTACTGCACGGCGATCGAATACACGCCCACCGCTTGATGATGGTGGCGAGCGAGATGAGCCCGGGACCTTGCTGCGACGACATGCTTTCGTCCTCGTCGGCTGCGCGGGATGTGGTGTGGGAGGAAGCGAAGAGATAGTCTCGCCAGGCGCCTAATAGCCCTGCGCTCCTCCGACGCACCTGTACCTCTTCCGCGACGCTCGCTGCTGCGGGCACAGGAATTGACATGTCCTCAGGTGTTGCCGTTGGACTCTCAACCATCAGGAGGGACGGGAGGCAAGGCACGGAGGCGATCTAAGACTAAACCTCACTCATACCCTCAACGTTTCAGGTTCTGAAGAGTTGCATGCCATCCAATTGGAGCTCTTACGGTCATCGACGAATGAATGGAACGCGAAAACCAGCGAACGGTCTCATAAAACCAGCTATGGCCGCACACATGCTCCCGTTGGACTTGATCACAACCCACAGAAAAGTTTTCGCCGTGATGACTCGCAGATTCCTCTACAGGCTGCCGAGTCGAGCTTTGTCAAGGGGCTGAGCCTAATACAATGCCACTGCGTTGACACGACACAAGCCAAATACTGCGAGACCGAACACTCCTAGTACGGTCTAGCTCTCTGAGCGTGAGCAGGTTGGGCTGCGGCTGCTGGGTTCGGAGTGACTGCGGTGAGTTGTGACCTCCTGTGGAAAGCACGATGTTTTGTAACGCACGGGTGGTGGCCAGCTGGTTACTGTTGGTCCCTGCCCGTGACCGTGGAATGTGTAACCTGAACGGATAGAGTTGCCAAATGTTGGGATTATAGACGCAAAAGGTCGCTAGTATTACAGTCAACGGGAACGGGAAGCCAAGTCGTCGGGGTGGTGTACAGCGCGAGCAACGTCTATTTGCTGTCCTGTGGCAGCAGCACCTGCACGCCCATGACTATGCATGCAATGGCGACATAAGGAGACAGTCGTTCCCCTGAAGCACATGAGGGTGAGCGGTGCGCGAAGAGGATGCGTGGCACGGCGTCACACACCTACACGCGCCATTTTCCAGAAAGTGCCGCGAAACCTATGAATCCACAATGAATTAATGAGGAGATTTGTAGGGGGTAAAAAGTATGAACTGACCCTTCCTTGCGCTCAACGAGCCAGGGAAATGTTGCGCGGACGTAGGTACATGTGCAGATGAGCAGCAGAATGACGAGAAGAAGCGATTTGAAGTTGAATAGTGCGCTCTACGAATGCGGTCAATGGCGGTTACTGGATAGATTAGAGAGGAGCGCTTGCCATTCTGATAGCAAGAGAAATGGGTACACTGCTCGGAGATTCGGGAAGGCAAGGGGGGTATTCGATCGGGATGCGCGAGCAGGCGTCTTTCCCGGATTTAAACGGGTTACTGGGACGGGTCCGCCACTTCACCTTCTACCCCAGTTCCTACCGTTGTCCTCCTTTCTCCCGCTGCTGCAATGGATGCCACGATGACAGATATTTCACCGAGCTCGTCATCCTGGGCTCGTGCTGCCATCTCAGTCTCGCCCCGACGCGCAACTCTGCGGTCAGCTGCGAAGCGACCACGCTCCCCCTCGCCGCTTGGCAGTCCACAGGTCGCTCATGTGCGTCCTGTTTATCTTCATAGAGTCGAGCTCGACTCATAGAATGCATTAGAAACGACAAATGTATTCCAAAGGCCAGTTCCGCAGCGTGAGCTTGGTCGACAGTTCCTCGGCAGACTGGGTCACGAGCACCCGCCAGCTCAGCATCCGCTCGCACGACGAGCCCATCAACGCGGCTCAGTCTTCCTTCCCTCGGATGCAGTCTCTCTCGCGTTCGAGCAGCGCAATGGACGAGGATGACATGGTTTGTGGCTCTACGCTCGCTTTCATCTCCTAACATCTGCTATTCGCCGCGGTTGCAGATGACAGACTCACCTCCTCGTCCAATCAAGTCTTCCGCTAGTGCAGCTTTCAACGATATCCCTCGTCTCGCCCTCTACATTCCAAATCAGCCCCAGACTGCTTCGGCCGGCAAGCCCGTCACGCCATTCACCTACTCGCTCGACCAGAACCATCTCCAGTTGCCCGAGTTCGCGGCCAGTATCTTTGGCACATCACAATCTCATGGCTCTGTCTCAATGCCCCACCCGTGCGCGAGTCTGATGGTCCCGCGCATTAACGTCCAGCCTGCCACACCCGACTCGATATCGCGCGGCACTTCCATGGCCCCTCCCAGTCCGCTTGTCCCCTTGAGCCCGCTCAATCAGGCCTGGCCCTCATCGCCCTCTTCCGTATCGACGCCCAACTCGAAAAAGCGCATCACGATGGGCCCGCGCGCGGACTGCGAGAAGTGTCGGGTCGGGGTCAAAGGCCACTGGATGCATTTTGACTAACCGCAAGTGCGTCCGGGCACGCGTGTGCCTGCCTGTCTGCTCCCTTGCTGCTGCCCCTGTCCCTGCTGCTGTTGCTGCTGTTGCTGCTGTTGCTGCTGTTGCTGTCGTCGCCGTCGCCGCGGCTTTTCATTTGCACACCTCACCATGCGTTCCAATCAATTATTAGTGTCCGTCACATAATGTACTCCCAGCCCCTGGTCTCTGGTTCCAAAATCACGGTTCATCTATTCCTTTGGGTAGCACGGTCTGCCCGATCCACCCGTTTATGCTTTGCCATCACAATGCACCACCTCACCCTCACATCATTATTTCGCCCTGCTTACTGTCACTACTTACAGCTACGCTGCGTACTAGACCCGCTTGTCCTGCGCGCCTCATCCACGGGCTGCCTTCACCGTGTATTCATTACAAAGACACGCGCTGCCTTTTTTTTTGCAAGAATGTCGCTCCGCGCTGGCACGACAACAATGTTAACAACAAGATCGCCAGCGCAGCGATGTGTCGATCCCCTTTGGTCCTAATGAGCAAATTGCATGCTAGACGGGCTGACAGCGCCAGACGACGCTGATCTTGATCGCCATCGGGGAACGCGATACCAAGGTCACAACGGTCTCGAGCAATATAGGAAGCGGATCCAGATGGCGTGTGCCAGTTCTAGTCTGCTTTGTCTTGCGTCCTGATGATGACACAGCCGGTGCGGGCCACTGCGAGAGAGGCAGTGAGTAGCTGCAAGCAAAGTTTGGAGGTCGGACTTGACACGCAGGCACGCTTCCCTGTCTCCTTTGGGTCCACATCACGACGCTGAGTTCTCTCTCTATATAAATATCTATACACGCACCGCTTCGAATTGCGATCCCATTGCTCGGCAGGGCAGGACAAATGTGCACCCGGACAAGATAATTACCGTTGCAGGCTTCTCAGGCTGCTCGGCCGCAACATTCGAAACCAAAATGAGAGAACCCGAGACCCCTTTTCTCGCCGAACAGATTCGCGTTTGCGAGTTCCCATGCCTGGAGTCGGCTCCTAATCTAGTTCGCTAGGCGTGGCCCGCGACGCTAGCGCTCCTGGACAAGATGAGAGAGGGGAGGTCAAATTGAACCCGCACGCGCGGGGATCCTCAGAATTCTACCGATCACGTGCAGGGCTGCCCGCACTGGGAGCATCAGCGTCGGCGGCCACGATTGCCCCGTGGGAGGGCAGGTCCGGCACGTAGAAGAGCTGCGCCCGCTATCCTATGCCCCGACTCCGCGTCGGTCTTTTTGAAATCGCACCGATACACCCACCACCGGTCTTGCGTGTTGTGTTGTGCTGTAGGATCCCGCGTGATCACACGGCCCTCTCCTCAGCTCATCTCGGTGATCTCGACATGAGCGCACTCGCGACGCAACTGACGACTGAACTCGCCCCGCTGCTTTCGGCGCAGGCACAGTTACTCGTGAGCCCCGACGATGCCGACTTCAAGACATCGAACCAGGCGTGGTCCGACATCAACGTCCAGGTGCCTGCCGCGGTCCTGCGCCCAGCGACCTACGCCGACGTCGCGGCGTTCGTCAAGTACGCCACGGCGCGGGCCATCCCGTTCGTCGCGCGCTCGGGCGGCCACAGCATCCACTCGTCCATCGGGCCCGGCGGAGTGCTAGTCGATCTGAGGCTGCTAGGCAAGGTCGATGTCGACACGGAGAAAAAGACGGTGACGTTTCAGTCGGGCGTGCTGGCGAAGCCGTTGGTCAAGGCGTGCTGGGAGGAGGGCTACTTCGTGACGACGGGCAACTGTAACGAGGTCGGCGCGATCCCTGTGGTGCTCGGGGGCGGGTTCACCGTTCTGCAAAGCCGTCTTGGTGCCGTCTGCGACTCGCTTGTCGAGTGCAAGACCGTTCTTGCTTCGGGAGAGATCGTTACGATTAGCGAAACTAGCAATTCGGACCTGTTTTGGGGCATCCGCGGCGCTGGGATGTATTATGGCATCACGCTCGAGTGCACGCTCAAGATTCATCCCTTTGCAGATGTCGGAAGAGGCGGAGGCCAATTTTGGACTGCAATGCTCGTGCTCGACGTCGACTCTCAGGAGCCAGCTGTCCTATCAGCCTTCGAGAAGCTCCTGCAGAACGAGGACCCAGATATCGCCGGGATGATTCTCATGGGCTCGCCTCCGCCGGCGTTCAAGCCCGCTCTCATTGCGGTCATCCTGTACAACGGCCCAGCAGCCGAGGCCGAAAAGGTGTACAGCGAAATCCTGTCGCTGCCACACCTATTCAAGCAGGCGGGCGAGACGCCGTTCTACAAGATCGGCGATCCCTTTGAAGCTTTCAACGCCAAAGGAGGTTTCAAGTGTCTCGATGGCGTAGGAATTCAGGCGCTCAAGTTAGACACCGTCCGCGAGAGCTTCAAGCACTACCGCGACTTTGTCGCCGCCCACCCGGACGCCGTCAACTCGGCCGTCGCACTCGAGTTTGCGGGCAAGCCGCTTCTGACGGCGCCCGATACGGCGTTCAGACACCGCGAGGGCGTGCGCTTTTGGGCCCAGCTGGTGCCGTGGTGGACCGAGGAAGGCACCACAGCGGCGGCGACCAAGTTCTGGGATGACCAACTCGCGCTGTTCCGCCGCGACCAGGCAGACGTGTTTGCATACAACAATTTTGGACGGCGTGACAATGTCGAATGGCGCTATCCTGGAGGCGTGCTGGAGCGTCTCCGTACGCTCAAGGCCAAGTACGACCCCAGTGGTACTTTCACGAAAGAGTTTCTGGCCTGATGAGCTGGTGGAAATGTTATAACCTCCGGCATGGAGACTTATTTGTGTCCTATCATAAGGAACTGCCCTCTGCCCTCTGTCACATTGAAATAGAAATATATAAGCACGACCACTCGACCATCATACAGAGTCGTAAAGTTGAATTAGGTGCTTATGACAGCTCAGCTAGACGCTCTATGCTACATGGATGGTGTCGTTCAAGTTCTTCAGAGTCTAAGCAGCTGTACGGGCGGTATGTGTGCGCAATGTCGGCCCCATCCGAGGTGCAAGGGGAGTACTGGCACGGTCCGCCTCATTCATTCCGAACGGATCCTGCGGTCGCCTCACAGGAGCTCGCCGTACGCCAGCCCCAGCGCCAATAAGTCGAACAATCCAGTCATTCATCCAAATCGCCGGTGCGAAGACCGGGACGCGCACTGGGATGAAGGGCGATGGCAGTAGAAGTGTGCCCTTCGAACCTTGTGGCGGCAGCGGTGTATAGGGATGTAACGGAAGCGGACGTGCATGGTGTGCCATAATGATATGCTACATTAAGTTGTCAGTGCGTTGCTCAATTGTGTAAAGAGAGCCGACATACGAAGGGCAGAAAGAATGCGAACACGGCTGTACTAGGTAATGCGGGAAGGAATGCGCAGCTGAGCGTGACAGGAAGGCCTGAGCAGCATATAATTAGCCTAGCTGAAGATGCAAGTCATGGATACGCACCAAATGCTAGGAAGTACACCCAGCGCTCCTCGAGGTACTTGACACGAGCGGCTAGGCTCATGCCGCGAGCAATCCAGACAGACTCGCAGATATAGAAGCTGTCTACCCAACAGAGGAAAATGACGGCTGCTGGCCAGCCGAAATAAGGCACCCTGGTGAGCAGCAACCCAGACACGACACTGGTGAAGAGCAGGGCGAAGCGGTAGGCACTTGCAGCTGCTGCATTGAGCACGCTAAGCGAAAGTGATTCAGGTCAACACAAGGTCTTCAGCGTGAGGCGAACAGGCTCCAACCCAGAATAGCCTCCTGCATCAGCTGACATGTTCGACCGTCCGTACTGAAGCATGAACACACGCGCAGCAATTGCTGAGCACCACCGCGCCTGATGTTTACGTTAGAATATAATCTCTGGTTCGCATACGTGCGTACGTTCAGAAGAAGTGAGATGGACGCGAGAGGCACCAGCCACAGGCCTTGGAACGCCATAGAGATGCGGCGTTGTGTTGGCCCTCTCAGCAGAGGTACAATAACGAATTCCCAGGCATATGCAGAGACTACAGACAGTCCATTCAGCGTTACACTCTTGACTACTGCGGGGCGAAAGCAAGTCAGCAGCACGTCGCGCGCGTATGTTGCGCGGACACGCACCATTCGCTCGAATCTCAGAGTCTCTTTGACGCATTTATATGAGACAAGACGCAGCTTGCGCAGCGAGCTGCTTACTGTATGATATGGCGCGTTACGAGATCCCAGCGCAGCGCGTCCATGAGGCCGGCGACTGCATATCCGACATGCAGTGTGACCGCGCGCCCGAGTGGAACGAAAGAAGGATAGCTGGCAGCCGTATTATAAGCTGGGAACACGTGCGAGGAAGAGCCGTAGGGTATGGAATGAAGCGGAGGTTGTGGTGTCGTCGCGCGCGACATCAGGATGGCAAGTTAGGCGCGATTCCGCGGCTTGCCGACTCGCGCAACTTGGCATCCTCCCGCTACTCTAACACACACGATGGCGTCTACGCTACCGGAGGAGCTTCTAAAGGAGATCTTTGACGTGCTGCTCCACGTACCCGACCATCTCTTCAACGACACGTCCCCTCGCTCTCCATTTGCCTCCATCACTTCCTCCTCATCGACTCTTCTGCTCATTTGCAAGCGTTGGCTACGCATCTGTACACCGATACTGTACGGCACCGTCATTTTGCGCTCCCCTGCTCAGATTATAGCTCTTAATCACACGATTGAGGCCAATTCGCGGCTGGCAAAGCTTGTTAGACGTCTTCGATTGGAAGGCACAGTCCCAGCCACATTTCCTGAAATCGCAAAGCGCATGTCCGCTATTGAGGACATCTGCTTGGTAGTGGATAAAGGCTACAATAGTGACGTCTCCACCCTCATCAAGCTCTTTCGGTCATTCAATCCTCGAAAGGCATCATTGACGCGTATCAAAAATCTGGGTGGAGGTGACGCTAACACTTTCCACAAAACGCTTGGTCGGACCATAAGCCGATGGACCAATCTGGTGAGCAATCTATTTATCGACTATCGATCCTGTCGTTTTACGTTTTTATCGCAGCTTTGGTTGTGTCTTCCGCAACAGACAGCAGAATCTGACGACTTGGCAATGATCGACACACTCATAACTGCGGCTATGGCATCTCTCAACATTCGAACTGTTATATTACCCGCCATCAATTTCTTAGTCGTCGAACGGCTCATCAACCATCGTCCCCAATTTCTGGGACTTCTTCAACGGCAACCTCCTCCGCAGCTGGTGATATCGATTCCAGATGCGTCCACCTCAGATGAAACTATGTTCACTCAGCAAATTCAGCTCGCTCAGCGCCGGCTTGTCATTCTAGATGACCCTAACAAATGCACGCAAGCTCATAGACTGTACCAACAAACAGAAAGAGCGCAAGTGCTGTGGACAGGTCCTTTGGATACGGCAACCGCAAGCGTGAACTCGCATATCTGGAGAGAGATTGTCCGCGCGGCCATTAGACCTCGCACAAAATCGCCGTCACTGTATAAATATTCATACCTTGATTTCAGCGACCTTGATCTCACGACTGCACGATCATTACTGTTTTCAACCTGGAGCCTCAGTGTGAGTGCCTTGATCTCACCGCCAGCCGCACTAAATCTGCCTACAGGAGCATGTGCTGGCTGTTCTCGCTGAGCGCCTCCATGTTAAAAACGAGCATCACGCCACGATGGCGGTGCAGAGGTTGAAAGCTTCGCTATCACTGGGTCTTTGCGTCCGGCACATGCGGTTCGATGCCTGGTTTCCGTCATGCATCCAACTTCTCTCCACGGCTACCGGGCTGCAGTCTCTCACAGCTAACATTTGGTTAAAAGGTAACCAGCCGCAAAATGCATTCTCGGCCATCCGGCGCAAAGCATGCGGCATTCGATACCTTCGGCTGAACAGCTACAGCACACCAATGCACTGGCACCTGATTCAAAACTTTGACGACAGTCAAGTAACAACCGTCGCCTACGAAGCGAATGAGGTTGATGGCGCGGAACTACTAAACGAATTAGAGGAGCTACGAGTTCTTGTCTGGACTATGCAGGATATACCCTTTGTAATGGCCCCGACAAATGACCATGTTCTCCAGAATTTGGTCGATCTCACCACCACGGTCGAGTCCGAGTCATTTCTGTGCTGGATCGTCAAGTGCCCGTGCGTGAGAGCCATTTTTTCTGCATCGCAGCGGACTGACCTTGAATCGTGCCAATAGTCTCCCACATTTGACACGGTTCACCTTACGCAAACTTGCCCAAAACCGAGATGGCAGCAGCTCGTCTAACCCTGCAGAAGCTTCAAAGGGACTGAGCCTGTTTCTATGGGCTCACGGATCGAAGCTGTCTGAGCTTACCCTTAATGGATCGGTGAACATGGCAGAAAGTCAACTTCTTCTTTGCCAAAACTTGCTGAGTTTGCGCATAGACTCCGTAACTCCAGCGTTTATGACTTCTTCGTGCTGTTGCTGACCTGTATTTTTCTCCAGACCCTCAGTTCTGAGTTGCTAGCGAATACTCAGCACCACAGCGTCAAGACCCTCATAATCCCTGGGCCTATGTGAGCGCAAAAAGATGGCATGATCCTGAACTAGCCTGAACAACCCTTTGTTGTAGATGGCAGCCTTTTGAGGGTTGGCGCTTCTTGCTCGAGGCACTTGACAAGCTGTCGTTTCCAAACCTCGAAACCATCGTGGCTGAAGACCTCGATTTCAGGGCTTTAGCTGAGTGTGTATCTTTATCTGATAGAAGAACGCTTCTTATCTGTCGGCCAGATCTTATGTTGATGGACCTACCCCATGGCTGGAAGAGGCGACCGAGCGACTCAAGGCCCGGGGAGTAACTATGACAGACAAGCTCGGGACTACGTGGCGGTCAAGGTTGAGGATGTATAATGTGCTCAGGCGGTCCAGTCGGTTGACCCGCCGGTAGTAACAATGCGGCTTGGTGGAGTGGGTAAGGCCAGTACGAAGACCGTACGACTTGATTTTATTCACATCTCGTAAATTTCATTGGACATATAGGTTGCTCGACTTGAGTGAGACTGGCCAAGGTGAACGCACCATTGAGCAACATTGAAGCACGGCGGAAGCCGAGAATCACTTCTTGCCCTTCCGCCACACGCTTTCGCAATGGTTTCGATCCTACCAGAAGAGCTGCTGAAGGAAGTATTCAGGATTGCTCTTCATGTACCTGATCACCTGTTCTACGACGTCTCGCTCGAGTCGCCGTTCTCTTTTGTTGAACATTCGAAATCTGGTCTTTTGCTTGTCTGCAAGCGATGGTTACGAGGAGCAACACCGGTGTTCTATGAAACTCTTATTCTTCGCTCTAACGCACAGGTGATGTCGCTTTGCAATGCGCTTGCAGCGCACCGGCAATTTGCATGCCTCGTCAAACGTCTTAGACTCGAGGGCAGAGTACCGGAACCGCTTGGCGAAATGGCCAAGCGAATGACATCTCTCCAGGACGTCTGCCTCGCGTTCAATTACACCGGCGTCTCGGCGTTCAAATTTTCAGGATTTACCAAATTTCTGCGTGCCCTAAATCCGCAAAGAGCTGCGTTCGTGCGACCCATTGGCATCCATTACAGCAAGTCTGCGAACGTGAACAAGAAAATATGCCAAGCAGTTTCTGCCTGGACCAATCTTGTTCGCACGCTTTCTTCGCTGTCATTTTCCCTACTTGTTAAGCTGATTGTTTCAGACTTCTTTGATGCTGCCCTATAGTGGTGGTGGTTGGTCTATTTGGGGGGAAACCCCGTTGCCTGACCTCTTGCTTGACGCTGTGAAAGCACTGCGGCACCCGCTAGTTCTTACTATCCCATTAGTGGATGCGTATTCCCTGAATGCCATCACCAAGCGACTAGAAGAACTTGACGCGCTTCCGCGTAACGTCACCATCATTTTCTCAATGCCCGACATTCACCTTGTTGATCTAAAAGTCATCACCTCGAACATTTACCTGGCGCAACGCAATGTCCTGTTTCGAGACACACGCAACACCTACGCGGATCGCAGCTTGACGGACCTAAGTAATACTTGGGATAACAATACTGGGCTGTGGACCAATCCACTCTCTAATGCGTCACCCGAAGTGCAATCGCGCATTTGGGAAGCTACTATTCGCGCAGCCATGATTGGCAACAAGTCGTCGTTTTGGCCAAACTCGTGGTTCCAGTGCAACTATCTGGACCATCGCACTTCATCATCTCTCCTGCACACAAGCAAGTTCTTCTCGGTAGGGAAAAACTTTTCGTGTTATGCCTAATTTGACTCTTGGGTTGTCAGGGGATAGTGCTTGCAGTTCTCGCCGAACGCCTCGAGATCTTCACTGAGCTTACGTTGCAAGCTGCTCTGACCGTACTGCAGAGCCGGCCTCAGCTCTTCAAGCGCATACGTCACGTCTCATTAAATATCCAATCGGCCTCGGCCGAAGCGATACAACTGATATCCGCCGCCAGCGAGTTACGTTCTCTTCGTTTAGTACTTCAAGCTGCGGACGGGGCAAGCTCTCGTGCCATCTACGACGCCATTTCTCTATCAGCCCCTACTCTCCAACATCTTTTCGTGACTCATTACTCCCGCCCCCAACGCTGGAAAGTGAGAGCTGTAGACGCTTATGACCCGGACATGCCTCCTGCATGTGATTTAGACGGAGGCGATGTTCTCGGCAGCCTCGACGCACTCACGCGGCTACATTGGATTGCCCCGCACATTGCCTTCAGAACCGCTGCAACGGACACCACACTGTCCTCTATCAGCGAGATCTCAACGGTCTCGGGATGTGACACATTTCTGCACTGGCTGGTGGGATGCCGGTATGCATATCTCGCCTTCATACGACTTGGGGTTCATGCTCAATCCTATACTCAGCCTAACTCAGCTAGTCAAATTGAAACTGTTAGAGGGTGTTGGTCTTTCTCCGCGACAAGCCACGCTCGATGCCGAACACGGTCGAGGCTTGACAACATTTCTTGAAACTCACGGAGCAAAACTCAAGGAACTACACCTCGGCTCGGGAGCATCTTTTAGTCTGGTTCAGCTGAACCTATGCTGCAGCGTAACAACACTGAAGTTCGGTAATGTTAGTTGTCTGTCTTCAGTCTCGACAGTGAAGTCTCAAGCCCGAGTAGATCGTGGAACCGAATATTCTCGCCAATGCTGAGCTCACGTGCCTCAAGGTTTTGATAGTCGAATGGCTCAAGTTTGTGCCATTATTGTTGTTGACACTACGCTAAAGCGACTGGGCATAGTCATCTTCTTTCGCCTCCTTTTATGGCCCTACTTAACAGGCTATATCAAGGCTTATATCCAGTATTGGAGGAGCTCCGCGTGGAGAATTCGCAGGGATTCTGGCCATCTAACGAGTGAGTTCAGACCTAGCGCACGGCATGGCGGACTTATAAGAGCTATAAGGAGCGGCACAGATTCTTGGCAGGTTGTGGCAAGTGAGAAGCTCAAAGCACGTGGTGTCACGCTGAAAGATACGAATGGCCACGTGTGGCGTTCAAGGTTGGATATTGACAACGTGTTGAGGCGATCTGGGCGTGTCTCTGGTCGACGCATGTAAATCAATGGCCATAATGATACTTTATAGTACCGAGACTTTCTTCCCAGGATATGTTGAGCGGTCTATACGAAGGTGGTTTTCCCGCTCTGGAAGAACTTCGTGCTGTACCAGACGCAGACCAATCCTGGCCAATCAGCGAGTACGTCTTCACAATTTAGACGGTCGATTACTGACAGAGGTTTTTTGCAAATGGCCAGTTGGGGAAACCCCTTGAGGAGTGCGAGCCGCCGAACGGCTAAAAGATCGAGGGGTGGAAATGCTGAATGGTAAAGGAAGGGCTTGGTGGCCGAGACTCGACATACACGATGTTCTGCGCAGATCTAGACGTGTTGCGTCCAACCGCAGAATATAGGCCGCAGTGAGTCGCAGCGCGTCGGTACTACAGTGGAGGCACTACGTACTGCCTGTATTGCCCATGCAAACCAGATAAAACCGAGTCGTTCTCCTATCTCTCCATGCACATAGTCTTCTCATTCTAGCTTTTTAGAATGGCTTTTGCTTCAGCTTGCAGACCCATCATTTGATTGGTGCCGGGTTGAGAGCGTGAATCTTTGAGATCAAGCGCTCACGACTTGTGCTCCTGCAGTCACGACCATGCCACGACAGGCAACAATTCGGTACTCCTCCCTACGTTCTTCGCTTGTCAAGCTCCCACTTAGCTTATATGCGCCTCTTTTGGAGCATCAAGTGGTACGTCTGATATGTGCGAGCGCCGCGTCGCGTCGCGCTAATCCCAGGCTACAGCGTCCGCAAAGCGTTGCAGTCCATCTCTCTGCAATTATCAATGGCAAGCGCGTGACTGCACACCTCGGATGGTCGGGACTTGCGTCTGCGTCTTCGCTTGCACAATGGCAGCAACGGGCCGCGCCGTCCTCGTCGCGAGAGGCCAGTTTCGAGACAGTTGAAGTTGACCCGCAACTTGCAAGCAGCTTGGGATTTCCTGAGCACACCGTAGTATGCTATTACGCTTCGTCGCACTTCTAATACGCTGACTCTCGATAGGTAGACATAGGACTCTTGCACGACCTGCCAGTGGCACAGCGAGTGTTCGCAGAACCTCTGTCGTCAGATGACTGGGAAATCATGGCGCGTGCATCAAAGCGTATGAGTAAGTCAATACAGGCTCTCACTCATTGAGCAGGAGCTGCATGCCAACTATATGGAGGAGAGTTTGCTCTCACAAGTCCGGGTCGCAGTTGTGGGTCAAGAAGTCGATGCTTGGGTTCTTGGCCGGACTCGAGTACGGTTCAAGATAGGTGTGCCACAAAACTGTTCGTGTTATGGAGAATCTCATGTTGGCACAGTTTCTATCGAGCCCGACAAAGGTCCAAGTCTGCTCTCAACTGACACCGAGGTGGCCATCGCGCCAAAGACTCGGAATGTCGTTGCAGCGGCAGCATCACATGCAAAGAGGAAACGTTCAAACGCCTCTCAAGTCGATTCCCGACGTTCTCAAGCCACTTCAGCTGTTTCTAAGAGTGCTTCGCGACTGGAGCCACTGAGAGTGTTGCCGGCGTCCTTACTGCATGACTTCGCGGCCCCAAAGGTGACCTTGTCTACCATGCTAGTCTCCCCAGCATACTCCTTCTCCGGAGTGGAAGACGGCGCTGTTGTCCGTGTACAGCCGCAGCGGCCTGCTTTCGTTCGAAAAAAGGACCTGAAAGTTGATCAAACCCCTACTTCTGAAGAAACGGCACACAAAGTCATCCGACCTTCGAATGGCACACCTCAACCTGCAACTGCGAAGGCCGATGCAACTGCGCCTAAGTGGCACTTGGCAAGGCTTCAAGTCCACCGGCAAGTCCCTGACGGTCACGCCGTTAGCTTAGGCGTACCTGCTGTCGACGATTGGGACATTGTCACGTAAGTGTTTTTTTTCCCGCTAGTACGTGAGTTCAACTCTCGTAACGACAGAATCAATCCCACAACACCGGAGGATGGTGATCTTGCGCCTGCAATACAGTGGCCAATAGATGCGACATTGTAAGATGCAGTTGCATGTGCCTTACCGTCACCTGACACCTGGCAAGGCCGCCGGTTACATTAGCAGGAGTTTCATATCTCCTTGACGAGGCGATTACAGTTCTCGCCAACACATTAACAGTACAAGGCACTTGCTCAAACCGAACACTCCCTGCTGGCACTTCTGGCCTCCTCATGCTCGGACGTCCTGGTTCTGGGAGGACATCTGTCTCCAATGCCATTGCCGGGCGATTACAGCGCGACCAACGATTCTATGCGCGCACTATCTACAAGGACATGGGCTCTTTGGCGGAGGATCGTATAGCGACTATCAAGGACGAGTGGATGACGATGCTCGACCGCGCTGCATGGGCAAGTCCTGCAGTTATCCTTCTCGACAATCTGGATACTTTGGTTGGTGCTGAGCTCGAGGTATGTTGTTACCTTCATTCCACCGTAAAAGAACCAACACATTTGCAGCACGCCGACTCGTCTCGGCAACGGCAACTGGCAGAACACTTCATCTCAGTTTTCGGGCGGAATGGTCGCAAAGCACCAGGTGTCGTCCTACTCGCAACTGCTAAAAGCACTGCGTCACTGCACCCTTTGCTCTTGTCTTCCGCTGCTCATATCTTCACTTCGACGAAAACCTTGATGCCACCGAATCGCGACGCTCGGCGGGATGTGAGCATAGCCACAAGCTGAACAATTCCTTTCTCATGTGCTCCAGATCGTGGCAGAACTCGTCAAGCAGCACATTACGCACTCTGACCTCGAGCTCGACATGGGCGATCCCATCAACTACGTGGCGTTAGCTACTACCACTGAAGGCTACGGGGCGGCAGACTTGAAAAATCTCGTTGCTGGCGCTGTTGGGCTGGCTGCCATGCGTGAGGTTTGTATGACACTCCGCGTAGCCCTGTCACGACTAGAAATGTCTTTCTTTCAGACACCTGCATTGGGAGCGCGCGACCTGGAACAAGCGCAAAGAGACTTTGTACCTCTTAGCCTACGAGACGTTCAGCAAGGAAAGCGCGCAGAGGTCCGATGGTCTGACATCGGGGGTGGGTCGCTGCAGAATTTCCCCCAAGCACTCTGCTAATGGATGCACTTTGGTCAGGGCTGCACGAAACAAGACGTGTACTCCGTGAGACACTCGAGTGGCCGACCAAATACGGCGCTATCTTTGCCCAGTCTCCCCTGCGACTGCGTTCGGGGTACGAACAAACCGCTTCTCATCACCCTCGTGCTGAATGCTTCGAACAGCCTACTTCTATATGGCTATCCTGGCTGTGGCAAGACGCTCCTTGCGAGTGCGGTCGCGCGCGAATGCGGGTTGAACTTCATCAGCGTCAAAGGCCCGGAGCTGTTAAACAAGTATATCGGCGCCAGCGAGCAATCGGTAAGTGCGCAAGTACTATGAGGCTTTCCGACAGTCAAATGGCTCATTTCGCGTTGTAGGTTCGTGAGTTGTTCGAGCGAGCAACGGCAGCCAAACCATGCGTGCTCTTTTTCGACGAGTTCGACTCCATTGCTCCAAAGAGGTGGGAGCAACAGCCTTGTCGTTTTGCAGATGCTTACCGTTATGGTTGTAGAGGTCACGACAGTACTGGTGTCACGGACCGGGTGGTCAACCAGTTGCTCACGCAAATGGACGGTGCCGAAGGACTTGATGGTGTCTACGTCCTGGCGGCCACAAGGTTCGTTAAATACAACCACCTTGCGGATTGGGATCTCAAGTTTCGCTAAGTCGGCCTGACCTTATCGACCCGGCGCTCTTGCGTCCCGGTCGCTTGGATAAAGCTCTGCTGTGTGGCATGCCGGAAGAGCAAGAGCGTCTAGAGGTTTGCGCTCTATCTCATTGTTAACGACCTCACTTATGCTTGCACTCCAAGATTTTGCAAGTTGTCGCTAAGAAGATCGCGGTCGATGCAGATGTTGACCTCACCAACTATGCAACGCGCACTGATGGGTTTACAAGTGCAGACCTACAAGCGCTCTTGTACAATGCCAACCTAGACGCTATTCATGAAAATATCGCCGACCGCCCGACTGAGCCAAACGGACGCGGTGACAAGAGCGCATTCGAGGGTCTTTTGAAGGTAACAAGCCTCGGCGGGCCAAACACTTCGGCACAGTCGAGGGCGGAAGATCAGGCGCTGCAACGACGTGTGCGTGACTTGGGTACATCAATATCCAGAGCTGATGGACAGTCCAACTTTAGATGGAAGCCATGTTGGCAAGTACTCGTTCGAAGCGCAAGCAGGCAAAAGTTGCAGATGCTGTAGCGGAGAAACCAAAGGTGCGTCGCTTGTTTTATCTTTTGGCTTCGCTCATGCGTCCGGTATATAGGTCGAAGTGCACGATGGCCATTTGTCGCAGGCTTTGCGGGGAATGAAGCCCTCTCTTCCCGCCGATGAGAGATTCAGACTTGCCCTGATGTGAGCCATGTGTTGCTTTGAGCTATGTTCAGTTGCTGATGGCGTGAAATGCGCAGATATGACAACTTCCAATCAGACAGGTCGGGTCGGTTACCAGCTCCAAATTCTGACAGCAGCGTTGGCCAGAGGACCTCACTGATGTAGATTGTATACCAAAGACACATCGAATATGAACCTGCTCATTGAATCGGCTGTCAGTTACTAAGTAAGACGTGTTGGTGTGGCGCGTCTGAGTTTTGCCAGGATCCCGTGATGCAATTGCATAACCAGGCGTTTCAACGGGCCCGATAGCAGTTTCATGCTGCAATCCACTAGCCGGAGTCACCTCTTGTGGTGGAGTCGAAGAAACTTTGTGACTGTACATCGTGGACGGTGCCGAGAATTAGCATCCGTTCCGACCTGCTCATTAAGTGCCTCCTTCCGATCCCCTTCCTCCTTCTAGATTCCACATCATGGGCAAAGGTGCGCGCCTCCTCGCATGCTGCTGCCATTTTTGCTGACCATGATGCGCTATACCAACGTTGTTTGATATGCGATTTGTTGGCCTGCTCTTCCTGCTCTGTGCTGCCGTTGACGACGCCACCCATCCATCGTCCGCATCTACCTGCTTGACTCGCCTTACCAACCGTTCACTGTGCTGCCTCGCGGGCGGCGTCTTGAACATGCGTTGTGTCGATACAGTTCACGGCTCTCTCGCTCGTGCCGGTAAGGTCAAGGGTGCGACCCCCAAGGTCGAGGCACAGGAGAAGAAGAAGACCCCCAAGGGCCGCGCGAAGAAGCGCCTCCTCTACAACCGCCGCGTGCGTATCCATTGTCCGTTCGTCTAGTCTATGTTGGACTGACCGTACTACAGTTCGTCAACGTGACGCTCCTGCCCAACGGCAAGCGGAAGATGTGAGTAGCCTATTCTCTCTTGTCGAATTGCCCCTTTGCCACCCCAATTGCCTGCTTGCGTGCCCCGCCTACTATCAAGATGATCACCCGCCAAAATATGCATAGTTCACACTGAATTCTCGTGTTGATACAAAAGCATCTAAACGTCTTTCGCTCCTATCTGAATTTTTCCTTGCACTTCTTCCCGCTCGTTGTGGCTTGCAGTGCTGACTGTTCACCAACAGGAACCAAAACCCGGAGAAGTAAACAGACCACCCACCCGACGCATGCCGCAGTGTGCGCCATGCGAAAAGGCTCGCCCTCGCTCAGGGCGGCGCCGCACCCCCCACCTTGCGCATGCACCTATGGTGCCGTGGCGAGACTCGCAACTTGTCATGTATCCGTGTCTCTTGGTCTCTGGCTCTTTGTGTTTCTACCATACATGCTATGCCCGCCCGCAATGTCATGCCCGCATGCAAATTTCCCTAGTCTCGGCGCGAGTGACTTGCAGTGACTTGCAGTAGTCGACCGAAAGATAGCGATCGGAGATTCACCTGGCACCAGCGTCATTCCGTTCTCCCCCGCCACAGCAATGCCTGCCCCGTCGCTCAATGCGCTACGCGAGTACGCTGCACTCGCGAACCCGGGCACGCTGCCGCCGTCGGTGCTGTTCGCGCACACAGAACAGACGGTGACTATCATCGATGTGTACCCAAAGTCCAAGTTCCACCTGCTCGTGCTACCGCGCGTGCCTGCGCTGGGATCTACAGAGCAGCTGGGCAGTCTGAAGACGCTGCTCCAGGACAAGGACCATGCGCGCACGGTGCTGGATGTGCTGGCGAGCGATGCGGAGGAGGCGAAGAAGGGCATTTTGGAGGAGATGCAAACGCGCTATGGGTTCAAGTGGGGCGTGCGGATGGGCTTTCATGCCGTACCGTCCATGTTGTACGTCTCTCAACAGCGGGTATCTCAGCCGGACATAGTTTGCTGACGTCTCTCTCCGTAGGCACTTACATTTGCACGTGATGTCGGACGAGCTGGTCAGCGACAGGATAAAGCACAAGAAGCACTATCTCAGCTTCCACCCGACTCACGGCTTCTGGCTCCCTCTCGAAGACGTTCGGGGCTGGCTGGAAGCGACAGAAGAGTACTACACTCGGATGGCGAAGTTGCCTGAGAAGCAGTACGAGCCGCTGCTTAGGCAGGAGCTACGATGTTTCCGGTGCGACGGGGAGTTCAAGAACTTTCCTGCACTCAAGGCGCATCTGCAACAGGAGTGGGACAAGGTAGAGAAGAGAGAATTGGCCAAAGTTAAGAAATCAGCCGGCAGTCAAGCGAATGACAAAGCGAAGGAGGGGCAAGGGATGAAAAGGAAGGTCGAGGACGATGCTGTTACCGTCCAAGTCGAGCCAAAGCCAAAGCGGCAGGCACTGTGACGTCCAAAAAGTGTTTGATATTAGATTTAACCTGTGTAAAAGGGCATTTGTCAACGCCAGTCTGCGGGAGGTGGACCAAACCAGCGCTGCCGAGCCTCCTGCGAGAGGACGTGAACAGCGAACTCGCCAGCATCAATCATGCCCCAGCCTTCGTTGTGCTTCCTTCGAGAAAATCCCATCGGTGGCAAAGGGACATCTGGATGCTGTTCCTTGAGCTGCAGTTAAATGTGAGCAGATGACCGCAGCAAAGTGGCAAGGCGGGAAGCACGCACGAGTTTCCTTGTTGACCTGAGCACAGAGTCAACCGCTCCACGTCCTTCTGTACCCTCTTTGACCGTGGCGAGCACGACCCAATCCCACAGGTTGCCTCCACCAGGCAGCGGCAGTCCTTCCCCGGCATACGACCTGCCGCGTCTCCTTCTCCCACGCGCGATCTTATCTGGCAGCGAAGGACCCTGAGGCAGCGCAATAGGCCTGCCAATCTGCACGCTCGCCGGATCCAGCAACGGCAACTGGCGCATGTGCTCCTGCAGTGTGCGCAGCGGGTGCGCCTCGGGAATCGACTCGTGCAGCGGCGCTGGTGGCGGTTGTAGATCTGCAGCTGCGACGGGCGTGGTTCTCGGTTTTGCGTCAATCACGAACCATGGCCGCGCGGGCAAGGTGCTCATCCGTCGGCAGGCCAGTCGCAGCGCCATGGATGTGAGCCGGAAAGAATTTCTCGACGCGCCAACTCCGACCCGCGATGGCTCTCCCTTTGACTTCCACCGCAGACTCGCGGATCCGGCTCTATGTTACGCAGGGCCGCGCTTTGGTCTTTTCTGTGGACGATATCGCGACGCTGCGCACTGAGCATAGAGTATGCGGCTTGCTAGGAGGCACACTGTCACATCTTGCGCAACAGAATGTATTTCTCGGTCCGCCGCTCGTCCTCACACCAGAGGAGACTGTGCTGCTTGTGCGATCTGGAGCAGCCGTTCTAGTTGACGATCCTAATGCGCATGCGCATGCTCCAAGTGAGGAGCAGCTGCAGCAATGGACAGAAGCTCGCGATCAGGAGGTTGAGGCTCAGCATGCCGCTACCGCCGCTCAGGCCAAGAAACATGCAGAGAAGGCAGAGAAATTACTCTCGCCCGAAGCTCTGGCCAAGCGTGCGGCACGGCAAGCAGCTAAAGCGCGACCTGGTGCTACAGCCCCGCTCGATCTGGGAACACCTTTAGAGGAGCAGACGCCATCCTCACCAGCAACCGCTCCGGCTCCCGTAACACCTGAACCTGTCCACTTTGTCGAAATACCCTTTACCTCTGCCTCCCTGCCCTGGCATGCCTCTACCATCGACGCCCACGTATATCCCACACTATCCGCAGCTCGCGACGCCGGAATCTGGCAGTACCCGTCGACCGCACACGAACGCGCCCGCTGCGCCGTCTTTGCCGCCCTGCACGCGCGCGGGTACTGGATGGGCACGGGCATCCGCTTCGGCGGTGAGTACCTCGTCTACCCGGGCGACCCGCTGCGGTACCACTCGCACTTTGTTGCGACCGTGCATGACTCGAGAGCGGTGCTCCGCCCGATGGAGATCGTTGCGCATGGGCGGCTGGGCACGGGCACGAAGAAGGCACATTTGTTTTGTTCTTGGGATGAGAGATCGGGCGAGGTCGACTTTTATTCGCTCGAGTGGTCTGGGTTTGGCTAGATTCTAGTACAACTGCGCCTAAGAGGTTAGAAACGGGACTGCCACAGCATTCGAATTGATTCCGGGGTCTTTCGGAGTCAGCACGCTCTATCCATTGCGACATTGAGCCGTTGCGGTCTCCAGTCTGCCACTTCTGCTGCGTGTACTCACTGCTTGTATGCTTACTGCTATGTCACCCCTGCACAACATTCTAAACATTCTCAACCTGGATGCCCTCACCGCGCGACCACAGCCAATCTCACGCCTCGCGACCTACGCATCGTGGTCAGTGGTCATGCGACCAAAGCCAAGCCACCCGGATGCTGTCCATAGCAAACGACATCAATGGCGAGCTGATTGGTCGGCTGGCCATGAGGGTGTCCAATCCGGTACTTCGCATCTGCCGCGCGAGTCCTGGACGGATATGAGCCGATCGTTTCTTGGCTGTCCACATATCCCGTCAGCATTCTGTTCGGTATCAACATAGCAACACCGAACACCCTTCCCTCGACCAGTGCTCCGTGCTAAATGCTATGCTTATAGTTCAACAACTCCAAGTCTGCTCCAAATCTATGCATTGGTTTTCTCTGTCTCGAAGTGCCAGTGTGGCATGCCGCAGCTACCGGACACACATACCAATTTGATTCTTGCCCTGGTATTTGGCTGATTGATACAACGGCGAACTCCTCATCCCGCTCAAGTATCAACATCAAGGATTGGCGATCATTCATCTCCGGCCGCTGCACAAGCCAACGAGAGTGCTCGAGAAGCAGTCCAACCAGCACCGTGGCAAATTGCAATGTCGTAATACGGTGCGCATCTCTAGATTTCTGCTGACTATGACGGGCTAGCTCGACCGCAATCACCTCTGTATAAAGTCTTCTGGATACTGCCGCGAGGTTACCATAACTTCCTGCTCCATCTGCAGACTTCCCACTTTCTATCTTTCTCTCTCACCTTCTGCTTCGTCAATACCGTTTAATATCTTCTTCTTTATATCCAAAATGCCTTCTATCCAGCTCACCACCTTCACTCTCATCGCCAGCCTTGGCCTCGTCTCCGCCTTTCCCACCCTTGCCAACGGCAGTCTCGACGTTCGGGCTGAGTGGCAGGCTCCTACAGACACGGACAGCCGCAGCCCATGCCCGGGCCTCAACACCCTCTCCAACCAGGGCATCCTCCCTCGCGATGGACGTGGTCTGACTCCAGCCATCGTCTTTGACGCCCTGACCAGCACGTACAACCTGGATGCCAATGGGTACGGGGGCTCTTTTTTCCCCTGAGATAATCAATGCTGACTCTGCCGCAGTGCGGGCTTCCTCGCGAACAGCACGACTGGGTTCTTGCACGCGGACGGCACCTTCGACTTGCACGACCTCGCGCTGCACGGAGCGATCGAGCACAACGCCTCGCTGGTCCACGACGACGCCGCCTCCGGCGAGCGCTTCGCACCGGCCGAGACCAACACGACCAAGTTCGAGCTCATGAAGGCGCTCTCGGACGACGGCCTCAACTTTGACGAGGCCGACTTTGCCCTGGCCAAACACATCATCGAGCGCGGCCTCCCGACGCCGCTCTCTGCAAAGCAGCAGGGCCTCGCCGACCTGGAGCCGGGCCTTGCGCTCAACGTCTTCGGCTTCGTACGGGAGGACGGCACCCGCGCAATGTCGCTCGATGCGTTGGAGAGCGTGTTCAAGTTCAACCGCTTGCCTGAGGACTTTGTCGCCCCGGAGACTCCGGTCAGCATTGCGGCCGTCAGTGTCACTGCTGGTCGCATGGTTGCGCGCAAGAATGCTCTCAACGCATACGGTCTGTGATGGATTTTGGATACCATTTTTTAAATATCACCCTTCCTATTGCCAACTCGAGTGCAAACTATGAATTTGAAACGATAATTGACCTGATAGCCGGCGTTGAAACATTTCAAACACGATCGTTCCCTTGAAGGCAGGGCATGGCTAGATCGTGAACCATTTTGAGTACAAGTCCCTGTCTTGCAGATAGCATTGGCATCAAAGGCTTCCAATTGACGGGCACAACAGGTCTGCAACCTATACATAAGTGCGGAAACCAAGAGTGGTCTGACTTGAGAGAGGTCAAGAGCGTGCGCCAAACACGCAGCGAGCCACTCGAGATCATATACTAGGTTCGACTTGAGAAACCCCACGAGAAAGGGTTTGATGTCTCGCTCAGTAGTAATAATGCGTTTGAAATCGTGTGGTGCCTACAAATACATTTTCGAGATGAGCTTCAAGCTGCCACACTGTCTTGCAGCTCAATGGAAGCAGTTTTTGCGGCAATGGCAGCCCAAGCCGCCTCAGCGTCTTCCTCATCGTCGTCATCGATTTTCTCGGTGCCTTCGATCACTTTACCCGCCGATTCGAGTGAGGCCGGTTCTGCTGTGGCCAGTGGCATGGGTTGTCGAGGGCCACTGATACCATCGATAGGGCTGCCAGTCTCGGCATTCTCGACCCGTGAGAAGAACTGTGGTGGCAGAAATCCTTGCGCATTGCCTGGTGTGAGAACGACGCCGTTCTCCGAGATGAAGAATTTGATGCCTGATTCCATGGCTTTGGCGACATCGATAAAGACGAGGACCTCGGAGGTCTTGCGCATGCCGCTCACGACACCTTGGTCGCTGGCGAGGCCTTGTGCGAAGTGGATGTGCTGTCGCGTCATGCGCGAAAGACCCTGCCTGACTTGACGATCTGTCAGTTCAATGTATATGAAGAACCCTGATACGTGACTAACCGATGCTGTTCCAGGCGAGTAATTTGGTTCCATGGACGGCCATTGGAATACTCGTTGGATCCACCAGTTCACGCATTTCGATCGTGACCGTCTATACCGCGTCGCATATGTCAACTCTGTGCCCCCACGGCCCACGCTCACGGCACAAAATAAATGCCCAGCACGCACCTGCATGGAGTGACCTTGGTTCGCGCGGACCCACCACGCCGTGAGCCCACTCGAGTCCGTCTCCTGTTTGAGGTTGTATCGATTCTTCTCATCGGCGTCCACAACGGCACGGACGGCGGCCAAGTTATGGCCCCGGAACTTGGGTAACGCGAGCTTTGACGACGAAGAAGCACTTAGTAGTAGGTAGCGGGCTACAGAAGGTTGCACCTCAAGACACACCATATCGTCCACGCGAGCGTAGCCATCGGGTCGCATCCGGAGCCCAAACCTAGCTGCATTGTGGCGCAGCACAGACGACATCGACTTGGACAACACCACCCGCGGGTCGTCATCGCCGCGTCCGTTCCTGCGCTCTCTTCGTTGTTTCTAAAACTCGCGGCTTTAGAGAGTGTAGCTGCAGTGGGGGCCGGATAGCCAGACCTCGAGCTTGGAGTCATGGTTGCGACCGGGCATGTGTTCCATACTGTTCACGTATTTCCACGGGCGCGGCCTGAAGTTGGCGAGTGCGTTATAATGCGGATTCGGTTTAAAAGTGCGAAAGGAGAGATGAGTCACGCTCGACCAAGTCATTCAGCGCTGGCAGAGTGCACGGAAGAGGTCAAATATAGTAGAAACCGCGCAAACTCCGATCGACGTCTCACAAGATCATCCATACAGCAATCTGCTTTGTTCTCACTACACACAAGAGTTGAAGTTGGGCATGTATTGAAAACGCAACGACCTACAAGGCCGGGTGAGGTCCCCCCTAAGAAAGATGAAAATGTAACACGACTCCCGTTCGCTCTTTAGGGCGTCACGGTGTTTACTAACATGCGAGGAAAGAATCAACTCTCTAGGCATGCATGTATAATACGAACGTCTCGCATGCCATCAAGGCGCGCGCGGCGTTGGCCGTGAAGTAGAAAAGTGTGGTGTCGAGCGTCCCAACTCTTTGCACAAAGTCCAATCCAGTGTCCCTTTGGGCCCGCTACCGCCGCGCAAACCTCCATCCCTTGCAATATGCTGGCTTACAGCATGAGACCGGCGAGTGCGGTCGCAACGAACAGCGTCAAAGCACCGCTGGTGCCAAACGCGCTCGATGCGCCGCTGCCTGGAGTAACTTCTGCGGTGGTGTTGCCCGTGGCCGTCGCCTTGAACTTGTCAAAGGTGTTGCCCGTCGCCGGTGCGTTGATCGAGAACACCATGCCGGACTTGCAGTGCGTGCCGGTCTTGCAGTAGAACCACAAAGGCTTCGACGTGTCGGTGACGGTGTAGTTGAACGTCGGTGCAACAGCGAGACCTGCGGCCGGTACTGCGCCAGAGTCGGCGCCGCCCGCAAGAGGGTTGCACGGGTCGGCGAAGGTCGACTGAGTGAAGGTGTGCGAGCCGCTCATGAACGAGAGAACGACCACATCACCAACGGACGCAGTAACGCTCGAAGGCGTGAAGGTGAGGCCGCCCTGGCCAACAGCGACAGCGATCTCCTTGGCGGTTCCAGTAGTAGGAGGAGCGCTGGTGTCAGATGGCGCGGGAGTGTCAACGGTGGCCGTGGACGAAGCGGAGGCCGAGGCCGAGGGAGCAGCACCGGTGCCTTCAGCAAGGGCCTTGAACGCCTCGTGCGTGTTGCCAGTGGCAGGTGCGTTGATCGACAGGACCATGCCAGACTTGCAGTGAGTGCCGGTCTTGCAGTAGAACCAGAGAGGCTTGGACGCGTCCGTGACCGTGTAGTTGAACGTGGGCGAGGGCGTGACACCAGCAGCAGGCTTGGCACCAGAGTCAGTGCCGCCGGCAAGTGCGCTGCACGGGTCCGCGAACGTGGACTGCGTGAAGGTGTGCGCGCCGCCAACAAAGGTGAGTTGCAAGATGTCGCCAACGGCAGCGGTGACCTTCTCAGGAGTGAACGTCAATCCACCCTGGCCAACGACGACGGGGATCGTCTTGGGGGTGGCGTTGGGGGTGGCAGACGGAGCAGCAGGTGTCGAGGTCGAGGCAGGAGCAGCGCCGCCGGAAGCAACAGCGTTGGCGCGGTAGGTCGCCATCTGTTCATCGCTCTTGGGGTTCACGGCGAACACCATACCGCCCGCCGAGCAGTGAGTACCCTGCTTGCAGTAGAACCTTGTTTCACATCACTAGGTTAGAATCCACCCGGAATGGCGCTGATTGCTATGAACTCACCAGAGCGGTGTTGTCGCATCGGGGATAACGAGACGCTTGGTCGGGCGAACGGTGGCGTCAGCGGCGACGGGGGTGTAGTCGGTGTCACCACCTCCTGCAACAGGAGAGCACGGGGCGGCGAGCGTGGATTGGGTGACGGTGTGGTTCTTCGGGTAGAACTCGAAGATGATTTCGTCGCCGGCTGCACCGCGGATGAAGTCTGGCGTGAACTTGGTACCATCGGCACCGACCTTGACGGTGAAGGTCGCAGCAAGGGTGGAGGAGACGAGGGACGAGGTGAAAAGGAAATGAGAGAGGAACAGCATCTTTGAAATACGATTTGGTCGGCTTGTAGAGCGATGTGTTGGTTGGTTGAAGTCGTAGAGGCTCGACCGTTCACAGAACAGCGACAAAGGGCGTCAAAGATGGGGAGTTGGGGGAAGGGGAATGAAAGTGTGGGCAAAAAGGGAGTCAATCACCTTCAAGGGGGGAGAGGAAAGCCAAAGAATCCAACTCCGCCCTTCCCCGGGCCTTTTATTGTCGTCTCGGGCGTTGCCATGCCACACACGCCCCGACCTTGCGGGTCTGATCCTGCACTAGACAGGTTGCCGTCGCTCACTGGCCGCGCGAAATTCCCGCTCTATGGATCTGCGCACAGACCTGTCCGACATTGTTGCTCTCGCCACCCTGCGGTCCAAGAGCTGCTCAATAGTGTTGTGGCCCAAGTGTCTCTCATTGTGTTGTTCACAGCCCTACGAGCGTTCAGGGAGACAAGACGACCCCTCCTGCCTCCGTGGCCCGAACTCTTGATGCTGATTTCCGTTTAGCACTTTCGCAATCTCCGCCCCCCCCCCTCTCTTCACCAGCTCCTATCCATTGACCGAGCTCAATCGATCATTCGCGAGCGAGGAAAGGATGCTGAGTCTATGACCTCCTGTGCCGGTGCTCGTACGCAAACGCTACATAATCGATAGCGAGCCGGTCGTCTCGGGCTCTGCTGGCAACGTCCAAATTGGACATGCGTAACTGATTCCCTGACTGCGAGGCAGCAAAGTCGCATGCTTTCATCAGTCTCACGACCAAGTATTGCAAGCACTTGGCACTTGGCGATTGCTGGGCACATTTGCATGCAGCAGCACCTTGATCTGCCAGTGCCAGAGAGAACAATGATGATGATCAAAACTCGCAACGCAAATCGAGCGCAAACAATCTCTCAACTAAGTAATCAAATCACTCCTTATTGCATTTATAGACGCTAGTACAAAAGTTGCCTTTGGTCGAGAATCTTTCATTCAGAACGCACAGACGCGGTCCACGAGCTGTCATCTTGCAGCGATCCGAGTTGTGCGGCCGGGTCCATATCTTCCGCAAAAACGAGATCAGAGCTTGAGAGTGTCTGCCGAGGGGCTTTCGCAAACGAGCTACCAGCGATGCGCTTCTCGTTGCGGTCTAGAGCGAGAGCGAATTTGGCTGCCAATGCTGTTTCAAGCGTCCCTTCCAGGCGAGCAACCGCAAGGCGACCTATATTTGGAAGAAACTATGAATTCAAAAGCGTCAACGGTCTAAATCTGGATACCGGGAAGCCCACTTCACTTGCCTTGAAGCCGTGTCCAGAATCGCCTGTTACCAGGAGAACGTTGTCATACTGCGAATGAAAATCTATTATCCAGTCGTCGTCGACCGTGTCGCTGTACCTGCACAAAGGTCAATCATATCAGCCACATTCGCGCGGATGTGAAAACCTACCAGCACATCCGGCTGCTGGAAAAGGGCCGATCACCGAGCTCAGGGTAGACTTCTCGCAGTACTCGCCGAATCAGCTCTGCTTCAACGCGCGGGATGGCCGAGTGGGAGGGCGCATTCGGCCGAGCCTGCTTATCGGGTCGCCTGTATCCAGGAAGCGATCCGACTGGCAAAGGCGTCTCATCAAGGTCGTATTCAGAGACACTGCCAGGGTTGACGACCCCGATACAGTGTCTGGCGGCCTTGAGTACACCATCTGGTGTAGGCTGGTGGAGACTTGAGTGTTAGGGCATCAGGGATTCAGTCCTCGTACCGGAAAGCAGTAGAATCCCTAGAAGACGCATCAGTGAATGTTCTCCTGGTTCATCACGCGTACAGTGTCAAAGTCAAGAATGACGGGAGCATCTTTGTAGCGTTCAGTCTCCTCTGGGGATAATTGTATCGTCGTAATCGGTTGTCTGCAAACAGTTTCAGCAGCAGAACTATTACAACGGGACCTGAGGTTCCCGCACCCTGTGGCTATCATGCGATCGTTCAGCTTCAAGTCTGGGTCCGCAAACGTCGGAACTGTCCAGGCACCACATGCAACGACCACAAGTTGACCTTCGACGGATTCCGCCCTGCCGCGCACGCGGACGCCACTGACGCCGCCGAAAGCACCATAAGCCAAGCCGGTGACTTCTTGGCCGAGGAGGAGTTTCGCGCCTCGTTCGGAAACAACGGCTGCTAGCCTTGAGATGGCGCTTGACGCGTCGGCCCAGCCACCCTCGGGGTTGTAGTAGCCGCTGCGGCCTTGAAATTCGCCCGGCAGCGTCGATACGGGCAGAGCTGACGCGAGATCTGCGCCAGTTGGTAATTCACGTACGGCCGCCCCGGATGCCTTTTCAATTGCAAAGATCGTATTCTCCTTTCCGAAAGCCACGTCTTTCGCGAGCACGAGAACACCCGACCTTTTTCGTACTTAGCAAATGCAGCTCGATTGGAGGAAACGCACTCACTCCTTGTACGAATGGCCCCAGATCCCGGTGTTCTTCCAGAGCGTCATGGCCTCGCGCGCCAGCTCACAGTATACGGGATCGGCGTACGCGGAGCGCACGATCTTGTTGATGTCGGTGCTGGCGGCATCGGGCGCGGGATGCGTCGCGGCGCGCTCGAGAAGCGTGATATGGGTATAACCTTGCTCGAGCAGAGCGTATGCGGTGGACAGCCCGAAGCAGCCTGCGCCACAGATGACAATCGGCGCGTCCTTGGATAGGGGCAGCGGCATCGTCGCGGTGTTAGTCACGAGAGCGTGACGGCGGAGGAGCGAAGGCTGGGCCGTGAGCCGAAGTTCGGCGGGCTCGGCATCCGACGGTCTCTGCGAGCTGTGATTCCGCTGGAGGCGTTGGGATGTCCTGCTCGCGCCATGGCCGAGCCTCTCTGGGACAAGACGCGTGCGAGCGGAGAATCGACTGACTTTGAAAGCAACTCTTATTAGTCCCACCTACCAGTCCTCGCCTGGTCTGTTCAACCGTCTTTTCTACAACTTCGTTTCCGCCATGACGGACCAAGCGGCTCTGCACAGGCCGTTACAGCGATATAAATGCCCTTGTCTGACTTCTATTGAACATCACTGCCCGCCTGGATGTGGTATCCCGCAGCAGACACTAAAGCGATCATAATAGCATTCTTTCATATTGTTACAATTAGAAGAAATTTATACTGACGGTGTATTGAGACAAGGTGCTCTCGTTTGGCTGTTGTCGTCAGACATATCAATCACCAATCACAACTCAAACGCCGAGTAAATGTACTGGCCACACTCGTAATAGTTGCAGCTGTTCGCAGGTGCTTGTTCTACGATCGTGTAGGATACTCCCGGGTATTAATATTATTTGACGGACGATCCGTCACTCAGCGCCACGCGGCTGTTGGCGATCCGGATCCTCTTCTGCCTCCTGTTGCGCGCAACGCTTGCTTGTTGCCCTTGGCGCCCTGTCCGCGCATTCCACACTGTATACAGTGACGACTCTTCACGACCTTGCGCACATCCATATCGCGCAACTTTCATCTGGCCAACTCTGAGGGCGGGCGACACGGGACATCCCTTGGTCCGTGGCGATCGAACGCCTACAGCAACACTCTTTCGATTCCGCTTCTCGTGTCCCTCGACCACCAGTCCATATATACCACACAGTATCTACACATGCTATCTCCTTCATCGTCACCCTCAGGCAACTCTAGCCATGCGTCCGCGCGCTGGCGACCCAGCCGCCGGATAGTTATGATGATCGCCGCGGTCGTCCTACTGCTCGTCTTCATGAACCTGTTTGGGTCCGAGAACGTATCGAACCGCGTCGGCTCGCTTGTCCCGCAAATTTGGGGAGCGGTGCGTTTCGCGCCCATATGTGCAAAGGTCCGGTCCAGTGCTAAACTTATCCGCTTACACTGCGTAGGGCTCTACCGGTCAATCACTCGAGACCGGACCAATTGCAATCACACTTGTGATGATTGGACTTGAATCGGCCAAGGAAGGGCAGCACATGATCAAGAGCATTTTCATGCGGTACGCGCATACGATTGTCTGGGTTTCTGTGTTGCCAACTCCAATTTTACGTATCTCAGGACAAGCCGCGATATCGACCTCCATATCATATGCACTTCGGACGTGATACCGTTTCTTCAGTATGTTGTTGTTGTTGCCCTCAGCTCATTCCAGTGTTGAGACTTGTAGGTCCAAGCTTGATCTCGTCACCCGACCCGTTCACGACCTCAGCGTCACTTTCTACCCTATCACAGAGGTACAAAAACTATTATATCTTTTGGCGATTCTGGACTGATTGTATGCACAGGCAGACATCGACGAGCGGTCCAAACGAGCCGGCATAGGTTCGCGCCACCATGCTGGCGTTGGTAAGGACTTCCGGCTGCCGCAGTAGCTCTATTCTTACACATTGCAAAGGCGGCCTTGTCAAGATGTTCTTGCACGAAGTTCTTCCCGTCAAATATTCCCTCTATGTGGATACGGATGCCGTTTTCCTAAGCGACCCGGCGCTCTTATGGGCGGCTTTGGTCGACATGGTCCATTCCGACCCGCGAAAAATCGTGGCCTTTTCGCACGCCGGCGATGACACCGAAGGTACGGTTGAGGTTTCTAAGCAAGTCAAATTGCTCAGCCCGGAATTTCAGATGGCTTGATCTGCACCTGTGTCATGGCGCTCAATCTCGAGGCAATGCGAGCGACGCCGTTTATGCCCAGCACCTTGGTTCCCGCTTGGGATGCATCAGTACGCATATATAATCTATTGTGTGTATGTTGTTTTTAACCGGTTCGACAGGCGTTGGGCACTGCTGCGACCTGGAAAGCGCAGAATGTCAGCACCGACATGCCGACCTTTGGCGACCAAAGTTTCTACTGGGGGCTGTGGAGGGCAAACCGAGACCGTTTTTACCGCCTTTCACGCAGCTGGGACATCTCGGCGTGCAGAAACTTCTATCGAATATCGTTAAACGGCGTACAGGATATCAGCAAATCTGATGAAGCCTCGATGCAGACCACCACTGGGGATTTGAGCGACGCCGAGGAGGGCTTCCTGTTTCCAGGGATAGTACACTTGTGAGTAACGAGCTGCATCCCACAATCTGTCTGTGTCTCACCTCAAAATGCAGTAACTGTCAGGCCCGACACGTATCTCCGTTCGACAATCTTGAGCTGCGGGCCAACCCTGGTTGGGGAGCCCTGCTCGTGTTCGCTGCGCAGTACCGATGGGTCTGGCTGAACCAGTATACACCTGGCACGTGGCTGCCGTACGGAACAGCGGCGCCAGCAATGCACACAAAAGTGACCTCATTGCGCTTCCTGGACGAGCGGATGGCCGCAGCCGGCTTCGACACGAGGAGATGACCCTACCTCTTGAAGATCCCGACACAGAACAGACACCATATCATGGCCACTTTCGGAAATAGAACAGTGGCTTGAGAATATTTCAGCATCATCTGTATCAATTGGATAGACATTCCGTTTGTCGGATACCTGCTCACCACAAGCTAGCCGCATCTTAACTATTTGTATGTAATCTTTACTCCACATCGCCCGGCATATGTGCCGAGCCACAGCCGAGAGCGCACGTCGTCACGGCGTTGGCGCGACGTCTGATGCCGAAGTGACGTGCAAGATCTCCGCTTGCGCTCTTCTTTCTTCTCCTAACTCTCGCGCAACGTCACGCGTGTGCCTGCCGGCGACTACCTCCTTGGTACTCCTCATTACTTGCTGCGCTGAACAAATATGGATGAAGCCGGTTGGACAGCGCGTCGCGCCGCGGCCAAGGTGCGATCACGCCTGCACGCCATTTTTCCCATTGCCCGTGGCATACTGATGGCGCGGACGACCACAGGCCGCGCAGAGATACTCGCAGCCCATTCGCAACGAAGATGGAACCTTTGTGAGTCCACCGCCCGGCTCAGCGTGCGGGATTCTCGCTAACGCGCAGCCTGAAATGTTCCACTAGACTCCTGTTGAGGAGGAGCCGATGCCCATGAATATGGGTGGCGCGTTCCAGCAGCAGCCATGGCCACATCAAAAGGTCAAGGCAAGAGGCCCGCCGCCTTTACCGCCAAAGGACAAGCCGTCCAAGTTCACCCCACCCCTCGGTCCGGACGGAAAACCTATTGTCATTCCTGAAGGCCGCGAATACAAGCGCTCCTTCGATACCTCACATAGCCAGGCACCGCCCACAGCAGTCGAGCGGTCGCGTATGCACCCTTCAATCCCGCGCATGGACCCTCACCTCCAGTTTATGGCTGGTCCGCTGCTCCGCTTCGACACGATCGAGAATGGAGACACTTGGCTTGGTGCATGCATGATCGTCAGTATGTCGCTCCTGCAACCCTCTCTTGTCTTGTGCTCTCGTCTTAACCAGTCATCCTCGTCATTCAGCGGCGGACTCGGGGTCGGTGTACGAACCGGCACCCTTTCTCAACATTCAGTGGGACCCTTCTGCCCGCACGCCGGTAAACAGCGTAGTGAACGGCAGTCGCATCTCGCACTCATCAAATGCGACGGGAAATGGTGCAAAGGAATCCCCAAGTGCACCGGAAGGGCTTGCACCCCACCCGTCTGACGCATTTCCCTCTGTACTTGCTCCTATATCAGGCAGTAATTTCAACGGGGTCACCGGCCTTCAGGGTCATTCTTCAGTCCACCAGAACCTACGTGTCGTCGGCCAAGAGATTTGGTTTTATGAAGGCCGATCAACTAGCTTCACTTTCTGGCGGTTCATGATTCGGATTCCGTTGAGCGACCAGGACATGACTATTCAGTACCAGGTTAACAACGGCCTCCCCATGGATTTTCATGTACCTGGGAAAGACCAGGACATGCGCGTCGCGGCCTACTCGTGCAATGGATTCAGCGCAGGTGTCAACTCTGACGACTTTCGAGGACCTGGGTTCAGCAGTGGTTACGACCCAGTCTGGATGGACCTGTTGGAACAACACTCGACCAGTCCATTTCACGTGCTCGTAGGTGGCGGCGACCAGCTGTATTGCGACTCGTGCGTATAGCCCATTATTTCTTGAGCACTATTCTTATTATCTGAGCAGCATTGTTCGTGAGCCTGAGTTGCAAGGCTGGGTGACACATAAGGATGCTTTCCACAAGCAAGAGCATGAGGTCACCGACGAGTTGCGCACCGCCGTTGACCGATTTTACTTCAGTCATTATTGCACATCTTTCCGTGCTGGAGCTTTTGCTCGTGCAAACTCGTCCATGTGAGTGACCAGCGTTGCTGTCATACTGAGACTTGTTCTGATATCTCTTTGTAGACCTGTACGCTCTTTCCCCTGGGTTTCTCATCACAGCTGACACAGGCACATGCAAAGATGCTGAACATGTTGGATGACCACGATCTCATTGACGGCTTCGGAAGCTACCCAGATGCCTTACAGATGGCTCCAGTTTTCAAACAGTACGGCGGGTTAAGCCTCAGTTATTTGCGATACTGATAACTATTTAGTATCGGCTCTCGAGGATATTTCTTTTTCCTGCTCTTCCAATGTTTTGTCGTGGGTGCGTTGCTCTCTCTCACCACCTCGTAGCACTTTTTTGAAAAGTTTGCAGTGGACGTAGATGGGATCAATCCGGAGCCCAAGTCACACATATTCAAGTCGACCATCATCGGTGGTCCAGGGCCGTACGTACCGTTCCCATCGCACTCGGTGTTAAGCATGTTGGGGCCACGTCTCGCAATGCTCCTTTTGGACTGCCGGTTAGTAACTCGAACTGAGAAAAGGCTTCCTGATCATCCATCATCAATAGAGCGGAGCGGAAACGCGAGCAAGTGTGCAGTAATGAAGAGTATGAGCGTGTGTTTAAGCAGATCCTTGCGCTGCCGGACGGGGTGGAGCATCTTGTCATTCAGATTGGCATCCCCATTGCTTATCCTCGGATGAACTTCCTCGAGTATGTGTCCTCATCCCAATCATCACTTTACACTGGTTTTGAAACTGACGGCTTCGCGCAGATCGGCGCTGAGCTCACGGATGAACCCGCTGCTCGCGTTGAGTCGTGCCGGAACCTTCGCAAAGGGTATGGTCAACAAGTTCAACGCAGATGCAGAGCTCCTGGATGACTTGTCTGGTATGTCTGCCCAGACGCGTACATCGAAGTTTTCCTGACCAGAGATGCTTAGACCATTGGACGGCCAAGGGACATAAGGTAAGCAGGTTTAAAAATGGCTGTCCCTCATCCTGACACTATCCCCATCAGTCCGAACGTAACTGGTTTATCGAACAAATGCAAACAGTGGCCAAGAGCAAGCGAATGCGCGTCACCTTCCTCAGCGGCGACGTCCACTGTGCAGCCGTGGGGCAGTTCATGACGTTGTCGAAAGGCAAGAACGCTCCTGCGCCGCCGTCGCAGAACGACCATCGGCACATGCTCAACATCATCGCAAGCGCGATTGTCAACACGCCACCGCCGAATGCGGTGTTGACGATGGTCGGCATGCTCGCAACCAAGCAGCATAAGTCGATGCACCGCGTCGAGACGGACGAGGTTATGGTCCCGATCTTCAACAAGGACACAGACGGCGGTGCTCCCAAGAGCAAGTATATCATGGGTCGCAGAAACTACTGCATCATGGAGCACGATCCGACGACCGGCGACCTCGTGTGTGACATCCGGGTCGAAATTCAGAAAGGCCGCGGCAAGACGACTAGGTACGCATACAACCGGTGTTTGCAGCCTGTCTGACGCTACTTTGCTATACAGCTATCCTATTCGCGCACCACCACCGATCTGGGAGGGTGGAAATGTGCCTGAGATGTAAGACAATGGTATATATCCTTAGCAACGACATCCCTGTTCTCCCCGGACGACTCGTACATCGTTGAGAGCCTCCTTTGGCCTATCCTTATTCCTGATCTGAGCGCCGCCTGCTCGTCCACACACCGTGTGCACTTGAACCTTTTTTGTATATATCTTCGCTCGTATGCGCCCTCATCAGCTCTGCCTCACACCCGTTTTGCTCTCCTGCACACTTGATTTGTTTTCCTGTCCGTGCCTTTCTTGTCTACTTCTCCATGTTCCGCTCGCTCGCTCCAGTACCAGGCTTCATTCGCTATCAGCTCTCAAACGAGGAATTAACGTTGTCCATAATTATGTTGTACAAAACCGTCGGTCATCTAGTGGTAAACATAGCTGCGCCTACATCCGGACGACAAAACGGAGTGTCACAGTGGCTTGCTGAGAGAGAATTTGTTCCAGAAAGAAACGGAATATGTCCAGGAAAAGCGAGGTTTGTGATATATAGAGGACTCAGTAATCTGGACAAGGATGGTCAGTCCGTTGAAAGGCAAACGCAACATAGACGTCTGGAAGACAACCGTAAGTTAAAGCCCACGCTCAGAAGAGGCCGTACGAACTGATAGCCTCCCACTGGTCCTGGTCAATGTGGCTCTCGTTCGCCTCGTCGACCACTTTCATCTTGCTGAGCAGGCTACGGAACTCGGGGTCTTCCCGTTCGTCCTCGAATACATCGTGGAACTCTCGTCGGTACAGCAATTCCAAACCGTACGAATGTGCAAGTCTACAAAGACGTTAGCAAGAAAGCCTCAAGTACAAGTTGATACGACGTACTTCTCGAAATTCTCCCAGTGCACAACAAACTCGGGAACATTGTTGACGGCGTCCTTGAGATAGAACATGTACCGTTGGCCATAGGTCGAGAACTCCTTGTTGAAGAATTGGATGCCGTACACCGAGTTTCCCCACGTCAGCTCCTGATCCGGCGTGCCTGGAGGCAACGCTTCGAGGCGTTCCAGGAGTTGACCATCGTTGGGTATGGTCCCGAGAAAGACGCCGCCAGGTTTGAGATGCTTGGTGACGTTGCGCAGCATCATGCGCGCTTGAGGCTCGCTCTCAAAGGCATAATGCATACAGAACTGCATCGATACTACGTCAAAGAGCGAGCTGAAACACTCGGGAGGGGCAATCGCCTCAACGCGCTCGACAAAGCAGTCGACGTGGAAGAACTTTGCGCGAAAGCGGCCGCGGTTGGCACGCATATTGCCAAAACGACCTCGAGCCTGGTCAATAGACACAGCAGCGTTGTCTAGGTAGGTGTGAGTGGTGGAAACTGATTGAGAAACGAGAAAAAACGCACCGAGACCTACGTACTCCGCGACCTGCGCCTTCTGCCACTTATTGAGATCACCACCCTTGCCGCAGCCCATGTCCAGTACTCGCCCGCGACCGGGTACAATAGATTCGCGGGCGAACTTGGCAATGAGAACGGACTTGACCCAGTTGTTGAAGTTCTTGAGGCCGATAATGGGGGAGTCCTCGCGATCAACGACCGAAACGTTGGCGCGCTGGTTATCTGCAGTCTGAGTCAGTCGGCGGCGGCGGTGGTGAATACGACGTGGGCATACAATGGTTCATGACATCAGCCGTGTCCCTTGTTCGCTTCGCCGTCGGTGCATCATCGAGGTCGCCTTCGTCTCGCCTACGCTTACTGGTCGACGCAGCGGCGTGCGACTCGCCGCGTAGGATGTGCAGTAGCCCCTGACGCTCGTATATGGCCTCTACAGCCGTTCTACCAGTGCCAGGTGGTCGTAGTCTGTTGGGTGGATGCAGAAACCGCTGAAGGTCGGCCTGGGTTAGTGGCTGCATGATTGAGCCGGGTGCGGACCGCCGCTTTGGAGCGTAAGGCGTTGGCAGGGGTTCTGGTGGTAGTTGTACATGCTGTATATGCTGTGGTGGGGGTATGTGGGTTGTGTGGAACGGGGCAAATGGCTTGAACTCGACGGTGGGCGAATCGAGTGCATCACGGACTGGGTCAAACTTGGGCATCACGTCGACGCGGGACTTAAATTCGGACTTTGCCTCTTTTCTTCCTGAAAATCTTGACGCAGCCATGCCTGCAACCGAAATTGATGACATCTTCGCTTCGAAGGGCAAGCGCAAGGCGGCCGCAATGCAGGAGCCCGTCGTCGCGGTTGAGCAGCCGGCTAACAAGAAAAAGAACAAGAAACGCAAGGCAGACGCGCTTGACCAATCCGCACCCGAACCATCCACCTCAAAGCCGCAGAGAAAGACTGTCGTAGTCACTGTATTCAACGAGCCTGCAGCCGATCCCATGCCGCCGGCAAAGAAACAGAAAACCGCCAAGTCAATTTCGCACACATCAGCGACATCGTCCAAGTCCAAATCTAAGAAATCAACCGACGCCAGCTTCACAGATTCGAGAGGGTCTGGTCCACGTGCGTTTATTTGCTCGCCTTATCATTGTTATCGCATCTCATAGAGGCCTAGGACGCAAGACCGAGGAAGGCTGGAGCATTTTCAAGGAGGATGAACTGGGCATCCGCGACGAAGGAGGAGGTGAGTTGCTGCTGTTGTGGACTTGCATGCTCGTCGACACTGCACACCAGACACGCCCTTGTGTCCGTTCGATTGTGAATGCTGTGAGTCGATTGTCCGAGCTCATTAACTTGCGCTGACCGCTCTCCAGGTTTCTGAGCGCGTATCACTACGCCTTGTACAACACTGGCTTCGAGTTGATTTTCCTCACGGAACCACTACCATATTTCAAGTTGCTTGCGCCCGCTTGATATCTTGGCCGACCGCTAGATGGCATTGCATGGTCGGGCCTGATGTAAAAAAAAAGTCAACAGCACACGGCTTCGTCCCTATTTGAACCGACCCATCACCTCATCCATGGCTCAGCCTTGGCGGAGAACGTGCAAGCTTTGACCTGTTCTACAGTACGTATTATATCCTCAATAGATCTCGTTGTCTCTCCCCGCCGTGACAGTCCAAACATTTTTGATGTTCTCACGGTGTTCATCACTCACCGGCTCTTTCGAAGCTTCTCTGACCTTTTGCGTGGTCTGTTGAAGTCAAAAAGCAGCCAATATCACGACGCACACTGGCCTTGATGCCTGCGCGCGACCTTCATTTTGAGCCCTTGTTTCGTTGCGCCTCGACTCTGGCTTTCACACGATGGACACATCCTGTCAATACAAGTTCAATTACACTTTCTCACTTACTATGATCTGCTTGTATTGAGTCTGTTGTGTGATAGATGACAAGTGTACAATTGACATCGTTCGGACGATCCCGTCCGCACCTTTCCTTCATGACTCTATGACGTTGCCGACGATCTACAAGTTGAAGAGTCAATGCCTGCAGGATTTTCAATTGTCAAGTCCAGCAAGTCCAGCGTTGTCATACAGCCGCGCATCGCGGACGGTCTCGTAACTACCATTCGCCGGCAGTCGACTCTTCACGCAGCCCCTGTGCTGTAGACCGCCGACGGGCTGCAAACTTCACTTCACATGTGAGATAACTCCGTCATTGGACACCGCTCGCATCGACTAGGCACTGGTTTTGTGGTATCTCGATAGTATGACACACCACTACCCTAAGACATCAATGAAAGTCAGTTTGGTGACAGTTGGGTTGCACCGTTATATCTCCAACGTGCGGCTGCGGCTTTCTCTCCTGTTTCAACAGTCACCAATCTCTGTCTGACTCGGTGCGACGGACTGCTTTCAGCTGCTTTCCACGGCCATGTCGACTCTCCCAACCCTCCCAGTCGAACTCCTCGGCGAAGTCTTCCTCGCTGCAGCACCTTACTCGTTGACAGAAAAACTGGCCTGTGCCGCTGTATCATCGTACTGGAGGGCCTCAGCGCTAGACACGCACCTGCTTTGGTCGCGCTTTGAGTTAGACTGCTCCAACGCACACGTCTTGCCGATGCTCTTAGAGCGCGGCGGGGATGCACCGCTCGACATTTTGCTTGACCTTGGCAACAAGCACACAGATGAAAGCGAATCATCCTGCGGCCTTCCTGTGCCCGTGGCCCTCCGCGATCAGGTTGCCCTCGCTTTGTGTGATGCCCAAGCGCGCCAGCGGCTATCATCACTCAAACTAACGTTCAACACGCCGGGGGCGTTCAATCTGATGCTCTGCGCCAAACTCGACTTCCCACAGCTCGTCGAGCTCGAGATTAACCGGCAGTCGGTCGCCATGAGCGAGAACCTGTCACTACTGATCGACGCACCGCGGCTGCGTCAGCTGCGGCTGTGTCGCGTGGACCCGCGCAACTGGGACGATCTGCTTGTACCCAAGTTGGACGAGCTGCACATCGAGCATGCCCCCGGAGAGGTCCATTTTGGGCTTCTTGGCAAGGCCAGCCGGTGCTGCCCACTCCTGCGCCGGCTGACGCTCGCAACGTACAATGCCCCTCCTCCTGGCATGGCGCGAGTCCTGCTGTCAAAGACCGATATGTCACTTCTGGCGCGCCCTGCGGTACCTGCACTGCTATGTGCGCCGCCCATCGACGACAATGAGGCCGAGAGGCAGCTCTTGGAGCGTCTAGAGAGCTTTGAACTCGAGGTACGTCGCTTTCACATCCGTCTTTTCAAAGCACCTGTCCGCGACAGTCAATCAGTTTGCCTGATCTAAAAATGGTCTCATTTCGCCCATTTCGTTCAGGTGCCAAATGACTCGAGCTCCCTGCACGTCTTCAACAGTCTTGCAGACGCGAACATCCGGCCGCGGCGCATGGCCACCAGCGTGCGTAACGGCTGGGCAGCCCCGACGACGCAGTCCGTCTTCACGTCGCTGCTCCGCGGGCTAGGTCCCATCACTGAGTTCGAGCTCCTCACCTCGCACGTTCTGACGTTGAGGGACGACGATGGTCGGGAGAGGACATTCCGCGTATGGGATGCGCGGTATCCTTGGGAGCTTGCCAATGTGTGGACATTCTTGTCACGCACTTACGAGGCCGACAAGACCTTGAGGAAATTCAAGGTCCTAGAGAGTTTGAAGAATACGTTGGAAGGTGCATTGGCGGTTGTGGGGCCGACTTCACCTTACGAGATCCAGTATCTCATGGCTTGATCTGGTTGATGATGACGATAATTCGCGCCACTCGCCACCTGACATAATGCGATCTTCTTCTAGAGATGATGCATGGCGAATCTCTCCTTTAGAGTGTGTCTGATCTTTGTTCCTACAATCCACGAGTTCACTTGTAGAGTTAATATAACTTGTTCTTCGAGGCTGTCGATAAATGTGATACGCAGTCACCTCTGAATAATTCTTCGAGATCGAACGGCAAACACGACTCGGAGGGGCGGAGTGATAAATTTTCCACCAAAAAATGAACAGAAATGAGCCATTTATCTTGACTGACGGGGTTTGCAATTATAAAAGTTAGATTTTTTGTTCATTTTTTGGTCGGAAAAATGTTCACACCTCGTGAATGTTGCAGCGGCATCGCGTTGATCTCCGCCATTTGTCTTCCCGCGCAAACTCCTGAGCTGAGCGCGGAGCACGTCTCCTCCAAGGACTCATCCCCTAGCTTTTTATCAGTGTCAGGTTCATGCCTTCTGCGCAGTTGGAGGTTACCGTGTGCTGCTGAGGCGAATAACATGTCACATTCAATGGTGCAAGCCAAGCTTGATGGCTAGCGCCGATAGCACCCCGGCTTCTACATCAGAACTGTCGAGCACCCGCGTGGGAAGGGCCAACACGATCCCGATCGATTTACATGGTCAGGTCCGTGCTCATGCCATGCTTCATCAGAGAATCTAGCAACAATCCCGGCTAGCTGGCCCGCTCGTTACGAGCCATACCGAATTCAGAGACGACGTGAAACGATACCGCCGCAACGGTGGCGATTTCGGAATTCCCCTGCTGCGAAGGCGACGATTTATATGCGCCCCCTGTGGCGGGAACTTGTACGGTCGAGACAGGTTGAGGGTCTCGACGATCGGAACCTGTCATTTATTCAACACTACAGGCTAACGTGTGCCTTTTATGGCAGCTTACTGCTTCCAGTACATCTTCCGGCTCACTGGCTAAAACCGCGGCAGTCGGAAAAGCTCTTGCTGGCACATTCACAAGGCCGTGTGCCTGTGTGGACTACCTCCATGGCTGACTACTTATAGTCTGCAATTCAGCGACCAACCTTGAGACGGTGTGGGTAGCATCACGTAACTTCTACTAACTCCTATAGTGGGACGGGTGAGTCGCGGCGGCTCTTTTAGCATGACGATTCGGAGTTAAATGCCATGCGACAACGCAGCTCTCCTAGACACTTTCTCCTCACTGGTGCTGGCTACCACGTCCTCGTTGACTATGGCCAGTGGTTACGATCTACGCATGGAGAGGTCCCTCTTTGCAGGCGCTATGCTCGCAATGCTTGGCTATGGTACGTCGCCACGGCCGAGTACGCCGGTCAACGTACGCTGAACCTGGTCTCCCTACAGGAATCTTCCTCTGCGTGACTGGGGCCACCATCTACATGATGATCACAAACTACTCACGAGGGCAGGCCCCCTTCAAAACTCGTTTTGATTTACACTACACTGCTCCTGTGCGGCGCGACGGTCTTCACGGCTTCGAACTGGAAATGGGCGGAGGTTCTGTTCATCACCCGTAGAGATTATCCAGGCGGACCTTCCCATGCTTTCTACGACCTTTTCGCCGATCCGGCTAATGTGATCGGCAACATAGTACTCTTTGTCAACACCGCGCTCGTAGAGTCTCTTCTCCTCTGGCGGTTGTATATCATCTGGGAGGCCAAATTTTGGATTATGATAGTGCCAGCTATCTGGTTTGTGGCAACCATCGGTATGTCTCGAGTGGCATTTGCCGAATGGCGCGGAGGTTGATCCATTGCGACTTGTAGGACTTGCAGTGTTGACCTGCGTTCGCAGCTCCGTGCCAGGCGTGGACCCACGCGTGGCTGTCAGTTTCGCCGTCCCTTATTTCGTCTCGTCGGCGCTCCTCAACATCACCCTCACTATCCTGATCGCCTCTCGCCTACTGTACCTTCGCCGGCAGCTTAACGGCGGGAGCGCCAGCTCGACCTACTTCTCAGTCGCGTCTCTTCTCATCGAGAGCTCGGTCTTGCAGTCAGTTCTTGGGCTGACGCTCGGCATCTGTTTTGTTTTCGACATTGCCTCGACCGCGTTCCTGGCGCCTCTTCTCGGTGAGGTTGTGGTATGTGACTTCCCTTCAATAGTTTCTCCGCAGTTCCTGACTGCCCTTGCTACTCTCCCGCGAACACGCACTGTCCTTCTCGCAGTGCATCGGCCCTATGATGATACTCATGCGTGTCGCGTGGGGAAGTGGCTTCCAGCACACCCGCAGCATGCGCTGGGCGACCAATCAGTTTGCGGCAACCACTTTGCGGAGCGGAGGCGTGTCTATCGGAGTAGCTGTGGACATTCGCAGCGATGCAGGACATGGCTCCGGTATGGAGGCTTCTGACACGAGTTATCCACCCCCAGGTCACCAGCGGAAACCAAGTGACAGCCGCAAATCTCATGTCATTGAGGAAATCCAACTGCCAATTCGTCGAGCTGGCGCACACGAAAAGTCGTACCTGCCATCTATTTAGATTTCCTCCGAAGAGTGTTTGAGATTCTCTCATGCGTGGTACACAGTGCACCTGCTTCTCGGACTCGGATTGGTCCTGGACACTCGCTCTCGTTGGCTGTCATTCCCATCCTACTTCGCTCATTAGGCCCTCTTATTCAATGTATTTGTACTTAAACCTTGGTCGATGTACTCCAGGACGTATCATAGTCACAAGTAATGTCTCTTTCCGGTGCATCGGCTCTCTGGCAAGAGCTAGATCGGGAAAATGCCACAGAAGCCAAGTTTGAGCTTCGACTAAGAGGTTGTGCGCATAGTTTGCAGGAGGCATATCTCGTCCCCTTGAATTTCAAACTCCTCGTCGCAGCGTTCCTCTCTTTGCGGATAATCCCGCCGGCAGACGCTTGCGACCGATCCTAGCATGTTCAGGACGCCCAACGGCGCGCGCGCATGGAAGGTGGTATCAGCCTCCTGCAGCGCACTTTGTGCCGCGTCATTGCTGTCACGGCGACATGCAGTCAATGACGCTGACCCTAGATTGGCAGCCGCTCGCACAACAGCAACGACACCAGTAAATTGGGACTCTCCAACTCTTATCTGGGGTTCTAATAAGTAAGCCATCACTGAGTATTGTCTACCTGCTGACGATGGCCAAGAGGGCGTCTCATTGCACCGGAACTATCAACAAGCGAGGTTTTCCGCTCGCCTGCGGCGCGGTTAGACATGATTCTCCCAGCCCTGCGCGATCTCGTGTTGCATCAAGGCCACGGTGCGCTCGTTGATGCGCGAGGAGATGTATATCAGTGGGGCGACGCGCATTTCGGCGAGCAACATTCTGCGATGGACAACCGAGAGCCTATGCTTTCACTACAAGGCAAGGACATTATCTCGGTCACTCTCAGCCCCGACAAAATCTACGCCTTATCTCGAAGTGGACGAGTATACGTTGTACCAGTCTCGCGAACGGAGCAGAGGTCAACAATGGCTCCTCCGGGCTGGCTTACTTGGTTCTTTGGCACACCAAACATTCAACATGGCGAATTGAAACCTGCCACCAGGCTCACAAGGAATGAAACGTGAGTGATATCTCGGTGTTTGTTCGCTTTAGCTGACCATTCGTAGCTTTACGTCCATATCTGCAGGAAATGATCACATGCTCGCGTTGACCTCGATCGGTCGGGTGTTCTGCCATCCAATCAGCGCTCGAGCAAATGCTTTCGGGCAACTGGGTCTCCGCAAGGCTCGGGTACATTGTAGAAACTCAGAAACGGCCGACGGCCTGTTGGATACAAACGGTCTAACTCTGGATCAAACCTCCCCACAGGCGCTATCTACGCCGATTAACGACAAGAGCATCGCATTCTGCTCAGATCTCTATGAAATACCATCTCTGCGGGAGGTCAAAGTTGCACAAGCTGTGGCTGGTGGACGGTCCAGCTTTGTTCGTACTGTGTCAGATGGTCGCGTCCTCGCGTGGGGAGCCAATGACTTCGGCCAACTTGGTCTTGGCAGTCAAACGGCCCTTCCGTTTGTCACGGTTCCTACTGAGGTCATACTTTCTCGGTACACTCCAGTTGGAACTCGTGTTCGGTGCGCCAGCATTGCTGCTGGTGGTGATCTGGCGTACTTCATCACTGAGCGCTCGAGTCCTCGCCAGGAGCCATCAGTAGATGTCCTTGCTGCCGGATGCGGGCAATGGGGAGCGCTGGGTAATGGGGTTTTCAGCACGGCGCAAGCTGAGCCCTTGCGCATTCGAGCAATCAGTGGCCTTACTGAATGTCCGTCTCAGTAATATCCCTTTCTTCGGCTAACAACACGTTGTCGCCAGATTCCGAGTCGCTAAAACGGACAGTGCCGATTGGGATTTCTTCGCTAGTTGTCTCGCCCGCGCCGTCAGGACATGCACTCCTTGCTCTCGATACCGTCTCACGGGCCGGACCTGGCGCGCTTCCGAAGCGTGATTTGTTCGTTTGGGGCAACAACCAGTCTTGCCAACTCGGCAATGGTGCAAAGAAGAATTTGTCAGTACCAACAAATCTCTTCTCCATCGGTGCAAATGAGTTAGAAGATGGACGGGTGCTCCTGGGAGAAAAGATGGCCAAAGTCATCGATATGCAAGGCAACGTCTGGAAAAAGGCAACCAAATTGCAGCAAACTGTGGTTGCAGGGTATGACTGCACGATGGTTTATTGGAAAATTACCGAGCTATAACAAGAAGAACACAAGACATAGTATGACAGCCAATATAACACCCAATTCATCGGCCGTGGTTCCTGACAAGGCTGGTAGCGAACGACTATGCGCCTGGCCAACGGAGGTACAGAAAGTCCCCTCCGCGGCCTTCATTGATGTTTCCGGTCATCGCATCTGTGACCTTGAGCTTCTTTTCCGAGCGAACGAGCTCGACGTGAGTCATAGGACGAGACCCTGAGAAGTCGCCCATCGTTGGAACCAGCCATCGAGGTTTGCCACTGGCACCCCATGATAGGTCTTGCCCTACTGAGTCGTCGCTAGTCGTAAGACGCACTTCGAACCCCCGAGCGGCCTGTGACGGGTCCGATGTGTATATTGGAGTCAAATATACGCACCTAAGACATTGTTAGCTTTGCTACTTTAGCTCAAGAGTAAAAACGCGTACTGGCCGTCGAACCCGTGGTTGATGTTTGGACTTCCACCGTCAATTGGTCTGAGGGTGTCCGCAAGAGGCATGGAACTACCCTTAGCATGAGAAACCTAATATCTTGATTAATTGCTTTGAAAGAGAATACGACGCAAGTTTGCGTACGACAACGGCACTGATGAAGGGCCCACGCCACACCCTCGTGACGATGTATAGGCACTCCTTTGCTCCTTTGCGACCTGTGTTGAGGTTAGAAGAGATTCCGTCCCAGCCTGCAGGCGGAGTGCTCGCAGCACGGTTAGATCGGTAGATTGCCATCTGGGTGATTTTGGCGCCAGGTTGTTCTTGCTTGAGCAGAACACGATATTCTCCCGACCCTGGCGCAAGGTTTGGTACATCTCCAACGATATCTTGGCAGATGGCCAAATCGAATCCGCTAATTGCTTGATTCTCATCCTCGGAAAATGTCGGGGAGATCCAGACACCACTGAGAGGTGGTAATCAGCTGGCAGAACACGTTTATGAACGGGTGAAGTTATCCTGCACGTACTCTCCCGAGAAACCCAGATTGACGTTGTTGGATAGCCCCGAAATCTCCCTGAGGGCATCGAAGGGCTCATCGCAAGGCCGACGACCATACGTGACCTAGTGAATGAATCTTAAACGGAATTGATCAGGAATATGCTGTGCGTACTTGGTAGCCTGACACAAACACTCCTACTTGTTGCTTGGTCAAAGGCGTTCGGTGTGTTGGCATGTCAGTAGATGTCGTTGTGGCTGAAGTGGATGGGGCCTGCGTTGCTACAAAGGTCTGAGCGGACAAATCACTCTTCAAGTTCATTCAGACGCACTTTCATTGTCAGCTGCAGATACAGCGCTAGGATCTCCGTCTTGAGAAGGATAATACGTTTGTGGTTCGGCTAGAAATACATGTTGGCACTTTCGTGACCAATCGATCAAACGGTAGAAGACGTACCAAGAGAGTTCAACCACGGATCGACCCTCTGATCATAAGAGCCGGGGTTCAAAGTTTGGTGTGGAACAGATGGCATGCTCGTCTACGGCGCTGGTAAACGCAATAAAACCACCAACTTGGGCTGTACTCACCACGACGCGATAGTAAATCTCGACCGATTTCTCATGTTCGACGGCTGCTGCGCGCTTAACCTTGTTCCATAGTAAGCGTGATAAGAGCTGTTGACGCGGCTGAAGGCCCTCTTGTATGCATTGGATTCTGCGTATCGCTCTGAGAGGTTTCGTTAGTTCTCTCACACAAGCCGCGAGTTGCGTCTACGTCACTCGGTGATAAGCAGATGGTTCCGGCCATGGTCACCGACGCTGTTTGGGACATGGTCGTGATTGTTGAGATGTGCATTGTTCAGGTTTTTTAAGTCAATGCAATGAGATCGCGAGCTGAAAAGAACGTTCTCAAACTCTGGATACCTGTAGTTGATTGGAGTATCAGTGTATTAGACTTCCAGTGAATTGAGAAGTACTGCACGAACGGTAAAGCGGATGAAGTGGGTGGTTGTGGCTTATAGGACTATATGAGGGCGGAGGATCTATTTCCACTCTCGAGTTTACAGGCGCTGTAGCCATGGCGAAAATGTGAAGGGGATGCGAACACGGTGCAGGAGATTGGGGTGCTCGATGCTAGGTTTCAGCGGTTGGTTAAATGGCGTCGCTCATGCCCAAAAGTTATGTCGGTTGCGACCAAGCGCAAGTGCAGGGACGTAGAACGACAGTTGGCACGCAGATTACCGTTCATCGGCTGTGTAGGGCAGTGAGCAGTGGCTGGTAAGTGGAGTGCAGCGCATGTGGGCGATGGATCTGGCTAGGGGAAGGCTGCAGACATGACGAGGTGGACGTTGATTACTCTGACACACGCAATAGCAAACTTAATCAGTAATGTACCTTCCATAGACGATCTCTCACTGATCCAGATGACCGATTCACCTGGTCCTAGATAGGAATGTTTGATGCTAACGGTCGCCAGCTTTGGGGCACGTTGCGGAGACGCGCGCCAGCCGCGAGGTTTCCTGCTGACATGAAACGTGACCAGCTCGGTTCGAGCGCCACGAGCTCATCAACCGTGGCACCAGGGAACTCTGCTTTTTGCGCGTGCCCCGAGCCAAGAGACCGCATTCAACTCATACCGAGGACCCACTGGCAAGAGATGAGCTTAAAAGTGACATTTGATGGTCCAAGTTACAGCCGAAAACCCGGCTCTTAGCCACTGGAAAGCGTGAGAGACGGCGCCGCTTCGCAATCCATTCAGAGGTAAGAGTAATTTGAGGCGACCTTGTTGCTGCATGGCGTACTTCAACTCCCGCAGTACCTCAGCTGCTGTCGGCCGTGACCCTGGAGATGGGTTGACCAGCTTAGCAATGAGAGACTGCAAGAAGTCTAGATGACCATATCGCTGTGGATGCAAAAAGTTAATTGCCAGGAACGTGATTTCGCCAATGAAGTTTGCGCACAGTACTCAAGTCGCGCAGCATGTCCCCAAACATGTAGATGTCGACCGGGAATGGATCATAAGGTATAATATCAGATAGTTCTGGAACGTTGCGATTGAGTCCACCGGTACCCGTCATGGTGCCGCGGGGCTGAGCGTCGGGAAACTTGACACTCAGGCCGAAATCGATGTAGAAGTACTGGACATCGACCTTGGAGCGAGAGAGTGCGCGGATCTTCCGCACAGGACCATCGCTCTTGTCAGGATACGTGGAGTTGACCATCCAAGGATTCCAGCCATCGGGGATAAGCTGAGATGCATCCATCATAACATTGCGGACGTGTATATCACTGAACGGCGGTGAGCTTGTTGTGGACGCTGGGGCGGGAGACTCTTACCGATGTGCGAAGTTGTGTTCATGCATGAAGCTGAGACCCTAGGAACCATGTCTCAGGGACATCACAGTCAGCTAGATCAATATTTACGTACCTCAGCGAGCTGCAAAATACATTGCAGCAGTTCACCTAAGGTGCGAGGAGCTGGGCGAGTAACGTCCCGGAGCATCGGTAAGACGATCAAGCATTGGCGTTGGCCGTCGATTATGAGTGGTGTGAGGACAATGTCGAGAATGCGGCAGCAGTGATTGCGCGGGTCTGACCGCTGCGGCTCCGAGGCGAAGTATATATGTGCAGCGACCTCGATATCTTCAAGTGGGCAAAGCTTCAGCCATACCATCTTCTCATCCCCGGTCCTGATGGCTGGCATAACATGCTTCGGCTACGACAGTCGATGAGTCAGAAGAGGGATATACGTAGTGAGACAAGCCTACCATGATGTTGGGATAGTCGGCGTATAACTGGGGACTTTTCCCGGATGCAATCCATGGAGGAATCCAGGTGGGGTCAAAGCGGCGATACAGGTTGTACCCAGACGCCAGTAGCCATGGCTGCCACCGTGCCCAGCGTCGTTCATCCTCCGTCAGTTCTGGCCGAAACTGGGTAACCCTGGGATTGAACTCGTCCAAGTTAGGCAGAGGGGACGCTCCCAGCCGCTGTAAGCATTCGCGAGCGTCCTTGATGTTACCGTCCCGCACGAACCGTCCCCACAGTTGGCGGTTCAGGACCTGGTAGCTATGGTTATCTGGTTGGTTCTCCACGGCGGCACGTGCGCGTTGGATCTGAAGCTCAAGTTCGTGAGCAGGAATTTTTGGCGCAATCATTCAACGAGGAAATACGCAGCCAAAAAACAGGGAGATGCGTAGTCGGAGGGAGGTTCACTGACGCATTTCAGTGCACTGTGTGCAGTGCAACCACGTGCAGATTTGGAATACACCGTTCTAGATTCATCGTAGCTGGGGCTGTTGATTAATATCCGCTTGTTTGAAGCCTATCTGCACCTTCTGCGCGTGTTGCGCGCATGTGCCGCGGAGAACCAGCCGCATCTCTCACAAGGGCCTTAGCCACCCTGCATGTGTGTAACGGTCTTGTGGGTCTATTGTTCAATGTGTATCATCAAATACGTGCTGGTCACCAGGCATGCTGCGCATGTACGTCAATAAGCTGCATAAGTGCACGTCCCTGCAATGATATGCTCACAAAGTCACATTGTCTCCAGCCACGGGCTTCAGAAGGTAAACCTTCGTTTGATGGGTCCGAAGCGCCACATCCCGCGCTGACTGGCCTGCCAGATGCCTTGCAGCTGTCCCCAAGAGCGCTCCGAGTCGTCTGATGTTTGCCAAAGATCGTAGTACTCGTAGGTCCCCGCCTTGGCGCTCCGCTGCAAGTACAACACACGGATTAAGCCAAGAGCTGCACAACATCGTCGTTCGGGACGAACCGTATCAAAGGCGTCCGCTAGCGTGAGAGATGCGGTGAGATTCTCCGGCGAGAGATTGACGAGCGCAAGGACCGTATCGCTGGATCATTCCGCGTCATGGTTCTGGACCTGCCTCATGGTGGCCACACACTCACCCAGATGCGAGCGGGCCCGCCCAGAGTTGCAAGGACCCTCCTTTCACAGAGCGTTCCATATACGGCGGGCGGGTCTACCCATCTCATCTTGGTTGATGGCGATGATGGCCTTGTTGGTAATGATTTCCAAGGTTTCGTCGGTCTGGATGACGGTGTTATGCATGTTCAACCTAGAGCTTCCCATAATGAAGGATGCAGGACACACCATAACCGTGAGGTCGTGGCCGAGGATCAGAGGCGACTTTACGAGAGCCCACAGGGAGAAGTGCGTGGCATACTCATCGTAGGTCTGGTCCCCATTGCCAACCTGGAAAGTCCTGTTACTCGGGACGAGTCGAGAGAGAGAATGGAGTTGAGATGCGCACCTCGAGCATGTCAAGATCGTTCCAGTGCCCAGGGCCGGCTTTCTGACCTAATGGAGCAGCGAACTCGATGATCTTGGCCACCGAACAGTCTGCACAGTATATCGATCAGCTGTGCTACAGTCAAGAATGTGCCGTCAGAGACTCACGGTACCCGGGAAGCTTGCAGTCAATCATAGTGTCACAGGGGCAGTAATCGTTGATGCTGTCAAAGCTCTGCAACATAGGAATGTGAGTAACCAGCAGTTAATTTCTGTTGTGGAGCTCACATCGAAGATGTCCCCAGAAATACGCCAGGACTCTGCAATTGTCTGTGAAGAGATGAGTTGTGAAGCAGGGGCTGCGGTCTGTCGACGTACAGGTGCCCAATTCCACGGGCCGTCCTCACCCCAGTTGCAGAGAGCATATACGATCGGCCGGTCTGTGGCACGGAGAGCCTTTGACATTTTCTCATACCTGTGGCTCGAGTCAGAATGTCGCTCTATTTTGAGCAGGCTTGGGACGCTGACCTTTTGAAGGAAGTCTCGGGGGACCCAGCCTGACCCTCGTTATAGCAATTGTCGTACTCTGCAAGGTCGTCATTCAGTGAATAACATTACAGACAGCCTTAAAGGTCACTTACTAAGATAGTCGACATCCCATTCTGCGTATGTTTTCGCGTCGATTTCCTCGTATCCCAGGGAGCCAAACTTGCGTGCACAGGTAAGTCTATATGCAATCCTCAGACTCACAACCCAAAAACCATGCAAAATACGCACGTCCCAGCGCTGGAGTAGATGCCAAGCTGTGGACAGTTTGTTAACATCCAGCAGCTCGCAACAGATGTAGAGTTGTACCTTCAGACCAAGCTTGTGGACCTCGTCTGCGATATACTTGATGCCCTTTGAGAACTTATCAGGGTGCGCTCGTGGAGCACCCGTGTCTGGGTCACGCGAGTCCGCGTGCCAGCCTGGATTGGACAATTGAATTCTTCGTACGCTACCACTACTAGAACGAACGCACAGTCGTCAATCATCACATCTACAAGACCCGTTAGCATTTCGTACCATAAGCAATCACTTTGTACTATTACTCACACTCGTAGCCGAACTTGTTGAGACCTGAATCGACAAGGACGCGCGCGGCATCGAGAAACTTGTTGCGGTGGCGCCGACGATCAGCTCCCGCACCACTGGGGGGAGAGTAAGCACACGCACCGTGTCCTGTGTAATGTCGCAGCCGAAGTAGTTCCAGCTGTTCCAGCCCAGCGCGGGCGTCTTCGACTGCACTCGCGTGTTAGCTTAGCCTCACCCGCAACAACCGACGGCAATAGGGGGAGCGCGCACGAGGTTGTTCGTGTCGGAGTGTGCGAGAACTATGGCTGTTGCGAGCGAAACGCTCTGCAGGAGCACGAGCTGCGTAAGCATGGTTGCGTGTGCGGAGCGGAGGAGAGCAAGCTCGGGGAGCCGGGAGGCGTCGACGCTGTCATTGCGAAGCGCGCGTGCGAGAAGGAGTGATCACGAGTCTTGCAATTGTTCCCGAGTGTCTCTGAACCCTATAGGAGCGACGGCTGAACGACTGAAATTCAAGTCGAGCAATGAGAGGCTATTTTGTGTCTCAAGACAGATGTGAAGCTCGTTATTCGAAAGACCCACAGCAGCGGTCACTGTCTATGTGGTGCCAGCGCGAACCTCTACCGCGGCTTGGTGATGCCAAAGAGCTCTCCTTCATCTTCAAACTCGGAATCGGTCGGATTGAAGTCAGGCTCATGCCAGAGCCAACTACCTTCCAGCTCTTCTTCATCGCTGTCTTCCGCACAGCTCGAGCCTTCAGCTTCGTCCAAGCTTTCATCGTCAGACTGGCCGAGTTCATCGCTTTCACTGACGCTCGGAGAGCCGCTGTCAATGCCGCTATTCAGAGACTTTGCGGTGAACGCAGCTGATCCAGCTGCAAGAGCGTCAGTGGAGGGGTTGGGCAGACCAGCCGCAATAGCCTTCTCCCGCTCAGCCTTGCGACGCTTCTTGTCCTTTTGTCGCTTGCGCTCCTTCTTCCTCGCAGATGTCACGTCCGACTTGGCCAGACCCGGGTTAATCTGCTCGTCCAACTGTAGCCACGAGCACCACACAGACGTTAGCGGGGTCTGAAAGCGCGTTTCCGCCCGCATCCACTAAAGGACGCACTTTGCGACGCAGCCAGATGCGGGCAATACGGCGGTTGTCTTCAAGGCTGCGGGTGAGTTGGCAGTCGACGCGGATGCGCGTCGGGATATGCAGCAGCTGGACGTTATTGCGGGTCTTGTTGATCGATTGGCCGCCGGGCCCGCCGCCGCGGACGAACGCCTCGCGCAGGTCTTCTTCGCGAAGCTCCGGGATTACGCGGGTCAGGGCGGCCTTCTTGAGCTGAGAGAGGTTTCTCGGGACGCCGCTTGCGCCATTAGGCTGACTCAGCTCGGGTTCGGGTTCGGGCTCGTCAGACTTGGACTTGGACTTGAAATTTGAAATAAGTGGCGTCTTTGCGACGTCTTTGTGTTTGGCGGCGCGGACGGAAGTGCAGAAGGAGCGGGACTTTGAGGATGACAAATGGGGCTTAGAAATGCTATTGGGAGGGTGTTGGTACAGGTCTGCGAGGGGGGGTTATGAGTGCTGGGAGCGAAAGACACGCGAGTTGACGCGCCGACTGACCCGCCCCATCCCTGCTTGGCATACTCGACCGCTGCATCCTTGCACGACATGCGTGGCCGATTCGGGTCTGGAGGCGGCGCGGTCTTGGTTGCAGCGTTGTCACCAAGCTCGGTATCGGGTGTAAAGTGCAATTTGAAGGTATTTGGAGCACTTGTTCTAGTAGCCTGCACGATATTGGTACGCAGAACATGTTCGACCTCGCGGGCAAAGGCGAGCTTGGCCGCAAAGTCTAGTGGGTCGTCTGCAAGTGTGGGCATGTACTCTACACGGGACTTGCGCATAAACTCGCGACGAACTACAGGATCACCTAATCAAGTGAAATATTAGTAATTAATGATTGTTCGGATGTGTTGTGTTACCTCTGAAGGTGGACCTGGCTGTGCGTGCGAGTAGCCTATATACAGCGCGAGCCTCAAATGCCGAGTTCATCGCAATTTGTCCGTGCGGTGACGGAAGGCGAAGACCGATTCCTTCCGCGGAGAGTGCCTGGGTCTTTCACATCCGCCCCATCCCTTGTCCCCTTCACCGCGCGCGGTACTCGCACCCGCTCTCCTCTAATCTCCTCCCACACACACACACCTCCGTCGCTGCCAGCAGCGTATACTATCCCGCCCATGTCGGCAGCCCAGAGCGCCAGCCGGTGCGTGCCTTGTTCTGTCAGTACTTGGATGCTCGTCTGACAGCGCATTTTTCTCGATCGCATCTAGCGCGCGCAAAGTCAGGATTACTGGTACGTACTCATAGCTGCTGCTGCTGCTGCTGCTGCTGCTGCAGAGTGTGCGCTCGCTGACAACGGCGACGTGGTGCAGTCGTTGCTGCGGATGCCCTCATCAAGCGCGATGTCTTCCGTCTTCCGGACCCGTTCGCCGTCATCACCGTAAACTCGGAGCAGACTCACACCACTTCCGTCATCAAGAAGACACTCAACCCTTACTGGAATGAGAATTTCGATATGTACGCCCCAAATCCGCCGTTACTGCTTGGTCAGCTGGATGGTGCAGTGCTAACCCGCTCGCTTCTGCCAACAGCGATGTCACGGAGAACTCGGTCATTGCTGTTCAGATTTTCGACCAGCGCAAGTTCAAGAAACGCGACCAAGGCTTCCTTGGTGTCGTCAACATCCGCGTTGGCGATGTCCTCGACCTCGACCTGGATAGCCATGGTAAGTCGTAATCTCTGACGCAGTCCGGCCCGGCCCACTCATCACACATATTCCTCGCCAGAAATGCTGACCCTCGAGCTCAAAAAATCTAATGACAATCTCGTCGTGCACGGCAAGCTGATTCTCTATCTTTCCACCAACACGTCCCAGCCCATCTCTAATCCTGGCCCCTCTGCACTGCCTGGCGGACAACTGACCCAACTGGTCGGCCCTTCCACCACCAACTTGGACTCTAACCCCAGTGCAAGCGATCTCAACCGCCGCACCTCCGCCTCCGCCAGCCTCGGCGGCAGTGATATCTCGATGCCGACGCCCTCTGTCGAGACTGAATCTGGTCGCCCCACCAGCGGCTTGGGCCTGCCTGTCCAGCCTCTGCCGCAGCCGCAGCCACCGTCCCAGCCCCACCCCCAGAACACACAGACTCAGAGCGCCGCTCAGCAGCAATCCAATGTCAACAATCCGCATGTGCGCAACAACTTCAACCCCCACGAGGATCAGTGGGGCCCTCTCCCGGGCAACTGGGAGCGCCGCATCGACCCTCTCGGTCGCACGTACTACGTTGACCACAACAGCCGCACGACGACCTGGAACCGCCCGTCGATGAATGCCGCCGTTAACAATGCAGAGTCCAACGCCGAGACCAATGCTGCGCGTGAGCAGCTCAACCGTCGTGCACTGCCCGACGAGATGCCGGAACCCGCCCCAAGTCTCACCCAGCGGCCGAGCGTACAGGCTGGTGCACTTAACAACCCTGCCCCTGTTCAGACCAGCGGACAGACAACGGCAGGCGGTGGTCCTCTCCCCGCCGGATGGGAAGAGCGCTACACCCCCGAGGGTCGCCCATACTATGTCGACCACAACACACGCACGACGACTTGGGTCGACCCTCGCCGGCAGACCATCGTCCACACCAACAACGGCTCGCGCAACCTGCTCCAGCAGACCCAGCCGATCAGCCAGCTCGGCCCTCTGCCCAGCGGATGGGAGATGCGCCTCACGAGCACCGCCCGTGTGTACTTTGTGGACCACAACACGAAGACGACGACGTGGGACGACCCGCGTCTGCCCAGCTCGCTCGACTCCAACGTGCCGCAGTACAAGCGCGACTTCCGGCGCAAGCTCATCTACTTCCGCAGCCAGCCGGCCATGCGTGCGCAGCCGGGCAATTGCCAAATCAAGGTCCGCCGCAACCACATTTTCGAGGACTCGTACGCGGAGATCATGCGCCAGACGCCCAACGACCTCAAGAAGCGCCTCATGATCAAGTTCGACGGCGAGGACGGTCTCGATTACGGTGGTCTTGCGCGCGAGTTCTTCTTCTTGCTCTCGCACGAGATGTTCAACCCGTTCTACTGCTTGTTCGAGTATTCGGCGCACGACAACTACACGCTGCAGATCAACCCGGCGTCCGGCGTCAACCCGGAGCACTTGAACTACTTCAAGTTTATCGGCCGTTGCGTCGGTCTTGGTATCTTCCACCGTCGCTTCCTCGACGCGTACTTTATCGTGTCGTTCTACAAGATGATCCTGCGGAAAAAGATCAACTTGTCCGACCTCGAGAGTGTCGACGCCGAGTTGTTCCGCGGTCTCACGTGGATGCTCGAGAACGACATCACAGACATCATCGAGGAGACGTTCACCACGACCGAGGACCGGTTCGGCGAGATGGTGACGATCGACCTCAAGCCCGGCGGCGCGGACATTCCGGTGACCCAGGACAACAAGAAGGAATACCTCGAATACATCATCGACTACCGCATCCAGAAGCGCGTGCGCGAGCAGTTCGAGGCGTTCATGGCGGGCTTCAATGAGCTGATCCCGCAAGAGCTGGTGAACGTGTTCGACGAGCGCGAGCTCGAGCTGCTAATCGGCGGTATCTCTGAGATCGACGTCGACGACTGGGCCAAGTTCACAGACTACCGCGGCTACGAGGTCAACGACGAGGTCGTGCAGTGGTTCTGGAAGTGCGTGCGCTCGTGGCCGGCCGAGCGCAAGAGCCGTCTGCTCCAGTTCGCCACGGGCACCAGTCGCATCCCCGTCAACGGCTTCAAGGACTTGCAGGGCTCGGACGGCCCGCGCAGGTTCACGATCGAGAAGAGCGGCGATCCGAGCCAGCTGCCCAAGAGCCACACGTGCTTCAACCGCATCGACCTGCCGCCGTACAAGGACTACGCGTCGCTCGAGCACAAGCTCACCCTGGCCGTCGAGTGCGTTCTTCTTCTGACCATTGCTTGTTTTACGCATGATTAACTGATCGGCATCTCTGCTTTTTTAGGGAAACCGTTGGATTCGGTCAGGAGTAAATGGCACACACTCGACCCATCATGTGGTGCTCTCTCCTCTTTCCACAGGTTGTGGATATTCGCGCTATCTTCCCAGTACTTGTTAATGCCGCCTCGCTAGTGCTTCTCCCATCCCCCTGTTCCACTATATGCAATCACATCATTGAACGTCTTGCCCGTGCTGACTTGTCCCGCCCCTCTCACACTCTCCCGCAACTGTACACCCTCTCCCCTTCCCCACGTCTCCGCAAGTTATGTCCCCTCCAGCCTCCTCGTTCATCATTTCTTCCGCATCGTGTCTCCGTCTTCATTTGCCGTCCCTGTCGCCCTACCCCGCAGCGAGTGCGTAATGTACATTCTACCCAGGCGCGCGTCTTTTGGTATTTTCCTCTTTCACGCCCTCTCACGCACCCCACACGTTCAGTCGCTTCTCACTTGTGTGTGTGTGTCGCTGTAAGGATAGAGCGATAGATTTTTTTTGGAATGGAGATGTTTCTCGCGGTGCTCGTTTGTGTGCAGCAGGTCTCAACAGGTTATCGGTTACGAGTCAACAGCAAAAATCTTGTTTGTCTACGCCAAGCAAGCAAGCAGATAGGACAGGACAGAGCCGCCGAAATGATTCAGACAATAAAGTATGCAAGGTACCGGGGTGTTTAAAAAAGGGCAATCGAACGGAATAAAATGACGAAGACGACTGCGTCGCCAAGCATAAAGAAGGGAGGGCAAGCGCATCCTTTTCATCTCGTTGCACCCTGAGCGGAGGAGGCGCCAAAAGGGAGGAAATGAAGGGGTTATGGGTGTGAAATGGGGTTAGCCAAAATTATATCCGCGGGTGAATGAACTTGAACGAGTGGATGCGCTTTCATAAAATTTTGGAACAACACAATCCGGATTTCAAAATACGGCAGCGGCGCCGCCACTGCTTGGGTTACGGAGACAAAAGAAACGACAGAACAACACGATCTGAAGTCCACAGTAGATGAGAAAACAAGATGGGGGGGTGTAGATTGCCGTGACTAGGGTTAGGACTCAGAAAGCGTCCAATGAGGCGGCGTGGCATCTCAGCAGCTTTACATGGCGTAGCCCTGGCGAGGATGTCAGCACAAGAGCAAAAACGGGCGAGGGGATCTCGGTGCTTACGAGGTCGTTAGTAGCGACGCTGGTCGCGCTCATGATGCTAATGCGGGGGATGGGCGGGCGCGCGGTCGGCGAGTCCGGGGTCGGGGGCTCGTAGCGCATGGTCGAAAGACGGGCGCGAGCGGCCTCGCGGTCGTACACGAAGGGGTCTGCGTCAGAGACGTCAGAGACAGTGCTGACGCGCTGCACAAAAAAAGAGTCAACATTCTACGTCCGAGTTTGCCTGATAAGCAGAAGGACTAACCGTGCTAGACGACGCGTGGGTCAGCTGGGTCGCGCTGCTGAACGGGCGCGCGGTGACCATCTCAAACTCGCCGTCCTCGTCCTCATCTTGCGTGATCTGGTTCATCAGCCCGCTGCGCTGCGGCGTGCGCTGCTGCGACTGGAACGACGTCTCGGTCGCGGTGGTGCTCGCCGCGCTCGCCGACATCGGGTCCGGGTTCGTCAGGCTCAGCTTGGGGTACTCGAGCACGATCGTGTCCTGGCTGCCCTGGCTGCCCGCGGTCATGCGCTTCGCGTTGAGCGAGAACGTCTGCTTGTTCGGCGACGACTGCTGCGACGACAGGTCGCTCCAGCGGAACTGGTCGTCCTTGCGAACCATTACCGGCGCGACAACGGGGTCGGCGAACGGGTTGCTGGAGGCAGACATAGCGGAGAACGGCGGAGAACGCTGAACGGGTGAAATGCCATGACCGTGAGACGACGCCGAAGGAACGACGCCTGCAAAGTTGACCGGGGACGTTGCGATGTGCGGGAGCACGCTCTGCACTGCGCGGGCATCGCTGAACGGATCTGCGCTCGTCGCAAGACCACCAGAGTTGCGAGTAGGGCCGACGATTGGGGACTTGGGAGGAACCGGCTTGCGCTTCACGGTGACCGGCGCCGCGCCTTCCAGATCGCGTTGAGTGAACTCCGGGAACACGACGTTGTCTTGCTTAAGCTGGTGGCGGCGACGCCTGAGCCAAAGGAACGCGGCGAGGCCGAGCAGAATAATGACCGCAGCGCCAATCGTCGCACCAGCAATTGCGCCGGTGTTCGACTTGTTGCTTGTGCTGCCACTGATGGGCACGATGGTCGTCGGCCTAGCGGTTCCCGTAGTCGTAATGGTGCTGTCCGTAGTGAAGGTCGTCTTTGAGATGGTGACCTGGCCGTTGCCGCCCGTGATCGGGACATCGCTGCTGGTGGTGATGGGGGTGACAGTGACGCCAATGGTCTGCGTCGGCTCACCGACGCTGATAGTCGAGCCAGAGGGGACATCAGGTGGTAGATTTGGACGGCTGGCTTGAAGAATAACACCGGTGGGAGGTCCAGCAGCCGTCGAGTCGCTTTCTGTGATCACAATGAGTAAGCAGCAGACCGAACATTACTCCTGAGCTTACGGGTCGTCGAGGCATCAGTAGGAACAGGAGTATCAGATACCACAGGAGGCACGTCGGTAGGGGCCGTTGGCGAGGCAGAGGTATCTGGAGCGTTCGAAGACGACGAGTCGTAGGCACTGATGTCGGGACGTCCGTCGCTGGGTCAGATGCTGGTGCAGAGTTCCCAGGCTGGTCGCTCGACGTCGGGGTCGATGGCGTCGAGTCACCTCCGCCATTGGCCGGGGGGTTCGGGTTCGACGGCGGAGTGGTATCCGTCGGGGTCTGCGTCGGGTTTGACGTCTGCGTCGGTGTTGGCGTCGAGCTGTCTACCGGCGGCTGCGAGCTAGCAGGAGGAGCAACTGGGGTCGTCGGGGTGTTCTGAGCAGGAGAGTCGGTCGGCTGAGCCGGGGGCGTCGATGTGTTCCCAGCGGGAGGATCGGTCTGCTGAGCAGGAGGTGTCGAGGTATCCTGGGCAGGAGGGTCGGTTTGCTGCGCCGGAGGCGTTGAAGTGTCCTGAGCAGGAGGGTCCGAGCTCTGAGGAGGCACCGTCGGCGTGTCCTGAGCCGGTGTCGAGCTTTCAGAGGCTGGCGGGTTGGTGGGCTGATCTGTGGGAGGAGCTGGGGTATTGTCAGTCGGCTGTTCTGGCTGAGACGTAGGGTCTGGGCTGGGCGCAGAAGTGGGATCTGACGAAGGCTCGCTGTTGCTTGGGGGTTGATCAGAAGTGACAGTGGACTGGGATGGCTCAGGGGAGTCCGTGGTCGGCTGCGATGGCACGTCCGTTGTTGGCTGCGTCGGCACATCCGTCGTGGGTTGCGTCGGCACGTCCGTCGTAGGCTGCGTCGGCACGTCCGTGGTCGGCTGCGTCGGCACATCCGTCGTAGGCTGCGTTGACGCGTTCGATGTCAGCTGCGCTGGTGTGCTCGTCGTAGTTGGCTGCGTTGGCACATCAGTGGTTGGCTGGGTCGGCACATCCGTCGTGGGTTGCGTCGGCACGTCCGTCGTAGGCTGCGTCGGCACATCCGTCGTAGGCTGTGTTGACACATCCGTTGTCGACTCTGTCGGCGTATCGGTGGTCGGCTGCGTCGGTATGTCGGTGGTCGGCTCGGGCTTTGGAGTATCCGAGGTAGGAGCGGGACCGTCTTCAGTCGGGGCAGGAGAAGACTCGACCGGGGCACTGCTCTCGGTCGGCGCGTCTGGAGTCGAGCTGGTATCGTCTGCGACTGAGCTCGTGGTAGTGGGCTGGGAGTCGTCGCTCGTCGAGACCGCGGGAGTGGAAGCTAAATCGAGACGCATGAGCAAGTTGAACGGGCACAGCACCATGTTGCAGTTGTTGCACGGTGAGCCGAACGACAATAATAACCGCGAACGCCACCGCGCCGTGCCGGACGAAAACAACGGAGACGGAGAACGAAGGGAGAGCGGTGCACAGGGAGAATTGCTTACCAGGTGTAGTACTCTCGGGTTCCTGCTCGCTTGCCGACGAGGAAGACGTGGTCGCTGGCTCGGACTCTGTCTCGGTGGGCTCGGGGGCGGAGGTTTCTACGGGTTTGTCGTCCTGCGGCGTTGACTCGGTTGGAGCGGGATTTGCGGGCTCGTCCTGAGTTTCCTGTGAGGGCTTGTCGTCGGCGGGCGTGGTCTCCTGCGACGGCGCATCCTCAGTCTTGGACGGTTCCGTCGATGCCGCGTCAGTAGGCTGCGACGTCTCGGGCTTGTCCTCGGGCTTGTCATTAGACGGGGCAGCTGTGGTGGTTAGAATGGCCAGTCAGGGGCGATTGACGCGGTAATTACGGGGATCGCGCTTACCTTCACCGTCGGTCGGCGGGGAGTCCTCGCGGGACGCAAGGGTCCAGAAGGGCGGCATGAGAGACAGGGATTGAAAAGAAAGGGGTCGGTGGTGAAAATGAAGGATTGGTCAAGGCCAGCGGCGGGTTCTGCACAGCAGAACGGTAGCGCGGCGTCGCACGGCCAGAAGCAAGAGCAACGAGAGCAAAGAGAGCAAGAGCAACAAGAGCAAATGCGGGCGGCGAGAAGAAGAAACGGGAGTGCGCGCGGTTAGAGGCCAAGGACCATCACACAAGCGTCGCAAAACGTTGTCTGACTGGAGGGCCGGTCGCAAGATGAAAGAGGCCACGAGCCGGATCCAATTTCAATACCCGCAACACATCTTGACCCGCGATTCTCGCCTGCCCACAACCATGCGTGGTTGCGGTCTTCCCCATCACCCTTGCGACCACTCTCTGCTTCTCACCGAGAGCGTCTCCTAGATCCCCCCCCCCTGTTCGTTTGCCCGACACTCGGGACTTGCCAATGTCTTGTAATCATGATCTGGCTCTCACCGCCCCCTACCTCCGCGACCAGTGCAATTAAGCCGCCACAACGCTAACTCTAGACAACCGCCGATGTCGTCCCTATAGTGTCCTGCCATTGTGCTTGCGCCCGCTAATAACTTGGTGATGATCTATTTCAGCTGGTTATGATCATGATACCCCTGTTGGGCAATTTGATGAGGATGCCGCCGCCATGCCGAGAAAACTTTACACAGAAGCATGCAGAGCTTCAAGGGGGAGTGGATTGACCCATCATCATCATCCCTCGATGCAAAGGCTTCTTCGCGTCATATAAAGTCGAACTGCCAAACTGGCTCATGAAAACATCAAGTAGAGTATCATTACATGTGCAGCATCTGAAACACGAACCGCGTTACTTTTGGTGATCAAGATTGAACAGATCTACAAAACGTGTCCAATTCTCACGACCATAAGCTGGCAAAATCGGGAAAGTTACATGTATAGAAGGTACTGTAACTGCAAAGAGCGAATGTTTGTCGGGTGGGCCGGCGTCCAGTACGGCAAGTCCGCGACGCGTGCGAGTAACGTGTTGGCCACCCCGAGTTGAGCGCGAGTTCCGTTAGATGCGCGTCGCGATCATCGGTGCAGGACCCGCCGGACTGGTCGCCTGCAAATCGTTCCTTGAGAACGCAGATGGAGCGTTCCCGTTCGACCCCGTGGTATTTGAGCAGGAGGATGCGGTAGGCGGCACTTTCAGATACCGCTCCTACGAGAACGCGACGCTCGTCTCGAGCAAGCAGCTCACTAGTTTCTCCGACTTTCGTTTGCCGTTGGATCACCCGGATCACTTGACTCTGCCGGTGCGTTGGTTCGGTGAGATTACGCGCGGTTGAGGCTGAGAATGCGTGACGGAACGCGTCGTGCAGGAGTACTGCGACTATCTCGAGGCCTATTCGACGCACTTCAAGCTCTGGGACCGTATCTGGCTGCGGCACAAAGTCCTTCAAATATCACGACATCCTCAAGGTGGCCACATTGTCGAGTTCGTCCGCTGCAAGGCGGATGGTCAATGGGACGCAGGTATGTCGCGCCACTGCATCGTTCAATCTACATCTCACACTGTATACGTCACAGTCTCCGAACAGCTGCACGTTGCATACGTTGTGATGTGTACTGGACTACACGTGGTGCCTTCTTACCCTGCAATTCCTGGCATCGAACATGTCGGCGCGAGTTCCATAACTTCAGACAAGACTCGCACATTCCATTCCGTCGATTACAAACGCCGCGACCAACTTGCGGGCCGACGGGTAATGGTTCTCGGTACAGGAGAGACAGGGATGGACCTCGTGGGTGTAATATCAACTTCAAAGATTTTCAGTCTCACCCGCTTCGCAGGCGTACGAAAGCGTCAAGGCCGGTGCGAAAGAGGTCGTACTATGTTCTCGAGCTGGGTCCGTTGATTTACCTCATCGTATCCTGAAGTTCTGACCATGTCTACCAGCTTCCTTTCGTTCCCAAAGGCATTGGTGAGCTGGCTTGCTGGTCACCAGCCCGCGTCCTCGCTCAACATTGCCTCTAGAACGACTTTATGATCTTCGGCTTCAAGTTCGAGTCCGATAATCCAGTGCCTATTGACTCCCTGATCACAAATCTGGGAGAAAGCACCTACGTTGTCAGTTGCAAGCCATCAAGGGTAGTCGGTATAGACTCAACATTTGAGTAGCACCCTTGGATTGCTCAGGCGCATCTGCGCTGGTTGTGAGTAGCTGTCCAACACCCGACAACGTACCATCTCACATCACTTGATTTTTTTTCAAGTATATCCGATGCGGGTATGTGAGGCGTGTAGGTCGGAGCGAACTGACTCGTTATGACAGTTTTGAAAAAGGTCTTGTGGTTCTTGACTGGCACTCAGGCAGGCTGCAACCAATGGGTGCGTGTTTCTGTGCTTCTCGTTCCCGCAGTGTTGATACTGTATCTGCCCAGGTTGGTGAACTGGAACCTGAACGGTTAGGAAGAGCATACGTCTTCCTCAACAAGGTACGCCTTTCTGCCACCCGCTCTGCACGATGTCTCAAACTATGTGCAGTCTCACAAAGCTATGCCGTACATAAACCGGCCATTCCGCAAGAGATTTTGGGCATTGGATTACATGACACGTTATATCGACCCTCAAGAGGATTCACCGCCGCAAACCGACTTCGCCGTCGACCTCGCTCCGTTCCCAAGCCACATCACCGCCGACGGGCGCGTCCACTTCCCACTCTCCAAGCGCAAAGACGCGGTTCGCATCGCCGGGCGCGACGTACGGCCAGACATCGTCGTCTACGCCACCGGCTACACGCAGAAGTTCGGCTTGTTCAACCCGGCCGACGGATACCCTGCGGCTAGCGACGCGGACATGCGCAACGTCGTGCGCTCCGGCGACCAGAGCGTCGCGTTCATCGGATTCGTTCGCCCCGGCGTGGGCGCGATTCCACCCATCGCCGAGATGCAGTCGCTGTTCTACATCGCGTTGCTCAAGGGCAAGGTGCAACAACCGCTCTCGCCACCGCATTATCATCTGCTGGTCAAGGAGACGGCGCGTATCAAGTATGGAGTCGATCATAGCACTTACATGTCGACTCTGGCGCGCGATATTGGCGCTGCGCCTGGATTGTGGGAGTTGTGGTGGAGGTACGGGACCCATGTCCTTGTCTGCTACTGGTGAGTTCGGCTTTGTCGGTATTGCCGCGGGTGGGCCTCAAACTCAAGTCGTCTCCTAGCTTTGGCGCAGCGTTTACATCGTTCTATCGACTAGTCGGTCCCTGCGTCTCTCCGACGGCACCACACGTAGTCAAGACTGAGATTTGGGTACGTCTCACATTTCAGATCGTCAGAGACGGCTTGATCTGACTTTATTCGTGCAGGAAACAATCACCCGCCGAGGTATTCTGGGCAACGCAGTGATGGGATTGATCCCTATGGTGTTTTATCTGGCTCTCAGTGGCCTGGCTTTGTTTGCGGAGTACTTCATGCGCCTTGTCCGGCTGACAGACTGATTCCTTGCCCTCATCTCTCCCAACCCAAACTTCTCTGATGAGATTCATCCTCCCGATTGATTGACTCTTCTATAAAGTGTTATTTCTTGTATTCAAGTCGTTTATGTGATCATCTAGGTGCATAAAACAGCCGATTACATCCAGAAGGTCGCGGGCATTATGGTTTTCACACTGAGTGTGCTGTAAGATGGCGATTTTGCATGCTCCAAGCGAGAAGTAGTGGGATAGCAAGAGAAACTGAACGACGATGTGATAGCGTTTGGAACATTAGATATAAGACAGTTAGTAGCCAGAAGTACCATAAGGTTTGTAATGAGTTGAGTGCGGGGTGATCCCGGTATAGCTATAGTGCTGCCCAGTATACGGATCTTCCTGGCGAGAGCTAAGGGCAGTCGGGGGAGGAGCCGGCCTATCCCGCATAGGATGCGCTTGTGCTTGTAGACGAGCTTGCTCGTAACCACGACTCTGCTGAGCAGGCTGAGGAATGGACCCCCTCTGATGCAACGACTGGCCAGGCATCTTGTAGTAGCTGTTCGCCGGAGTGCTGTAGCTATACACGTTGCGCTCGACTATAACTTGCGGAGACCTATCTCCCGGCGTCGGCATGATTGCCACACGGCGCGCGGGCTCAGCGTCGCGATCGTCGTCGTCGTCGTCTTCAAAGTTTCGACCAGCGCAGCTATGGATGCAGTCTCCAAGGTTATTGCGCGGTGTGATGACTCTGACCTCCGTGGAGACGTGGTCTGGCAGGGAGATAGGCGGGCCGAACAGATGCTGCGGGAGCACCAGCTCCCTCGACGCGAATCCCGCCTCACGCTGTCGCTCAAATCGAGGATCAGGACCAAGCGGAGTCTCTGAAATAAACTGAGGCTTGTTGTTGTTGTTGGAGACATCCGACTTCATCTTGCGCAGGAGCCGCTGTGGCGTAGCAGCTGCATTTAAGACGGGACCATTTAAGACGGGAGGACTAGGGGATGCGATCCTTTCCGGACGAGAGGTACGGTTGAGAAGACTTTTCAAGGATACGCGCTTCTTCACTTGATGGTCCTCAACCTGAGGATAACCTGGGGGAGGGAGAGGTTGTTGGCACGACCAAGGACGGACATCACTCCGAGAGCCCAAGGAAATCGTCCGCTCCGATCGCTACAAATAGTTGAGGCAGGAAGCTGATAGAGAGATAATTAACTCACATAATTTGTGCTGTATGTCTCGAGGGTTCTCCCCGTGGAGCCTGAATTAGTTGAGCTAGTCGTGGTTGGGCGCCGAGCACTGTCTGGCGTGAGGTAGTGGTTGCGAGAAGACATATTTCACACCAAAAAATCTCCAACTGGACAAGAGTGGATGAGGTCTGTCGGTGAAGGCACGTTTGGATTTTATACTTTCTGGTTGCGTCGATGCGTGGTTTATGGTTTTGTTGTGCTTCACGTGCCCCTGTGACCACATCGTTAAGGCTACTGCCATAAACGGCGAAGCTCATGCGTTGTCATTGTTCTTTGAAGCGTGATATGAAGCGTCGGGTGGCTTTGATCATGGTTAAATCCGACGGAATTATTTACACGCTTGGTCACACTCCGCTTGAGGCGCCGCCACTTTGTCGCTAGTTGTGCCTGCTGCTTCAGTCCACACCTGTAGCAGCGCCATGGCAGCAACAGCCACGCAAGCGTTGGTCCTGCCAGGATCACCCATGGCCATATCCCCGGGACCAAGCCGCGCAAGCACATCTACTCTACCACAACCAACGCCGCCACGCGCGATTGCGCAGCACAGACTGATATATCGCGGCGCATTAGCACTACCAGACTCTAATATGCGGCTTGATGGTGCGCGTACCTGTTCACTGGCATCGAGTACTTGCTGAACTTGACCCAAGGCATCGCATTCACCGCCAAAATCCCACCACAGTCGCCGCACACGCTGCTCGAGTCGCCTATTCCTCTTGCGCTAGAGCTACTGCGAGGGCGACCGTTATGTCTAATTGGGGTCATCCCGCTGCGCGACGTCAAGCTGGATATGACGAACGAAATTCACGCGTCGGTGTGCTCGTCGACCAGCTTTCCCCAGCTGAACCATGCTTTGACAGATACATCAATCCGAAAGTACCGCTGACGATAGATTTTGTGGAACGAAACTTGTGCTTTGAACCTATTGGCGAGATGAATCGCACCGACCTCGGCCTTCGGATTGGCTTAGGAGACGTCTGTACGTTATCACGTTTGACCAGCATGAAGAGAACTCATTGCGGCGCCAGTCGCGCCGAACGAAGAGGATATAATTGTTTATGGCCGACTCCATCAGTCTGATGATGAGGATTTGGATAAGACACCAACACTCCAGCTCGTCGCCACTCGAATTGCCCCTGCATCTCCACCGAAACCGATTGTACCCCGAGTACCACGCCCAGACGATCCGAGCCCACGTCGCCCAGATGTCGTTGCTCGGCTTTTGTTTGAGAATAATGCGAAACGCGGACATAAGCACGTACGGTCGCGCGACCTTGAAGTCGATGAACGAACGAACAAACGCGCGAAACTCAACCCACAAATGGCACGTACGAAGGAGCCTGGCTCAAGAGCAACATCTTTTCAAAGATCCGCCAGTTCTGGCGGAAAGATTAGTTCTTCGGATCTCGACACGGACGGTTTTCGAATACCTGTGCTTCCCACCAAGTGCAGAAGTTCAGATGATGTTCGACGCAAAAGCAGCGCTGACGAAGAGAAGTCTACGGATTCTGGGAAGATGGCGGAGGCTGATGCATCACCTCTGGAAGCTGCTAACAAAAGGGTAAGAGCTGGATGCCACCAATGGCTACCACCAAAGAAACTTACCTTTACATCACCCAGGCGATTAAGGCAGCAGCGATGGCCCATCTGAAGGCCCTAGGATTCAAGAAGGATCATCCCGAGTTCAAGGAGCCTTACCAATTGTGCATTCGGGGTGTGGGATTTGCACTTGTGCGTTTGCTATCCCTTTTGTTATCTATGCTCACACTCTCACAGCGGAAACAAATAGCGCTTCGGAACATCAATGACGACCTGATAACGGATTTAGTAGGGAAACATCTCGAGATGTATGTTGACGCCGTAAGCGAGCGAACACAGCGAGTACAGAAATCCGACGCAATGGACACTTTGTAGCTACATACACCTCGATTAGGCATTTTTCAAACATGACGTTTTGATGTGCTACCCTTGCCTTTATGTGCGATTTGTACGTCGCATAGCCTTGCATGACAAGTGTCGGATCGCTAAACTATAGCAAAGCCTTGCTTCACAAGGAAGTTATGTTGCTAGACGAGGTAGGCATCGCTCATCCGCAAGGCTCTCGCGCATGATACGGGAGCGCAAATGATGGAGTAGTCATGGTCTGAAAAATAGTAAATTTCACTAGAGACGGAATAACCCCAAATTCACAAATTATTACGCTACCTGTGGCCGAAGAACACCTCACGCCATGGGATTTTGTCTCCCGTGGGAGGTTTCGCGAGGGTGGCTGTTCCCCCAGCAAGTCTTTTGGTCCGCTCGATCTCGTCCAAAGGTATGTGTTCACCATTACGCAGACGCGTCACGAGCTCCTGAACCATTCGGCACCGTACGTCGTGACTCTCTCGATCAGAACTTCGCCGTGCGCGAATAGACGACAAGTTAATGGCCATTGAAGTGAAAAAGAAGGCGTATGCCAGCGTGCGAAAGTGATTGCTAGACGCCATCGCAGCAAATTTGAGAGACCAGAAAGGCGCGCTTTCGACTCCGCATTTGCTGGCCCTTTCCTTCCCCGCAGTCGAAGCGACGCCGTCCTACTCCGGAACCCCAAAGTGCAGATGAACTTATGAATGGATGCCCAATGAAGTCGTGCCAGACAATTCGAGTGTACAGCTGCGTGTCACATGGTCAACCCCTACTGCTACTGCGAGCTTTGCATTACCTGGTCAATTATCGCACACCGGCATTTTGGCTACCCTCGACAAGATACCACAGAGGTGATTGTGATGCCTTTCGGATCCGTCATCTTTTCCTGAAGCCTGTGTTCAATGCACCATGTGCACGATGGCGACGCCTTACTCCACCTGCGAATTCTTTCTTTCCAGCTTTATCTGAGGTACTGGAGTGGCACATGTGCCACGCACCGTGTTTAGGCGCACAATCCGGTCCGAACGGACTGCCCGTTCGTCCATTCTTCCAAGTTCCAACATGTTGACCACCAGTCGCTACAGTTGGCAGATTGATTCGGCCCCGGATATTGCTGCACCTTGGCCGAATGAAGAGAGTTCTGTAACTCGGAGCGGATTTCCAGCACTGCCATCATGAACGACGTCGTGTTTAAGCAAACGGCGCGGCATCAGCAGCAGTCAGCCATTTTTCCAGGTCTAGAGGGCTATATTACCTAGGTAGACGTGATTCCAGCCTGATAGCCCAAGTCCTGCTATGGATTATGAAGCAAGACCCTAATACTGATGAATTCGCCACGCCACCCTACACCGACCGCCAGCGGACTCCCTTACTGTTTAATCATGATCAGGCAATCGTCCCAAGTTTGCTCACACGACTGGGATCAAGTGACCGACACGAGGATTCGACAACGGTATGATGTTCTGGTAGTACTCGGGGAGAGCCCTCGGACTTGTCCATGAACCCCGGCGCCGACGGTCACGGAGCAACATCCCATCCCTTCCGTAGTCAGCGGATTTGATTCCACGTTCAGTTATAGAAATGTTTGAATCATTTTGCGGCGCTTTAATTCTTCTTCGGCACGTTTCCCACCGTGTTGCGTGGGTTCGACAGAGAGGTGGTCGCGCTATCAACATCGACGTACGCAGCGACTACGACACAGAGGATGAGCGCGCTGGCACTTGGCTGGCTGGCAGCCCTACCCACCGAGCTGCTTCTCACCATCTTTTCATTTGCAGTTCAGCCGCCTATTCATCTGGATTCGGACGACTTTGACGAGCTTCACTACCCGCCTGCGCTTCTAATCGCGTTTTATACACACGCACAAGCCGCACGCATACGCCTCGCCTGTGTGTCGCAAGAAATATCCAATATTGTTTTACCAGGTCTTTACACTTTTGTATGGATCCATCGTCGTGGGCAGGTGCGAAGGCTGGCAATGACATTGCAGCTCCACCCGGAGCGGGCTGCGCTCATCAAAAGATTCGACGTGGACACATCCATTGGGGGGACTCGGACAGACGCTATGCAGGCCAGTGGACTCGATGTACGGGAAATAGTGGACGCAATCGCTGATTCACGAGCGACGCACGGCACCCTGGACACCATCGTCGACCGCCGCGCAACTTATGTCAATGTTGGAGATCCACGCGTCCAATGCCCAGCACTTCTCACACGTCAAGTTGAAGCAGCCGGCGCGGCCTTGCGGCGGGCTTATTTGACCGCCTACAATGATCCTTCACACGGGTCTTGGTTGGCCAACCTGCAACCTCTTAGCAACGCATCAGGCCTCCAGATCCTTGAACTCGATCTTAAACTGCTTTTACCTTATAGAGCACCAGCACCAGCAGTTGCGACTGACTATTTCACAAGCGGAGGATTGTATCCACAGCTCGACGCGGTACACACGCTCGCGATCACCCTCCCGCCCAACCAGCTCGCATCGGAGGCCGCGCTTGAGCTAATTGCTCGATGCTCTATTCCGATGCTTTCTACATTGCGCCTCTTCGGAGGTGTGCCATCTATGCCAACACCAGGACTTTTGGCATTCCTTTCCGCTCACGGGGGCAACATCAGCACTCTTGAGTTGGCAGCACCTCAAACACCACCATCTGTTTTAACTGGAGCGCTTGCAAATGCTCAAGTCGTGGCTAGAGCGGCCGCGGAGGCGGCAACTCTCCTACAAACATTACCCAGTGTCGAATATTTGATTTGCGGGGTCAGTCGGGTGCATGCACTTCCACACCCTCTCTTCACGTTTGGGCATCCAACAGTGCAAGCTATTGGCTTCAAGGTGAGTACGAGAAGCTGTCAGCTCTTGTATTAGCCTTGATGCTGTGATCCCGGGCAGCGGCTACCGGATCTCGGCCTTGTGGAACAGTACTGATTGTTCTCGACTCAGAATCTGGAGACTAAGTTGCGTGCGCAACACAGCGCCACGGTGTTGGATCATATGCGTGATCTTCTCCCACGGGCGGGCTCGGGCAGATGGCCGCAGCTGAGGGAGGTCGGTACCCTGATTGTCAAATGCCACACCGATAAGCTGGTTTGATCTGACCGACTCTAAAATACAGATGAAAATGCTCACATATACTGAGGCTACAATGCGCCGACTTTCTCGTAGCGATTCCGAGGCCAGAATTGTACAGGTTCGTCAACTTGATTGGTGTCACAAGCGGCTGGCTGACAGGTGTTCTGAAGTTATTTTGGAAACGTCTGATCGGGCTTGCTGAGGCCGAAGGTGTGCAGATATTAGATATCTGGGACCGACGCCTTCCCGCACGAGTCGGACACTCGGATCGGGGTTGGAACCTTGACGGATATGGGGTCCAACTTTAGGGCTTGAGTAGCGAATGAAGTAGCCGACATAGGACACGCAAGTCACTTGCTGCCACAGCTCGCCGCTACCTCACGAATTCACGAGCGTACAATGCAGCGCAGTAGCATCACTCTGAATTTTGTGGCGCGGAGTGGCCCGAGTTTTATATACTTAGCGACTCGTGCATCCACGAGTCCAGAACCAGCAAAACGCCCAAGCAAGACATCGCTTGCTTATATTTATATATTTTTGTGCTTTGGTGACGGCATCTCAATACAAATACGAGGGTGTTACTGTAAAGCATTCAAGCGGCACCTATAACGGAGATTGCCGATCCCTCCTTTGTTGGTACCTGTCTTTGATCTTTGCTTGAAGTACTTACATCTTGCGCACACAACACGATATTATCCATCTCAGTTCAAGGATTTTTCTTCCTTCTCACTGGTTCATAGCGCGGGAGGCGTGTCGTGCTCGATCAACACACGTTGTGCGCTGACGGCTGTCGTATCAGAGTGCGTCACCAGCCACACCGCTTCTCCAAGGTGGTGGTGATCACAGAATTGCGCTCGAATCACGATCTTATGGCTTATCACGGTTCGAACGAGAGCTCGTGATCTCAGGGCATGTGGCGTGGCTGCTTCTCTCTCGGATGCGCCTCTATACCGGGTTACTCAGACGGTGCCATCTCAGTCAAATGACCTAGGGGCCTACCCTGCTCTACATAACAGTAGGCGCAACCACGAAGCTTAGTTCCGTAGAGCCTTGCCCCGAACCAGGTCGTCATGCTGCTTGTCAAACTCGCGACTGCGGTCGTCGTGATCGCCTCTGCGCTGGTCACCGCAGCGAGCCCACTTGATCGTCGCGCCACATATACCAATCCTGTCAAGCCAGGCGGTGGTGCGGATCCTTGGGTCATCAAGATTGGCGGTATGAGTTACTCTCTGAATCTACTACCCATGCTCATGGCGCTCCCAAACGCCACCAGATAGCTACTTTATGACTTATACCACAGGTGCCTCTTATAATGAGACATCAGCTTAATGTGCTGAAGTTCCTTCATACAGGTGGGGACATAAGGCAAGTGTAGACAATGGACGAGTTTGGCTGTGAATGACTTCTTCCATAGGGTCACGCGCTCGTCCAACCTCGCGCAATGGGCAGAGACCGGGGTCCAGGTATGGGCGCCAAACGGTCAGGACTATGGTTCAATCTGGGCACCCGAGCTGCACGTCGTGAATGGTACTTTCTACATCTATGCGGCCATGACGAGGTCCAATGGCAACAATGCCGATCATCGCATGTTCGCGTTCCGTGGCAGGAGCACTACCGACCCTCTGCAAGCCTTCGATGCAAGTAGCACAATCTCTGTCTATAATTATTCTCAACATCTGGTCAACAGCTTGTCAGCCAGGTCACTTCTCCTGACAATAATTGGGCTATCGGTGCGTTTGACTGAGCTGTTGCAACATTTTCTCACCGATGATGCAGATGGAACGTTCTGGCAGTGTGTATAATTCACAAAAAGACAAGTCAGATCTGAGTTTGACGGCGCAGACACACCAACGGGAAGATGTACTTTATATGGTCGGGGTGGACAAGTGCAGCGGATCAGCTGAATCAGTGAAGTTGTTTCGTGGACCACGGTGACCACTAGTATTAAAACTGATTGCACAGGTACCTATACATCGCCCCGATGGACTCTCCTACTCATATATCTGGGAGTCGCGTCTTACTCCACTCACCGAGCTTCGCCTGGCAACGTTCTGGATCTAACGGTGTCAACGAAGGACCGGAGATTTTGGTACGTAGACAAATCAATTGCCACTGTATTCTCATGAAACGTGCAACAGGTCAAGTAAGAAGCCATTTGGACTGTTTGTGCCTGCAGCTAACTGCATTTTCAGCAATGGAAGAACGTTTTTGGTCTACTGTAAGAGTTAGGATGTGCGATTCTCATTCCGGTGTTTGACGCCATCGCAAAGCGGCCGCAGGAAGCTGGACCTCTCAGTACTGTTTAGCGCTGATGGGCATCGATGGATCGGCCGACCCTTGTGCGTAGCTGCTCTGGACTAATGTATCTGCTTATAGTTTTGCAGTGAATCCCAGCAGCTGGTGGCGAGTTGACGATCGGCCGATTATGTCAACCGCCAATGGTGTCTACGGTCCTGGTCACGCGTCGTTTGTCAAGGACCGTGCCGGCAAAGACTACATTGTCTACCACGCAGACGCAACAGCAACTGGAGGATGGGACGGCCGAACCATTCGCGTCGAGCCATTCAAGTGGAACGCAGATTCTAGCCCATGGCTTCCGTCGCCTCCGAGCCCATTCGGAGTCACATTCGACTTGCCCGCGTAGCAAATTGATTGTGGGGTAGCATTTTTGAACCTGCGCAACGTCTCGCCATGTCATAGTTTTGAATCTATTTCATGGTCGAAGGCCAAATTCCACTGAAAGACGGTCTACCTCGAATGATTAAGAAAGAGACTTGATTTATTCACCGTTACTCTCAGAGGGTAACGAGTTGGTTGCAACTGAGGCCAGCAAGTCCAAAGTACCCGCCAACCAATGAGAAGTTTAATTAATACGGGCTAAATGAGGTGCTTATAGGTCGGGACACTCTTCTTCAGTCGAATGGTCCTACTCCTCTGGATGTCACGCCTGTTCTGAGCAAAATTGTACTCCAAACGTATCACAATCGCACGAGCAATGCCTGGATCTGAATACGCGGGCATATAATCCAATATTTTCTCTGTTTATTGGTCACAAATTCAACATTATTACATGGAAGGTGCCACATTGGATGCCCAGAGCAAGTCCGTTATCCATAATGTCCGTTCAAACCAGGTTTGCAAACTCAGGGAGCAACATGTTCATCAACAAAGGTTCCCCAACGAGCGATGACAGGGCGGACGAGGTTCTCCCAAATGCCGTCTTTGTAATCGCCTTTCTTCGCTCGTTTGAAAATGAAGATTTCTTGGTGTACGGTGCCACAAGCACACACCACACGCTGGCGTTGAGGAGGCTTGATTGGTGTTGACTTCTTCGACTTACCGGCCGCAACAGCGTCGTCTGAGCTGCTTCGGCGTGGCCCAGATCGTCCGTCTCCGGGGACTGGAGGTCGCTCAGCCTCGGGCAAATACGGTGCGTACACCGCAAGATCCGCAAGTTCCAGATGAACGAGACGCTCCAGACGTCCCATAAAAGGTGACGGCCGACCTGGCTGGATCTTCCCCCGAAGCATGGCAGGCCCGTCGTTGTCGGGAGCTGGCCACACGCCACGCGGCACGACTTCCTCAGGACACTGCTTGTTCCATTCGTCCAGTCGGCGTGTTACCTTGCTCGCCTTGCCAACCTTGAGATGCATATATTGGGAATCATCGGATTCTGTATGTGGACTGAAGATGAGCAAAACTTCAACGACCTCGGAAGCCAACACTACGCACGCCTGATCTCAAACGTATACACATAGCCTGGCCCATCCTTCGACGATGCTGCCTTTGAAATCTCGGTACGTAGCGCGGCTTGCGTCCCTTGCGAAAGGTTGTCGGGGATTAGGGGATCGACGCTCGCTAATTATCGTTAAACAAAAGTACAAACAGGAGCAAAAGACACACCAGTAAATTCAAGCCATACGTTTGGCTGCTTGCGCGAATATAGCCCTGTGGGTTCGAGAATGACCTTGAGGTGAAGGTGGCAGTATCTCTCGATGTCCTCCTCAGGTACACCATCAATATAAGTTAGAGGAATGCCAGCCTTGACTTTGTTCTGGCAGCGCCGATCACCCTTGGTGATCCCAGCGCACCGTGTGACGTCGTTATCGTTCACGGCGGGCGAGGAGGGAGCTGTAGGGTTGGAATGCGCGTGCGGGCGCGGAGTTGAAGGTACAGCCAGACCTCCAGGGCTTGTCGGGGACGAATTCTTCCGGCGCGGAGGCGTTGCAGGAAAGGCGACACTGGGATGTGGCGCGGGTGCTGAGGCTGGTCGGTTTGAACCTGCTAGATCTGGCTGGGAGAGAAGTAGAGCTTCCGTAGCAAGAATCGGACGCTGATGCGGGATGTATATAGGCATAGGGCTAGTGCCAAATGCCTGCGAGTGCCCGCCGGAAGGGAAGGACATGGGGCTCGGCATCGTCATTGCCTCTGTGCCAGGCGCGGGTGGCAGAGGCTTGTGTCGTCCACTCATCTGCGAGCTAGAGCTAGCTGGGGGTCGGAAGCCACCTGCCCAATGAGGTGGCGGTGGCTGCTGTACGCCGTAACCTTCGAGTTGCAGTTTCGCTAGAGGACCCGTAATATGGTCCACTGGATCCTCCTGCTGATGCGGGCGCGGAACTGGGAAGGACGGCAAAGCCGACGTCGATTTAGAAACTGGTTTCGACATCCTGAACGGTGGCACAACACTCGCGGGTTCAGAATAGGAGGTGAGCCTGCGGCGCACACAATTCGGCGCAACCCGCGGTAGCAACGCGCCGAATTCGTGTAGTACTACGTAACACCAACCTATTGTACATTTGCATTATGCGAGAGTCGACAATAGTACGTGACTACAGTACGTCAGGCAAATGTGAAAGCACGAAGACTGGTGAAGCACTATGACAGCGAGACAAAGCATGATAAAAAAGATAACTCATTGGCCCAGAGAACCCATGAAACTCGCCAAATCAAGTCCTGCGTACTCGTCTTCAGTTGGGAGGTCTTCGAGACCATCGAGGACATTTTTCTGTGTTCCCTGTGAGCCCTGTTCGCGCTCCGCCTTCTTCTTTGCAGAGGCTGCATCCTCCTCGTCTGTCGTGAGCTTGAACAAATCCAAAACGAGGTCCGTTCCCATCGACGACAGCCCAGAGTTCTGTTGCGTGATGACTGACTGCGCGATGTTGAGTTTGAAGCGTTGCAACCTGCCCACATGTCAGCTACAGTCCGAGCAGAGCGAGCAGAGTGACCAACCCCATGATCTTCTCTTCCAGGGTGCCTTTCGTGATCAGGCGGTAGACGTTGACGACTTTCTTTTGACCGAGTCGATGTGCGCGATCCATGGCCTGGAGATCCTTCATTGGGTTCCAATCGTGTTCGACGAAGATAACAGTGTCGGCGCCGGTCAGTGTCAAGCCGAGGCCGCCTACGTGTGTTGTGAGAAGCAAGCAATCGATACTTGGGTCCGCGTTGAACGTCTCGACGATAGCATGCCGTTTGGTGGGGTCGGTCCCTCCATCAAGGCGCATATACGTCACAGAGGGCATGTGCTTCTTGAACAGGTTTTGCTCGATGATCTCAATCATCTGCTTCATCTGGCAGAAAATCAGAACACGGTGTTGAGGGAGCTCAGCCTCGTTGCCCGCAGAGTCGTCGAGCGGGTCGTCCTTGACATCACCAGCTGCAGCAGTTGTACCAATTCCACAATCTAAGAGTAGTTGTCTGAATGGTTTGTTAGATGACCCTTTGCTTAGGCGCTGGGGCAACATACCTCAGTGCTTGCAGTTTCGGGGCATGTTCCAAATCGTCGATGCTCGGTGCCCCATTCGATTTCGAATGCTTCTTGACGAGCGACTGCACTTCATCTGGCGCCATGCTGTTCAAGACTAGCGATGGATGGTTGCAAAGCTTGCGCAGGTACTGCAGCGCTTGAAAAACGTGCTTTTGGCTAGAATCGCCCGAGCTCTGAACCGCAGTTTGTACGTCGTTGCTGGCACGAGACTTGCTGAAGTCATCGTACAAATACTTTTGCAGGTCCGAAAGGTCGCAGTGATAATCCTGAATGATTTTGGGTGGCAGGTCGTTCAAGACATCCTCCTTGAGGCGACGCAAAAGGAATGGCAGCACTTGTTTGTGCAGTGCTTCTAATGCGAGTGCAGCTTCAAAAGAGTTAGGAACAGAACATCGGTCGTACCAAACTGAATGCTTACCTGCTTCGCTTGCTTTGGAAGACGCTTTGGCATCACGGCTTGATAGAATGGGCTTTCCGAAGCGCTCGTTGAATGTTTGTTCGGTGCCGAGGAATCCAGGCATGAGGAAGTCGAATAGGCTCCAGAGCTCGAGGACATTATTTTGAATAGGCGTGCCAGAGAGAATTAGTCTGTGTTGAGCATGCACCGTCTTGACGGCCTTCGTGAGCTTCGTTCGCGCGTTCTTGATGATATGTCCTTCGTCCAGGATGCAGTAGTGCCAATTGAAGTTCGAGAGCGTCGAGATATCATTTCTGACAACATCGTACGAGGTGATGATAACATCGTGCTTCTTGAAGCTGCTCGCGAGCTTGGTGCGCTCCTTCGTCGACCCAACGTACATGAGTGGCTTGAGATTGTCGCTATATTTGAGGATCTCATGGTACCAGTGGCCCGTGAGTGTCGGTGGACAGACAACGAGTGATGGCAGGTGAACTGCATCTGGGCTTTGCGTCGCCTTGTATTTCTCAGCTCGCTCGTGATGTTTGCTGGCCAGAATGGTGATTGACTGCAGCGTTTTCCCCAAGCCCATGTCTGACGCAAATAACAGTTCAGTGCTCCACAAGGACAAGCAAAAACCATAGGACAGACCGTCGCAAAGGATACCATGCAGCTGGTACTTTGCCAAGAACGCAAGCCAGCTGATGCCCTCGAGCTGATACTTGCGAAGCTCTGCTTTGATGTTGATTGGGATCTCGTACGGTACAACCTTGCTGCCATCGAGGAGCTGTGAAAGGAACTCTCGCTCTTCCTCTCGGCGCTTGAGAAGGTCTTCGGCAAAGCCAGGAGGATCTGGAAGCCCAGCCTGTGGCAAGTTTGGTAGGTGACTAGCTCGCGAGTAAGACTACTCACTTCGAGTGGGACCATCTTGACGAGACTTGCAAAAACGTTCGTCGCGGTGGCTCGCACATCCTCGTCGGAATCACTCATTCGCCCAAGAACTGGCACGACGAGGAAAATGACATATGGCAGTGCCTTGATGTCAAGCTTCTGTACGACATCTGAGAGCAGGTCAGCTTATACAGCAGCTGGTACGCAGGGTAGCTTACGGAAGATCAGCTCAACAGTGCCCTGTCGGTTCGCCGCGATCGTCGGGTCCCCCAAGAACGGCATGATGGTTTCAACGAGGAAGCGCATTGCGTCGACAGTGATAACTGCGCATGCTTGTGAGAAACAATGAGCTGCCACCTGCCGTACGAGTGCGTATCGACTACGGAGAGATCGGGCGATCATTGGGAAGAGCTCCGAAATGCGCGGGTGGAGGCTTGGATCCAACGTCGGTAGGACAGTGTTGAGGAGCGTTAGTGAATCAAGAATGTCCTGTCCATGGCTATTAGTCGCAAGTATCTCGTCGGGATTGGAGCCTAATGAGGTTTCAATGTCAACTTCAGTCGAAGCAGGTGACGTCGGATAACTCACCAGGATCAGAGTAGGTTTCGAGTAGGTTCTTTGAGATTAGCTCCCACAGTTTTGGTACAGAGTCGAGAAGCTTTGAGCCAAACCGGTCAGACAGCTTTGCAAACGCGAGTTGAGCGCCTCGTCTCGCGATCCCGATATGGGCCATCTTGGTCGAACCATCAGCCGCACCGTTGGCCTTGCCGCTGATCGCACTAGAGTTGAATGACAATACGCCACCGAGGATATTCTTGTTCGCCTCGAATACTGGCACAAAGTCGGTGTCTGAACAGAGAAATGTTGCAATGTTTTGGGTGATCTTGTTGGGTGGACCAGCCATTTCATGCTGAACGCAAAACGCGACGACGGATGCCAGCGCCACGGCTGCACGGGTCTGAAGATCGGCATTCTCCTCGTGCTGCGCAATAGTTAGCGAGGTAGATATGCGAAGATTCAACAGCTTACCTTGATCCCGTTCATGATGCCCTTTACAATAGGCGTCAGCTGCGTCGGCGTCAGGTGCAGCGCGATGACTGCCGCAGCATAGGCCGCCGCTACACGAATCTCGTGTTGCGTTCCCGATTCTTCGTAAAGCGAGATGTTCTCGATAATCTTCTTCCGCCTCTCGTCAAGCGCGGCCAGCTCCTTCTTCTTCGTCCTGCCTAGCTGCTCTTTCGTCTTCGCGAATGTCGAGTTGACGATGGTTTTGGCCGTATCGAGGGAGAATGCATCCGGTCCCATAGATCCATCGACATCGATCATCGTGGGAACAGCGGGCACTTTTTCGCGGGGCAGCTTGCACTGCGACACGAAACCTTGCATGAGAGCTGTACACTCGTTGCCCAGGCGGACGAGAGGAGGGCCCATTTCGAAGTAGCTCTTTGGCGGCGGTGCTGTGCCTTCCAGCACAGAGAGCATGGTCTGACCGAGCTCTGCGGCTAGAGGAGATGTTTCAAGCAATGGGCGATAGTTTGCACCACCAAGCCGTTCCGACTCGCGTGCCCATTCTTCGACGATAGTACCAGTGAGCAGCTTCTGCAACATACTCGTTGATGCGCTGTAGTGTCGCAGCAGAGGCCCGAATAGTTCGTCTCGCGACTCGGACTTGGAGGAAGATGTCATTAGCTCACATTCTGAACCAAATATAATAGCTTACCGGCCAACGAGCCACCATACTAGCGATGGCTTGCGCTGCTGTGATACGAGTCTTAATAACGATGTCTGCGTTCACGAGAGCAAGATCTTGTGTAAGCATATGTTTATCGACATTGTGCTTTTCGGGGAATCCTGCACCGTCGCCGTTGACCGAGGTCGGGTTGTGGAATAGTTGGATGGGTAAACGAGTGCCAATCGGGGTTAAACTCATCTCGAACATTCGCATGACCAGTTGCCCGTCGACCAGCTCGGGTAATGAGCAGAGCTCGATAGTGGTTCGCCAGAGGGAGAGAGTTTCGGCTCGCACCTCCTCGCGCTCCTCGACTACGATGTTCTGGATCAGGAGCGAGAAGAACGCGCCAGATACCCAATCTCGTGGAAGTGTGGGCACGCGGAGGAATGCGTGCAGCGTCTTGGGCACGGCTAAACGAACATTTTTGATAGTATGCCGGAAGAAGGGGAAGAGCAAAGGCGCTAGTGTTGAAAGAGGTTGTGATGAAATTGGTTGTGCAAGAATCTCGATGACCTTGTCGAACGTGACGAGAGTGCCAAGGAGCTCCATGACTGCACCGACGCTCGAACTGAGATCGTCCGTCAAGCTACCGATGCATTCCCAGAGAACCGCGAGCAAATGACTGAGTTCGTCTGGGATCTGCTCGACGATGTTGGATGCGACCGGTAGCAGACAGCTTGCGGCAACAGTCCGAACATCATCATCCTGGCTGGTCAGCCCAAGCAGAGCCGACTGGACAACGCCGCGAAGAACATCCGGGTGCTCCACAACAAGGTCATTTCTGACCGCCACCTCGTATTTGATGCCCAGAAGACCAGCGTGTCGTACTTCCCAGATGTGTGTCCGACCACCCGTAGAGGTAGAGGTTGGAAAGTCTTGCTTGATCATTTGAAGGAGGACTCCGTGTACGTGTAGTGCGGTCCGAGGTGGTGCGTGAAGGAGAAGCCCTGCGAGCGTTTGGCTGACTGTCTCTCGTACTGGTGCTACCACCTGATCGCCAACGAAATCGCCGAAACGGTCGAGGACAAAAACGCACAACAGCTTCGCCGCAAATTCGTTGCACCATCGTTCGTGGTTCCGCGCGTTGTCCGCAACTGTCGTGGATGACCGCTTGCCGCCGTGTGCACCACACACCTTGACGACTTCGCGCAGTGCGAGAGCGGCGCCATGTCGTACCTCCCATGATGGAGAGAAGAGATCGACTTCGAGAAGGCGAAAGAGGCCGTCCCATATCCAGGTTCCTTCTTTTGACGGCAGAAGAGACTGGCTGAGGTTGGAAGAGACCGCGGCGTCTTTTGGGTCCACTGCTCCGCCTTTGGTTGGATCGACAATGACAGCCTCTGCATCTGCCCTCATGGGTTGGGTCGCAGATGTTGGCGATAGTGCCTCGCTGGGATCCGACTTCTCGACAATACGAACTTTGTTGGATCCTTGACCGGCAGGTGCTACGTTGTAACGGGCACCTTGAGGTGGCGCCGGAGGGGCAGCAACAAAGGCAGTATTGCCGGCTTTGCGTTTCCGCTTCAAACGGTTGCGCTCCCGCGCAGAAAGACCGACCTCACCCTCAGGAACGGGGCTCTCTTCCTTTGGTGGCGGTGGTTCCTTGGGCTTCCGCCCTCTGCCCCTTGGGACGGGGGCTACAACAGGAGGTGTGGCACTAACTGGAGAGACGGGCGACTCCGGGCGGCTGGGTTCGTCTATCTCCATCTTCACGAGCGTATCGTCGCTTTCGCTCTTGACTGTAGCTTCTGGAGACGCGCGTGGGCTTGTCGTAACGCTCTCGGAGGCAGGCGCGGCTGATCCCACAGCGAGGTCCTGGTCAATATTCAACTCATCGCCTAACTGATCGTTGTCCAAAAATTCGAGACCAAGCCGCTTTATCGCCTCTTTACGACTATCCTCAACGGAGAGCGCACCCTTGCTATACTCTTTACCAGACGATGCGAGCAGAAGTGGCTTCGAGGTGATGAGGTCGGCTACATCGAATTGCGGGAAATCTGGTGGAGAACTGTCATCCATGTCGACGTCCTCGGAGGCAGTTGATTGTGGTGTCCATTGCGGTACAAGGCTGCATATGTTGGATATTGCGGCAGAGGCCGCTGTACGCGTATCGGTCGACTTGGACTGGAGGTACGGTAATATCTGCAAAAATAAACAGTGAGAACAGCTTGTGAGGACAACCTCCAGACTCACGCGAGAGACTACGAAGAGCAGTTCGGTCCATTCAGCATTCGATGACACGGTCGTGGCGTTGGATGAATGGGTGGCAGTGGCAGCTGCATCGTTGCCTACGTCGGCTCTGACTGTCTTGGCCGCGAGGTGGGCGAGCTGCTTTGCTGCTGTGGTTCTGATCGCGGAAGAAGATCCAGTGTCGAGAAGAACGAGTAGCCTGTCTAGCCTGTTAAAGACGAGAAATTAGAGTTTAGATGTTTGTTCAGGGACGTGATGCGAACCGAGATGCCATTTTGCTTCCGGTGCGGCCTCGGCGGGGACCGAGCTCATTCTTGAACGGCAGCTCTGGCACGTCGCTTTTATTCAGTCGCGCGCAGTGGGCGGAACTAAATCCGAATCCGGTGTTTTGCATCCGCACTCGAACTCCTGCCCTCTTGTTGTGATGCGCCTGCCGCAGCCTAAAGAAATTCAGTATGAAAAGATAATCTGTGAAAGGAGGCATTAAATCTGAATATATGGCAGGGACGCGTTCGCGGTCGTGTTTCGCTCCGGCGCCACATTGGATCAGCTGCGCGGGCGTGCAGTTGCAAATCGGCTGCTGCACGACACCAACGCGTATGAAGATGGCATACCCGGGCGGAGTCTCGCATGGAAGGCACGTTGCTATCGCCTAATTGCCTCACCAGTGTGCTCATCTAGCGCGATTATCTCTTATAGTTATTCATGTTTCCCGGCCCACCCTTATCGACCCCGGTCTCACCAGCGCGCCTGCTGAACGAACTGCACTCTTTTCGGCGCGAATATGTCGAGCTGCTCAGCGATAAGATGCGTGCCCCGGACGGCGGATACGAGGAGGGTTTCACTCTGCCGGGGCCGGGCCAGAATCAACCAGTGAAGCGCGCAAAGGTAGACCTTGGCTGGGAGACCAACAACCCGCTCAGCCTGGACGACCAGGTACACATTGTCCTGCTCGCCTCTCGCTGACCGAGTCACTCATCATTGGTCGTCAAGAATCCCTGGCGCGAATGGTTCGCCGCACTCGAACTCCGCAAGACCATTGCGCAGGACGTCGACAGAACGTGCGTTCGTCGATGGTCGTCTTACGCAGTTCTGATCCCACTTTACGGGCCTTCAGTTTCCCAGACATAGAGTACTTTCGCTCTCCCAAGGTTCACGCAACCTTGACCAACATCTTATTCGTGCAAGCCCTTACCCAGCCCAACATTGGATATAGGCAAGGCATGCACGAATTACTGGCCCCGATTCTTCAGGCAGTGCACTTCGATGCGCTACCCTCTGACTCGCCATCGTCCTCTGGAACCTCGTCTGAACTTGCCGCCATCTGCGACAGCGACTGGGTAGAGGCAGATGCATGGGCTCTCTTTCGTGTCGTCATGGACCGAGTCAGCATTTGGTACGAGTGGCGCGACGACGGCCCAGAGACCACGTTTTCCCCCGAGACCGGCGCGATTGAGATTAAACCTCATGTCGCCCCCATCGTTAAGGTTTGCAATCGCATTCACAACGATCTTGTTCGCTCCATCGATCCACTGCTGCATACCGCTCTCCAGCGCGGAGGCGTTGAGCCCCAGATTTACGGGATGTACGTGCCCATGTTATTCGTTCAGGATGTTATTGACTCGATTCACTCCCGTTTCACAGTCGGTGGCTTAGGCTGCTTTTTACGCGAGAATTCGGCCTCCCTGACGCAATGCAGCTCTGGGACGGTCTTTTTGCGCATATGGATCAGCTTTTTGAGCTTGCGCAGTGGGTTTGTGTCGCCATGCTCCTGCGCGTCCGGAACGAATGTCAGTGAGAGGCTCCATGATCATCCAATTACTAACGTGGATCTACAGTGATATCCGGAGACTACACAATGCAACTCACACGACTGTTGCGCTATCCTGCGGCACCTGTCCCTACATCGCCTACGTCCAGTGTCAAAATGTCTCACACGCTCGCCCTGCTGCGACAGGCGCTCACTTTGAGCGGCTCTCCTACTGTTGCGACCGGTGCTGCCGTAGTCAGCGAGAACTGGAACCTGTTCGGGATTTCCACAAGTGCGCCAGAAGCAAGCTCCCCTAGGATTCGGAGGCGTCGCGGTAGTTTAGATGGTGGCGCAGGGTCACCACGGACGAAAGAACGACCCAATGCAAACCCGAGTCAAGCGTCAGCACACCCGAAATCTCCTTCAATGGCGCACGGTGCGGCATCCTACGTTGGTGCCCTGCCAAGTACGGCAGGAAGTATTGCGAATCGATTGTACGACACCAGCGAGAGCCTTGGAATCAATCGGTATCTATTGACCACCGTATCTGAGATTCGGGTACGCTTCGATGTGTTCAATTGCAGACAGATCAAGCGCTGACATCAGCCACTTTCAGCGAAATTTGCCAGATATTGCGGGGACACTTACGCGAGCAGCATCTGGCTCTTCTGGCGCGGACCTCAATACAATCACCTCAGCTTCCGACGTTCCTGACTTCGCCCAGATACAGCGGCGTCAACCATCTCATGTACAGGGAATTCCCGCGCAGACAGTGGAACGACCACCATGGGAGCCAAAGACGCGCTTTGAGATGGAGAAAGAATTGACAGACATGCGGGCGCTACAACGAAGACTAGGGCAAAGCGTGGGTTGGGCGCTCGACGTTCTACTTGCCGAAGAGGCCAAGCGAAGCGCACCCCCGTCGATGTCATCAGAAACAGGGGATGTTAAGGGTAGCACCAGCGCGCGTGAGGCTTTGGAGGCGCTCTCATACGTGCGTGACCTGCTTACCGCGGCATCCACGGGCTCCTTCGAAGTACTCGATGAAGAACGGCTGTTTGGCGAGAGCGAACTTGTGCGGCGGCATGCTGCGGAAACCATGGAGAAGGAACGACAGGAGAATGAGGCGAAAACCGCAGCGGCGGCAGCCACAACCAAGTCGGAATCACCATCTCCACCGGCTCCCTCACGTCCCCCGGTCGCAGCCGTCCCTCGCCCGCACCTCTCTTCACGCGACTTCCGTGGACCCGCCCCGTCATTAACACGGTCTGCTTTCCAACCGCCTGTATCGCCAACAGGGAGCGTTGTGGGCACACCTGGTCTAAGCATGGGCAACAGTGCAATCAACCTCTCATTTCCACCGTCTCGGCGAACAGCTTCACCTGTCGCTGCTCAGCGGATCGATGAAGACCAGCCTCGAGATAACCAGCTCGCTAAACCGAGGCAGACTGTCGGTTTACCTCCTCCATGGATGCACACACCCTCGGACTTCACAGCCGCGGTGCCGGGTATAGCTCCACCGTCTTCTGTCGCACATGCCGCACCTAGACCTTCGAGCAGGAGTCCCCCGTCTTACGCAGGAGGGTACCCACCCGGTCCGTCATTCGGATATCCACCTCCCGCGAGTGATGCTGCGACAGCGCCAAAGACACATCCCATCAACGACCCACTTGGCGCTCTGCCTTGATCGCGAATTTAAGATCAACTGGACAGGACTTTGATGCATTCGGCGCACTCCAGCGACCTTCTTATAGAGTTGTATGATAGTGCGGGTGAATTAGATGTGGCGACATATCTCATCTGGACTTCTCCGTACCATGAACGGGCAGCCCAAATGTATTGTTTACGGCACCGCGGCATCTCACGCACGTGACGCTCAAGGATGTTTTTGCCCTCTTCCAAACCTGTCTGGGTTCTGCCGGTAAATATTAGTGGTAACCGACAGCGGAGAACTGAAGATTCTTCCACAATGTATCCGTTCGCTACGCTGATCAGCTTGTTGCAATAGCAACAGCCGAGAGCATCACTGTGGCCAGGTCACCGGTCGAATCGTTCCCCCACATTGTGGTGCCTTGAGAAATGACGTGGGTGCCTCACCACGAGCGCCGAGGCTTCGTGCATATGCAAGCGGTTGATCTCTTACCCAACCGGGCGGGTGGTCTTTTTTCCTGTCTCTCAGAGGCCATGTCTGTGACTGTGCTTCCACATCACCTCCACCAACCCCTGACGCTTCCTGCTTGTAATGGTATCCACCGATAGCTTCTCTCTCACATGGAGTCGACACGCGTTGATTGGAGAGTTTTGACCGCTGGCGCCTCACCGTGATAGCCCCGAGAGCACACCGGCATTCACACGTCGACCTTGTCTTTCTTCCTCTCTCCTGCTGTCCCCCACAGGCAGTCCCTTCTCCCTTGCAGTCGCAAGCTTCATTGTTCCTCCGCACTCGGCACCTTCAACGATGGCCAACATGTACCTCAAACTTCGCCCTCCGTTCCGCGCCGAGCATATTGGTATGCATACTGGCCCTCAGGCTGCAGCTTTACCAATCGCTCACTGCCAAACCATGACATACGCTAACCAGGCTCCCTCAAGCGACCCGATTACCTACTGGCCGCACGTGCAGCCGTCGAAAAGGGCACGGCGAATCGCGCTGAGCTTCGCGCTGAGGAAGATAAAGCAATCAAGGCAGTCGTAGAGCTTCAGCGCAAGGCCGGTATAAAGGTGCGCTCATTATCTGCCTAGAGATCGGGCTCAAGGTTTCTTACTGCGTATTAGGGGCTGACGGACGGCGAATTCCGAAGGTGAGTTCGGACACGGTGTAAGCCGCGATGCATCGTCCTCACCTCACATGCAGGCGCATGTTCTTTGGTTAGTGTGTCGGGTTTGTCTCTAGTACTGTACCAAATCTTATATTCACATCAAGATGGTTTCTTTGACAACCTCGGTGGTATCAGCTTTGATCCAGAGGTGAGCATTGGTATTGTAGATCAGCACACGTGGACCAAACCGCATTGCAGCTTTCCCTGGATAAGTTCATGGTGCATAGCCTTGAGCAACGGATTAGGCTGGCAATTGACAGACGTTGCTTTTAGGAGTACGTACCGGTAACCAGAACCTACAGGCTTCTTGGGTACAAAGGGCTGCCGTCATATCTTTGCACAGTGAGTCTATATCACAATGACCGCACACTATTGAGATGAACCGTGGTTTATCACGATTGGCAGGGCAAAATCACTCGCACGCAACCGCTGTACCTCGCACAATTTGAAGCATTGAAGGGCTTCGTGAAGCCTGAGGTGCATAGCATGGAGACCATTCAGCGTGACCTTATACCCTCTTCACAGGAAATCCCCAACCTCAAATTGACCGTTTGCGCTCCAGAATACTTCCACCTGCGTCATGGTATGTACTCCACTGGTCGCTGTCTGCCTGCTGATGACCGTTCTTAGGCGAATATGCTTATCCAAAGTCGGTCTACAAGACGGACGATGCATACTTTGCGGATATCGTAACTGCCTATCGTGCTGAGATTGCAGATCTATACGCCGCTGGTCTGCGAAACCTTCAATTCGACGATCCTTCCCTCGCATACTTTTGCGACATCTCCATGATCAACGGAATGAAGGCTGCCGGCATCGATCCGGAGGCACTGTTCGATAGGTACCTCCGGCTTTACAACGACATTATTGACGGTCATCCCAAGACTTGACTGTGGGGGTTCACCTCTGCCGAGGAAACTTCAAGGTGTGTGACACTACGTCAAGTCGCCCCATGATAATAGATACTGAAAAATTGTGGCCTCAGGGAAGCGTTCACTTCGCTGAAGGATCTTACGATGCCATAGCAATCAAGTTGTTCAACGTGCTTAACATGGACTGCTTTTACGTGAGTTTGCAAATTCCGCCAGTGCCTTGCTTCAGAACTGGACCTGCCGTGCAGCTCGAGTATGACAACGAGAGAGCAGGCTCTTTTGAGCCTTTGAAGCACATTCCTCGGCACAAAGTCGTTGTTCTTGGTCTGGTGTCAAGCAAGGTTCCGCAGGTACTGTCTGTTTCTCGAACACCGACGCTCACAATTGACCGTAATAATCACCCTCCAGCTGGAATCTATTGACGACATCAAGAAGCGGGTACATCAGGCAGCGAATCTCATTGCAAATGGGACAGAGAAGCGCAGCGAGGCAGAAGCGCTGAACCAGTGCGTTACTGCTGATCATCACAAATCGTCGTGAAATGAACACCAGCTCTCAGGATATGCATATCACCGCAGTGCGGCTTTGCCTCCCACTTTGAAGGAAACCAAATCACTGATGAGGTAACCACATCAGCGCACAGTTCTGATGTTAATGCTTATGGGGAAACGCCTAGGATATGTTCAAGAAGCTTCAGCGCGTATCTCAAGCAGCTCAGGAGATCTGGGAAGATGAAAGAAGTATCTAAACTTGGTTTGCGCCCGGTTTCTCAACATGTCTGTTAGATATGCCAATGTACGCACAATCTCATTCTCGTTGATCGTCAACGGCCTCTTGATCTGAGTTTGAAACCGCGTCTTCTCCGACGCCTGATTTGGAGCTGTGTCTCTGGGGTAAAGTTGTGCATTTATTCGTAGAAACGACATTGATTTTTTAAATGGTATACAAATGATTAGGGACACGAGGATTTGACAGTGTGCAGGCAAAGCTATGCTTCAGTAGGCAATACCGATGGATCCGTGTACTCGGTTCATGTGATTATATATGGTATTCTTGTCGAAGACGCCCATGCACGTCCAGCAGATGTGCGCCTTACACGCTGCGCACGTCATGTGGTTGCACCCATCAATCTTCTCGATGAATGCATTGCATGTCGGGCAGGCCTTGACGTCGTGCTCCTCTTGCCACTTGCGGAACGCCTCCTCCCCGCCGGTTCGCTGATCTCGATAACTCGGGCAGTCAAGCCCCTCGTGGTACTCCACATGGCACGCCGGGCAGATGGCGTTGAGACAGGACGGGCAACGGTGCAGTGTTCCCATAGGGCCTGCGCGGTACACCTCGGGGCAGTCGGTGGTCGGGCAGAACTTGAACTCTGCAGGTCGGCTGCGGATGTGTGCGAGAAATGCGGAACGCAATAGGCGACCCTCTTCCTCTGGACTGAGCTCCTTGGTGATGGTGGTGAGAGGAATGTCAACCTTGCAGGTGCCATCAGCACCAATGCATTGTACAGGAAATTGGTCGCCTTGGGAAGCTGCCTGTAAGTACTGCTGCAAGCACAATGAGCAATAAAGATGGTTGCAGGGTAAGCTGATGGGGGAGGTGACTTCGCAAAAGCAGACAGGACAGTCTCCCACTGATGTAGTGTCGGACCCGCGGACAGATACAGCCGTTCCTCTCAATAGCTGCTGTATGTCGTCCATGTCGATAGCCGACTCTCTCACCTCCAGGGTACGAGACGCAACGTTCAGAGCAACGCTCTCGCGACCATATTTGTCATGAATACGCTGCACACCTCCAGCGACGGCGAATCTGAAGGCAAGGCCGCGAAGTTCGAGTGTCCGACGGCTCAGGTACACCCTCTCGAGCGCGGCCTGAAGTTGTCGCCTCATACCCACTCGCTGCTCATGGCCACCATATAGATACACCGTCCGCCGCTGATGGTCGCATCTCACGTATGCCGTGTCCTCTGCGTTCAGCTGGTCAAATATAGCGGCACCTGATGCCTGGGTAAAGCAGCTGTCCCAAAGGATAGACCCGTCGCCATTCGTGCAGGCATCGCCCTGAAGCAGCTTCTCCACCATCGCTTTCAACGTTCCGAGCGGCTTTGGCTCAGTGCTATACACCCGCACGACGACCCGCTCGGTACCTTCGACATCGTAGACGCGCAGTTTTGCCGAGGTCTCGTCGATCGCGGCCAACCGGTCAAGGTCGACCTTCAATGCAGCATACTGGCGGCGCTGCACGGCATACTTGACCGAATAAACACGTTCGATCCACAGTGGACTTCTACCAAGGAAGACCTGCTTCTTCTGGTGCAGCCCTTGCATCGCGTTCTCTGCAGCTTCAGGCGTGGCGAAGCGTGCCAGCGCCTTGAACTTTGTCGCCTCTCGAAAGTGTGGCTGCTTCTCAAAGCTCTCGAGCCTGCCAAAACGCTCCAATTCCGCATACAACATGTTGATCCCAATAACCTCCTGATACGAGGGCTTTGCCAGGTCCACATCTTCAGTGCGACAGAAACGGCGCAAGTGTTCCGCGGTCGCGCCGATGGCGATGTTTCCGAGCACGACGGAGTAGTTCTGAGGTGCGCCATGGTATCGGAGGTCCGGTTGCTGGTACACCGCTGTGATCTTGCGACCATCGAACGCCTGGCCATTGAGCCGCTGGGCTTGTTCCTTGGCGCGCGCGATCGAGCGGTAGTGTGCGTACGCGAGCCGCGATGGTGCATGCCACTGCAGGCGGAGCGTGTTGCTCTTCAGATTTGCCGCGCCACGCTCCCCGAGGCGCGCCAGTACCTGCACGGATATGACCGCGCGCGTGCCACCCGCAGTGCGAAAGGTCTGACCATCCAGCGCTGCGGCAGTGATTTGTGCCGCATCGCAGGTACGCAGCTCGACGATGGCCGACCGTGTCGCTGTCCCAGCGGTAATGGACGCGAATGTCAACTCGTAGCCCTCGTCGAGCGCGTTCAACGGCACCCGTAAGTCGGCCTCTGTCGTCGCGGGCGGGAGACCGTCGATGCGCACGCGCGTGGAGTCGAAGGCGGTCATGACCTCTTGGATGGCGGCACCTGCACCGTAACGCACGCGAACATTAGTGTCTGGCACAGGGATCCACTCCGGAAGGTTTGAGTCTCCTTCAGCATCCCGTGAGCCATTATTTTCTTGGAATGGTTCAGCAACGGCAGGTGAACGAGGCTGAGGATGTCCGTGAGGTTGCGTTGGAGGTTCGTAAGGCTGCGATGGCCGTGGAGGCTCCTGCTGTAAAGACTCAACAAGTTATCGCAATATGGCGTTGAAAAAGGCGCACGTTTCGACTTGGGATGAAGGACGGAACGTCGACTCTCAAAGGTATTGCTACGTTCATTGGGGTCCGGGTAGGCGACTGCGCAGGGGCAAGATGTTCAAACGGACAATGTATCGCAGTGCAACGGCCCTGCTGGAAGAACTTGCAAGGGGCCCGCAGCCACTGAGACTGGGCGATAGGTGGCGGCGGCACATTTGGCGCCAACTCGTGCACACCGACAGACAGCGGTAGGTCGTGCGAGAACTGACATTGGGTGCCTGCGCGACATGTTCCCTGCGCGTGGAACCTGCAAATATTGCCCAGCGCAGCCGTCGCGGCAGCCATGGGTGGTGGTGCCGTCGCACGAGGTGCCGGTGCCGCATTAGTATGTGCGAATGTGCACGCTGTGCCTTTCGTGCACCCGCCCGACGCCCAGAACTTGCAGGACTCGCGCGGCCGTGCTCCAAAAGATGGCGCAGGGGCAGCCGTCGTCATCCTGATATGCGCGAAAGGGCATCCTGGACCGTTGTTACAGTTTCCTGCTTGGAAAAACTTGCACGCTGGCTGTGATCTCTGGAACGTCGACATTTCTGCTACCTGGGACGCCGCGGTAAGACGACACGAGGCAAGTGGCGGTTACAATTGGGCGTGCCAACTGAGATCGGAGCGCAGTTGAGGTTCAGGCAGGGGCTGTGGCGCTGAATCCGCGCATCGGCCGTCGACCGACCTGGGATATCTCTCGAAAGGTGCCGATCGTGTATCGAAGTGGCTGTTGCCCCTTGCCCTCCTGCCACATCGACCGACCCGATCCCAAGTTGCACGCGCCATGTCTGACGGCCGATCCGATCTAGATTACATGCAACTGGCGCTGCAGGAGGCTGCGCGCTGCGAGCCCGTTGAGACAGCATTCTGCGTCGGGTGCGTCATTGTTGTCGATAGCCCGAGCGGCGCACAGGTCGTGCTCGCCACGGGCTATTCGCGCGAGCTGCCGGGAAATACCCACGCCGAGGCCAACGCGCTCGCCAAAGCGTTGGAGCTCGACGAGCGGGAGGATGCGCTGCGCCAGATCCTCCATGATGCCGCGGCGGAGGTGCCCCTCGCCGTACCCAAAGTCGAGGAGTTGCTCAAGTCCGCGACCGTGTATACAACACTCGAACCATGCTCGGTGCGCACGAGTGGGCTCGCACCATGTGCGGATGCGCTTGTGCATGCGAAGGTTCGGCGCGTGGTTATCGGTGTAGGCGAGCCGAAAGACTTTGTCGTCTGCGAAGGCGCGGAACGGCTGAAGAACGCCGAGATCGAGGTGGAATGGTTGAAAGGACTTGAAGAGAATTGTCTTGTCGCAGCACGGAGGAGTCATCCGCCTCAGTAGAGCTCACAGAAGCTTTGATTATGTATTACAAGCGCTGGTTTACCTGTACAAATCCATCATAAGTCTTCACCGTAGCTCATGGACGGTTTGCATGATCGGCCTATGCGCAACTGACCTCAATCTATTCCTCGATGGCGTCCTCGTCTTCGTCGCTTGCCGCCTGGTCCTCATCCTTTTGCCTCTTTTTTATGCGGCGTTGTTTGGCAGCCTCTGCGGGAAGCTCTGGATCGCCTCCGTCAATGCGCACGACAACATGTAGTGCGGATTTGTCACGCGTGCGGAGGGAAATGTCTTCATCCTCATCGTTGGGCACAAGCTCGTCGTTGACGCGTGCCGTGCCGGTCTTGATCTGGATTTCAATCTTTGAGCGGTCGAATGGGAGCGCGTGGGGTAGAGAAGCGGTGAGCTGGATGAGGAGCGGTATGGCCGCGCCCATTGCACTGAGATGCAGGGTTTTCTTGCTGCGCGCGGTCAGGTTTAGAGGTGGTAACGGGAGAAGGACGGACTGGGACTCGAGCACGACGGCTTTGCACCGGCGAAGGTACCCGCCGAGCGTCGACCGCGCGAAATTAGGAAATGGTTCAGTTTCTGCGAGCGGCGCGGCCCCGTTGCACTGAACCCGGGTGGAACAGAGTCAAAGGGTTTGGTGGGCGCGAGTTTGACTATTTTGTGAGTCTCGCGTTGGCCGGGTACCCACGACGTTTCCGTTCGCGGCGTGTATGGACCTACCAGCGCAGCACTCCCCATCTTGCGCTGCTTGACTGGGCGCTGATTGGTGGGGTCTGAATCCACCAGCTCTGAGTCGGTGCGCAATCTTTTCGGCATGAGGACAACTTGGTTCGCCCGGCTTTTTGCGGAGTTTGCGCCACTTGAACACCTGCAGTTTCGTGCACTCTGTTGCGCGCACCCGCTGCGCGCACTCGCACTATTGAAAATGAGTCAGGACATCGCAGGTCTGTCTCGATCTGCATCTGCTCGCCCCGATCGTCCTATTGACCGTTGCTGGTCGTGTGCGCAGAGCAGAACATCCAGCTCTGGAAGGTGAAAAAGCTGATCAAGAGCCTCGATGCCGCTCGTGGGTCAGTTGAACGCTTTTCGTACTCCTCTTCGTCGTGCTCATTACCAGAATCTCAGCGCTGGCACCTCCATGATCAGTCTCATCATTCCGCCCAAGGTAAGTCTCCGCGCTTTGACGTATACTCTACTCATCGATATCGCAGGATCAAATCTCGCGCGTGCAGAACATGCTCACCCAGGAGTACGGCACTGCATCCAATATCAAGTCTCGCGTCAACCGCCTTTCCGTGCTAGCCGCTATTACTTCCACGCAGCAGCGCCTCAAGCTATACAACCGCGTGCCGCCCAACGGTCTTGTGCTCTTCGTCGGCACCATTCTCACCGACGAGGGCAAGGAAAAGAAAGTCTCGTTCGACTTTGAGCCTCACAAACCCATCAACACATCGCTCTATCTTTGCGACAACAAATTTCACACCGAGGCTCTGTCCGAGTTGCTCGAGGCCGACCAAAAGTTCGGCTTCATCGTCATGGACGGTAACGGCTCGCTGTTCGGAACACTTGCAGGCAACACCCGCGACGTGATCCACAAGTTCACCGTGGACTTGCCCAAAAAGCACGGTCGTGGTGGTCAGTCCGCGCTGCGTTTCTCGCGTCTGCGTGACGAGAAGCGCCACAACTACGTGCGCAAGGTCGCCGAGCATGCGGTCCAGCATTTTGTCACCAACGACAAGGTCAACGTCGCCGGCATCGTGCTGGCTGGATCTGCTGACTTCAAGACCGAGCTCAGCCAGAGCGACTTGTTCGACCAGCGGCTTGCGGCCAAGATCATCAAGGTCGTCGATGTCTCGTATGGCGGCGAGAACGGGTTCAACCAGGCGATCGAGCTCGCCGCCGAGTCGCTCGCCAACGTTAAATTCGTGCAAGAGAAGAAGCTGATCCAGCGGTATTTTGACGAGATCAGCCAGGACACAGGCAAGTACTGCTTTGGTGTCGACGACACGCTCAAGGGCCTTGAGCTCGGCTCGGTCGAGACGCTGATCGTGTGGGAGAGCCTCGACATCACGCGCTACGTGCTGCGCAACGCGGCCGGCGAGGAAATCATCATCCACGTCAGCAAGGAGCAGGAAAAGGACCGGGAGAAGTTTTTGGACAAGTCGACGGGGCTCGAGATGGAGCAGGCGGCCGAACCGCAAAGCCTACTCGAGTGGTTCGCGGACAAGTACAAAGACTTTGGCGCCAACCTTGAGTTTGTGACGAACAGATCGCAGGAAGGCGCACAGTTCTGCAAGGGCTTTGGCGGGATTGGCGGGCTGCTGCGTTACAAGGTCGATTTCACGAACCTGCAGACGGTGGACGACGAGGACGAGTTCTACTCGGATGACGATGATATCTGACGGTGTTGTATGCGGCATCTCAGAGAGAGAGAGAGCCGCCGTCCGCGCCGCCGCCGCTGCTGCCCAGCGCCGCGCGCCACCAGACAGCACACTAGTGTGTGTGTCGGCGCGCTTTTCGATCGGGGATCGTTGGGCTGGCTGGGCAGGGATGGTCGCGGCGGCGCCGTGTGCGGGCTTGGGCTCTGCACGCGGAGGAGACGAGACAGAGCGGCGGCGAATTGGAACATTGGAGTGTAAAACGAGAGAAAATGTTTATGCAGCATGATGCAATTATGAGTATTGGAATGTCGTGCGCGGAAACATGCAACGCTTCGTCGGCCCAAGTTTACTATGACGATGTGTTACGACCTCGTTGCTTGTTGTATGACGTGAGGTGCATGAAGAAGGAAATGACGCTACGCCGTCCTTGTCTTCTGTGCTCCAAGTGAGGCGAACTAAGCACGTTGCCTGGTTACTTGGACGCATAAAACCGGACTCCGAAATCGCGTCTCTTCCTTGCTCCACCTTTCACCACCCACTCAAACCACTATGCCTCCCCGCAAGCGCGCCGCCGAAGCTGAGGAGACGAGCACGCGCGCCAAGAAGGCCGCGAAGACTGATCACGGCGAGACGGCGTCGTCCAAGACCAAGGGCAAGCGCGGAGCTGCAGCCAAGGCGTGTTTCCCTTTCGCGCGGACGTTGGACAATACTCTAATACCTTAATAATTAGTCTGCACCGTCATTCGAGTCTTTCAAGGCCAAAGCACTACCGATACACCTCACCCTCAGCCATTCACCTCCGAAGATCGAGCAGGAGGATGCGTCCAAGCCGCGTAGCAAGGGCAAGGATAAGGATGGCGGGTACATTGGGCACGTCGCACTGCAACCTTCCATGTTCGGAACGGGCAGCTACGGCTGGAAGGGTACGAAGCGCATCCAGGTCGAGCTCGAGGGCGAGGACGGCAAGAAGGAGAAGGTCACCGTGCAAATCCAGTGCGTGTGCTCAACGCTATCAGCTGAGAGAGAGAGAAAAAGGCTGACTGTGATTAGGATCAACGCGCCCGTGCATGGCAGCAAGGACAAGAAGGAGGGCGAAAAGGACGATGACGAGGAGGATGAGGCGGCCGACGATGAATGAGCGTTAGTGGTACTCTCTCTCACGACCAAGAACGACACTCTGGCACATCTCGCATTCTTCATCTCGCTTATAGGAACCGGATATGTGGACTGTACTGTATACCACAATCACTGCGCTGAATTTAAATTCAACCCATCTTGGTTCTAGATGAGTGCGAACTAAACTGCTGCAAGGAAATACAGACCTCTCAATACGAAGTTCCCTGCATCAGTCTTCAATCAGACACTTCGACGAAGGTCTCGCTGCGGCTCCAACCGGCGTGTTCTACGGAAGCTTTCCATTGCCGCGCAAGCTCGCGAAAACTTACATGCCTTGGTTACTGGCAGTGGAGAACCAGAGTAACGTTCTCTTGTACTGGTTTCATATCAGCAGCGTCTACGTATTGTACACGAGGCCACAGTATCACTACCATCGTCGCTCCTCAGCGTCATGCAGCTGAACGCTCAGGTCGAGGCTGCAACTTTGACAACAACCTTTCCAATAAAGTCCTGGCGCTCCAGTGTCTTCAAGGCCTCCTTAAGCTCGCTTAGCTGGAATATTTTGCCAACGACCGGCTTGATGCTGCGCAGGTTGAAGAGATGGAGAAGTGACTCGAGCTGCTTGCGAGTGCCGACCGTAATTCCGCGCACATTTGCACTCTGATGGGTTTTCTGGTTAAACGGCATGTATAAAATATGAAAGATGTCACGTCTCACCTTATAGATCACCTCCCACAGACGTATGTGGCTTTCAAACCCACCAATACCACCAATAATGGAGATGGATCCGCCCATGGCGAGAGCGTGCAGAGAGCTGCCTAAAGTGTCATTACCGCCGACGTCGAGAATGAGGTCTGCTCCGCGTCCGTCGGTGAGGCTGAGCACACGCTCGTGCCACTCGGGATAAGTCTTGTAATTGATAGTTTCCTGAAGTAGAAGACGTGTGAGTGCGTGAGTTTCGAGCGACACGGTCACGCACATCGACATCGACAAACTTCTGAATTTGAGCCAGCTTTTCGTCCGATGAAGAGGTGAGAATAACCCGTGCCCCACTCGCGCGTGCAATTTGGGCGCCAAAGATAGACACTCCACCAGTGCCTTGTATAAGGACAGTCTCGCCTGGGAGGATGGGACGAAGGCCGCCGAGAATGGCATTGTACGCAGTGAGACCTATGCATACATATCGGTGTGAGCAGCCACACAGAATTTCCAGCACCATAGCTCACCAGCACAACTGAATGTCGCAGCCTCCTCATACGTAAGAGAGTCGGGGATACGAATCAGCCATTCTGCGTCAAAGATTTTGTACTCCATTAGGGTACCCTGCGAGCTGGCACCCAAAGTAGTGTCTAGGATGCTCGGACTTAAGCCACCTCCCTTGTCGGTGGGGAAGAAAGGGACAGTAACTCGATCCCCGATCTTTATCTTGATGTTGTCGCCGGGACCAAGCGCAACCACCTCACCAGCGGGATCGCATCCTGGAGTGAGGCCACTACCCATGGTCTTGCCATAGACTCCCCTTGCAACCAGAAGGTCCCTAAAGTTGAGGGAGACGGCGTGGATGCGCACCAGCACTGTGACGATGTTACACTCTGGCAATGGCAATTAGAGGTTTGGAATGGCGCTAACCTTCTCCAGCATTCGGTTGCGGCACTTCGTCATCGACAAACTCGAGCCCATCGACTCCATTGACTGCACCTGGCCATATCCATCGCTTCTGAGTCGTAGGAAGAGTGGACAAAGGGCTTTCGCTCATTGCAGAAGTAAGTTGGCGTTGGGGCTATCCTGATGTTGTAGCCACGAGCCTCGAAGCGGCCCTATATATTAGTTTATATTACCGTGACCATCTCAATGTTGCATAATACCGGCCATAGCTGCCCGAATGTGCGATGATCCAGCTATGGCAAACGGAATTGAAGTCTACCCATCCAACCAGGCATAACCTTTCTGCTGAGTGATCAGCGTCGGACCCTGTGTATCTCAAATACTGGCGGGGCCCGCTGCCGTTCTGTCATTAGGAGCCGAAGGTGGCTAGTGTTCTTCATGTAATAATATTACAAAGAGAGACACAAGCCTGTGTGTTGCACAGCATCAGGACAGCTTCGGCACCTTCGCGAGTATGTATGGCAGCGTCATCGCACCGGATTCCCGTAAGTTGCCAGCTGTTCAGCGGCTGCTACCAAAGATACTCACGCAAACCTGTAGCAGATCGGTGCTCCAGGTTGACGTCGTTTGAGATTGTTGAACAAGACCTCCGCCCGAATCGTCTTCTTCAGACCCTCCGCTCTTCCTTCACAGATCAAAAATCAAGGAATATATAGTTCCTCGTGATTTTGAACATAATTCAGAGCAATATAATTACGTTGTCATGCATTAAGGATACATTGTGAAGATGGAAGCGGGAGATGACGTTGAAGAAAGCGAATGCTGCCATCCAGCTGAGTTAGACAGACTGAGGAATAGCTCCAGCTGTTCCAAAGCCTTGATAGAGGGCGAATGGAAAGAGCTGATAGGGGACGAGCAGGGGAGCGAGTGCCGAATAGATTTCAACCCGCGCTTGCTAGAGCCGTCCGGAACCGAACGGGCTCTTAGCCGCCCGAAGTTCGCAAAGTCGAAAGAGTCACCGCAAACTGGAACTGGTGCAATTGTAGTAAATATATCGGCGTTGGTTGTGGCAGAGCGTACATCTCGAAGATGATGCATTACAGGTAAGAATATACGGAGGAAGACATGAGGAGGTCAAACAACACGAAGGCTTAGGAAACGATTCAGGAACCGATAGACATACGAGTACTACGGCGCGGAGGAGTCTGCGTATCAGCAGACACTGAATTGCCAAGGGAGTGGCGGCTCTTGAGCGGTCGTGGGCCGACGGGACGCTTGTCAAATGCAGTGCGTGTGTATTTAGTAGGTGATTCCTGGAGTGCAGGCTCGGCCTCGCTGCTATTGATGGTAGACCTGACGTGCGGGCGAGCCGCGGGCGTTGATTCAAAGGGTGGGTCGAACACTATCTCGCCTGAAATTCCGTGCTGGGTATTCGGTGTCGGACTCTGCGTGTTGACAGTAGCAAAAGTGGGAAATGGGATTGGGTGTTGATGGATCGAGTCTTTCTCGCCTGAAGAACCACGATCGTCGGAGTGGATCCTCGAAGGGAAGAAAGTGTGAGCTTCTGTCACACTAACCTGGCCGGACGATTGGGAATCCAAACGCGCCAGTGGGGATGCAGTGAACGAGTTGATCGCAGACGCAAGATCGTTGCCCGTTCCAGAAGGACCTACGACTTCAGCGATATGTTCGTCAGAATGAGAGGATCGCATTGCCTGGATTGTATTGTAGAGCAGTTCACGTTGATGTTTGCATGGCTCAGCCGCAGCCGCCGGCCGATACATGTTGTCGTTCGATGAAGACTCCGTGACCGACTCGCTGCCAGCTGCCGCAAAGTCCAACGCAGGCTCCTGCATTAGATCCCCCGCCAGCTCTGCCGCCGATGTCGCAGACAGAAACTCAGGGCGAGACGGCTTGCTATAGAGTAAAGGCGAAGATACCACTTCGTCCACAACGTCAGAAATCTGCAATGAGGGTGGAAGCAGTACCGGGTTCAGGCGGGCATGCGCTGCCGCATGCAGGCTATGCTGACGTTGCTCTCCACCAATTAAAGCGGTCGCGCGCCGCCCAGTAGACTTGAGTGGCATTTTTGGCGATGAGTGCGAGACATTGCCGCCGCTGGACGAAACCGAAGCGGAATGGGAGCGGGTGATCCTCGTCGGAGACGATGAGCTGTCAGCGTCCAGACTCGTCGATGCAGTCATGGAGCGGGTGACGCGCTTGCCAGAACGGGCGTCGCGGCGGGCCTGTGCGCGGGTCATGACACCGGAAGGGCTGACGGCGTTAGAGTCGACGGTGTTGGAGCGACGGAGACCCTTAGTCGAAGTGCTTACAGCAGTAACATGCGAAGAACAGTCGGCAGGGAGAGAGTTCTAAACCCGCCAAGATGGTTAGCGAAGTTAGCAATGCTGGACAATAAACATACCCTTGCCCGCTTACGACGGTAGACAGTGCTCCCATCCTCTTCCTCAGATCTAGTCTCCTCCATGACGGTGTGGAGGGTCCGTTTTGGTGGTGCCGGAGCTGTTGCTTCATCGACGTCCATCATGTCACCAGGATTTGAGGCTTGCGTGAAAGCGGCCAGACTTTGTAACATGCGTTCTCCCGCGACGCGTCCAGGTGAGGCGGCACCGTCGAGTCCGAGAAAAAATGCGTGTGATATGTCGTCGTGAGCAATGTTGGCTTCTGGGTTTTCTGAAGGCGAGAGGTCGCGCGAAAAGTCGAGCTGAGACGAAGACGCATCGGCCATGATCGCATCGCTGCCATCATCGTATGCCACAGGCGAGCTGGGGACGCTCAGGTATGCGGGGCGAGTGGAACGATCTGCAAGAGGTGACGACGGCGGGGCGGATGGTGTGATGGTAGAACCGTCGTAAAGCTGATGAGCGGGTTGAACAGGAGCAGTGCCTTGCAACGAGATTGAGAGTCGATGGGGAGCCTGTGGAGTAACAGGTCTATAAAAATCCAAGTCAACACCTGAAGCTGCGCAAAAAGAGTGAAATAAGCTAACTTCTGGAAGCCAAGGATGTCCCCAAGCATCGCACAAAGTGCACTTTTGTCGCCGTCGTGAACTGGCAATTGCATGGAATCGGGTAAACGGCCGTTGATGACGTTCGTAACCTCTTGCAACTGGCCCACATCGAGTCCTTGAAGCTGTCCACGGGTCTGAACGTCATGAGGCAAGTTGTCGAGTCTACGGGGGCGATAACGTTCGGTCAAAATACATAGGGGTAACTTCGATGTGTGTAAGTCACTCACGAGGCCAGTACTACAGAGTCCTCTACCCCATCGATTTGCAAAACATTCGGGATGGCGTTGAGATGCGTTGGGGAAACGCTCGCTGCTGTCTTGTGCGCCATGCCACGGAACCAGCTCAGACGCGGCCGGCGAGGAGTGGCAAACAGTGGCGGGTTCGAGTTCGCGCTTGAATCATCATTCGTGTGGGTGACTGAGGCGTCGTCTTGAACTGTGCCGGTCGAAGTCGACGCGTCGTGCGGGGCAAACGGTGTCGCTTTCTTGAGGCCAAGACCGAACGGGTTGTGCTTGCCACCGAGGAACGAGAAACTAGGCCGTTTGCGATGAGTTGGAGGCGCTTGGTTTGACATCTGAGTCGCTGGAAGGGGGTACGCAAATAGGGGCGCAGCTAGAAGGAAAGGGGAGGAGAGAGAGGTGCCAACGGCGGTGACCGAAGCTAGCTGTACGATCGTTCCCGGGAGGCGGTTATCAAATTCGAAAATGCACGGACATGCTAAAGTAGTCCGAGAGCAAAATATATATGGACGAAGAATGAGTTGTCGGCCGCCCTTCGCTGCAGCAGGTGAGCAGTTACAGTGGGACGAACAAAGTAATGATGATAAGAACCAGACGTTTTCAGTAAAAACAAGTCCAGTAGTCACGAGCGGTGAAGTCCTTCGAGCAGAAGACAAGCACTGCTAATATTAATGTCATCCCAAGGGATATAGGAACGGATTGCGAGCACATGCTGAGCGCGTCAGTAGCTTTTGTACACGAAGATACTTCAGTCAGGAAAGACATAGTGTCCATCGGTCCAGAACTAGCGGTCTGATGTCTTGCGTGGAGTGTTGGATGCCGCTCGACGACTTGCAGCAGGCTTTTTGCGTATGCTGCCAGTGGCATTTCCATTCGTTTGAAGCTCGGGTACTTCGTCGTCGGTTTGAGCGTCGTGGTAGCGCCTGGGAGCTGTCTCTGGGCTATGTCGCAGCTTCTCCGCCTCTTCAACGGCAGCTTGGGAAGCAATTTCCGCGTCTTCAGCGTCCTGCTCGTTCTCAGCCCAGAGCCGTGCCGCCTGAAGGACGATGATGCCAGTGAGGAGGACGCAGCATACTAGATGGCGAGATGCGATGTCGACCGTCGGCTTGACTAGTATGGTAGGCACGTCCTTGGAACCTTTGAGGACGGAGTGGTGAGATGCAAGAAACCAGAGGTCTACGAGGCGAAGGTGAGGAACGCACGAACAACAGATAATAATAAGATGTGACACATACCAGGCAGAACATCATTAAAGTAGACGTATGCGCCCATCAAGAACAAGACTGTCGGAGGTTTGGTTTGAAAAACAAAGGTGACGCTAGTGATCGAGGACGTACAAATGCTGGCACCGTCGAACATGACATTGAAGGCCTCACCTCGCCAGGCACTGGCGGCGAGAGCAGCTGCTCCAAGGCCAATGACAGCCCAGAGAAAACCGAGCATGGGCAGTGGGAAGGAGTGTGGGCCAGTGAGGATGGCATAGTACGATACTGCGGCGCGAACACTGGAGTCGGTCAGTGGGGACTTCCACAGCGTAAGTGAGTCGGCCATCCAGTGTGTGAACAGTGCGCCTGTGAGGTAGGAAGACCATTAGAATGCAGGGATCGTGCGAAGCGTGCGTGCACGTGATCGAGGGATTGTCAGCGTTATTGACCTGCTTTTCTATGACCACAGTACGCACCGAGCATAAAAGAGATGGTGGACACGATGAGAGCAGGGCGGAGACTCATTGTCGCTGTCTGAAGTGTAGGGCGCGATGACGAGCGCGTTTGGCAGCGAGCGGCAGAGGAGCAACTCGAGCGTCAAAGCCCGCTTTGCAATGGCTCAGCTTGTGTGCACTCGGATTCTCGATGCGGGCGAGTTCCTCATCGCCATAGCGCGCCAGCACGTGCTCGTATACAATAAAAGGTGATTGGAATTGCTAAATCAACATTGCTTGTGCTGACTGGAATTGGCCTCTAGCGATGGCCAACTCGCGCGCAGCATCCAGCTCGGTGCGGCCGTACGCGCAATCACACTCGATCACTCCGCACAGCACATAATCGCGGTCGATGACAACAAAAAACTGCAAGTCTTACGGTTTGACACACTCGACACGCTCAGCACCCGTACCGTCGCAAAGAAAAGCACACTAGTCGCTGTGACTCCGGACGGGCACACCATCCTCCTCGCAGACAAATTTGGAGACATATACTCGTGGGCAACCATGCTTCTTGCGCGATTAGAAACTGATTTATGCCCAGGTATCCAATAAACCCACCCGCTGGTGATCCAGCTGTAGCAGAGTCTGACTCGAAGAACGAAGAAGGACCTGCCAAGGGCGAGACAGCAGGAACTCTGATACTTGGACACGTATCCCAGCTCACCAACTTTCTGCTCTCGCACGACTCGCGGCATATCATCTCTTCGGATCGTGACGAACACATCCGCATCTCCCACTATCCCCTCGGATATGTCATCCAGTCGTTCTGTCTCGGCTCCACGAGCTTCGTCACCGCTCTGCACCTTCTACCTTCTGCGCCGGAAGTTCTCATTAGTGGTGGTGGGGAAGATGTACTTCGTATCTGGCGTTGGAAGGATGGCCAGTTGCTTCGGTCCATCGACATCGGCAATGTCGTTCGACCGCACATCGCTGTCTCGCCCCCGGTCTTGAAGAAGTCACGGCAGCCTACGAAGAAGAGACAGAAGACCGATGAACACCTCGCAAATGCCGATATTGCCGCGATGGCTGAGGATGAGAAGGTACTGGCATTAATCAAAATCGACTCGGTTCATGACATCGTCGTTTTCTGTGCGCTTGGAGCCACAGCACTGTTCTACCTACGACTACCTGCGGAACAAATTGCAGAAGCCCCGGGAACTCTACAAGCACTCGACCTCTGCGCTCCTGTTCTGGATTTCGCCTTGGACTCGTCCGAGCCGGGAAGAATATGGGTGTCACTGGATACCCAAGATGGACAACCGCTTTGCTCAGTCAAGGTCGACACGGCCACTAGCAGCCTTGCAGTACAAACTTCGCCACTATTCGCATCTTTTCCTCAAGGTACTGCTGCTTTTTCCGTGATAATATGTTTGCTGACTAGGTCTGGTAGGCGAGCGTGACCCAGATATCTATCTTCCACTCGCGCTTCTGCCCAAAAGCCCCGAAGATGAGGGATGGGCGGCAGCCGAGAACGCCTCTGAACCGACAAGTGACAAGCAACGTGGTAGAAGAAAAGTTAAAGAGCAACTCAAAGCCATTCAGACAGGTGCTGTATCAAACTTGTAGTGCGTTACAGTGCGCCGTACATCTCTTACATCACGGGTGTTACAATTCAACACTCAAATCATTGGATCCAGCTTTTTATTCAAATCTTCTCGTGAATCTTCTTGCGCTTAAAGCATTTAGAATTAAAAGATCTCTCTGTTCAAGTTGTTGAGTCCTTTACTGGGTTCTTCGTTGCGGTTTAGTGCTGGAAGAACTTGCCCAAGGTGTTTGACTTACGGTCAAACTCGGATACTGCGCAGCTCCAGTGTAATCGACGTATCAGATACGGTTTCGGAGATGCTGAACGTGCTTGAGTACGCGCTCAGCAACGACTAGAAGGTGAATTGAGCTTGCGCACCGATACGTTCGACGTGGTCCTGGAGTCTGTGGATTACGGTGACCTGCAGCTGACATTTGCGGCTTGCAGCATAATTATAAGATACGATCGTTTGCAGTGTACTTCTCAAATAATGGCGTAACAGACAAGAACTCAGGCTCGGCGTTCGCCGGTATACCTGCGCCACATAATGTTATCCCTCATAAATCAAAAGCTATTGCTTTAAATAGCGCAATTGATAAAAACGTAATTTTCAAGGTAAATGTGTGGCTCACTTTTGCCCGCCGTCTCTGACATGCATTTTTCTTGAGGGATGAAAGTGTGCGCACGCGCCGTCAAGCTGCATCAAGGCACGATACACAAAACGATGCCTCTATCTCAAGTAATGTTATTTCTGCTACATTGTGCCGCTACATTGTGCCGCTACATTGTGCGTCAGGGTTACTTAATTGGCTGTCTCTGCAACGATCTGGATGACGATCTTTCCAAGAAAGTCCTGTTTCTCCATGGTTTTGAGGGCTTCCTTGACTTGGTTGAACTGGAAAGTTTTATTGATTACCGGCTTGATGTTGTGCAGCTCAAAAAGTTGAATGAGCGCCAAATGTTGTTGGCGAGTACCAACGGGGATGCCGCGCACAGTGCATCCCTGTGCGAAGTATTCTTGTCATTATAGCTGCGGGTCGATAGTAAAAACCAAACACGCATACCTTGGCCATCAGTTCCATGATGCTGTCGTTCCAGTTGACGCCGAACCCGCCCAGAAATCCGATGACTGACACGGTTCCACCCACGGCGACTGCCTTGATCGATTTAGGCAGTGATTTGCCCCCAACTTCTAGGATAATGTCTGCCCCGCGTCCTTCTGTAATCTCCAAAACACGCTCATGCCAGTTCGGGTGCGATTTGTAATTGATTGTTTCCTGCATAGTTGTAGTAAGTCGGTTGTTTGATTTTGAAAGGATGACTGTACAAACCACTGCTCCGAGCAAAGTCTTGACTTCGGCTAGTTTGTCGTCTGATGACGAGATAATGATGAGTCTCGCACCGCTGGCTCGAGCAATCTGGGCGCCGAACAGTGATACGCCGCCTGTGCCCATCAGTAGGACCGTCTCGCCGGGGAGGAATGGTCGAAAGCCACCAAACAGCGCGTTGTATGCAGTGACACCTTAATGAATCCAGTGAAACCATCAGGATCAGCACTTCTCACCGACATGCCACATACCTGCGCAGCAGTACGAGGCCGCATCGGTAAAACTGAGTGAGTTCGGAAGGCGGACGAGTGACGTTGCTGGGAAGGTCCGATACTCCATGAGTGTGCCTTGTAGATTCGCCCCCATGGCATTACTAAGCATGCTGGCCTTCATTCCAGTGCCCTTGTCGCCAAGAAAGGCTTTCCATGTGACGTCGTCATCCAAGCCTGAGGTAGGTCCGACGGCGACCACTACTCCAACGGGATCTGATCCTGGAGTAAGGTCTTCTTCTAGAGCACCTGTATATATATTCCCTTGCTGACTACGATGTCTCTGTAGTTGAGGGACACGGCATGGATGCGAACGAGCACTATGAATAGTAGTTAGAGCCGCTTCCGAGTGTTCCGTCGTTGATTCGGTAGTATGGTGACTGACCTTCTCCAGCACCAGGTTGTTGTATCTTGTCGTTGATCAAATGAGGGCCATCAATTCCGTCGATTGATCCGGGCCAGATCCATCTTTTCTGGGTTGCTGGTAGCTGTGCGTTAACAGACATTTCAGCGAAGGTCAAGGTCACAAAGCTCGCGGACAACTCCTTGGGACCATCGTCACTTCCGCTTCTTTTATACTCCACAAAGCTTCAGATTTGGGAAACAGGTCAGGTTTGAGAGGGAGAACTGTATTTCTAAGCCATACAGGCGGGGCCCGCTGTTCGGCCCGCGTCGCTCTACACGTGAGTTATTGAACCCTGACAACTATCTTCCCGAGAAAGCTCTGGTGCTCCAGGGTCTTGAGGGCTTCCTTGGTCTCCTCAAAGCCGAAAACCTTGCCTATGACTGGTTTGATCGAGCAAATGTCGAACAAACGAAGCAACCCCCGCAGCTGCTCGAGGGTTCCGCATAAAACGCCGCGGATTATGGCGCTCTGCCAATTTCAGTCGCGTCAGCACCAATTTCCTCTGCGGGAACCACATACTCGTGTGACGAGCTCTGGCAGGCTTATCGTGCTCTCAAGGCCGTCCAGATAGCCGATACTAGAAACGCATCCACCAAACGCGATTGCCTTTAAACATAGCGGCAGAGAGCTTCCACCTCCCGTGTTCAGAATGTGATCCGCGCCGCGACCGTCGGTCAGCTCTAGAATACGCTCGTGCCAATTTGACTCAGTCTTGTAATTGATCTTGTCCTGCGATTCAACTCGTCGGCTGTGGATTGGATCATGAATCAAAAGCTGTACTCACAATACGGGATCCAAGGAGCTTTTCGACTTCGACAAGTTTATCATCCGAGGACGAGGTCATGATCACCCGTGCTCCACTGGCTAGAGCAATCTGTGCACCAAAGATTGCCACAGAGCCTGTCCCAAGCGCGACGACCGTCTCTCCTGCGGTCAAAGGTCGCGGGCCGCCAAAAAGCGCATTATAGGCTGTCGCGCCTAGCATCCCGACATATGCTCAGCCGTTGTACCTCCGCCAGATAAATCAGCTCACCAGCGCACGAGAACGTCGCAGCATGCTCCCATGTAATCGAGTTCGGGATACGAGCGAGTGCCATTGAAGGGAACACGCGATATTCCATCAGCGTTCCTTGCGACCCACCACCCATTGCCGATGACGTGAAACTCGGCTGCATCGGTCCACCGTAGTCGGCTGTCATTATAGGTACAGTAACACGATCTCCGATGCGCCAGCCGCGTGCTGCCGCACTGCTGCTAACGGCAACAATCTTACCGGCGGGATCGCAACCTGGGGTGAGGCCTGTCGGTATCTCAAGCCAGGGATACAAGCCTTGGCAAACCATCAACTACAAGCGGCGCGTCAGAACTTGTGCGCAGGTTTGACCCCGACCGTACCTCTCGGTAGTTGAGTGAAACAGCGTGAATCTGAACGAGAACTACAAGCACACATTAGTCACTGATGCGTCAGAGCAGTGTCTGTGCGAGGTTGTTCACTTGCCTTCCCCCTCGCCCGGTAATGGCAGAGGCTCTTCCATTAATTGCAGTCCATCAATACCTGTGGCAGCGCCTGGCCACATCCATCGCTTGTAGGTCTTCGGAAGTGCGTGCGACATTGTGAGGGATCAACTTCCTAAAGGCTGCAGCTTTTAATCTTCTGCGAAAAGCATGAGTAAGCTTTTAGTCAGCCTCACTCAGCAAGTTGTCGATGGAGTATCCGCCTGGTGAAGCTCCGGTGCTGAACTGGGCGCCAGTATCGAGCGCCATGCATTTAATCGCTCACAGAAACTCTTGCTAATTGCTCGTCTATTTCCGAGTTCACACGAACAAGCTTTGTATCGCGGCGTCTATTTGCAGACTGAGGAAGTCGACTGAAGCTCTGCGAGTTATCTGATTATTGCCTGCGCAAGAGGATATCGATGGGTTCAGGACAAGCTGAGAGTGGCCGAACTGCCATTACCTTTACGATTGGTGTGGATCAGCAAAAAGTTTGATGACAATTTTGCCGATAAAGTCCTGCTTGTCAAGCAAGTTTAGGGCTTCCTTCGCCTCCCCAAGCTGAAAGACTCTGGCTATGACGGGCTTGATGTTGTGCAGGTCGAAAATACGAAGAGTTGCAATGAGATGTTGGCGAGTGCCGACTGCTATAGCTCGTATAACAGCGGTCTACAAAAAATTGCGTCAATATGATTAATTGACCCGAGTGCAGAGTCATGTCACCTTGTAAATCATCTCCGGTAGACTCAATGTAGCTTCAAAGGCACCAAGAATCCCAATGACGGCGATAGTTCCGCCGGGTGCGAGAGCTTTCAGCGACCGCGGTAAGCTGTTGCCGCCCATATCAAGGATAAGATCCGCCCCACGTCCGTTGGTGAGACTGAGAACGTTTTCGTGCCACTCAGGATGGGTCTTATAGTTAACGGTCGCCTGCAGATTGATCGTGAGTACTAAAGGCAAGTGCAGCATAAACCACGAGGCACCAACATCTACAGGTCCAATCAGTTTCTGAATCTGAGCCAATTTGGTATCCGATGATGATGTGAGGATGACTCTTGCTCCGCTTGCCCGCGCGATCTGACAGGCGAAACAAGCGACCCCGCCTGTCCCTTGAACAACCACAGTCTCGCCTGGGAGAATCTGACGAGGACCTCCAAGAAGCGCATTGAATGCAGTGACGCCTATGCAGAGACTTTAAGAGATAATCCGATATAAGTAATTGCACGCACCAGCACATCCGAACGCCGCAGCTTCTTCGTAAGTGAGGGAATCGGCAATGCGAACGATTGCCGAGGCAGGAAAAACTCTGTACTGCATCAGAGTGCCTTGCAGAGTCGCGCCCATACCGTTCGTGTCCAAACCAGATCCGCTATCATTGAGGTAGAAAGATGCAGTCACTCGCTGCCCGATCCAGCTAGCCTCCTGACCGGGGCCGACCGCGACAATCTCGCCTGCAGGATCGCAGCCTGGAGTAAGCCCCTCGGTCAAGGTCTTGCCATATAAGCCTCGCGCCACTAGAAGTTCCCTGAAGTTGAGCGAGACAGCGTGGATGCGTACCAACACTGCGATACTATCGGTAAGACGAACGGAGCGAGGCTAGGAACTGGGCTGACCTTCGCCAGTGCTGGGTTGAGGTATCACGTCGTCGATCAGCTCGAGCCCATCCACTCCATTGATAGAGCCAGGCCAAATCCACCGTTTTTGAACCCCTGGTAATTCGAAAGTGTCGCTCATTTGGGGCAATTGGAGAATAAAATCAGCGTCAACGAGTCCTGCTAGGAGTTAAAAACAACGTAGCATTTGATCAATGTTTCCTAATCCTCGGTATGTTGAGCCCGCTTCGGCCACAGTATCCCGTGAAAGGGTCCGTTCCGATATGTTGTACGGCATTTCATGAACTGTCCACTCAATAGACTACACGTAAGATGATGATGGTTGGCCCTCCACAGTTGCCAGGCGGGGCCCGTTCCGACAGATCGCGACTTCGGGCCAACAAGAGTTGCTCGGCGGGGCCCGCTGCTGTACGCTGTGACTGTCGGAGAGCAGATACTCTGATCCTTAAAGCCTGGTCAAGGGCCTGATTGTTTTCATTCAATGGCTGGCTAGTGCAGACGAGCACCTGGCAGCTCGCACAACGGCGTCACGACTCCTTTCGGTGAAATAAAACTGTAAAACGATATTGTCGAAAAGCAAACGTAAAAACACATGCCAGCACGCTGGTGTTCACTTGAGAACTGTCCAGTCGACGCCGCCATCGGAACCATGCGTTTCCTTTAGCCATTCATTCGCCTTCTTGAAATGCTCGTTACCGAGGAAACCCCTGTTTGCCGAAAGAGGCGACGGATGTGCGCTCTTGAGTATGAGGTTGCGCTCCTGTCTGATTATGAGTAATGGCTGGTCGGGATGGAAAGTCGAACCCACCGCATCAATACCATCACACATCTTCTGTGCATGAGCACCCCATGCAAGAATGACGACACCGTCACCTTCCCGTGCCGCAACAGCGTGAAGAGCGGCTTTGGTCAAGTTAACCCAGCCAGCCTTCGAGTGCGAGTTGGCATTGTGTGCTTCGACAGTCACTACATCGCACAAGGTGAGTTGAACCTTAATTTGACCGCACAAACTGTGCCGCTCACACGCAGTGTTCAGCCACAGAACTCCTTGTTTTGCAGTAGCACTCAGATCGCTGGGACAAGAATGAGAATGATTTCTTGTAGGCTCGAGATAGCTGGACGCACCCGTTGGTCTTGGGAACCGTGAAACCTGGAATGTCACAGGCGAGCTGCTTGTAGATGTTCCTCAGAGATGGCGGCGGCTTCACTGGATTCAAGACAGAGAAAGCGAGACCTGTAACAGCAACTGAGCTCAAGGCAAGAACCGAGAAACATGCGACATGCCATGGGCTTGGCCGTCATCCTGCGCGAGCAATAGTCTGAGTTGACGCTAAGCACTAGAAGTTGAATATTCTCACATGGTATGGGTCCTGTAGCGCAGCCTGATGAGTAACTGTTCGGACCAAGCAGCGCAAATCAGCACAAACCTGGCCAATGATCACAACCTTGACTTCCTTCAGCGGCGTGAGACGCGACCACGAGTAGATATCCTTCACTGCACCATAGATCAGCCAGGTTCAATTGAAAAATACAGGTGCGCACTGGGCGGAAAGACCTTCTTTCCCTTCTGTTGGTTGAGGAACGTTTTCAAGGCCCGAAAGTAGGGCTTTTCAAACTCGGCCTTGAGCGCGTCGCGCCAGTCGTCGCCCATCGTTTTCTCCTCGAGATTGTCCCACGTCACGTCTTCGATTTCTTCCGTATGGGTCGTAGTCGCGACGGGAGTGGCGATCACGCCTGCACCATCCTTGGAAGCGACAACCGCATCGACAGTCTTGGTGGTCTTGGTGCGTTTCCTGGCCGGCTTGGCGTCGCTTTCAAGGTCTTTCGCAGCGCGCTTGCCGAGCTTAACGGCGGACGGCCGTCCCTCGGTGTCGCTCATTGTGACAGCGAGATGGTGGCGGGCGGAGGAAGAGAATGAGCGGGTGACAAACTCCGCCGGAGACGACGTCAGGCACGTGTCAATTGTAGTCCTCGTACATGTAATACAAGTGTTATGCCGTCGCCTGTGGCGGCGTGTTAGGTGTTGGTTCGAGCGTTGCGAGACTAGCAGACAATATCGGCAACTGGGTGCGCCAGTACTTCTCGGCGATGTTACTCTGTATGACAGTTCGATGCGCATCCTCCGTCCCATGCTGCTCGGCAAAGCCACGCGCGATCTCTAGGGCCTCCGCGGAACCGTTCTTGATACACGCATCGATGACCATTGCGCAGGTCGCCGGATCGGTAATGGCGGCGGGGAGACCATACGCGTTATAAAGCGAAACGTAGCTCAGCATGTTCTTGATGGTTGTGCCGTTTGCAATCAAAGACTGTAGGAGTTTCCGGGCCACGGACAATGACGGCAGGTGGAACTTGTGTTTTCCGGCATTGATTAGGAGCGTCACTGCGATTTGTGGTCGCCCAATAGAAATGCAACGACCTGCAAGACGGCTTAGCCAAGTTGGCGCAAACTGCTCCTAGACAACGCACCGATGTAGGTCTCCGCGCTAGCGTCATCTAGAGTATAACCATTGTGTGACCAATCGGGGAAGAGGGCGGCGACATTGCGTAGCTGCTCAGGCTCGTCTGCGAGTTCCGCGAGTCGCCTGAATATCCCGTGCCGGACGAGCTTGCGCTGCCAGTGTAGGCTTGAACGAAGAAGTTGCCGCGCATAAAGCATCTGCTGGTCAAACTTGTCTCGCCTGATTTGCTTAGTCGTCCTCTTCTCGAGTTTGATCGTGGCCGCCATCTTGTCCTCTTCTGCTTTGCGCTGAGCCTCCTCTTCGACCTTGCGCGCCTCCGTCTTGCTCGTCAAATCCTGGAGCGAAGAGCCCGTTCCACCGAACGAGTACGACTCGCGCACTTTCGGGCCAGCGCTCTGCCCGTTGAACGCCTCGCCATCAAAGCCACCACCACCTTTGCGCTTCGCGGCGACTATTGGCGAAATTTTGAAAACAGGAGTTAACTAGTGCCAAAGCTGCAGAAAATATATCACACACCAGCTCCGGATGTGTGCATACATCTGATACTTGTTGCGACGCGGAGAACCGGTCGCGCTAATGACGAGACACGGTTCGACATGAGGTCAAGTAACAAATCGGAGTTGTTTTCGCGTTCTCCTCAGAGGTTGTATTCCACCCGCTCTCAACACTGGCCTTACCGGCGAAATTAGTTTATCCCCGCATTTATGATCGCTAGGAGCGTTCCACTTTGCCCTACGTTCCTAGGCTCGTAACATTCGACCATGAGCTCACAGGAATACGCTTCATCCCTGACTGCATTTATCCATATTCACAGTGCAAGTGATCAGGACCAAAGTTGCTCCAATTTACTAGTAAAGCATAATTATCACCGACGTGCCCTGGTGACAGGCTCGACGAACTGTTCAGTACGTTCAAGGTCAACAGTTCGATCCTGTCACGGGGAGTCGTTTTGATATCAGGTGTGTTTGGTGGTGCGAGCGTACCACAGCGAAATAGGTGTTTCGGTGCATGCCGAGAGAACTCCCTGAGTTCTTATTGAACCGTATTTTAGCTATACCCAGGATAGTATTATTGACAAGTTGAGCCCCGGGATCTTTAACTTAGCATTCGAACTGGGGCAGAGTCTTCAGGTAAGCAATAGCATGCTGATACCCTTGAGCCTGGCGGCACCCTGCTCAGATTGTCATAACAGAAGGGCCATAACTCTCCCATGAACTTTAACAACGTCAATTTGACGCTTTATCAGCCTTGATATTAAACAGCAGCCGAGCCTGCGTAGTAACACACCCGCGGACAGCAATTAACATTCGAACGCCCCAACAAATCCACAGGTATCACGTGCTTCTGCGAGACCTGTTCGAAAAAGAAGGAGGAGCTGTGATTCAAGAGTCTAGAACGTGTTTTCGTCCCCACACATTCATTTATGGCCTTGGAGTGATCAGTTGAAGCGGTTCTTGTCCTGAGCATCTCAGGTCTACCATGGCGTCCGCCACCAGCGAACCAGCCCTTCGACGGCGCCGGGGTTCATCTCCACCCAGCGCGGGGAGCAGCAACACCGTCATGAACACGGCCAAGTCAATCGAAAAAAGATTGAATCCGCCCTCCTCTGGGCGTGGGACGAGCTCCCAGACTGGCGTCGCGACAACGCCTTCATCACGACAGGCTACCGCCCAACAAGTAATAGCTATGTTCTATCCTTCGGAGCATCTTCTCGCTTCATAACGAGTCAGTCAACATTTGGTCCCACCTGCTCGGTTCGCTCGTCTTCTCCGGCCTGGGCTTCATCACCTACTGGTTATACGAGTCCGCCATCAAGCCACGATACACCAGTGCGACAGGAGCCGATGTCCTGGCTTTTGGCTGCTTCTTTGTCGGGGCGTTTGTATGCCTGGGCATGAGCGCGACGTACCACGCGCTAACCAACCATTCGCCCGAGGTGGCCCGGTGGGGCAACAAGCTGGACTACTCTGGCATTGTGTTCTTGATTGTCGGGAGCTATATGCCCGCGCTGTACTATGGGTTTAACTGCTTGCCTGGCCTGATGAGGATATACCTTTCCATGGTCAGTGTCATTGACATACCCTTTGTCGTGGCTCTGTTTTCGTGTTTCGGAATTGCTCGCTGACGATACTTTGTGCCCGCAGATTTGGCTTCTGGGGGTGGGTGTCTGGTTGTGTCCTGGTTCGAGCACTTCCGCACATCTCAATGGCGACCGTACCGCGCCATGATGTTTGTTAGCCTTGGTCTATCGGGTGTCGTGCCAGTCCTCCACGGTCTCACCATCTACGGCTATCAATCACTCAACGAGCGTATGGGGCTCAACTGGGTGATACTGCAGGGTGTGCTGTACATTCTCGGTGCAGCAATTTATGCGGTAAGTGTATTTGGTTCTTGAAGCCCAACTGTCAATCAAATCCTTAACTTTCGATCACAGGCAAGATGGCCAGAGAGAAGCCGCTCAAGTAAATTCGACATATGGGGCAGCTCCCATCAAATATTCCACATCCTCATTCTTTTTGCTGCTGCATCTCATCTTTATGGCATGGCCAAGGCGTTTGATTATCATCACGGTTCTCTCGGAGCAAAGTGTTAGAACTCGAAGCTGTTGCATCACTTTTCGAGGTAGAGGAACAGACTTATATACTGAATTGAATGTGTTTTGTATTTTGGTATAATTCCTTGCGAAACATCACCTATGCGTTGTCTGGCTGCACCAAGCCATACGATCTTCTTGTGGTATAATTCGAGCGGGTAACATCCCAGTGCTGTACTGGAGGGCTCCTCAAGTGAGCTCTGTGTATATATTACTCGCGCGTGGGGGAACACCTCATTGGAGACGTCAGGCTGTGAGCAATTAAAAAACAACTATGATATTTTGAAGAAATACAACTTGCTGGCGATGTAAGGGTCGAATGGTATGGCTACAGTGAGAATTGGCACAGTGAGCGCTGTGATCAGCAACACTCGTCGCCACCACGTCCGCGTCGATGAGCTGTAGCCAGACACCGCTCAACAACGTCCACGATAGCGTCATTCTCGAGCGCTGCCGCCACGCGCTCCTTGTCGTTTAGCTGGCGGTTGACTGGATTGGCAGAGGATCCGAGCATGAGTAAGAGGATCGGGCGCCAGAGCCGACGATGCGAACAGACCTGAGAGTTCACTTGCGTGCGTTCCAGGCTTGACTTTTATATCGACCTTAAACCTTTGGGGCAAGCTGCGCATAAGTCGAACGCGAATGGAAAGGCCTAAAGCAAACGCAGCAGTATAAGATACGAAGATCCTAGAAGCGAGAGTCATCAGCGCACCGATGAGGGTAGACATGCCACAGTGCGGTACTGTCGGAGTGAATTCGAGCAGGAGAGAGTTGCCTGCGATAGCGATGTCCTCAGCATTGACGACGCGCAGTTGTTCTAAGGTGAGATTTGTATGCTCCGGGTCTGTAATTGAGCGAACGAGATCTATGATTGAAAGAAACTGTTTGATAATATAATCAACATCGAATCGAGCAGCTATTACCGTAGATTTCCGTGGCGTCGATTGGCTCTGGGCCATCATCTTCGTCAGACGAATCGCTCGAATCTCGCGCTATAAGACCCAGTTCTTCCCAGACTCCGCCGCGATGTGCACGTCCTGGGCGTGAATGGGTAGCTGAGGTTGCAAAGATGACTGGGTTCGCGTTGTATGTGGTCGAGTCCATGTCAAAGAGGGGTGAACGCGGTCAAGCTGGCTGGCGGGATGTCCCGGCACCCAAGTTTCGCTTTCGCAGTCCCGCCTGCTAACCACACATTCTGATCCAACGCTAATATGCCACCCAAGGTGCGCACACCATTTGCGCTGTAGCCCGGAGTCTCGCTAACGTTTGTGCGTCTTTCTAATGTACAGAGGAAGCGCACAACCGCTGCAGACGGCGACCAGACTGCAACTTCATCGCCAGCCACAAACGAGAAACCGCCGCCCAAAGCTAAGGGAGCGGCAGCAAAGAAGACAAACTCTGCCGCAAAAGGTGGTCGCGGCAGGAAAAAGGAGTGCGTGTGCTTCCACAGCGTGATTCTCAGGGTGTGCGGGCTGACTTGGTATCAGGCAAGAGGAAGGGGTCATAGAAATTTCAGAGGTGCGGCCAAACACGTCATGCGGGCGCACCGTACCTCAACTATGTATACGCAGGACGAGGAAGAAGACTCTGCACCAGCAAAAAAGCGAACCAAGTATGTTTGCCCGCTAATTGAACGCGTGATATGTGACTGAACTTGCTCCCACCCGCCTGCCAACTCAGGGCCGTAAGTCTTATCTTATTTGTCATTCTTGTAGCATTCGTTGACACGTGTCAGACGAACCAGGTATGTGTGTGTCGTCCCCATGCGCGCGGAGTTGCGGGCATTCGGCTATTGCCTCGGACTATTTGACTGTTCCTCATGGGCCTTGGGAAGCTGATCCGCGGTCTTGGTCTCGGGCAGGACTCGAGCACGAAGGCGCCAACATCCTCCAAGGCTGCTGCTGCGCGCGCAAAGGCTGCTCCGTGCGTGCTGTTCATCTCCTCGGTTATGTTCTGGGCTGACGTTGTACCGCAGGCCGTCCACTTCTGCGCCTGTTAACGTACGTTGCGTGCCGCGCGAGTCGGAATGATGTCGCTCAATCAGCCGTTTATCATCATCCAGCCCACGCCCGCTCCCAAAGCTACCACCTCGTGCGCACCCTTCCCTAGCTGCTCGCCGTTAAAGTGACTCATCCCTTGACTTGAAAAACTGTCCGCGCTGCACAGGTCTGCGCGTGCCACCAACTCGGTCGGTCCCGAATCAGTACAAAATCCTCCAAGCTGACACGCCCTTATCACTCTGCTTTTGCGCATCTTCTATCATGCCGATCTACACACAGACCGACAGCACTCCCTACAGCGACGCCCGCGCTCTTCAACTATTCAACACAAATGCTGACCCAGAACTTCCCGCGACCAATCCCGCTATTGGGTCGGAAGGCCTCGAACAGCTTTGCGAAGCTGCGGGCATCAATATGGCAGGCGTCCAGCCCTTATTGCTTGCATGGCTGCTCCAGTGCAAAGTGATGGGCCAAATCACGAAGGCCGAGTGGATTGCGGGTACCCAGCAGTATCGGTAGGTCGGCACAAATCGCCCACGCGCGCAGCTGAACGAATTTTGTCCCCGCTCAGCATCGATACGCCGGCCCGCATTGCTGCCATCTTGAATGACCTCGACGAACTCCTCATGACCGACCGATCCGTCAAAGCCTACAAGCCCAAACCAGCAGACGCTTACAATCGCGAAGCGATCAATAGCTATGTTTTGGACCGCCAGGCCGCCTTCACAAGCTTCTACAACTTCTGGTTCGGTCTTGCCAAGGGAGAGTACGTCATGTCAGACATTCTGCGCGGCTGTCGCTGATTCACATCAAGTGCCCGGAACGTCGAGCTGGAGATGGCATGCGCTCTTTGGGGTGTTCTGCTCGCTCCCAAGTTCCCGCTTGCTGGCACATTCGTTGAGTGGATCACCGAGAAGAAAACCGTCAAAGGCGTGAACAAGGACCTCTGGAGCATGGTGCGCATTGTCTGTCGTTGATCATCTTCATCACTAATCACCCGACCAGCTCCTCGAGTTCTGCCAGACGGTCGACCCGGCATTGTCTAACTTTGACAACGATGGTGTAGGTTCCGTCACTTCTTTTCCAGACGGTTTGCTAATCATGTTGTGAATAGGCATGGCCAACAGCCATCGACGATTTCGTCGAGTGGAAGAAGGCACAGTACCATTGACACTTTATGCAGTTTCCTGCATCTTGGTCTTATTTTGGCCGCCGAACGGTCCCTTTCCTCGTGTTCGTCTCCACTCGCGCTTTGCTGCTCGTCGGTCTCGCCTCCTGCATCCTTCCCCAACGATTCGTGCATATTCTCTATCCCACTCTCAACCAACCAACCGACCTACGATCTTTAGTTGGCTCGAAACCTGTTTACTAGCCGCGGCGCCGCGCGTCTCCGTATTCCTGCAATCAATGGACTTGACATCATTCAAGCAACTCGCCTCCGTATCGTGCAAATGCCTTCGCTATTTCAAGCTATGATTTACTCAACAGCCTCATCGGTGCAGCATGCAGATGTCGATTGGGCTGCTTCTCTCCTAGAGCTACATTCAACCCTACAGTGTCCGAGATCACGAATGTCCAAGAAGTCCGTTCAAGTCCATGTCGGTTCACGCCGACGCGAGGCCGCACCACGAGTCATCGATTTTAATGTACGTCGCGTTAACGCGACCGAGGCTCACCGCCTGGTTGTTCGTCAGAGTGTTCATGGCCGCCTTGGCGATGTTGAAACCGTCGGCGTGGTCGACCACCGTGATGTTGACGCTGCGCCCCTTGTAGGTGAGCTTGTAGCACACGCCGCAGTTGACAGAGTTCCAGCCTTCAACGGGGAAACCGCCGCCGACGTTCGGGAAGGTCGGGAGCTGGCCCAGGGTCGTGTAGCCACGGGGGATGAGACCATTCTCGCCGTCTGAGCAGGCGAGGGAAGTGGTCTTAAGAGTGCTATTGTCATACGCCGTGTCGTACTGAAAGAGAAAGTATCAGGCCGAGTAGGATGGGTAAGACTTGACGGCAAGGGCTCAACTCACCGACGTGGAAGCGATGGCAGCGAAGACAGCCGGGGTAGCGAGAGCGGTGGTGAGGAGAGAGAGGCGCATTATTGGGAGAGGAGTAAGTGGAGTGGAGTGGAGAATGGGGCTTGCACGTCTGGGACAGTGCCGTGCTGAACCTCCTTCGTCCTTATGCTGCTCTTATATTGAGTCCCGGACTAAGAGAGACGCTGGTATCTGGTTAGAGGCGCAGTCACATGGGCAGTAGATGTGCCGTTGTACGGCAGGTCGACTATCATCTGTCCAGCCCTCGAAATAACAGAGGACGTCTTTTACGGAGCTCTTCCGGGAGAATTGCGAATTCTTGTCATAGAAGCACTGTAAAAAACCGCCCTGAAAATGCATTTTGGGGTTGAACAGAGGCCAATCACGCTCCTGAGGGGAGGTGTAGACCATTCGAGACGCGTCGGGAGCACCTATGCGCAGCGAACCAGGTCGAATGTCAAGCGGTTAACGAGGCTGAACCATATGTCCACATTTACCGTGCTTCGCTGAGTTCTCTTCGAAGATTCTAAGGCGCTCCGCAGCAGGTCAGGCGCGGTGAGCAGTCAGCGGGTCACGGCCTGCGGCAGACATGCCACCGAAGCACTCACGTCACGGCAGAATGCGCCACTTGGACCGCCGCCGACGGCCGAGTTCGCTCCCGCAACGGCCGCGTCACCAGGTCCAGGTGGCCTATGCCAGCCATGCTTGTCCTTATAAGGTCCCGATGTATTCAGTTGAAACGAATTCCAGGCCATCTATTATCATAAGACGTTTCTGCGGCTTGGCACAGGTCTCAGCTGTCATTTGTACCGACGACATTCACGACAATCTTGCCAATGAAGTCCTGAGACTCGAGCATCCTCATCGCCTCCTTCACTTGCTCAAACTCAAAAGTTCTTGCAATGACGGGCCTCAGCTTGCGCACTTCATACAGTCTAAGGAGTGCTCGTAGGTGGTTGGGTGTGCCTGCAGTGATTCCACGAACATTGGCTCCCTGAAATAGCTTGTAAGCCAACAAATGCAAATAAATGAGGGTACTCACATTTGCTATCACGTCGATCAAGTTGATACCACTGTTGATGCTATCGAGAAAGCCAATGACTGAGACTGACCCGCCGTATGTGAGTGCCTTTAAGGAACGAGATAATGAGGCTCCGCCGACGACGTCAAGGACGTGTTCCGCGCCGCGACCGTTGGTGAGCTTCAACACACGTTCGTGCCAATCTGGGTGCGTCTTATAGTTGATAGTCTCCTATGAATCACGGTTGGGAGTGTGGGTGAGCAACGCGAGCTTGTATAAAACTCCAAAAATCACGCACAACATCGTCCCCAAGGAGTTTCTTGATTTGAGCAAGTTTTTCATCCGACGAGGAGGTCACGATGACTTTAGCTCCGCTCGCATAGGCAATCTGCGCCCCAAATTGCGAAACTCCACCAGTACCTTGGACAACTACGGTTTCACCCGGGGTGAGAGGGTGCGCGCCGCCAAAAAGCGCGTTGTAGGCAGTTGTACCGGCACAAGGAAACGTCGCGACGTCCTGCAGACTGAGGCCGTCGGGAACGCGTACGAGTGCGTGGGCGGGAAAAACGCGATACTCCATCAACGTGCCCTGCACTCCCGCACCCATGGTTGTTCCCATGACGCTGCTGCGCATACCCTCGCTGATGTCGGCGACATAGACCATCGAAGTAACGCGATTTCCAACATGCCAGCGGTCTGTCCCAGGACCAACGGCAACAACCTCGCCGGCACAGTCGCAGGCGGGAGTGAGAGCCTCTGGGATACTGATGGACGGGTACTTTCCGCCTGCAATTACCACCTCTCTGTAGTTCAGCGAGACAGCATGAATGCGAACGAGAACTAGAAGGTCATCAGCATACCAGGTTAACGTTGCGATAGGTGATTGAGGAGACTGACCTTCCCCGGCCGCAGGTCGCTCGACTTCAGCATCGACAAGTTGCAGTCCTTCGATACCGTTGATGGCGCCTGGCCAGAACCATCGCTTATGCACTGCTGGGACATCGCTTGAGTTCTTCGCCATGATTCGAGCAGCAGCACATGTGATGAAATGAGGCCGTCGAGCCTAATAAGTCTCTTCAACTGCTGATTAAGGAGAGAATCGTTTCCGCATGCGTTAGAACAGCAGCTGAGTCAGCCTTCAAAGCTGATTCATCTCCATCGAGGGCAGTAACAATTGGGGACTGGTGATGTACATAATTAAATTGTCGAGATTGTCCATCGAGGTTCAAGTCCGTCAACCTCCATTCTCTCAGCTCTGTCAAATGAGATCAATTAGTGTGCGGCTTCGTGCACCGAGTCGCCCGTAATGCCAGTTTTTGAAGGAACCACGCAGTTTGCACGAGAGCCTCCGCAGAAAGCAAGTTATCTGGTCTTTGCGCCGCGTGCGATATGCAGAGCTTGAGTTGGGCGCAATTACTAGGATCGTCGATGGATGTTTGTAACAGGCGGTCGCCGAGCTTCTCATCTCCATCTTCCCGATGCATGATCACGGACGGCACGTTCTGGAAGGACCAGTCGTTGTACTGATTCTTCGAACGGCTGATTGTGCCGTTGTACGACACTTCGAACTGCAAGCCGCCGTAAGGCAAGACGGAGCCTTCCGAGCAGACATCTGTGGAGCCATAGCAGCGGCCAAAAAGTTGGTTCGTCTCCTCGTTAATAGTGATGTTGCCCAGCGCAGGAAGAATGGATGGGGCTGTAGAGTTCAACGCGAAGACGTTGAAGTCACGCTCGTGCGGGTCGCTCGATGTAAACGTCCACAGTGTCTCTCCAGTATTAACTAGAGTGAAGGTTGCACTGTTTCGACCTGCTGGCGCGTCGTACCTGTGTCCTGTCAGGAGGACTTCGACCCAATCATTCTTGCAGGCATGGGCATAGGCAGGCCCTTGCTTGATCCTGGCAATTATCCAACCAAGGAAAAGTAACACTGCACAGAAGGAAAACAACAGAGGGCCGATGAGTGTGAAGCCACAGCACTGAAACCTGCGTCAGCACACGCATTCAGCAGTGTGGGTGCGAACATGTAACCTTCCCCCACGAACCCCACTTGTTGATTCGGATTACCGATGTTAGCACAATTCCAAACACCAGGGTGTCAAATATCGCGACCACAGGGCCGCTGAGGAAGACGATTATGAGCTGCAAGTAAGGCGAGGAGACAGAGTTCTTACAAAATGTACATGAACGCCGTGAATGCGGAAAAACCGCGATTAGTCCGGTTTGCAGCCGTTCTGGGCAGAGGATATACCTCTGCCCGAATGTAACCGTAGAGAAACCCGGCGTAGATGCCATGAAATGCGATAATTGTCTGCAAGCTGTTAATACAGTGAACCGTCAGATGCTGTCAGGCTGAGCGCACAAAGATATATTTCCAGCCTAATGTGCGAGATCTGCGCGTGGGTGCTTGACGGGGAACCGGTCTTGGTTCAGCTTGAGGTGGTGGCGGGGACCTAGGTGGCGCAGGATTCTCCTCGGATGCCTCTGCATATGCAAGGGTATGCATTGTCCCCACTCTCGTCGAGGCCATTACGCTACGTGCGCGGGTGCTGGGAGTTGACTGATTATGAGGACAAGCTGTAGAACGATTCCGTTGCGACAGGGCGATGTCAATGCGAATCTGCCGCTCTATCTCCACGGCGCGCACAAGGTCCAAAAGAAGAGCTATGTGAAATACCGCTCGAATCTGTCCGCGCGCGTGGGGTAGCAGGCATCCTCATTGTGAAAGTCTGCTCATGGCGCAAGCAGAGTAAGAACCACTTGAATTCGGGAGTTAGCGAAGCGAACGTGTGTCTTGTCTTCCTCAAACTGCCATGTCTGGACCGGTGCGCCGCGCGGGCGGTCTGTATGGCGGGCTGCAGTTCTCCAACGCGATTAAAGCACCGCAGAGCGCGTCTGAGGCTGCTTTGGTGTCACCGCCCGCAGAAATTCCAGAGGGCGTACCTGCAGTTGTAGCTGTACCAGCGGCGGTGGCTGCCGACCTATCCGCACCAGCTGAAGAAGCCACGAAACCCAGTGCAGCCGGTAGCGCTCTCGAAATTCGCCATTTGCGTTTTCCTTGCTGAATTATATTCATTGCTCTGATTGTCGCAATCAACTCGCCGGCGGTCAGGATGGAGCGCCAGTCTCGCCTTTGCGCCAACCCGCCGCGCGCCAGCTAAATCCAAACCACGCGCATCTGCACCGTCCGCAACCTCGGGAGCCATCTCTGCAGCACCAGCTGCGGTCATCATTGAAGCAGCGCCGGTACTTCACGAGGACACCAACACATCAACCACGTCGACTGCAACTGGAGGATGGGGCAAGAAAGTCAAACCTCCCAGCATGGTCCTAGAGGAAGATGTCAATGGATTTCGCAATCAGCACGGCGGAGCGAAAAAGAACAACAAGAAGAAAAAGGCGAGGCACATCCCAACCTCAGACTTCATATTGAGCTAATACACACCCCAGAAGTCGCAGCAGCAGCAACAGCATCAGTACAATCCAAATGAGCAGTACGATCCTCTGAAACCAAACGATTACAATGAGTACAAGCGTTTCCGTGCGGAACAAGTTGCAAAACGAACCAAACGTGGTCGTAGCGAAGATGAGGAAGACGCTTGGGAGGAACGCGATCGATACGGTGCACGCGCACGCCGCGATGGTGAGAACCTACTTGCAATCCATTGTCAACCTTCCAGTTGCTGACTAGTCTACAGAGGACGACTTCGTACCTTCTTTCTCGCCTCCGCCTTCCGCGGCTTCCGCAACGCATGTGGACACAAATATGACCGGAGATGAGGCGTATGCACGACGTCTCGCCATGTCGCAAGGTCGCTCCTTTGCACCACCAGCACCTCCTCAAGCACTGTCTCCGCCACCAGCATCTGCCGCCCGGAGTGCGTACCAAGAGGATGAAGACGACTGGCAACCACGCGCTGGACTCGGTGGTTCCGCAAAGCCCAAAGCTTCGAATGCAAGTGTGCCCACATTTGCGCCAGCGCGAACTGCTCTTGCTCCGACTTTCGAGCCCGCACACGAACCAGCTCCGGCACATTCGTTCGTTCCAATCCATGAAGCACCCTCAACATCGATCGACGCGGACGATGTTCACGCTGGATTGGGTGCCCCCTTAGCTGCTCAACCACAACCAACTCATACGCCAACCTTCACTCCTGCTCATAACAAGGAGAACACCACTTCAAGCTTCTTGGCGCCAATCACCATCCCTGGTCTGGGTGCACCTGGTGCTATGTTGCCGAGTATGCCGATGCCGCCGCCTATGTTCGCGCCTCCGCCTGCACTTGGCTCGCCACCTATTCCTCCTACAGCGGCGCCTGCCGCCCCGCCCAACGATATTATTGAAGCAGCCCGGGCAAGGGCGGCTGCCATCGCCGCGCGTCTGAGTAAGATCGCCGCACCGCCAGCACCCCCTCCGCAGCCCGAACCCGACGTAGAGCCAGAGGCAGAACGGGAGCCAGCACACCGTCCAGACCCGCATGGGTTTGCTGCCCGTCTAATGGCCAAGTGGGGACACGTCACTGGACAGGGTATCGGCGCGCGTCCTGACGAAGCCATCGTTGTTCCGTTGATGGTCACCGCGACCAACGACGCGTCGGGCAAGGGCAAAAAGAAGGCGGACGAGGAACAGCAGCAAAGGCAGAAAGTCGGTATGGGCTCGGCGGCCAAGGGTGCCATGGGCAAAATTGTCAATGCGAACGATAACGTCGGCAAGGATGATATCGTGCGGTTTGGACGGCCGAGTCGGGTGGTCGTCCTCACTAACATGGTCGAACCCGATGAGATCAACGACGACGAGTTGCACGGTGAAATTGGTACGTAATTAATGAGTTCGCCCTTCCTCCTGCCCCTCTCATGACATATCTTTTCTAGGTGACGAGTGCGGCAAGTATGGTGCCGTCGAGCGAGTCTTGCCCCACATGTGCGCGAACCAGACTGTTCGTGTCTTCGTGCAATACGGCGGTCAGCCCGCGGCGTGGAAATGCGTGCGGGAGCTCGACGGTCGCTTCTTCGGGGGCCGGACTGTCCGAGCCCGCTACTACGACGAGAGGCGGTGGGGCAAAGGCGACTTGGAGTGGCAGTGGGAATAAGTCGTCAAGGCCTTCCTAGATGATAAGGCGCATCGCCACGTAGTCTTTGAATAAACTCTCAATTATGTTTTACCTGACCGCAATGATTCGAGCCCCGAACAATTATTGCAGTCTGCGAATCGCCGTCGACTGTCGCTGTCGCGGCCGACTCCGCAGTTTGGTCTCTTGTGCCTGAAGCCCGTCCACAATGGCGTCTCCAAAGCCCAGCTGGACGTGGTCTCAAACCACAGCGGACATTATCATCACGGTCAACACTTTCGTGAAGGACCTTTCATGGTCAGATGTCATGGTTGAGATTCTACCTATCGCCGTCTCGTTAAACATATCCCGCGCGAGTGGCTCAGACATCTGCTTCGAATGGGATGAACTGTCCCAACAGGTTGATCTAGAGAACTCCTCGTGGGATCTTGAAGGTAGTACCGTCATCATCAAGCTCGCCAAAGCACAGACCGATGTTACCTGGTCATCGTTGGAAGTTCAACCTGTCGAAGTTCAGTCACGAGCCGCTGATGCAACGGATGTCGGCATACAAATCATGAGCGACCTTCACCTCGAGTTCCAATGGGCCACTCCACCTCGTGGGTCCGCTCCGGGCTATGATGTCTTCGTTCCTCCCGTTACAGCGGAGAACCTGGCGCTGCTGGGAGATATAGGCATAATAGCTCACAGCGACAGTCTTTTCCACTTTCTCGAACAGCAGCTTACGCGGTTCAAACGCGTGTTTTACCTCGCTGGCAATCACGAGTACTATGGAACCACATATGAGGAGGCTCAGGTCAAATTTCGCCAATTCGCAGAGCGGGTGCAGCAGCGCCGACAGAACGAACCTGAACTCGGCGAGTTTGTACTGCTTCATCGGACGCGTTACGACTTTCCCGGCACGAATGTGACTGTTCTGGGTTGTACGTTGTGGAGCGACATTCCGATCGAGGACGCGGGCATGGTTCGCGCTGGGTTGAACGACTTTCAGTGCATCGCCGGATGGACGACCGACGAGCATACCAGGATTCACCGCGAGGAGGTGGCGTGGCTGACTACTGAGATGGAGCAGCTTCAGAGAGAAGCACCGAGTCGAAAGGTGGCCATTTTGACCCACCACGCGCCAACTTTCCAGCGCACCAGCGACCCCAAGTTCAAGGATAGTCCGATTAATGCTGGATTCGCGACCGAGTTGACGGGCTGCAAGCAGCTGTGGAACCCTAACTTGCTCAAGGTCTGGGCATTTGGGCACACACATTGGCTCTGCGATCATGATGTGCATGGGGTTCGACTCTATGCGAACCAACGCGGCTATGAAGGTGCCGAGGCTCGCCAATTATGCTTCAACCCAAGTGCTGTGGTCTTTATATGACGGTTGGCGGGTTGGATGTAACAATCAATTACCACTGTGTGTTTCTGTTCAAAATGATGAGATTGAATTGTGCGTCAGCTGCGGTTACAGATGTGAAAGCAGACAGTGTTTAAGGCTCCGCCAACATCGAGACAAAGCAGCATATCTGACTAATTTACGTCGTCAAGAATCGAAAAACCGCGCCTTCCACTACTAGGGGATCCAGCCGCCTGATTGGCTGGGTCGGCGGGCGCCGCGCCTGAACGCTCTCAGAAAGATTTGAGACGCTGACAAAGATCGCGGAATAGGGCCGGAGAAACTTGTAAGGTCAGCGATTGGTCGGCACTGCGGGCGCCGCTTGTTTGGCATACTCTTGCACTCGCTGTTGTCTTGCTCATCGAGTCGATTGACACCAAAGACTCGAGACATTGGCTGCATAGAGATGTCGGCAAATAATGACGAGGCCTGTCCATAACTTACGCTGAGTAAGTATACTATTGGCGGAAGGTATAAAAGCTGCGGGTCCAACGGTGGTCCTGGTGGTTAACAGACGCCACAACAGCAGTACTCTCCAACAATGTCAACAGCCCACACCGTTCCTCCCACTCACAAGCGCTGGCTCTGGCCAGCAAAGCCCAACGGCATAGATGGCTTGCAGCTCGTCGAAGAACCCGTTCCCCACCCCGGCGCTGGACAAGGCACGTTCGCTCGCCACCTCGACTTGCCCAACAACTGATAGTCTTGTTCTTGCACTCCAGTTCTAGTGCGCATACACGCTGTCTCTCTCAACTACCGAGACTCGAGCCTAATCGCGGAAGGCCGCTATCCTGGCATAATGGAGGGTGGTCTCAGCCCTGGTTGTGACTGTGCCGGCGAGATCGTTGCTGTGGGCTCTGGGACCGGAACTTGGGCATTGGTGAACGCGTTGTATCGATGATTTTCGAAGATGCCAACGACACCAAGCCGAACTTCAACATGGCGGCGGAATGTTTGGGGGCTGTGAAGCAGGGAGTCCTCTTTCAGTATCGCGTCTTCCCCGTTGGTGGCCTCGTGCGTCTTCCCGAGTACCTCAGCTACGAAGAGGCTTCGACCTTCCCGTGCGTTGGTGAGTGACTGAGACGTGGTTGTATGTAGAATGTAATAGGCTGATGCCAACTCAGCGATCACCGCGTACAACGTGCTCTTCGGCGGCCCGCAGCCTCTCCAAGCCGGTCAGACCGTCGTTGTTCAAGGCACAGGTGGTGCATCTATATCGGCTGCCCAGCTTGCGCATGCAAGCGGCGCCAGGATCATCGTCACGTCATCCTCGGACGAGAAGTTGGCGGCCGTGCAGAAGCATATCGGTGCCGACGTGGTATGTGCTGCATTATCGTCGACCTCATCGTAGCCTCAGCTCATGCCTCGTACGCGCAGGAGATCATTAACTATAAGAAGCATCCAGAGTGGCATGAGCGCGTGCTTGAAATAACTGGCGGTCGCGGAGCCGAGCACGTTGTCGACGTCGCTGGGGGGGATGAAATTCCACGATCCGTCAAAGCAGTCGCTCGCGGCGGAACTGTGTCAGTGGTTGGGGCGTTGAACAGTATGGAGATAAGGATCAGTGTCCTTGACATGATCATGAAGGTGATAAACACCTCCGTCTCTTGGTCTTTCTTCCCGAGTCTATATTGACACTTGCGCTCTTTTGATGTAGGGCATCATTATTCGCGGCATCAGCGCAGGAGACATCAGTCACCTTCGCGCGTCTTTCCAGTTGTTCGACGCAGCCAAGATCAAGCCCATTGTCAGCAAGGTGTTCGAGTTCGCGCAGGCGAAGGAGGCCTTCAAAACCCACGCGCAGCAAGATTTCGTCGGAAAGGTTGTGATCAAAGTTGTAGCGTGAGCCTGGTATCAGGAGATTGCAGAATAGTAGCAGCTTTTTGAAGGTGTGAAAGGGTGTAACGCAAGTGGCTTACCTTCATAACTCCGATCGTTGTTAGACGACGGTCAATCAATGGGTTGGCTCTAACAAGTTTGCAGCAGAACTGGTTCACAGGGCTTAGAGGGCAGTATTATAAAAACGAGTGTGGAGATCCTACAGCACACAGCGGTGGCAGACTGTACAGATCCGAGCAAGAGGACAACATTGTTCATGAAGTGAATAGACTAGTTCAGGGCAAAGCATAGATTGATCAAGCATGCATCTTCCTGTCTCTTCCTTCATAGCATGACAGCCGCGCCAAGGGCAGCAGCTGCGAGCGCAGCAAGACTGCTGCCGACGCGAATAGCAGAGCCACTTGGGGTGTTTGTCTGACCAGCCGCGGCGCCGCCGGAGGTTGACGATCCGGAACCGGATCCCTGTGCGAGGATTGTAAGCATTCAGGGGCTCGGCGTAGGGAACTATGGACAAGCACATACAGAAGTGGCCGCTGCTCCACTACGAGGGGTTGCGGTGACGGAGCTGTAACCGGCACTCTTTGCTTTGACCTCGAATTCCTGTGACTGGCCGACAATCTCCAATTCAAAGTCAGCAAAACAGGGAAGAGCAGAAAAAACGAGGAGCATGCGCACCTTGGTATTGTTCAACGGGTCGGTGAACTGGAGAACGTAGCCAGTGCCAACGGGAACACCAACAACCTCACCCTAAGGAATAGGATGAGTACTGTGATCGGGTGGTGGGCGGAGAGTGCGAACCTCAGTGATCTGGTGACTACACTGGCTATTGTCCAGCTGGCTGATGATGGGAACGCGGTCGGTGAACACCTTCGAGTTGACGACGAATACGGTGTACATGGGGAGGACGTCCGAGTCGTGACAGTTCCACACCATCTAGAGTGCTGTTAGTTACCACTGGCATAACCGGTGCGGATGGCTCACGTTGTTCACGCTGGCTTCGAGCCACCACACATCAGTGCTGGGCTGCACTGTCCGGATGTGAGCACAAGGTCATCGGCGACAAGGAGGGCACACGCACAGACATCAAACGCCTTCACAGCGGCAGCTGACAGGGCGAAAGCAGCAATGGCGGATTTGGCGAACATTCTGGCTTTGATACGGTTGCGGTTATGAAAGAGTGGAGCGCTGTTTTGAGAGCCTCAAGTCGGGCGGAGGAAGAGAGCAGCGGAAGCGAGACGTGAGGCGGAAGTCACGATGCGAAAATGCTCGGCCTCGACCGAACCTGGCCATGCGCCTTACAGAAATTAATGAGCCCTGACGTAGCGGGTAACAGCTTGTGTAACCATGAGACGTATAAGCAACCAAAATGCTGACAGAGACAATGAGCTAGAAACACAACGTTGAGCATCGTTACAACTTGTACAGTTACTATTACTATCTGGGTCCACCTCCCATCCTCCTCAGCGCATCCTGTTGCTGGCGATACCAGTACTCTGTCCACTCTTGAGCAGATGCCTGTGGCGACGGCGTTGCTTGCACACCAAGCTGCACCTGCCTCAATGCTTGCACCATGTCGAATGGAAGGGTCGAGAACGGGGCGGCGTTTCCGTGCGGCGCTAGAGCTGCCTGTCGCGGTGAGACGAACGGATGGCCGGTCGGACTGAACGGCGACCCCGTGAAATGTGTCGCGCCAAGTGGTGATAGAGGCGAAAACGTAACTTGCCGAGCATCAGAGGAGTGGTCGCGCGAGCTTCGTCCCTGTCTATGTAATACTGGACTGGGTACAGGTGTCGCAGGTGCAGCTGGAGCCGGCACAGGGCTCGCAATCTGCGGAGCTCCCGGAGCGCGGTAGTTCTGTGCTGGAGGGTCAGTCACCGCTCGCTTGCTCATCTGAGAAAAGAGACCCACGTGCTCCTTCCCATCCTTGTATAAGCTCTCAAGAAGCCGTGAGAAAGTTCCCTCTTCACTCTCTTGCCACTTCTTGTATAGCAGCAACGCCGCTTTCGCGTCCTCAATCGAGTCGTGGTTCGCCGTTTGAATGTCCTCCTTGAGCACGAACCATGTGAGGAACCTGAGATTGAAACGCCTGCTCCGGTGCTTGACAAAGTAGATGTCAATGGTATCCAAAACCTGATCCGCCGGGACATGGATGTCTGTGGCCACTTGGTCAGCAACTTCAAACAGCCATTGCATCGGATCGTACTGATTGTGCGGAAGTCGTTCATAAGCCCGTGGCCGACGAACATGCATCCCATGTCCACCAGCAGCCTGAGCTTTTTATATGCCACCTTCCTTGGAACAAGCGTATGCCTCGACGTGGCTGGGTCAAGATCACCCTCTAATCATGAGGTGATTAGTCATGAGTCGTTGTGCAACGGTCAATCAACGCACGATGAATGCCAGAGTACTCTGTGAGGTAGTTGACAACGACAGCAGCGGTATGAATGTGGTCGTCAATGAAAGGTATGCCTTCCTTGGGACCGTCGCCGCGAAGAACGGACACCCGAGCCAGCGACTGCCGTGGCGGGCGCAACGTTTTCTTTGTTCCGTCTGATCGCACCTCAATCTCCGCCTGCTGCAGCTGCACAAACTCGGCGTCGATGGCGACGACCATGCCAGGTGTTGGCAGCTCGCCGAGGCCCAAAGGCTCGTGTCGCACTCGTGACTTATCGCGCTTCCTTTAGTATCAGGTTAGCACATATGTGGCCTCTGATGATGATAAGAGCTTACAGGGATATAGTCAGGTCCCGAGTCAAGATGGAGGGGTCTAACGAAATCGGCATTTTCGTAAAGTCGACCCTGTCTTGCATGTCGATGCGCTCCAGGCAAATCACACAGGGGATCTATAACATCATTCTCAGCGTCATTTTCCCTATAGCCTTGGGCCAGAGACGGACCTTCCACTTGCCAGGGAATCGGAGCGCCTCGTCCTCAGTTATGCTCTTGACCACAAAATCGTTGAATAGGAACCACCCGCCTTCGTCACGACCCTCCTGTTCCGGAATCTTCACGATGGAGACGAGATGCGGTGATGACAACTCCTCCTTGCGAACGATCTTGATAACGAGTGAGCGAACCTCGAATTCGACTATGCCGTCATCCAACTGAAGTGACACCCGCGGCTGAAGCATCGGTGCTGACCCACGATTATCAACCCAGATGTCGGAGTCGTTGAAAGCGCAAGCGTTGACGCTGAGTAGTGGCGGAAGGTTGGCTTTACGCAATTCGACGCGAGACGACCGCATATGGGATAATTGCCTACAAGACGGGCAGTTCATCCAAAACTCGCGCTCACGGACAAGAGCCATACGGAGCAGCGCGGCGAAGTCGATGTCTCCAGACTCTTTCCACTGCAAGACAATGAAATCAGAAAGACAAAAATTGCGAGACGAGCGCGATGTATGCTTACATTCGGTGGATAGAACAGATCGACCGTGTGCGCTAGACTATGCTTGCGAGATGTTGCACGACACGTAGTGCACTTGATCGCCGTCATCGAGTGCAAACCCATCAGTTGGCTCAGCGGTGATTCGACCCGTTGGGTATAATCGTTCCCGGCGGAGTCGTGTATGATGCTAATGTTGTTATCGAGTGGGTCGCTTCCCTCGGTCACCATCGCCTCCGTCCAAAATCGATTGAACTGCTGGATCATAATTGCATAGTCTGAGCGCCGTCCCTGCACTTTGGCCGCGTCCGTGTCATAATAGTCGACGACCCCCATGGCAGATGCGGTGGGCATCGCACTGAACGTATTGCAGAAGTTGGATATGTGACAGTTCTTGCCTTTAGCGTCCTCGAGCATCCGTGTCACAAAGCCAAACTCGCAGAGCATACAATGCTCACGGGCACAGTCTGTGGTGATATGAGACTTGGCTAATCGGCGCAGTGGCAGCATGTAATGGAACGCTTGGATGAGGGAATTCGTGTAGCAATTTTGAATGTGCGTTTCCAGGCCAGAATGTGACGTCTTGTTGTAGTACCTGCAAACAATTAGCCAAGAGTTCGCACTGGAAACGAGCGACTAACGCGAAGTCGAAATCTTCGACGCCGAACTTCGAGTACTCAATCTCAACCTTGTGGTACGCCCGAGGGACATCGTTGCTGGTTAGAATTTCCGTGGGAGTGTCCGGTACCTGTGTCTGATCAGAAACTCACTGGGAAAAAGCTCAGCATGACCTACTACATCAGTACGCCTTCCACGATCACTCATGAACCGACCTTTGCTTGACGTCTTTGCTGGGGTAGGGGCCAAATTTCGCTTACCCCTGAGCTCACGGGGCAGATTTGCAGACATGATGCCATGTCTGAGCGAGATTTCGGCAAGGACTTGTGTCGGAATCTTGGGAGGAGGTGGCCATTGTAAATCGGTTGAAGGTAGGAAGTCAGTTGCCCAGGAGGAAAGTAGCGTGTCGTTGTAGAACGGCATCCCGATGGTGTTCAATGGCCTGCAAAAAAAAAATCAGCATCCATTCGCATGCACAGAACAGACTTTATTCACGTTCGCTCATCCCAGTCCATTTGCGGCAATGGTTCGGGTTCAGTAAACCATTCTGGTGCCATGCCTTCAAAGCCATTGAACGGTCCCTCCTCTTCTGGTGTCTCGTAGGCAGTCGCTATTCTGACTGTACCGTCGCTATCTCCGAAGGCGATATACCCACCCGTAGGCGAGATAGCAATTGAGCTAATGTACGATGTCACGTCAAGCTGCAGAAACTCAGTGCTCCCGGAGGGGTTGGTAGCGTCAAAGATGTTGACAAGACCATTTGCTGAGGAAGCTACAATAGTGGTTGGGCGAACGGGATGAACAGCCATGAACGTAGGGCCACTCGGAAACGGTATTGATGCCACTGGTCGCAAGTTTCTAACGTCAAACACTTTTACCAGTGGGTCTGCATGAGGCCGCCCTTGCCGGATGGCCCAGCCGATACTGAATGCATACGAGCCTGATGCAAGCACAGACTGCACGCCTCCGACATGAGCCTTCACAGATGCGACAGTTGAAGATGCGCGGATATCGTGCACGCGTATCTGGCCGTCGCTCGATCCGGATATCACGGCAGATGGCGATGGTGCGAGTGTGACGAGGTGTGCCGGGGAAGAGACGCTTCGCATGACTTGGCCGGTGGACGCGTTCAGCACGACAAACTCGGGAGCAGTCGTTGCGGCGATCAGTGTGGTCGCGCTGGATGATGCAGGGCAGAAAGTGAGAACCTGCGTGTTATCTGTTGGTCTACGATCATTAGTTCAAGGGGTGCGCAGAGACCGCCACTGAGAGCACTAACCTCCAGTAATATTTAGTCATCCCGCCCTTGGACCAGCCGCCTACGCCAGCGTTCTGGCCCATCGCGCGGACCTGTGAATCGGTCGCATATATCTTTTGAACTGGCCCGCCAGCGGTGAAGTACACCGATCGCTCGCGCGCACTGTGGAACGCGGCGACTTGGCCCGACTGCGTCCCAGTCCATAGCGTGTCGCTGACTGGATCAAACGCGAGCGCGGTAATGGACTGGGGTACGTATGTAGGTAGTGAACTATCGGGGTTGTCACACGATACGCCATGATATGCTGGTGAGCATGATCAAGAGGCAGAGTGCCTGCCTTGCGCAAATCGCTCCGAAGTCTGCGTAACTTCAAACATTCGACTTTTGCAGGCTCACTTCATCAAAACTTGAATCAAGTTTTCAAACTGCTATATGATGCTCTTGGACAAGATTCCGGCTTGACAATGGGGGTATCCAGATTGAGAACCTTCATTCTATGGGCTTCCACGCCCGGATAGCGCTGTTCTGCAGCGTTCTTCCGCCAGCCTCAATACCTGGCCCACTCGGGAGCGGTTCGCCATTTCCCAGCGCAAGATCGACAAGTGTAACGGCGAGCTTGTCGCGATGAATGAACAGTGACGGCACTGCAAGCTTGATCACCGGGGCTGAAAGCTTCACGAGAGTACGGCGGAAGCCCTGGAGATCGTTGCCTGTGACCGGCTCCACCGCGCCAGGTCGGACGTTGAAGACTCGGAGTGGGACAAATGCTGCGTCGGACGCCTGAGAGAGCGCGAGAGGGCTCTTCTCTGTGCGACCTTTGATGTTCTCTTCTGGAGAGGCTCTGCGAGAGTTCGCTTCAGCAAGACGCTCAAGGCGATGAGAGTGAAAATATACCCCTCGGCGGAGACGTAAGTGAAGTTCATTGGGCTCGAAGCAGCGCGAGCGAACGCCTTGGCTGCAGCTATTGGATGGTCATGCGTAACCTTGATATACTCCCTGAGATATCGTAGAACGTTCAGAGATTGTCTACTCTAGTTAGATTGTAGGCCCACTCCTTCGACACCTGCGTTTGCGAAACACCTTGAGACCATATAACACCTTTCACATCCTTGAGGTGGTCCAGGAGCTCGCTCGGATAGTTCAAATAGTCGGTATGTACGATGACTTGTGCTTTGGACGCGTCGAGGCCAGGACCCGTCGGCAGGTCGAACGGCCGCCGCGACAGGATGGAGAGCCGGGTAACTCGAGTCGAAGCAAGACAGTGCGTGAGGACACCAGTCCCGACGGTGCCCGTGGCGCCAGTGAGAACGAGATGCATTGTTTTGGCGGATAATGCCCTCGGCGTCCAGCGTTTCGGCACGATGACTCGTGTTGAAGATGACAAGAGACTGCGGCGTAACCGTCACAAGTGAATAATCTCCAGCACCGGTGTATTTCGAATGCGTGCCGGGTGGGCATCACATTAGGCTGTTGTCAGGCCTGCCAATGGCCATATTGCAACCAGGACTACGAGTGCACACGGGATAGAGCAAACCATGTACTGTAAAACAAGCCGACGAGCGGAGGAGCAAAATAGACTCAGATCGAGGGACTCTGGTCGACGAAGCTGGCTTGCTTGGAACAACCTCACAGATGCTCCACCAATGCAGAGGCCTGTCTCAACATACTCCAACTTCACACGAGCCTACTTAGGGCAGACCTCTCCGCTGTGATTCTATCTATTGTTCCAAAGTACTGCTTCTAATGAAAGTTGTTGCAAGACGTTGCTTCTAATAAAGGTATCTGAACGCCTTCTTGGTGGCAACCGCAGCCGCGACTGAGATGCCTTGTAGCCGGCCGGCAGCCAGGACAGTGTCGTCTTCGGTATCTTCAGCAGACTCATTCACTTTCCTTTCATCTTCTGCGAGTTGTTCGTTGAGATGAATCAGTCGGGTTCGCAATACTGCGGAGGGCCGCTTCAGTCCTACTTTTCGGAAGTAGCGAAAGATGTGGAACATACCCCAAGCAAACCCCGAACTAATTGCAAGGGCCGCAATGCCGATCGCGCATGACTCTCGATAGGCTGGCGCAAAATACTGAGCCTTCCACGTGTAGGAGGCTGTATGAAACGTGAGCAATGCATTTTCACTTTAACTAAGGACTGACCAGCGACATTGCCGAGATTGCCAACTGGGCGGGCTGGTCTTAGCATCATAAACAGGGCGGCAGACATTGTGCATGTACGTACATCCATTTACTAGAGCGATGGCCGCTGCCCGCTTTGAAGGAGGCCGTGGAATAGAGTTAGAAACCCAGACCATGACGACGGCAAAGCCTTAAAAGATAATATCAGGAACCATTGCGGACCGTACCGAAATCAAACTTGCCTGCGTTGCCAGCAGCTAGAAAGAAAAGCGCTGCGTAGCGCGTAAAGGTCTGCATGCCGGACATGGCCAAGATGTATCCGATAATGACGATCCCATACGGCCCGACGATATGGAAGAACCGTTCGCCTGTAAGGTCTGCGAGCAATGTAAGTTTTGAGCCAGTCCAAAGGGGTTGCGATCAAGCGAACCCGCGTGTCTGGCGTTGAAGACGCAAACGAAGGCTGCGATGACCCATGGCGGGCTAGCGTCATATCAGCGGCATTGACGACAAGTAGGGTTCCATACGCACGCTGCAATCAGGAGCGTCACAGTTGTATCATAACCAAGGGTTGCCGCAATCCTAATGAAAGAATTAGGTCAAGAACGTCGGAACTGCACGAATCCGCACGTTGGGAAGAAGTAGGTGAAGCTGAATACCACGTCAGGGAGATATTACTGACGTGCCGAGAGTCAATCTCACCCAAGACCCCAGAGTCCAAAGAAGGTGAGCCACATGAAGAGAATGGTCTTCTCATCCTTCAAGGCTAAGACGAGGCCGTGCCAAAACCTGATCATATGCACCGTGAGAACCTGAGTTTGGCCGTGATTTTCTGAGGGCACGTACGGCTCGTTGGCGCTGTCCTGGTCCACCGTACCAACCTCTTCGGCAAGGCGTGCTTGGGCCAACCGTCTTTGAAACTCGGACAACCACAACGTGTTCTCGGGCTGCACAGCTGGCTCAGAGACTGCGAGCTTCGAAAGCGGGCATAGTTACATAGTCTGGGAGCACGAAGCTGCAAAACAATGGTTACCGAACAATTACACAAATTTGGACATGACCAAACTTGTGAACTCACATCGCTGCGATGCCGACAAGTACCGTTACACCGCCCTTCCCCACGTTTACACATGATGATGAGAGATCGACGAGAACGCACGAACCTCGACAAAAAATAACCTGGGATCCACGTCATTGAGCAAACTGTACGGTAATCAAAGCCTGCAGGGCTGACCATCGCCATGCACTAATCCCTTCAATCCCTTCAAGTGTTGACAAGATACCGGCCGCCATGAGCTGAATATTATCAGCTTTGGAGCATGCGATGTGGCTGAGTCTCACACTGCCCAACGCATTGGACACGAGTAGGCCAGCGTAAAGAATACCGGATCGCAACGCCAATTCCTACATAGTTTGAGAGTTAGAGGATGGACATAATATATCAGATATGTCGTACCGTCCGGCTGTACCAACGTGAAAGCAGGTATATCACCTGATACACAACACAAGAGGTTAGACGACTTGATACCGCATATTCTTTCAACCCACTCCAGGATAGAAAGCTGCCTCTGGATTGTTGTAGGCGCATGATCAGAGATTGATGATAGTCTACTGAATCTGTCCACAGACCTGGGATACCGATGAGAAAACGGCAGATCAGGATGTCATGAAAATTTCGGGTTAACTATTAGCGGCAGGGTGAGGTGGTGAAGGTCCGCGGGTTCGCTAGTGATGCGCACACCAGTTGCACAAGCAATGAGACCCCAGGCAATGACGCAGCCGCCAATGAATAGCCGAGGTCTGGCCAGAGAAACCTGTTATATTACCCCTGAAGCTCAGACGAGAGAACGTACGATGAGGTTTTGTTGAGGAGCTGCAAACAGATGCCTTTGAATGATAGCACAAGGTGGAGTAGGATTAACTCACAAGGTTACTCGGAATTTGCATGGGACAGTAACTAGCATAGAGTATGGCGATAGCAGTCTCAAATTGGAAGTCTGGAGAGATGGACACCAGGTTTGTTCGACAGGTTGTAACTTAGCAATGAACGACAAACGCGTCAAATGGAGGTCTTCCTCAAGCCCACGTATCCTGGCGGATGCGATAGCGGTGCGGTCAATGTAGTTCATGACATATATGAGAATGATCATGGGTAGCAAGCGCGATCAAGTCGTCGAACGAGCGCTGCTTCCTCGCCACTGCTGCGAGCGGCGCGCGAGACGCTGCGCTGTGTGCCAGGAGCGCGCCCCTCCGAGGTGTCTTCATGTCCGGATAGAAGATGGGTAGCTTCTTCCTGAGCCATTGCAGGCGAATGACTTTGGGGCACGAACCCAAGGGTTGGTTCGAGCTCAGCAGCGCTTGTCGCGTCGCGCGAATCGGGGTCACGGGCGCTTAAACCTTGCTCTCGTATTTCTCCGCTACATCCTGCCGCAATGGATGCCAAGTTCGAGGCCACAGTACAACAGGAGATCGCCCATCTCCAAAAAGTGCACCCGAAGCCAGAGGATATTCCCTCTTGCTACGATGCCTTCACCATGTATACGTCCTGCAATTGTGCGTAAGCTGTTCTTCTCTCGCCCACATATCTTCTCACACGCAAAACACAGTGCTGCGGTCGCAATGTCGCTCACTGTATCGATATGGGGAACGCGCAGAATGCTCCCGGTGGCTTGAAGACTGGAAGTGGTGTCTCTCGCAGGCCCGAAGTCTCTCGCCCGACCAAAAGCGTGACGCATGGATCCGCCGGCGAGCAGAATGGTGGGCGCGAACGAGGCTGGGTCGAAACAGCGAGGATGTGTGGGACTATAGGACGTATGCGCACTCAGTATAGACGCTCCGACTGCCGCTGACATTTCATGTTCTTCACAGACAACCGCTGGTGGACTACCCAAAAGATATCAACCAGGCAGGAAGGATCACAGTCCCCATTACATCGCCATTAGAATCTCGACCTTGAGTCTGCCTCAATGTCTAATGTGTTCGCCGGCCAGGTAACTGTCAATCTCAACTAGCTTCATCACATCCCGATGCATCTAGACCCACGCATCTACGAATGAAATGATAGCTACAGATTCAGCACGCCTTCCGTGAACAAACCTTTGTTCCTCTCAAGGAACCCTACGATGGCAACCAATGGCACACCATGCCGCATTCCCGTCTGGGCATCCCAGCTGGAATGCAGCCCAATCAAAGTCCCGCCGACTTGCTCGACCAGAGGGGCACCACTATGCCCCCAATATGTCCAGCAATCGTGCTTCAGGCCTCCTAGCGAGGTATTATCGTGCGGGTCCTGTCCTGGGATGAATCCATGGAATCGACCAACCGACACGACCAGAACATCGTAGCCGGTCTTGATACCAGACCGTTTAACTTCCAGGTTCTCGCTACCGGGATGACCTATACATATCAACGGGGTCTTATTTTCGGCCAGCTTCGTGCTCAAGGGTGCAACCGGTATGTACGGGTATGTTGGCTGGGAAATTTTTGATTGACCCAGTGCATCGCTGTGTGAACTCTCCGAAGACAGCCCAACGTCGTTGGGTGATGACTGTGCCGCCGTTATACGCAAGAGCGCCAGGTCCCTTTGCTCATCATACGCTACGCACACCGCCTTCACGATGCGCCCGGACGCGAAAATCAACCAATGAGAAGCCGCCGTATCAAGCTCTTCGGGCTCCTCAGCAATGCAATGAGCGCAAGTGAGTAGAAGCCCATCCGGCGAGACGCAGACAGCAGTGCCGCTCTCTTCTTGAGCGAACACAAGAGTTGCAGCTACAAGAGGCTCCGAATGCAATAATCCATCGGGGATCCGGATATTGCCCTTTAGAAGTCTTTCTCGCTTGTTGAGTAGTAGCTTATGGGTCGTGCGAGATAGTCCGGTGTGTGTGGCGGTTGGTCGATCTGGAATGAGCTCCGTCCTCCCATCAGAGAACGTGGACGAAACCTGCTGCTGTTGCAGCCGTGCTGAAGACCGTAAATGACGCGGCATCGATTGCGATGCAGCAAAGTGTGTATTCAGTGGCGACCGGTATGACAGCGAGTCCGAGTGGAAAGCGAAGAAGCCGCGATCGTCCGGCTTTTGCCTTTCCGAATTTGGGCGACCAAACCAATCGTGGGACCGCGCGCAACATTCATTCCCCAACGGGTCAATAGGTCTGGATCTAGAATGTAAGGGGTCGTTCAGGTTTATTTAGTTGACGCACACAAGGAGATATGTTCGTTCCGCGTTTATCATCGAAGTGAGCTCATTGGGGCGGTTGTGGGAGCACCAGAACCTCAACAAAGCCACGCACGACAACCCTGCGCCATTCTTATGTGGTATCAACCTGCGTTGCCTCTCCCATCTTGCGGAATGAGGAAGGTCGCCCGCATTGTTGCGTTCCAACGGGACCCCGATCATGAGACCTACTGTCAAGGGCTGCTGGAACGCTGGACGCCGTCCCTGTCGATGAGAGACTCGCACGTCGCCGCGGGATTCCAATGCTGCTGAACCCCGGTGCGGAGAATTGTCGTGTGGTCTCCTGAGAGCACCGAAATTACCTATTCCATACTTCGGACAGAGCTTGATCTAGACAACTACGAGCACCGAGTGACCGTACCGGTAAGGTTCGAGAAGGCTCAAGTAAGGTTGTTGACATACTGACATATGGCAAGTGTAAGGTCAAAGTAATGACATGATTAGATTCAATCTGAACCGTTACTAACCTTTTAATATCAGAGTTAGGATCGCGGAAGATGATTTGCCTTCCCGGGCCGTAGTCCTTGCATTGTGCAGATTTCAGTAAGGACAACTGCCTTACACAAACCTTACCCTAACCTTGTCAGGGCCGACACCCAGTGGAGCGCGTCATCTTCGTTAGCTAATGGCTATTTGGACCCTCTCACGAGCCCGACATGCGCTAATGATGGAGACGTGTTCTCTACTGTGCTAACTCATGTAGATGCAGTCTGCATACAATGAGCTCGGGGCACTGGAACAAATTAAATGAGAAATGCGCAGGCCAACGTACCTTCTAGTGTAACTCGTACACTGTTTCTGGCCATGCTGGACATTGATTAAATCGTATCTTAATCGCAAGGTAGCCTTAGAGTATAATCCATTCATTCTGAACTACATCATCTAGTGTTAGTAAGACGCTATGGCGCGACATTCGGCGCCGCCCGAAATTGTTCATAACTTAGCCTTTAACTTCCTGCCTGCGATCCCGATGCATCGTACCCACAAGGAGTTATTACTACCCGTCGAAATTTGACCGCATCATGACCTATCTAGGGCGACCGGAGCTGGCAACCGCAGCTATTGTCTGCAGTTTATTTCGAGACTCGCCAGGCCCAAGCTGTACAAAACCATCGAGCTGGACTCTGCCACAGAGTTTCTGACCGTAGCGCGGCTACTAAGAACACTTTCCAATGCACTAAATCTTGCCGCGCTGCTCACACATCTCGTGCTTGACTGGGAGGAATGAGTCGACTGCTGAGGAGAAGATACGACCAGCCGAAGCCTTCAGGTAGAAAAAGAAGGTTATCTTTACAGCGTTGCGTCAGCTTCATATCTACGGGGCTCACGGCGTTTTTCCGTATAGCGATTGTCTCGATATCTCGTCGGAGTCCGAGCACAAGTCGGACGATCCGTCTTCGATAGGCTTTGAGAACAGACGCGGTCGTCAGCCTACACATTTACCCTGGAACATTCTCCTATCGGCGTGTAACCCGACACAAATCACGCACCTGACCTTTATGCATCGCGCACCTCCTAAAGCGCGCTGGCCAACGAAGGCGCCAGTCTTCAGCCAACTTACGTGGCTTCAGATCTGCAGCGAAAGGCTGTTAACCAACTTGCGCAAAGGCAGCGACCTTGAAACATTACGCACCTTGTATTTTTCGCCAGGGGACTGCCTGCGTAAAACGGATGGTGTTCGCGAGGAGGAGATCATTGAGGTCATTACCCACGCGCGCAGCATACCCAACCTGCGCGAATTCCTGATAGATTCGGATGCTTTCTATCTCCTGCCAGGGCTTCCGGATCAAGAACCCGTACCTCACATAACTCATTTTGGCTCTCAGCCCCTCTGCTTCATGCTTCATGCAGAAGTGGAAGCCACCGTACACATGCCCATTCTCGCGGAAGCCGTCAGTACCATTTTCCGAATATGACTTCCTTCGAATGTAGGTGTGGGTATACGCCATGGGGTGCACAGCGCTATCCCACAGACCTCATGACGGACGGGGTTGAGGTGTGGCAGGAGATGTGGGCGACTCCGAGGGAATGGTAAGGCTCGCCACGGTGCGGACCTGTATCCAGGCGACACCCTCATCGCGGAAGACCTAAAGCGAGACATGGCCCAAATGCGCGCTGAGATCAAGCGAACCGACGAGATTCTCCAGAGAGTCATGGAAGCCACGCCGTTTGAACTCAGTGACCCGCGTTGCAAGGACTGCAGCGAGCTCGACAATCCCACTAAACCGGCGTGGCTGTTGCATGCAATATCTGAATCGCATCTTGATCCCTCAGCTCCCTTACGGCCTGCGAGACTTGGTCATCAATGATCGTCTTACATTTTCTAGATATGAAGACGGCGGGCGGTTCAAGCGTCAAGACACGGCTCAAAATTCGTCGTAACGGAACATCGTAGTAGGCAAAGGAGGGTGGATGGTATGTTATACATTAGGTATCGCCAGAATCAATCAAAGCGAAACAAAATTTAGAAATCACCGATGACAGTGCTCACACGACGCCAATGCTCGGAGCTGAAGCTCACACTGGAGCGCATTGAGTGAGCAGACTACTGCGTCTCCCAAACTGATGCGAGTGATTCCTCGTCGCTACTCAGCGATTCCACGTCAGCATGCCCAGAATCCGAAGATGCATATGATGAAAACGGCTCGTCCAGGTCATATTGCTCTGTGAGTGGCGTGGCCGCGCCTGATGTAACGGCAGACCACGCCGAACTCGTTCTCGAAAAGCTCGCCGAAAAGTCCATAGTCGGCATGTCCATAGTCGGCATGATGAAAGAGGGATGCACCGCGGAAACGTCCACTTGGTCCATGCCTGAAATTTCTTCTGCCCAGGGTAAGGGTGAAAGCGATCGCGGCGAGAACGCAGCGTGAGAGTCGTCGGTATCGGAGGCCCAAGGATTATGCGTCTCCTGATGAACTTCGAGCAGAGTACACCAGCCTTTGCCTCCTTCTCCAATGACTCCTTTGACTTTGGCCTCGTCCCAGCCAGAAAAGATAACGCGCAGCACTGTGCACAAGCCAGAGCCATCCCCGTATGGCTCCATCGCTGCACCCTTCTCCCAAACGTTGGCAGCGTCAAGCCGACGGAAGAGCGACGAAACTCTGATTGCGTGTTTTCCATGAGTTGTCTGGATCCCCGCGAGTGCTCGGAGTGCTGAAGGGCCCGGGATAGGGTGTGCTGCGAGTGGCATACGGCCTGACGGCGTCGGCGCAAGGGGAATGTCGAGATAGGTCACGACTGAGGCAGCAGCAGTGGGGGCCATCTTGAAGTATTGCGCCAAAGTCTCGATATCGAGCTTCTCTGGCTCTGCTGAGCGAGCGATCTTGGGAACACGGGCTTTCGCCTTGGCTTTGATCCTCGAGAACTTATTCTCCTTATTGGCCCTCAACGCGCGAATCCGCTGTGTGGGGGCACCCTTGAGGTCAAAATCGGCCTCGAGGAGCGAGCGGGCAGCGACAGGAACGTTCTCGACAATATTGGCGAAAATTGGCCGAGTCGTAGCGAAGGTACGCGCGGTTCCTAGTCCAACTTGATGGAGGGGTGGCCGAACGAACACCGGGCGCGGCATAAACGGCGTACCATTGATGGGACGCGCGAGTGCGAAGCGTGCCGGCAGCGATAACGAGCTACCAATGGTGGAGCGAGGTGCAAGGCGTATAGTGCTTGGAAATCGTGGTGCGTTGTGAGATACATGTTGGGAAATACTGAGTAGAGCTCGATGGAGGGCTGTTTGAAATCGGCCAAAGAGACCCGACCTTCCCACCACGCGTGTCAGCGGGGGGAGGTGGATCGAGCGAGCCTGAGGTGGCGCGCGGGTTAGACCTCTCGTAAGAGGCCCTACTACCGCTCGCACTACCAACATCTCGCGGATCTAGTGCTCCTACTGCTACTGTTGCGTATAGAGATGCTCAGATGGACGTGTGAGGTCAAGGTGGAGACCGGGACTGTCCGAGGTGGCGCAGGCTGAAAACACGCATTCCGGCATGCCCACGTCAGCAAAATCACACGCGCGCTTATTTCGTTTGACGGTTCAAAAACCCGCCCAGGCTGTTACTAGTACAATTCATTGATATTTGGTAGGAGTAAAGCAAAGACATAACAAGTCGTTGATCGTTCATGCGACAGAGAGCACAACATGGATGGGACGAAACCTTTCGGGGAACGGAAGTGTGGTAGTCAAACTGATTCGACAGACGGGAACAAGACAGTACAGACGATAACAAGAGTTCATGCTTGAGCCGGCGCGTTGATGATTAAGCTGGGATTGTAGGAAGAGTTCGTCAAGCAGTCGAGTCAAAGAGAGGGGATAGTCAGTCGTAGCCAAGCAGTTGGGTGTTCGCGTTCATCACGCGTAGAAGAGCATCTTCGGCAGCAAGTTCGCGCTCTTGCTCTTTGGCAAGCTGTGTCTCCAGCTCCGCAACAGTCATCCTGGAAGCCGCCGCCGTCATCTCATCGTAGCCCTGGATAGTGCCGCCAGAGCGAGGCAAAAACACCTCGGGGATATGATCGAAGCGTCCTTCGTCTGGAGCAATACGATCCCAGCCGGCATCGTTCAACGACAGCACGGCGCGTACCGCAGCAGTGTTGATGTCGCGGTGCAGCTCCTCGAGCTTGGCAAGCTGCACCTCCATCCAGCGAGCACGCTTCTCCAATGCCTGCGTCAGAACCGCCACCTCGTCATCTCGGCCGTCTACAAGCATTTGCTCCTGAATAGTCGGCCCCGGAGTACCGCGCCCTTCGCCATGCTCGTCAAGGAAGTCATCACCTTTGAGCATGTCACGCAACACACCGTCGAAGGAAGAGCTATCGTCCCAGGTGTTGCGCGGCAATAGACGCAATAAGTCCGAGATGGTCTGCGTGAGGGTTTCGAGGAGCTGCTGGAACGAGCTGACAGCGGTGTCGATAGAGCCTGAAGGAAGCGTGTTGGCAAACGAGCCACCGCCGACAGAGAGCGCTGAAAGGGCGTGCACGAGAGGTCCGTACTTCAACGGGGTCTGCAATTTGGTTTCCAGCAGGGATGGAGTGAAGAATGCAAATGCCTCTAGGTCAACGTCGTGGTCGATCAACTGATCAATGAGGTCAGCGAGGTTGGCGCGCGGAGTAGTATAACCATCGTGGGCATCCAGAATCGCAGTCGAGTCTCCAGACGATGACACCGGTTGGTCGGTTGGGACCTGGCTCTCGGAGTACTCAAGTTCTGGCGCAGGCGTCTCTTCCTTGGCCTTGACCGGCTTGGCTACCAGTGGCTTGAACTTCTTCGGCATCTTGGAGACCATCGGAACGGGATCCGGTATACTTGGCGTGGCAGAGGTAGAAACAGACAGTTCCTTTGCCGGGCGGCTAGGTTTAGACGGAGTGGTAGGCGCAGCCGCGGCGGACAAGTCCGTGGCAGTGGTGGGCGTGAAAGATGTCTCGACAGAAAGCGCCGCTTTCTTCTTGACTTCTTTCACTGGCATCTCCACGGCTTGCGAGGGCGGGGCCGCCTTGGCTTCGCTACTTGTTGACGCTGCAGAAAGGTGAGGTGGCTCCGGTGTAGATATCGGTTGTCCGCCTTTCCGTAGGGCCGAACCACCACTTCCAATGTCACCATCCACATCCTTGAGCTGCTGACCAGCCTCCTTGGTATCCCCAGTGGTGCGCTTCTCCTTCTTCTTATCCTTACGAGACTTTTTCATCTCAGCATTCGGGACGACCTGGACGACCGCTACTGCTCGACCTGTCACTGCTGATATAGTAGATTCGTCGAGTTGACCGGAGGAAGCGGCGACACGAAGAGAAGACTCCTTGACCGGCGTGCTAGGAACAGACAACGACAATTTGGCGGAGACAGTTGGCACGGCGGCTTTGAGGACGGTTTCCAAAGGCTTCGGAGTCTTCTGTCCCAAGTCATCGATCGGTGGCGTGGACTTGGCGGAGGAAGTTTCGCGGGCAAACGAAATTTCGGCGGTGCTCTGCTTGCGAGTCTTCTTTTCAGCCGCAGATTTGGCAACTGACGGAGGCAGGTGAGCTGCCGAGACTGTGGGAAGAGCTGGGAAGTCGCTGGACGAAATAGATGGAACGACCGGTGGGGGAACCAACGTTGGAATGATCAGAGCTGCTGATCAGAAGCCGCATTCAGTCTTTCTAACATAGCGGCAAAAGCGAGGAACAACGCACCAGGCGCGGCGATCGCAGGACTAGCGGCATTGGAGGAAAGGGCACTGGCGAAGGTTAGGGGTTGAGGAATCGACATAGATGAGCGCTGGCTGATGGACTGCAACGACTCGATCGCTGGACTCTCCACCACTACCATGGACTGGCTCAAACTTGCGGAAGTGGAAGGCGAGACGATGGGAGGCGGCCGTGACATAATGGTCGCTGAGCCCTGTAGCGCCATGATTGTTGGACTCTCTCCAAAGGACGATCTGTATGACCGAGTAGAGGCGTGCGGGGACGCCAGATTCACGGACGAGCGATGAGCCTGGGATTGGGTCGCCGAAGCCCATGGTCCGGGTGGAATGATGTGCTGCTGGCGAACTGAGCTGCTGGCGAGGAACGGGTCCGCAAGAAGTGAATACGGCGACATTGAAACGGACGACGCGACGCTGAACGAGGAGAGGGAACCGCGATGTGATTGATATGGGGGCTTTGATGGCTGCTGCTGGCTGGGCAAGAAACGACTAGAACTAGCCTGATGATGTGTAACTGATGACTGAATGGACTGCGAGTAAAGACGTGATTCGAACTGGGGCAACAGTGATGAAGGCGTGAAAACGGTAGGGGCAAGAGCTTGAGGAGCGAGGGACTGCTGAGGATGGACAGAATATACAGTATTGACATTGGACTGGAAACTAGGCGGCGGAACGGCGAAGGCACGGGCTTGGGACATCGTCTGCGGCGAACTGCTGACGGCCCATGGCGCACTGGGCACGCTCAGCGTCTGCTCTGGACGTGGTTGTACGCCACGCCCGTGGGGATTCGCATCTGCTGGTGGTGCCCATGCGAGTGCGTGTGTGCGTGGTGCGCGTGTGTCTGGTGAAACCCCTGCGCGTCGGGAGAACGCACAGGCGAAGGCGTCAGCGTTCGGCGACCGTCGGATGCGAGGAGACGTTTGTATACCATACCGGAGGGGACCTGCGCCTGCGCCTGCGCCGCCGGGGGGCGGTAGTCATCGAACGGCGCAAAGGTAGCGCCTGCGCCGCCCATGTTTCCTGCACCATAGCGTGAAAGCTGAGGCTGTTCCTGCTGCTGTTGGTGTTGCTGCTGCTGCTGCTGCTGCTGCTGCAGGTACTGCTGAGCCTGGAGCAAGTGCTGTGGGACGATACCAGGCGGGTAGCGCATCTGATTCGGCAACTGAGAATGCTGGGCCGGCTGGTGGTGCATCGGCGGCTGGTGGTTCTGCTGCTGGTAATGATGCTGTTGCTGCTGTTGCTGTTGGTGCTGCTGCTGCTGATGATGATGCCTCGGCTGCTGATGTTGATGCTGCTGTGGCTGCTGGTGCTGCGCCTGAGGCGCTTGCTGCAGATTTCCCCACGGTGACACTTGCTGGATTGGCAATGGCCCGGGCAACTCGCCGAGCTGTTGTGCCATGTTCAGCCTCCTGCCATCTCCTATCACATCGGAGTCGAGGGGGCTGTGCCCGAGGAACGGCGAAGTCGTCGCGCTTGTAGTTGCTTGCCGTCCACGCGCGAACCCAAAACGCGATACGCCTCGCATGTCATCTGGCCCACCAGGCCCACGCTTGAGGGCATCGGCCGGCTCCATGTCAAATGGATTGAAACTGCCCGAATACGTGGACTTGACCAACGGTGCGCCGTTCAGACCATTGAATCCATTTAGCGTCGCGAGCGACGATGATGACGGAGCCATAGATGACCCAAAACCGTCTGCCATGGGGCTGGTCAATCCAGGCGGAGCGGGAAGCCCTGGTGGACCGCCCAAACCTGGCGGCCCAGCCAGACCAGGTGGTCCGGATAGACCAGTGGGCTGTCCCAACAAAGCAGCAGTCTTGAGGCCGTGTGGCTGAACAGCGAACGGGTCGAAAGCCGCAGCAATACTCGAGCCGAAAGCAAGCTCATGTTCCAATTCGAGATCTGCGCCTATGCCCCCTGCAAGCGCCTGATCGAGCGAAAAGCTAAACGAAGTCCCGTCGTCGCCAAGGCTTGCCAATGTGCGATCGAAGTCTGGGAACGGACTCGGAGCGTTGGATGTGCTAGACTGCGAAACTTCTCGGCGAGCGCGCACATCGTCAATAAGTGCTTGCGCCTGTGTGGACATATGATACGGCCCGCGAGTTGGTGGAGGCAGGCCAGGCGGCGCGGAAGGAATAGGCGGGGGAGGTGATTGCACTACCTCCAGTGGCACATGTGGCAAAGTCGTCGGTAGCACGCCTCCAGGTGCGGATGATCCGCCTTCGGACTCTTGAGCTACCGAGTCCGGAGACCGCGCGGGCGGTGGAGGAGACGTCGGAGGAAGCAGTGTTTGACTTGTGAGCTGAGGCAATGCCGGCACATTTTCTGGTGTAGTAATCCGTGCAGGCGTGCTTGGTCGGGACGAGCCTGTGGGCGAGGCAAGAGACGCAGGAATAGGCTTGGGCGCAATGGCAGTGATAAGCCGGGTTTGCTGTCCTCCGCGCGATCGCACTGTAGCTGGGGTGCCCTGAGAGTCCTTATTCCGAGTGCGCTCTCTCTGGCTCTCTCGACCCTGCCTGGACCGAGGCAATGGCGGTGGCAAGCCTGATGGTGTTGAAGGCGTGCTTGCTCCCTTCTGCGCCCACGCCGCAGATCTGGGTAGCGCTGATCCTGTGAGGAACGGCGACACGTTAGATCGGGAACAGGCCAGCAGATAGCGAACAGAGCCGCACCATCATCTCGTCTCCCATTCAACTTGCCAAGCTCAGTGTCCTTCATAGTATGTTTCCTGTAGAGAATCAGTTAGAGGATATGGACTCTGGCAAGATGTGAACGTACAGCGAAGTTAGGTCTTCTTTTGTGAAGCAATCGCGCTCGTCGGCCCAATCGTGCATATCCATACAGCCGGGTTGAGAGCAGCTGACGTTACGCAAAAAGCTCATGCAATACTTTGTGGTGCCGTGGCTTGCGCGCATGATCTCGCCATTCCCGCCAGGAGTGGGAGTACCATCTACGGCTTGGATCGCCCGCGCAGCATCCTCGCGGCGATGGTAGGTCACATACAAACCGGTCACAGGAGCTGAGCCCGCCTGGTTGCGCTTGACGAGCAGAATCTTGGAAATCTTTCCATATTGACCAAAGTAGTCGTTGGACCTGAGGGACGGTATAAACTGTGTGGCCGCGTAGCCGGGAGCTGTGGTCAGCAGGATGCGTGATCGCTGATGAATGCGGAGCAGACGGACCTCTTCCTTAGCAAGTCTTGGTCCCAACCCGACGACGTATACATGGTTGCGCTGGACAATGCGAACGTTCAGATACTGCTTCCGCCCCAATTGTTCGATGTCTTTTCGTTCGCGCTCCTTGATCTTCTTCTGTTGGTTTAACCTCTTCATTCTGATTCAGGCACATTAGCGACTTCGTTAGCGACTTGAGGCGAGCTTGACAAACGCACTCTTCTCCGGGAATCTTTGTGAACTCAACCGCGTCGTCGGTGTACTCGCGTCGACATGCTGGACAGCGCCCGTTCAAGTTCTGCTTGATATGATTCCAGCAGAAACTGCAAATCTGATGGAGTAGTTCAAAATCAGCTGCGGTAATTAGCTGAATTACTGGCAAAGTGACGGACCTGATACCCGCAAGGACAGGGCCTGAAACCGAGGTCGGACACGTCCATGGGCTCCATGCACAACGGGCACTCGGCGTCCTCCTGTGCACACGACGAGTGAGTACAGGGGCTATGCGGGTGTAGCAGGGTTGTGACGGACGTTCTCATCATCACTCCAATACGCGTCTTGAACTCCAGCCAAGACATGGGATTTGGAGTGCACGGACACAGTTGTCGATTGTGGTAGTTGAGCTGTTGTGCGTGCGCTCGACATCGTGGCAGGTCACGCGAGACGAGAGCGGCACCGTATCAGAAGTGCGTGTGTGCCCGTCGTCAGCGAGCAGTGGAAGAGGAGAAAACAAGCCGTCTCAACTCCGCGTTGTGCGTTTTGCCGACTAGTCGTCATTCGCTCACCACCTTGTACCCTGCGCGTCTCATTGTTTTGTAGATTATTACCAGAATTTTCCTTCGCTTCGGCTTGCAGGCCGGTGTGCCACGGCAGCGTGGAGTCAGACACCGATTCACATCTCAGTGTGACGCAAAATGTTACATGCCCGAATAACCAAAACAATTGACTCCACAAAACCTAAATTTATATTCGCACGCTAAGCGGATTACAGATCAAAGTCGTCTTCATCCTCAAAGTCGTCTCGCCGTCGTTGATACTGCAGCCGAGTCAGCCACATCGTGGGGTAGTCTGTTTTGGCTTACAATAATGGTACCCTTCTTGGGCTGGGCTTTTGCTTGTGCATTCTCTGCCTGTAATGACCTCAGTTGCTAGTTTTGCTCTAGCGTTTACGTCTACTGACCTGCTCGAGGAGACCAATCAGTGCCTCCTCCGTCACTTTCCCTCTCAGCTGCCCGCTCTGTGCCATCCGCACCAGGATCGCCTCCACTTGCGCGCTTCTTTGCGGGCTCACAAGCGAAATCCGTGCAAGGCGCTCTCGTGCAGCACTGTCCAGCACCGTGGCAAGGATATCGCGTCGCATCTGATCTGCGCGGTCTGCCTGCTGTTTCGCTGCTGTGGCCTGCGCCGGGCCAGGCTCATCGTCACCGTCCATTTGTCTACTTGAAGAGCCTTGACCAGCTTGCGCCTGGAGCTGAGCAAGCCGTGCAGCACGAATGGCTTGTAGCTCTGGGTCGTCCATCTGTTTGTCAATTCTCTAGTAAGTGGATGCACGGGAGAAAGTCGTGTGCGTAGTGCCGGTCCGTCCCGTTGGACATCGGTCGCACTCTCCTCCTCCTCTCCTCACACAAAAAAGCTGGAACAATATCCAGAGTTGTGTCGCATGTCAGTTTTGTACGGAGCTATCTCGCATTTACTTGCATCGCATTGCCGCATGATTTCTCAAAACGCGGGCCGCAGTCCTTTTAATACTCTGATATTCCCGCGAATTTCAATGATCTCATGACGTCGCATATATCACAGTCACCCTCGCTTATTCGATCTTCAAAGCAACCGCGGTGCAACCACATCCTCAATATTGTGCCGTGGGAGTCCAAAGCCTGTCGTGCGGCTAATTTCCGTGGTGCTCTCTCCCACAGGCGGTGAATACATGTATAGTTCTGATCTGACGAGAAGTCTTTACCCGTTGCAAAGCCGTTCAGTCTTCTCGGCTAGTCGCCTTGCCCACGCGGGCCGTGGAAGCAGTGGCGATGTCATGTGGCATACAATCCCATTGCATCCCACGGCGGCTACCGTGACGAAGCACACCATCCTGATCATGCGCGCCGTGATATAAAAGCTTGCGAAGATAAATGACGGCCACAAGCCCCAGTTCAATCTCTCCCCAAACGTCATGTTCTCGTCTCTTCTGCGGCTCGCCGTTGTCGCCGCGTCGCTGAACAGCGCCGGGGCGGTCAACATCCTCTTCGTCGGCAATAGCTTCACCTATGCCAAGTTTGAGCCCGCTTTGTCCTACAACAAAGATAGCATCACCGACGTCAACAACATGGGGTTCGGCGGCGTGCCCGGCATCTTCAAGAAGCTCGCAGATACCGCTGGGCTTGACTACAATGTCACCATCGAGGCCGTCGGCGGTCAGACACTGGAGTACCACTATGAGACACACGCCAGCATTATTGCGCAACCGCAGTGGGAGATTGTGGTGCTGCAGGAGTACAGCACCCTGCCCTGCCCCACGTCGCGCACTGGCAACCCTACACTTTTTGCTCAAGGCGTATCAAACGTTATCGGGCTCGTTCGCGCCAACTCAAACGCCACAATCTACCTCTACGAGACATGGGTCCGCCCGGATCTGGTGTACCCGGCTGACACGCCGTACGAGGGTACGGACATCCACGAGATGCAGACGGATCTACACGACGGGTACACTCTGGAGGCGGGAAAGAACAGCGTCGCGGGAACTGCGTGGGTTGGTGACGCGTTTGTTCGTGCCGTGGATGTCGGTCTGTCGGATGGGAACCCATACGACAACATCACGGCAACGTTGGACGTCTGGGGCAGCGACCACTACCACCCTAGCGTGTATGGAAGCTACCTGTCCGCAGTGACCATCTTCTCGACCATCACGGGCGTGGACGCAACAGCGATACCAAACGGCGACGACACTGCAGCATCAGGGCTGGGAATTTCGTCTGACCTTGCAACCCAATTGCAAGCCGTGTCTGCCGCATAGCGAACTACGGCTTTAAAATTGATATAGACTATGACGTCCAACGTGACAGAGCGAAATCGAAGTAGAGATGATAAACCACTGGGACGAGTCAGCCCTGGTCACTATGAATGCAAACAGCGTGATCAATGATAATTGTAATTTGAAAAGATGATAGCGCAGAAGTAAGCACGAGTGGCAATGCTATGCGCACGAGTAGCGAAGCGGATGAATCATGGGCGGAATGATAAACCCGGAGTATCCCTTTCCTAGCATCCATGAGCCGAGCTATTCCAAATCTCTCTTCTGCAGACGATGGCCAACTAGCGCGACCACCCCGGCCAGATAAGGAAAGCATACGCGAGACTTTGCGGTCGTGTGACAATTGTCGCCGACGGAAAGCGCGCTGCGATGGCCCACAACGATCAGACCGTGTCTGCACAAGGTGTTCCAAAGCTTCCATTGAATGCGCATACTCTGATAATGGGACTCGTCGCGCTGTGATTTCAAAGAGGTGAGTGGCTGTAGAAGAGGTCGCATGAGACCATCCTTCGCCGATGTTCAGCTCACTGTCGGCCTGCTGAATTTGTAGTTACGTTGAGGACTTGGAGGCACGCGTCGCCGAAGCTGAGACGTTCCTCCGCGAGCGCATTCCGGAGGCTGTTCTCATGCAAGAGCTGGGGGCTATGATAATGAGCGACTCGCCGAATGTCCGGGTCGATGCGTCACACTCATCCCAAGAGGACATGGTCAATCCAATCACATTACTCACCAGCACTGAACGCTGGAACTACTTCTTTGGACCGTCGAGCATTGACCCGCTCATTCGCACTGCGGCTGACTCCAAAGATTTCACCAGTGGGACCGACAATACGGCTACCAGATTGATCAAACGACCAGAGTTCTGGCGCGTCCCAGAGCACGAGCTGCCAATTCCTGAAAGCACGTTTCGGCCGCAACTGCCACCACCTGCCACCTTAGCCTCTCTAGTGCATCGGTTTTTCGAGGTCTTCAACCTTTACTTCCCTGTATTACACCGAGGTTTATTCGAAAAGCAACTGCTAGATGGGCAAGCTGAACGCGATGGAAAGTTCGCAGCACTGGTTCTTTTGGTCTGTGCCATCGGGGAAGCACACATGGACGGGACATCCCCAGCGTATTTATTTCCGGATGGCCAAACGCCAGGCGGTCGGTTCTTTGAACAAGTGGAACCCTTCCTGCGTGTGCCGACATCAGCTGTGCCGCAACTGGCTGAGGTCCATATATTCCTCCTTGCCGCCTGGTATCTTGGACTAACCCCGAGCTATTCCGCCACGTGGATTCATTTTGGAACCAGTGTCCAGCTAGCTCTACAAGCAGGGGCACATCTACGAGCCGCGTATAGCAGCCAACCAAACCTTATCGATGAGCTTTGGAAGCGGACTTTCTGGGTGTTCTACATTTTTGACCGGATCTCATCGTCCCTCAAGGGACGCCCGTGTTCGATCGCGGAAGACTCCTTCGACCTCGATCTGCCGCTCGACGTCGACGACGATGCATGGGATCTCTCGGATTCTGAGAATAACTACCCTTTGTTGGCGTCTCCCGAACTGCATCACTCGTCCGTTCACGGCTTCTTCATGTGGCGAATTCGAATCTACTTGATCCTTGGGGTTACTTTGCGAACACTATATTCCAGCAATCGCTCTCGCGCGCTGATGGGATTTGTCGGAGTGGATTGGGAGCAACGCGTTATTGCGAAATTGGACGGCTTCTTACGGGACTGGAAGGTGACGCTTCCAAATCATCGTTCGTCATTTGGATCACTCAGTCCCTCGCTGTCTACTGACTCAACTAATTGCAGTTCGGTTCTACCCCGACATGGTAAACCTGCAACGGTTTGTTCTGGCAGCACTTTTACAGGCAGAATATTATTCGCTACAGATGATCGTACACAATCCTTTCACAAGGACGACGGCACAAAGATTCCTGAATGGCGACTGTTCTCAAAGCGCACGAGACGATATCGTAGCATCTTTGCAAACATGTATCGACGCTGCGATGGCGAGCTGCGACCTACTCTCACTCGTGCTTGAACGCTGCCCCAGGCAGATATGCATACCAACATGGGCATCACCAGCTTTTAACGGCGGGTTGATCCTCGTCGTTCGGTTCTTTGGGTTCAAGCAGACTTTGACGAAAGTAGAGGTAGATGACACGTTGCGTGGCATACGCACGTGCATCGACACTCTTGCTCTTATCATGAGAACTTCAAAGGCAACAGCAGAGAGGTGGTGCGAGATAAAGAGCAAGAAGCTGTTTACTGAGACTGATTCTTGCACACCAGGGAGGCTCTCAATGAACTTGCGTCAGGCTTGGGTCAACCGCTTCCGCCATCCAAGGTGTCGGAGAACATATTACCTCCGTTAGTTACGACCACAGCAAATTATCATCCGAAAACTGCTCCCGCAGCTTTGGAGCCTTTGCATTCACGGTTTATTTATGCCGATGCTGCATCTGTGGTCATTCCTCCTGTTGGCGTTGTTTCTACTTCAGCAGGGTTTCACCAGCCAACTCCCGAGGTACCGGGATTATTCATGGTTGAGCAACTGCCTCCTATTTTGCAAGACCAGCTTCTTCGCATGTATTCTGCCGGCACTGTATGGGGTGCTGACTCCATTTAACATCTGCACACCTAGCTTGACCGTGCCACCAGAGTGGGTTCCATCACGAGCCATGCGAGCCAACAATCATTCTCACACTCGATTCGGTACTAGTTGCAGAGTATCACACGTGTGTTTGTCGTGATTTGTGACAATCAAGAGACGGGAAATGAGGTCACAGATTGCGAAGAACTGACGTGGAATCTTAAGCTCGGCGTTTGCCGCAAATATTCTTTCCCAGCGTCCATGAGTTTGATTGTGACAAAGCTCGCTTCTTCAAGAAAAGACCCTCCCCCACAAAAGCTCCCATTACAAAGAGGAACTATACGCGCGGCCTTGCGCTCATGTGACAACTGTCGCCGGAGGAAAGCCCGTTGCGATGGGCCGCACCGATCAGACCGTGTCTGTACAAGTTGTTCGCGGACCTCTAATGAATGCACATACTCTGAGGAGAGCTTTCGTCGAGGCGAAAGCTCGAAGAGGTGAGTTATCTTCTAGTACGTCTAGTATTTCATGTGGTAGGCGTCATGGACTAATCGACTGTCGGTGGTAGCTACGTTGAGGACTTGGAGGCTCGCGTCGCCAAAGTGGAAGCACTCCTCCGCGAACGTGTTCCAGAAGCTATTCTTATGCAAGAAATAGGGGCTCTTACAATGAGCGATTCGCCAAACGTCCGGGTTGATGCATCAGCGTGGTCGCAAGAGGACGGGGATAACTCAATTCCATTGCTCACCAGTAACGAGCGCTGGAACTACTTCTTTGGCAAATCGAGCATGTACCCGCTTATTCGCGCCACAGCCGACTCCAAGGACCTCGCCAGTGGAACCAACAATACGGCCACCAGGTTGATTAAGCGACCGGAGTTCTGGCGCATCCCAGAGCACGAGCTGCAAACACCGAGTGGAAACACGTTTCGGCCAGAAATGCCACCGCCTGCCACTTTAGCCGCTCTAGTGCAGCGATTCTTCGAGGTGGTTAACTTCTATTATCCTATATTTCATCGCGGCCTGTTCGAAAAGCAACTGCTAGATGGGCAAGCTGAACGCGATGGAAAGTTCGCAGCCGTGGTTCTCCTGGTGTGCGCCGTCGGGGAAGCCTACATGAACGAGACATCCTCTACATATTCAGATCCAGATGGCCGGCCTTTAGGTGGTCGGTTCTTCGAACAGGTTGAGCCATTCTTAGGGATGCCAACACTAGCTGTGCCGCAACTAGTCGATGTGCAGATATATCTTCTCACAGCCTGGTATCTGGGAATGGCACCAAGCTATACTACCTGCTGGATTCGATTCGGTACCAGTGTCCAGCTGGCTCTACAAGCTGGGGCCCATCGACGAGCGGCCTACAGTAATGAGCCGAACCTTATCGATGAGCTCTGGAAGCGTACCTTTTGGACCACATACATATTGGACCGCGTTGGCTCGTCCCTTCAGGGACGACCGTGTTCAATCGCGGAAGACTCGTTTGACCTCGATCTACCGCTCGACGTCGGCGACGATGCATGGGATCTCACAAATTCTGAAAAGAATCACCCTTTGTTGGTGTCTCCTGATCCCCAACCTTCGTCTCTCTACGCGTTTTTTATATGGCGGATTCGACTTCATCTAATTCACGGAGTCGCTTTGCGAACACTATATTCCAGCAATCGCTCTCGCGCGCTGATGGGCTTTGTCGGAGTGGATTGGGAGCAACGCGTTATTGCGAAATTGGACGGCTTCTTACGGGACTGGAAGGTGACGCTTCCAAATCATCGTTCGTCATTTGGATCACTCAGTCCCTCGCTGTCTACTGACTCAACTAATTGCAGTTCGGTTCTACCTCGACATGGTAAACCTGCAACGGTTTGTTCTGGCAGCACTTTTACAGGCAGACTATCATTCGCTACAGATGATCGTACACAATCCTTTCACAAGGACGACCGCACAAAGATTCCTGAATGGCGACTGTTCTCAAAGCGCACGAGACGACATCGTGGCATCCTTGCAAACATGTATCGACGCTGCTATGGCGACCTGCGACCTACTCTCACTCGTGCTTGAACGCTGTCCCGAGCAGCTTTGCGTGCCAGCATGGGTATTACCGGCATTCAACAGCGGATTGATCCTCTTTGTTCGATACTTTGGTTTCAGGAAGTCTTTGACGACAGCAGAGTCCGAGGAAACCTTGCGTCATATTTGCACTTGCCTTGACACTCTCGCTCTTATCATGAAATCACACAAAGTAACGAAGGCGAGGTGGTACGTGAGGACCAGCAAAAATGTGTTTTCGTACTGATGTTGGCTCTTTAGGGAGACCCTCAAGGAGCTCGCATCAGACATGGACCAGTCACTTCCGCCATCCAAGGTGTTGGTCGAAATATCTCTTCCGTTGCCGATTACAGCATATAATCACGAAAATGCTGCACCTGAAAGCTCGCAGTATTTGCCTTTGCGGCCAGATAATGTGACTCCCGCATCAGTGGTCACACCACAGGTTGATGCAACCGCTGCTTCAGTACAAAATTCCCATTCAGCTCTTGCAGTGGATGGGCCATTCATGATCGAACAGCTACCTCCCATGTTGCATGACCAGCTTCTTCATATGTCGTCTGTTAGTACTGCATAAGGAGGTCCTCATTTGGTCAGCATGTCTTATTTGGCGAAACCATCGTGATCAGTTCTTTCACAAGGCTTGAGAGCTTGCGGGCATCATTGAATACGATTTTGTACCGGTATTCAAGCAAGTACCCTTCAAACTGACAGTATGGGATAGAGTCAAGAGGATGCGTACCTCCTATGGCGAGGTAGGAAATACCAAAGTCATTCGAGGCGGCTTCGCCAAGCTGCTTGCTGCTTATGACAGAGAACCTACACAATTCAGGAGAAAGGTCATAGGCTGGATGAAAATCGAGCTGGCCGGAGTTCAAACACGCGCAAAGCGCCCCCGGACAGTTCGGTCAGCCGTCTCCTGGTAACCACTGCGACAACCACTCGACAGTCGATGATAGGGTGGCATTTTCCCACGTAAGAAAGTTGTTGTCTTGTGCAGGGGATGAGATGTGAAGATCGATGGCGGCGATCTGACTCCCGCCCGCGGAACCGCTTTGACTCGAGACGGGCGTGGCGGGGACGAAGGTTGACAATAGAGCGTATTATTGACATTTAATCCATCACCAGACGTAGGCAGTGATCTGTACAGGCACGGGGGAAACAACATCTTGCAAGAAAGTGACAAGGAAAGCCTGATCGCGATTGGTGACGAGCTCAGCCGTAGTTGAGACGGAAAACGTCGTTCTGGCTGGAGGATGATGAGTCACTCAAGTTGGCAAGACAGTCCCGTTGTCACTTACACGTAATAGCCGCTACCATCGGGGATGAGCTGGAAGGCCTGGCTGAACGGGAGCGGGTTCGTGTTATCATCCACCTGGCCCAGCTGCTGTCAGATCGGGACGAGATCACACCATAGAAGAGACGCACAATGAGCAGTCCTGTTACGAGGACGAGTAGTGAGCCGGATACTGTGCTGGGCTGAGCGTCGAAAGTCGTGATCTGGTGCTTGACCGACTGAAACGGCAGTGACTGCGAGGGCATTAGACCGGTGCAGAGTCCTTTGAAAGTACCTACTGTGAGTTTTTCCGAGATATTTGTCTCTCCTTGGATTTGTTGAGCCTCGAATGTCAGCATGGACGTCGGACGCTGCAATGCGAATGAGACCTGGCAACCAGTGAGCGTATAACGTGGTGGCGCACATAGAGACTCTGGAGACCAGCCCTGTTGGTGGAGAATGTGGTGTAGTAGAAGTCCACAAACTGCTTGGCAATAGCGTTCGGGTCTGCCATCGTGGTCGGAGTGGGCGGAGGACAAGGTGCTGAGTCGGAGTCAGCCGAACCGCGTGCTCCTCTTGTCTCTCCGCGTTTGCTCATGTCCTCACCATCTGACGCAAAGTCCTCATTGGCACAGGCCCGGCCATCTGTGCGACGCAAGAGTAGCGCATCCAACTTATTAATCCAATCGTTCGGTGGCCCAGCCAAGGCCGCACCCATTAATCCCACTGTCGCTGCGATAGCCAGCCCTCTCGGTGTCGCCGGCATAACCGCGGTATCGCTCAGTGGACCCGGCATGATGTATCCGGCAAAGCTTGACACAGAAACCATGTCAATGTCCACGGGTGGCGACTCGATAGGAAGCTCCATCCTCAACAGCATTGACGAGCTGCAGGAGATCATCCGCAAACGTATAGTCTCGCTCACGTACCTGCGTAATGTCCATGAGGGGCAAGTATTTTTTCTTATTTAACGCACAATGCTTACATTGCTCGCAGCAAAGCCCATTGGATTGGCACCATCCACCTCAGCCGCGCCGATCTCGAGCGTGCGTTCCCAAACAACAACATGAAGAAGCGAACCACACGATACGCCGTCCTTGCGATGTCACTTGCCTCTACCCTCGAGTTCAGCGGCTCCATCTCAGACTTCCTCGCTACAATCACCGATATCCTCGGCGCTTACGACTCGCTGGCTGACGACGTCCTCTCCCGTCCGCGCGGAGTTAAGATCCCAGGTTTTCGTAATTCAAGGTTGCGCGGGAACCGCGCAGATGCGACAGAGCTGACGGATACATATCTTACGATACCCAACATTGTACGTGGAACCAAACCCGTCTGCTTCGCGTATTGAAACTCTGCTTTGTGCAGCCATACCCTCTCGACTATACTCAAGTCCTTCTCTCCTTCATAGATGTGCTCACAGAGCTGTATAACAAGATGGGATCCCTCATGGCCGCGTTCCAGACGTCTCAAACCCAGGCCAAACGGTCCACACCTTCGGTCTCCAATCCACAAGGACCAGCATCGCCACCGCCGATGAGCGCGACCAGTTCCAACGCACCTACCATGTGGTCTTCTTCCAACGCGGCCTCGACGTACTCTGCGATGACCTTGGGGCTAGCGAACTGGCCTTTGCCGGGCCCACCGTTGCAGCCGCAGCATGGGATCGACTATCTGCGGACGCTCGCTGCTCCTGGAAACGGAGTCGAGGAGATTCTTGAGTTGGCGGAGAGCGTGGGCGGCTCTGCCGGTGTCGCAGGCAGCAAGGTCATCATGTCAGACTTGGCCAGTCCCACGGTGACCCCAACTGGTGTCGTCGAGCATGCGAAAAAGGTCGACGAGAAGTTCAAGGTCAGTCGCGTTTTTTCTAACTTTTCGTGGGGCTTACGAGAGTGTTGCTAGAAAATGCTTGCGAAGCTATTCACCGAGCTAGACGAACTAGCGCGCGAGTCGATTCGAAGCGAGCTGAAAAACCTCGACCCGTTGTTGCGCAGTGTCGCGGACGACCCTTACGACACTTATGAGATGTGATCACCGGGCTTGTACTCTATTGGATGGTGTAGGATACATGTACATCAGGCTTTATTTCATTCGCCCATCTTTGGGGCTGGGAGTGCTGTAACTGTCTACAACTATTTGGGTAGTGAGTCTTCCGGAAATTTGTCATTAGGTTGGTCGGATTGGCGTGAGCTGTGCGTCGCAAAGTCTGCAAGTACGAGTATTCCGTGGGTTATCGGCAGCGCATGGCCGCGTATCGTAGACTATGACGATCCACACCTTGTTGCATCTCACTCTTATGGATGCAGCTGCCGTATATATGGTGCTGTCTGTTGTCTTTGGGCGACGCATCTGCCTTTCGTGTGAGCCGGCAAGAGGTGATACTGTAACCAGCCTTTAGCCTCACCGCCTGCACTGTTTGGCAGAATTACCAAAAATTTATGCTGCTATAGTTTCTCGCCGACCTCTGAAAGGCTGGCGACGCGTGACGGTCACGCGCCTTTGTCGCTCAGGGTAACCGTGAGAACTGCGCACGGACCAGCCTCGAATCTGTTTAAGTACCCGCGGGCCGACGTAACCGAACACCTTAGAACATACTCAGCTAGGATCTATTCTATAGATTTCTAACTGTGTCTTGCACACTCTCATGTGTCGCATTCTTCATCTCTTCGCGATGACAGCATCTGCCACCTCGTTCAGCTGAGAACATGGCTGTTCGCGCGTTCGCGCGCGTTCTGGTCTCGAGGACGCACGTTGCAAAGGGGCTGCTTGGCTTGCCATGCATGCTTTCCTGCGCGGCGGCGAGGTTTGCAGGCGTCTGAAGGAGATCTTCACTTTCAATTTGTCAATATATCTTGCTGCGATTCCAATTTTCATATCCTTTCTTTAATGTTTGAGAATCAAGAAATTGGTTTATAGATGATATGAGTGTCTGGGTGCTCGTGCCGAAAGAGGACAGTGCGCAGGTGTCACTTGGAGTGTCAACTGTAACTGGTGCAACTGTCTGGAAAACCGCATCTTTCAACTTCGGTTCTTGCTGATCACATGAAAACAAGGAACGATATCAAGCCCAGTATAACTACACAGCAGAGATGAGCTTGACCTCTGGATGAACCGTTAGGAACCGTTCTGCGAGTTGGAGCAAGAGCATACCAAAGATGAGAGTCGCATTTTTGGGAATACCGGGTGGAGGGCTCGAGCCGTACGCGAGGTGGCCAGGGATGGTCAGCAAACGTTCGCCTGGTAAAGAAGTCACGACGCCGCCAGGATAAGGATCGAGAAGCTGCATACCACCGGGCTGCATGCCAACGAGGCCGTCGTCCCAGCCCTTGATAACTTGCCCCTTGCCGAGCTTGAACGCAAACTATAGGAGTCAGATTTGTCGATATCCAATGCCATTGAGCGTTAGATACGTACCGGAGAACCGCCCGTATTTTTATCGAACACCTTGCCATTTGTCAACTTGCCAATATAGCGCATGCTAAGCTTCTGGCCCTTTTTTGCTCCAGGCCCAGTGCCAAGCTAGAGATCACGACCTGTCAATGGCGTTCTCATGGGCATGCACAGTGTCAAGTTCACCTTTACGTCCTGGATGATGAGACCCCCGGCGAGTGTCTTGGCCTCAGATGCAGCCTTGCTCTTCGGTTTCTCATCTGTACGAGGGAGCGAAGTGGTTCAGCCCTGGTTCATACTCGTCGCGCAAACAGGGGCAGGAAACAAAACCAATGTTCTTAGATGGTAGCGACTCCACAAAGATCACAATCGTCGAAGGGGTTCGTGGAAGAGACCAAGAGCGGGATAGCGAGATCACTTCCTACCTCCAGCCTTGCCCTTTGGCTTGTCGCCATCTGCCTTGGACTTGGACTTGTCGTTCTTAGGCTTTTCTGCGTCGGGCTTGCTCTTCGTCTTCTCCTTTTCAGCTCCCTTTGATTTGGACGTCTCTTCCTGCTGTACAATGATCAGCACACACAAGACCCTGAGAGTCAGTACAAACCTGGCCGACTGGTACAGCGGAACCATCTGCCGCCTTCAACTTCTTGTTGAGCTTTTTCTGCTGATTCTACAAACAGCCGCGATAAGTCAATGATGAAACTTCAAATGAAGCCAGCAGCGCGGACCTTGGGCAGCTTGGCTTCGCCGTCTGCGGAGTCGCTCGGGCGAGGACGCTTTTTGGAGTCCGACTTGGTCTCGGGAACCTCCTCAAAGCGACTACATAACACCACGTGAGCTATAAAGAGCGTTGCACTAGGGAGCTGGACGTACCCCTCGTCCGAGCCATCATCGTCCAAGCCAGCAAGGCCATCAGCACCCATTTCAACGTCGCTGCCAAGATCCCCTAGAGGATACCCATCTTCTTCGTCCGAGTCAAAGTCAGAGTCTCCGCCAAACGGAGGCCGGTCGTAGGAGTCCTGATCTGCGGCAGTATGTAAGATTGGCAAGCAAGAGGCAGTTGGAACGCAGCGGATGCGCACCAATGTAGTTGCCGAGCAAATACACCTTGTTCTTGCCGGAGACAGAGAACTCGAGTTGCTGGCCCTCGAGAAAAGTCACGTCGAGAGAAGATTGCTCACACTATGGACACTGTTAGCAGATGGGCAGGTAAAGAACAGGACAGGACGCACGAGGCCGGCACGAAGGGAGCAGAGCACAGTCGTAATTGTCTCAGGCCGCTCCTCATCCAGCTCATCCTCTTCATCCTCTTCGTCCGAATTGTCAAGAGGCTCGTCGATCTGAACCTGTTCCGTTATGTCAGTCACCATTCCAGATACAAATTGACTTTGTCACCTCAATCACGGAGCGACCCTTCTCGTCCGCGAGGTCCTTGCCAAAACACGCGTTGGTAATGCGGAAGTCGCGCTCAGCGACGAGCGAGAAGCGCTTGCCGGGCTCAACCTCAAGAGACCTAACCATGTCGTCAGTTCCTGCATACGCAAGATCGCCAGCCACCGTCACAAAGCGCATCGAGGACACGACAACGACGCGATCTGTCAAAGGTTGCGGCGCTGGCACCAGTCGAGCCGCAAGGGTTTCTCGCTGCCTCGTGGACAAGGTGTGCGTGAAACGGACACCAGCGCCACACGAGAAATTTTCGCCAATGGCACAGTAGAACCCTGGCTGAAGGTGTAAAAGATAACAAAACAATGTACTCACCAGGATGCAACTGCGACAACCATTTTGAAAAATGTGCGGCGCGAAACGGCGGCTTTTGGGAGAGGTTGAAGTGGAGATTAGAAGAAAACCCCAACAAGCTCCTGTCCGGCGACCACCGGCTCCGTAGGCGCATGTCGAAATTGATCTGGCTCCAGTTTGACTTTACATATCCTCTGTATGACTTCGGCATAGACAACCAATTAAGATACATATGTTGCTAAATAAATAAATGCTTGCGAGTGTCCCATTCTCAGATGGTTTGTTTGGTAGTTGCCCCCATGGCCGTCTCCTCCTGCACCAGTTGCTCAAACCCTTCTTCCGTCTCATCACTGGGAGCCAATTCGCGAGTATCCACAGTTGAGCTGCTGCCCTTCTCTTCGATTTGGTCAGTCTCCGCTGGTGCCCCCTGAGCGCGAGCGTGTCGCTTCTGTTCGGCCTTCAACTTGCAGTCGCAGATGTGAACAAAGTGATACGACGAGTTGTCGTCTTGAAGCACCGAAAGCGCCGCTTCTGCCGCAAAGAGCTTGGCCACTTTCTTTGACGATGCAGACACTGCAGGAACGACGATGTCGAGCCCGTGAGCAGTGATCGTAGCGAAGAACTTCTTCTGGCGGCGAGAGAGGTTCTTCTCTGTCTCGTCATCGACGAGGCGCCTGAAAGTGCTCAGCAGGTACGAATAATCTAGACGAATAGATAAATACCTAAACTTGACTTGCCGGCAACCGTACTCCCCCAGAAAGAGCATCAGACGTGATGACGGGTCGCGCGTCATATTGGGCGTAAGAATTTCCAGAATGTCGTTCATAAGTCCGCAAATGAGCGCAGCCGTCCTGTCGTAGTCTCGGCCAAGGTCAATAAAGATCGCGCCAAAGAGGGCTTCGACAACATCGCTGAGAGGCTTGGGCAGATCATACTTCCAGCCATCCCGGATAATAGTCTGCGCGTCCAACTCTTCGAGAACATCAACCGCCTCGCGAATGGCGTAAGACAGCTCAGTATTGTTGAAAAGCAGGACCTTGTGGATCCCCAGCTTTTTGACCGCAATCCACGCGAGGGTCGTATTGCAAACCACGCGCTGGCGCATCCAGCTAAGTTGGCCACAGTTCGCGGTGGGATACTTCTTGAACAGGTAGTGGATGGCAGCTAGGTCAAGTAGGGCTGCATAACGTAAGCTTCGGGTTTGGTCGAGCCAGAATAGAGCATAAGACGTACCATCACCAAGGAACTCAAGCCGCTCATAGCTGGGAGTATCGTTCGACTGCATGCTACGATGCGAGACTGCCTCAAGTACGAGCGTTCCATCCGAAAAGCGGTAACCAAGCATATCCTGAAGCTGTAGGCAGAAGTAAGCAGCTGGTGCGCCGTAATATCGTGCCTCGTACTTCGTCGAAGAGAGCCCGCGACGGCGTCGCAGCTCGCCTCTGATATCGTTCCGACCACGGCGCTGTTTCTTCACCAAAGCAAAGGCCAATCTTGCGCCCAACATCTAGTGCAGCTTCGACCCCTCCGTCTGCAAAAGCTGCTCCAAGCAACGCCTCGACGCACTCCTGCATGCTTCTCCTCGGCATCTCCACCGTCGCCACGACCTCCGCCAGCGTCGGAGTCCACAAACCACGCGAGCCGGACTCGCCGCTCAAATAAATTTGCAAGTTTTGGTTCCTTGCGCGTGCTAGAAGCGACCGGTTGGACACGCTCGGGATGCGCATGTTGGTCAATTGACCTTCATGCTTGTGCGGATACTTCTCGAACGCATACACACTGACGCCGACCTTTAAGAACGCGTCGCCGAGCGTCTCCAGCCGCTGGTTGTCGAAGCCTATACCGGAGTGCGGCAATGTTGTCGCCTCTATGAGCGCGTTCGGATTGAGAAGCGGCAGTCCGAGTGCACGCACGCGATGAAGCTCAGCAACGCGACGAAGAAGCTGCGGGAGATATTGAACAGCGTACGCCACATCCACCTCAAGATTGATGCGTCTGCAGAACGGCACCGGGACGTAACGCTGGTACATGGGTTTCCGTTCTCCAGGCCGGTTGAGTCCAGTGGCAGAAGAGATGTCGTACCAACTGGTGGACAGCTTGGGTAGAAAATCCAATAGAACCAGTGGCGATGATTCATCGTACTTTGGAGGTTGCCACTTCTTGTCGTTGGAGGATCTCTTGTCACTGATGTGCTGTAAACCAGAGTGTGAGAGTAGATCTGGTGTGAGATAAAAATTGATCAGCACCTGGTAGTATTCATAATAGCTCTTGTAGTTCTTCTCGCGACACGCTCCATTCAGCTCGCGGGGAGCGTCGCTCATCATGAGACCAGTTGATATCTCACGCAAGATGCCAACATGGCCGGGCCGAGTGCTGTTCTCCACCAGGACGCCGCTTGCCGCCGAGGTCTTAACTGGACAGTCGCTGTATGTCTGCGAGACAAAGCTATCCATCGAGTTCCAATCGATACGGCCGGTGGTAGCGTCGATTGCGCACAAGTAGAACGCAAAGGGTGCGTCATATTTCTTTGTCGACAAGCCGCAAACCCAGAACAGCCGAGAAGTATACTTGGTCATGATTTCAATCTCCTCCTGAAGAGATATTCTGTAAGATTTCAGACAGGTTAACTTGTAGTCCTTCCCGTTTGCTGAGAATTCGGCGTCCGGGATGCGCGAAGCAGCGACAAAGCCAATTGAGGGCTGGCCGTCGACAAGTATCGCATGTATCCGGCACTTCTGACCGACCTGTACAGCTGCCCAGGGAAGCAGTGGGTCGACAAACAACTTCTCTGGAATATCGCTGACATCCTCGGCAGACCGGAGGTACGCATCAAGGCCATTCGGCGTCTTCTTGTAATGGACAGGGAGGAGATTGTCGTCGAAGATCCCCAGCGTGTACAGTTCCTTGACCGCAAGGAATGCAGCGGCGTTGCGTGCCTCACGTTTGGACGAACGGGGAGACGCTGCTTGGTAGCACAACTTTTCTCGGGGCAGCGGTAGCGCTGATGGAAGTTCAACTTTCCCAAGGAATGATCGAAGGGAACCTGCGTCCGCGACAGTGTACTGAGCACGAAGAACACCATATTCGTCCGCCGAAAGCGACGCGCAAAGTAGCTCGAGCATGTGAACCGCGCCGTCGTACGTCAGCGTTGCTCGTGTCGAAGGGACAACAAAGTTCGGTTCGCGCTGTTGAAGGTCGGACGCGGGAATGTCATCCGCAATATCGGCCGCCACCTGCGTTGGCGCGGACTCCTTGGCGGATGCATACTGAGCCTGTAACTCCTTCTCGCTTTCGCGAAAGGTTTGATACATCTTCAACTCCTCGGGCCTGAGCTCGGCACACAAAACAACAAAAGTAGAGTCTCTCTTCCTCGCTCTGCCGCGTGATTGCAAGTAGGATTTGATGTCCGGTACGGGATCGAAGCGAACCACCAACTCGCAAGCCTGGAAATCGAGCCCTTCCTCGGCCACCGACGTGCAAAACAGCAGGTTCAGTGTGGACTCTCGGAAGTCTTTGACAACCTGCTGCTGTTCCTTGGAGTCCATGCCTCGCGTTTCGATATCCTTGCTGGACGTGTGTCCGACGAGTGCTCCAGCTTTGATCCACTCTAGATCTGGGATGCGGCACATGAACTCCGCGAGCGTAAAGGCAACGTGCTGCTCTTTAACAAAAACAATAGCCTTGAATGCTGGCGTCTGGTTATCACACAATACGTCAACGAGCAGCCGGAGTTTCGGGGATAATAGACCAAGATCGACTTGGAAGGTCGGGCCAAATATTTCGGAATGCGCGGAGAGGTCGTCCAGTAATTGACGAACGCCAGCAGTCTGTACGGATGTTGTGGGTGTGTTTTCTGCAGTCGCAGGTGGAAGATCGGCTAACTTCGTTTTCAGCTGCGCCAGGCTTTCAAACGCCAAAAGTTCTGCGGCATATACACCAGCTGCTTCGAGTGCCGCATAATACTTGCTTTCCAGGCGTTTCCATTCGGCTTTAGGGAAGCTGTTACGATGAGCGTCTATCGAGTCCCAGATGCGCGGTATGTCGTCGTGAGTACGGGGGAAAGGCGGATATATGTACGCCAATTCCCGTGGCCGATGCGAGTGCAGGGATAGTTCGTTGAGGTGCTCCTTCACGGCAACCACTGTTGCCAGCATTCGCTCTTCAAGCTGGCGAATGTCCTCTGCGGGCTTCTTTGGGCTCCACACAGGTGAAGCTGTCATCCCGAATACTGCGGTACGGTGAGAACGATGTGACCACGCGACTGATGACCCTTACTCTTGGGCCGAGAGCCTACCGAGAGCCCGGCAACGTAGTCTCGCATGAGCTGAGCATAAGGATGCTTGCCGCGAGCATTATGAACCTCATCAAAGACGATCAGGGAAACCTAGACACGAGATCTTAATGATACTCCAACTAACGTAGGCACCGACGCACCTTGTCCATGCTCCAGTACCCGTGAGAGAGAACGTGTATGCGCAGAAGCTCCGCTATAGAATTTCAGGGACGGATATAGCACAAAGCAGCAAGAAACTTACGGGTCATGACAAGGACATGATGGTTGAGAAACTCGGATCGCCATCTAGGGCCTTCCCATTGCTCAATCTCGCTCTTGCCAACGTACCCAGCAACCTTAAGTGGCAACTGAGCGGTCAGAAATTGAGTTTGCTGATCGACCAGGGTAGTGGTCGGGGCTAGGAACAGAACTGGATGTCTCTGGTGAGATGCAGTGGGCACTCCTTACTGAGGCGAGATCTCGCGTACCAACATGATGAGCGCCTCCTTCGACCGCTCGCGCGGTCACGTCGCGAATCACGTTTGCGGCAATAAAGGTCTTTCCTGTGGTTGTTCCGATTGGTATGGCATTCGAGGCGGAAACTACAAGACTTGCCTGAGCCAGTCGGTAGAACTGCGATGATGTTGTGGTCGCGTGCGCCGTGTCTGATCTCTTCCTGATAGCGCCTCTCAACAAAGGCGGGTGGGCCCAGCGACTGCGCATGGGTTATGGCCATTATAAACGGCGGGAAAGAGGTCAAGGGGCGGTCAGCCTCACCGGGAAAGTGCGAAGGCAACTTTCAGGCGACGCGCTTGAAAGTCAGCCCACCGTCACTCTCCCAGTCACACCACCGCTGCGCCGCAGTACCGTCCTCTCCGACGATGGCACTCAATCCCAACGAGGACACCGAATTGTACGGCGTATCTTGCAATCCCAAGTCGTAATATTTATGCATCCCGCAAGCAACGACGCCTTGCGAAAGCACGGCATTCTACCACCCAAGACCCCGCCACCGCGAACCCCGTCTCCAACCGCGTCTCCCACATTGGACGATGTTCTTGCAGACGCTGATTTGGACGAGATGCGCGAGCTGGCCGATGACGCTGCCGATTCTGATACGGAGCGCATGATCGAAACCTACCGCCGACAGCGCATCGCAGACATCAGTCGCGAGGTAAAGCTAGCGCGATTCGGAGACGTGATCCCAATTGGGCGAGACGACTACAAGCGCGAAGTAACAGACTCGAGCCAAGTCAGCGAAACGGGCGATGCGGCAAACTCTGGTACTGGGGTGGTCTGCCTATTATATAAAGACGCGTAAGTGCGCAAGAAATCAAAGCTTCCATGCACTAACACTGAAGTCTCGTACAGCCATCTCCCTTCGGACAAAATATGGCCACACATTCGTCATCTGGCGCGCAAGCATCCGCGAACCAAGTTCGTCTCGATAGTGGGCAACAAGTGCATCCCAGACTACCCAGACGCGCACTTGCCGACACTGTTCGTCTATCGCAAAGGCGAGCTCAGCGGACAAGTAACCGCTTGGGGTGCACAAGCTGAACGAACGATCGACGGTGAGCTTTAGCTATCCCGTGCAGGATTGTTTGACCGTACCTTCTAATCACAAACCTCCAGCTCTCGAGGACTTCTTAATACAGACTTTGGCAATCCCACCGGATGATAAGTCGCTTGGTGGCGCTGATGATGATTCAGATGATGAGAAGCCGCGGCGCACGCGCACCGCGACGCGAACGGTGGCGTCGAAGGGCCGACGCCAAAGTGACGATGACTCGGACTTTGACCTGTAGCACTAATAGCAGATATATCAATTTGAGGGCAAGCAACGCTGTGCCACTGCGCTGGACTGCAAGTTACACATTGACACGGATGCATGCTGGACAACCTCCGACTTGTGCTGTACCTGTAAACTTCTCGCGCTTCTTTCGGAGCTTCTTCCCCTCATGATGAATGCTGGTCTCCAAACTCTGTGGCTACGCCAGTGGGCCATGACCGATCTCCGGCCACACACTACGGACAATGGCTTGCCAGGAGCGCGGTCAGGGCAACCATCGGTCAAATAATAAATCGAGCCAGACCGCGAGCGCACTGGACTTTGTTTAGTAGTGGGAAAGTAGTAACCGCATGACCTTGACGCAACGCTGATTGCACCGGCAACTTTACAGAATTGCAACCTTCATCATCCTTTGGGCTTCTTCCGGCTCCTCTTTGGGATGCGCGACGAGAAGCACCAAACCATGCTGGCAGCGACGGCACCAATAATCTCCGCAGCCACATGGCTTGAGAGATTGACTTCGCCGACATTGTTGATCCTGCTTGTTCAACTCTCCCTCCCCGTTCCTTTTGAGCTGCAGAGTACGCTCTGTTCGCGGACTGCCGTTCCTTCGCACCGCGAGCGAAACGTTCCGTTTGTCGACCTGCAAAGGACGGCATCCAAGCCCTTTTTTTAAGTTACCCTACCCCTGCCCGTGCTCGCCGTCGCCGGCTTGAGCCCTGATCGACGAGCAGCGGCCATGGTGTCGTTTGACCTTCCGCAGTTCCCTCCCGAGGGCGAGCCTGCGATCTTGCTCTTCTTGGAGCGCTCGCTCTTTGCTGGATTGTCCGTCTGTCTATCAACTATCCTGCGATGCCATCTCACAATGACTCTCCGCAGCGCGATCGTCATGTTCACCTTTGGTATCTTCGTCACGCTCACCTTGGCATGTCTTTATGCCATGCTCTTCCACCCGTTGCATGGGAGACGACATTGGGCACTCATCTTCTTCATCCTGTGAGTCTCGTGTTCGTCGTCACCGGGTTCGACGTCCGGTTGATGACGGTTGGGATCAGCTCACCAACACCTGCGCAGCTTGCTTTTCCTTGGCTCGACCGTATTTGTTGTGACAAACTATATCTGGAGTCAGCTTATGTGGATTGACGCGCGAGGTCAGTCTTATCATTACACACATATCGGCGCGCCGATCTCACTTGTCAATATCTGACATTGGCTCCACTTCAATCTGCAGCGTATCCCGGTGGTCCTCCAGCTTTCTTCTCAGAGCAGTTCGGAATATGGATCAACACAGTTTCAAACTCTGCACTTGCGTTCAACAACTTTCTCTTGGACGCGCTGTTGGTTCGTGAACTCGGCCGCCGTGGGTTCGCATTGTACCTGACCTTTCTTCAACAGCTCTCGCGATGTTTGACGTTCTGGAACCGGAGGATGTACATCATATTCGTGCCTTTCTGCGCGTGGATTGCCTCCGCAGGTCAGCTATACATGTTGCTGGTGCCGCAGTGCTTGCTGATGCAAATTCCCCCGCAGTTTTGGCCGTTCTCACCATTCGCGAATCGGCCACTGGCAAGAATCCCTTCACAGCAACAAAATATGCGATCCCTTACTTCGCCACATGCCTTGGATTCAACGTGCTTGTCACGGTGCTGATCGTGTCTCGGTTACTGTACATGCGCAAGCAGGTCAGCGGCCTCGGCAAGCAGCACTCACGCGTCTTCACGTCGATGGTTGCTCTCATTGTCGACTCTGCGCTGCCCTACACGCTGATCAGCGTCTTCGTCATCTTCACAATTACCTACAAGAAGAATGAACACATCACGTACTCTAGCGCATTCGCCGTTCCCCTGGTTGGCGGTGCCCTAGTGCGTTACTAGACTTCTCGAAGCACAGTTCTGTGTACTGAAGATATTCTGCAGTGGATTGTATCCATGTGCATACTCCTGCGCGCTGCGCTTGGGAGAGGCTTTCAACCGCAGACTGAGCAACAAGCCGGGAAGGTGTCCGGGCTCGACTTCTGGTCGCCGTCACGCCCTGTTTCGACCATGTTCAGCCCTATGCAAGCGGCGGTTCTGGCCGAACAGAAGCACTATGACAGCAACTACAACAAGATGGATGAATTCGAGATGGTTGTACCAAGGTCACATGTCATTCGACCCTCTGGCACGCACAGTGAGACATCGTCGATGACCTTGCCCATCTCGCCACATCAGACCTATCATCTGCCGAGGCGGATGGAGGGTCGGACGAGTTCTGCGATGCCGCGATCACAGAGAGACATGCAATCAGACTACGAGCTGCGGCTGGCCTACGATATCCCGGAGGAGGAGTCCGCTAAGCACATTCGATGAGAATGATGAGTGACTAGTTCGGACTTTGTTACTCCCCCATTATCCTGCTGTGTATCAGTGATCTACGTTCTCTTCCTTACTCGCTCGCTGTCGCATTATTAGTCTTCACACTGGTGCTCTTATTATTCTTTATGCTATCCCGCTGTCTCGTGTTTGCCTAGAGCGCTGTACACTTGATCGCCACTCTACACTCTTTACCAGCAGAACTTAAAAGTACCCATCCTTACAGAACCTTCCCATCACCGGGATTCACCTCCGGACGCATTCGGCTTGCGAGTTTACTGTAAACCGGCGTGAGGCCTTGGTCAGCGTGTAACTCCGCGTTTGTGTCCGCCGCTTGGCTCCCTTCTATTCCACTCTTCCGACGGTCGGAGACGTCGCACCCCACAACTCTCTGCGGCCGCGCGTCTCATAGCTAGTACTTGTTGTACTCATTTTCTCCCACGCTCGCGGTCGTCACGCTTTCGGCTCTAAGACAGCCATGGTGACCACAAAGACTCCTCTAACCATCAAGTATCCCAGCCACACCGTACACGAGACCGCGTCCGGCGGTGGGAATTATAGCCCTTCAGACTCTACATCCGGACAAGATAGCGACGACGACTCTCCCTCAGTCGAGACGCCAAAAGACTTGCTCGAATTTGCGGACATCGATGTCAAGCTTAGCGCGACCACGCTGCTAGGCGCAAACACCGTACGCAACTTTAGCAGTCTTATCAGCGGCCAGAAGCTCTATGAACATCCCGTGGTGCGTGTCTGTTACTTAAGCATAGCACAAGTGCTGAGGGTGAAGTGAAATAGGGGTCGAGGCATGGTGCTGGGAATCTTAGCTCTCCGTCTCGCCGTCACGAGCATGCACACGACCTATCGTCATTTGGAAACGACGATTTTGGGGGAAGGAGCTTCGCATTCACATTCTCACAACCATACGCGCGAGAAAATAAGGTGATTTTAATCCTGCAGACCCTGTCCTCGACCCCTAGCCTGACGCGCGATGTTACAGGATGCACCCACCACTAGCACTGCTTCAACAATCTCAGAGCCTTCGCGTCCACATTCTGCGCTTGGATATCATAGCGAAGCTGGTTTGGTGCGTTGCGAGCAGTAAAGCCTCGTTATTCCGGAAATGTCGTCGCTGAGCACATACCGACCACAGGACATCGCTGCTCCACCTCATCGACGTCGGCCGTCACTCTCCGTACGGTGTCTTACAGCTTCCACATTCGTCTGTGTTGACAGAATCGGACAGGCCTCATTTACGTTTACTGAACACTTGCGCGGGGATAGTACAGCCTGTTTTGAGGACGCAGAATCTCGGCTCGCATCGGACGAAATGTCAGTCTCTCTGGACAGCAAGCCGTCACCTGCCACACTCGAGCGTCTACCGCAAACACCGCCAATGCGGCAATTCGAACCTGGTTAGTAGCCGTTTCGGCAGAGATGCTGCTGCTCACCGCCTTATGCAGCTGTGCCCTCAACTCCTCGAGTGTGCCGAGTCGCAAAGGACCCTTTTCCTGAGTCAGTGACCAACATCAACTACGCCAACTTGAACGGCGAGAACGAAAATGTTACATCTGAACAAGACGACCTGGCCATACAGGACGATGCAGTTCAAAAGGGCCGCTACATTTCCGTTGGCTACTTCGAAGCGGACGAAGACGACCTCCCTCCCACCACCTCTCACGTCAACCAAGTGCGCGACCATGATGGTGATCTTAATTCTGGACATTCCTTGAGCCCCCGCCGAGATGCGCACATGCAGAATGGTGAATGCGACATTGAAGAGGACGACCCGTTCGCGGACGTTTCATTTGTCAAAGCGAAGATTGCGCGGAGTGGGCTGGTGATCATTCAAGCGAGGTTGCATCTGAAGTTCCTCAGGACGAAATGGACGTACGAGACAACAATGAGGACGCTGCGTCCGACGCCAGCTGGGATGATAATGCCTCCAGTGCGTCGTATGATACTTTGTCCAACTGGGCTGGCGAATCAACGGGCTGGCCAACGGAGTCGGAGGACTGGAGTTTGACCACGAACAAGCGCATCGTCGAGGCGCGAAGGGTATGCGATGAGTCTGAAACTCTGGTCTTGGCTAACTGTTCGTGGCAGATGGATGCTTTGAGTCCTCAGGAGAGCTGGGATAGCGCTCTCGACCGAGCTCTTCTAGGTTCTAAAGTACTTGGAGAGCACATCGAAGGTCTGTGTTCATAACATACAAGCCCTTCGAAATTGCCCATATTTTTTTGCACCAGGGCCATGGGATGAATGTCCAGGAAGCTCTCGTGGAGGTGGTGGCATTATTGCTGGCTTCTGGGAAGGCGATGCCCCTCCTCAATACGACGACGGTAGCTGTTGCGGCGATAGCGACCCTATGTCGTCTAGCCATGTCAGTGCAAGTTCTCTGTACAGTGACGAGTCGCCTGCTCTCACCGGTGGCTCAACGACTGGTGACTCGCCGTCTCATGCTTCGGCCGTGGACCCTCTGGAGCCCAAAGCTTCATATTCAGTTTCCGAGGAAGAGTTGCAACTGAGCCAGTCAACGATCATCAAAGCCCTTAAGGAGGAGAAACCGCGTCCTCTGCAGTACACGTATGTCAACAATGGCGAGTACGTGCCATTCGATCCCGATGCCGATCCTGTCGCGCGTCACACTGGTTGGCACCCTCCTCGCCCTGACCTCCCGCCCATCACGTTCCTCAGACCTAGAGAAGGCCGCTTCAACCTGCACGGAGGGCGTGGGTTTCGCCTATCTTCACCTCTTGACAGCAGCAAAACCAAAAAATCCGCTGGTGCGTTCGAGATTGAGGGTTATTAGTTTCTGTCTTTTGTGCGGAACCACGCCTATGGGCCTTTGGTGCACCAACTTGCGCCGTAGGTGCACTTGAGTCTGGAAACTCATCGCATCGAACTCTCATCTCTTCAACCTTCGTTCCTTCTTTCTTGGTCAAGTCCGACACCTGGCTTCCTAGGCGTCGCCCATGATTTCTCAAAACCACCAACGTTATCTCAGGAAACTACACTCGCAGAACTGTCAAGCTCCTTGAGCGCTGAACCTCACATCGCTTACGACGATCTAGGCCTCCGTACTTCCATTCAGGGCAAGGCTCAAACTGGCGAAGAGCAAGCCCAAGACGGCGACTTTTATTGGCCCCGACAGTCTCCGTTTACCCTTTATACCGCGGTGCGAATCTTTGGCGATGGTTCGGTCATACATTCCTGACATCTCATATAGAACAACCCATCGCGTTTCGCGTCATCAATGCTGTTGACGGCGTGCTCACGTTTTGGGACGCGACCAATCCGATTGCATACGTGGAACTCAAAACGATATATGGCCCTCCCACGGCCATCGAAAGTGCGCAGTTGTACCACATCAAACATAGCAACAATAGTGGAGTGCGAGATCTCACGAAGCTCCCGTTTCGCATTGAAACTCATGTTGACGGCAGGTCATCGTCACCAACGCTGAAGCTCATATTGAAACCTTGGGACCCAACAACATGTTGAAGGTTTGTTCCAAATCACAGTTACAGTACTACTGGGCTAGCGTCAAAGTTAATCGCAGCATCATCTAGATCTGCTTCCCACTGCAGACTTCCAAACAGTGCCTCTATCGATTGGTTGTTCGCGCGTCAGGGTTCATGCAATTTGGCGAGATCAACCTCACGGCGCAGATGCTTCGTCGCCGCGCCGACATGGTCTAAGGTCTTGTACAACCACCATTCCTGCTCGTCGCTATATTCATCTCCATCCTTCTCTCATCTCATGAGTCCCTTCCGATTCCTCGTGCATTTATCACTCTTCACTGATCCTGCATCGCATCTTCCGTCGCATTTTTCGTCTAACTGTTGGCATCGAGGGTCTTACCAAGTGCTCCCATCGAACTTTCGCAGTCTTGTACACACCATAACCTGCATCCTCCTATTCCTTGCTGCACCATTGCATCGATCTCGTGATACATTCGAGGCCCTACCGCATACTCTTCGCTCTTGTAGCTTGTAGTCCCCTGTTCTTGTCTTGCATAGTCTGTCAACCCCATCGTTCTCCTAACAAACATCATTTCCTTCCGCTTCCCATCCTCGCTGTCGAACCCCACCACGCTCTTGTAATGCTGTGTTTTGTCCTCTTCCTCGCTGTTGTCAATGCATTTTGATGGTATCTTCAGTACATTGCAAGGTGCAGTTGTCGGAGTTCTTCAGTATACCAGAGCCTTCCTTCTCAACCCACAGCCGCTACAAATAGCGATGTCTCGGGGTTGCGGTGGCATGGAGCGCACAATGCCTCTTGCAAGAATGATTGCCGAGAAGGTGGGCCGCGCCATTACCAAATCATACGACTTTGATGAAGACGGGACGAGAGTGATGGACTTTGCTTGCGGCAGCGGTGAGCACTGAACTATCTCGCTCAGATTCGATTCTTGACTATTCATTGCCTTGTACTTGATTGAAAATTTCTTTTATACACCATAGGCTTGCTGTCTCGCGTCCTGGCGGCTCATTGCGCATCCATCACCGGAGCTGACATCAACCCGGCTGTTGTTGCTCGCTACAACGCCCGTGCAGCTCAGCAGGGGCTGTCACCGGCAGAGATGAGCGCAATTCTCGTCTCTGATCTCCCCGAGCCAAACCCTGCCGAGTCCGAGGAGGGCATGTTCGACGTTGTAGCGTGTAGTATGGCATTCCACCACATCAAGGACATCAACGCTGCCGTGCGCGAGCTTGCGAACCGGATTCATCCTGGGGGAGCACTCTTTGTGGCGGATCTCCTCCACGATGCGCTTGAGATAGGGAGTTCCTCGTCGTCTTCGGCGCCACGTGGACGCCTGCTGCACGTTGGAGGTCCCATCCATCTTCACGCTCCTGGAAGCAATGTTGAGCATCCGGATGGTTTTACGCGCGAGGAGGTCTTGGTAGCATTTCAAAACGTTGGCCTGGAAGACGTCACAATGGATGTTGTGCACTCGGTTGACGGTGGGTTGGGCGTGTGGGAGGTCTTTCTTGCTTCAGGATGGAAGCCAGATTCTAGCCATGAGAGCGACGACTGATCGTCGCTTTATACCAGTAATATACGATTGTGAATGCAAGCACATCGAATACGACAACCCCGTGGTACAAATACAGAAGTACGGAGTGACACACTAGCAATGTGGTCCAGAGCGGGAGGCGGCACGAAGGCTCCTTAGTCCTCGTCAATAACTATCAGTTTGGCACTGGCACGCTGACTCAAAGTCTGCAGAACAATCGGAGGATTGTCGTCGCATTGAGCAGTTGGTTGTTGCACTTTCGTTTTTTGTGCCGATGCCTTTACATCAGCAATAAGTTGGGCAAATTGCGTGCTGTGGTCTTTCTGTATCATTGACAAGGTTAATCAAATGCCAAGCTGCCCCCGCAAACAGGTTGCCCACCTCGTATTGGGTAAGATCCTGCGGAAGTTCGGTCTTGTCTTTCGCATTCAACTTTGCTTGCGCCGCCTCCCACCGAAGCAGCTCCGCCCTGAGGGCGCTGTCATTGAGTTGAAGCTCCTCCTTTCGGTCCAAGTTGGCGTTGTAGATCTTGCTCCAGTGCTCCAATCTTGCGACCAGCGTATCTCGAGAACCTGTCTCCGGTAGAGTGAATGACGACAACTTTTCGCGCAGCTGGCCTAGCTTCATTGTATCATAAGAGAACTTGGCTATCGGCTCTCGAGGCTTCACTGTGCGATCTGTCAGCATTATTTAGGTGAAGGGAAGCCATCAGTTGGTGAACGTGCCTTTCGATTCGATTGGTCGCCGCGGACTTGGACAATCTGGATGCACCTCCACCAGACTTTGCTGCGAAAAAGCTAGAGAGACCTTTCCCAGGTTCAAGCTTGGGGACTTGTTTGGGTGCTGCATCTTTACAGTTTCGGTCAAGGTGATCATTTAAGCCGTTGATCTGTATGCGCTTGTTGCAGGCGGGACACAGCACCAAGCCTTGTACCGAGTCAGCCTTTAGACAACACAGGTCACACGCCCAATTCGCACAGCATACCATTGGCGTCTGTATCTTCGACTGGGTCGGAGTCCGGAATCTCGATAACGTCCTCCAGACTTTCGCCGTTGGCGGGCTGAGGACTCTTGAGTTTGCTATTCAAGGAGGTAGCTGAGGACCGCTTCGAGCTCGATGCGGACGATGAAGGCTCCTCGTCGATTTCGGACAGCCTGCGCTTCTTGCGTGGGGACTCGTACCCAACATGTGGCGGCGTTGCTGGCGGCTTCAGAGCACTTAGCACAAGCTTTCTGCAGAGCCGGCATCAGGACATGGTACGGAAAGACAAAAAATGATGGTACCTCGAGTCCTTCCACGCGAGTACCGACTCCTCGAGCGCAAGATTCTTCTTGAGGTGAATCTCGAGCGCAGGGTGCGCGCGACAACATGGACACTCCTGTTTCGTGCGCAAATAATCCCGTATGCACTGCGCACATTGCCTGTCAACTAATGACTCAAAGGTCGGCCGGGAATGGGCGCGCGTACTGACAAGTGAGCAAAACGAGTGACCGCAGTTGAGGTTGACGGGCCCGTCGAGGAACTCTTTGCAAATGGGACAGCGCAAAGAAGTGTCGAGACGAGAGAGCGACTCGCTGCTGAAGTCGGTCGGGTCGGTGACGCTGGCAAGGAAACTGTTCATGGTCAACGCGCTTTCGCGCTCCGCGCCGACCAACTGGATTTGCTTTCCACTTTTTCTACATTCAACTTCCTCAACCTTCGGGCGTATAAAAAATCATGATGGAAATATCCATACTGTTCCCTTTTATTCAGCCGAAAGCGACACAATCAGTGTTACATGGATACTGTACAAAATCGACCGTGAATTCCTCTCAGGCTACACAAGTAGCCTGGAAACTGGTGCGAAAAGCGCAGTCTACTTGGGTGCTGGGGACTGGAGATCCATGGCCTCAATGCTGCCCGCCCTGAATGCGTCGATTGCATCCCATGCCTTGCCACTGGTGATGCTCTCCAGCGCCAAGCGTACGCCATCTTTCCAATCCTTTGCCAACCCAGCGACAACAAGCAACGCACTCGCGTTCATGCAAACAAAGGCGCGCACTGGCACAAGATCGATAGGGACCTCACGATCAGGGCTAGTGTAGTTTGGTCGGAGCAGTTCCTTCAACACCTCAGCATTCGCTGAAGGCGAGTGGCCGCGGACGGTGTCAAGGGAGTAGCGACTAAGGCCAAAGTCCTCCGGAGTGACCACGCTCTCTGTAACTGTACCAGTTTCGCCGTCGACTGTCCAGATGCGCGAAGGTCCTGCACAGCTGATTTCATCCAAACCTTCCTCGCCACAGACCACCAGAGCGCGATGCACTCTGCCGTGACGCTGCTCGACGAGCGCTTGTGCAAAAAGAGGGCCAAGCTTGGGCGCCGCCACGCCAAGAACCATGTGTGTTGGCCGCACTGGGTTCGCTAGCGGACCTAGCAGATTGAACAGAGTTCGGAAGGGTAATTGCTTGCGTAGCGGTCCTAGCCCTGCCAGCGCAGGATGGTATGTTGAGGCAAGGAGGAACTGGAATGGCAGGTTTGCCGGTAGTTCGACTGACTTTTGAGCAAGTGCGCAACCTAGCGACAGGAGAAGGTCGGCACTCCCTGAACTGGAGGTTGCTGCGTAGTTTCCATGCTTGAGAACGCGGAGACCTGCTCCTGCCGCGACAATGGCCGCAGTTGTGCTGACGTTGAAGACGTTATGTCCATCACCACCCGTGCCAACCATATCTGCGCGTACGGCGTGAACGTCAGAGTCGACGCGAGGAATGATCGCGCGCTTTAGTAGAGCATCTGCAGCCGTCGCGAGCGTGCTGGGCAGAAGTTCGACGCCGGTGAGCTTGAGAGCACTGAGGAATGCGCCGATTTGCTCGGGCGTCGGTGTAGGGGGATCGTGAAGGAGATGCTCCATTGCGAGGCTGACATCGTCGGCAGTGAAGTCGCTTGGTGTCGCATGAAGCTTCTTTAGGAGAGTCTTGAAAGACTCTGGCGAGAGCGTTGGCGCTGCAGACATTGGGAAAGAGGATGAGTCGTGGTCCGGAGCAACCCGAGTGATGATAATCTGACGATCACCTATAGCCTAGCGGGAGAGTGATTCGCACGGTCGATCGAATGGTACTGATCGTCGCGACCTGAAAATCTTTGAGCAGCCTTCGGGAGAGATCTCGCGCACAGATCTCCAAACTCCGCCTAATGCGAGTTGTCCTCCAGTTCTGTGCGAGCTTCTCGATGTTTGCCTTTTCCGGCGATCAGCCACATGTCGTCTCTGGCCAGAAAGGCCATCGCAAATCGACAGACTTGCAGTGACGGCGTAGGACGGCGTCCATGCACGCCTTGGCAGAAAATGATCCGATCTGGAAGTTTTCCGGTATTTCGATGGCCGACGGTATCGTTCAGCCATTTAGTTGGCTTTGGTTGTCCACGCTCTCCCTCTCTTGACCGCCACATTTTCTCCATCGCCGCATTCATGACATCGCTCCGTATGCTAGACGATGAGCAGAAAAGCACACTTGCCAAGTGCATTGACCAGATTTTGCATAGAGCAGGTGGCTCTGCGCAGAGGTAAATCTGAGGTTCCTAAGCTAGGCGGCCGTTCTAAGCCTTACATTATTCCCAGTCAGGACACCGTGAACCAAGTCTTCCGCGACGTCTTTTATTTGACACGCGAGAGGGTCGTTCGCTTTGCCCACCTATGGAATGATACGCGCGGCGTCGCTTGCTGTTTTCCTGTTGAGCTGCTCGTCAGCATCCTCCAATACCTCTCGCTACAAGACCGGCTCCAGGCGAGATTCGTTTGTCGCGCTTGGAACTGTATCATTGACTCGCCATCCGTGTGGTCCAGCCTGGAGATACGCAATCCTGGGTGTTCCATTCTCCACCGGACCTCATGGATCGAGACTCTCTGGAGAATATCGCGCCCTATGCCGCTCAACATCACTTTCACTCTCACAGATGAACGCCAATTCATGGACTTCTCTGAGGCGGTTGCAGCTCTGTTGTTCAAATCTATCCACCGCGTCGCCCATTTGAGATTCCTCTGTCAAAACGTCGCACGCATATCTGCGACTGAGCTGCTAGAGCGACCAGCCCCACAGTTGCGGACACTCGTGTACTGCAAATATAGCTTCTCTTTTACAGCCGTCCCACCGATTCTTTGTCCCGGTGCAGACTGCAACTTACGGCGACTGGAGCTTGGCTGCTTTAGGCTTGCGGATTATCCAACTCATCCCGTTCCAACCATGCGATACTTCTCTGGATCCTTGCTTACCAGCTACACAGACGGTCGCAGTCTGTTTGCTTACTTTCCAAATCTCATGTCACTTACGCTCTCGTTCCGCCCCGAGTTTATCGAGCGCCTGCCCATTGGCGCCTTCCCTCTCGGACTGAGGCGTCTCAAACTCTTCGACGACAGTGACGATATTTTCGATTGGGGCAACATCATATCACGGCTTCCCCGATCCTTGGAGCGGCTCGTGGTCTCTTGCATCAGCGACTTCCACCCATGGCTGGAGTTTTTCAAGTCGATGACATGCGGTCGACAATGGTGGCTTCAGATGAATACGACCAGCTTTCAGATTCCTGGTGTAGGATCAAGGTCATATAGCAGCTTTAGCGCCAGCGGCAGGTCCTTTGCTTATACATTCGCTTACGAATGCCCTCCGTGGGGCACTTGTTTGCTCCATAGCCTAGCCACAGAGTGGCTAGCACGAGACGCATACCTAACTCGCATGGAAGTGACGCGAGTCGCGTTTGAAGTACTTCTGAAGGCAGGGACTTCCCTCCCCTCACTATACTATCTTCTCATCGACCACATCGACCCGCGTACTGTGGGAGATTGGGCGCACTCTCTTATTCATGACGACGACGGCGCTCTCCGCCCACCGAGGTTTCGGGCGCAGGGGCTTGAATGCCTCACTTTCAAGTTCAAGGAAAATTCTCGCTACATGCGCCGAGCTGTGCGGTGGTTTTCCCGTTACATCCCCGACAAATTACGGTCCATGATTACCTTCGATGCAAGGCGTCTCATGAGACTATCTCTCATCGGTCGTGATGCCCGCTTTTACTGCTCGCATTTCAACTGGGCGCGCATGCAAGGTGTAACTGAGGAGATCATTATCCAAGAACACCCAGGAGGCGACGCAGCGCAGTTGACGACTTGGGAGGAGTACGATGACGATGGCGAGACAACCGATGAGGAGCCGAGCGATATCGGGGTCGACGACATCGACGACATATCAGCTGAAATCCTGAGACAGGAGGCTTTTAATTCCATGAGCGAAGAAGACTATTGTCATCATCTCAACATGCTGGCAGACAATGACCGCGACGGCTACTGCCCCGAACATCCAGATTAGTAAGTTGGATGGCCACACAGTTTCTCACATGTTTTTAACGGATTTCAGTGATGAAGGGTTTCGGGTTTTGTGCTGTGACCCGTGAGCAACCCAATGTGAGACGAAGGAGGAAAGACTTCGGCACGGCGCGATCCATAACACTTTGCCTGTAGTTTGTCACAATTGCCGCGATTCAGTCTTGTGAAGCAGTGCCGATCCTCTACGCCACTTCCCTGCTTTGTTCCACAATGAGCTCGACTGCGCCTACCGCGCGCACTGCGCCGTTCTATGTGGATGCGCCGTTCGTGCCGCTGCACACCATCACGCCTGACCCGCGCGCGCCGAATCAGGTGTGGTACTTTGAAGGCGTCTCAAGCGAAACGGGCTCGCGCGCCTCCGTTCAGATTGTCTTTATGGCTGGCGCGCCGATGGGTGCGCCACCTGCGCCGCTGGCGTTCTGCGTGTTCGTGACTGGCACAACGCACGACGGCGAGTACTTTGAAACAGTTCTACCCGCTGTGCAGGGCGCGGAAATCATTCCGGGCAAGGGTAACTGGAAAGGCGCTGCGACCTGGCAGCGCGCTATAGACGATAAGAACTGGGTCGTGCGGTTCGGACAGGGTACCTCAACGACGGGGAGCTTGACATTGGTCGCGCGGACTCCCATCGCAAGCCTGCACCATCCGACCGAGGAGTGCGTACTGTGAAATTTTGTCCATGTCAAACCTGACACTCTACAGCTTCGGGAGATCTTTATTCGATCATGAGTTGCCTGCGCCAATGCTCGCGAACAACGGCATGGGATGGTCAACCGCTGTACCGGTGCGCTCGTCTAGACCACATCTTTACCCCTCACTCACTGTCAGAGCTAGGGTGCAGACGTCACGTTTGACTGTGTGATAAAGGGGAAGGAGCTCAAGTTCACTGGAACAGGTTAGTTGGAGTCGATTGCAGGACCAAGACCTGACCACGAACGCAGGATTTCACGACACGGTACGAGCATATGAGTGAGCACTAAGCGCGCGCTCTTACCCGCTTTGGCGCAGAACTTTGGGACATCACAATGGTCAGACCACATCTCGCAGTGGTTTTGGGTTCGCGGCGCAGTCGGGGACCTAACATTCACCGTATATCACTACCTCCCGGTTGGCAGAGACTCGTGGCATTCGGGTGGTGCAGTTTGGAAGGACGGAGTTACGCTGGCGAACACATGGACTGGAGCAGCAGAGTGGAAGAACGATTCGATTGAGGTTACGCCAGTAGGACCATGGCCCGAGGTGCCACAGTCGTTGCAGGAACCAGATGCCAGTACCCTGGGCCTGCGAGTGCGTGTTGGCGACACTAAATTTGAGGTAACAAGGTGCGCCATTTACGTGGTCGCGTGACTACAACAATGAAGCTCACAATAGCGGCAGCACAAAACTGGTCGCCGTGTCCACGAGACTGCCGTATGGTAGATGGATAGCGACCACCAAAGCCGTCGACCGGGAGACTGAAGAGACTGGGACGGCGAGTTTTGACTGGTTTGTGTTTCACTAAGTTAGACATCACATTTGTGCGTAAATCGCGATAGACACTCAATCTCCCATCGCACCCTTATCTTGATTCTCTTCTGCGCGGCTGATTGTTCCGGAATGCGCGGCTATGCCGGGGGTGGCCAGTCCGGATCAATGATTTGCATCCGATTCTCTTTAAAAGCAAGCCCTCCCACGAAACCGGCTGAGTTTCAAACGCCCCGCCGGTCCTTGACCCCGAATCCATTTTTTGCGGATTTTCGCGTCGCCTCCAAATACAGCCTCCCTTGCTCTCTACCACACCGTAGCTCCCTGTTCACTATGGCACCTACCGTTGCTGCCCCGCAGCTGCAGACGCAGCAGATGACGCGTCGCCGCGTCAACAACCCGCCGCCCAACGCCAATAATGCCAACACCACTGGCATGTTCATGCAACCTGCGCAGGCCAAGCAGCAGGCTGCCGCCATTGCCCAGGTTAACGGTCACGTTTTGCCCCAGGTCACCCAGCCAGTGCCTGCTGTCAACCAGGGCTTCAAGCAGCCATTCCCGGTCACGCAGCAACCCCAGCATGTCCCTGTGGCGTCGCCCTCTGTCATGCAGATGGACGTCGCTCCATCGCCTGCGCCAGCGTTGACCCTCGAGCAGCAGCACATCACTGCTGTTGAGGGCATTGTGCCCACCCTCCAGTGAGACATCATTTACTTCTTCTGAAACATATACTCAGTTCACTTTAGAAATATCGTCGCTACAGTCAACCTTGACTGCCGCCTCGACCTCAAGACGATCGCGTTGCACGCCCGCAATGCCGAGTACAACCCCAAGGTTGGTGTCTCATGCGTCTAGCACGCACCAGGCACCACTTACCCATCGTTCTTCCCATTGTGTAGCGTTTCGCCGCTGTCATCATGCGCATTCGCGAGCCCAAGACGACCGCCCTTATCTTCGCGTCCGGCAAGATGGTCGTCACTGGTGCCAAATCGGAGGATGACTCGAGGCTCGCTAGCCGCAAGTACGCTCGCATTGTGCAAAAGCTCGGCTTCGACGCCAAGTTCTCCGAGTTCAAGATCCAGAACATCGTCGGCTCCTGCGACGTCAAGTTCCCAATTCGTCTTGAGGGTCTTGCGTATTCTCACGGACAGTTCTCTAGCTACGAGCCTGAGGTGGGTGTGCGAGCATTCGATATGCGCCTTTTGACTAATTTGTGGTCTGGCCGTACAGCTTTTCCCGGGTCTGATTTACCGCATGCTCAAGCCAAAGGTCGTCTTGCTCATCTTCGTCTCTGGCAAGATCGTCCTCACCGGTGCCAAGGTCCGCGAGGAAATCTACACTGCGTTCAACACCATCTACACTGTGCTGGTCGAGTTCCGCAAGCCATAGATGCTTGGCGCCTTGGCCAAGCCATCCCTCTGCTTCATCCTGCCCGTGCTCGCCATCGCCCTCGCTTTACCAGATACAGTTCCGACGCATCGTCACGCCTCCTTGCTCTCCGCCTCTCAAGCAATCAAACCCGTCAATCATCATACAATCATCCCCGTCACCTCTCCTCCACTGCGACTCTTTACGGACCGCTGTACGACCCGCATCCTACCTCTCCTCCTTTCTTTGTCACCTCCCCTGCATATGTTCGCCTCCCTGTCTTATTAGTCTTGTCCATCCCTTGCGCGCCATCAACTTGTGCCCGCCACCAGCATTTGTATTCCTGCCTCGCGCCGCCCCGCCAACCAAGTCCCGATCCTATCGAAATCAACATACATACCGAATCGACTCTTGCATTTTTTTTCCAATACCGGCCCCGTCTGCGTATTCTACCCCCTTTGAATACCTTTTTCGTCTCACGTTTCCTTTCGGTCCAGGCCTGCCGTTGTGTGACTGAACGCCCACGAATCGTTTGTTCATACTTCATCTGTATGTAGATGACGCGCTGCGCCATTTCCGCAATGCGACCACCTGATTCTGTCGCGTATATCACAGACTGGAGTGAAAAAAACATGTCGTGTGCAAAGGCCATGCAGCCACAAAACTCAAAAGCATCTATCTGCGTCACTCTTGTGATCAATACTTCTGCGGTAGCATTTGCCATCCTTCTTCTCCTGAAACTCGCCCCCGCCAGTTACATTCGACCAACAGCGAGCAGAGAAGACTCTCTCCGTCCTTCTCAGGGGATTCGAAGAAGTCCAGCAGCGCCCAGCCACGCAGCCGCAGGTCTTCGCCGCCCTTTGCTGAAAGCTGGTTCACGAGCCAGTTCGCTGCACGCTCGTTGACACCGCGGAACCCAAGCCCGATGCCTGGATATCCGGCACCAAGGGCTACAGTAGGTGGCAGTGCCAAAGCGGACGAGGCGCTAAAGAACGAGATGTTGAGCGTCGGCGGTGTGCCCGGTGCGTGAGGGACCACTAGGGACGATGTCGCGGCCGCCATTTTCTCTGGGATGGAGAGGAAGGACGGAATCGAGTACCTGTAAGTTCTCTCCGTTAGCCGCAGCCAAAGCTCTTCGTGAAGGTGGTCGTTTTACCAGTCTTGCACTCGCATGATAGTGTCGCCGAGCGTCCAGTCGAAGCCTTGCTGTACGTTGTCCGGCCACTGAGGAGGATGGATGCCAATGCCCACGTTGTCGGGCCAGCCTGATCCACCGAACCGGGAGAACATGACGATCTTGCCGCGCACTTCACCCAGAGTTGGGATGCGATTGTCGAGAAACCATTGGCTGCGAGAAGCTTGGACATGCTGCCACACTAGCCCATTGAACAATGGCGAATCATCTTCTGGCCTGCGAGGAGCAGTTGAAGCGTTGGCTGAAGTGAGCAAACGAGAAGGCTTTGTATGGTTGTGCACAGACGAGAGCGACGCACTTGACGCTCATGACCACAGTCTCGCTTATCCCAGCGGGCGAGTTGAGGAAGCTCAGAACGTCATTGACGATGTCCTTGAAGTTGGCGTTCTCTGGCCACGGCCATGGTACGCCAGTAACTCGCCGTCTTTGACTGATAGTCGAATGTCCAAGACGCGAATGCCGCGCTCGAGTTGCTGGTCTAGTCGCAGTTCTTGGCATTTGGAATGTGGCCAGCCGTATAAAGCCATTCTGAGCAGAACATGATGATCTTTGGCATCGTTTAAACGCATATTGCGAGTGCTAGCTCACGTCTGGTGGGTTCCAGGTAGTATGAGACTTGAGAGTGGGAGGCCGTCGTCGAGCTCCCGCAGAAAGCAGCTCAGTTCACGCTTAGGAAGGACCAGAACACGTTGCTCGTCGCCAACCTGTGAAGAGACACAGAAGATGTCAATGACTGCTGATTTGATTAAATAGAGGAGGACGTAGGCATCACACGCACCCGCGTCGCGTACACACGCCAAGGCCACTCGCGGCCACACGCGAGCTCGCAGAATGCCTTAGACTGCTTTCGAGGTAGGTTTACCAGCCAAGGCGTCATTTTCTCCTTGCCAGTAGAGAGAGCAAGGCGAGTACGGTGATGTCGCGAGTTGCGCTTGACACGACCCAGGCACCCAACAGAGACCCCATTCACCGCCAGCGGTGGACTACACGACTCCAGCCCGTCGAGAACTATGGACCACAGCTCAGAAGAAAGCGAGACGTGCAGTGGCGCGTCAGTCCCATTGCAGACGACGAGCATGGCTACGGTGAGGGACTAAGGCAGAGGACCAGTGCTGCGGCCGCGCAGGCCAAAGTCCTGAACGCCGTCGCGGGATCATCCGACTTTACCCTTAAGACTGTAGTCTATCTTCAAGGAGATCGATGCACGGCAGACCTGATAGATGTTGGTCAAATACTGACTTCTTTTAAAGACATTTGATCAATATCCCGAAAGACTAGAATTGGACCTCTGTGTCCCGATAGTATGTATCGCAGTACTCATCGAATTGGTTTCAATACCCCGAACGCGTTGAAACAAGAAGCTATCTGGTGATGGATATCTCGCCTCGATGTCTTTCTATTAAGATAGGGGTAGCAATACCGCGATCGTGTTCACTAACCGGTCTGTGGAGTTGTATGTATATCTCCCATTGGTTGGGTGCATTTGATGCTTAGCACTTTGTTTACGACGCGTATAAATGCAGAGGAAGTTAAGCTGTACATCGCAGCGGACTTGAAAGTTCGCGGCGACTCACTTTGACTCACTCCTCCACGATCTCGTGGTTCCTCGCCTCCCAATGAGTTCTGACGCCGCAAAAGCCGCTGCTACAGTTCCAGATAACCAAAAGTGTGTCTATTGCTGTCACTATCCCTTTGCCACTGACCATCTACGGTAGAGCAGCTGCGAAGGAACAAGTCGTTACACCATGGGACGTGGGCGGCTCAGTGGACGAGGACGGCACGCAGAAGGCAATTGACTACGACAAGCTCATCTCACAGTTTGGCACGCGTCATGTGGATGCGGCTCTTCTAGAACGATTCGAGCGTCTTACGGGTCACAAACCCCACCCACTGCTGCGTCGCGGCATGTTCTTCAGCCACCGCGAGTTCGACCGCATCCTCGATCGGTTTGAGCAACGGAAGCCCTTCTTCTTGTACACCGGTCGCGGGCCATCCAGTGATTCGATGCACATGGGACATCTCATCCCATTCATGTTCACAAAATGGCTCCAGGACGTCTTTGACGTTCCTCTCGTCATCCAACTCACCGACGATGAAAAGTTCCTTTTCAAGCCGGAGCTCAAGGTCGACCAGACGAGAAAGTTCGCTCTGCAGAACGCGAAGGACATCATCGCTGTTGGCTTCCGGCTGGAACGCACCTTCATCTTCAACAACTTTGATCATGTCAGCGGCGCGTTCTACCACAACGTCGTCAAGATTGCCCGCGCGATCACTGTCTCTCAGGCACGTGCAACCTTTGGCTTTGTCGACAGCGATAATATCGGCAAGATGCACTTCGTCGCGGTTCAAGCGACGCCATCGTTCTCGAACTCCTTTCCACAGATCTATGGCGAGAAGTCTGACATCCCATGTCTAATTCCCTGCGCGATTGACCAAGATCCATACTTCCGGCTGACGCGCGATGTTGCTCACAAGCTCAAGTACCCAAAGCCGGCTCTCATCCACTCCAAGTTCTTCCCAGCCCTGCAAGGTCCGCAGACGAAAATGAGTGCCAGCGATCCTACCTCCGGCATTTTCATGACAGATACACCGAACCAGATCAAGAACAAGATTAATAAGCATGGTTTCAGCGGCGGTCAGGAGACGGAGGAGGAGCATCGTAGACTGGGTGGTAACCCCGACGTCGATGTCTCGTACCAGTTCCTCACCTTCTTCCTCGAAGACGACGAGGAGTTGAAGCAGCTCGAGCGAGACTACAGGTCAGGGCAGCTGCTTACTGGCCAGTTGAAGCAGAAGGCGATCAAGCACTTGCAGGACATTGTCAAATCGTTTCAGGAGGTGTGTGCTCAGCGTGGATAGAAGTGCTCGTCTAATTTGTCCTGCAGAGGAGAGCAGCCGTTACGGACGAACAACTTGCGGCGTTCATGGATTCGAAGCGCAAAATAGATCCCGCGATTGGCCGCGAAGTTGCGACAGCCTCAACGCCAGGCTCTGTGCCAACGGTCCCGGCTGCGGCTCCGACAGCAGCAGATGCAGAGGCTCAAGCTGCCGTATCACACTAGCTCGAAGAAATCATTGTAGCGCACTGGAAAGAAGTGTTGGCCCATTAGTTGCACCCTGCATTGCTCGGCAGCTCCGCAATAAGGCTTCCATTGAATCTTTCACGCGACAGACCTGAAGGCGTGTGCGGCTGACGACGGAGATGCGAAGAACGTAATTTTTTCAATAAATTATTAGCCAAAGGCTTTTAACACCATCCGAGCATTCAAATATTCACCATCAGTCTCGATTTTTAGCGTCTGTGAGGCGCATATCGATGCAGTTCCACGATGATCGAGCTCCCCGCTAATCAATGTCAGTCGCTTGCTCGGTTCCGGTTCAACGCAGTACCCCTCGATTTTATCGCCCAAGTGAACGGATGTGGCGCCAGTGTGAGTTAAACAGGGCCAGGCGTTCTGCTATCACTACCTGAGAGAACCCCTTGAGCCTTAGCCGAGCTCAAACCATCACCAATGATGTGATGGTCCCTCGGCGGTACACAATTACATGTGCTCCATGACTCAGGTGATCACGAGTCGCTAACCGAGGGTACTTTGACGTCAGGACACCTTCAATACTCCTCCAAACCCAGGGACGATCCCTACCGCCGCTTGTTTTGACGTCTCAACAATAGAAGAACCTCCTTTTGGTGTCTGTTGTATCCTACTGAATGCTCTCGGCTTGAACAGAGTACCCGGTCTCGTAGCACCGAAACCGAGGCACGCGCATCAATATCTGCCGCAGCCGCCGGAACAAGTGACGACGCCGATCGACCGGATAGTCCCTAACGCCTCCATACGAATGCACCTCGACGTTCGGTCCTGACGTCCAGAGTGTCACCTCATGTGGGACATTTTCTACCTCTTGCTGACACATTCAGTTGCGGTAGAATAAGTCCTCCGAAGTCGCCGTAGGATAGCCAGCCACCCAATCTCCGGATGCTTTTCGTCAGCGACAGGCCCAGGAACCTGACACCGGTGTTGTCCTGTATCCGAACATAACCGCGCGTCCATCAGCGGCTCAAGATTCATCCATGCTCTGACAATCATCACACATCCTCGCGGCCACAAAGCAAACAATAGGTGCCGCGCGGAGCTCTTAAATGCCGGGTTAGTGCGTGATCCCCAGGCCTACGCACTGCACCTCTCTCATTGACGCTTCTGAAAGCATCGAGGATGCGCGTCGTTGCCCTCCTCCCCACCGTCTTCGCTTTTGCCCATGCGCTGACTATCACCAACTCATCTACGGGCATTGCGGGCAACACCTATGACTTCGTCATCGTTGGCAGCGGGCCTGGCGGTCAGTTCGACCTGGCCATCGTTACCATCTCTTGACGCGTTAGCAGGACTCTCTGTTGCTAGTAGGCTCGCCCAACGTGCCCCAAAGCTTCGGATTCTTGTAATCGAAGCAGGTAGCGATCAGCGAGGGAACACAGTAGTCGAAGATCCAGCGAAGTGAGCACAGCCTAGAACCTCAATCACGACACCTTACTGACCCTACTTTAGTGCTGGTAGCGCATTCTTGAGCCCAGGTCTTTCGAAGCTATTCTTCTCCGCCCCTCAACACGACATAGGGCGACAATTGTTCATGGTCTGGTACGGTCTTTCCTCGAGCGAAGCGATAGCGTAAACTTACGACTACGAATGCTGCAGGGGGCAGACGCTAGGCGGTTCCTCGACAATCAATGGAATGCAATGGGATCGTGGTCAAGCCGCCCAGTATGATGCTTGGGAGCAGCTCGGCAATCCAGGATGGAACTGGGCGTCAATGAAGTCGTACGTACTCAGGGCCTGGTTGACAGCAATGACGCTCAGGGCATGCGATTCCTGATTCTCAGGTTCATGAAGAAGTCCGAAGCCTTCAAGACACCAACATCGCAACAGGCAGCTGCTGGCTTCGTTTATGACGCCTCCGCCCATGGATTCAATGGGAGGGTCTCTGCTGGGATGCCTCGCCCCTTGCAAGGTACCGCGTTGCAGTTTGAATATCAAGACGCTGTTAGCAATGCCACACTGGGAGGAAGCACCCTGCCCACGAATGTCGACTTCTGTACGGGTAATACGAATGGTGCCGGCCTCTTCCAGTATGCCATTTTCCCCGCGAGCTCTGACACTACTCTGGACAACAAACGCTGGTGCGAGCTTGTCGCACAGTAATCGATACAATTCGTTAACTTATTGTTCATCAAGCAATGCTGCAGAGGCCTACATCTATCCTTTCATGTCCACCTTCGCCAATCTCACAATTCTAACTGATCATCTGGCAAAGCGGATGCTTCTCAAGACGGGTATCCAGCCAGCAACGGCAACGGGTGTTGAGTTTATTCCTACTGCGGGAGGCGACGTCCTCTCCGTCAAGGTCAAGAAGGAGGTAATCGTCGCGGGTGGTGCAATCGCGGTACGCCTTTCCATTTCATTTGATCTTGCGCTAGCTGATAGTCGCTCAACAGAGCGCAGCATTCCTTGAACTGAGTGGTGTTGGTGACCCAGCGTTCGTTTTTTTTCATTCTTACCAGACATTCTGTGACTTGAACGCGTTTTTAGCATTTTATCTGCCGCTGGTGTCCCATTGGTTGTCAACCTTACCTCAGTAGGCACCGGACTGCAAGATCAATTTTTCGTGAACTTCGAGTGGGAGCCTGCCACTGGGGCACCATTCCTCCCTCCCGCGCCAAATGCTCTGCAATTCGTTTCGACGTCCTTCCTTAACCTCCGACAGATTGTTGGAAATGCAACCGCATCGAGCATGGGTTCTTCACTTGTGTCTTCTATTCCCACCAGGGCTGCAGCGACCGTCGCCAGCGGAGGGTTTACCTCTGTGACCGGACTCACGACAATCTTCAATCTTCAAGCCAATCTCATGCTCAACAAGAGTGGTGCGTCTTTTGTAAGTATGAAATGTTCCGCTCATTCTTCTCAGTGCCGGTCGAGGAGTTTTTGGGCGGTCCGGCCTCATTTGGTCAAATTCCATCCACCAACACCTGGAGTGTGACCCCCACGCTACTGAACCCTTCTTCCGCGGGTGGACACACATCAACTCTTCGGACCCGCTAGTCCCGCCTATTGTCAACCCCAACCTGTTCACCGACTCGTTCGACATCAACTTGATGATTGCATCTGTTCGTTTTGCTCGTCGTATCGCGTCCACGGCCCCAATCGCCGCTCGTATAGGCGTCGAGACGATTCCCGGTTTCACAACTTTGCCCGAGGACGCCACGGACGAACAGATCCAGGCATGGATTAAGACAACGTACCTCACTGCTGCACACCCTGTGGGAACCCTGGCAATGCTGCCCAAGGAAATGGGTGGCGTTGTTTCTCCCAAATTGCAAGTGTATGGCCTGGGGAACGTGCGTGTCTCAGACGCAAGCATCATCCCCATCCAACTTGCGACGCACCCTCAGGCAACCGTACGTAGCATTTCTAACGACGAAATTTGAAACTGACGGCGCATTAGGTCTACGGCGTTGGCGAGAAGGCTGCGGAGATAATCATCGCGGCCCACAATTTGTGAACGGTTTCAAGTTGGCGTCCAATCTATGTCGTGCGTTTCACTAGTCGCGCCGTTCTGCAGATATTGCGTTTCGGGATAATATTGACACTGAAGAAGCAAGCATCGTGTACTTGTAGATTATCGTACAGCCTCGTCAAATACTGGCTCCAGGGCCCAATGATCAATCACACCGCGTCCAAATTGCCTTGAACTTGACCATCCGTAACAGTTCGTGACCAATCGAAGCCGTAACCCGCCCACTTGTGTGGCTCCCAGGCGTCGAGGAAGCGTAAAACGTCGGCACCCCAGTCGTAGTCGACATGCTGGCCGTGATCAGACGGTCCATCGATGAAGGAGACGAGGCTAACGTTTTCCGGATGGATGAAGCCTGCCCCGTTGGCGTTGTTGATCAAGGCGCGAAGGGGCTCCCAATAGCCATATATGTTGACAAGAACAACAGCTGGAAGAAGGTCAGGTGTGAGAGTTGAAAAGTGCAGTTATGAAGGGCTCACGTTTGTTGTGAATAGACAGCTGGGACCAAGTAACAACCTCAAGAATCTGCAGAGTTACTCGTCAGGATGCTTATCGCGATAGCAGTTCGCATTACCTCTTCAAAGGTGCCAAAGCCCCCTGGTAGTCCAACAAATCCGCCGGTTGCCCGTTCAGCCATAAGCACCTTGCGGTCGTGCATGGAGTTGACAATGATGGTTTCCACCTGCAAGTATTGTGTCAGGCATACCACGCTAATCTTTGTGACAACATTCACCGTCTCGCGACCCTTCTCCACGAGCGACACTGGTTCGCCGTGCTTTATCCGCTCCTTCTTTGTGTTTGCTGTTTCCACATCCGGCGTAGGTACGTCGACCTTGCTACCTTCACCGGCTGCGCCACCCTTGGAAAATCCGGGTCGCTTGGTGAGCATCGCTGCAGGAACGACCCCTACCACGCGACCACCAGAGTCCAGAGTCGCCTGAGAAACAACCCCCATTAGGCCACTACTGCCGCCACCATAGACCAGACCACGCTTGGCAACTGCATTGCCAACAGCTGAAAACCCTAGTCAGGGTTGCGATTCGCAGGGTTGTGAGCCACAAACTTACAGCGGGCTGCATTTTGGTATGCAGGCGCAGAGCCATTCGAAGAAGCGCAGTATACGGCGACGGGGCCAGTAGACATGGTGGTAAAGGCAAAACGAGGAAAAAAAGCTCGGGCGGCTGAAAACGGTGCCGCTTGCAGGCCTGAGTCACAAGCGACCAGATAACGTCTTCTGCAACGTGCACACATGACCAATGTCAGCTATAGGCCATCCTGTGCACTTGAGCACCACAGATATAACTCCGCATGTTGGTCGAGCAAATGGAAAGTGGGGAGTCGGCATGTTCCTCGTGATTTGCCTTCTAAACTTCAGTCTCGGACTCTCGGTGCGAGAGCGAGTTTGCAGTGACACGTCCATCTGAAGGTCGTGGAAAGCTCCCGGTGGCAGAAATAATCAACATAGTCACGTTCATATCGCAATTGTGGGCTTGCTGACCTGAAAACGACTAGCACCCGACGACCGCTGACGTTTGATACATCCTAACCTGCGACCATCCAGCTACCATGATTCTCGTGCTCACCTTTTTCCGCTTTGATACAATATACGAGCGCGGATATGGAGGCGGAGCGTTTGGTGGCCGCGATTGCACTCGAACCACTGCCTGACGGGTGAAGCAAACCACACTAAGTACCCCCGACATAATTTTCCTAAATATTTGCTCTGCCGGAGTATATATCACCGGCCATAATCAATGCCATCGCGGCCGATTGACTAGTATGGTGTTACAAAACGAAGGGTACTCGTTCAAGTATTTACACGATGGAGCAAGTGAGGTCACTGCTTGCTCCGAAATATGCCTGTGAGCCCGCGTTGGAGTTTTGAATACATTCGTTGACAATAGCCTGAATGAAACTATGAGCCTTGGATCCACCAACTAGCCTCAGACTCGAACTGATCCAAGATGACACTCACCGCGAAAGTCGCCGTGTAGTCAGCAGTCGAGTCAAAATACGAGCTGCTGCCACAGCCGCATGAGCACTGTCGTATCTATGAGTGATCGGACAGTAGAATTTCAGTGTCAACTTCACCGTGCACTCTCCGGCAGTAGCCTCGATATCACCAGAGCATTGGCGGCGACCATTCTCATCTTCGCTGGTGGACGAAGCCTTTCCAGGTCTCAAGGTCAGCAAAAAATCCCTCAGAGTGGAGACGGCTGCCGACCTGAAGAGCCTCGTAGCACGTCTGGGCATCTGCCGCAGTACAGTTTGTGGTAGATGCCTCGTCGCACGTCGCCCGCTTCTGGAGATCGCGGGCTGCGCGAGTGAGGCTGCTATCCGCAGAGGTCGGGCGAGCAGGAACTCCTGTGCAAGCAGAAATGGCGACGGCGACGAGGAGAGCGGCGAAATGCATGGTGAGAAAAGTTGTGTGCGACTGAGGAGCTGAGAGTCCTGAATGCGCTCGTCAACGGGCTTTTATACCTGATATTACTCTCAATGACGCTGGCCCCAGGTCATTGTTGTATATGAGTATTGATAATCAAGTCATGAGCTGTGCGATTACGGCGGCCACGGAGGATCATCGGTTCTTGTGTTCATATCATGAGCAACTTGCTCAAATGCCAACTGGCTATTCAATCGTAGGTTCGCTCAAGAGTGGCTTCATCTTTGAAACGCAGAAACTATGCGCTCCTGAATATTGCGATAACTCTATACAACGGCGACTGTGAGCGCTGCCGCACTGCAGTGCCGAAGCTGCCGAAGGTGCTGCGATCAGTCAAACTGTGGTGCTGAACATCAATCAGCAGTCTACTGCTTATATGCAGCATAAATCTTGACAGACAGACAAGTGCCACTTATTTGAAATATCACAGCTCATCAGCTGACTTGAGTACACCTAAGTTTTACGGGGAGGGAGGGAGGGAGGGACGATTTTTTTGACCACAAAATGGGTCAACAAAACAAGTTTTCTTGTAATTCGGCATTTTCACTCGATGCAAATGTGCGCACTTAGCATTTCCAACACAAGTCTCGAGCGAAAAAAAAGGTAGGCAACACAGATGGCGATTTTCCTCCCCCATTTCATCGGGCATAAATGACGAACAATTGTACACTCCCGTATTTTGTATATATTTCGCAAAATAGGATGACAAGAAAACTCCAACGTTTGTTGACCCATTTTGTGGTCCAAAAAAATCTTCCCTCCCTCCCCGTGTCTGTAATGTCTCCTACAAGATGGGCATTACAATGTATGTTTCACCTGACGCCAAGCTCGACTGCAGGAGCCTTCGATACTCCACAGGCTAATGACCTGGCTGACGGATGTGAAGGTGACTAGTTTATAGACGCCGCATCACCTCACCTCTTCTTCAAAATTTCACTACTGTCCCCTTCCCGCCGCCATAACCTCGTTGACCTTTGTCAGGCCCTTCGTGCTGACACCTCATGGGTTGCACAAGCTTCTCTCGAATTAAGCCCTTTCTACCGTCTCAGCCACCAACTTTCGCGTTTCACGACGAAACTCAGAGTTGTCTTGAGTAATCACGTCGCTGTCAATCAATGCAAACATCGCTAAGACTCTCATTTCCTACTCACTCGATACCATTACTCACTTGCTCACACACAAGAGTTTTTTCCGCCATTGAAACTAAGTGCATTCAAGGTAAACGAAACGAAACCGTGTGCGAGATGTAATCTCGCAATAGAAAAACAGCAGCCACAAATATCGGTCGAGACAAGGCAATGGCGGAAGCAGAGACAATAGAGAAAGGATAGGAAATCCGAGGCGGCAACGTCGACATGTGCGATGACAGGGCACAAATGGTGTAGGACGGAGGAGGCAGGGGCAATCGGGAGCGCGCGAGCATCGAGGGCGGAGAGACAGACGAGGGGACGAGGCAAGAGACGACGATCGAGAAGCGGCGTGTTCAGGACACGCAAAACGTTGGGCAACTGTCTCGAAAGGGGGGGCGTTTACTCCTCATCGTCGGAGCCAAGGCCAGCCTTCTTCTTGGCCATGCGTGCCTTCTTGGCCTTGCGGGCATCGTTGGCAGTGACCTTCTTGGCCTTGTTGTTGGCGACCTTGTTGCCCATGGCATCGTACTGGTCCTCCTGCTCGCCCTCCTTGCCGTCAATGCGCGGGCCGGCGCCCTGGCCTTCAACCCAGTTGTGGCCAGACGCCTCGAGGCGACCGTCGCGCATCGCCCAAACTTCCGTGCAGATCGACTCGGAGAAGTCGCGCGAGTGGGTGATGATGAGCACACCGCCCTCGAATCTCTTGATGGCGTCAATGAGCGCGGCAAGCGACTCGCGATCGAGGTAGTTGGTCGGCTCGTCGAGGCAGAGCACGTGAGGGCGGCGCCAAGTGGCAGCACCGAGCACAATCTTGACCTTCTGACCGCCGGACAGACCGCGCATGTTGTTGTGCGAGACAAACTCGGGCTCGAGGCCAAAGTCGGCAAAGTGCTTCTCGATCTCGCGACGGACGAGCGGGCGGGTCATGCCAGCCTTCTGGGCCTCGCGGGTGTCGACCTCAATGACCTTCTTCTCAAAGCCGCGCTTGACGAGCTCGTCGCGAGGAATCCAGATGTTCTCGGACGAAGACATGCCCTTGAACGAAACCTCGTACTCGTACGACTGCTTGAGCTTCTTGCGGTTGAGCACCTCTTCGATGGTGCGCTTCTGGCCTTCGAAGACGTAGAGGGCGCCCTCCTTCATCTTCTTCTCCTCGTCGGCGGTCATGGTGCGGTTCGCCTTGTGGAGCTCCTCGATATCCTCGCCGGTCTGGAAGCGCCAGAGCATGTAGTCGAGCGGGGTTTTGTCGAGGTGCTTGTCGATGTGGTGGAAAGCGTGCTGCGCAACGTAGCCGATGACCAAGTTGGGGTGCTTCCAGATCTCGCCGCCCTTGTTTGGCTCCATGTCGCCGATGAGGAGCTTGACGAGCGTAGACTTGCCGGAGCCGTTGGGGCCCAGGACGGCAACACGCGACGACAGGGAAACCTGGAGCGTGATGTCGTAGAGCTGTTGAACGGGCTGGGTCGGGTACTGGAAGCCGATCTTGCGCATCTTGAGGAGCGACTTCTCCTTGGTCTTGACACCATCAAGGAGAGGAGGGTCGGGGAGCTTGAACTTGTAATCCTCAGCGGCCTCGAGAGTGTAGTACGACTTGGCCTCAGGGACGGCCTTGACGAAGGCCTCGAGGTTGCCGCGGTAGCGACGGAGCTTGAAGCGGTTGAGGTGGAGGACGTCGGTGATGACGTTGTTGAGGAAGGCCGTGTCGTGCGAGACGATGATGGACGTGCAGTGCGTCAGGCCCTTGAGGTAGTTCTCGAGCCAGGCAATGTTGACGACGTCCAAGCTGAAGGAAAGCGAAATGTCAACATCAAGCCAGACCACAAAGACACGATTTGGGACACTTACTGGTTGGTCGGCTCGTCGCAGAGCAGAATGTCGGCCTTGAAGAGCATCGCGCGGGCGAGAGCGAGCTTCATCTTCCAGCCGCCGGAGAGAGCACCGATGGACTGCTTGCGGCGGTCAGCGTCGAAGCCGACCTCCTCGAGGGCCTGGACGATCTCCTCAGGGGTACCGAGAAGACGCTTGTCGGCAGCGACCCAGTCATGGACGGTAATGTCCTCCTCGGAGCCGTCAATGTCGTGGGCGACGTAGAAGGTGCGGACGACATCGGGGGACGGGAAGCCCTCGACCTGGCCGTTGACGATGGCGGTCATGAGAGTGGACTTGCCGGTACCGTTCTTACCGCAGAGGCCGTAGCGGTGGCCACGCTTGAGGCGCATGTGCGCGGTGTTGAGCAGGATCTTGGCACCATAAGCGAGCGAGAAGGTGGTGTTGCACAGATCCTCGCCCTCCTCATCGTCCTCCTCCTCGGCATCTTCCTCAGCAGCGTTGACGCAGCGGAGCAGCCACTCGTCGACAACCTTGGTCGGCTCGGGCGTAGCCTGAGCGAGCGCGACGTAGGGAGTGAGGGTCTGCCAGGTCGCCTGTTCGAAGGCACCGAGCTGGGACATGTTGGCGGCAAGGCGGGTAGCATAGCCAACGAGGACGTTGCCAGAAGCAGGGGCCGAAGCGTTGAGCTTCTTGTAGACGGTGTTGAACTGCGACAGGGTGGAGGAAGCCTCGACGACCTTGAGCGGAGGGAGGTTGGAGCCATCGCCCTCGGGGACCTGAGAGATCTCGCGGAGGGTCTTGATGGCACGGTCAACGACGCTGCGGGCCTCTGGGTCACCGATGGTGTCCTTGATCTTGATGAGGCCGGGAAGGAGCTTGGGCACGAAGGGGCGGACGGTGGTGGCGGAGTCGACGAGCTTGGTCATGTTGTCAACGATGACGGCGACCTTGCGCTTGGTCGCGGTGAGCTTCTCATTGAGACCACGGGAGAGAAGCGGGACCATGAGCGACAAGGTCTGGGAGTCGACCTCGGAAACGAAAGTGGTGGACGAGAGGAGCTGGATGGTGTTGGGCACCTCCTTCTCGGGGTTGATGAGAGCGTTAATAAGAGCAGGAATGAATCTGGATTTATGGGTTTCAGCAAGGCAGTAATATCCCCGTGTATGTTGTTGAAAAGGACTGACCGCTCGATATCCTTGTTGCTAATCAAAGCAGTAACTTTTGTCAGCGTCTCGCGGGCAGCCTTCTTCACGTCCGCCTTGGTGTCCCAGATGGCGTCCGAGAGAACGGGGACGATCTCCGGGGTGGCCTTTGCGGTCTGGATGGGTGCGGAGACGACAAGCTGGTTGAGAACAGACAACGAGCCAGTCTTGACCTGCCATTTGCCGGCGGTCTTGATCTGGGTGAGAAGGGTGGGAAGGACGAGGACGGTGGCCCACGGCGACATAGCCTGGACAAATGCAACGACGGATTCGACTGCAGCGGTGGCAGTAGGCTTGGCCTTGTCGGCAGCGGTCTCGAGAAGAGCGTTGAGGACACCACCATCGATGACGACGGGCTCGAGAGGCTTGATCTCGCCGTCGGCGATGATGATCTTGACAGCCTCGATGGCAGCGTCACGGGCGGTAGCGTTCTTCTTATCGTTGAGAGCAGCTACGAGAACCTTTGCGAGGTCGACCTTTGCGAACAAAGAAGGGTCGTTCTTGGAGGCCGAGGCGAGAGCATGCACGGCAGACTCGCGGGCGGCCTTGTCGGCGACGAAAAGGGTTGTGCAGTCGAATGCAGCATTTTGAGTTGGGGGAGCAGCGGCGGCGGCCTTGAGGGCCTCCGGGGTCGGTGCTGGAACAGCGGCGGCAGTAACGGCAACCATGTTGTCTGCGGACGACATCTTGCCCATTAGACGCCAAAAATCTAGACCGATAAGGGGCAAATACACCTACCAGGCAATGAGATTTCTACAAAAAGTGTGGTAGAGTGCGCGGTGGGTTGGACTGAGCAAAAAGTCTACAAGGATACCGAGACGATCTGAGAGGATGGGCCGTGGGTGTCAGAGGCCAGGCGGGGTAGTGACCACGAGGTAAACTGACCGTAAGGGCGTCAAGACGCCGTCTAGCAATTAAGCCTATAGACAAGCAAGGGTCAGCATCGAGCAGAGCAGCGTAGAGAGCGGCGGGGGGACGGGAGCACTTACGGGGACTGAAGACGAGACTCCGGGAAAGGGATGAAATCTATTGGGCTCCGCTGCCTCCGCTATTTGTACTACCCCCGCAATTGCTTCCGCTCAATCTCCGTTCGCGACGGGTGTCCTGCGACCTGTATCACTCTCCAAATTACACTGCCAGGCAACTACCCCACGGGGTACACTCTTCATCACCGTCATTGACGTTCCATCGCTCTCCTCATCGTTATCGCGGCTCGCTAACCCACGAGTGGCGCGGGGTCTTTCAGGGAAGTCAAACGTGTGTGTGCTCGCGGAGCACATCCGCCCCTCGCTTCCGTGTGAAAGACTCATCTTGCATAGTCACCTCGCCGTACACCAGCCCTCCTGCACGCGCAACTCGCCCTCCTTCCCAACTCAAAAAAAAAGTACAGAGTCAACAAAACCCTTGCGCTAAGTTAATGACATTTCCGTAAAGGGTGGTGTGTGTGTGTGGAGTTGTCAAATCTCGACAAGCGCGTCCCCGTGGAGCACTTCTTCGCATACCGTGACGGCCCCGTCCAACGGTCTTGTCCCACGCCACCGGCCGCAGACACATCACACACACACGTGCTTTCGCAGCTCGCAGCTCTGGATCCTTGTCGGCGTCGTCGTCGGCAGAGCCGAGGTCAGCAGGTCCGTGCAACCGCACCCGTGACCAGTGGGCTCGAAGCTCGCGACCCGCACCGCTTCAATATGGTATCGCGGGTCTTGCGCCTCGCACAGGCCTCCTGTCACCGCTCTTGTTTATCGCCGGCCGGCTGGCTGGCTGGCCTTCGCCGCCAGATTGAAAAAAAAAAAAGACGCTACTGAATGAGATGATCGTCCCCACCCACTTGACCAGAGATCTCGCGAAATGAACGTCAAGCCGGGTGCACCGGCCCTGAACAGGGCTGCAGGGCAACACGAGGCCTCGCTCGCTGCACGACTTGACGGCCTGGCAACAGTTCGGTCCGGCGTTGTTGTTCAACTTGTTGTGCTTGGACCGTTCACCACCGAAAACTTCCGCAGTGTGCTGACATTCTGAAACGCACTCGAAAAGCGCCGGTTGCCATTATGTGGATGCAATTGAAGCCTATCGCCGATAGTCTCCTCGGTTCAAGCGCTCGACTGTTGTCTTCTTGTCTTCTGTTGGAAAATCCAAGACACCGAAACCTGTCATGATCAAAGATTATTTCATGTCTAGAGAGACCAGATGGCACTCCAACGGAAGTTTCAAAACGTTGCGGAAATAACCAGGGCTTCTGTGAATCCTGGCAGTAGCAAAAAAACCCAGAGGCTGAAGGGACGCCAAGATCTTCCTGCAGCAGAGCCTCATGAATGCCAGCATGCAATCGATAACAATCTGAATAGCCCATCCAGGGGGGGGACGACAAATGCGCGAGTCTTCGTTATCCGTCGCCGAGTAACGGCACGGCAAGAATGTGGCGTCCTCTAACCGTTATGCAATCCTGCGGCAACGAGCTCAGGTGCCCTACACTGAGAGCTACGTTTTTGTGCCAAACAGACAGACAGACAGACATGAGAAACCGCAGAAATAGAAAGACCCCCGCAATGAAGCATCGATCGTGTTGTGAGAAATGGTTCGAGGGCAATGTCGCCGCCACGTTCAGTCAGCCAGGCGGTCACTGCAAGGGTTGAGCCTGCTCCCGGTTTGCCTGCGTGCATGTGTTACCCGTCTGCTCAGATGGCAGGACAACGAGTTGAGCGCGAGGCATTGGCGATGAGTGTAGAAGCGACTTTTCGGAAAGATGGTGAAACGAAAAAAAAAGGGGGAGACATGTCAGTCTGTTTTGTCGGAGCCCACAAGTCGAACGCTTATCACTGCCCCCTAGAACTCGTGCAAGCTAGAATGCTTAAATTCAGTTTACGGAATAGAGTACAGTTCTAGGACTACAGCATCTATTTAATATCAATGAGAGTACAGGCGTTACTTCGTGAGTATGGATGAGAAACAGTGTGGATGAGCGAGTACATGCATGAGTGCGAATTGCGGGGTCTGTGTAAGAATGCGATGATTGTCCAATAATCAGATAATGTCCTTCTCTCAAGATGATGGAGTCGTGCACGCAATCGAGTATGACGCCTGCTTCGCTACCATCAGACCGAGCGCAACCATAACGTCTGGCCCGACAGGCCCACCGCCACCCTCGAGTTTGTTCCCCGCAAGACAAGTCTTGAGCTGCGTGCAGTCGGTGTACTTGGTCGTGGCGGTCTCAAGCACCTTGTCGCTCTGCGCGCCCGCGTCGTCGAGCGAGCGGAAAATCACCGACGGCGAGCCCGAGTCCATACCCAATGGATGTCTTGACTCTGCGCCCTCGAGTGCGTCACCGCCGCGCCAGCCGTCAAGTTGTACTGCAGATCGACCGCCAGCCGGTCTGTGCTGAACGACCCGCTGAGACACGGCGCGTCGTCGACACACGTCCCGTTGATCCTGAGGTTAACAAAGTCGTAGGTGATGCTCCGGATCGCAGGCTTGAGCGTTGCGTCGATGCTGTTCTCATCGACGTCGAACTTGCGCAGATGAAAGTGAGCGAAACTCGGCTCCGTCTGTTCCATGTCGAAGGTAAATAGTGGTAGGTTGGTCTTGGCCGTCATGAACACCGCCGAGTTGGGCACGTAGAGCGGGTCTTTGTATCCGCGACCGTCCAAAACGACCTGCAAAGGCCAGGTGTCACAGGCGTGATAGTACTCCTGCCTCTGTGCCGGTGCTATGAAGATCAAGCAACCCCACATCGGCACGATGATGAAAAAGATACAGATTGGTGGCACAATGAAGAAGCATAAGGTCGTCCAGACCTTGCCTCCATCCTTCCAGAGCGAGCATGACAGGGCCATGAGCGCGACAGCACCAAAGAGGTAGAAGTTGATCATTGTCTCGATAGTACCGAAGATCCACCTGTGCAGAGCGATAAGAACGTGGAGTAGACATAATAAGAACATTCGCGCTTACATGAAGGCCGTGAATGCACCCCAGCGTTGGCTCGTCGAGTTGATCCACTTCCTCGGATTAGGATGTATGTGTGTGTCGATGTAGGTATAGATCCAGACACCTTGGGCGGCCAATATGCCGAGATACAGCTGAAATCAAGTCAGCGGGCATGAAGACTTTCTACGAACGACACTCACGATTATCAAGAAGCATACGCCCCATGGGAAGTTACCGCACGTGTTGCGGAACCTGTCTCGTCGCCGTGGTGGCGTGTAGACAGGAGGCGTGTAGGCAGGAACGTGTGTGTGGTACGTTGCGACTGGCACGACAGGCGTCGATGGTCGTGGCGTTAATGACGGTGGAGCATCTTGCCGCTCGCCCGAGTCGTTCGTCTTGGTGCGGGAGAGTGAAGACAATTGTAGCATTACGGTTGTGGGGAGGAATGCGATGGAGACGGCGCCAGGGTTACTGCTTTAAATGAAGGACAGAATCAGGGCTATCGCCCACCTGGCGCCCTCCGGGATTGTAGATATGAGAGGAAGTCAAGTCATTGCCGTGTGCGGCCCGTGAGCGGCCAGAAGGAGTTCGCGCTCAACGTGCGTCGTGGAGCAGTGCCTTGTCGTGCTGTTGTTCCGCCCGCATATACTTGTGCGAATCAGGGTGCCTGACAGCGCATGGGATTAGAGGATCAATCTCGAATCGGTTTTGAATGCACCACAGCCGGGTTCGAACGGGACCATTGCCCGCAAATGGCCTGCACCATTCTTGGATCACGTTTGCGTCTCATTTTCCGGCTAACAGCACACAGCGGTATCTGCGACTCACAGCTTTGCGGAGAAGTATCTGGGAGGTATAGTGCGCTGGAGCATAGCGGAAGTGGCGCACGAGCACGCAATGAAAGACCCGGAAGAGTCAGGAGCAAGAATATCACGCGTGGCAAGCGTAAAGCCGGTGTTCTCATTCAGCAGTCACGGACCCATAGTAGGCGCCGGATCCGGTGATCGAGACAAGTCCAGAACTCGGAGGAGGACAAGTTGTGAACGGCAAGGACCGGCACAGGACGCTGTACCCCAAGTTCACCAGTGTCGGCAATCACTCTGTCACGATCAGTAATACAGATGAATGGCCTCCCCACAAACCCCTTCCTCCTGCTCTCTATGGGTGGCCAGAGTTTATGCGTCATTCAACTCGGATCATCCTGCTTAGCACATCGTTCGGAGCCCATTCCCGCAGTGATCGCTCCAGTTCCAAAGTTTTCTTGAAGAAGGCCGTGTCATTTGTCTCTGAATACTCCACCATTCAACACTTGACAGTTTGGCTTCTATTACATGAAGATGCGGTGACAAGCTCATGGGTGTCAGATGCCGTTTTACACAGCAGAGCCTCGTATCAAGTCTGATACGTCGCTAATCGTTGGATTTATAGCCGCACTAGGCCTGACACCTAATTCCTAGAGAGGTTCCCCCGGACCTGCAACCCAATGCGTGTGATCCAAACTTCTGCGGAAGCTAAATTCTTAGGTCGTATAATCCATCGCTTAGGGACAGCATCAGATCTTCAAACATTGAGAGTCTTACAGTTCTCGGATGTAGTTGTGAGATCTTACTGGCATTAACTGAGAGTATGCAGTAACCAGCAACTTTGCACCAGACGGACGCAAGAGCTCTATTATGCAAGAGCTCTATTACAACGCACAAGTGTATCCTCGCCTCAAAAACTCATCATTGAATGCATTAGTTCCTGAGAGATGGGTTTAGGCACTATCAATAGATCAAATTCTGGACCTAGCGCAGCTATTACGGCAATGCTAGTGAGGCATTTTCGGCACTTCCCATACTAGTACCTTCGCCATCTTCGGGTCGATGTGAAACCCTTAGCCTTAGCTACAAATGCCTATGCCTTCGCAGCACTCCCGGAGACATAAACCTGGCTTCTGCGTATAGATTCCACAAACACCACCGTGATAGGCACGTCGCGGGTTTCTTCAACTGCGGGTTCGTCCGACATGTTTGCACTACCTTCTTCAGGCCAGGCATACATCAGTCATACATTAAGAAATCATGCCTAATGCAGCGAAGCTAACTACCGAGAGACCTCTATGTGCGCAAGGAACTATCCAAAATGGTCGACCACGAATTCATTTGCAACTCTCAGGTAGTGCCTCTGATATCCCGATACCCACATCGGAGAAGAAAGCCAATCGCCATGAGAAAATGAAAAACTAATCTCTTCCCAACTTGCATGCAGACTGACGATGACCATCAGTAAATATGGCAAATACAATGGCTTGCACGGTGAATTATATGCAGGGTGCTATACAGTCAACAGCCCACAACGTACAAATATGCATCGATCCGATCCAGTCCGAAGGTCCGTGACATGAACGTGAAGGGCAACATGTTACGCGCCGTTGTCTGGTGGTGGACCTATGGACATCCATCCGTTGTGGCCACCTTTGCCGTCCTCGTTGAGAACCAAGACGTCCCCTGCTCCGCAAAACCTGCCGGGGCCAACAACCCGCTCAACGCTCTCGTACGCGCCGGTTGTGCTCTCGCCTGGCGCGTGGTCCGGACTTGGGGCCTTCCATACACGCTCTCGGACCATATCACCGGGCTCTTCACCTGCCCGTGGATTGTGTTGCGGAAATCCCACCTTTCGGTTGGCCAGATGCTGCACGCCGCTGTACAGTCGCTCTGGTAACCTCGTCCACCCCAGCCATGACAGTGTGTCTGGATCGTAGGCAACGCGTACGTACGGGTTCATGTAGATTCCCGAGTCATCCTGTATGTTGAATCCGCTACGCGCGTACTGCAGGTCGGCGTGGATGAGACAACACTCGCTGGCGTCCCAGAAGGTGTCCGTTTCATACCGAAATCTTAGCGCGCCAGCCGGGTTCAGCCCAATGCCACCGGGGATGACGTGCGGCGTATCCTTCGTGAAAGACAGATATGGACGCTCGACTGTAGTGACATTCTCCTGGAACCAGCGAGCTTCGAACGCGGTCATGCCGCCCCAGCACCCACGAAGGCGGACGGCGTCCTTTTGTGCGAGAACATCCCACGAGATGCGGCGCGGCCTTCGTGGACGAACCAGGGGTAAATTGGCACGCCCATAGTTTCACCATCGAGTCCACGAGTGGCAAAACGGTCATAGAACTTCCAGGAACTGATAAAATCTACAGCGCATGCAGCGCCATATGATGTCCGGCCGGTCTTAGGGTCTTGGTTGGTGCTGAATAGCAGCTGGGCTGCATCTAGTGGTGAGAAGAATACGTCGTTTACGTAGAGCAGCTTGTCGAATTTGATGTCGCCGATGGGAGACGTGAGGAGCGGCGCGAGGGCGCGGTTGCGGACTTCGGCGAGAAACGCGACACGCTTGAGCCGTGTGTCACCCGAGGGCAACATAACGCGAGGAAGGGAAGCATGAGGGAGGTGTTCCTGGACGATGGCTGATTGAGCTAGCAAAACAGGGTGAGAGCGCAGTCAAGCACGGTTTTGACCAGGGTGACGAACATTTGACTTGAGACCGGAATTGCTCTAACGCAGTCAGCGCATCCGGATCGGGGTCGTTCTCGTAAATGCTGAGAAAAACGTTGTCTGGCCCGAGTAGGTCGATGAGCTGGTGAAGCTGTTGTCCCCACTGGCCGTTGAGGAGTGCGCCACCCTTGTCGTAGAGTGCGCATGCGATGAACACCTTCTCGTTGTTCACATTCGCGCGACCGGGCAGTGTTGACTGGGTCACGCGTTTTCTGAGTTGAGCATAATGCTTCGGCGGGCGCGTGTAGCTTGGAAAGAAAATGCAGGTCATGAGCACGACTAAGATGATGAAGGCCGGTATTGCAGCAATGGTGATGCAGGCATAGCGTACGGCCCGCCTGAGTGAGTGGGGAGCGTGTCGGGTAATTCGGGAGGTATCGAGAGGCACGTAGCGAAACCTCTGCTGCGCGCTCCTTAAGAACGGCGGCTGCCACCACGCAGGCGCCGTGGACGACCCAAGGATGTCGCCAGTATCGTCGTCGTTGTCAGAGTCGGAGGATCTTCTCCTACCCTCTTCGGGATTGCGCGGCAGGAGCTCATAGGCCGCCATGGGATGAGCAAGAGTTGCGCGGAAATCCGGGACTTTTAGATGTCTTTCAAGCGCGCGAACTGCGCCGCAGTATCCCTGAGAGTTAGCATGGATGTTCATCACGCGCTTCGTCGTCGTCCTATATAGAGAGTTTCAAGACAAGTTCCACAATAGTCCAACGATAATCTACCATAATAAGTTGCAACGGTGGGTTTGCGTTCTCAACCAGCATCTTGGAGTAAGCCTTGTAACCAATTCCCGGCGGCCGGCGTTGGTGTTTAGGCCGAACCTGTCGCCCAGCTCCTCTCATAGGTAGTTGGGTTGCGTTGGACGTGCCATCAGATCTGCCTTCACGAGGGGGGGGGTCACAGGTGCACATACCGGACATAAGGGGTGAATTGTTCGGCCTACCTCCTCGCTTGACCGAAACAATACTGCGAATATACCTATCAAAATCAAGTTTTTTTCTTGCTCTACCTAGCACACACCTCTCTATCACTTCAATCATGGTGACCGTGGTACCAGGGCGGCCACGGAAGCCGGCCTCGTCGACGTTGCCCCAATTTCACGCATGTTTCCACCACCAAAACAGATCTGTTTGGCGAGAAATTGAGCGGAACAACCGTACTCCTCGAGATATGGCGTCATGGTAGCAATAATGTGTGGCTCGTCAGGACCTGATTTGAAAACAGGCTATCAGCTACGGCCACCAAAACGCACAAGTTTGGATTTGACAGTTCAACTAGACCAAGTATTGCTATCTTCAGTGATGTATCAGTGGGATTGAAAACGTACAAGCATCGCGGTTCGCCACATCTGTGGGATTAACAACTGGATGCAATCATTGCGACTCTTTCAGACAAAATTAACCAAGTTCGAGCTAGTAGTGTTGATGTTTGATCAGAAGCAGTGTATGCGTCTGGATTCAATGTGTCGCATGAGAAGTCTGACTCGCTTGCCGCGGCACAGCTCTACTGCATATGATCACGATGTGGTTTTAGATAAACACCATGGGAAAGAGCAACGAACTACTAAAAATGCGACGGTCACGGAGCTCTACCAAAAGTTCGCATCTGCCTAGATAAATTGTGGAAGACAAGTGCTGACAGGAGAATTAGTGAGGAGAGGCCGTGATAGGGCTGCGACGGAAGTAGCCGAGCTCTTCGGCGGTTCCACTGGGACCTCGCGCCCGTAGTGCTACTACTACTACTAATACGCCGCCGAGAACTCGCTCATCAACTGTATGAACCCAGCTAGCTCCAATTGAGGTAACTCGTCTGTTCACTATTGCTGCTATCTCAGTGGCAAGTCAAGAAATTGTTTGTGTGTCGATCCTACCTCAATGTATGCGGACATGCCGCCAAACTACTTTTCGAACTTCGATCGGCACTGCCTTTGGTAACTTGTGCCGCCTGGGAGCAGCCCATTCAACAAAAGCAGCCGTTTCGCCGATGTCAAGCTGTATGAAAGCCGCGCGCACACCGCCCTGCCTGACGCACCCTATTCGAGGACCAAAGCATACACCCTTCGGGAGGTAGTTGCAGATAGACTTTTCCTGTCCAATTGTCTTCTTATGCAACGCATCTCTCTTTCCATCTGTCCGGGGACGTTGTTTTCCCGCTTTGGCAGTGTCTGCGAGCACCGCCGCATATTCCTGACATGCCAAGCCAAATGCAGATTCATATATTACTTGTGCCTGTCTTCGAGCTGGACATGCGCCTTGTCTTTTTGCGCACTCTCTCCGCCTCAGCAACGTCGAATGGCGAGCGCCGCTTCGTCGAACGAGCAACCGAAAGCTGGCGAACTCAACGGCCTTCCATTATATCACCGCTTTAGTAAACACGGAGTGGAGAGTTCGGCTCAATCCAAAGACCAACCCATAATCGGCGAACTTAACGGCCTTCCTCTGTATCATGCTGGCGGCGCAGAGGCACCAGACACCGAGGCAAAACCATTGCCATCGCCTGATGAAAACCTGTCGCAGAAACAATGCCTCAACATGAGGATCGGCAGGCGATACAGGCGCGAAAGAGACGAAAATTGCAGATCATCTGTATTGTGAATGCAGTTATAGTAAATGCCCACCTGCACCATCAGTAGCTTTCACAGCTGACGCGGCATGTTGTTCACAGGTCTACTTTGCTCTTATGGCTGGGCAGGCGGTCTGGATTTACTTCTACGTCAAGACGAGCGTTCATCCTGATCCGCGCAGGTTCATCAACTCCAAACTTGTGCGATGGAGGGCATACGTCGCCTTCATGTGAGTTTAGTCTTGCAGAGGGGTGCAGCTCTCATCAATACTCGCAGGTACGTCTTTGGCGGGATGTACAGCTGCCTCAACCTGAGTCTCTGGTGGTCGGTCGCCATTGATGCAATCTTCAAGTGCAAGTACAGAGAGGAATTTGGCACGAGGAGCAATCTTCTATTTTGCCTGCTCTTCCCACTTTTTGCAGTCTGGATGGTCATATACCCTGCGTTCGGCCCTCTGATCATCCTACCACCTGTGCAACGACGGGCATTCGCCCACGAATGCGACTCCTGGGCCGCGCAGGTTGTGCTCGACGGACGCAGCTACAAGGACCCGGGCTACGTCGCCAACACCGCGATCTTTACCACCAGCCAGGATACTTCTCCGCTATTCTCGTTTGATCTGATACAGACAGATCCATCGTTCGCCAGCTTTCACTTTCGACAGTTCGATGCATTGGAGTCGGCCATGGATTCCACGCTCGTGCCAGTAGTACGCTCCATCACATACGACTTGGTGAAGCAGAGCTTCAATGGTACATGCGCAATATCCGACGGGAGCGATACTCCCTGTCTCAATGGCTCTTTTGACTTGGTCGACTTTGCATTAAACCTCAATTACACGCTCCCAGGCCGGTCTAACGTCGAATCGCGCTCTCGGAGTGAGCTGCCAGGCTGGAAAGTGTATGGTGGACTACCGACATTCACCCTTAGGAGTCTCGGCCTCGACGGCATGCTCGGAGAGCCGGTCCTCAAGACTGCGACGACGGCAGCAGGCGATTGTACAAGGCTCAAAGTCTGTCTCGCTAGCTCTCCGGATACCAACGCCAACGGCCCTGTGGGACCAGATACGCTGGTCCCGTTAGGTCTCATGCTTGCATCGCACGCGAACTACTCTTTAGAATGCACCAAACCACCTAAACGCAAGAAATAACAAATTACTGTGCGCCTTCTCTGTCTGGCCTGTCTGGTGTAATTTTTAGAAATCCGCACGTTGTAAATTTTCAAGTCTCATTTGGACAGAGGTTCTTTCCAGTCATTCCATTTGCCTAGCCCAGGACCTGTCAACGACGGTGGCCTCACTAATCGGACTGCTGATGCCTCTAAAATTTAGTACACCCAAACGGTCACAAGTTACCTCGCTTTTCCGAAATATTCTAGTGTACAGTGGCCGCTGCAAGCAAGCACAATAAGCAGTATAACAGCATCTTTCGTTCCCGTCCATTCATCGGACCGGACATGAGTCAAGATTCTTCTTCCTGCATCTGACCACGAGCCTCCATCAAGTCCACAAGCACAATCTGAGTGAGGCCACTACTTGTTGTAAAGTCGCTCGAGCTTCGCGCGGTCTCATCTCCTTCGGCAGCTTCATCGTCTTTGCAACCGGCAGCCCGACTGGCAACGTCATGTTGGTCCTGCTCGCCGATAACAGGGCTGAGTTGCCAGGTCGCACACGCCGAATCACCGTTCTCCTCGAATTCCCAGACAGTGGGCATGCTCTGCTGCCTCGCAAGAGGTGGTAGGGACACCGATGTCGGTCGCTCTGTGGTTATCTCTGTCTCTGGTTGCGTAGCTGCGGCGTTGCTCCGGCGAAGAGAGATGGAGGGGAAGCTGAGATGGAGGGCTGAGAGAAAACTGCCACCAAGGGAGGATATTATGCCGCTGCGGGAACTTGACTGCGGAGCGGATCGGTGACCGGAGGCAGGAGTGGGTGTAGATTTGTTGTGAGCAGTATCATCCCCAACGATGGTCGCAGCCGTAGTGTTGACGCCGAATTTGTAGCTCGCCTGCGTGATCGTCTTTTCGGACGACTCACTCAGTCCACTACACCAGTTGTAGTCGTGCCCACACTCGTTCGTGTCGCAGCAGATGACGGACGCTTGCGTTGAATTGGCGTCAACGCTACATGCTCATCCGCCAAGGACAGCTGAGCAGACTCGCGCATCGTGGCAACAGCGGTGTTGCCCAGGGAATACGAGGTGTCGTCGTCGTCGAGGTTGCGTGACCACCAACGCCCTCCGAGTCCTCCTATATCGGTGGGCCTGACAGATTGCGCATCATCATCAAATTCTGAGCCAATGCTGGCGTTTTCGTCGTAGCTCGAGTCGCTATCACCCAACGATGTCGAGAGATTGCGAACAGGAGTCGGACGATGGACGCGAGGCGGTCCAGCAATGCCCCAGTCTTGTAGAAGTCGTTGGGCTTGGTTTCTACGTAATCGTGCGTGCCAGAGATCCTATGGGCGGATTCGATGTCAGCGCGCCGGGGGCGGTCGAAGCGGGCCATGCGCCAGTGGACGATTAGAACAATGAGCGAGATGCATGCAAGGATTGCAGCTGAGAGCACGAGCACGAGCGGAACTGTGAAGCGGGAGGTAAGCTATGTGATACTAGACTAATCTTGCCGCATTGACCTGTAGTGTTGTATATGCCGACAGGAGGTGAGACGAGAGCGAATAGTTCCTCAGTCGAAATACCATCGCTGAAGGCGCGTGAGATACGAGAATGAGAAGTAGAGGTGTTGAATTCTCGCGCACTGGCGCGGTGTTTAGCGAGCATGCCGATTCAGCGGCTCAGTGGGAGCTGGTGTTTTAATTGGAGCGCGAAACAAGATGATGAGATGAGAACGGTTGAGCAACGAATACGACAATGTTAGGCTAGAGGCGGCGAGTGAGAGCCAGAATGAGGTAAGAGGCAGAGGGATGGTAGGCAATAAACCGCGCAATAGTCTGTGCAAGGACCGGTAATGTCGATCGATCGCGTCCTAAGGATCCGACTTTCACCTGTTGAAACCATGCTGTATTCTTATTCCTTGTATTATCCACCCTGCCAACAATCACTGTGCGAATATAAAGCTAAAGTATGTGCAGGTTAATGAGAGAGAGAGTTGTTACGCTCGGTTTTGCCCGGCGCCTGGTCAATCAGCTGGGATGTCCATGGCGAGCCACCTCCGCCATCCAGATGAAACTTGAAATAATCTTGTTGCGGCTCGCACAAAGACAAGAAGGCGAGATGTCGAGAGCGTTAATTTACAACTATAAATGGGGACCCGAGGTCAAGAAAAGCGCCAGGAGAAAACATCAGGGGAAAACGCACATAAACGACTGCAATGCCACACAAAAAACTATTTTCACAACACCAACGCGAATGTCCATGCTGCAGCAAAAAATGCAGTCAATCCAGCAGCAGCAGCAGTGCGGCCTGCAGAGTTGTCGTTCGTCTCAGGCTGGGTCGACGCGGACGCAGTTGGATCTGTGCGCGGTGCTGTCGTTGTCGTCGTTCCAGCTCCAGATCCACCGACAGTACCTTCGATAACGGCGTAGTCGAGCACGAGGTCGCTAGGCAGACCACTGGTGGCAATAATGTTGGAAATGGTGAAATTGTGGGTACCCTGTTCGAGACCCTTGCCCTCGTACACCAATTGATTGTACTTGACCACACCATCAGCAAAACAAGACTCACGGCCGCCGAACTCATCAGCGCACCTCATATGCCTTGCAACCACCGGCCGGACCCGCGAATTTGCCCATGTCCTTGCCATCAAGCGTGAATGCAAAGTTGGAAACAAATGCACCGCCATCGGCGAGGGGTCCAGGGCAAATAGCTGGAAAAGGTCAGATGGCCTGCTTGGGACAACACGAATTTATCAGAGGCGCACCGTAAACGCTGATTGCGGTGCCGCTGAAGAGCAAGCTTGCGCTTCCTTCATTGCTGAGGTCGTGCCATGTTGTTCCGTGTGCTTTGGTTGCGTCAGGCTTGACCACACACTGCGCCGCGGAACGTCAAAACACTGAGAATGTTGGACGCAATGAAACTCACGGCATCGCACGGCGCCGCCGCACTGATTGCGCCCCAGGGGCCGGTGTACTTCCAAGCATCATCAACATCATCAACCGTCGTGGTCGGTTTAGACCCCGAGGACGTCGCCGTCGAGCTAGATGAGACCGACTTTGTGGGAGGCTGGACGGTGCTTGATCCGGAGGTGCCAGTGGACGAAGAGATGCCATTGTCGGAGCTCCCAGTGGTAGTGACCACGGCATAGTCAAGGACAAGATCGCTCGTGGAGAACTCTTCGCCGGGTGCAATCCAGTTGTTGACCTGGAAGATATGTGGCGCGACCTTCAGGCCGGCTTTCCTGTATATGATCTGGTTGTACGTGTACGCAGTGCAGCCGCCCTCGGGGCCAGAAATTGACCGGCGGGCTCATTGTCGAGCAGGAAGGTAAAGTTGGAGCGGTATATGCCCTGCGGACACACCGCATAAACAACGATGCTAAAAGTAAGCACTCGGTCAGTAAGACAGTCATAGCGGGTAGGGATGCCCGTACCCAGAACCCACGAAGCTGAGTTGGGCTGAGCCCCCCTTGCTGAGGTCGTGCCAGGTGCCGCCGTGGACCTTGGTTGGGTCCGGCTTGGTGTTGCACGCGTCGCACAGGTTTTTGTCGCTGATCGCGCCCCAGCTGTTGGACGGGGTGTAGACCCAGGCCGGGTCTGTGTCGTCGTACGTGATGTCGCCAGCCGCGGCGAGTGTTAGCGTGGGCAGGCTCAGCAGCCCAAGCGCAACAAGTGAGAGAAACGAGCGACGAGAGGCCATCTAACAGACAGGCGAACGGGAGCACAGAGAAAGGGAAGAAGGAGAGGTGTACACTTGAACGGGTCGTTGCGCTGCATCCGTCATCTCGTCGCGTGCGGTGTGAATCCGCCGCGGTTGCGATCAGAATATCAAACATTGAGTGATACAGACTGCGAGTCCTGACAATCTTTTACTTCACTGCACCGCCGGTCCAACAGCAGGGGCTGCATTAAGAGCTGCTGGCACGTAAAGTTGAACAGCGCGTTTCTGACCGGCGTGAAGACGATCTGTGTTCGGCAAGCGGGAGAAGTTCCCCAATACGACCGCCGGTGGGATTCCCCGAAGCTTCACCTCATCGTTTCTCAATAGTGACACACTATGAAGTCTTCTTGTGCTGATATCTCGTTTTCAAGGGCCCATCAAAAAATAGTAAGCTGTTGGCTGGAGTCATAGTTGAAGTAAATTCGAGGAAGAAAACCTTCAAGTCGGACGCGATGCAGAGCATTAGCCAGTAGCAAAGTCTGCACAGCAGCGTATTTTGTACGACTCGACTACACGAGATGTTGTGTACATTACAGGAAAGGTAGGGATACAAGAGCGGGGAGGAGTAAAGCCAACCGAGCACCAAAAAAAAGGAAACTGACAGATCGTGCATGTTGCTCGACGCGTAGATCGATGATGTATCATCAGAACCCAATATGAAAAAGCCAAACCGAGCTAACGGGGCGCATCTACTCCTCGCCGCCGCTCTTCAGGAGCTCGCGCAGGTTGGCGCTGAGCTCGGGCATCTGCGTGCCCTCAAGCTCGGCCGTCTCGCTCGGTGTCGCAGGCGCCGCCGCGACCGTCCCATCCGGCGCCATGCTCTGGCGGCGCCGCAGCTTGACGCGCGTGTGCTCCCGCTCTCCCGTGCGTCGGTCGATGTCAGCCACAAGCTGCGCGAACGAGCGGAACAGCACCTCGGCCTGCGCCAGCGTGCTGTCGAGCTCGATCGTCCCACTCAGCTCGTTGCAGTATTTGAGAATCTCGTCGAACTGCACATGTATGTTGTCAGTTAAGCATAGCGCAAAAATTGAGGTGCACACCTCGACAAGATACCGTAGAATAACGTCGCGATGGGACTCAATCACCGCCAGGGCGACAAACAGCACGAACTGGGTGCTGTAATAGTCGGTCCAGAGCACCTCCCATAACCTTAACACGTCATCAAAGTTGAACTCCCGCTTGAAGGCGATGAGCACCCAGCGGAAGCAGAAGAACAGATTCAACCCATCGACTTTCTCTGCACACAGGAGTCAGCAATGTCGCTCAGCGGAACGCCGGCCACACGCACCGAGATGGCGATATATTTCCGGGTCCATCACGGCAACCAATTGTTGCAAGGTCAAGAGTTGCTTCTTCATCCCGCTTTGGTCGCGGTAGAAGTTGGGTTTCTACGTTTCCTAACGGTCAGAGTCGGATGTGCGATTCATGCAATACGGGACAGACCATCTTCTCCATGACTTTGACAAGGCACCAGAATGTCATGGCCTCGTCTGCTCCCAATGCTACGTATATCGGTGCACAAAGGTCAGACATGCCCTGGACGTAGCCTGCAACGGCATCAGCACCATTCAACCAAAACCGCAAAACCACACACCAAGATCCTTCTCCCACAAGTCGTACGTGAGCAAAATCCCCGCAACCGTCTCGACATGCTCGTTCGACGGCGGCTGCGCGCCAATATCGTTAATATTCGGCGAAAAGCTGCTCGCGCCAGACGCCTCATCCGCTGGCACCACGAACAACGGTTGCCCGCGGTCCGTCCTCCTACAATCGACATCGATACGATGGCGCTCCTCGAGCACGTCCTCGCGATTGAATACTTCGTCTACACCGCACCAGACGCCCTTGAGCCGCTCGTACTCGGCCTTCTTGGCCGTCCACGCCGCCTCGCGCGCGGCCGCATCCACGTCCCACGGCAGCACGCCTAGCAGGAACGGCCACGCCGTCTTGCGCACGCCGGGCGTCAACCCGCGCCGGAACACCTCGTGCCGGAACTCGGCCAGCGTCACGCGCGGCCGCCCGCTACCGTCCCGCGCGAAGAACCGGTCCCACGCTTTGCGGTCGACGGGCGCCGTGGGGTCGCGCGACGCCTTGGGCGGCGGCTGCGACGAATTGAGCGTCGACCGCAGCAGCTCGAACACGCCGAGATCCGAGCTCTCCTCGAGCGAGCCCGATGAAGAGGATGACGGGATGGCCTGAGCCTCGCGCCGCCTTGCACGCTCGCCCTCCTCGGCGACGACGCGTGCCCATTTCGCAAGGTAGATACGCGCGCTCTCGAACTCGCCCACGCCGCCCTTCTCGACCCACGACGCCCACTCGCCGTTCGCATTGACGAGGCTCTTAACCGGGTCAGGCAGGTGCGGCAAGATGGGCTTGGCGAGTGGATGCGAAAGGATGTTTTGTGCGGCGTGGCGCGTCGCCCGGGTAATATTGGAGAAGCCCTGCAGCAGTGCCGAGCGCGCCTGTGAGGACGGCGACGGTGGGACGAGCGGGGCGAAGGTTTGGTGGAGGATCGAGTTGCGCCTGACGTGCGCGCTGGCGCGCTCGGGCGGGTATGTAGCCGGACCGTCCATTGCTGTCGAGATGGACTGCGGCCGGGGCCGTCTGTGGGGCGGGACGGGGGAGGTGGAGTGAAGAATATTATCGATGGAGTCGTCGTTGAATAGGAGGGTGGAGTGGGTCTCGATGTCCTGACGCGAAGGGTCGACCAGGAATAACGAGCTTTGGAGTGACGACCGCAGCAGGTTGGCGTACTGACGCAGCCGCTGTAGCAAATCTGCCGTGGCGCGAGTAAGCATCAGTTCTGCGTCGGCGGTACAGAGCCCAACAGACCTTCGCCACCCCAAGAGTATGACGCAGAACCTTGGGCGAGGGAGCTGGTTTCGTCGTCGTGGAAGTGCAGTGTGGGCAGGTTGGTGCCGCTGATAAGATTGATGCCCACCGAGCCATCTGTGCGCTCTTTAGCGAGGACAGCTACGCACAGTTAATGTACCTACACCAAGAGGATAGGCTGGGCGGGTGGACGACGAGGCTGTAGATGGACGACAGTGGGACCGAAAACGCGTACGACTCGCCACGGTCCGGCAGATCCACCAGCACAATATCTGCGCAATATCCAAATGGCTGTCAGTACATCGCACAGTAGCAAAGCGACACGCTGGTAGGGGCAAGACTGGCCGCGGCTGAGCGCAAAGGAAAGAACACATGTAGGCCAGCAGTGCACATCAAGGGCAACCAATGTGGCATGGGAAGTGGGTGGGATGTGGGCAACACACCAAGGCCGTATCAGACACCACCCAGTAAGCCGGTGGACGTGAGGCCACGAAGCAGGCTGCGGACGCGGCGAGACAATGTGATTGTGTCGTCACACACAGAGCTCGCACCGCTTCGACGTGCGGGCAAAACGGCTGGCGGCCGATGTCGAGGTAGGTGATATGGATGGGCAACGAACGTAGCGATAAGGCAAAAGCCAGCAGGGCAGTGGATGTAGGGCAACGTAGCAGACGAAATACGTACCGTCGTCCTCGTCGCTGTGTTTTGCCTCAATCTTGATGAACTTGTGCCACTCGTCGGGGCCCTTTTGGTCGAGCAGCGACTCTGGAATCCAGGCCAGCAGGTACGTGGGGTTCAGTCCATCCTGCAGCTCGTCGTCAGTGTCCAGCAGCGCGCAGAGTGAGCCAATGGACCCACACGTTTTGTGAGTGCGACAAAGCCGGCAATATTGTCACGCGAGTATGCAGTTGGGTGCACGTAAACCTTGGACTTGGAGTAGAGCAGCTGGTCGCGGTGTGGCGCAACAGCTCCCTCCGTGGAGTCATTCGCACCGTCGCCCGTCGTCCGCCGTGTAATTTGTACCATCGAGTCTGTCTGTAGCCGGCGCGGTCGTGGTCAGCGTGGGTGCAGGGAAATACGAGCGCGCGGGGGGAGCGCGGGGGAGTGGCGCACGGAGTAGGTAGAGAGTGAGTCTGGCGACCGATTGCCGGTGTCACGCTCGTTCATGGACACGGCCGCTCTTCAAGTGCTGCGACTCGGCTGCGGCGCGGTCGCAGTCCCTTCCGCAGCCAAAACATTCTCTATTCCCCGGTCGTTGTGATGTAATCTAGGTTGAAATCGTTTTCCATGATTATTTGCCATGATTACGATTATGCGCGTTTTCCATCACGTCTTTACCGAACTTTCATACTGTACTTTCATAGCCCGCTTTTTTTCCACATTAATATTTGTCTGAATTCAGAATTACCTTCATCGCAACTAACAAGTTGTTGAAAATTCGCAAAGTGAAATGTCTCACAATTGACATATCAAAGTAGTTACTGTTTTTGGAAGGTGAATTTGATTCGGAACGGCTCGTTGGCGCTGGCACCGGCCCATCACCCCACCAATGCGCCTTGTCTCTGCTTTCATCAGATGGCGCAATGCCTTCTTCAACCCCACACCCGTGCGACACTCCTACACACCAATAGACACCGCACATGATGGCCAGCAGCCAACATGCACGCCTAGAACCCTAGCCAAGGCGTTTATCGTCGTCTTTGCGCTCGCTGTGCCCGCTACGATACTATACAACTTAGCGCACAGCCCACGCATAGATCTTGTACATCTGCCAGACGTGCCGTCTCTACGTGTACATGAGTCCAAGCTGCCTCAGCACAACGACTCGTACGCCCAGTCTGGCCGCTTTGTGCGCTTCCTCAGCCAGCACCATTGGGGCGAGGGCTTTAACAACGCCTGGGAGGAGTTTATTTTGCTTGCCGAGATCGCGCGTAGGGCTAAGCGCGCCTACGTCTTTCGGGATCTCGTGCGTCGCGGAGTTTCTGAGATTTCGCGCGCACGTCTCAACGTGCTGATTTCGCAGGTGTTCAAAGACAATTCCGAGTGGCCGTTTACAGCATTCATGGGTGGGCCCATTGCGGGTGGTCCGTGGCCTCCAGGAGAGCCTGACCTGCCTGCTGTGTCCATGGACTGGTATCAATCTAAAGCATGTCCGCGGTCCAGGAGAACTGTCCTCAACGCCAACAACATCTGGTTCCGGCTCGATCTCGATAGCAAAGATGCCGAGACCATTGTCATCGCATGGGCAGACCTCTTGCTGAAGGACCCGAATCCGTGCATCGACATAGAGGGACGGTGCGTACACTTTGAGGTTGTCCACCCCCCCCCCCGCACTCACAGTCCTCATAGGGGATTTTTCTCGCTCGACTTGTCAGTTCCATCGCAGCAACTAGAAAAAGTTCTGATTCACTCGCAGATGGTTTGGACGCCCACAGCGAGCCATCACAATCTGGCCCATACTGTCCAAATCACCGCTCATCACACACCACGCCTGGTCAAACGTCCGTACTCCGTACCCCGCGCACACAGGCTCTCACTCAATCCACTAACGCGCCCACCCCCAGGCCGTCTACACCGCCGTCACGCGCAACCTAGCGCTCATCACACACAATGCCCTCACACCGACCACAGAACGGCACTCCCTCGCGGCCGCCCCATCCGCCGACCCTCCGCTCCGCGCGCACACCGAACTCGCGCGTGTGCTCGCGCTACACATCCGGCGCGGCGACTACGAAGGCCATTGCTGGATCCTGGCACACTTTTCCTCGCCGTACGCATCGTGGAACGTGCTGCCGGGTCTGCCGGACACCTACACGCCGGCGACGAGCGATGACGATAAGAGCCGACTGATACCGCATTGTCTGCCGGACGTGGCGACTATGTGTGCGCGCGTCGAGGTCGTGCTACGCGAATATCGTGAGCGGAATCCAGACGCGCCGAAGATCGAGGAAGTGTATTTGATGACAAATGCGGATGATGAGTTTGTGCAGGAGGTGCGGCGAGCGTTGGTGACTATTGGGCTTGAGAGGCTTGTGACGACCAAGGATCTGGCGCTGGTCGATGCGGAGAACTTTGCAAATATGGTGAGCCCGCCGAACGAATGATACGGCGTTTCAAGCTGACGTCGAGCAGGTTATAGATATGGAGATCGGCATTCGCGCGGCGCTGTTCATCGGGAACGGTTTCTCGACATTCACCTCGACAATCGTGGCGTTGCGAGACGCGCGAGGCGCCCCTATCCAGAACAGCAGGTTCTGGTGATACCTTGTGGTATTTGGTGCATAGAACTATTTTACATCAACACGGACACATGGATTTGGAGCTTCTCCTCGATTCTCTAAACGATGAGAAGGCGAGTCTCACCTGCTTGGCTGATACTGTGCTCAGTAGCCTCATTAGTTTGCTTGAAAAATATACAGGTTTTTGCTGCGGTCATGTGTCCAGGAGTACTTGAGCAAGAATGGAAGGAAGACGGATACGACAAATCATCATTTTTGCTTTGACGGAGTGGTGCACGACAATGCAAACGCCGCTTGCTTGGCCACCATCAATCCCAACGGAACCAACGTCTCTGGACCCACTGGGCCACCGGCACTCGGGTCTTTTGAGCCTGCGAGACAAACCTTCAGCTTCGAGCAGTCGCGCGGTCGAGTTGTGGCGGTCTCGAGCAACGGCTCCTCCTGCGCGTCGCTCTTCAGGATCAGCGACGGCGACCCGTTAAACCACGCCCACTGCGTGCCGCCGCTGTGCGACCGCGCATGCACCGTGGATTGACCGGGCAGAGTGTAGTTGGTAACAACAGCGAACTGGCCCGTGCTGAACGATCCCGACAGGCATGGCGACGACGTGTTGTTCTGGCCCGGTGCGACACACGTGCCGTTGACGCTGTGGCTGCTAAAGTTGTACACGATGCTCCGCAGCGCGGGCACGAGCGCGGGATCGATGCTCGCCTCAGGCGCGTCGAACTGTTGTAGCCGGAACGTCGCGTAGGCCGCGCTGGCCTGGTCGAGATAATAAGTGTACAGCGGTGCGTTGACACGGCGGCCCTCCACGTTCGTCGTCGTCGTGAACACGGCAGAGTTCGGTACATACAGCGGGTCTTTGTACCCGCGTCCGTCGAGCACGACCTGAGCGCCCCAGGTCTCCGACGCGAGGCATTTATGGTCGAACACGTTTCGTCTGGCCGCGTCGAGGAATATGGGTGGGCTCAATACGGGGAAGATGGTCATCCCAAGCGCAAATGCGGGCACGAGCACGCCGACCGGGATCGTCACCCAGCGCTTGTGTCGGCCGTCGTAGTCGCACAAGTCGCCCGAGATAGCGAGCAGCGCCATATAGCCCCACAGGAAGAAGTTGATTACTGCTGCGATGCTGCCGAATATGTACCTGGTCGTGCGCGATATGAGTTGTGGCGCTCGGAGAGATCGCGGCACGAGATGTACTCACATGAATACGCAGTATGCAATCCAGCGCAGGTGAGTTGAAGTGATGAATCGTCGCGGGTTTGGGTGAACTACTAGGGCATCGAAGTAGAAGTATATCCACACCGCCTGGGCCGCCATAAGCCCGCAGTACATCTGTGAGATGGGCGATCGGTCTCAGTTGCCACATCCGCTCAAGAGTAGCATGAAACAGACTGACAACAAACATGCCCAAGGCGAAAACGACATCAGAGCTCGAGGATCTTGATTTCTCCTCGCTGATGTGAGGATTATTCTCTTCCTCCTTGGTGCTCTCGCGCGTCGTTGTCTGCGACAGTAACGGCGCTGAAGACCGATCGTCATCTTGCCGCTCAGAGTCGGACGCGGGCGATATGCTCCTCGCCAGTGAGGTTATCTCGAGCATTATGCACCTTTTTGCCGGCTTGTATGTATGTGGGTGGTCGAAGTCCAAGAAGCGTCATTGTCGGACTTGAAAAGGCAAGAAGGCCGGTCAGACCATGTGACCCCTGAGTCGGCACGGCGATAAACACGCCGCCATAGCGGCAAACAGTACCTCTTTGGAGGTGTTAGCTGTGCCAAGGCTCTGGTTCTTGTGATGTTTTAGGGAAGTATTTGCGTTGGTGTTGAAGCATAACATCTCACATGCGACAGCAAACGGCTAGTTATGATCAGAATTGAAAAGCGAAAGTTACTTCCTGGTAATGGTAGAGATGGGGGATTTTTTTCGGTGTGTTTTGCTTTCGGAGAAGTCCAGAGGCAACTGAACTTGCTGGTCACAAAGAATCCTCTGCCCAAATGAAAATATAACAAATCCGAACATACAGACTTGCAAGTCGTATCAGATAAGAGAGATGGAGAAGTCGTAAGGTATTACTTAGTGCTTGCTCTTACCGGTCTTAGCTGGCTTCGTGCATTCTAACGAGTACTTCGTGTGTGTCGTAAGCATGAGACCCAACGGAACGAGAGTGTCCGGCCCCACTGGCCCGTTCGCGTTGGGATCCGACAAGCCGGCAAGGCAGACCTTGAGACGTGTGCAGTCCCACACTGCAGTCGTTGCGGTTTTGAGAACCGGATTGCCGAACTTGTCATCAAGACCGAGAGTTCAGAGAATCAGAGTTGGGAGTCCACCGTACACGTTCCAGTCCGGCAACTCACTCCTAGAGCGGGTCTCAAGATGTGACCGACCCGGGAGCGTGTAGTTGAGATTTACCGCAAGGCGGCCAAGTCAAACGAGCCGTTGAGACAGGGAGTATCGCTCCCCTTGATGTTGCGCATGTCCCATTGAAGCTCTGCCTGACAAAGTCGTACGTGATGGAGCGTACTGCTGGTACGAGCGATGAGCTGAGAGCCGACTCCGGTGCATTGAACTGTCGAATGTGAAAGCTGGCGAACAGTGGGTCCGTCTGATTTGTCAGGTCGAATGAGAACATCGGGGAATTGTCGCGGCTGGTAGTGAAGACTGCGGTGTTGGCGATGTATCCGGGTCCTTGTAGCTGCGCGCGTCGAGCAGTACCTGCGCCCCCAGGAGTCACATTCGTGGACAAATGCGCGGCGTTGCAAAGGTGGATCAAAGGTCCGAATGCAGGAAATGCGATCATACACCCTGCAAAAAGCGGGAAAAAGACGCAAAATAGCGGATTGAGAATGCTGCCACATCTTGCTCTGAAGTCGCATTTGCATAGTACAGACATGGCGAGCGACCCCCAGAGGCTGAGGTTGAGGATAGTGTACGCCCCGCCAAACAGATACCTGTAAGGGTTCGTGAGACTTGCATCTCCGTTGCCAGGCTGAAACTTACATGAAGATGATGTAGAACTTCCAGCGAGTAAATGTAGAAGTGATGAATCTGTCTGGGTCAGGATGAAGGCTTGTCTTGACGTAGAAGTAGATCCAGACTGCCTGCCCGGCCATAAGGCCAATGTAGACCTGTGAACAATGTAACGCGTCAGCTGAACCAGTTAACGATAATGTTGGACAGGTACTTGCTATGAATGCAACCCCAACACATATGTACATGGTCGACCATCCGCCCCTTGGCAACTGCTCAGAGTTATCCCCTTGGTTATTCTCTGGCTGTGGCGTTGTTTCCGTGGAAGGCTTCTCCTCAGGTGATGGCGCTACCTTGATGGCGAGGGCCTCATGACCGCCGGCATGATAAAGAGGAAGGCCGTTGAGTTCGCCAATAAAATACTCGTTGTTGGATGATGGAGAATCGCTCCCAGTCCTTGTTGACCATGAGTGACAAATACTGAGTGGCCATGGTGTTTGTCGAGTTCAGGCTGTTCGTTGGACGCGGCAGTCGCCATTCGACACTGAAGTGGCGAGAGTGCGCGAAAGGACAAGGTGTATGTCCAGCCTGAAAGCAGGCACTGGCAAAATATGAATCCACAAGTGGCTTAGACGGTCAGGAGTTACCTTGTCACTCGGCTTTAGGGCGCGACAGTAGCGGCGCTCGGACACAGCACCAGAGAGAGTTAAGGCCCGCCGCGGCGGACGTGTGCACACGCGATACGAACGACATACGCATCACCCAAGAGCAACAAGCAGCACCACAAGTTTGCATTTGAGACCGCCTCTGAAAGCCCGGGCCGTTGAACCTTCGGAGCGATGTTCTGAGACAGGTCGGCGAAAGGGCTGCGTTTGTGAAACCCGGTCTGGAAGGCTGCGCAAGCTACCGAATATGCTACCAATCTAAATACAGTTTGGAAGCATTACTGCGCTCATTGGAGTTGGGTGGTGTACGACCAATTGCACTTGTGGAGGACACGCGTTGAACGGTCGGATTTCGGCTAGTTCCGTGGCTACCCCTTCCCATCTTCTCAATGTCGCAATTTCTGTAATAATAAGCGTACGTTCAGCTGTAAAAGACATCTTACTGTATGGCTTCAGCCACCTCTCTCCGTCCCTGAACCGCTCTTCTTATGGTATCAATTACAGTCTCATTTCGAAACTGTAATTGATCATAGGCGTAGTAACGATAGTTGGAGTTGATTCAGTGAATGGAATACAAAATCATAGTGTATGCCAATATTAACTAGTATAATCAAAATTGTGATGTGATAATGGGAATACAGTTTGTCACTGAGGACAACAGTCTCGGAAGTATCACAATTTTGATTATACTAGTTAATATTGGCATACACTATGATTTTGTATTCCATTCACTGAATCAACTCCAACTATCGTTACTACGCCTATGATTACTGTAACGGTTCGCCGCCCTTAGCGTGGTACACAGCATCGAAAACGCCACACCATTGACTATCATCAAATCCAACAAAACCATCGCCTCAAGGCCTACAATGCTGCCCACACTTTGGGGTTCTACTAATTACAAGCGCATTGGCTTGATTGTGGGCAACAAGAAGGGCGACGTTTGCGTTCTGATCCTAGCAAGTCCAGAGGCACAAACCCACCAGTCAAAGCCCATTTTCTAGATGCAATGCAATTCATGATAAAAATACACAGGCTCATAAATCATGCAGCTGGTCTAGACAGAGAAACTAGAGCGAGGTTGCAGCATCACCGGTGGCGGCCTTTGGGCACGCTGCACTGTAACGAATGCCCCGCGTGCGTTGCGAGCATGAGTCCTAACGGAACAAGCGTGTCCGGCCCCACTGGCCCATTTGTACTGGGATCCGACAAGCCGGCGAGGCAGACCTTGAGTCGGGTGCAGTCTTTTTCTGCAGTTACTGACGTCTTGAGGATCGGCTCACCGAGCGTATCACCCAGGCCGACAGTCCTGAGGAGGGAGCCCATCGCCGACTTTCCAATTTGACTGCTCGCTCTTGGAGCGCGACTCGAGATGGGACCTACCCGGGAGCGTGTAATTGAGGTCGAGTGAAAAGTTGACCAAGTTAAACGAGCCATTTAAACAGGTGTCATTGCTCCCATCTGGTGTCACGCAAGTGCCATTCACGCTGTGCTTGACGAAGTCGTAGGAGATGGAACGCACTACCGGTACGAGCGAGGAGTTGAGGGTTGACTCCGATGCATCGAATTTCCGGAAGTGAAAGTTGGCGAATGATGAATCGTTCTGAACAAGGTCGAATGAGAACAGCGGGGAGTTGTCTCGACTGGTTGTGAAGATCGCAGTGTTAACAACGGAGCCCGGGTCCCTATAGCCGCGCGCGTCGAGCACAACCTGTGCAGCCCAAGAGTCGCAGTCGTGGAAAAATGCGCGGCGTTGCACGGGCGGCAATATGATCTTTGCGCCGAATGCTGGATATACGAACATCCACCATGCAATAGGCAGGATGACTATGCAGAACAGCACGTTGCCAAACTTGCCAAAGTTCTCCCTAAACTCACATCGACAGACAGCGACCATGGCAATCGATCCCCAGAGGAAGAAATTGAAGAAGCTTAAGAGCGCGCCAAAGACATACCTGCAAAGGTTTGTGAGACTCGCACCTCTGAATGGAACTACGGCTTACATAAAGGCAACATATGCACTCCACCGAGCTTTTGTAGAGTTGATAAACTTCGGCGGGATGGGATGTACACTTGTGTCAACGTAGAAGTAGATCCAGACAGCCTGTGCAGCCATGAAACCAAAGTAGGCCTGTCGTGAGTGGTCTGTCGCATCAGCTACACAGCAGATCATGGCATGGTAGCAAGTACTTGCCAGAAGCATTGCCACCGCATGGAAGACTCCCTGGTTTACTCTCTGGAGTCGGTTCAGACTCAGCTGCCTGCTGACCTTCCGCCTGCTGCGCTGCGACGGCGACCGGTTTCTCCTCAGGCGATGGTGAAGGCTTCTCCTCGTTTGCTGGTGTCGCAGAACCGCCCGCGCGGTACAACGGAAGGCCATTGAGTTCGCCGATCACAGGCTCGTCATTGGAAGGGGTGGCACTCGCCATTCGACGTCTTATTGCAGCGGAGGGAGTGCGCCACAGACAAACTGTCTGTCCGGCGTCCCAGACCATATATATAAATCCCGAATAGCTTGTACCGTCAGGGGATGGTTTCTTGGCGCTGTCACTCGGTTGTAAAGCGCACCGTCGGGCGGCGCTTGGATACAAAGCACCAGCAAGTGAATGGAGTTCACGGACGGATGCGCACGAAAAACAAACGATAGATTGTCCGCGCAAGGATCTATATCACTGGAATTTGTGTCTTTGCATTTAACTTTGGACATTGCGCGATTTGGTCCGCGATTGGACGCATTGGGTAGATGAGCGGCAAGTGACATACTGAGGTGATAGCAAGGCTGTGCATGCCGCCTAAGACATTGTCGACTGAAGTATGCATTGCATGCATGATTGCGCGCGCTAATATAGGACAGCGTATGAGCAGTCGTGTTTTGGGAGCAGTGAACAACAGAGTCGGAGTCCGGCTAGTTCCGAGCGCGTTTTTCTCCGCTTTCTATCTTGCTCCTGCCTGTAGATAGCCGATGGACGGTGCGCTTTGCTTGTTGTAGCATGAACCAATCTTTAGCCTGCGAGCCTGCTGTTAACATCATTGACGAGACATTGCACACCAAAGTATAGTACATTGTCGCCGTTTGGCGAGAATACATGGTACACTAGAGCCAAAATAATCAAGAAATGTGCAGCAAACAGCACACTGAGAGAAAATCAGCCTCTCATAGAGTCAATATGAGAGCGTAATTGGTCGCGCTTCTCGTCAAAGAAACCGCGGATGTCGGCTTCCCCGACCAGACGACCATCTTGCGCGAACGGTCGAAGGAACGACGTGAGATCGTCCCGTAACACGTTGAAAAGCCTGGCACCTTCAATTGCTGTCGTGTGAGGCAGGCCGTTGAGAGCACGAAGACCGAGCTCCTCGATAGATAGTCCAAGATCTGGATCGCTGGGAGGCTCGTACGTCTCCTCCAGCTCCAGCAGATAAGGATGAAGATCAAAGAAGGGCTTGCACTACGGGAGTTGGTCAGCAATGGGCGCTGAGCAAGTGGCTCAACATGATTGCATACCTTTGTGCATCGACACAAGTCGTCTCGCCAGCCTTCCACGAGGAAGATATCGCCGACGCTCTGAACTAAAGGTCGATCTTGACTGGTGCCATCTTCTTCAAGTGGTTTTGTTTCTGCGAATGCTGCCAGTACAGTAGCAGATGGGATTGGAACTCGACAAGTCTCGTCTCCGTCTAAGCGCATTCGTTTGACTTCTCGTGGCTCATCTTCAACTGGACTCGCCAGACGTTTTCCATTATGTTTCGTGACTGGCTCCTCATTCATGGCCGTGGAAGACCCGCTACTTGAAGCAACGGGTTCTGTGGCAGGAGGTGACTCGGGTGGCTCTGTAGCTGTCGCGGCGGCTTCTGCATCTGGTTGATGCACACGAGCACCGAGAATCGCCCAGTCCAAAGAGGAATCTGGCCGGACGATGAGCAGAAGGTTTGGGGTGCCAGCGTACCGCTGTATTTCTGGCATCTTGTGGGCACATGCGCCGCAGATGAGGGCGTCATAGTCGTCGCGGCCGAGTAGTGCATGGGGCAAGTCAGGGTCAGAGGCGCAGGACGTGAGATCGTCTTCTGGTTCGCCGTCAGCTGCTTCAGCTTCCGGCGTATCGAGCTCTTCGGATAATGCTCGCTCGGGAGGAGGTGGTGTGGTGCCCGTGGCAGGAGGGACACGCTTGCGCAGGTTGAGGCACGACTCGTGGAACCAATCCTCACACGCGAGACACTGGACCATCGTCTCGCGCTCTGTCTTGGCATCATACGGCTCGCCACACCGACAGAACACATTACGGTAGTTCGGCCCATATACATTGCTCAAGTTGGGCGGCATATCAACGCCCTTGACCAGCGAGCACGGCTGCGCCATCGCACGCGTCGGGCAGTCGCACTGGAACCCGCGTTTTGGGAATAGTTCGACCTGTTCATGATCTAGTGAGCGGGTTAGAAACGTGAAGCACAGGTCACAGCGACCGCAGCGCACCCGCGTGGCAGGCAATGGAGCACGCAGAGCAGACGCCGCGATCGAGCCCGCACGTCAGGCAGAGATACACCGCCTGCCGTAGAGAGCCCAGCGCATATGTGCACTTGTCGAATGCATGTGGCAGCGCGATGGCAGCCTCGCGTCGTTGCGCGTTGTCGATGTCGATGAGTTGAAGCAGTTCCGTCATCGTTTCCGGGCAAACTGGTACACGACGCGAAAGCGGAGATCGGAATCGCATTTCGCTCCGGGGGGCACATCCCACGAGCAGATTGCACAGCGTGCTAGTAAAGCCCATCTTTGTGCCCGCATGGCCATGCATGACTTATTTTATTCCGAATGTGGAGCGGGTCTCAAATGATTTCAGAGTTAGTGTCGTTCAAGTGAGATGTTGAACAAGAAATGCAGGTAGTCTACAGTGAGAGCTTGTAATACGAGGACAGACGTTGCAGTAGCGGCAATTTCAAGAAATAAAACTCGTCTTTTCATACAACTATCCTACGCGGGCGGTCTAGGAGCCTTCCTCCTGGGCACGCCTACGGGAGCCGAGCAGCTCCCGAAGCTCTGAAGAAGGATACATCAGATGAGTGAAATGAAGATTCATTAGGTTCGGCTCACCTGCCATCCTCGTTTCGCGTTTTTCTGTTGGCGTCTCTTTGCTCTTGAACCCAGAGAAGGCATCGCTGATGAGCTTCTTCTTGCGATTCTGAATGTCGAGGACCTATATAGCATACAGGTCAGACTGGAGGCAAATGTCAATGGAGAGGAAACCCGCACCTTTTGCTCGACAGTGTGCTCGGCCACAAGTTGGTACACGTTGACGTCCTTGGTTTGCCCAATTCTTTGGTGATTGTTTGTTAGGAACGATGGGAACTTTGCAGGAACAACCTACCGGTTGCAGCGGTCAATGGCTTGGCTCTCTATGCCCTCTTGCCACCACGGATCCATCCTGCAATGACAGTCAGCAAGAACTTCGAATTTTTGACGATACGTCAAGGCTGACAGGAAAACGTTGTTAGCCACCGTCAGATTGAGGCCCAGAGCGCCAGCCTTGAGACTGATGAGTAGGACGGGCGCGTTAGCCACACGCGACCCGTCCAGCGTCCGGATGTACGACTGGGGCGTATTTACGGTACCAGTGGACTTTGCCGTCGCTTTGGCTTTGCCCTTTCCGACATACTCCTCGTCGCTCTTCTCGCCAAAGAAGTCCGCAGGCTCCGCCTCTGGTCCATCCGCATAATTGTCCTGATATTCGCCGTCCGTGCCATCGTCTTCCGGTTCGGCAATGGGCTCATCTGCGCCGTCCTCGTCGTCGGAATCCTCAACGACCATCTTCTTCGACTTGGCACGCGTAGCATGCGTCGGACGACTCGAGGAGGTAGCCAAGGCACCAGCAGCAGAACCAGGGACCGATGCATGAGATGTTTGCGATGCAACAGCGCTATTCGTAGAAGAGTGAGAAGCCTGCGACGCAACAACACTATCATCTGGGGTCTGAAACCCAGTGAGTATCGTTTCGGCTTCTAGTGGCGCTGCTGATGCTGCTGCCGCAGCAGCAACAATTTCCTCAAGCTTTGGCTGCTTCGTGACCCTGCTGCTGCTTGGTAGAGGAATGCTGAACTGGCGAATGACCTCCGCGCGCCGCTTCGCAGACATCTTGCCATCCAGGCGAAGGTAGGGGATGCCAGCAACATGTAGCGCGTCGCCAATCTACGGAGAAGATGAGAACGAGCTCCGAAGGTCATCAGCTGTGTGCCGCACCTTATCCAGGAAACCTGTGAACTGCGAGAATACTAGACAACACAGGTCAGAGCTGTCGTAAAACCCGGAACCACGGGCATACCCAGCGACTTGTCGCTACGAGGCTGTAGCTCTAGTAGCGCTATGAGCTGCTCAATCTTCGCCGATGCACCTGCCCGCGACACGTCCATGTCATCGTCATCGTCCTCCGCATCCGTCGGCCAGCGCTGTGTTGCTTCTATTTGGGGAGGCGGGTCGATGATGTCGTTCATTGAGAGAGTTCGACGGTCCTGTAAATCAGATGGTAAGCGCCCATCAAGCGAAAGAAACCTTGACACACCATCGGGCAGCGAGTATCACGACGGATAACTTCGGCAATGCATACAAGGCAGAACATATGCGCGCACGGCGTGATCCTTGGCTCTCGTAAGACTTCGAAGCACACCGGGCATTCTTCGCTCTCTTCTATAGCTTGTGCCAGTAAAGCTTGCAGGCGAGTCTGTTCAGATGGTCAGAGCGGTGAAAGCTACTTCATCACAAGAGTGTACCTTATCCTCGGGTGAGACGGATAACTGTTCTACGCGGTCCTGGCCACCTTCGTTGTTGATGGTCGCTGCGACTCCAGCTCGAAGCTGTTCCAGGTAGTTGCGAGGGACAAGTCCAGGATGCAGAACCAGTTGGCGAAGGCGTGTGAGCATACCGAGAACGTTGCTGGTTGCCTGCAGGAAGACGGCCGTTGAGCAAAACAAGCATAAGCACTGCATTTGGAGGCCCACCATGACATTCTGCCCTCCTTGTACACGCTGCCGCTCAAGCATGTTCTCAAATCGTTGTCGACTCAGATCTTCTATCTCATCATAAAGTTGGCGCACGTCCTCTGGCAACGAGACAGGAACGACAGTCATCCTGACAGGCGGAAGTTCCACCAAATGGCTGCCATCGTCTCGTTGCATCTAGTTCAACGATCAGATAAGCCGAGCGTAAAAGCGGGGGGGACAAACAAACCTCCTTGGTACGACGCAGGCAGATCTGCGACATGAGAGTCTGCAAATAAACTTGATCAGTCCCTGCCATCTCGTGCGGTATCCGCAAAGCACTGACGCGAAGAATGGCAACGCCTTCTGGGGAGCCGCCTGCCAGCGGGCGAATGAGCAGCGACTTGAAGTAATCCTCGCGATCCAACGGGGTGCAGAGCCGCAAAAACCGAAGCAAACTACCAAGATCTTTCGGTCCATTGATCTGGAGCAAGCTTTCAGTTAAACATGGCAACAGTGATTTGAGCGCCCTCAACGCACGATCGGAGTGCCGCTGACGACCCAACGGCGTTCTGCGTCAAGGGCAAAGACGGCCTTGGCTTGTTGTGTTTTTGGATTGCGAACGGTATGACCCTCATCCAAAATCACGCGCTAGGCGTTTGGTCAGACGGCTAGAAAGACTGAGCATCTCGAAAACCGCAGCTCACCCTCCACTTGACACCAATAAGACCGCCATCGTACTTTTTCTTTTTCCTGCTGCCGCTCGCGCCTTCATTCGTTGCGTTCTCAGCAAGGAAATTCTGGTACTCGGATGCTACCACCTAGAATATTGAGACCTCTGAATACCAATGACGCTCTTCGACATGCATACCTGGTATGTCGTGATCACAATGTCACGGTTCTCCAGCAGGGAAGGCTTGGCGTCACGTCCATTGCCATAGTACACGTGACTCTTCAGCTTGCCTTTGACGATGTGTTCAGAGATTTGCTGCTCCCAGTTGCTGATCACGGAGAGAGGGACGACTAGCAGAAGGTCAGTTGCATGCATGTATATGTCTCAAATGTGGTAGGCGTACCAATCAAAGTTGCTTTACTGTACCCAGGCAGCGACGGTTCGTCCTTCGTCGCCAGAATGAGAGAGAGCATTGTCAAAGTCTTCCCTAAGCCCATGGCGTCAGCGATTAGGCCACCACGACCGAGGACTGGAGGTGTATTCATCGCCAGGGGAGTGTGCGCCGCAACGTTGTAGTAGAATGGCTAGAAATGGGGTAAGGCGACGCTCAAATTCATCGAATGTGGCGAACCTTGTTACCACTCTTTTTGTATTGCCAGAACTGGACAGCCTTGTCTGCAGGCTGCTTCGGCAACTGTGGGTGTTCCTTCTCAAGGCACCAACGGAGAGCTTGGCTCTGTGCGCATGCGGAGTCAGCCACTACCGGCGCGTTGACTCGTGAAACGCACCTGGTGAGGTAGCAAAGTGCTGAGAAGACCAGATGGAAGGCGTGAGGCATCCAGTTCCGGTAGCTTGAGGAGATCCTTGTCATTCTCGCCAATGCCGCACAGCGCATCAAGTGCGCTAGCACGTCGTCCCTCGTCATCGACCTTGTCGAGTCCTTGAAGCATAGTGGCGAGTTCGCGCGCTTTCTGTATCTCAGCTATGCGGGCTTGAATCTGAGCGCTACCGCCTGCGGTACTCGCGGCTGCAGCCTAGAGGCGAGTCAGCCAAGAGCTAACGTTGCGACTGTGGCGCATACTTGGCTAGCGGCAGACTGAATCGCTCGAGCCGGGTTCCCTGTGTATTCTGCTGTTCGCATTGCGTCGCTGAAGCCCCTCGGAGTTGCCCAGAGGAGCATTTGTTCGAGTGAGCTACGACGGTCAGAGCGACCAATAATACGAAGCTCGAGCGGGAGACTGTAGCCCAAGATGCCACCCACTATGTTATAAACGGTGAGGCATGTGCCTGAAGCATGCTGCAAGGCTCACGTACTGTTGCCTTTGAGGACAGTTCCTTCGAGTTGAACGTGGCCTACGTCGTACAGTGGGGCCAAGCGAGCCGCTACCTCTCTCTTAAGGTGGCCGACCTATATATATAATGAGAAACGATCAAATGCTATAAAAGAGGAGCGACAAACTTGTTCGTTGAGCATATTCTTCACCTGGAATGCGTTGGGATCGTGGCGGTTGCGTGCATCGCGGGCAATTTCGACTCGTTCTTCGTCACAGACCATACCTTGTGAGACATGTTGCGTTAGGTGGCTGACTACAGATCGTCCGCGACATACCGTTGTAATATGAGATGCCAACTACATTCGCCTGGTATCGAACGTAGATCTCGTCGACAGGCTCGGACTCAGGCTCAGGTTCTGCTTGCTCGACATCTACTTCTTGGTCAAATGGATATTCATAGCCTTTTGCTGCTGCAGTTGCTGATGAAGTTGCTGTCATCTCATCGGTGGCAGGAAGAGGCCGTTTAGAGCCTGCACCAAGTAGCGCATTAGCATCAAACAGCGACAGTAGTGCAGTGCTCACCAGTTGCGACGCGCTGCAGTCCAGACTGGGCTGGGACCATTGTTCCACCCTCTGCTTGCGTTCGTTCCTCAGGACCGCGAACACGACCTGCCGCAATATCACCTCGAATACGAGCTTGGTCTTCGATTTTCAGGGAGTAGCTGCGAGGACGATGAGCCGCAAGCTATCCGACGCTGTCTAGTTCACACACAATCCACCTATCTTGTTCGCGCCAACGCTTTGGAGGATATTCAGGACGTTCTTGGTGATGCACTGTGTTCTCCTGCGGGTTTAATGAGTGGTTAGGCCTCAGCGACCATGTCCTCCGTATGACGCACCAATGGCGATACTGATAGGTCTCGCCGTAGGCAGTGACTGACAGGATGCCGTAGCGCAACTCGCCTTGCTGAATTGGGCCGAGGTTGCACGACTGCGCTTTGCATGACGATCGGCTCGACTTGGCGTACTATACGAACAAATGACCTGAGCACTGCAGAAAAAACGCTGAATATAACGACGTACCTCGACCAGGTGCTTGGGCTTAGATCCAGAACTGACGCGCATGCTGACGCCAGAAGAGTTCCCTCCCGAGGTACTAGCTAGTGTCTGCGTACTACGCAGACGGAAATATGTATTAGTCGTAAAGCAGTGTATTCTAAGCGGGTAAGGCGTACCCGCGGCCTCTGTAGTATCCTCCCCGCCGCATCGACCAAACTTATCGTTACTCGCAGAAGGAAGTTCTCTGAACCGCGGCCTAATTCTCCTTTCGGTCACGCGGATAGCGGGATGCAAAGAGCGGACCCGCGGGAGAATTCGGACAGTGTGGGCGTTCGAGAGAAGGGCAAGTGTGGCTGAACTATCCGAGAAGAGCACCCCGGTCGGACACCGCGCCACCTCGGTTAGCAAATACCGACGGTGCATCGGAGAGCAGCTCCTTGAAAGCAGGAAAATATTCGTTATATTGGCCCTTGAGGAGCGGCTGGCTTCAGTTATACATAATGTGCAGCGTTGGTGCAGCTAATCATCTCAGCAAGCTCTACAAACCAGACCAGAAAATGTTCTTCTCAAATGTGATCTCGTGCAACGAGCCGGCATCATACGAGCTCGACGCAACACGCACAGTGTGCACACCCTTGCGGATGGTCCAGGCGTCTTTCTGCTCGTCCCAGTTCGAGAACGCGTACTTGTCCAGCACGATTTTGGCCGACGCGCTCTTGCCCGCCGCGATGTCTTTGACACGCGCGAAACCCTTGAGCACGCGGCTTGGGGATCTATCGATCAGTGGGTGCGCCGGTATACCGGTGTACACCTGGACGACCTCGCTGCCTGTGCGGGGGCCGGTGTTCTTGATGTTCACGGTTACCGTCAAAGAGACGTCTTTGGCGTCCGAAGCGGTGACATTGGTGGTCGACAATTTGGCGTCCGAGTACTCGAATGTAGTGTAGGACAGACCGTGGCCGAATGCCCAGAGTGGAGCGATGGCGCGGTCGACGTAGTGTTTGTAGCCCTGCAGACCCATGAGCTCAGGCTGGAACAGACTCTTCGATGAGTGCGACGCACCACCCAAAGACCCTCGGCATAGCGAACGGGACCGACTTTGCTGCCAAAGTTACCGTAGCTGGGTGTGTCTTGAATGGCGCGGGGAAACGTCAGGGGCAGCTTGCCCGAAGGGTTGACTTTTCCAGTCACTACGTCTGCGATGGCGTCGCCTGCGCTGTTACCGGCGTACCAAGACTGCAGGATGGCTGGAGCCTGGTCTGCCCATGGCATTAACACAGCCGAGCCCTAAAATCTTGTGAGCAAGAGAAGCAGGTGCAGTAGAAGACACGCGCACCGACTGGTTCACAATGATGGTGCGAGGATTGGCCTTCAAAACACGGGTGACGAGCTCGTTCGTGCGCATCGGCAAGTCAAGAGTCTCGCGATCAAAGGCTTCGGTCTGATTAAGGAACTCGTCAGCACATCACAATACAACCCATTTAGACTAAAGCACACACCTCCCAGTCGTGGTTCAGGCCAATAATGAGAATAGCAACATCCGCCTCCTTTGCTGCCTTCTCGGCTGCGACAATCTCCGCATCTGCGTCGACAACTTTTGCGCCTCCCAGCCGCACCGCGGGCGTGATAGCAGGCACGTAGTCGTGCAGCGGCGAGACATTGTTGTAAATCATCTCGATCTTGTGCTTCTGGCCTTTGACTACCTTGCACTTGCCGCGGCTTTCTTGCGAGCCGCGACCGAAGAACGCCCAACCCTTGGTCTGGTTGTCCCAGTTCTCCACGACAGTTTGTCCGTCAACCGAAAGGCGCGCGCGACCAATCACGCCAATGCCGAATTCAAACTCGCCGTCGTAGTCTTGCGGTGCGAGATAACCGGTGAGCTTGATGGACCATTGGGGTGTGAGACCCTGGATGTTGGCCACGGTGCTGTCGTTCAGATGAATCTGCGTCTCTTGCACGCTCTCCAGAATGTGGACAGGCTTGTCAAAGAGGGGCTTGTCCTGGTCCTTGGCGTCGTGATTGAAGAACTCCATACGCCAGCCAGGTTGACCGTCCGGAGTGATCAGATCGTGGTCGAGAACGGGAAGCTGGTTGTATGCTAACAACACCGTCAGTCAACTGCTCAAACCCAACCAGACTTTTAAACTCACAGCGGATTCCCTCGGCATACAGAGTCTTATCCTTGCCAAACGCAGATTCAAGACCTTCGAACGGAGAGACGACGTACAAAGGCTTGAGCGACGCGCTGCCTCCACCATAGATGATGCGTTGCTTGGCGTTGGGGCCAATAACAGCAACCTTGCCGACCTTGCTAGGATCGAGAGGGAGAATATTGTTATCGTTCTTGAGGAGAACAATGGCTTGAGCAGCCGCACGACGCAGAAGCTCGCGCTGTGCATCGGAGCAGGTTGCTGGGCGCTCGACGTCCTCGCCGTAGATGACGTCCTTGTTTTCCTTTGCATAACGCTGGGCAAACTCAAGAACAGTGCGGGCACGGGCGCGAAGGTCGGTTTCCGTCATTTTGTATGAGACGAGAGCACGTTCTATGCTGTTGTACTGGCGCAGGCCACGCACACCAGGCATCTCGAGGTCAAGGCCAGCTTTGATTGCCAGGTCAACCGAGTATACGCCGTACCAATCACTCATGACCTAGAGAATATAGAAATCAGTATCCATGCAAAGATGCATGCGAAGGACGAACCATTGCGTCAGATTTCCATTCTCCGCGAAGCAGTGTCGTGAGGAGCCAGGGATTCTCGGAGCAGTGAACGCCGTTCAAACGGTTGTAGGAAGTCATGTAGGAGGCCGGTTTGGAGTCGCGTTGGGCGATCTGCAGCGAAATGTGACAATCAATATCATAACGCGCCGCACAAGCTGAAGCGCACCATGAATGGCATGAGATAAATCTCGCGGAGAGCGCGAGGCTCGACAATGGAATCTGTTCCATAGCGGGCGTTCTCCTGGTCATTACAACTGACAAGACAAGTGAGCAAGGCGGTTCAGGCAGCCATGAAGAAGACTAACACGAAGTGCTTGATGGTGCAGGCGACGCCTTCCTTCTGGATGCCATTGACATATGCAGCGGCGAGAGTCCCAGACAGATGTGGGTCCTCGGAGTATGATTCGAAGCTCTACAAGTAATGGTGAGATGGAAAATACACATGGAACGGTGTGCACATACACGGCCACCAAGCGGGGACTAGAACATGACGAGCATGAGCGTCTACGAGGACACAGACTGGAAGCATCTCACTCTCTGAATGTTGATAGTTGGCGCGAGGATAGCACTGGCAGCGCGAGCTTTAGTCTCAGGGGCTAGGATGTGTTTGCCGAGCTCGTGAACTAGTTCCGGGTCCCAGGTCGAACCGAGGGCGGTTGCGCACTATTAAGGGAAGAGTAAGTGACGGGTGATTCGTGCTGTGAACAATGAACAAGGCGTGTACAGGGATGCAGAGGGCTTTTGTGCTCTGAAAGAAGTTCTGACCGCGGATTCCGTTGGGACCGTCCGAAACCTGCGGAGCGCAGTTAGTACCGACCTGGACAAGCAAGACGGCCATCACAGACCTTGACTTGCGGGATTCCAAAACGTGGAATGGACGCGGTACGCCAGAAGCCGACGCCAGTAGTGAGCTGGCCCGCCTCGGCGACGGTAAGCTTGTCAACGAGCTCATCGAGGTTGGCGTTGGCGAAATCCTTAGACATGACGGAAGCGGGGTAAGGGGCAAGAAACTGCTAAGCTGGGCTTTCCTCGGCATAAATCTCATAAGTACTCCGCGGACTGCCCTAGACGATCGCGTTAGGTCATGTCGGACCGATGCCCACATCCTTTACCCGCGGCCTGGCTGTTGAAACCACGAGAATCCTCGTCAGCTGACGATGGTCCTTGGGCATGGCTGGCTTGGCACGCAGCTGTTGCAGCATCAGGGGTGCCTTTGCCGTTCATTTATGCGGCCGACGTTGCACCAACCCCCGCATCGGCAGGCCGCGTGCAGGAACATTGATGCGCAAAATCGGGCCTTTCGGCGCACGCGCAGGGAGACCTAGAGAGCGCGCATTTTGCAGATTGTCGAAGGCAAATGCGCCAACAATTGGAACAGTCTCGAGTAAATGTGAAAGCGAAGAGGAGAACGCGATTTGAAGTTCCGCCTATTATGCTGCTGCGAGCCACTCCGATGTCCATGGGCAACATGGTCACAACACAATTTCCATCAGTCGCGATTGAAAGCGTCAATCATGTAAACCCCAAACGACTTGCTAACGGCAGGTCCAGATATCAGGACCGTTGCAAATAATGCAGCCAGTCTCAACAGACCAGCGTCGACGTGCCTATCCCGAGCAGGGCAGCCAGTAACTTCAAGACACACTGTCTCGTCTTGCGAAGCAATCTAATCCAAAAGTTCTGATTCACTCGCTCGCTAATTTATGAGCATCCAAAAAAGGTATTCGATTATTACAGAACCGAAGAGCAAAACAAAAAAAAAAGTTACAAGTTGATGCAGACACACCAGTGCGAAATGAACTACCAAGCTGACCCTAAGTAATACTACAAGAAGGCTGTAAGATGAATCAGATATTTTCCATCCAGAGAAGTGCTGGCTGCGAGCGCAACGAGAGTGGTATAGGCGGGGGTTGTGTTGTTGAAACGAGGGTGAGCAGACTACATCGTCGGCGCAGTGTTCAGTGTCAACTTAGACCGAGATGAGGTTCAATTAAAAGTTGGAGCGGAGGCGGAGACCGGAGTCGGTCTTGGGGCCGTAGACGTTGGAGGCACTGTTGTACCAGGTGTCGAAGTTGTCGCACGTGGTTTGCCAGTCAGAGTCGAAGGCAGTAAAGTCAATCTCGCTCTGGCGCTCAATGAGTTGCAGGCTGAGACCCTCAGAGACGTGCCTGCGCGCGGAAAGTCAGCAAAACTCGGAGTTTGCCACAAAGATACATACCAGGCGATGTGGCAGTGCATGAGAGCAATACCAGGGTTGTCGGTCTTGAACGCAATGAACAGGTAGCCGTTTGCGGGGAGCATCGCGACGTCGCGGCGGGGTGGGTTGACCCAGTTCAAGGTAGCTGTCGCGGCATTGAAGGTGCCAGTGCCAGTGGAGATGACATTGAAATCATGGAGATGCAGATGGATAGGGTGAGCCACGCCGCCAATATTCTGTATCATCCAATAAGCCGTAGCCGTGGACCCGGCATCGATGTTGAGCGCGTTGTAGGCAGCAGGAACGACTGCAAGATGGTCAGAATGAAAATCAAGGTGAGAGCAGGTTTTACGCACCACTGTTGCTCTGGACCATCGAGACAGTCGGGTTGGTGAAGTCAATCTGTTGTAAAAGTCAGTATTGTGACTTTGTAGGCATGCAGTGTGAGTACTCACCGACATAGGAGTGGCGCTGCCAATAGCCCATCTGAAGACACTGCTACCACTCTCGGTGACTCTGGTCGGTCCAGTGACATTAAGAACGGTCTCATTTGCCGAGAAACCGGACGAGTCGATGTTGATGAGGACATGCGGGACAATGCTGGCTTCGTCGCTGCAGGTGGTGGGGATGTTGGCATTAGGGCTGGTGGTGGGAACTGCGTCCGTGGCGCCCGTATAAGTAACGTATGCGTTGGCAGTACCGGAGCCATCGTTGGTGTTGCGGCCGCAGGTGGCCTCAGCATAGGTCCTGAGCCAGTAGTTCGACGGCGTGTCGGTGTTGGCCTCGATGATGACGTTGTAACGCTGGCCAATCGCAAGTCCCACGGAGCTCGTAGTGTAGGGGGTGACTGGCACAAAATCACTTTGAACGACAGTCATGTTGTGGCCGTCGAGCGAAACGCGGAAGAAGGTCTGTGAGGTGGCTCAGTCAGGCGCATGGGGGCAGACATCACTTGACCACGCACGTCAACGCTGGTGTTGATGAGGCGGATCAGATGCTTCTTGCCAGGAGTAAATGTTAGCTTGAAACGCTCGCCCTGTGTAGTGTTGCTAGGGTTGACGTTCTTGCCACCGACCAGGAAGTTGTCGGGGACCGGAGGGCCACCACGTTCGGCAGCATATGCCTTCTGGTAGGCTACATGGAATGGTTAGGCACGAACAACGCCCGATTCAATATCATACCTGTCTGCAGAGCAAACCAGTCGGAGACAGTTACAGGGCCGAGGTCGATGTCATATTCCGCCGTGGCTGGGCCGTTGATGACAACCGCTCCCCATGCGCCGTCACCGTACTGGGCCGAGTAGTGAGAATGGTACCAGGACTACAAATAAGTCAGATTTTGGTGCAACATCACTCAATCGATGTCACACACCGTGCCTGTGGGCTTTAGTCAGTTCTCTCGCAACACCGCACATTTATGCAACATACCGTATTGCTCAGCGATGAACTCGTACACCTTTTCGTCACCGGGTGCGATTGGACATTCGGTCACGCCGTTGACTCCGTCGTTTTTGAAATTGTTGAGCATGCGGATGCCATGCCAATGGATACCTGTGCCGTTATGCTGAGCGGCATTCTTCAGAGTAACCCTGATAGTATCGCCCCAGTTCTTTAACAGTTCATGAGCCGATGAAACCATATATCGAACACGGCTTTAAACTCACGGCCGTAATGGTCGGGGCTGGAATCTGGCCATTGTATGCAAGCACCCTTGCCCCGCAGTCAGCACCTGACATGGCATACTGCTCGCGGTATACTCACTGGCGAGAGCGGCCGTCCGGAGCCAGGGTCACATTCTGGAGTTCGAGAGTGTACTGTTCGGCTTCGTTAGTAAGATATCGCTCGAATAGCCGAGAATCCGTACCTCGACGACGCGACCAGTGCGTGGTCCAGAGGTATAGTAGTCGGTATCCTATACCGAGACATCAGCGTGAAATTCTGATGAGGTAGTGAGTTGGTAAACGCACAACATCGTAAGTTCCGTCCCAGCAGAGCTTAGAGTCGTCGTTGGTGCAGGTTTGGCGAGCCTCAACGCGGCGAGCAGGGGTCGCAGAGCCGTCCCGAACGCTGTTGACAAAGTCAGCAGCCGAGTATTGACCAGCTCAAACACGAACATGCTAAGAGCGACGGCGGGAGCAGCGGCAAGAAGGAGTGTGGTGAAGAAGTCGGTACGCATATTGCGAGATAGTTCCGACAACGACAACGGCGACGAGATCAAGTGAGTGTACCTCTAAGGGAGGGAAGAGCACGACCTTTCTCCAACACCTCAAACTCCTGGCTTATATAGCCGCAATACAAAGTCATATTATAGAAGGCTGGCCAATATGCCTCAAGCATGTCAGGACCGCCGGGGCGCGTTGATAGCAGTGGACGTGATGCCCGCGACGCAACTGTGACGGTATCCCGGCAGTGGTTGTTCGCGGCAACAGACGGCTTGCTGATCACAAACAAGACTCGAATCGGTAATCCGTGCCATGCATCATGAAACAACTCATCTGATGAAAGGTAAGGTGGAACGCGGTTAACTACGACAGTACACCGACCGCGGCGGGACGCAATCATTGTTCATAAGCTCACCAGTCGTCGCAGCACCCAGTGCGCGGATCCGAGAGAAGCGCTTCTTGTCGAAGCATTACTATAGATATTGTATACGGCGTCGATTTGGCTGGCAACTAGGTTCTGCGAGAGGAAGCTTGCAAAGATCTTATTTGAGCGCACTCGAAGCATACCATCTCTCGTTGGAAGTTCATGCAACTGCATCGGTTATCGTCCATCAGCAAGGGGAGTGCTGGAGTACCTTGATTCCGGTCACATCAAGGCACTGTATGGTCAAAGAATTCCCTCAACATACGCGCTTGTTAAAGTCCGTAGCTGGCAATCTATGTGAGAAACAAGCCAGGCAAAGAAATACTGACTCGAATGTCGGCCGCCGGAGATAGAGCGAACACTGGGTCTGGCTGACAGTATGCCGTTTTTTTATATAGTAGTCATGGCCTCACTTGAACGCGATTACGCGGCCGAGTCGGCTCTGTTGGAAAGCCCGCGAGTGCCGTGGATCAGAGCTAACCGCCGACATACCATCAACGCAAACCAGGTTGCAGTGATCTACGAGCACACCTGCATCGAGTAGTGTGGATGGGAACTTGATAACAAGTGAGCTTGGAGCACTTGTGCGTGCGGTGGGCTCACAGTATCTATGACGATATCAAGCGACAGTTCTTCAGTCCCTTTGCAAGGACTAAGGTCGCGGGGAAAGATCAGTGATCTATTCTTGGATGAGAATAGAGTATGACAGCATCCCGCGACACTCGGTATCATCAACTGAGAAGGTCCTCCGAGCGGACAAGGAAAGATCAGATGGTGCCATCATCCCGTCCTGGGTATGTTGTCGGCCGCCGGGTCCGGTCAACTTGAAACTAATTATCATCATAGAACGGGTCGACGCTGCAGATACAGCATCTGCAAGAGACGTTGATTACGGGAGGGGGAAGGTTCAGCGGGATATACAACGTAGGCTGCGTTGGGAGAAGATAGGGGACAGCGTCTTAGCGTCCCAGCACCCGTAGCCATCATCGACCCTACCGGTGCCGCCGCGCTGCGCACCATACATAATGACCAATTACACCCTGAGTTTCGGAAAACACAGCTGAATTAACGCAAAGACACAGCCGAGCCATTGAGCCACCCGCCGAAGCCAACATGTCATCCAATATGTGGTGGCGATGAAGGTCCAGTCGCGCGAAGTTGCATACAAGCTCTAAGATAGCGCATAATTGCCGCTCTGGTTTGTAATGGGCGACCTTGTTCCTGAGTCGGCCGGAAATCCGCTGTAGAAAGTCGAGACGGCCGCACATCGAAGCACTATGGTGCCTAACCTATGACCCGGGATCCAACAGTGTATGGCTGCCATAAAAACGTGAGATAAGATCCCAGAAGCTGATGCACGTAAGACCAGTGAAACCCTCAGAGTCTATGCGTGGCCTGACGAGACGTGTCTTCAGCTCAGCATGCCAGAATCGTCAAACAAGAAGCGAAGCCTCCAAAATAAATTCGAGACCCGTAGAACTCGTGGGGCGGTGTGGTCGCGGCTTGCGCGATGAAACTCGCCGGTTTGTCTTCGAGCAATAAATCAATCAGCCGTAACCTAAGCACATTCGATAAGGGACGGCGCCCGAGTCTTCGCAACCTACGCTCGCCTCGAAACTGTCAGCAGTAAGAAACCGGAGAGCTTGAATCCGTGGGTGCGATGAGATTTTGCAGGAAGTAGAATGATACGAGATCAAACAAAATGGTACGCGGGATGTGCCGCACCAGCTACAAGAGTATGGCTCAGTCTCACAAACATGGACATTCTCTGTATCAATTCATTTCAACAGGAAGAAGCGTCAATTGTTACAACTGCAGGGATGTCTCACATACACACACACTTGTTCAGAACAAGCTTCGTTTGAACCAAGCAGTAAATCCTCGCCTAGTCCCTGGTTAGAACTGTTTATGGGAAATACCTTGAGGCTCAATTCTGAGAAACTTTTACCACAACCTTCCCAACGAAGTCCTGTTCTTCCAATACTTTGAGAGCCTCTTTGGCTTGACCAAAAGTATACACCTTGGCCACCACCGGCTTGACCTTGTGCAGGTCGAAAAGTTGGGTGAGCGCGATGTGTTGATGTCTATCGCCAACTCCAATCCCGCGAATATTGACCGCCTGCGCTCAAATCTTAGCCAGGTGCGAGTAACTCGAAATAGCCAAAATATATTACCTTGGCAATAATTTGGAAGAGGTTTACAGATATATCCCACCCACTGAGACCTCCAATGATGGCGATGGTACCGTTGCGACCGCCTTCAATGAGCGCGATATCGTCTCTCCGCCGCCTATATCGAGGATAAAGTCTGCACCATGGCCACTCGAGCACGCGATTCTGCCACTCTGGCAGTGTTTTGTAGTTGATGGTATCCTGTAACCCGGGACTGATGAATGACTGGTGAGGATACCGGCGATGATGCTCACGTGCGCCCCGACCCGCTGCGCAATGCGATGAAGCTTCTCGTCGGATGAGGAGGTCAGGATAACGCGAGCGCCGCTCACGCGCGCAATTTGGGCTGCTACCACTGAAACTCCCCCGGTGCCTTGCAACAAGACAGTTTGTCCTGGCTGAAAGGTTTTAGGTCCTCCAAGGAGCGCGTTGTATGCAGTCACACCTAACGGTAAATATCAGCATTGTGATCTACAAATGAATAGTGGACTGACCAGCACACGCCAGTGTTGCAGCTTCCTCGTAAGTCCAAGTGTCCGGGACCGGAACGAGGCTCGAAGCACGGAAGACGCGGCGACCCCGATTCCTGGCGAGTTCCCATCGTGGACGCCCTGGAGACTTCCTCGGTCAAGCCACTGCCTGTATTGTCCAAGAAGACGGAGGATGTGGTGCGGCGGCACGTCGAAGAGGGAAGGAAGACAAGAAGAGTGTCGGCAAGCCAAAACACGGGCGCCTACAAGTATGGGGGCGACTTTGGCTCATTCCCAGCAAGTCCAGCACGTTCTTTGCATCTGCATCGCTCCAGTCAACACATGGCGCAGTGACACTATGGAGCGACGTGGCCCATATGTGTTGTCGGCCGGTCAGCCGCTCGCAGACTGTAGTATTGCTTGGCTTGTAGCTTAAGCTCACCAACTCAGCATTTCTCTCAGAATATTGTACTAGCGAGACTCCGTGAAATATGGATCACGAGATTGGACCCTGCATTTCGTTGTTTGTCAAGTGAACCAGGTGTCAGCTCGAGAAGCACCGGCGCATATATCCGAATCCGGTTAGCCCAAGGCAGCCACCAGATTTCTCTCCTTAACCGTGCAACTGCGACGTTCTGAACAACACCAGTGAAGATAGGAAACCCACTGCAAGGTCTCAGTTCTGCTGAACGGTCTCAGGCGCAATAACGTCAGAAACTTCTGCCGTTGGGTTGCGATCAGGGTCGTACTTGCGTGCTTCTGGAGCAGCGACGAGCATGTTCACATCCGAATGCGTCACTGACCTACGACTGTCGGAAAACGGCGCGCATTCATGGGTGACCTTCTGTTCTGCTGTCTCGTTCTCGTCTCTTGCTATCGACCACCACCCTTGGCCGCCGCAGATAGCCCTCGTGCTGTTGCGACGACTGTTGCTTTCGTGCTGCACAGCAGCCCCGCTGACGCGACACTCGTGTCGGCGACCGTGTTGCAGTGATCTCCATGCCCAGGCGATGTCCCGATCTGCAAATTAGGCCTCCATGTACCTCTGGCTGACAACAATGGTCAGCTCGTGTACGACAGCTTGTCCACAGGTATTGCAAGATTCCTTTATGATGATGAGAGCAAGCAACACTGGTGCTTTCTCACTGTGCCAGAGGTGCTCATCATCACAAATATGAATGTGATGATCTCTGGCACAGTGAGAAAGCACCAGTGTTGCTTGCTCTCATCATCATAAAGGAATCTTGCAATACCTGTGGACAAGCTGTCGTACACAAGCTGACCATTGTTGTCAGCCAGAGGTACATGGAGGCCTAATTTGCAGATCGGGACATCGCCTGGGCATGGAGATCACTGCAACACGGTCGCCGACACGAGTGTCGCGTCTCTGCGCCAGGTCCGACGAGAATTACTTCGCCAGCGGGGTCGCTTCCGGGCCCGATGCCTGCGGGAAGCTTCGTGACGTAATTGTTGCGTGCCGCGAGAATGTCGCGGAAGTTGAGCGACATGGCATGAATGCGAACAGGACTTCGCCTGGGCCGGATTGAGGAGTGGGAAGCTCGCGCAACTCGAGCCCGTCAATACCGTTGGGCGCGTCTGACCGGTACCATTGCTTGAAGCGAAGCACGAGAAAAAGTCAGCAGCTGACTCACGACGGGAGGAGTTTCGATGGAGCCCACTGAGTCAGCCGACGGATTTATCGCATCCACTCCGTCTGAACCATCCCGACTACCACTACTGTCACCGACAAGTATAGTTCAATTCGGGATATGGTCACTCTCTACGACGTATTACAGCATGTAGTTCTCTCCGTAAGGATATCCGTCGCACGCTTGCCACGGTCCAAACCATGTTCTGTCCGACCAAGCAGTGAATCCTAGCCTGGTACCAGTCTGACAAGCGGGTGATGCCTTTAGGGTTTAATCCTGAGATACCTTTACCACAATCTTCCCAATGAAGTCCTGTTTTTCCAGGACATTCAATGCTTCTTTGGTCTGGCCAAACGTGTAGACCTTCGCTATCACCGGCTTGATGTTGTGCAACTCCATAAGCCAAGAGAGGGCGATGTGCTGCGGTCGGTCACCAACAAAGATCCCGCGAATATTGACCGCCTGAATATATAAATCTTAGCCAGTTGCGAGCAACTCGACAGACCAGGGTATCTCACCTTGCCAATGATCTGGAAGAGGTTCACCGATACATCCCACCCACTGAGACCTCCAATAATGGCGATGGTACCGTTGCGGGCGACCGCCTTTAATGAGCGCGATATTGTCTCTCCGCCGCCTACATCGAGGATCAACTCTGCGCCACGGCCGTTGGTTAATTCGAGCACGCGGTCCTGCCACTCCGGTTGCGTCTTGTAGTTGATGGTATACTGTGAAACCGGAGAGACCGATGAACAAATCGTCAGGTGTGACTGTGTTAATGGTCCTCACATGTGCTTCAACATGCGACGCAATTTGGTTGAGCTTCTCGTCCGACGAGGAGGTGAGGATGACACGAGCACCGCTCGCACGTGCTATCTGGGCAGCCACGATCGATACGCCGCCTGTACCCTGAATCACGACCGTCTGTCCAGGCTGCAGGGTCTTTGGTCCACCAAAGAGCGCGTTGTACGCAGTCACACCTATGCAAAACTCGTCAGTATTGCCACCTGTGCTCCTCTAGTGGTTGCACCGGCACTGACCGGCACAGGCGAGAGTGGAAGCGTCCTCGTACGTCCAGCTGTCCGGAATCCGGACGAGACTCGAGGCACGGAAGACGCGGTATTGCGCAAGCGAACCTGATTCGTACGCCGTGCCTATTGCGGTATTTGCGGCTTGATCTGTCACGCCGCCGCGTGTGTCACCCAGGAAGAATGTAGCAGCAACACGGTCGCCGACCTTGTATTCATTATTATCTGCGCCGGGTCCAATGAGCACGACTTCTCCGGCGGGATCGCCTCCTGGCACTATGCCTGCGGGTAACTTTTTCATGTACTCGTTCCGTGCGGTGAGGAGATCGCGGTAGTTGAGTGACATGGCATGGATGCGAACTAGGACTGTGGGGTATGGGTTAATGCGTGCTACGTGTGGTGCTACTAATGAGGTAGTAATACCTTCGCCTGAGCCGGGCTGAGGGGTGGGAACCTCGCGCAACTGTAGTCCGTCGACGCCGTTAGGCACTTCCGGCCAGTACCATTGCTTGAAGGTCTGTGGGATTGTGCTGGCCATTGGGATGAAGATTGCTCTTGAGGTGTGGGGGCCTATGAGAGCTCTTTATAGGTCATCAGATATGGCTTGTATTGGTAAGCTTTGGTAAGCTTTGTTGGACGCTGCGCGAAGCAGGCCCGACGGAGCCAGTGAGGAGCCCGTTATGGAGCTCGCTCAGTCAGCAAAAACTCAAACGTTTCAACCATTCAGCCAAGGGTTGATCTCAAGCGAGGATTTCGGCTCTAGAGCTAGAGCGAACCATGTCAAAGCTCAGCACCCCCGCGCTTTGGAACTCCGTCCTGAACTCGATGTTTACCACTCTCTCGCTCAACATCCTACTGGTAACGCGGCAATATTGAATTTCCGTGTTTTCTAATGCTGTTGCTGCACAGAAGGATGATCGGGCATGCACACCGCCGAGCCGCCCAACTTTCGAACCAGTCGACTGCCAGTGTGACGGGTCACGCCATTCGCCTTTGCAGTTGCGCCAGAAGCACTCGCTGACAACGTCTGTGACGGGTTTCTCTCAAAATGACTTTCTTCGACGAAGAGTTTGTAGCATTTGTCAGCCAGTGTTCCAGTCCTGACTTGGCCTGTAGCCTGGACACCGCTTGCAATTGCGATGATTCACATTTCTGGTTGTCAACTCACTGATGGCTTCGGGAGCCGCACAGTGTGGGGGCACGGCAGTCAGGCACTCAGGAGATTAGGAGCAAGCATTTTCGCTTATCGCGATTTGCCTGTTTTGGAGCGGCTACTGAAACCGCCCTGCGATAGTCTTTGGCAATAAGTGAAGATCAACATCTGAGAGCCTTGTGGATTGGATCATGGAGAACTGGAAGCACATGGATGGGGCACTGCAATTGAGGCGGCCTTGCACCCGAGTGGCACGACTTTCGGCAGCAAAAAGCGAAAAATTAGCCCTTCCGACCGACGGTTGACAGGATTTGCACTAGCAGCGCTTGACCTCCTGCACACTGACCACCAAGATCATGCGCGGCAAGTCTGCCCTCGCCGTCGCCGTCGCACTCCTCGGCGCTGTGAGCAAAGTACGCGCTCAGTCATGCGACAACGGGGGTGCAGCCAACGGAACCAGTTGCGCGTGTCCACCAGGCTTCGGAGGATCCGATTGCGCACTCCCCAGCTGTGGAGGTAATCTCTTCCAGGGCACACAGCGCACATACCAACAACCAGATAACGGCCAACAGTATGCCAACATTTCGTCGTGCGCGTGCCAGGATGGCTGGTCCGGCGTTGGCTGCAACGGCAAGCGGCTTATCACCCCAAATGAAATCATCGTTTGCTGACTTGTGAGCACAGTGTGCCAGTCGCAGAATGCGTGTGTAACGGGCTACAACGGTGTATTTGGCCAGCAGTCGTCCGACCCGTCGAGCAATAGCGGTCTCAACACCACGATGACATGCAACACTACTCCACGCGTTTACTCGGCCGGTCAGCTCAGCTGTAACGTCAACGTAAGCTACTGCTGCTGCTTGGTGTGCTGTATTTGGGGGGCTAATGGCTATTTTGTAGAACGCCATGCTCAAGAGTCTGTACCCTGGTAGTTCTTCTCTAACCATCACAAGGAGTTTGGATCCTGGCCTCACACCAGCCCCAAACGTCGCCGACCTGGGCGGCAGCAACCACGTCTTTGCTCAGCTGTGGTACGAGGGCAAGGAGCAGTTCTGGTGTTCAGCGGACACCTGCCAGCAGACCTTCAAGGACGATGGCTCCAACACATGGGAGTGCCAGAACCTCAAGTGCAACTGCCGCGCTGGCGCCGAGTTCTGCGGCGGCTTGGGCAGCCAAAAGGACATCACGCTCACGATCAACAATCTCAAAGGCTCGCTCACTATCGACTGTGCAACTGGGGGTACCTGCGCTTTCAAGCAGGAGGTCCTCGTGCGCTTTTTCGGCGCGAACGGTATCGGCATGGACAACTGCCAGTACGGCGAGTGTGTGCGCCAGAACGTTGTCAGCGGCGACACGACCGCGGCTGTCGTTGACAAAAATGAACTGCCTAGCGGCGTCATTGCGGGTCTGGCGGTCATCGGAGCTTTGGTGCTGGCGATACTTGCCCTTCTGGCGCTAGGCTGGTTCCAGCAGCGCAAGGCTCGCATTGGGGGAGCCAAGGTCGACCGCCATGGCGGTGTCACCATGGAGTGGACTGGCATCGGCTACACCGTGCGCAATCCCAATCGCAGCAAGTTCGCCCGCGGCGATGCATTTGCGGACGGACAAGTCATTCTCGATGGACTGTCAGGTCGCGTCGAGCCTGGTCAGATGGTCGCTATTCTTGGTCCCTCGGGTGCAGGCAAGTCTACCCTGATCGACATTCTTGCAGGCAAACGCAAGTCTGGGCGCGCGACCGGCGCGGTGACGTTTTATGGGCGCGACGGCGAGGCGCTGCGCAAGCCCCGTATCGGGTTTGTGGACCAGCAGGACGTGCTTCCACCGAACCTTAGCGTCCGCGAGGCACTGATGTTTGCTGCACGTCTTCGCCTGCCGGAATCAGTCCCCGAGAGCGAGAAGGCCGCGCTTGTCTTTGGCATTCTGAACCAGCTCGGTCTAGCTGATGTCGCAGACAACCGCATCGGCTCTCTCGAACGCCGCGGCATTTCTGGTGGCGAGCAGAGAAGACTAAGCATTGGTCTTGTGCTTGTGGCTCGGCCCGACGTCTTGATTTTGGACGAGCCGACTAGCGGCCTCGACGCCGTCAGCAGCTACAAGGTCGCCAGTGTGTTGCGTGCAGTGGCCTCGGATGAACACAACCCAACCGTCGTCATCGCTTCCATCCACCAGCCTAGTTCTCGCCTCTTCCGCGCATTCGACCGCGTATTGCTCCTTGCAGGCGGTCGCTCGCTGTATCATGGTCCGGGCGGTGTGGCGCCAGCTGAGTATATGGCAGAGCACGGTCTGCCATGCCCCGAAGGCTACAATGTCGCGGACCATTTGTTGGACGTCGCATCCGAACCCCCTGCCAGCCTTTTGACCGCCAGCAGAAACTCCCACAGCGATTCCAGCTCCAATATGAACGTAAAGGAACGCGATGTCGGCTTAGACAAACCCGCGGCCCTGCCCTCTGGCAAGATTGCGAGCGGGCGCGGCGCAGCGTACTCGACGACATTCCTCACGCAGCTGCAGGTGCTCAACGGCCGCGAGTGGAAGAAGCTTTGCCGTGACAAGACGCTCTTCATCGCGCACGTAGCGATCGCATCCGTCCTCGGCGTGTTCTGCGGTGGTCTCTACTACAACACTGCGATCACCATCGCCGGCTTCCAGAACCGCGTTGGCTGTCTGTTCTTCCTCGGCGCGCTCATCGCGTTCTCGAGCTTGAGCTCGCTGTACATCGTCGTGGACGGCCGACCACTGTTCCTCAGGGAGCGCTCGGGCAAGTATTATAGCCCGACCGCTTGGTTGTGTTCGCGCGTGCTCTTCGACGTCGTTCCGCTTCGCATCATCCCCACGATCATTGTTTCAACGATGTGAGTAACTGGCTCCCTTTGCGTCGAGTCTTTGCTGACAACTTTCTCTCACAGCACGTACTGGATGGCTGGCCTCGCGCCGTCCGCAGAGAACTTCTTCAAATTCCTGCTGGTCCTCGTTCTATACTCGATCTGCATGACGCTTTTCGTACGTCAATAGTTTTGCTGCGTCTACCGCAAGATACTAAGTACTTGCTCTAGAACTTCTTGCTTGGATGCCTGCTGTCGAACGGCGGTGTGGCGATTCTGATCAGTGCACTCACGTGTTTGTATCAAATGACTTTCGCCGGCTTCTTCGTGCACTTGAACGACATCCCGCCTGTGTTGAGGTGGCTGCAGTGGCTCGACACGCTGAAATACGTCCTCGAGGTGTGTCTAGTTTCATGTCTCAGGTGCGATTGTATTTCTCACCCTCTTTGTGTGCAGGCCATGTCGGTCAACGAGGTCGGCTCGGGCCTGATGATTGTGGACAGTCTCGAAGGAGTGCCAGTCAATGTCTCGGCGCAACTCATCATGAACTTGGTACGCAGTCTTCATAACCGAGAGTAAGCTGAAAACCGAGCTGACTCTTTTCTGTAGTTGTTCGGCTTCGGCAGCAACAACTACTACCGCGACGTTCTCATCACCGTCGGCTTCATCCTGGCGTTTGCAATGAGCGTCATTGGCGCCGTTATCTTCCGCGTGCGCGAGCAGCGGTAGTTTCTTCCCCAGCCGGTCCTCAGTTTGCGATAGTGCCGAATGGCATCGTGACCGACTATCTTGCCAGGTGGACCCTTCGCCACACCCGTTCAACCTAACTTATCCACTATGCTGCGCTCGTCGTATTCCTGTGCTGCACCCCACCCCCCTTCTTGGTTCAGGCCGCATTTGGAACTCTCTTCCTTCTCTTCCTCCTAGCGTGGTCTTGGTTTCCGTCTCGTCATGACTTGAAAAGACGTAGGCCACTATCGTTCGAGCGCTATATGTCGTTTCTTGTGGCCGCTCCAGATACGATTCGCTCGTATGTTTGATATCACCCTCGTATGAAAAAATAATACCCTTCTCAAGCATCAATTGGGATTTTTCGTTTCGAAGCTCATCCGCAGTTCTATCGTCAACACAATGCCGTCGGTTGGTTGAGGAGTCTTCATCTTCAACATGCGGCAATGTTATAGGCTGAGAAGTGTGGACTAGGGGTCATGGCGGCGGGAAATGTACATAGAAGACGTTGTAGGTGAGATACACCAAAGCCTACCTGTCTGTGACAATGTCTGTTTGCGACCAACTTGCCCTTCGGCAACAATTGCGACTTGCGATGCGCATTGGCAGCATCAGTTCGATCAAAGTATTTTGTGACCACTCGACATTATCGAGCACTAGGATGCCGCGCGTTGCATTTTGATAGGCTACAAATGGGTTGTAAGACGAGTCCAAAAATACTTTTTACATGGCGTTGGAGCCGGTGAGGAACGACGGTGGCGGCTGCATGCCCATGCCCGGTTGCATTGGATACCCTTGTTGGGGCATCATGCCAGGATACCCGCCAGGAGGCCCAAAGCCTGCAGGTGGCGGCGGGGCGAATCCTTGCGGCGGCATTCCTTGCGGTGGCATCATCATGCCGGGCATCTGCTGCTGCTGGTACATCTGCTGCCCAGGAGGCGCTGCAGGAGGCATTCCCACGACCTGCTGGGGCGCAAAGCCGGCTGGTAGTGCCGGTGCGCCGCCGGGCATGGTTGGCGGCGCGGCAGGCTGGGCGAGCGCACCGGCGAACTGGCCGGGCAGATATGCGGGGCCACGCATGCCGGCTGGCCGGGCGCCGAATGGGAGGGCGTTGTTTTTGCGCGCTTGGGCGGCGAGGAGACGTTCGGCGGGTGTGCCGTGGCGCTCGCCCTTGCCATCCTTCTTGAACGCGTATTGAACCGTGATGGGCTTGTTCATGAGGTACTGGCCGTTCATGTTTTCGATGGCGGCGTCGGATGACTCAAAGTCGGCATAGGAAATGAAACCGTAGCCCTTTGAGGCCATGGTGTTGGGGTCTCGTGCAATCTGTAACTCTCGTCTTCAGTACTTGAATACCTGCGAAACGGTTCAACTGACCTTTGCAGGTTGCGACAAGATGCCAAACGCGGTGAAAGTGTCGTACAGCAGCCGTTCGTCGACATTCTCGTCCAGGTTGCCGATGAACAAGTTGGCGCCGACATCGAGTTGCTTCTTGTCCGAGGACGCCTGCACCCAAATGGCATCAGCGTCAATTGTATAGCAACGCAATGAAATGCTTACCTTGTTGACGCGGATTGGTTTACCCCACAGCTTGATCTGGTTCATGATTTTGCACGCGTACTCGGCGTCGTCCTCAGTGAGGAACTCACAAAAGCCATATCCCTGGTGCGACATCGAAATGCGGTCTTTCGGCAGATGCACGTTCACTAGCACACACACACACGCGCGCGCATGTGGTCAATAGAGGCTTTTACACACAGCAGACAACGGGGTGCGCACCGACAGGACCGGCCTGCAACATGAGCTCCCATACAATCGCGTCCGACACTCGCTCATCAAGGTTGCCCTGATGCACGAAATTGTGAGCAAAAGGCTACTTGCGCGCGTGTTAAAAGTAAACGTACGAGGTAAACGGTCGCCTCCTGATTCCGGTCGTCCTGCGCGCGTGACATTTCGCGAACTCAAGCTTCGTTCCAAACTCCGCACTCATGACTTGCTCCACCTCCAACTTTTTCTTCTTTTTGCACGCATTCACTGATCTCTACTTTCCTTTATCAGGTATTTCGACAGCTTTTTATGAAATAGATGGCTGGCAGATGATAATGCAAATGCTTCCGAGCTACAACGACAGCTGACCAAGTGCTGAATGAATCTGACCAAGGTGCTTCTTCAGGTCATTCAAATAGCGGAACACGACCCAGGCATGTCGTCTGATTCCTTCGGCTCTTTCTTCCCTTTTTTTCATTTTCAAGAGGATGAGGTGGAACTTGCTACTTTACAACCGTCGCAACAAGACTCCAGGCGCAAACATACGCTGCAACATAATCGCCATGTGCCATTGCCACAGTCACATGAAACGCCGGAAGTTCAATTGCGCAAGTTATGAACTCGCCAGAAGCTGGGAATCTACTTTCCCGGCTGCTACACTTGCGCAGGGAGGTTTCAGAAGCCCCGCGTCGGGTATGAACGTCACCTGGGATAGCGATCAGGAGCTAGACTAGTCCAACGCGTTGGAATATCACACATCTATCATTCATCTATCGCTCGATAGCCAGGCCATCACTGGGTATCTTTGGCGAATCAAACTCCAGGAACAAGCACTCGTGCCAACTCTTGGCGGTTGAGAAGATTGCATCGCTTTGAGACCGGGCGCGGCCGACTCTTCTCGAGGAGGGGCTTCTCGATATCGGTTTGCCGCACAGACATGGCACACCTTTGCATGCCGTAGTCGTCAACCCTCGGGTCTTATTGTCTAAGCGACCGCCGACCGCACCGCAGAGACCAACAAACCCGGACTCGTGAGGTTTGATATCTCCGCATGGTATCTCGTGTCCGCGCTTGTCGTTCTATGGTCCAGCGGGCCCTGAGCGGGTTCTGTGATTTGCACATTAGGACTTGCTGGTCGACTGCACGTGCCCCCGTTGCTCCAGCTACACGAGCAATGAAGCTGTTTGCTACATTCCGCTGAATCCCTGACTGTCATAGGCGGGTGTAACTTTACAAGCGGGGTAAGAAGTGACCGGGCTCTGATCCGCGTGCATGTCACTGCTCCGACCGCGCGAGAACCTCCAACAAATACGCGCGATCGCCATAAAATGGCCACACGACCCCATCGCGCTTGGCCTTTGCCCCCCTGACCACTTCCCGCCCCCGCGCGCCCACTTGCAGACAGTAGCACCATGTCGCACCTGGACGACGAGAAGAAGGCTGGCGTTTATGACGGCTCTCCCTCGCCCTCGCCGTCGATCAAGAAGAATGGCGCAAACGTGGTCGAGACTGAGAACGAGGACCTGCAGGAAGTCAGCGAGCTCCAGAGCAAGGACACTTTGCACCGTGGCCTTAAAGCTCGTCAAGTACGTCCCATTGCTCGTACTCCTCCCCTAGTATCCCATATGCTAATGCGAGGCGCCTTCAGATCAGGTATGCCGCCGTGAACTGCCAAGTGTAATGGAGCACTAACTTCGGCTGTGCGCAGTATGATTGCGCTGGGTGGTATGTGCGCTGGTATATCAAAAGCTAGCGGATTGCTGACGCCAGGATAGGTGCCGTCGGAACTGGTGCGTGCTGACTTGTTATCCATGCCCGGAGCCTGCTAACCGTCCGTAATGCACAGGTCTCATCATTGGCTCTGGTACTGCGCTCCAGCGCGGTGGCCCTTTGGGTCAGTGTTCTCACGAATACCAAGAATACGCTGCTAACTTTGCGCCACAGGCATCCTCATCGGTTATAGCTTTGTCGGGTTCGTTTTTTTTCGATGGTGCTCTGAGGTTGATTCGGACTAAAAGAGCGCAGCTTGGTCTGCTACTGCTGCATGATCGCTTTGGGCGAGGTTCGTGTCACGGCCTAGATAGATGTTCATCGCCGGCGACTGACTGTACCCAGATGGCCGCATGGCTACCCCACAAAAAGGGCTTCAGCGGTTACGCAACGCGTTTTGTTGGTAAGTCTTTTTGCCTGGAATTTTATAAAGCCTGAAATATTGACGCGGTCCGACAGACCCTGCGTGCGTCCGAAATGTTGGTGGCTGAAAACGAGGGCTGACAGTAGCTGCTTTTCTGGTTACACAGGGTCGGCTTTGCTCGTAAGTCGCACAGTGGCAGCTGAAGGCTTGTTTTGACCTTGCTGCCCACAGTCGGATGGAACTACTTGCTCAAGTACTTGATCGGTGAGTGCTTACATGCTGTACCGAAATAATCCTCTTATTCACCCTCGACAGTCACACCGAACGTGAGTGTTCAAACGTCGGATAAGATATCCTATTTACCCTAGACAGAACATCAATGCCGCCGGCGTGGTTATCCGATACTGGACTAGCAGCGTGCACATGGCTATCTGGATGGTAACGGCGACCTTTTTATTTACTTTGATAATCCTATTAATCATCCCGACAGTCCATCTTCATCGTGTTTATCTTCGTCATCAACCTCCTCGGTGTTCGCGTTTTCGGCGAACTCGAGTTCTGGTTCAGCAGTCTCAAGGTTCTCACCCTCATCGGTCTCCTCTTCATGAGTATCATCATTGATCTTGGTGGTAACCCTCACCACGACCGCATCGGCTTCCGCTACTGGAATCCGCCGGATGGGCCGATGGGCACTTACCTCGAGAAGAAGATTGGCGGTGAAGGCGCACTCTCCCGCTTCCTCGGATTCTGGGCCGTGATGGTCAACGCGCTTTTTGCCTACATCGGCACAGAGCTTATCGGTGTAACCGTCGGCGAGGCTCAAAACCCCCGCAAGAACATCCCCACGGCCATCCGTCGCACATTCTGGCGTATCCTTGTCTTCTACGTCGGTGGTATGTCTCTCTCTCTCTCTCGCCATGCTCGCCTTGCATCCAAGGTTCTTACTTCGCATGCAGGTGTGTTCTGTGTCGGCTTGACTGTACCCTCGCGCAACAAGGAGCTCTTCAGTGCGACCCAGCAGAAAACTGGCGCGGCCGCGAGCCCGTTCGTCGTTGCCGCGAGCCTCGTTGGCATCAAAGCGCTTCCCGGCCTCATCAACGCGTGCATCCTCATCTTTGTGCTCTCTGCGGCCAACTCGGATTTGTACATTGGCACGCGCACGCTGTATGCGCTCGCCATTGAAGGCAAGGCCCCCTCAATCTTCAGGAGGGTCAACCGGTGGGGTGTACCGCTGCCCGCACTGATTTTGTGCACCGTTTTCTGTTCACTGTCGTACCTGAATGTGGCCGCTGGCACCGCTAAGGGTATGCTTATGATTTGGCCAGCGGGACCTTGCTTCTGTCTTACGATCTTGCTCCGCAGTTTTCGGCTACTTTGTGAACTTGGTGTCTACATTCGGTGCTATCACCTGGAGTAAGTTTCCTGCGGGGGGTCCCACCTACAAGCTTTTGAGGCTGACGTGTTTTCAGTGTGCATCGCTGTTTGCCACATTCGCTTCATGAAGGTGCTCAAGTACCATGGTATTGATCGCAAGACGCTGCCATACATGGCACCATTCCAACCATACGGCTCGTGGTTTGCGCTCATCGCAACCGCAATCATTACGTTCTTCAAAGGCTTTGACACGCTAGTCGGCGGGTTCAATCGCGCCAACTTCATCACATCCTACGTGAGTTTTGCGGACCTTTTCCAATCCCTGTGGGCTTGCTAACCCGCGTGCAGATCGGCTTGCCAACGTTCTTCGTGTGTTGGGCAGGGTACAAGCTGATCAAGCGGACCAAGGTCATCCCTATCGATCAGGTGGACCTTTTCACGGGCAAGCGCGTTATCGACGAGGAGGAAGAGCACTTCCTGGCGGAGGAAGCGCTGAAGCCGCCGCGCACGTTCTTACAGCGCCTCTGGGATGGCATGTAAATGCTTAGATGATTCGGATTAGTAGGATTGGTGATGTCGGATTGGCTGACGCCGGAGTAGAACACGCTGTCTCTCATAATGTACCCATAACGACTCATAAGGAATGACCTACGAGTGTTGTGTTTTTGTAATACGCGCGCAATACTTGACATGTCAGCTCAGGGTGTGCTGAGATGAGCCTTCCGAGGTTCGTGAGAGGCGTATGCACGAAACGAGACTGGTCGTGGCCGGATTCGGATCGTTCTTTCTCACGCCTTCACAAGCCATGAACCGATAAATAGCGGCAGCGCGGCTGGGCCAAGTCAGGATGCTATCTTCAACTGCTCTCACCTCGGTGCTCGTCGCGCTCGTCGCCGTCGCTTGCACACTCGATTTCTACTTCAACGTCTGGCCCGTCCACACCGCACGCCAGCAAGCCCTCCCGCAATCAACTCACCTCGCGAAGAACACAACCCTGATCTCGCTCGAAACCAACGAATTCAACCAACTACCCACCACGCTTTGGAGAAGCGGAATGTCGACCTCGCGCAGTGTTGTGAAGACGGTGTTGGCCATTGAGCAGTCCGAAGGCGCCGGTGCTCGCGTGCATAGATCTATCGGCAGCGCACGCCTGCGCAACCTCAGCCCATTCCTCATGTGAGTACCTAAGCTGTCTTGGGAAGTGATCAAGATACTGACTAGATGATGTCGCAGGCTTGGTATGTTGCCATGAAGCTGTCAGTTCCAACCCTGTTTCTGACATGCGCGCAGACCACTTTAAAGTGCCCCAGGGAGGCTTTCCGGACCATCCACATCGCGGACAGGCCACGGTCACGTACATGTTGCAGGGCGCGTTCCAACATGAGGACAGTGTTGGCCATGCCGGTATGAATGCTCATCGTATCGCTGTATACGCTAACTCACAGCTCCCTTTTAAGGCACGATCGAAGCTGGCGGTGTCCAATGGATGACTGCGGGCAAAGGCATTATGTACGTCTTGTGCTTTCAGGTCTATAATGTCTCTCTAACAACTCGACACACAGTCACGCAGAGATGCCTGTACTTGGCGAGGGATACCCTACACCGATCGGTTTACAGCTCTGGATCGACCTTCCCAAAGAACACAAGCTCACCCAGCCGACGTACCAAGAACTTTCTAAGGCGGGTATTCCAAGCGCATGGCCGGAGGGTGAGGATGGTCCTGTCGAGATCCGCATCATCTCTGGCGACAGCCACGGCGTGTCGTCGCCCGTCAAGCCGCTTGGGGGCTGCTGGTACTTCCATTTCGTCATAAAGGAACAGGGCAAGCAGGTCTTCCAGCCAATTCGTGAGTTTCCTTTGCTGTAACGTCGATGGATGATGGCTAACTGTGCACGCAGCCAAGGGTTGGACGACCTTCTTATACAGTGAGTGTGTTTTCACTGACACGCGTTCCCTGTGACTCACCTTCACTCAGTCTTCAAGGGAAGCGTTATCGTCAATCCGAAGGACGAAAGGCAGGCGCACGAGAGCCACAACACTCTTGTTCTGTCCGCAGAGGAGACTGAGGATGGAGTAGCGCTCGAGGCTGGCAGCGACGGCACAGAGTTTGTTCTAGTGAGCTAGTGCAGCTGTCGATGATGACCATTTGTCTGATCGAGATAATTGCAGATTGCTGGCGAGCCGCTTGACCAGACTGTTTTCCAGCATGGTCCTTTCGTAATGACGGACCGTGAAGGCATCATGCAGACCATCAAAGACTGTGAGTGGAGATATATTCTGTCACGTGGTCTAGATTTCTGACTTTTCATCCAGACCAGCTTGGTCAGAATGGGTTCGAAAATGCGCACACTTGGCGTAGCAAGATCGGGGACCAGTGATACTCCATGAAAGACCACAGTTTCCTATCTATACTATAATGCAATGTACACTAATGTGACTGGTAATCTGAGCACTGATTGCGGTATGCATTCAATCTATGCGACCGTAACGCGTGGCGGTAACTTATCACGGTAGCGTGTAGCGGTAACTCATTACAAGAGCGCGTCGCCGCGACGACTTCCCGACTTTCCCCTTTTTCTTTTGCGAGCCGCCTTCTGCATCCAATGTCCTCAACCTTGCCGGAGGAGCTGCTCAAGGAGGTGTTTGCGCTTATCTTACTAGTTCCCGACCATTTATTTCACGACACGTCTTCGTCGTCACCCTTTGCCCGTGTTAAAGCATCCACTTCGAGTCTTCTGTTGGTCTGCAAACGCTGGCTACGGATCTCAACGCCAACCCTGTACGAGACCCTTATCCTGCGCTCTAAAGCGCAGATAATCTCATTCAGCAATGCGGTCGCAGCTGACACCCGGCTTGCACTGCATGTTCGTCGCGTGCGGTTGGAAGGCGCAGTACCCGACGTCTTCGGCAATGCGGCGAAGCGCATGGTTTTAGTAAAGGAAATATGTGTCGCCCTCAGCTCTTATGAGTCCCGCCGTAATGGATTGTTGCAACTGCTGCGCGCGGTCCGACCACGCAAAGTGGCGTTCGCGCCGATGCAATTCTTGGCCTCATCGACAGTCAAGAGTCTGGAAAAGGCGATGGCCACTCAGCCAAACCTTGTGAGTTGTTCCTCTGTCTGACTGAAATCACCGTCTGAGCTATTAAATCATTAGGAAGTCCTAATTCTGCCCCAGCAGAACGGCCATTATGGGGAATTTAGGACCGTCGAGAATTTGATCACCGCGGCGTCGTCCACCTCCACGTTGCGACAAGTTACTATTCCTGTGGCGTCTACTTCATCACTCCAGACTGTTCTGGTCCAGCCGATTACCATTGGGCTCTTGGAGCGTCAGCCGCCCATAAAGTTGATTATCCTCGTTCCAGACGTCCATCTCATTCGCAAAAACCTCTTTGAGAAGTTTGCATTGGACAAGCACCGCTTCCTGTTTTTTCAGGACTCCCGCAGGCCTGCAGAAGCGGCACGACCGGTTACTGAGTTGTGGAAGGAGGAAGAAGCGGTGACTGTCCTGTGGCGCAACCCTCTGGACTTTGCACCGCCGGAAGTACAATCCGAGGTATGGAAGATTATTGTACGCGAGGCTGTGACGCTCGTAGAAGGTTGTCTGGCTCCAGTGTTTCCAATCTCAGCTTGGTTCAACATCTCCGGCATTGATCGTTTGACAGCAGCGTCGCTCCTCTACACAAACCGCAGCTTGTCGGTACGCTTGACAGATATCTGAGAGCATTTTCATGCCAACCTTACTCGATCACACTACAGAATCATGTTCTGTCGATCCTCGCTGAGCGCCTCCGCTTCGTGAACGAGTTCACTGTACGACGCGCTGAAGACGTGCTTCAGGCGTGGCCTTGGCTGGGATCGAACATCCAATACGTTTCTTTTCAAGAAAGCGTCCGCCCTCCAATTTCCATAATCTCCATGGCCACCCAGCTTCGTTTCCTCAGAGCGTCATTCTCGACTGAATCAGAACTGCAGCAGGCGCAAGACTTCTTCACCGCCATCATGGACAGAAAATCAAACATTCGCGACCTCTCTGTATCTGGCTCGTATTCGGATATTTGGATCAAGATCATATAGGCGCGGCTGTGCGAGACCCGCTGCAGGACGAGGTAGATGGCTCGTCCGTGCTTGAGGGATGCGAAAAGGTCGCGATGCTGCGCTGGTCCATCCCCCTGGTCCCGTTCGCGAAAACTGCAGATAGGGACGCGCTTGCGAATTTGCAGCATCTGTCCACGTCTAAACACTGCGTCGCTCTCCTGCGATGGCTATATGATTGCAAGTACGTCCAGATGTCACGTAGCCGAAAGTCGTTGGGTGGGCACTCATGCTGTGATTTACGCGTTAGTTTATCGCGTCTGACGACGTTCTCGCTCGGGTCACCTATTCACAATGCTAAAAACGCAGGCTCGGATGAACAAAGAAAAGCGGAGATGTCAACCTTGACGCTCTTTCTTGAAGCGCACGGGCCGAAGATTTTGAGACTGGTTTGCGACGAAGACATGACGGAGGACCAGCTTCTACTTTGTTCAAACCTTGTCACTTTGGAACTTGACTCGGTAATACTGTGTCTCGTTTATGATTTACAGCGCTTATCATGTCTTAGAGTGTAGAGCCTGAGTCTGTGTGACGGTGAAACACCCTACTGTCAAGACGCTCTGTGTCGAATGGTCAAGGTGAGCATCTTAAACGTCTTGAGCTCTGAGAATCGGCACGTGAATCTAGAGCTTTAAACTCACTTCCCGTTCAGCTACACGAGCATAACATATATGTGGGGCAAACTCTTGGAAGGACTTTATTTGGGCGCATATCCTACATTGGATGAAGTCGTCGCGAAGCACCACCCGTTCTGGCCTACGTCAGAGTCTGTATTCAGTTTTTTTTTCCCACAGCCTGTGCACTGGCTCATGATCCACAATGCAGATATGCATTATCTTCAACCCCGTGGCAGGCGACTGCGAGCGAGCGGCTCAAGGAGCGCGGAGTTGTTTTGAAGGACGCGAGCGGCGCCGTGTGGCGGCCAAGGTTGGAAATGAATAGCGTGTTGAGGAGGTCGGGACGTGTTTCAGGGCGACGCAAGTAAGGGAAGACAACAGACCATTCGATTCTTGAACTAGTCTCCGTGCCCTTACTCACATTGAGAGTCAGGTAGGAAATAGCGTCGAGGGACGCACTATGTTTCGATTTGAGATGTAGTACCTGTGAAATTTGCAGTACCGCATCGCATTTCAAATATTGCTCAAAGTAGGTGGTTTTATGGTTTATTAAATAGAAAGTGAGGTCAAGTTGCAAACCGAGTTGCGAAGTGGTTCAGCACAGTGACGGCGTTTGCCGACGACATTCAGCAGTTCCCCTTTCAACGCTCTTTTGTCGTTGCGCGCCATGTCTGACGACTATCCGAGCCTGTTTCGTGCGTGTACCTCTCGCAGCGCTCCATGCGCGTGCGCGCTGACGTGAACCACAGGCTCGGAGGCGATGAGCCTTGTGCAGTTGCTTGTTCCGCGCGAAGTTGCGCACGACACCGTCGCTGAGCTCGCTGAGCTTGGTAACGTCCAGTTCAAAGATGTAAGCGCGTAGAACACCGTGGTACCCAATATACTGATCCCGTTCGGCAGCTCAACAGTGATGTGAACGCGTTCCAGCGCTCATTCGTGTCCGAAATCCGCCGCCTTGATGAAATGGCGCGTCGAATCCGGTTTTTCAAGGGCCAGATCAATAAGGAAGAGGGTGTCCAGGCACTGTCGGTGTGGGACTCGCCACCAGCCATCACGGTCGGCCCGCGTGTTGCTCAGGCGCTCGATGAGCTCGACGTTAAGCTTACCGAGCACGAGGAACGTCTCAACCAGATGAACGAGAGCTACAAGACTCTCTCGGAGCGTACTCGCGAAATGGAGGAGGCAAAACACGTTTTGCTCGAGACCGACGTGTTCTTCAACCAGGTCAGTGTAGAGCTGCGCCGGGTGCAGTTAACCAGCAGCTGAAACGCACACTTCAGGCTGCCGGCCAACACCACGAGATCAGGCAGTCGTTCGACGACAGCGCAGCACCTCTCCTTGCACACGAGGACCGCGAGAACTTGGCTTCGTCTGCTGCAGTTGACGTTGATCTCGAGTACGTACTGTCAACTTGAACCATAAGCTTGGTATCAATGTTCGCCCAAGGTTCGTTGCAGGTACTATTGACCGCTCTCGCATTGCCACCTTCGAGCGCATTCTTTGGCGTGTTCTTCGCGGCAATCTCTATATGAATCACACCGACATTGAGCAAGTCTTTGTCGACCCCGTCACGCTCTCAGAGTCCCGCAAGAACGTCTTCATCATCTTTGCCCACGGCGACGTTCTCCTCCGCAAGATCAAGAAAGTCGCAGAGTCGATGGGTGCCACCATCTATCCCATTGACTCTAATGCTGAAAAACGTCGCGATGCTGTCAGGGACGTTACCCTTCGCCTTGAGGACATCCACATGGCTCTTGCCAACACCAAGCGTACCCGTCGCCTTGAGCTTGAATCCGTTGCCCAGAGCGTCACCAGCTGGGAGGATTCCGTGCTTAAGGAGAAGGTCATCTATGAAACCCTCAACCTTTTCAGCTACGACTCTCGCAAGAAGACCCTCGTGGCCGAGGGCTGGTGCCCTACCCGCGACATCACTCGTATTCAAGCCGCTCTTAAGCATGCCACCGAGGAGGCTGGCACAAATGTTCCTCCTGTGCTTGTCGAAATACGCACCTCGAAGCAGCCTCCAACCTTCCACCGCACCAATAAGTTCACCGAAGGCTTCCAGAGCATCATCGATGCTTATGGTATCGCTACGTATCAGGAGGTCAATCCAGGACTTTTTGCCATCATCACCTTCCCATTCTTATTCGCTGTCATGTTTGGCGATATCGGTCACGCCAGCATCACCGTATTTGTTGCACTCTACTTGATCTGGAACGAGCGCAAGTGGAGCAGGATCGAGCTCGATGAGATTACATCCATCTTCTTCTTCGGACGCTACATCATCTTGCTGATGGGCATCTTTGCGCTCTACACCGGCCTCATCTACAACGATCTCTTTTCGAAGACGTTGCACTTGTTCCACTCGGCATGGGATGCTCCTGGAGGTCACAACTCTAGCGAAACTGTTACCCTCATTCTCTCGGACCATCGTTATCCATTCGGTCTGGATCCTGGCTGGCATGGCGCCGAAAACTACCTTGTCTTCACCAACTCGTATAAGATGAAGATGTCCATCATCCTTGGTGTCGTTCACGTATGTCACCTTACTCCTCGCTGTACCTTAAATCTGACTCGCTTTTCAGATGACCTTCGCGATGTGCCTTCAAATCCCGAACATGATTCACTTCAACAACAAGGAGAGCATTTGGGCCGAGTTCATTCCTCAAATCCTCTTCTTCCATTCAATCTTCGGCTACCTCATTGTCTGCATCATCGGCAAGTGGGTCATCGACTGGTCCCAGAGCAGTGACTCGCCACCTGGCCTCCTGAACATGCTCATCTACATGTTCCTTTCGCCTGGCACTGTCCAGGAGCCGCTCTACCCCGGTCAAGGCGGGCTGCAAGTGTTCCTGCTACTTCTTGCGCTTATCTGCGTTCCCTGGATGCTCTGTGTCAAACCGTACCTTGTCTGGAAGGAGATGAGCAAGCACAAGGCGGAGGGTTATCACGGTCTCGAGCAGCACGACAACGGCAGTGGTCCTGCGCGCCACTCCGATGACCACGCGCTCGACGAAGAGGAGAACGGTAACGGCGCGGTCGTGGTCGAGGAAGCCGAGGGCGGCGAGGAGGAGCACAGCTTCAGCGATGTCATCGTCCACCAAGTCATCCACACGATCGAGTTCTGTCTTGGCTGCATCTCGAACACGGCGTCATATCTCCGTCTGTGGGCGCTGTCTCTTGCACACGCCCAGCTCAGTGAGGTCCTCTGGAACATGTCGATCGCAAATGCTCTCGAGTATGGTGGCATTGTGCGGATTATTGCCTTGCTCGTTTTTGGCAGTATTTGGGTCGGCGGAACGATCGGTGTGCTGTGTCTCATGGAGGGTCTTGGTGCGTTCCTGCACGCCATGCGTCTGCACTGGTGAGTTATCCTTGCCAACGTGGAAGGGGTCTGTTCGCTGTGGAGTCTGATTCTAACGGTCTGCATCGTATAGGGTCGAGGCGAACGGCAAGCATTACATGGCTGGAGGCTATGTAAGTGGCTTATATTGGAACGGACCAACTCTGACGCATGCGTTTCTAGGCATTCACCCCGGTTACCTTTGCCAATATCCATCAAGGCAATTGAGGCCAAACTGAACTCTGTCCGCTCGGTAGTCGTTCCTTTTTGAATTATGAATCTAATGATATCATTATATTCCACGCGGTCGAGGCCCATGAGTTGATTAGTCCCGCCGCCAGCTAGGTGCTTTTGCCCAAATAAGGCAAGTCGGTCTAACCGAACTTGGGCAAAGAACGGCTCCGTCCACCCATCGGCGGAGCTCGCAAACATTCAATGACGTAGCTTAGGCTGTGCTCACCGTTCTCTTAAAGTGCGACGAGGGAGTGGGCGGGAAAGAATTCACAACTCGTCTTCAGCATCCGCCTCAGCAACTCTTCACCGTCCTCTGCCTTTGTCATCAACAATGTTGCTCAACGCATTCATTGTGTCTGCTCTCATATTCGCTTCGCGAGTGGCTGCCGCTGCTGAACCAGAGAGGCACGACCTGCATCACCCCAAGACCAGTCAACCAAACCACCATAAGCACGAACAGCACCACCGATACCCGAACCACCATCAGCACGGCACTGGAGAAGCCCTTCAGCGGCAATATCAGCAACAGCCGGCATTTTCTCAGTCTCATGACGCCCTCGTTGGCTCCATCGTCGGCGGAATCGAAAGGGTGGTTCTCGGCGCCTCGGAGACCAGCGCCGATGCCCGGCCCCACGATGGCAAGCAAGACCGCCGGCTCGCCAACTCCCGTCTTTTTGCGCGCCATCCAACCGACGCGGATACTACTCTGCAGTATTACTACAAGCTTCCCGACGGCAACTTCAGACTTCACGACGGCACCATCCTCACGTCACAACCGCCGCCGCAGTACCACCTCGTCGACGTTGAGTTGCTTAACCGCAGCCGCCTGCGCTACCATGGTGGCCTTGTCGACCTCGACCTTCTGCACCGTGAGCCAGCCCCCGAACCTGAGCCTGAGGCGTACGCAACGACGGGCGACTTGATCCGGGCTAAGCCGGAGGTCTCTGCCGATGGTCTCCTGCCATTGCTGAAGCCGCCAACCGCTCTTAAGGCCCGCCAGTTCATCACTGAAAGTAGAAATATTGAGGAGGCGCCGGTCCAACACAAGGACAAGGACAAGGACAACGGTCACACGCCCAAAGCCAACAACCATAATAATGGCAGCCGTCACCACAACAGCAACACTCATGGCAAGCCGAAGCAGACGTCGAAGCCCAAGTCCAAGCCCAAGCCTAGTAAGAAGCCTCAGCCTGGACACAAGTCTTCCGGTCAGCAGTTCGGTGCGAAGGCAGCCGAAAACTCATCGACATCCCCGTCTCCATCGCCTCCGGACTCAGCTGCCTCTTCGAATCTGGCTGCCACTTCAAATACGTCGCCCGCGCAAGACTCAACGACGACCGCCAGGCCGACGGACACCACGACCACTACTGCGCAACCGGTTGTCCCCGCTTCGCAGCTGCGCGACCCACTAGCCGATCGTGACCTCGCGCACAAGCGCCGGGACATGCCCGAGTTGCCGAATCACTTTTTCAAGTTCTTCAAGTTGAATGTACGTCCTAACTCGGGAGCCTGTGCAAAGCTGAAAACTAATCCTATGCGTTTACAGCCTCGCCACGGCAAGTCCAAGGATGATAACGAACATACCGACAAGAAGGACAACTCTCACTCCCACGCCAAAGCTCAGAGCCCGTCGCCGTCACCAACCACGTTTTCAGACATTTCTTCGTCCACCACTGAGACGACAAGCACTGCATCGATGACCACCACCGATGGACCTGCGCCTTCGGATTCTACTGCTCTTGGTATGCTGAACGATGACGGCTTCTTTCTTCACGGCCTCCGTCAAGGCGCAATTCACGTCTCCGCCATCTTTGGTAACGCAGGCGTGCATTCAGCCGCGACAGTTGATGATTCGTCTACGTCTACGTCTACGTCGCTGTCGGACACCATGTTGATGACGTCGAGCGCGACGACAGCGGATTCGATGTCGACGTCTGTGACAGCTTCAGCTGCGGCTACAACAGCGTCGCCTCCTCACACTGGCAACCTGATTGATCTTTCGCTCAATATTCACAAACGCGAAGCCGCTGCGGGACTACCGCAGGAGCAAGTTTTGAAGGTCTTAAACGGCGTTGTTGACAACACTGCGCTACAGTCGACTGCGGTCAAGGTCACCAGCCCTGCGCCGTTAGCACTTACTTCTCTAGTTCCAACTTCACCCACCGCGACTGAGTCCCTTTCCGCAACAAACGCCGCTTCTAGTCGCCCTGTTGACGAAAAGCAGCGTTCCGGGAGTAGTCCCAGCATGCGCATGTCTTCTGCCCCTGCTCCCGTTGCCAATATCGTCAATGTTGTAGGCAAACCAGCCGACGGTCGCCGTCCAGCGATCATCGAACCATATGCTGCTACAGCCGTCGTTGGGCAGCTGCGCAAGCCCGACCCTGCGTTACCAGCAGTCGGGCCGGGCAGCATTGTGGAGGAGGTCATTAGCCAGATTGCGTGAAACCACTAGACCAGCAGTTCCCCTTGTACCAATAGAACAACTCTTGTAAATAATGATTAGATTCAAGAGCTGAATCGATTCAATCTCTTCTCATGTCTGGCGCGATTTTATAAGGCTTTGATAGCAGCCCAATGTGATTCACTTTTATGATAGTACACCTCGAATGTTATTATTCAGATATCATCCTGAGCATCCACGTCCATGCGGGTGGGCTCTGCACCTCCACTCTGTCGATGCTTCTGATCCTCGGCATTTTTCGTCAGCTCCGACTGGTGGTGCGAGCTTGTGTCGGTCTTGGTCACCTCACGCAAGGCCATGGTTGCGTACGACGCTGTAGACAATTCCAAGCGTATTTGCAGAGCTTGAAATTTGCCATCCTCTTCTATCTTCGGCGGGTCGAGTCCAATGAGGATGTCTTCGTCGGCCTGTACGAGAGCGGCGTCCGGGTCTGTGTAGCGTAGTTGCGTCCAGCTGATATTGCGCGGCAACTGCAAGATCTTGCGATATGATCCTAGCAGCGAATACTCTCTGACAACCATTCAGAATGAGGTGCTTTGACCCTGGCGCGAAGTCAATACATACTTGTTGACACGATGTAATTGCTCTTCGCCCAATCCATCGGCTTGCAGGATGGTTTGATAGAGCTCACCAAGCACTCCGCCGGGATATATCATATCTTTACCGGGGAGCGGCATGATCACGTCGAATATGCTGTACTTGTCGGTGTCTGATGCTGCGAGAACCTTGACGGATGGAGCTACCCAAGGTTTTTTGCCTGGAGAGCTTGCAGAGCCTGTTGCTAGCAGCTCAGGCAACTGCTGTGGAAATAAAATATCGACTGACCTTCTGCCGCAGTAGGTGCATTTTCTTCCTCGACTGCATCATTCTCCATCTCGAGTTCATCGGCAACATCAAGCAGCCCAGCTTCGCCCGTCGCCTCGATGGCTAGGTCGTACACTAGATCACCGACCACAGGTTTTTCTGCACCAAATCTACGGATGCGCTCGGAGACAACGGTGTTCCAAACGTAGGACTGGTATGCATGGGTATACATCATACGCAGGTTGCGGGGAATCTGGTAATCAAACAGGTAAGCCAATTGCCCGTGGAATGAAAGTTAGGCAGCTTACAGTTGCCAGCGCTCCCATCGCGTTGCGTGTGTCGCCACCATTCCGCTTGAAACTCTCAAGAATGCAACGCTCGGCGACAACTCTGCGGGGAAGGAGTTCAAGAGCTCGATTTAGATCACCATCCTCGAGCCAAGCTTTTCTGCCAGCTTCGATGTCCTCATGCTCGCCTGAACGCGGGCGGAGAACGAGCGCGATGGCGCGGTGCCAGTCAGACTTGAGCAGCGCGAGTCCGATAGCGTGTGTGGGAACCGCAGCAGTGCCAAAACGCTGCATGCCTAAGGTCAAGTCAACAAGCGTGGAACGCGAAGGAGGAGCGACGTACCGTAGTAATTTACAAATCCACGGTTTAGGATCGAGTTCATTGCTTTGTCAATTGCATCGCTTGATTCGGCTTTCACATTGCTGAGTTATGTGAGTGAGAACGAGAAATACTGCTCTCTGTGAAGTTCGTACCGTAATGTGATCACGAACGCGTTGCCGCTCAGCATGCCGAGATCGAGAGCCTCAGACGCGTACACAATGTCTCCCACCCGCACACCACGCTCAGCTCGACTAGACATAGCTTGCGCCTCAGTCCTTCTGCTAGGGATGTTGTTGATCATTCTCCAAAAGGTAGAAAGCGATCGTCCTAATGTTCTGACGCTGACGCGCTGTGTAGTAACTCCTCGTTTGTCCTTGGTGCCAGCTACACCAAAGTCTTTTGCGGGCTGTTTCAGCATGCGCGAAAGATGCGAAATGGCGTCATGAGTATCGCGGTTAGTTTTATGCATCGTGAAATGGATGAATGGCGGCAGCTTCTGGCCATCTACGCAATAATTGGGTTAAGCCAACTAAATTTGCTTGGTGTGGATAGCGAACTTTTTGTTTTGCCTCTCGGGGCTCCTTTTTGCTTGCTATGGGACCACCGAATGGCTATTTTGTTCCCATCTGAGGTCTCAGTCTCGAGCTTGTTATGGAATGTGGCACGAATAGCTCCGTGGAGAGCGGTGCGCTGCTCTTTTGAGTCAATGACCTGAGAGAAGATGTGAGATCACGTTGTTTGTATTAGCAGAGTTTGGCGTACATCTGAAGTCACGACACGAGTGTCCTCGCGCTTCAGTGGCCCTCCGATACGACCACCATCCCTGCCGTTACCTCGTCCTCGCCCTCTACCACCACGCTCACCTCTGCGACCACGCCCCTGCGCGGGGCCCGCATCCACAGTCGTCTCTTTGACTTCTGCAGCTTCAGGTGTCGAAGCCACTGGATGGTCTTTGAGAGCCATACGTTGACCCCACCCACCGTCTGCAACAAAAGGAGGTTCAATACCTTCCTCGTAGAGCTTCTTGAGAGATGCTCGAGTTGTGTCGGATAGAAACGGCCCCAAGATCTCGTCGAATTCCGAATGCCAGATACCGTCGGCGGTCAGGTCGCTTGAAGCTACTCCTTCGTTGGGGCTTTCGGTAGGCGTAACCTCTGGTTCAGGTTGCTTGATGTCTACAGGTTTTTGTATGTCCTGGAGGTGGATGACGGTCCCCGTGCGATCGACTTCGAATACCAAGAAGTCGGTAAACCTGCTAGCGTCAGCCATTGCGCTGTGCAGACACTGACTCGTACCTCTGCTTAATGATACCATCGAGCGCGGGAACATCTTTGCAGACATATTCAGTGATGCCTACATCCTGCTCTTGAACACGATCTGAACGTTCACGCTGGGCGCGGAACAGACGAGAGCTTGGCGGAAGCAGATCTTCTGTCTCGCCAGCAGTTTTCGGCTCTCCCTGGTCTATGTCAAGCTTGACACGCTTGGCGGGACGCTCTTCGGCGTCGAATCGATCGTCTGCGCGTGCTACTGAGGAGGACATGGTTACCGATCCTCCGTTCAAGAATCCTCAATGAAAAGACACCAGTTTTAGCCTCGCCGCTTGTGTAAGAAGCACCGCTATAGGCCCTGCGGGTGATGCACGTGCTTGGAAAACAAAGCAGGAGCGAGAGGAACGACGAGGTTCGCAATATCCCGAGCACCCCTTTCCCGCTGCTGACGATTTGCCCATGGCGAGCACCAAACTTTCATATGGCGAGCGCGCTTTACGGCACAATAATCCAGCTGCGCAGGCACTGCTTGAGACGATGGACCGCAAAAAGACGAATCTCTGTGTGAGCGTCGACGTCACGAGCAAAAGCGCCTTTCTTGCTGTGGTCGATGCTGTTGGGCCTTACGTTTGTCTGATCAAGGCACGCTGCAGTTTATAGCTATTATGATCCTCAGGCCTCATTGTGGCTGCATGTTGGCAGACGCATATTGACGTTGTAACCGATTTCGACGCCGACCTGATTGATCAACTGCAGCTCTTGCCAAGTTGCACGACTTCCTCATTTTCGAGGATCGCAAATTCGCTGACATTGGCAAGCTCGGCTCACGTCGCTATGCTGCAGTTAATAACGCTTACTTTATCTTATCAGGCAACACAGTCTCCTTACAATACTCCGGTGGCGTCTACCGGATCGCCAGCTGGTCTCACATCACGAATGCGCACACCGTCCCTGGTCCCGGAATCATTGCAGGTCTGGCCAAGGTTGGGCTCCCATTGGGTCGTGGACTTCTTTTGCTGGCGGAAATGAGTTCGGCAGGCACTTTGGCCGCTGGGAGCTACTCGGAACAAACGATTGCTATCGCACGCGCCAACCGCGACTTCGTCGTAGGCTTCATCGCCATGAAACGGCCCACTCCTCCACCAGAAGCAGTCGACGAGGATTTCCTCGTTCTCACTCCCGGCGTACAGATTGGATCCAAAGGCGACGCGCTGGGCCAGCAGTATCGCACTCCCGCGAAGTCGTATTCGATAGCGGGTGCGATGTGATCATTGTCGGGCGTGGGATTACAGGATCCGGCGAGTCTATTTCTGTCAATGAAGTTAAATCTCGCGCGACCTTGTATCGCGAAGAAGGTTGGAAGGCTTATTTAGAGCGCATCCAGCGAGTCTCGTAGATCTACTCTGAACATATTTTATGATTCTGAACTACAATTGGCGCACGGTGGCAGTGATTTCAATGATTGCATATATGTATCAGTCGCATCATCAAGTGTCCTTGTGCCTAGGTAAGGAAGACACAAGACTTGGCGAGGGACTGATCACGTTCGCTCGGCCCGCAGCTGCAATGTAGCGCAGCATATCAGCGTGTCGTGAGTGCGATTGGGGCTGAGAAGCTCAAAAGTCCGCGGTGCAATATGAGGCGAGAGTCGTTCGTCGTTTCGAAGAACAGTTGCCGCATGAGCAAGGTCAACCGCTCCGAAAGAGGCAACTTTGGCTCGAACCCGAGCCATGGCTGCAATTCACCCCGAAACTCGGACGTTGGCACATGTCAGTAATCAGGTCTTCTATAGGCTTGGCCGTGAAGCGAGTCGGATCGGACCACCAAGCCTTCTGAGTCTGCAATAGTCAACCACCAAGGGAGGCGGCACGACTATTTCGCAAAAGAAAGCACAGGGACTTCCTGCGAAAAAGTCGAGACATTAATCTGCATAATTGTGAGGGTTCAGAAAGACGGTGATCGCAGCAGCGCCTCTAGACGGTCACTTGGGAGGCTCGAGCTCTTACAGGCTCACACGGTTGCGGCGCGGCTAGCGGGGAAGCCCTCTGCGTCCGCCGCTTTGGCATTCATATAATCGGCTAGCTATCCCCCCGCCTTAATTGTCACCGCCTCCAGGACGAGTGAACGTGCGAGGAGAATGTTGTCCGCAGCTTGGTGCTGTACAACTTTCTTCGGGCCAACCAATGTCACACAGATGCATCCTAACCTGCACCTTCTCGGCCGACATCAGAGCGGTACCATGGAGAGCCGGGCCCAGCCATCCGTGTGCGCTTGTACAGTATGGCGCGAATCTTGGCAAATTGCTTTAGGTTCTCGGAGCAACTCGGGCAGATCATTCGGAAAATCTCGGCTAGATCTGCCTTTTTGAGCTGAAGCATAGGGGCGGCAAGCCACTTCCGCTGTGTTGTGCCTCATTAGCGATACATGCCGCGTTAGCTGGAACTCTAGCCCTCTAGGTGAAGTGATGACACGGTGAACGATCTAAACTGCGCACTCGTAGACTAGGCGAACAGCGCTCTGCCGAGAATACGTTTTCTTACAAGCAACAAGGTGCACAACGACAGTTTCCAATACGGTTACTAAGTCGTATCACTGCGATCAAGGTATCGCGTGCGCTCGATGTGGAGAATGCGCATCCGGGGCGCCTTCCCGTGCGGGGGTAAACCACGTGCCAGCAGGTATCGAGCGTCATTCATAAGGAAGCGGTGTCCGGACGTTGCCTTTCCACTCCCTTCGTCCTCCTTTCCCGATCGCCATGGCCGAGTATCACGAGCACGTCCCTATGCACCCCATTGCGCCGCGCTTGCTGGCTGAACCCAAGCCACATATCGGTCCCTCCATTGACGACTACAAGCGAGCGCATGCAGTCACCGTTGGCGCAGGTAGCGACACCTGGTGGGCGCAAACAGCGCAGTCCATGTTAGATTGGGTTGTTCCTTTCAAGACAGTGCGAGCGGGCGGATTTGAGAATGGTGATGTCGTCTGGTTCCCGGACGGCATGCTCAACGCGTCGTACAACTGCGTCGACCGATGGGCCTTCAAGAATCCAGACCAGGTACTTCTGCTCTATATCTGCTTTTTTGACTGCTTTCCTCATGATCTTTGCAGACTGCGATCATCTACGAAGCAGACGAGCCTGGCGAAGGCTGTAATGTCTCATACGGGGAGCTCCTGCGCGAGGTCTGCAAGCTTGCAAACGTGCTCAAGTCGCTCGGCGTCAAGAAGGGCGACACCGTATCCATCTATCTCCCTATGACGTGGCAGGCGGCAGCTGCCTTCCTTGCCTGTGCTCGTATTGGTGCGGTTCACAGCGTCGTCTTTGCTGGCTTCAGCGCCGAGTCTCTCAGGGATCGAGTCAGTGATAGCCGGTCGCGCGTCGTCATTACCACCGACGAAGGCCGTCGAGGCGGCAAGACCATTGCGACCAAAGTCATCGTTGATGCTGCACTGGAGGAATGCCCAATTGTGGAGCACGTTATCGTGCTGAAGCGTACCGGCAAGCAAGTCCCATGGACAGAAGGACGAGACAAGTGGTGGGACGTAGAAGCTGCCAAAGTTCCTCCATATTGCCCTCCGGAGCCTATGAACGCAGAAGACCCACTCTTCATTCTTTACGTGCGTCCCTCATACTGTATCGAGAACTGTAGCGAGATACATTGCTAATCCCGGTGATGCAGACGTCAGGATCCACGGGCAAGCCAAAGGGAGTTGTCCACACCACGGGTGGTTACCTGCTAGGGGCGGCCCTCACTGTCAAATATGTCTTCGACGTTCACGCTGAAGATCGCTTTGCATGCATGGCCGACGTCGGTTGGATCACGGGTCATACGTGAGGAATCATCGTTCATTCGTCGGGCACATCTCGCTGAAAGTCGCTTGCGCAGCTACATTGTATACGGGCCGCTGGTAAACGGCGTCGCAACAATGATCTTCGAGTCAACGCCAGTTTACCCGACTCCGTCGCGTTACTGGGAGTGCGTTGCACAGCACAAGATCACACAGTTCTACACCTCGCCAACTGCGATCCGGCTGCTTCGGCGCCTCGGAGACGCACATGTACATGGCCACGACCTTTCTACTGTGCGCGTCATGGGCTCCGTTGGCGAGCCCATTAACCCGGAAGCCTGGAACTGGTATAGTACCGTCGTTGGGCAAAATCAGTGCGCCATTGTTGACACGTTTTGGCAAACGGAGACGGGTAGCATCGTCGTTTGCCCGTTCCCTGGCGCGATTCAAACCAAGCCTGGAAGCGCAACCGTTCCCTTCTTCGGTATCGACCCTGTCATTCTTGACCCAACAACTGGCCAAGAGCTCACAGGATCTAATGTTGAGGGTGTTCTGTGCTTCCGCGCGTCATGGCCAAGTCTTGCTCGCACCGTGTTCAACGATCACAAACGATACCTGGAGACATACATGAAGCCATATCCTGGGTACTACTTCACCGGCGACGGAGCAGGCCGAGACGATGACGGCTACATCTGGATTCGCGGCCGCGTTGATGGTATATGAACATGACTACTTCGTGGAGCCGTTTCTCACCCTCAAACAGATGTCATCAACGTTTCTGGGCACCGTTTGTCAACCGCCGAGATCGAGTCCGCTCTTATCATGCACGCTGGCGTTGCAGAGACGGCGGCCATTGGGACGGCTGATGATATTACTGGTCAGGCCGTGCACGCGTTCGTCACACTCAAGCCAGAATTCAAGTACGCAGTCCCTTTTACTCACTGTCTTCTTCTCATTAATTTGCAGCTACGATCGCGAAAATGAGCCCGCACTGCTCAAAGAGCTCACGCTTCAGGTGCGCAAGGTCATTGGGCCGTTCGCCGCGCCAAAGCGCATCTACATCGTCAACGACCTGCCCAAAACGCGCTCGGGCAAGATTATGCGTCGTGTAATGCGCAAGATTGTTTCCGGCGAGAGCGACCAGCTAGGTGACCTTAGCACGCTCGCGGACCCAAGCGTCGTCGACCAGATTAAGTCCAAGATTGCGTGAGCACGAGATGCGAGGCCATGCGCCCGATACAGGATTTCTGTATCTCTGGGGTTCAATGCTTGAACGCTCCATCCTGAGCATTTGTATATTATTTGCTCTTATGTACTGTATGAGTACCAGGTTCCGCACACAAATCAACAGCTTTGATGGACCGATGAGACCGAGACCAAACGATGATCATGATCCTCTCGAAAGGAGCTAGAAAAGCACGCCTGCAGTCACATGCCCGCAGAAGTATGCTAGGATAGGAGCTGTGAAAGAAGACATGGGGGGGACGAGTGGTGCTGCGGATTCCGGCGCACGGCGCCGAAAACGCGTCAGCGGGCTTTACTTGCTGTGTAGCTCCGTTATCGCCGTTAGCGTGTGAGGTCCGACGAAGGTCCTCGAATGCTGTTCCATCTGCGCTTCCACTTGCCGGTCATTGGCTGCTTGCGCGTTGTTTGCAGGCTGCGGAAAGTCATGTGAGAAGTAGCCTGCGGCTCCGCATGTGTCGTCCGCCACACCCGTCCGGGTTGAAGCTATAAAAACAAGTCCTTAGTGCGATTAGGGCCCCCTCATCTCTTCCCCGAGACCGTATCACTCTCTGAATGTTTCATATTCCTACCGCATCTCTTCCCCCGGTGCCGCCGGTGCCACCGTTCTCCTATCATCCTCCTCACGTTCATCCGCCACACGCACCAAGCACCCCCCACGCACCTCACCACCCTCATGTCCCTCACCACCCTCATGTCCCCCACCACCATCACCCCCCACACATCCCACTTGTGCCGCCATACAACATGATACCACACGTGCCCTCCTTCGCCCCCTTCGCGGGCACAGGTCATCATTGGGCTCAGGTTGGTCACGATTCTCACGGTCATGAGGATCGGTACACCAGCGGTAAATAGACTCCTCGTATGATCGCGGCGTGAAGTTGACTGGGCGTTTCAATAGTTACTGTATCGCGTGGCCGCGGACGCCGGGGTCGTGGAGCACGCAGTCTTCACGTCCACACTCATCTAGTTCACGGCCGTGGTGAGTCGGAGAACGGAACGGCTGATGTTGCAAACAACGCACTCGACGAGAATCGTCATTCTCATGGCGCTCAGATTGCTCAGGAGCTCGCTCTCCAAGTGATCGGACAGGATATTATTGCGTCGGGCGGTGAGGTTGACATCCTCGACTTTGGTTTTGAATCCGGAGGTTCGTGTCCACAGGCTCTCGAGAGGTGACACTTTTGCTTACCACTCGCAAAACCCAGAGTTCTACGGGAGCCGGGTTCTGCAACCACATGTCAATTCGGTCGTCGGTACTGGCGTGAATGCCTCTGCGATAGAAGCATTCGGTGCGTATGCAGCCAGCGGTGGTCTCACACCAGAGAAGATGCGCGCCATTGCTATGCCGTACATGGGACATCTCTCCTCTCTTGAAGACATGCAGTTCGACGTGATTATTATAACCCAACCCATCGATCAACGCCCCGATATCAGCAATGTTATTCCTGCACTTGCTGCACAGGTTCTCAAGCCAGGCGGTGCGCTGTATGTCGCCGTACTCGACATGTCCTGGCCACCGCGTATTCGCGGACAAGGCGAAGCATACGAGAGCCCTCGCGTGGAAGCTTTATTCGAGGAGGCAGGTCTCGAGGCGTTTGAGCTTACCATAGTTGACTCGTACGGTATGACGCCGTTCGAACCTGGGCAGCTCTATATTGCCAGAGGGTTCAAGAACATACGCGATGACTTCAGCGTCATTGACTCGGACGCTGCGTCCACCGTTGCTAGCACTTAATTTCGTTTTGCGCACGTGTATTATTTATTACTTGTAGTCTGAGGCGTCTGTATGTGGCCAACAACTGAGTTCTCACAAGGGGTACAATTATGTCCGGGGTTCTACAGAATTATTTGTGCATGGTGTTGAGCGGACAGCCAAATTCAAGTCTACGAGATGGTTTAGATTACTTGGCGATATTAAAGGGTCGAAACCTCAGCTCACCTTCTTGCCCCTGTGTTGAGTCTGTTTTCCGGCGGTAGAGTGGTCGATGATGAGCATGAGGGCTCCGTAGAGCAGGTCAGACCCGAATCCGATGAGTGTGAGACATACAGCAAACGGATTGGCGACGTAAGGATGCATCTCCGGCCACCAATACCAGCGAACTGTATAATAACCGTACACGCCAGCAACTGTACCGAGCGTACGGCATGCCCAGGTCATCCTGTCATGTCCGCGATTGTCCCAGCGAATCAGAAGTTGTGAGAGAAACGATACACTCAGCCCAGCCTGCGCAAACTGCGCGCTCCAGAACGTGAATTCCTTGAGATCGGCGCCGGGGGTGACGCCACGGTAGGTTTTGCCGCGCTCACTACCGAACTTGTTCTCGATCCAATACCGCGCGAATGAATACTGTAGGCCGACGAACACGCCGAGGAGCACAAGAAAAACGGAGAGGATGTTACGCTGGATTACGGGGGCGTGATTCCACTCGTTGGGCCCGTACTTGACGGTGTAGTAGATGATACCGAGGTCGATTACTGCCAAGGTGGAAAAGGCAAAGCGCTCTGTCGAGTCCTCGGTCACGTAAGCACCAGCGAAAATGTCCCAGGCGAGGTTAGATGCGAGGAAGGCAATGGGAATGCCGTAGGTATTGTCGCGCTTCGCAGACCGGATGAACAGATGTAGGCTCCTCGTGACAGGACCCCAGCCACCTCCAGCATGCGATCAGAGAGGGGCACCACAAAATTAGGAACTGTGGAGGGCGGAAAGTCTCCCTTGGCCATGACGATGGGCAGAATAGGTGAGGGCGGAGTAGATGCCTGCACGACAGCTTTTATATGACAGCTTGCACAGAAAAACGTGCCAATATTATCTGGCTCAAACTCTCCTCGGCTCCCAACACAGGATCGTCTCGAGAAGCGAGCTTTCACACGCACCTATGCTCAATTTGAAAACATCCTGAGACAGATCAATACGGTGAGATATCCATTTGGAGTAGCAACGATCACCATCCCTACGATAACATTAGCTTCGGGCAGCATGAAGATAGCCAAATGGACATTACAAACAGCGCTCTCACGAGGGTCGTCTTTCTCACGGCGCCCAGCCTGAGATCGCTCGGGAACTAGCCAATCGATCAAAGATGAAATCCTAAGTTCTATGGTAGCCGGGTGCTGCAGCCACATGTCATGTCGGTCGTCGCTTCAGGCATGGCAGATGACACTGACCCTAAAATTTCATTAAGCCGTCAAACCAACCCTCCCTGGGGAAGCACCGGTTTCTTCCGACGAGCGCTCCGCGGACATACACACTTTCTGTTCCCAGGATGTTTGACCAAATGATCGCAGCCTCCAACTCAGCTCTGCGTTGCAGCCCATGCAAGGGCCAGCGCTATGAAGTCTATTCTGAGTCTAGAGGTGACTTCTACAAATGTTGAGGAGTTTGGGACTGTTTAAGTGCTGGAAAGATCCTAGTTATGCCTCTCCCTGGGTTGCGTAATCTCGGAATCTGTCAACGAAGGACCTTGGCCAGTCAGGCTGTGTCAGCTACATATGCATCGCCAGTGGTTTCAATAGGACACGCGCTGACTGATATAGAGTGTATTTATATTATGTGTCATTGACTGATATAGGTGTATTTATATTATGTGTCATCCGAGAAATGATTTTGGCAATGATGTCTGATATAAATTCAGCGTTCCCACAAACTCATATCTGTACAATTTGGAGAAGCAAGCCACCATTAATTTAGGACTGCGGTGCCTGAAATTAGCCGACCAGGCGCGCGGTCGAGACGACTTCAGCTCGCCTTGTTGACTGTATGCTGACTGGGCCTCCCCACAGCGGAGCGGGAGACCATGAGCATGAGGACCCCGTACAGCAAGTCGGACCCGAATCCGATAACCGTAAGGCAGACAGCAAAAGGATTGGAGACATACGGATGCATCTCCGGCCACCAGTACCAGCGGACTGCATAATAACCGTACAAACCGGCAAATGTACCAATCGTGCGAACCACCCACGTGGTCCAGTCATGTCCGCGGTTGTCCCAGCGGACCAGGAGCTGTGCAATAAATGATGCACTTAACACGGCCTGCGCGACTTGTGCACTCCAAAAATTTAACTCCTTGATGTCGGCTGATGGGGTGACGCCACGGTAGGTTTTACCGCGCTCGCTCCCGATCCTATTCTCGATCCAATATTGCGCAAAAGAGTACTGAAGGCCAAGAAACACGCCGACTAGTATGGTGAACATGGCGAGGATGTTGCGCTGGATCATGGGAGCGTGCCTCCACTCATTCGGCCCGTACTTGAGGGTGTAGTAGATGAGACCGAGGTCGATCAAAAGCCAACTGGAAAAGGCGTAGCGTTCCAACGGATCCTCGGCTACATACGCGCCATAAACCAGCTCCCAAGCCACATTGGAGGCGAGGAGTACGACAGGAATGCCGTACGTCTTGTCACGCCTCGCAGACCGGATGAAGAGGATGTAGGTGGTGGTCCATAGGACTCCAGCTGCCTCCAACATGTGGTCGGAGAGGGGTACCACGAAAGCAGGAACGTTCGATGGAGGAAAGTCTCCCTTGCCCATGATGTTCAGAAGTTAACGGGGGGGGAGGTCAAGCGTCGTTCAGTGCATCTATATACAATTTGCCGAGACATTGTGATCCGAAATTATAGGTGGAGCTGAGGGTTGATTCACAATGCGCAATCTGGTGTCAGGTACATCACGCCGGCCTTTGTAACATCATTGCGAGGGTTGTTAGAAGCGATCGAGAGATCAATGTCTTTCAGGGATATGACGTGGCCGGCAAAATATTATGTATGTGTTCCAGGTAAGGCCACTGTGAGCATTCGATGACGGTCAAACATAGTAAAACATGAACAGCAGGTTCCTGCGGAAAATACTATGACTTTACGATGATCTCAAGACGTTATTTGCCAGAAATCTAGAGGGCATTTTCGTTCGCTGCTAGTAGCCAACTCCGCTCGGCTTCTTGGATTCACCCTGGCGCGTCGAGAATCTCTGCTCAGCATAGCGTCCTCATGCCTATCGCCACTGTCGTAGCCTGGCGCACTAGCACAAGATCTATTGTAATCTGGCGCACTAGCACAAGATCTGTTGTGGTGTGGCGCACTAGCACAGGGTCGGAGCAGAATGCTATCTGAAGTGGCAGCGTTGTCGTACCACGAACCTACTACTTCCACTACCCTCATCCTTGCCGCATTTGCATTGATCTTGAATTTCGCCAATCACGCCTTCGATCGCCTGCTGAGCTGTGGATTGCTCATCCAGGTCTTGGTCGGCGCTGCTTTCGGTATACCCGGAGCAAAATGGCTTGACGAGTCGACACAGCAGTTCGTCGTCCAAGCGGGCTATCTCGGCCTGATTCTTCTTGTATACGAAGGTTCGTGCCTGGTTGAATCCACCGAGTGTGCTATCTGAATATTTTCTTTTGGCAGGCGGTCTCTCCGCCAGTATTCCCCTCTTGCGCCAAAATCTCCTTCTGTGCGTCGCTGTTGCTGCAACTGGTATTCTGCTCCCAATGGGCCTCTCGTTTACCCTGCAGCCTCTTATGGGTGCAACGGCGCTACAAGCATTCGCGGCCGGTGCGGCTCTCTGCTCCACCAGCCTGGGTACAACCTTCACGGTCCTCACATCGAGCAACCTTACACAATCCAAGCTTGGTGTGGTGCTCAGTGGAGCTGCAATGATGGATGATGTGGTTGGTCTGGTCCTTGTTCAGGTCATCGCGAATCTCGGGTCCAGTACCGGCACTGGCGGTCGCACGCGATTTGATCCGATATCAATTGTTCGTCCAGTGGCTGCGTCGCTGGGCTTAGCGATCTTCGCGCCGCTGGTTTGTCGCTTCGTCGCCCTTCCTCTTGCTGGAGCCCTCAGCGACATCCGCTCCCGACCAGTTGACGGTATTATCAGTCGTACATCCAAACGGCGTGAGACAGCGTTTGTCGTTCAGACGCTGGTGTTGTACGGATGTGTCGCTGCGGCGGGATACGCAGGAGCCTCCGTGCTCTTAGCAGCGTATCTCGCTGGCGCGTGCATAAGTTGGTGGGATGACAATATGTATACGTTTTCCGCGGCGAGTGCAGGCAGCCTTGCCGAAATCGCAAAAGTTGACACAAGTGGCCATGCCATCTACATCCACTTCTACCACCAGGTTGTCAGCAAGTTTCTCTGTCCCTTCTTCTTTGTGAGGTTTTCTCTTCAGCAGTCTTGACATATCTGACATGTTTGGCAGGCATCAATTGGATTCGCAATTCCGTTGAGATTGATGTTCACAGGCCCCGTGCTCTGGCGTGGGATCGTTTATAGCGTTTTGATGGTGCTGGGAAAGGTCGCATGCGGCGTGTGGCTGATCAGGCTACCCACTCGCTTGCGTGTACCCCAGCGAGCTGATGCAGTAGCACCCGCTGCTGTGCCACCCACCGAAGAACGGAGCAACACCGCGAGCATCAATCACTCTCAGCCAGCTTGCGAGACCACCGCCAAGAAACCCGACGCAGTTCACGCTACGGCTGACACCGCCGCGTCGAGACGATCACGCTCGTTATACCCAGCAGTGATCCTCGGCTGCGCTATGGTCGCTCGTGGCGAGATCGGCTTTCTGGTTTCCGCCTTGGCGGCGAGCAAAGGCATCTTTGGTCGTCCATCGATCGATGCCGGTGGCGAGCCAACCAGCGCTAACATCGAGTCCGACATCTTTCTCGTCGTCACCTGGGCAATCGTCATCTGCACCATGGTCGGACCGATTGCGGTGGGTATTATGGTCCGTCGCGTGCGGTGGCTCGAGGCAACAAAGGCTGCAAATTCAATTGATGGATCGGTCAACGTTTTAGGAGAATGGGGCATTGGCGTGGGCGTGCATCGAGATCAAGAGAGCTGAAGAGTGTGCACAAAATAGCCGCTCATGGCACATAGTATCAGTACTAACATATCAAGTACATGCGTTGTACACTAAAAACATACTTCGCGTATGATACAAGAGTCCAGTGGTCTTTCATCATCATGGTCGTGGCATGGGACCTTTCCATTGATACAGTGCCATCTTTGTCTGCAGCAGATTGTGAGAATCATAAGAAGATCGTTGGGAATACATTGCTGCGTACTGGTCCAGCTGTCTTCTCCACAAGCTTACAGCCAACGAAAGCGATGAGACACTTGTTGACCTTGGCTTGAGTCAATTCAGGCTGCTTGATAAACGCTGACACTGTAAAGATTGGATCGTAAGCTGATGCGCTAATTGCCATGGCAGACGGCGAACTGACTGGGGAGTCCTTCGCCAGTAGAGTTCATCAACTTGTCCACAAGTTTGTCCACAATGCGACGGAGATCCTGAGAAAGAAGCTTCAACATACGCGCCTTTGTGAGCCAGGATTTATACACATACGACGTCCGCACTTCGAAACTCGAGTGGCATTTGGTTGACAGCAGCCTCAATGGCGAGATCGCGGGCGCGCTTCTCCTTAGCGGTAGGCTTGGGCGGCGCACCGGCTCGCTTCTTCAATGCGGACCTCAATCTCCCATCTGCTGAATGGTCCTTTCCGGGAGTATTGACGCCAGAGGTGATCATGGTCTCGTTTGCCAGGGACGGCATGGCTGTCACATCTGCGCTGAGCGTTGCGTTCGCTGCTGTAGCAGCTATGGCCGCCGCCTGCTCGGCCTCTTGTCCTTCTTTGAGTCGCTTTGCTACCTGAGCTGAAAGCGCATGTGAGCATTTGGGAGAGATAAGTCGTATGGCTGCACCAACTTGCGTGCCTGCGACTGAGGGCGAACGACTCGTCTGTCGGCGCCTGGGGCCATTCGACGCAGCATGCGTCCATTTTGACCATATAGAGAAAGCTGGCAAAGCTCTCGTTGAACATGGCCAGCGATTGCGAGAGCTCGTTGAGCCGCTCGACATTGGACAACAGCCCTTCGCTCTCGTCTGCGAGATCATTCATAATAAGATCGAGAAATCCCATGCCAGACGGCGCATCGTGCTGGGTAGTGGATCTCGAGAGACCGGCCAATGAGCCGTGCGAGAGGCGCCGGAGCGGCGTGCGCGGTGTGCGCGGTGTGCTGGATGTCGACATGATTGGCCCAGATCAGCCCCTTCAGGCACGATTCGGGTCTCCGCTTAAATTCCTCCTGTCCTTTGGTCACCGCCCGGCTGCACCCTGCGAGCCACATCCCGCCATCTTATATACAGCGGCGACGGACGACCACCTAGGGACCACCGCTGGTGCCTTGCAATAGCAATCATGCCTTTGTTAAGAATTACGGCGGCCACATAACCCGTGACAGCGCGTTCTGCCGTCGCTGCACCTGCCAACCTTCCCTTCATCTTCATGATTAGGATAAATGCTCCCCTATCCTTCTGGCAGCTCGCGATTGGTGGTGCAGCTTCAGTTGGCTCCTGGCTTGCGCTCAAGGCGTTGTGGAACTTATTCTTATCGCCACTTGCCCGTCAACGCATACCCGGGCCTTCTTATGCCGCCGCCAGCAATACTTGGTTCATGTGGCATGTCTTCCGCTTTGACAGAGTTCATCGAATCCACGAGTTGTTCGACAAGTACGGACCTGTCGTCCGAATAGCTCCCAACCGCGTCGTCTTCAAGGATATGGAGGCAGTCCAGGAGATATACCGCACGCACAAGTTCCGCAAGTCCGACTGGTATGCTTCTTTGCTTTCGATTACTGTCTATGCACTGATCGGATCCAGGTATGCCTCCAAGACTATTGGCGGCAATCCCAGCTCGTTTACAACTAAGTGCGACTACACCATTCCAAGTTCATATGCTCAAAGCTCACATCTTACATCTTCAGGGATCCTGAGATGTACAACCGGTTTAAACGCTGGAGCGGCCCAGCCTTCCGGACAGATAATCTCCGCGGCTATGATCAAGCAATTCAACCAGAACTCAACGACCTCGTGGACAGAATCCGCCAAGACTGTGGAGACGGTCAATTCATGGATGCGGTAAAACTATACGGCTGGCTCAGTCTCGACATGTGCGATCCATCCTCGTCCCTTGACATCGTGCAAACTGACCTTTAATCTAGTCTCGGCATCACGATCTTGGGCCAACCTCTTGACCAGATCGCAACAGGCCAAGACCACCGTATGACCAAAGTGCGTTTAAGACCTATACTCTCTGTTCGTGCCGTTAACAACTACCGGGACCTTCAGCTGATTGACCTTTGGATCATGGACAAAATCCTCGTGAGTTGCGACATGGCGATAACATTCACATTGCTTCTGATCACGGCTTTCCGCAGATTGTCCTCTTGCCGCAACTAATTTACAAATGTCTCTGGCGACTACCCATTGCGCCATTGCGCCATATATTCGATGCCGATGCCGGAATCTGCGAGGTGAGACCCAGCAACCCTTCGACGTTGTTGGACACTGATGAGCGCAGTATGCTGCGAACCGGTATGAACTAGCAGACGACGAGAAGGACCTGGACAAGAGAGCAAATCTTCTCGTGGGTTGAGCTCCTGTCAATACTATGTAACTCAGACTCTAATGCTGGATCATAGACGGCGTACAAGACCTACCGCGACCCGTCCACGAACGAGTCAGTACCAAAACATCTGGTTCTTAGCGAGGTATCCACCTTCATGGCCGCTGGTTGGTGCTTGAATTCCCTGTTGAGGGTTTGCTCAAGCTTTTCTCTAGGTATCGATACCATCACTACTAGCCTCACGTACGCAACTTATGAGCTCGCGCGGTCGCATATCATTTGGACGACACTCCGTACCGAGTTGGCGAACTCTCATGGCGAAAGGACGCTTGAAGCGCTTCAAAATCTGCCATATCTGAATGCCTTCATCAGGGTGCGCTAACTGCCACCTCATGATTGCGACAACCTCATCGACGTATTTGTTTTGCAGGAACTTCTTCGCGTGCACACAGCCAGTGGCTTCTACCTGGAACGCGTTGTTCCTGATGGTGGTGCCATGCTCTCAGGCTACTTCATTCCAGCCGGAACTGTATGTGCTACGCTCTGTTCGCGCACAAAAGTTAACTAAGCTGTGTTAGATCGTTGGGGCTCAATCTTTGAGCATCCACAGAGATGCGTCTCTCTTTCCCGAAGCCGAATGTCTGAAGCCCGAACGCTGGGTGCGCCAGCGTGCTGATGGAAGCTGGAACCGGCGCGAGGATATCTCCTCAGCACAAGAAGCAGCATGGATACCTTTTAGTGAGTTAGGCTTGTACGGCCAGCGCGCATAGACTTCTCACTTGACAATGTGCTCGACTATAGGTCTTGGTGTGCGAATCTGCCCTGGGCGTCATCTTGCAGAGCTGGAGCTGCTTCGCGTCATTACGACGGTTGTCAGTAACTTCCGCATACACTTGCACGCCAGTGCGACTCCCGAGTCAATGAAGTACGTCCCATGTTCTAGTCAAGGCATTACAGTGGATTAAACGTAGTATTACCTGCGCAGGGAGATTGACATGAGCATCTTACGCCCACGAGCTGGGCGGTGTCTCGTGTACTTCGAGTACGATCCTATTACTTGACAGGCTAGACGGTGCTAGGAGACGGCTGTATGCACGCTTGATCTACACAACGAATTCCAACCGACCGTACAGACTTTGTTGGACCGTTACAGAGCCCGCATTTGCCACACGAATTCCGAGCTGATATAATGCGGTTTCTCGACCCTTCTCCTTCAAGAACGCAATTTCTTCATCTGTCTTAGGCGCGTCGACAATCAGCTCTGCCGACTGACGCTTGCTTGGAGTTTGCAGCTTCCAGATCGCTCCTTTTGCTGGTGCATGTCCAAGTACTCCGTCAAACCGCTTGCGAATGATTTCAGGATCGCTAGTAGTGAGCAGCCTGACGTAGGCAACCCCAAGAGCCCCATTCTCGTGGTCAACGTTTTTGTCCACGTTGCTTGGAACCCTCCAATCTCGGGGTGTCACATCGCCGCAGAAGAACGGAATCGATCCGGGTGAGTGTCGCGAGAGTTTCGGTGCGGTAATGCGCCACTTGAGGACGCGGCCGTCGGGGCGCTCCCTCCCGCCGGGTACCGTAGCATCATACTCATACTGATTACTGGAACGGGAATTCAAGATCTGCGCGAGGTCTGTAGTCTGGTCCGATGTGCCGAGGTGGGCCCAGTCGATCCAGCCTGGGAGTTCCTGTGCCCAGCGATGCGTCGAGTCTGGCACGGGTGGGCGCGTGAACGAGATCAGTTCTATATACGGGCCTTCGTCGAACAAAATCAAGGCGTTGTAAGTTTCCCCGCCCGCGTGCGTGCCGCCAGGAATAACGCTGGGATACAGAGCTTAGTGTTCCATAGCAAAGCTGACCAATTGCTTAGTAGTACCCACTTAAAACCAAGCGATGTGAAATTCGCCACAGCCTCATGCAACGAGCCAGGTGGTATAAGATACACAATGTGGTCAAGAATGTCGGTCATCACTCTGTAAGAGCAGCGGCGCCCCGGTACCAAAGCTTTTATAATGCTGACTGTACTGACACGCCGGCTCGCGTGCTTTCGACGTCACCCGACTTGGGCGCTTCTTGCACCCCTATATTTCAGCCAACACTTCGCGACGACATTTGCAGCTCAGGATCTCTGCCACCTTTCGCTTTTGACTACTTCGCTCACAGCTCCACGCATGACATCTCTTCCCCAGTTGCAGTCCAAGCTCGCCGTCGTCGACGCCGGCAAGGTTGAGGTTCAATCCAAACCTCTGCCCGTGCTCGAGCCCGACACAGTCCTTGTCAGAGTTCAAGCTGGTGCGCAACTTCTAACTTTACCCAAGACCGTTCCCCAAATGCTCCCTCCTTGCCTACCGCGTGCCTGTGGAGCCTTCTATGTCACATCCTCACCACCGCTCTGAAATGCCTATCCGAATTCTTCGTTGCCGCTTCTTCACAAATCAACCAAATGCTCATCGCATTGTTTAGTCTCACTGAATCCAACGGATTGGAAGCATATTGACCGACTCCTAAAGCCCGGAGCGTCAACAGGCTCGGACTTTGCGGGCGTTGTCGCAGCTCTCGGTACAGATGCCGATAACAAGGGCCTGAAAGTCGGAGACGCTGTTGCTGGCTTCACGCGAGGAGGATTCCTCGCTGATGACAATGGCGCGTTTCAAGGTGCGCCCTGCGCCTGGAGCAAATAGGCAGTCTCTGAGAAGCTTTCCGTAGAATATGTCAGACAGCATCCTGAGCTTGTGAGTTCTCGACGTGTTACCGCTCATTCAAACCAAGTTTGAACACATTGCGATAGCTATGGAAGAAGCCGGACAGCATCTCGTTTGAGGATGCAGCCCCAATGGGCGGAATTGCCCTCTCGACGGCCGTGCAGGTACGGTTTAGAGAGCAATGACAGAATTATTGTCTGATTCATATAATTATAGGCGCTTTACTACCGATTGAATGTCCCAACTCCGTGGTCTGGCTCTCCCGCGCCATCTACTCCAATTCTTATCTGGTCCGGTGCAACTGGTGTCGGCCTCTACGCCATACAACTAGCCCATGCAGCTGGTTTCCGCGTCGCCGCGACAGCTTCTACGCGCAACCACGAGCTGTTGAAAAAACTGGGTGCCAACTTTGTCATACCGTACAACGAGGAAGGCGTCAGCGAGAAACTCAAAGCCTGGGCTGATGAGTTTGGCGGTTTCCGCCATGCAATCGACACCATCTCCGAGTTCGGTGCGGTGTTTTTACTCCAATCACAACAGATGGCCATTGCTTACATCTTTCTGGCCCAAATAGGCTCTACAAAGCTTGCTGCCGCAGCGATGTCGGACCAGGGGGGCGAGATCATTCGTCTTCGTGAGTAGTATCTCTAACCTCGCCCGCCTCCTAGCTAACTGTGTTTACGAGTTAATAACCAAGAGGAGGAGAAAGGCGTGCCTAAGAACGTCAAGGTGACCCCGATTCTCATTTACTCTGTGCTCAAGAAGAAGAACCAGAGAGACTTTGAGGAAGCGGCAGAATGGTCCGTCGTTCGCCTCACTGGATGTTGGAGATAGTAGCCTCACCTCTACATTCAGGTATCAGCATCTTCCCGACCTTGTCGCTACCGGAAAGATTAAACCTGTTCCGCGCAAGCACTTCGACGGTGGGCTCGCGGCTGTCCCTCAAGGTCTGGAATATTTACGGAGCGGCAAAGCATCCGGTGAGAAGGTGACCTTCACTCTTGGTTATGCGGATAGTGCAACCGCCTCGGCGAGTGCTCACTTGTGAAGCCGCCGCCTTGGAATGCATATGTCGCAGTCTGGCAATGACATTGTGAACACAACACACGCTCAACGCTTGAGCGCTCCTGCTCTCCAGGCTCGATGTATCAAAACGATCGTAAATACACATGCGTATATCCAGTAGTAATCACCGTGACTGTCGGTCGGAAAGCAGAGCTTGGCCATCCTTGGCGAGGATACCATTATCGACGAAATCAAAAGACTGGCCATTGGAAGGGCCTTTGAACCCGTATGCCACCATGGCAGCGCTCAATCTGTCGAATGTGATGGTACCAGGGATCCACGAGGAGAGTGTGTCTCGCCTGACCACCAAACCGGGTCGTACGACAATAACTTGTAGCGCATTGTTGCTTCCTCCCGAGAGCTGTTGGAGTTGGTCTATCGCTGCAGTCTAGGTTGTTTTTCTAAGTGAGACATCCGATATTATATTGAGACACAGTGCTGGACCATGCTTACCTTATTCTTTCGTAGGTCACCGAGAAACCATGTTGAATCCGTTTCCTTAGCTGGGAAATACTTGATTCCAGCTCCACTGGTAAACACAAAGCGAAATGGCTTTGTAGTGTCAGTTCGAAGCTGAGGCGCAATCTTCGCAAAGGCAAGCGGATACTCCAGCTCCGCTTCCCGCGTGGCTCCGGTCGGCACGCCCAAAGCCCAGACGCACGCATCGGCGCCATGTAGCTGAGTTTGCACCGAGACTGGCTCGAGAAACTGCTCACGCGTGAGAATAATATTTGTGAGTTTAGACGAGTTGACTATGCTGTCGAGGGGCCGACGAGTTAGGGCGACGATCGTGGTGACCGCTGGGTTGTTGATACATTCCTGGAGGACGGCGGCCCCAACGCGACCGGTACAGCCCGTGAGAATGATCTTCATATGCTGGAAATGTAGCGAAGGGACATAGAGACAACGTGGGTTCAGTTAAATAGTAACGAGTCGAATGGAAATTTCCGATCAGAGGTAGACACCTTCGGAATTGGCAATTGAGTACGCATCCGCAGCATCGGGGCCCGCCCACTACTTCCAGCCGAGCTGCTCGGACACATTTCTGACAGTTTGAGCTGTGGTTTGTCGTCAGGCTGCTTATGCCATTGTGCGTAACGTGTGCCGAAAACTGCTCCGCCTACGAGTTATAGCTATCGCACTGCCATATCGTCAGAGATAGCTACTAGAAGGGGCCGACAAGCGGCAGGGCACCTTGCGGACGAGAGAGCAACAATCACGGCCACTAATGAATATGGTCCCCATCCAGGACCCAGAAGCTTTCGATACCAAGCTACATACATCGTACAGCAGGCATGTAATACAGAGTAGTCACGCATTCAGGTGTCCAGCTTGCGCTTAATAGGACCGACGGGAGCGGCATCCGACTGATGATGTCAATGTGCTCAATCATCGCGATGAGTGTGTGACTAGTCAGCCTTGTCCAGTGTCAATTTGACGCTGTCCAACAAGGACCGTGTCGATGGAGTGTCGCCAGCTTCCCATAACGCCGGCTTAGGCAGTACGCTTTCACTGACTACCGCTCCCAGGGTCAAACGCTCGTGCCCGTTATTGTGGAACTGGGGTGAACCTGCATTGGGAAAACCATCACCATTCAACGCATATGTCGCACTGTGTCGGGGGAAGGGACGGCACGCGATTCGCATTCTGCGACTACACGACTATGCCCTTCGCACTACACACCCATGCGAACACCTCAGAAAGGAGGATACCCGCGTGAAGAAGCTGAAAGAGTCGAAGAGAAATCTGTACTTAGAGAGGGGAGGCAAGTTTAATGGAGACTAAGGCAGACAGAAGGGCGTGGGACTCGTTGCGACAACACGTGACGACCGAGACCAAGCGTCCGGGATGGAAGGGAAAAAAGAAATGCTATGGCAGAAAGGCGGGACACCGACGCCACCAGGACTCAGCTGTTGGCAAGGCCGAAACGCGAAGGGGCGCGAGAGCGATCACGTGAAGACGAACGAACAAAGAGAACAAGAGCACCGCACGTCGCGAAAATGTCGGAAAAAGGTGTCGTGGGCGCTTATGAATTATGGGCAGGAAGGTACCTAGCTGCGCAAGGTGATCATGCATATTGGATCTTGCATACATACGAGCCAGGCCCTTGCAAAGCTCGACAGTTGCGTTATCAAGCTCTTCCAAAACTACGCGACGTTTAAATGCATTATAGTAACTGACCCAAATCATCATTACTGTAAGTTGAAGCGCCACAAACCTCTTTGCTCACGCTTATGATAATTGATGGTGTAGACAGATAGAATCAGCGCGCTGATCAGGATCCTCCCAGCCAATGGTCCTTGCTCATCATGTCAAGAAGTCGATATCCTGGTCAAGTTATTAAAAAAGTTAGAAATTAGAGCATTTATACAGTATCGCAAATTGATCGTGGTCAATGGTCGTTTCAATAGTAGAGCCTGGCCATCTCTTTCGAGAATCACATTGTCCACAAAATCATAGTTTTGACCGTTCGGAGGGCCATTGATGGCGTAACTCACCATGGCAGCACTCAGTTTGTCAAATGTGATGGTGCCCGCAAACCAAGAGGAGACTGTTCCCCGCTGCACTACCAGACTAGGTCGCACGACGGTAATCTGTAGTCCGTGGTTGCTTTTAGCTGAAAGGAGCCGAAACTGATCTATCACAGCAGGCAAAGTCATTTAGTTTGGTTAGATGAGGCGACGACAATCTAGATGAACCCATCGGTCTTCACCAAGAACCCCAGTTGAGTCGAACTCTCTGGCGTACTTCAGCGTGGCACCACATGTGAATACCAGACGAAATGGCTGTGTGGTGTCTTCCCAAAGCTGAGGCGCAATCCTCGTCAAAGTGAGCGGATACTCGACTTCTGCCTCGCGTGTCCACCGGCAGTGAGCGACACTCAAAATATCATCGCAGACGACCTCCGTGCGGCACACTCAACGCCCAAACGCATGTTCCAGCCCCATGTAGCTGTGCGCGCACCACTGTTGGTTCAAGAAACTGTTCACGTGTGAGGACAATGCTTGTGCATTTAGGCGAGCTAATCGTGTCGCTGAGGGGTCGACGTGTGAGAGGAGGTTGGATTGGTTGCGCACTCCTCGAGAACGGCAGCTCCGACGCGGCTAGTGCTGGCCAATGATGATGACTTTCATATGCGCTGTATTTGTTGAGGACTCCAGAGGGTGTTTCTTCTATTTGTACGGCTCGGCGGCTCGGAAGCAGATCAACGACGTGCCGAGATGCCAGCGAATAAGCAAGCTGACGGTCACAGGATGAGCACCGAAAACACGGGCCTACACAGTTTATATCCGTTATCGCCGGCACCGTGCAAGGTCCGACCACCCACAGTAAGGAACCGGTCTGGCTCCACCATTGGGGACCTTTCGAGCCTCGGCAGGGTAGTCAGACGGTGAGGGTACACACCTCACCAGTAACGAGACTGTGGAGGTGCCGCGCATATAATGGAAGGGCTCTTCGACTCACTCATCAGTCTGAAGCACAGATCGCCAACATGTACCACGGTCCATCTCACTCCCGGACGCCTCCACCCCCACCGATGTCCTTCTATCACTATCGCCATATGCCCACTACACCTCCCCTTCCACCGCCGCCGCCTCATGGGCACCCCATGCCTCCGCCTCCTCCTCACGGGCCGCCTCCTCCTCATGGGCCGCATCATCCACCCCCGCCGCCCCCTTCGCACCATTCTTATCCCCACTCGCCTTATGAGCCACCGATGCCATCGTACGAGTATGATCACTATCCGCCACCTCCACCACCTGGAATGCCACCTCCACCCTGGCATTGGCCATACTTTCGAGGCAAGTTCGATAACAGTCACGAATTCATTTCACGCTGATCGATTGCTGTTTTCAGGGCCCCGCGGCTACTATGGCTCTCCATGGCCTTTCCCAGGACACCGCGGAGGTCCTCACCGTGGAGGTCATCGCGGACGTGGAGGTCACCGTGGCCACGGAGGTCGTCCACCTCACGGCTACCCCGAACACCCGGGACACGGGGACGATACTCTTTCGTACACCGCCAAAGTCAGCCTAGAACTGGCTCTTCAGATTTCTGAAAGCGGCAACACCAACCCAGAGAAGACCCAGGTTCTTGAATTCGGCTTCGAGACTGGAGGTGCGCTGTCCAAAGTCGTATTCTTTTAAGCCGCTAGTTGACCATTCGATCATGACAGATTTCTACACCAGTCGTACCTTGCAGCCACACGTCAAGTCCGTCCTTGGTGCCGCCATAGAGCCGGCTGCAGTGGAAGCGTTCAACGCGTTCGCTACAGATGCTGGGCTCTCACCGGACCAGATGGCCGCCGTCGCGCTTCCGTACATGGGTCACCTCTCCACGCTCGAGGACAAACAGTTCGACATCATCGTCGTGAGCCAGTCCATCGAACAGCGGCCAGACATCGCGGCAGCGTTGCCGGCATTGGTGGCACAATGCCTCAAGCAGGGCGGCTCGTTGTATGTTGCTGTACTCGACATGACCGGCCCTCCGCCTCCCCCGCCACATAGTTGCTCCTGTCACCACTGCGACCGTGAAGAGGACAGATACGAGAACGCACGGGTCAAGGCGTTGTTCGATGCAGCAGATCTTGACAGGTATGAGCTCTCCGGGGTCGATTCCTACGGAATCAACCCCTCTATGCCTGGTCGTTTGTACGCTGCGAAGGGTCAGAAGGGCACCACAGACGACTTTGACATGGTCGATAGTGATGATGTGTCCACTGTAGGGTCCATTGCGTCCTGCGCTTGAGGCCCCGTAAACATTAGCTTGATATACGCAAGTTAGCACCACCCATTGTACATTCATTTGAGCGATGCATCTCGGCTTTCTTTCTCATTCATTGAGTTCGGGTATCGGTTATCGAGAGTGTGAGATTGAGTCATTACTAGATGCGCCGGTAGCAGCTCTGTCACTGCTGCAGCCCAAAGGTCTACATTATTACACGCTTTCGCTCGAGAAGCACGAAATGTGTCCGCTCAACACCTCCGCCCAACATTCTGTACGACAGTCTAGCCATACCACTTTTGCTTGAGCAGCTTGTTCCGTGCAATCGGCTTGATGATGATGATGGCAACGAGGAGGCCGCACACAGTCAGAGCGAGCTGCACCTTGTTGAATGCCTCGCTTAGAACATCGAACGTCCCGCTCGGCGATACGCGCGTGCCAAAGAGGTCGAGTCCGTATGCAAACACCAGTGATGTACTTTCCAGCTGGGCAGGCGAGGTGATAACGTGCTGCACACCGAGCACCTGTGGGGATTGTGAGCGCTGGACATCATGCTTTAGGAGATGCCTACCTGATAGTTGTGCGAGATGACCATTCTCGGATCTTCCGGCAGAAGTGGCTCGTATGGGACGAGTCCTTCCTCCTGGTCTGCAGCGCTCGGCTTGCCAAGTTTTCGCCGAGGATCGAGCAGCCGCCGACTGACGCTGACAATCTGATTCTTCGCAGTGGCAACTGCGGCAAACTGTAAGTAGAGCGTAATGATTCAAATGAAATGGTCGTACCAATGAGATTTCGTGAACTGATGCCGTATTTGGTGGTGGTTGTGGCAAGGGCGACTGCTCTTGTCGTCGCGACAAACGAATTTTCAATTGCGTGCAGAGAGAGACCGTTGGGAGTGTAAGCAGATGCGTCGAAGCTGGCACATGCCCATCAGTTTTAGATCTGCAGCACCAAGATATCAACATACCTCGATGTCTTGTCATCTGGGCCAGTTCCTTCGTAAAGCTCCACTGTCACGTAGCGGTAACCCTTAGCATCCTCGACCGAGTCATAGTAATGATACACCAGCCAGTTCTGTGCAAACGCGACCTTGACATCGCAAGTTCCCGGTCGCGTCGGCAGAACAGCGCGATACAAGATCGTACCCTTTTTCCCATCAATGACGCTGATGGCACAGCTCTTCTGCAAGCCGTTTTCGCCTTCTGGAGCGCCGTACGGCCCCGCGCGCGAGGCAGAGACAATGGCGAACATTGAAGGATTGAGATACCGGTACAGCGTGCGCTTGTCCTGAAGCACCCTGCCGAGCGCCGACGGCGGCGTGCTCTCCTGAGGCCGATGGATGATGCTTAGAATCTCTTCGCCTGGCGGCATCCGTGTACGCCAAACCTCAACGGCGGGCAAGGGGTATGGATCGTCCATCGAGATAGCGTGTCCGACCAGCATGTTACGGTTGGCGAGCGTGTCCGCGGGCAGCGCGAAGCGGAACTTATGACCAATCTTAGCGAGAATGGTGTTTGCGAGCTCATGCTGCGGGTAGATGTGGACGTGATGGTCTGAGTCAACAAGAACAACGACACGTGGTGTGGTGGTGATGAGGAAGGCATCCTTGAGTGCCTTTGCGAAAATCATACTTCCACCGAGCGCAGTAGTTTCTTCCTGAATCCATTGAAATCCAGTCAGCGCGTTGAAGTGATAGCCGAGTGTTTCTGTAGGTTGCTGTGTGCATTATGTCAATAACAAATCGTGTCTCGAAAGGTTTAGCATACCCCATCGAGATGATGCTGCGCAACAACCAGAACTTCCGGATCAGCTGCCTCTGCCGCGGTCTTCATGACAAAAATCTTAACGGGTTTAGCATAACCATTACGGTCATCGGTGCCAAGAAGCTTGCTCCAGAGCACAACACCGGTTGTCGAATCGAGCGCGTAAACTTTGCCAGCGTTGGATGCTGCAATGATGACCTTGCGGAAGCCGAAGGGGTCACGCCACAGTTCGCCCGGCGCTGGAGCATTGAGCTCGTACGAAGTTGCCAAAAAGCGCTGCGTCCAGCCCACCATGTACACGGGAAGGTTCTGAGGAACTATATTAGTCCCGTTCACGAACAAAACATCAATAATCTTTACCTGTAGCTGGACAACATGGCGGAAAATTCGTTCGAATAAGCCTTCGTTGCCCGTGCGCTCAGTCACAGCCTTCTTTTCGGGCAGATCCACAAACTCTACTGCACCGAGATCTGCCAACGCCTCATCACGACCCCAGACAAGCTTCTGGTTCTGCCAGAGCTGCAGAGCACCTGTAGAGGACGTTGTGAAGGTTCTGCTGACGACCATGTTGGGCTCTGGCTGTGCGACATCGATGGCTGCACCCACAATGAGGCCGTTCGTGTTGGTGTCGAAGGGGAAGGTCACACCGTGAATCTGGCCATTGGAGAGCGCCATAACATGCGTGCCACCGACCTGGTTGCTGTGCATCCAAAACGTGCGGCCGATGTAAGGTCGACCCTGCTTGTCCAGTGTGCCCAAGTAGATTGCGTCTGTGTACAGGGTCGAGCGTTTAGACACTGGGAAGGCATGCTTGACAATAACGGTGGATGACTTGTCCTCGTAGGACAGCGCGTGCGCGGAGCCGTCCTCGCGAATGCCCACCAGGAGGCCGGAGTGTTCGAGGCCAACGTCGAGCACGCGCTCGAACTTGCCATCATTGACCTTTACAGGCTTGTTATCGAGCGCTTCGTTTAGCGCGAGTGACATCGCCTGGCCGTTGTCCACCCAAATGATAGTCGGGAATGCTGCCGAGCGGGCAAGAATCGACACGAACGCGTCGTTCGCCTCCACAATGTCGGAGTGAAAATCTTGAGTCGCAAAGACAGTGCCCTTAGTCACTTCTAAAGCGGTGACACGTAGGGTGTATGACCTGAAAGACTTGACGAGGCCAAGCACGTATACGGCATTGTGATGGATAGCCAGCTTGGTGTAGATGACGGAGTCTGCAGCCTCCTCGGACTGCCAGCTCCATACCTTGGCTCCGGTAAAGCCGTTTACACGCGTGACACTGCGACCATTTGCAAGGGCAATGATGTCCGGAGTCTCGTTGTCGATAGCGAAAACAATATCGTTTGACAATGTCGCCGGCTGGGTGAGGATACCGTCCGCCGGTTTGTGCAGCTCAGTCTCGAAGGTGAGCGCGCCATTTGTCGCTTCAAACACACGGAGTGTCGCGCCGCCAGATCCAGAGAGAGTTGCAAGCACAACTGGGCCGCGCGGGTCGAATGGGTCTGTCTCGCTCTTCGGTTCACCACGTCCATACAGCGCAATCACTGCAGTCAAGTCAGTACGGCACGTTCAATGCATCATGAGCAACAAGAACCATCGCTATTGGACTTCATATTGACTATTGGGTCTTCAGGCGTGAACTGTCTCCGCCATACTGCAGCACAGTGCATGAGCACACGTCAAGTAGAAATGTTGTTGAACTACACACCCACGCTGCTGTCTGCAGGATTCAGACCTGCAACTACATTTGCGTCGGTCGCAGTTAATATAACGCTTTTCCAGCTCTGCTTGAAGCGGTATGGCGGCACGCGGTGGAAGTTGGGTACGAATGGCCGGTCACGCAATGGAATGCCAATAAGTTTTGTGTGCCAGTCAACTTTGCCGGCGTCCTCTGCGTGCAGCGCGTGGGAGCTGTGTGCCAGGACTACTACGACAAGCGCGGTAGCGAGGCGAAGTAAGCGCATCGTAGCGATGCGCGAACGCGAAGACGTGTGCGGAGAGGAGACGCGCAGGCAAGTGCCGAGCAAGTAAGATGGCTTTTGCTGCGAACAAAGACAGGATCCAACGCATAGATAGAATGACAAAGAAAACTGCTGTTCGTTCGCACACACGAACAGGACGTGGGGGGGCGGCCAATTCCCTTCGCTTATGTCTTCCATGAGTAAATGCAACCCCCGTCTGAGTTTGTTGTCTCCAGCGACCTAATAGCGAAACCAATGGTTTTAGGTCTCCATGAGGGTGCGCTTGGTGTCCCATAGGAGTTTGAACTACAGGAAATTCTTGTCAGAGCTCGTACAGTCATTGACTACTGGCACAATCCAGGCTACTTCAGTATAAAGCTCATCCAATTGGTTCACTCGAGACTTCCTGTGGCTGTCGTATAAGAGAAGTACTGTGTTACCGCTTTCGAGTTGGGTGAATACGGCGGTTGCCGGGTCGCAGTTCAAACGCGTTTCGCGCACTCTTAACTCGCGTCAAGCCACGCGCACGGCTTCCGCGACTCATCTTTCGCATCAATCACGCGACGCTGCGCGAGCACAAAATGGCTGAAGATGGAGCTTCAAACCTGATCGATGTGTAGGTCTTGAACAAACCAAGTCCAGTAACTGTTTGCTCAGACTGCCCGTGCGCTCACAGGTCCTTCCAAACGCTGCATGGCATGCTATCCGGCCAGATTGAGGGCACAAGTCCCGAGAAAATAGCTCTCGCGCTGCGCCTTCGCAAGGCCAAGTTCACCAAATGCGTGGCACCTTTCGGCCCGCCCAGCGCCGCGTCTAAAGCCAAGGTGGAGTCTGGCAGTGTTACCCTAGACGATGGCGTGAAAATCACGATTGACGCGGCGGACAAGCCGTTCGTGTATGCTGTTAGCAAGCGCTACATGTTGGACGAAGTCGAGGCTCTCGTCCTCCTCCGCTCGTTCCTCTACAACCAAGGCGTGCCAGTCAGCAGCGAGCCAGACGCGCTTGCGGACGCCATCGCTGAGTTCTACTTCACCGAGCGGCTATCAGTCGTTCGCTGCTTCATTCCGCTCTTATCCGCGCGAGAAAATGCGCAACACCCTCTTCAGAATGTCTCCGAGTCATTCCTCAAGGATGTTATCACCAATCCCGCCGCTTTTATTGACACTCTGCTAACAGAGTACGCTCGGAGAGCCAAGCAGGAGCTGACTCCAGAGATCCTTCGAGCTGCGTCGGTGGCGACCGCGTGGGCAAAACAGCTTGCTCGCGAGCAGTTGGCAATGGTCGAAGTTGTCTTCTGGCTTCTCTGGGACCTGGTACCATCTACTAGCCTCACCGCAGTACAGATATTCAAGGCCGCCTATGACTCAGATCTTGGCAAGAAGCAACTATACTCTGCAATGCTTCTCGAGGACGAAGGTCGGCAGATTCTCAACGATCTCGAATGCATGTGGACTGTAGTCCTGATCGAGTCGCTGAATCTCGAGCAAGTTCTGGACGATGACGCAGACATCTCTCTGGCATCTGCCACTTCACCCATCCTGATGGCTGCTCCACAACAGTTGGTGGTCATACAGCAACTAGTCTTCAGCGCTACGCAGACAGACGCACGCTACGGTCCCATCGTTCTTGCGTGGTGCACGATTCTGTATCGCGTGCGCACCATGCTGGACTCACTCGACTCCGTCCCCGATGTGTACGAGCGATTCGTGCATCTCACAGGCGCGCTGCCCGGCAGCGACCCACCAGTGCCGATGTATCAGCATCTGCTTATGTGGACGCTGTGCGCCGAGGTTGATGTCTTGGGCCGCTTGAAGGACATGCTCACCAACGCGCCACTCTTCGTAACATCCGTTGCGTGGTGCACCGGGTCGTCGCTCACAGATCCCAATGCCATCGCTTTTCGAGCCGTGGTCAAAGGTATGTGCCTTCAGACAGGCATCGTACGTCATTTACTGAGCCATGTCTTCGAAGGCCTACTCATCGGTCTCTGTGAAATGTGTTTGCTAGAGTTCATCCCAAACTTCTCTGCTCTTGTGGATGTTTGGGTGGGCCTCTTTGGCACAGGCGAAGTCTCGAGCACCGCACCTCTCGCTCAGCAGTACTGGACTGGTGACTGGATTCGCTTCCCCCGCCGACAGCCCTTTGATGTCGCTCGCACCCGGTTCCCCGTTCAGTTCCGTCCGCTAATTCGGATGCTTGGTGCCATGGCTCGCAGTCAGGGTGGCGCGCTGTACGCATTTCACTTCCTCAACGAGCTGCCCAGCTTCACGCATGTGGTGTCACTTGACGATGCGCAAGCATTCAACTCAACGTACCAAGCGGATCCAGACAGCGACGGCTGGACGAATATTGTTCCACTGAGGTTGCCCGGCGGTTCCATCGTCGCGCCTGGCAGCTCGGCGCGGATTCTCAGCGGTGATGCTGTAGCCGGGGCACCAATTGTTTTGAAGTGGGACCACGTGTACTCCGGCTGGGGTCTTCTTCGTGATGTTCTGGCGGACTGTGCGCACATGCGGGCCAACGCTGCTGCAGGGCGCAAGGTCGTCAAGATGCGATCCGCCACAGGAACCATTGCGGTGGGAGATCTCGGAATCGACCTTGGGCGGGACGAGGAGGATGGACTCGTCGTGGATGGGCTGACGTTGATCCACAATATCATCAAGTACGAGCGCGACCTGGTCCCTATTCTGATGGGCACATTAGAGAGCGAGAGCGAGGCCACGCACCAGCCCAACATCGTGCAGCTTACGATTCTTATGCTTGAAGAAGCACTCGTTCGTGCTCGACCAGCCCATGGTGCCCACTCAGCTGCGCCAGCGCCAGACAAGCTCATCACAGCATGTTTGGAACTTCTCACTATCTTGCTGCCATTACACCCAGTCCGCGTTTGGCCCTATTTGAAGACCACAACACAGCTATTTGGACACGATCAGTCATCCCAGCTCGGAGCGACCCCCGCTCTGCTCGCCGCGGAGCGTATTGCAGGATTATATCCCATGACTCGGGCGCTCATCTTGCTTGTACGTGCAATGTTGGACGACACATTGCCTTTATTCGATGCAGACGGCCAGCCAGGTCTGCAGAACCTTCGTGAGATGAAGGAGCGCGTTCTTCTCCGAGCACTGAGGCTGCTACACAGCGAGATCTGGTTAGAGCATGCAGGGTGGCGCTTTCGTGTGCTGGGGGACCGGTTCGAAATCGCCCATCGCGTCGTCGGGCTCTACACCGATGTCCTTCGCGGAGGGGGCGGCCGCGGGCAATTGAATGAGGCGGTTGTCCAGATGTTCCTCTCGAATGCGACAAACGCCAGTATTGGGCCCTTGATATCTCCCATTGTCTCGGCTACGGCGTTGCTCAACGCACTGTATAAGGCGCGGCGATTCGCGGAGGCACGCGAGCTCGTGGTGCTTGTCGAATCTCTTCTGCGCTTTGCTCGGCTGGTTCTCTCGAGGAAGCCCGATGCGCGAACAGCGACACTTCTAGAGCACACGATGTACACAGATGGCGCGGGTACCGGACAACGAGTCCCGGTCGACGCGCTTGCAGGGCTTGTGTCGACGCGAGAGTTTGGTGCCAGCGTGCCCGCCGAAGCTGTTGCGCTGCTCACGGCGCTCACGGGCTCGGTCGCAATGCTTGCACGACCATTGGCGCTTGCAAGACATCTCAGCGACCCGGTCGCCACTGCACAGTCTATCGTGCGTATTGCAAAGCATCCATACGATGATCCTGCATTACGAATCGCGGTCTGGAAGTTCATTGCCGTCGCTGTGGCCACACAGCCTGCTTTTGCAGGCCTTTTCATCGCTGGCACCTTCAGCGCACTCCCGAAACCGCACTTGGATGGTGACAAAACGCTCACAACACCCACTCCTACTCCTGCCCCTGCACCGGTCGCTGTTCCTTCCAAGTCAACTGCGCTCGAAGCCGCGCGGCAGATAATTGGCAGCTGGAAATGCTCTGGGAAGGCAATCCGGAGCTCCTTGCGGCCGCACTTGACTTTTACGAAGCGGTGTGGCAGCAAGCGCTGGAACACAAGGCTGCACTCGAGGCTACGCGGCGCGACCCATCGTTTGCGGAGACACTGGCTGAGATTGCGCTCGCCGAACGAGGCGCTACACCATCATGGGAGACGTTTAAAATTGCCACGAACGAATCTGGCGTAGTCGTGTCGGACGCTAGCGCTGATGTGACCGACCATGCTCATCGCCTGGTCGCAAAATCTCGAGCTTTGACCATTCTCGCTCTGGATGTGAACGTTGACCCTCCGGCAAGCGCGGAAAAGGGCAAGGCCAGCGAGACCCACAGCCTGCGACAACTCCTTGACATTTTTGCTGACGAGAAAAAGCTTCGGAGTTGTCTAATGGAGGCGATGACCAATGCATTCGACCAAGCACGTCTGGACGCCCTGTTCGAGTCACTCGCAGTTGCATTTCCTGGTGTCACCTTGGAACGCGTTGCCAGTGATCAGTCGCGGAAGTTTGGTGACGAATATGTGTATGACATCGCTGTTCTCCGAACCCGGTTGGCGCAGGTACTCAACGGAACGAACGAGGACCAAAAGCTACGTGCAGAGGAAGTAGTACTCAGGGCTTGCGCGGTCAACCTAAACTGGAGTATCGCAGACGCCGAAGCTGGTCTCACTCAGGCGTGGCGGCGCGCAGTCAAGAGCGTCACTCATGCTGTGACTACGAATAGCAGGATCCTCTCGACGATCTTGACAGCAGCAGCAGAGCTTAGCGCGGACGTTGCAAGTGAGCGCAGGACCGGTCAGGTCATGGCAGCTATCCACATGGAACGCCTCGAGCTGTTGCTCAGCATGCTGGAACTGGTGTGGTTCAGCAATGAGACCGGGCCGACCAACGGCGACCAGGACAAAGGCGCGCTCTCGATGCTACTTACGAACATCGAAGCCCTCATTAATAGCGAGACCTTCCCGCCTGGCGAGCCCCTTCGTCAGAAGGCGTTGCCGCAGTACCATACGCCGCTACTCCAGGTTATCTACATCTGCGTCCGTAAAGTTCGAGCCAACGGTGTCAGCAAGTTCAAGATGGAGCACCGGCTTACATTCAAGTCCGCGTTCACTGCAAGCGTAGCCTTTGTTATCGATGGCCTGTCCGACATATTCAGCTTAATTGGGGGTGGTAGTGAACACGCATCTCTCTCTCAGGACACCGCTCTCCTAGTATCCATCTTTGAGCAGTCTATCCATCCCGACATTGAGCTTTGGTTACACTTTTGGCTCAAGAAATGCGAGGAAGCCAGCCTTCTGCGGACAAGTCTCGAAATCGTCGTCAAGAGTAACCTCACGGGGACCTCCGAGGAGACTGTGTTCGCGAGGCATATCCTTGCCTTGCATCTCGCCTTGGCCAACGTGAGCTCAGCAGCGGACCGACTTGCCACTGAAGGGATAGTTCCGGCCTATTGCAGCAACTCCCTCGCATCTCAGGTCGCCATTGGCAACGTTGAGGCGACGATTGATCAATCGCCAGCTCACTGGATGTGGTGCACGATTCTTGGCGTCGTGACAGCGATTCTTGGCCAAACTGGATCTGCCAGTGGCCGTATAGCTGAGGATGCTATCGGCTTTGTCCAAGTGTGTGGCGCTCAACTTGAGCGTACGCTGTCGTGGCAAGTGGAGCAACCTGTCACACAAGCCTTTGTTGAGGAGATGGAGTTGGTCGTCGGCTTCTTTTATGCCTTAGCCTGCGTTCATGACGATAACTTCCGTGGGACCCGGCCGTTGCGATTTCAGCGCGCGCCGTACTTCGCGCATTCGCGCAGCGTGCGCTTCTGCTGCTTCAGCACTTGAACTACGCCCTTACGCATGAGAAGCATTTGGAAAGTTTACTGGAGCTTCCTCCTGGGTCGACAACGAATCAGGCGTTGCGCAATGACCTGATTCGTCGGTTTATGGCCATGACTAGCAACGTGGTCGCAGCTTTGAGCATCATCACCACCTGTGACTTGGTGTTCTTGCGTCGACCAACAGAGTGGCCGATTAATGACAACGTCTTCATTGTCCCAGTGAGTGTTCCTGACATCCTTCTCTTTCTTGATAACTTATTATGTCTGCAGAATATCAACAAGACTCATCGTGCACCTGCTTCGTTCGGCACACTCTTTGAGATCGTCACTTGCACCCTCGACATTCTCCGTGTACCAGAACCTGGCCAGTCGAAGGACCTCGCGGTTCGCTCCCTGCGAACATCAGAAACTGTGCTCACCTTTACGAGCGGACAACTCGCCATGTGGGTTTTGCGGAAGGAGGTCGACGCTGAGTGTGTGCAAGGGGAGACACTTCGTGAACTGCGGTCTGATCTTCTAGAATTGCTCGTCAACGCCCACAAGATCATCGACAAACGTTCGAAAGAGTCTGCGGCATACATTTCGGGATTGACTTGTTTTGTCCGAAGTTTGGGATCTTAGTTTGTCCATAGCTGAAGAGAACGTCCAATATCCAACATTGTGTAGCCTTAGCAGTCAGTAATCCAAATATGCCCAACGGTCGGCTGTTTACTCCTGTCCGATGGCCTAGAGCGATGGTGCTGTTTACAATGCGAGATGCGCTTAGGTTTTGTTCTGCGGTCCAAATTGAACGCATTTGACTGATATTTCTGATTCTCGGGCTGCACTGATTCCTGCCTTGTAGACATTAGCGAGGTTTCAGCCGCTGATCTGCCACGTGCAGCTCACGCGACGAGAAGAGGCTGTTTTGTCGACGTTGAGGCGGTTTGTCGGAATGCATCCGCCATCCGACGGCCCGACCACATGCCTTTCAAGATGCGAGTATATAACCACATTCTCTCATGCGCAGAGTCCGTTCCTGCATCCCGTGAGACAGCGCCTCGGGATCATCATGACTCCATTTCCTCAAGTTGCCGTCTTTTTCGGTCTTGCGGCAACACTCGCCTTCGGTCAGACTAACATCACCGTCAACGTCGGTACCACCTATCAGAATATAGACGGTTTTGGCTTCTCTGAGGCGTTTGGTCATGCCAACCATCTTTACAGCTATCCTGCTTCACAGCAGAAACAAGTCTTGGACCTCCTCTTCAGCCCCACCATTGGCATCGGTGCCACAATCCTTCGCAATCGCATCGGGTCTGGCGGCTCCGGTGACAGTATCCTTCCGATAAGTCCCGGATGCCCGACCTGTACACCAAAATATGTATGGGATTCCTCCGATGGACAGCAAGTTTGGCTCACGAAGCAAGCCCTGAGCTACGGCGTCAAGATTGTCTACGCGAACGCTTGGAGCGCTCCTGGCTTTATGAAGGTCAGAGTTCTTCCTATACACGGATTCTTATATTCTGATACGATTTGTCTCTAGACTAATGGGCAAGAAGCTAATGGTGGCAGCCTTTGTGGAGTGAGCGGCGCTAGCTGCTCGTCGGGTGATTGGAAACAAGCCTACGCAAACTTCTTGATTCAATACATCAAATTCTACCAACAGGAGGGAATAGGTTGCCAATTTCGCACTGTTTATGCAGCAGCAGACTTATTTATCGCCAGGGATCACGCACCTGGGTTTCCTAAACGAGCCTGAATACACGTGAGGATTGCGTCTACCACCAGCTTGGGATCTGATTTCAACCTACAGCGCTACGTACTCATCGATGAGATCCACAGGAACTCAGGCGGCGGGTGAGACATCCGATCCACAGCCGACTGCAATGAGCTAAAACTAATCCCATCAGACTTCATCAAAGTTCTGGTGCCCGCGCTACAAGCCGCCAATCTCAGTTCTGTTCAGATTACGTGCTGCGATTCAGAGGGTTGGAATAATCAAATCACTATGACCAATGAGCTCAAAAGCGCCGGTGTTGAGTCCAGCGTTGGCATCATTACGTCCCACGCATACACAACTCAGCCTGGGTCACCGATATCGACCACGCGGCGCGTTTGGCAGACAGAGTGGGCCAACCTCAACGGGGCATTGTCCCCCAACAACTGGTACAGTAACGGAGGTGCGGGAGAGGGCATGACCTGGGCAAACAATATTTGGACGGGAATTGTTAATTCAGGCCTGTGAGTGAGTTTGATTGGCGCACCAGAGCCTGACCGTGATCATTCCTTCATTTGAAGTTCGGCGTATCTCTACTGGATCGGGGCTGAGCCGGGAAACACCAATTCGGCGCTCATTTTGACCGACGGGACGAACGTCACGCCGTCGAAGCGTACATGGGCGTTCGCGCAGTGGTCGCGCTACGTCCGCCCAGGCGCGGTTCGTCTTGGTACGAGCGGGAGTGGAGCGAATTTGTTGTTCAGCGCCTTCAAGAACACGGATGGAACACTCTCAGTTCAGGTGCTCAACAACGGCGGGTCTGCTGCCACTATCAACGTCGCCACGAGCGGCTTTACTACAACTTCCGTCTCCGGGGTCTACTCCGCTCAGGGAACGGACATGGGCACTCTAAATATCACACTCGGGAGCGGTGGCGTAGCTTCAGCTAGTGTTCCAGCGCATGGAATGGCAACATTCATTCTCACAAATTCGAGCGGTGGCACAACATCCACATCGAGTAGCACGGACTCATCCAGCTCGACCTCGATGACGTCAACCACGACCTCAACCTCAGCTACTACAACGACGACAACGACGACATCAGCACCATCAGGTGAGTCATTCTGGAGAGCTAGTTGATGATACATATCGTGTTCAAACACCGTTTCTGTGTAGGTTGCACAGTAGCGAAATGGGGACAGTTCGTCTTCTCCTATCTATCTCGTTCATGATACTAATATCAATACTCTCCTAAGGTGTGGCGGTCAGGGTTACAGTGGTAAGTCGATATATTGGGGCTCAATGTTCCACAACTGACTTGATTATAGGATGTACAGCGTGCGCGGCGGGCTCAACCTGCACCTACAGCAACACCTGTCAGTCTCAATTTCCCATCACTTGGTCAAATAGCTGACTTCAATCTGTTTCCTAGGGTATTCTCAGTGCTTGTAATGAGACAAGAAAGGGCACATGCAGACAACGAGTTTCGAAGTGAAAACCATGCCGCAATTGCAACATGCCTTAGTTTCGAGCACGCACGCTACATAGAAGCAATCCCGCGCCTCTCCTGTGATTTGCGTAAATAAAAAAACGACGTATGCAGCATGCACAGAACTGCTGTTATTCTGTATGCAGCAGATGTTGCCGAAAATCGGCGACGGACATTGTGGCGGCACTAGTCAATAGGGGTATCACAGCGCGTTGGAAAGGAACTGACACCGGCCCAACATGAATCGGCTGGACTTGGGGTGCTTATAGGGTCACTCTCAAGTCACGGTTTCATAGATCATGTGTCACAAACTCACGTATCAAGGTTGGTCATGAGCATCCCTTATGCTGTATGCTGGGGAGATGAGCAGGGTACTGTGATACGTACATGTCAATGATTCATGATCAGACCACCTCGCACCTCGCGGCTGCTGGCGGATCGAGCGATGAGGGTTTCTAATCTTCGCGATGCACGGCCTTTCCAGCATTAATAGCAACATCTTGCTTGCTTCAGCGATCCAGGCTGTTTTCGAACGCTGCTGTGGCACATGCGGCCTCAGTACAAGGCATAATCCATTATATGTGAATGCATGCGAGATCATCTATAGCAAACCGTCGAGGAAGGACGCCGATTTGGCCGGTGTTGGCGGAACAGGTAAAACTGCAGAAGGGAAGGCGTTGGCAACAGATGACTTGGAATAGTCCGCCAAAATCGAGTCGAAGGAAGCATCAACTGAAGATAACAGATTTCAGCGGCCGGGATAGCAGGATCGCAGGGAGAAGAAACATACCACGGGCTGTAAGAGCCGCCGGCTTCGCAATTTTCGAAAGGCCTTCTGCGATGAGCCGGCGTACAGTCGGACCATCGAACACCTAGAACGTCCTCAGTTTATGAACATAGCAGCCCAAATGAGAGCTGACCTTTGGCGGCTCAAGCTTCTTCGCCTGTTGTTGCTGGCCGAAGCCTGGAAGTTCGCGCGGAGGTTCGCGGTATGTTCCAGTCGGCGAACTCGCCAGCCCAAGGTGTGCCAGAACATCACCCTTTGTCAACATTCCACGCATACCAGTACCCTTGATGCGGCCAGCATCCCCGCTGGAGATGCCATGGGAGTGTAGGAGCCGCTGGACAGACGGGAAGGCCGTCTTGTTAGCAGGTCCTGCTGTCGACGACGATGACGACGAAGAGGCGGGTGTGGAGGTACTTGACTGCGCTGCAGATTTTTGAGGTGGAGGAGAGGAGGCAGGTTTGGACTCCTGCTTGGGTGGTTGGGGTTTCGAGGGTGCAGGCTCCTCTTTGGGGATGTCGAGAGAAGCGAGATCGTCGCCCGGCTCGGCAAGAACTGCAATAGTTTGGCCAACGGCAATATTTTTGGTGCCATCTGGAGTCTGTAACGAGGCATATTGTGAGTATGTACATTGAATAACGTGAGTAGACGAACGAGAATCTTTGCAAGCACGCCGTCATCCTGCGCCTCGACGTCGATTGTCGCCTTGTCCGTCTCCTAAAGTCAATCATTAGACTCTAGTATGCAGCACAACCAAGGATCTTGACTGACAATCTCGAGGAGAATATCGCCCGCCGCAAAGGACTCGCCCTCCTGTTTGCTCCAGCGCGTAATGCCGCCCTCTGTCATTGTCGGTGACATGGCAGGCATCGCAAATCTCGTCGCCGCACGTGCAGCTACGCTCGAGTGCAGCGCGCGAACCGCCATTCGCGCTGCGAGGGTGGTCATGTTTCGATTGAAAAGCGAAACCGCGCGGGTAGACACGGGAGGCCAAAGTGCGCGGGCGCTTGCGGCCGTTTCCACCTTGAGCTCTCCAAAATTTCTGTTGGCCGTACGTCGATGGAGTCTGCTGCACGCGCACACAAAATCGGTACGCTAGTGAACCTCATGTTTGTCAAGTGCACTGAGTGTTTTTTTTGTAGGTTCCTTGCTGTTCTGTCCCCACTGTGGCACCCTGCTCGACCTTCCTCGACCAAATGAAGACACCGTGACCTGTGATCAATGCGGTCATATTGAACCGTCTTCTTGTGAGCATCATATAGTGTCTCTGGCTCGACGCTTACAACTTCTCAACAGCCTACGATAATATCAAGATAACAACACGATCTCATCCTGACGCGTTCCCAAGCGAACTGCGTCAGAAACGCAAGACCCAGACCCATTCCAGCGGTGGAGAAGCCTTGCTCCGTGTCAAGGAAAAGTGCCCGAGTTGTGGGCATAATGAAGCGTCAGCCAAGGAGGCCCAGATGCGCAGCGCAGACGAAGGCTCGACTATTCTGTACACATGCCTTGGGTGCGGATATGGCTGGTCTGTCAACAACTGAAGACCGCTAGCACCAAACCTTGAGCACCGTATGGCTGCCATTTCGACTTCAACCATCTCTTGAGAAGCCAGCTTGGCTTCCCCTGTCAAATTTGGTTCAAAGGGACGACGGCATCTTCTCAACATCTTCATCGTTCAGTCGACGTATGGTGGAATCCAGCTGATTCAGCCAGTGCGCGATGCTTCTCATGGCGCGGGGAGGACCAATGTCAACGATAATATCCACCGTTTCAACCGTCGATTGCCCCGGTTCCTTTGCACGTGATGACTTGCCCATATCGCATTGGATGGTCCCAGGCTCTCTTTTTGGGCTTTTCGCCGGCCTTCAGCTGACCGCAGTGTCGTGCATCGGCGTTGTCAAACTGGCGGTGGTGCTGAAAAGCTTCGCGACTGGTGTGACGCTAGGAATAGGTAGTTTCCAATTACCAACGGCTTATTCATTATTTCTGCTGCGGACAGCTTTTCAGAGCGTCTGTTTGATTCCGGTGTAGGTACTTTAAAGCGGGTCGCTCCAAATCAAAGTCCGCAGTCGAACCTTCTTCCCCCCCCCTTCACTTTTCAACCGTCGCCCCGCCATGGCTGCGGAATCCCCCGAAAACATCATTACCCTCTATGATATCGAAGCGAAGGCTGGCGTAGGACCGTGGTCGCCGAACACATGGAAGGCGCGGTACGTGCTCGATCAATTGGTACCTCCGTGGGTCCCATAGGTCCGCGGATCTTCGTGGTCGCCAGCGCTACTTCCATCTCTTTCATAGACCATACTTCTTTTTCATCACCTCTGACCCCCCACCTTCAATACAGGTTCGCGCTCAACTACAAGGGTGTCGCCTACAAGACCGTCTATATCTCGTATCCAGATATCAAGAGCAAGATGATGGAGCTAGGTGCAGCTCCCGGATATCCGAATGGTTCTCGAGGCGACTTGTACACTTTGCCCGTCATCCACGACCCGAAGCACGGTGTTACCATCACGGACTCATGGAAGATTTGCGAGCACCTCGACAAACATTACCCCGCGAGCGACCCGTCGCAGCAGATTCTCCCGCCGGGCTCGCAGATGCTGCAGCGCGCCTTTTCGCTTTGGCACGACCAGGTGTTGACGGACGCCATTGGCGATCTCGCATGCATGGACTGTCCCGCTCAGCTCGACGAACGCGGCAAGGAGTACTTTATTCGCACTCGCGCCGAGTGGTGGGGTAAGCCGCTGGACACGTGAGCCCATTCCTACTTCAGCTTCAAGTATACCGGGCTCCTAATCCGATCTGTTTTGCAGGTGGGTCACTGACCGCCCCGCACAGTGGGAGAAGGTGCGCAAGGACTACGCGCGTCTGGCCCAGCTGTACGACCAGTACGCTCCGGGAAGCAGTGGGTGGGCAATGGGCGGCGAGGGTCCCACGCACGCCGACTTCAACGTCGCGGGCACGCTCATCTGGAGCAAGAAACTGAATCTCGCCGAGGGCGAAGGTTGGGATGTCTTGAGCAAGATCGATGGTGGGCGCTGGGACCGGTTCTTGCAGAAACTGGCGCCATACATGTCGGAGCAGTGAACTCGGAACTTGTCAGAGGCAGGACGCGAATGTCACACAGCGTCACGCCAATTAGCAGAACACGTCAAATTGACAGATAATTCTATAAGCAAACGGGAAGCAATTGTCAACCGGTGAAGCTATGAGAAGGCAGCACGCAAGTGTTGATGTTCTGCACCAAGTGCAGAGAAGATTGATCGAGACCCGGCATGCATATTTGAGAACGACATTCGAAGCACGGTAATCTGAGTGTTCGAGAAGTCGTGGCCAATGCGTGTGGAGTGCACGAGGCGCGGAGAAATGGAGAGTGAGCGATACGTCTGGTGACCCCCAACATGGGGCAGACACCAACACTGTACAGCATAAATCCGGCAACAAACGATCTTTGTCTGAGTAATGCCGATAAAGTCGGTATCCTACCGGATCACGGTGATCCTATCCGCGTAATTCCTGATGTCACGGCGTCGCACGAACCCACTTGGTAGGACATACTTGGGAGATTGAAGGCGGTGAGCTTGTGCCACTACAGAATATCGGATTTCCTGAGTCTTAAGCTCTTGTGAGAGGTTCCTGAGCCGGCAATCCTGATACTTGGTACGAAATTTGAGGGCTTCGAATTCGATTTGCTTCCGCGTCGACGCGAACTTTCCGAAGCGGTTCGCCCGCGCGCCCCGGCCGGCGGCCGGCGTTCGAGCCTTGGCCTCCCTGCCACCACCAACTTTTTGCGTTGCGCGCCCTATACGCGCGACTGATATGCTTTAGCGTGTACGACCCTTCGCGAGTGACCACTACCACTGTTTGTGCAACCCGCGGATGTGATTGTGGCTTAGGAACTGATCATAGATATACTTAAAGGTGCGAGCAGGTCCACGCAACACCGTGAACACCGTGACCAACCACACGTCCAAGTACCCTCAAACTTCCCCACTACTCACCTCCCACCCACACAAACGCTCAACCGAACCAATGCGCAGCCTTCTTACCCAGGCGCGGCGCGTCGTGTCGGCCGCATTTTATCAATTTGGAATGTGAGTTTCGCTCTCAGCTCTTCGCGTCGTTGTTCCCAGTGCTCTGCATCATTCCCTGGGTTACATTTTCGCGACATATATTTGGACGACGCGCGGCCAGTCTGGGCTTCAAGTCGCGACCTTGGTATCCGAAACTCGCCAACCTACCTCAGCACCGACTCCCACTGGGCGGTCGAACGATGTACTCTCATACGATGTGCGCCACGGCGGCGCGATACACCGCCTCTATTCGCACGATGAGACCAGTTTTGGCGGGGCGCGCACTGTGTTCGGCCAGCTCGGCACCCGCCTTCCGTACTTTGTGTACGTGCTTGTGTCAGCTGCTGCGCGAGGCTAGCGATTGGCCGTTGTGATCTCAAAATTTCGCGCCTGCAGCCTGGTGACGTTGGAGAAGCCTTGCGTGCATGCACGACGATAGCCCGCTGTGATGCGCGCCAGCATACAGGCTTCTTCCCCACACATCATACCTTTGCTGGTGCCTGTTCTCGGTATCATGCCTATCATCTCCCGCCGCACAGTCTCACGTCTACGCGTCGCCTGTGGACTTGAACAGCTAGCTGGCTACCGACTTGTTGCACGACCCGGATGCCCCTATTTGTTGCCCTCTGAGTTCGAGCTAATGTTGATTCCACAGACATTGTGCAACTCACCAAATTCGTGTTATCTTAATTTGCGCGGTGGTCATCACTTCGCTGTTCTACCCAGCGCTCGCGCTTTATGCCCCTTCCAAGCCTCTAACCACGCTCTCATCGCATCTAAGCGCATACTACCACGCTGGCCATACCGACGCCTCTGCTTTAGCAGACCTGCAGGAGATCTGGCACGTCTACGATGGAGCGCTGCGCGTTCGCGACGACGCAGATTCACGACTACGGTGCGGACTGGACACGACGGTCCGACTGGAACGCATTGTGCTACCCAGCGCAGACATGCATCTCCGCGCGAACGGCGCATTGAACCCACGGACACTCGGGGCTGCTCTTAGCCTTGAACGACGGATCGACAGACTGCTGAAAAGCTCGCAAGACCTGTCATGCGTGCGCAGCCAACAAACGCCTGACGATTGTTTAGTCCTCAGCCCGCTCTTGTATTGGAATCGCGACTCGAGCGTCCTTGCTGGTGACACACAACCCGTCGTCACTGTGAATAGCCAACGCAACATCTCGCTCGATGGGTTTGCCATCCCGCCCGAGTCGGTGCTTGCGGGGCTCACGTGGGAGGACAGCGAGGAGTTCGATTTGGCACAAGCGGAGCTACTTGTGCTCAGTTACTTCTTCCAAGACGATGTCTGTGATGGATCCGACGGCCATGCTGCATGGCTGAAGCTCCTTCACAGAGCCGTTGCGGACTTAGGTAGCATTCGCACACGGTCACAGCTTTCGACGATGCTTCCATTGCAGGTATGCCCATCACCTGAATGTCGTCAACCAATCTCTGATGCGTTCTACAGTTTCACACAAGTTCAGACTCCTCCAGCCGGTTTTCCATCATCTCGGTTTTCCTCTACCTCACGTACTTTGTCGTTTTCTTCAATTTCAGTGGAACGATGCGCAACATCAACACCGTACATTCGCGGCTCGGTTTGGTTTTCACTGGCTTTGTGGAGATTATCGCGAGCACCATCACCAGTGTCAGTGTCCTGGCATTGTGGGGATACCGCACAACTCTCGTGCCGTGGGGCATCTTGCCACTCATCATGGTATTCGTCGGTGCAGAGAATATGCTTTCCATGGCACGTAAACATTCGCTTTCCATTTTCGCATTCTAATCCGTTAACAGGTCAACGCCATCGGCCAGACCCCCGTGACCATGCCTGTGAAGGAACGCATCGCACTCGGTGTCAGCCACGCGGGAACGTCAAACACCCTCAAGGTAATCACATACAACGCCGTACTGGGCTCTCTAGCCGTTTTCGTCGGTCACGGCGCGATCCGGCAGTTCTGTGTGTTTGCGATTGTCGTTCTTGTGGCACACTGGTTCCTGGTGCACACGCTGTTTTTGACGGTCTTGAGTATCGACCTGCAACGGCTTGAGTTATCAGAGGTGCTCAGCCAGGATCCTGGCCTTAGTCCAAGCTCGCTAGACAAAGGTCGCAGAGGGAATGCGATTCCGAAAAGGACGAGTGGCACCGAGATTGTTCAGAGGCTAGTCAAGAGTCGAGCAACGAAGGATAGCAGTTTGCTGCTGGTGCGTTCAGATCTCATTGCGGTGCTTTTGTTTCCTGATTTATCATTCAGATCCTTGCGGTGACACTGATTCTGTACTACGTCACGTATCCGGCTCAGCAATCTTTCGAGGACGAAGTTGATCCATTCGCACGACATAGCCAACGGACATCTTCTGCTGCCGCGGCGCCAACAATCGAGAACCCGGCGTACCATCTCTGGCAAACACTCAATCCCGAGGAGAAGCCACTCGTGCATGTTCGCATCGAGCCACCTTCCCTAGTTCAGTTCACGTTAGACTCCCAGGACAGCAAGGCGACGGCACCTCGAGCCACCACGTCGCAATCTTCCCGTAAAACAGTTTCAAGCGAGCGTAAGGCGTTCTCGTGGTTCGTCAAGATTGTTTTGCTGCCGATCACAGGCACCGTCGGTATCCTTTATCTGCTGCTCGTATATCTGCTCAAAAATGCGGAGCTTCTCGAGACGCAGCGCGGGCGAGGCGCCGCTGCGACGAATGGGCACGGGCAGCACGGGTCATCAGACGAGATTAGTGTCAGCGGTGAGATCAGCTTTTCGACGCTGCCCAGAGCCTTCGCGACAGACGTTGAGCTCGTCGCTGTCGCAAGGGATGGCAAGGTCTGTGCGGCGGTCAGCTCGGACAACGTGCTTGCCATCTGGCCGACTGGTGGTCAGATGTACACGACGGTCGAGATTGCTGAGACGCATGGCTTGGCTTCTACCGTAGCGCTCGACGCGCAGGGCCGGTATCTCTGCGTCGGAACTGGCACAGGAGTGCTGCTCCTGTGGCGGATCGATTGCCTGGCCGGGCTTGCTGCTCCGATTGGCACTTTCGGCGATGATCAGCGCAAGATGGGCGGCGTACGCGACTTGGGCTTTGTCCGACACATCGACGACTCGTTCAGCATTGTTGCCATATATGATGACGAGGCAGTCTTGGAGTGGGATGCCGTCACTGGTCAAAGCACGAACGTAGAACCGTCGTACTCGACCGATTCGATCTCTAAAGCGTTTCTTCTGCACGAGCGAGACCGCGATGCCACTGCCATCGCCTTCATGCTTATGGCGGGCACCATCGAGATTGTAGATTGCATCAAGGGACCCGGCGCATGGTTCACGACAAGCTCTGCACAGATTGAACCCTCTCACGACGTCGTGATTGCGATGAACCGCGCCTACTTCAACCTCCAAGATAGTGGACCGCGCCAAGTCATTGTAACGCTCTCTCGATCCGGCGCGCTACGATTATGGGATGGCCAAACTAGCGAATCCATCCTTCACCTTGACAACATCAAGCTCTCGATGGGTGAGGCCGAGACCGTGCAACTGCAAATTGCGGGGATGCAAGCCAACATGACGACGTGCGAGCGATGCCACGAGCAAGCAGGCGGCGGGTTCTCCGTGGCACTCGGAATTGGCGAGTCTGTTTTTGTATATCGCGCGACGGTGGGCGAGCGCTGTGCATGCTCGAGTGCAGGGAACAGCGGTAGGAGTAATGGCAGGAGGTCTCGCGCGAGTAGCACTGCTCCTCCGCCAGTACGAACGCGAGCGCCGCCGAGGATATCGACACCACACGACTATCCAATATCTGGGCACGGCTTTCATTCTCGGAGAGCGTCGGAGAAGGAGCAGTCCAGACGCTCCATGGTGCCGGACGATGCGTACGAGGTTGAGCAGAACGGAGACGCTATCACGCTGTCGTCGCGGTGGAAGGAACTTCGCGCACGGTGTGTTGCTGAAGTGCCTTGCGAGCGTGGTGCGTGGGCGTTGGTCGATGGTGTTCGCGTCATTGGAGTCAGGAGAAGAGCGAAAGGCGTCGTGGGAAATGGCGTTTTCACTCCATCGACTGCAGGAGCTGCGACGGCGCTCAGCACTGCGGTCTTGCAAAGGTGGGAGGCATGGAACTTGTACACATGCCACGCATCACCTGCCGCATCGTCATCGACTCTGTATTCGCTTTCGATAGCGAGCCCGACGGCAGGGAGCGACCTGTACCGGCCGTCGAGGTCAACTTCACGACAGTCATCGATCTCTTCTATCAATGCTGCCAGTAAGCAGCCTGCCACCGATCCCTCAGCCGAGTCCCGTTTCCCTCGACTTCCCTTCACGCGCATTTCCTGCCTTCGTTCAGTTAATGACAGCTGTTTCGTGGGTCTCGGTAACACCCTCGGCGTACTACAACTTGCACCCCTGATGTCTCTCCCTTCTCGCCTCCCTCCGCCTTCTTCAGTGCGAACATCCCCAGCGCTGTCACGCCGCGGGTCGGTTGGCGGCCTCGGTTCAGCTTTCCTTACTCATGGAATTGAGCCTCCGGTATCTGTGCTGTAACTGTTACGACTGATTCTGCTCTACCTTGCTTTGTTGTTCTCTCTCGTTGTGCTACTATTCTCTCCACTGGCATACCTGTATTGTTACAATCACTTGACTGCTCTTCTAATTGTGGATTTCCACAGCTCGCTGCGTTTTCGTGTGGTGGCAGGATATCAACTCAAACCGGGTGATACAGAAATTGAGGCGATCTTGTAATTGCAGTATTAGAATTCCAGCAGAACATGATTGCTGCAAGTCCCGCGACCAGTTCTGTGGAGCCTAGCACACTTGAACAAACTCTCCATCGACAATGAAGAAGACGCGACTGTAGTGATAGTAGGACTAGTCGCTACACGAATATAAAGAGTCTTTAGTTTGTTGTTCCACACTCGGGTTGAGAAGAGAAGACTACCTAAGAAAGGTACAAGGTTTTTCGTATATAAGGAACCCAGCGAGAGGGCTTTTACTAATTCGATTGGTAAGCCACGAGATGGAAAGCAGTAAGCTGGGAAATTCAGACCGTTATTTTCCGAGTGCGCGGATGGTGCCGGTTGCAGTTTGACTTTGCTTTCGCGCAGTAGCGCGATCTGCACACACTATTCAACATGGACGCGCCACGCAGTGAGACTCCGCCTCCCATTACCAGCAATACGAAACCGCGCACGGCGGCCACAGCGTCGAATTTCAGTGCTGAGAAATACTTTGCAACGCAGCCAGAACCTCCGACTCTGGCAGAAGATGTCGCAACCGCACGTGCATGGGTGGAACGCCAGGCAGGTCCCCATTCGCCTTCACTGACACGATCTGCGACCTGATCTCATTTGGGTTGAAATTTGAAGGTATGTTGACCGATTCCATCGACCAGTTAATCATCCCCCCATTTTGATCTCTCGATGGACAGGTTTCCTTGGGACGCCGTATTGTTCTTGTCACAGTGAGTACTTCACACCTGATACTTTTGATCCATTTTGAGACAGCCCTCAGAGTGGTGGCACCACAGTACCTCTTGAATTGAATGTGTAGGTCGCTTCGAAATCAGCTACATTCCATCCTCATCTAGCGATACGATAGAGTTCGATTCTTGGACAACTTCAGCGCCGGAACTCGTGGTGCTACCAGCGCGGAATACTTTTTGGAACATGGCTACGCTGTTCTGTTCATGCATCGCCAGTTCAGTCTGCAGCCGTTCAGCCGACATTATTCGCATTCGACGCATCCCTTCCTCGATGTTTTAGATATAGATCTCGACGAAGAACCCATTTCTCCCCCGACCGCACCGTCCAACTTACCCGCCCATGTTCAAGAGGCATCCTCGCCAGCATCGTCTCCACTCGACTACTTCCGTGCTCCGCCGCATGAATTTCGTCGCCCACAGGCAAACGATCAGAAGCTCGAAATCTCGGTCAAGGAAGATACGCGCACGCATCTCGCAGCAGTTCTGAAGGCGTACAAGAGAGCCCGGGCGGCGGACGCGCTCCATACCGTCAGTTTTGTTACAGTCAACGACTACCTGTTTCTACTGAGGGCATTGGCGACGGTACGACTACAGTTTTGAGGGGCTACCATCCATCACTGATCAGGTCCAAGGATGCTTTGAGCCTCGCCAGGCACAACGTGCTTTTCTATCTTGCAGCCGCAGTCTCGGATTTCTTCTTGCCAACGCAAAAAATGGTCCGCCTCTGGGGTTGCTTGGCCCCTACGTGATCTGATGGGGCTGCCATCTAGTCCGAGCACAAGATACAATCTGGCAAGGGCACGCTCAACATCGAGATGGACCAAGTCCCCAAGATTCTGCTCCCCCTGGCCGCAGACTGGTCTGCGAACGCTTTCATTGTCTCCTTCAAGGTGAATCTCACCTGGCACTTTCCACCTACAACACAATACTCATATCCCTTTGCCAGCTTGAGACGGATATAACCCTGCTCTTGCCGAAAGCGCGCCAGTCACTCGAGCGTTACGGTCATCACGCTGTTGTCGGGAACGAGCTGCATAGTCGCAAGTGGCAGATCGTTCTCGTGTCTAGACGACCCGACGTCTACACCAACGAGACTGGTGCTCCCACGACCTCTGGAGTTCTTCCCACCTCGAGCTTGACGCCAGCTCCCACTATATATGATGAACGATGGGTGCGGCTTGCTCCAACGGATCTTGCAACGGGTAAGGAGATTGAGGAGGAAATTGTGGCAGAGCTTGTCAAGAGGCATTCTGCTTGGATCGCGAGCTGCCTAGCGAGGTAGTGGGGACTGCCGTCAACAGCAACGGAAGAACAAGTGTAAAGTCATCGGCATGACGTTGTCAGTGTATGCATAAACTGAAATCAGCACTATTGGCGAAAACGCGCAATGCGCCAAAGCGCTGACGAACTTTCTGATCGAGTATAGCTCAAAGCTGACCGCATCGACTATCAACAAACGTTGCGTGAGCAAGGCTCCGCTGTAGCAATTACTTGCCGTAGGTCCGTGAATTGCCGTTGTCATTCTCGACAATAACACCGCGAAAAACTGAAATTCTCAAACATCTGAATTGTCATTGAAAAATTCCCCAAGCAGTTGTCTAGAATAATCGGTCATCAAAATTTCTCCAGAACTGCACAGAGTTCTCAGATAGAAAACCCGCCAACACCTGCTTGAATGAAGTTTTTGGCCACTCACAGAGCGTTCACAGCGTTCATGGGCGGCTCAATGGCAGGTGAACAATGACGCCTAGAAGACAACGCCCCGATGGCAGTCAGCATGAGGTGGTAAGAAATATTCAGCTTCGAATAAGGTAGAAGGTGCACCAGATTTAGGAAACCCTTGTCCAGTAACCGTGAGCTGTCCCATGTCATCGCTCCGGCGTGGCGACTATAACGGCCACTGCGTGATTCTCGCGCATTAAGACGCGCCATACGCAGCTTTAGTGCTCTCCTAGGACTGCCAGACGCCTACAAGCCAGATCCGACGAATGCCACGACGAAGATTACCTTGTTCCACTGTTTACTGACAGCGTCACAGGTAGCTGACCAAGTGCAGGCGATATCCCGAGATTATCATCACACCAACCCGATCAAGTAAAAGCTCAAATGTGTCTTCTTCATGACGAACGTGAACCACTTGATCACCGAGATTCGCGAGGGGTTCCACTTCCCGAAGATTAGAATCTCGAACCTGGTCCTGAAGGACGCAGAAAATATTGCCAACATGGTCGGCTCGCAGACATGAAATTTACCACCAGCTAAAGACCGCCAGAGATTGGAGTTTGTGCAGCGGTCTTTGTGGGCAACGTTATGAGTTTGTAACGCATTCAATACCCGGGGCTGCGATCCTGATATGAAGTAGTCTTCAGCTTAACTTCAACGGTAGTGGCATTACGAGCTGCTCGTGGTGCACCTATGAGCAACAGCAGATTCTGGTAGAAGATGTACAGCGGTTTTCAAGACGCTTCCATGATGATGCAGACAATCGTGTCGTACCAGTAAACATACATTATGTTTTAGGATAATGATGGCAAATAATAGTTCTGGTCAACTTCGCAGCATAAAGTGCAACTTGGGCTTACTTGCCTGAGTAGTTGAAAGTGTGGTTGCTCCCGACCACATTGACACGACGCGTGACACACCAGTCCGCGATTTGCCGAGTCTCTGCTTCTTGATCCTTCTCCTCCTCCCCTCCACATCCCGCGCCATGGCGACCCGAGTCCCGGAGGAGCTGCTCAAAGAAATATTCAGGCTCGTTCTACATGTGCCAGACCAACTCTTCTTCGACACTTCAACGAGCTCGCCTTTCATGCACGTCGAAGTTTCTACGTCAGCCCTCCTTCTCGTCTGCAAACGATGGTTACGCATCGCTACGCCAACGTTCTACGACACCCTGATTCTGCGCTCTAGCGCACAGGTATTTTCGCTGTATAACGCTATCTCGGCCAACCCTCGATTTGCGGAGCAAGTTCGTCGTCTGCGCTTAGAAGGCAAGCCGCAGGACATTCTATGCGGGGTGGTGAAGCGCATGACCACATTAGAGGATGTTTGCCTCGCTCTTAACTTTGAATACTGCACGAAGATAACGACAAGTCTTCTCAAACTGCTTCGCATCATCAACCCACGCGCTATTGCCTTAAGCCGACCCCGTCAAACAACTTTGAAACAGACCCTATCAACAATGCAGGTGTTGAGCGAGCAGGCCCGGATTTGGTCTAAATTGGTTCGTCATTTTAAATCAGTCTCTGATTTTCCGCCTGATTTTCCGCCTAACCACCTTCACAGCGGACCATTATCCTACCACGTCTATATAGTGGGAGCCACGGAAGTCTTGGGACGCTTGAAACTGAACTCTTTGCCATTGCCTTGGATTCTCCCGCCGTTCAGTGCGTTGTCCTTCCTGTTGAGGATGACTCGGCTGCGCAATCAGTCCTGAGAAGCCGCGCGTTGACTGGCCTATTGGACCAACGGCCTCTTACTATTATGCTTTTGTTCCCGGGCGTGAAATTTCTTCCCCGTACTGTATTTGACGGCCTCAAACCAGCTCACCGAAGTTTGGTTTGCTTCAGAGACAACGGCATGCCTACAGGAACGGAGCGCTACGTCTCGGATCTGTATAAAAATCAGCACGAGATCTCAACACTCTGGAGCGACCAGCTGAACACAGCGCCGTCAAATGTGCAATCGACCATTTGGCGAGCAGTGATTCGCGAGGCGGTAACTCTACGGGAAGGTGCCCAGGCCAAGTCCTTCATCAATACGTGGTTTGATTCTATCGGCGTCGATGGATATACGGCTGCCTCGCTCTTAAAGACCTGTCACAACTTTGCTGTGAGTTCTTCACTTTGATTATTGCGATGTGCCTCTTATTTATGTCTCCGTTAGCAACATGTATTTGCGATACTTTGGAGCATGTCGTCGCACACAGCGATTCCGCAGCGCAAGGGTGCTTAGACATCATTGGATCGCGGCCATCCCTTGCTTCCAACATACGTACTTTAGTGATCAAAAACAACAGCCCGATCACCGCTCGCTTGCTTTCGACTGCATCTCATTTGTACTCTGTCCAAGTTGGTGTTTTCCAGGAAGACTTCAAGATTCTTCGAGAGCACTTCTCGGCCGCATGCTCAAGCAAAACGAGCATCAAGCATTTCGTGATGGATTCTTGGTATTTAGTCCACGATATACCTCCATCAGGCTCTGTCGTTGGACTTGACGATGATTTTCTCGATGTTGATTACATGTCTTTCGCTGGGTGGAATTCGCTCGTGTCCCTACGCTGGGGCATTTTGACGATACCTTTCACGTCCCCGGCCGCCGAGAACATGCTGGCACAACTCCAGGAATTATCAACTTCCTCCGCTTGCGACGGGTTCATGCGATGGATTGTAGCATGCCAGTGCGACACATTCTTGCAACACTAAAATTATCGCTAACACGATCGCTACCCTGCAGGCTTCCACGCTTGTCGAGGCTCTCGCTGACTGGACTGCAGTCCTCCCAATCGGTTCCAGCGAAAAACGCTCAGCGAGCCAAAGCGCTGGACAGCTTTCTGACGAAACACGGCTCAAAACTGACCGACTTGACGATCAACGAACGTTGCGTGAGGAAGGCTCAGCTGCTCCGTTGTAGCAATATTGCCACGCTGCGACTCGGACGGGTTGGTGTCATGGTTGCATCGTTGATTTACGTCCACTCATCACACGATACAGGACGCGAACTCCTCTGAAGTGAGCAACTTGCAACTCCTCGCGGTGAAGGAGCTGTTCATCAACTGGTATTGGTGCGTGAGGACCAATTTGCACCATATGCACCTGTCGTAATCCGCGGTCGCAGTGTTCCTTACTCGCTTCCAAAGTCGTGGGAAAGGCTGCTTGAAGGACTATACGCAGGGGCTTTTCCTGGACTGGAGCAGGTGACCTCACTTTCATCAGATTTCTGGCCTACTTCTGCGTGCGTATCTCGCCCCTCGCTGGGTCTCTACAATGCTAATACTGACAGTGACCTGATCAGACCTGCTGAAGGTGCGGTTCTGTGGCAAGCAAATGCTGATGAACGGCTGCGAGCGCGGGGTGTCATTCTGAAGGACAAGGACGGCCGCATCTGGCGACCGCGACTCGAGTTGAGCAGCGTGTTGCGTCGATCTGGGCGTGTTACTGGCCGTAGGAAGTAATCTTGTCGATTTTTTTTCTTGTGTGATGCCTCTGTAAAAGATAGTTGGTATACAAAAGTTTGCAACCTCCGATGTATCTATGGCCTGCCGAGCTCTGGAATGTGGCGCTTGAGTTCATGTCTTACATTCGCAAATTACCGATCGCTCTTCTTCCACCTTTCCACCACTGACGCGCAGCACAATGCCCAACGACATGCCCGTGGAGCTCCTCAGGGAGGTCTTTGACATTGCTCTTCATGTGCCGGATCATTTATTTTTCGATACCACCACGAATTCACCATTTGCCCATGTTCAAGCATCGACGTCGAATTTACTTATCGTCTGCAAGCGCTGGCTTAAAATTGCTACTCCAGCATTTTACGAGACGTTGATTCTACGCTCGAGGGCACAGATTCTCTCCCTGTGTTCCGCAATCGCAGCCAACCCTCAATTTGCAATTCGAATTCGCCGCATGCGAGTGGAAGGCAGGTTCCACGATTTCATCGGTGATACTGCAAAGCACATGACTGCACTCCATGCTGTTTGCTTTGCTTTTGACGCTGAATACATTACGAAGATGCCAGGAGTTGTCAAGCTTTTGCGGGCAGTCAATCCGCGCATCGCTGCATTTCCCACCATCTTACACACTTCGTTTGCCACTTCGAACAAAGTCAATAAAATGGTGGGGGATGCTATCCGCAAGTGGAAAATTTGGTCAGTATCTCTCAGGCTGTTCTGCTTCTCAGGTGTTCACGTTCCTCATCCACAGCACACACTCGTTCTTCCACACATGTACGCCTGGCATTTGGACGGTTTCTCCCATGTCTTGCTCAGCGTTGCCACAACGCTGTTTGGAGTCACACAGGTTACCCTTACTGTCGGCAGTATAGCTGGTGTGACGCACCTCACGGTTCATCCGACTATCAGGACGCTATTGCAACGACTGCCTCCGCCGCGTGTTCTTGTTCTCCTCCAAGAGGCTAATCTCCTCCGGTCTCACCACTTCGACTCTCTTGACCCCGCATCGCGCCGTCTAATCTCATTCGGAGACCTGAAAACCCTTCAGGTGGAGCGTGCACTGTATCTGACCTATATCTTCGTGAAGAGGTAGCAAGTTGCTCTACAGCAATTTCATGGAGTAACCCACTTGAACGCGCTTCGGTAGTGGTTCAGGCCAAAATCTGGCAAGCTATCATTCGTCAGGCACTGTCGCTCGCTCGTAACAGTTGCTCGACAATGTATCCGCACAACGCATGGTTCAACCCGGAGGGAGTTGATTGTGCTACAGCTCGATCTCTTTTGTTCACCAACCGCAGTTTCGCGGTGAGTGCATTTCAACACGGCGCCGTGGTACTGTCACGGATTGACTTCATTTCTTCTAGCACTACACGGTAGCCGCTCTCGTCGAGTACATTTTGATTACAAGCAACGGCCCCGCGCAAATTGCATTGAGCAACCTGTTGGAAGCCCGTCCCACACTACGCTCCAGCATCCGCAGTCTGTACATTAACGCTCACGGCGCCGTGGCCGCGCAGATCCTGTCTGCCGCCCCGCGACTAGGTTTTCTCGAACTTGCGTTCCACAACGAGAAGATTGCCGAGGTCCGACGGGTCTTTTCGTCTATCGTCCAAAGCAGGAGGTCGATTCGTCATCTCGTCGTCACGTCCTCATTTTCGGATCAAGCAATGCGATTCGATACACCCAAGAAGGCTAACAACCTGTCTCGCATCGGCGAACAGCTGCTTGACGACTGTGATGCGCTAACAACTCTTCGTTGGAATATTCCTAGCGTCACATTCACCATGCCAGCGAACCAAGATGTGCTAACATGCCTGGAAGACATATCAACGTCTCGTTACTGCTACCATTTCATTCAATGGGCTACGACCTCCAAGTACGTCACCACTATTGTGGCAGCGCGCGGTCTGGGTTACTTATCTTTGGTAGACTGCCGTTGTTGAAGAAATTCTCGCTCTCCGCCAAAGCGGTGGGGGTTTACCAATACAAGGATACCAACAAAAGTCGTTCTGAAGGGGTTACGGCGTTCCTAAAGACCCATGGACCAAAGCTTCAAGAGTTCTTTCTCGATGACTTCTCGGTCTATGACACTGATTTACTTCTCTGTACCCGGCTTGTGAAGCTACAAATTGGTCTGGTTCGTCGTCGCATTGCTCCTCCTAGCCTCGTTCCTTACACACTGACCGCTTAGAGCGCAAATTCCTCCACGGTGGCAAAAGTCAAACATCCTTCGGTGAAGTATATTATTATTCATTGGAGCAGGCAAGCACGCTATCATCACCAATCGTAAACCTACCTCACTGACAGTTGTATAGTACCTCGTTTTTGGCGCATTTGGAAAAACTTCTACGTGGATTGTACGAGGGCTCCTATCCAGCCCTGGAGCAGGTTGTTTCAACCAGATCGGACTTCTGGCCAACCACCGAGTGCGTAACCCCTTGCTCATATCGTCGTGCAATACTTGATGCCTTTTCACAAGGTCTGCACTTGGCTCAAGTCAGTGGCAAACGGAGGCAACCCAGAAGCTCAATGCTCGGGGCGTTACCCTGATGGACAGGGAGGGACGGGTGTGGCGACCCAGGCTAGAAGTGAAGGATGTGCTGAGACGGTCGGGTCGCGTTGCAGACCAACGCAAGTAGTTCCCCACTTGATTAGAGCAGTACCCCGTAACCGTCAAAGCCGGAGCATTTGGCCGGGCCTGATTCTCAGCAGGGGACTCATGCTCGCTCACGCTCACACTAGCAACTTCGTAAAGCAACCCAGTGAGAATTCGAAGGGTTCTCCTAGCCATCTAGCTACTCTACGTAACGAACCAAGATGCAGTCGAGCAGTGAAGCAGACCGCAGGCACGCAGGGTTACGCAGGACGGGGCGGAGAGAGGGTTGTTGGGGTGTGTGTAATCCAGCACATGGACGTTGCGGAGGTGTACATTACCGCGAGTGGGGTGATCCTGACGAGACGACAAGAAACTTGAGAGAGAGATAGATCTTCGTACAGATCTTGGGGCGCTGACATCTTCTGGGACGAAACGCGAATCCTACCAAGAAAAAAGGGGGGCATTTGGGATACAGTTTGACATATGCAAGTGGTGTTGAGATGCGGAGGGAGGAACTGCGCTGGGAGAGATTATCCCAAGATTGACTTTGACGAGTGAACGTAGTGTCCAGATGCAGGCAGGCAGGCAGGGGTAACAGAGAACAGAGCGGAACAACGGGATCTTCTACCATGTTGATGGGCCGAAGAACCCAGCTTCAGGAAGAGGCCGGAACGGGGCGTACTTGCCGTCCGCGTTGTCGAGATACACATTGTTGCCCCACCATGTCTGCACCGTGTTGGCGCCGATTGTGCCGTTCTTGGGGAACTGCAGCATGAAGAAGATGAGGATCGCCGAGATGGCGACACCGCAGTCCAGCGCCGCAGACAACACGAAGTTGTAGCGAGTCCACCAGCGGAAGTGACGGCGACGCATGAAGTATTGGAAGAACCAGCCAACGAGCAGCCACGGCACGTAGTTGACAGCAGTCGCGGGAGGGATGAGACCGGTGCCGTTGAAGATGACCGGGAAGCTAGAAAGCAGGTCAGCCTCCAGAAACAGACGAAGAGTAACGAAAGATACGCACTTGACATACTTCCACCACGAGTTCGGGGAGCGGCGGGTCATCAGCCACGGGATGATCGGGACGAGGGCGCCGATGAGGAAGAAGAACGACAGCCCGTAGTACATCTCGCCTTGAGAGAACTGGCGCTGAGGGCCGATGACACCCCAGATAATGCTCGCGGCGCCGAACACTTGCGTCGTCGGGCAGCTGAAGACCTCGTTGGTGGTGCAGATTCCGTTAATGTTCTCGAACATCCAGGCCTGGACGCCGAGCTGCACGGTGCCGGCGAGGATCGTGCCGACGACCTGTGCCATGAAAAGGCTGCGCGGCGGGATCTTCATGTAGTGGCCAAGCTTGACATCAGATGCGAAGTTGAGTGCCTGTGCGACCGTGATATAGCCGTAGGTCTTGAACAGCATCATGGCGACAGGGCGACCAGGGAGAACGTAGCCGACGATGAGCTCGGTGATGACGTTGAGGCCGACCTGCTGGTTGGTGATGGCCTGGATCATGCCGACTGGGAGGAGGTAGACGATCGCGACAACGAGCGCCAGAATGAACGCCCAGATCGGCATGTTGGTTGGGTAGGCCTGGATGCACACGATGCCAAAGACGAACATGGTCACTGAAACGCAAATCAGACCCGCAAAAATCGTCGTTTCACAGAACGTGCGCACAAAAGATGGCAGTGTACCACCAGTGAGGGACGGAGGTGTACCGGCTCATCAGGCGGGCGTGAATGTCTGGCTGGTCCTTGAGCGACCGACGAGCTTGCGTGATGATCTGGCGGCGGTAGTAAAGAATGGTGTGGACGATCGTGGCAGTAATCGCCGCGAAGGAAAGTCCGTAAGACAGAGCAAAAGTCGTGCTGAGAAGCGTCAACTAAGGCTGCTAAAGCGGAAGCACGACGATGAAACGCACGACATGAAGAGCGGCGAATATTCTTTGTATGCCGTTTCGTTGAAAGTCATATCAGGCGTGAGGATTCGGTAGACGTCGTAGTATGCGCCAGTGTTGTCGAAGACGTCGCTCGAGAGGATCGGCAGGTAAGCAGCGTTCCATACGTTGGTGTACTGCACTCGAGTTAGACGTTTGCAACGGCGCGAAACAGGTGGAATACGCACGTAAAGGATCGGAGTGAGGATCCAGAAGAAGAAGACGAAGCCGACTCCAATGTTGGCCTCAGCCCACCATGGGCTCACGAGAGGGGAACCAATGTACGCGATTTGGGCCCAGTCGAAGGTGATGAGGCTCATTCCCATTCTGTCACAAGAGCCGTCAGCGAAAGTTCCTGAGCTGCAAAAACACAACTCACCCGCTCATGTATCCGAACATTTGGTTGACGGGAACATTGTTGGGCGCGATCCAGCAAACCCAAGAAAAGTACGAGAGTGCAGTGAAGAGATAGCCAGGGACGAAGTACCAGATGGCCGATGCGGCAAAGGCGATGAGGAAGAACTTCTCGCGCGACATGCCGCGGCCGCCGGCGCCCTTGTACTGCGTGGAGTGCAGTGTGTTGAAGAGCGCGCAGGAGACCAGGTTGGCGGGCCAGATCATGGAGGCCGGGTCGACGAGGAAGCGACGCAGGATGCCGCCGAAGGAGAAGCCGATGAGCTGGGTGGACATGACGAGCATCCACTGGTAGCCGAAGCTCCAGGTCTGGTTGTAGAAGACGCGCTGGACGGCGACGATGTCGGTCGCGTAGGCCGTGAAGGCACCAATATTGGCCATGATGGTGATGAGGACATGCTCCTTGATGGTGAAGGGACCCGGGTTGAGGTTGACGCCGAAAATCTTGACACTAGGCAGGATGAACGCGAGCAGCCGTCCGAGAGGGTACGAGAGCAGCTGGGCGACCAGACCGCCGACGAGGACGGATGGGTAGCGGAAGAAGAAGAACTGTGCGGGCGTGCCATGTGAGTACACGTCTGAATACAACGCTGGCACACGAGCTGTCGCTACTAACCTGGTTCATGCCGGGGAGAATAATCGACGCGATGATGCCAATGACCCAAGCACGGAATGTGCTCGCGGGCATATCGATATCGTCGGTGTTGGCAACGGCAGACCGCACTTCTGGGTACGGCGAATCATCCTCGTCTTCGACATCATTCGGATTGTAGTTGGGGTCCTCAAAATCTGGGTGGTTCAGGCCTGTGAAGTGTGAAAGAACGCAAAGCCATCAGTTGGGAATGACGTTATAGCGAGAGGGGCTATGACTGACGAGGAGCAGAGCGTTGCGACGTGGGAGACTGTCCACGCTCAAAGTCCTCCTTGCCATAGTAGTCCGACTCGCGGCCTTGGGGTGCCTGCTGGCTTCTGTAGTACGCAGCCTCTTCCAACGCGTATTGCTCGTTGGACGGTCGCTGGGACTTGTCCTCGTAATGCGCTGACATGGCTCTCTCTCTCTCTCAAGTTCGTGCTGCTCGTGGTTCGTGATGGAGGGTGGATCGCAGGGAATGGAGGGTGGTGGGGGGGAGAGGAGGGGGTCGGAAGGGGGACGTGAAAGAGGAGAATGGCGGCTCTTCCCGCTAATATGCAGGATCGTCTATTGTGACTGGGTCCGGCGCTCCCTGGCTGTTATTGTGCGACAAGACGGCCCTCTTTCCGAAGCGAGAACAAAGCAAAACAGGGCTGTGGGCGATGCGGCATGCTTGGACCGCCGCGATTGTCGACCCGCATCACGTGCTATGGCCACTCATCTTATACGTCCAATAAAAATAATCCATAGTATAACTTATGAAACCTAGTCCACTGTGGACCAGCCCAGCTCGTGCACTGGCTATGACTCGGAAACTCGGGCCAGGCGCACAACAGCTTCTGCACAAGACCCGCCCCGAGGGCCGACGGAAACGTCCCTCAGTTTCGTATCACAAAACCGTCGCGATACCCATTTCTGGCGCTCAAGATCTTGTCGCACTACTTTTCTCCTTCGGTTCTCGGTTCGGCGTTCTATTGAATATGGGATGGCGAGATGGAAGTCGGCAGTCGCCATTGTGCCTCTGTCGATGTTGACCTAACGGCCGCCAACGGCGATTCTCCGTCATCAGGTCCGTCAATAACGTCCTTTCATCTCGCTGTCAGGTAGGGCAATCTGATAACAGTTGTCATCCTGTTCCTGGGACTTGCAGGGTCATAAGAAAGTGCATTCCCGTGTGTTACAACTTGGTTTCAACCATCGTGAAAGCCAAAGGGCCCAATACATCGTACGTACAATCGCTCAGGCGTGCCTAGTACGTCGGTGAAAGCTCTCACCGTGGTGGCAAAGCAGGCGGCGCACCAAAGACGACCTCCTTGCCGCCACCGAAACGCGCCTTGATCATACCCTTGCCAGCACGTCTGAGCAGCGCACGATGTCCCACTCCGCGTGCATCAATATACACCATCGCTGCGAAATAATCTGAGTAGCTGGCCTCGCGTGAACCATAACACACCGGCTGGACTCACCCACGTTGCGCATTGAGTCGCCGCCCAGCTGCACCGCGTCCCCGACGTCCTTGCCGTACCGGTGACCCATGCTTTGTGACATGGACGTAGTGCCAACCGCCAAAAGATGTTTTCCGCTCTCCTCGACTGTCGTGATTAGGAGATCCGACGCCATGAGCAACCGATTCAGCAGTCTCGGCTTTCGCGAAGGTAAGGGCGGCGGCATGCCCTGAGGCTGGGGAGACATAGGCACAGGCGAGAGATAGCTATGACTTGGCGATGGCGCGCCGCCGAAGGTTCCCTGACGAGACGGCAGAACAGGAGGGGCACGCGTATCGAGCGGTGCGAGGGTAGCGGACTTGGCTGGCTCGGCATATACAGCGTACGGCACCGACCCTGGCTGGCTAGGGAAGTACGACCCCTGTCCACTAGGCGTAGGCGACGGTGCCGCGGCATACGTAGCTGCCTTCTCGCGGGGCGGTAGGGGCGGTGGCGCGCCATAGGCATAGCCATAGTTAGTATGGGTCGGCGCCGGGCTCGGAGCTCGGGAGCTGCCCGCAATGTAGTGCGCGACATGGTCAATGGCCTTGAAGATCACACCCGTTGTTTTGGCTGTGACCTTGACTGCGGCGCCGCTGACCTTGTGCACGCGGCGGACGTTTTGCTTGGTCCGCTCGGAGAAGACAACTGGAGTTTCACGTGGTGTCGTACTCGAGACGAACTTGCTCGAGGCGCTGTGCATGCCTGTGGAAAGAGCGTTGGTTGCCATAATGATTCCGCGGCTGCCAAAGCGTTAGCTGACCAGAGAAGAAGCATAGTTATCGAACAACTTGCCTAAGAGCATGAGCCCCACGCAACAAGGTGTCGCGTTCCTCAGGCAGTACTGCGTGAATATGGATCTCCTGCGGCTGGCCATACTCTGGTAGTTCAACTACGACGGGATCTTCTCGTGGCCCGGACGATTGAGTGCCAAGTTCTCGCGCACAGCAAACTCCTGGCCAACCTCGCCGACGATGTGGCCGTCGGTCTCGTCGATGAGCACGAGCCTACCTTGAGATGATCGTCGCTCTTCTCGGCACCAAACCCAGCAGGCGCGCCGCCACCCTGCTCATGCACCACACCGTACTGCGCAAGTAGCACTTCAAACGTCTCTAAATCTGCGAGTACCGGCGAGTTCGGTGGTGCAGGCGGGAGTCGCACGACCGCTGGTGGCTGGCCTGGCACCGTGTACACGCCGTTCACGCGGTCGTGCTGGATCGGCTCGACAGGTGGGATAGCCATCTCGAATGCGCCGAGTCGCAGGATAAGCCAGATATCGCGCTCGTTGCTGTCATTGGATGCGCCAGGCGCAATCGTCACACACTCTAGAGCAAGCTGGCCAGTGTAGATCTGGCCGCCTGAATCGATGCGGCAGTCGGGCACCGTGAGCAGAAGATAGCCGGACGCGTCTGCCATAGAGGAACGAGGGGAGAAGGTGGACAGGTATCGAGCGGAAAGTGCGGAGGCGTCACTGCTCGCGGCTGTGCAAGACGCATTCATCTGTCCCGCGAGAGTCCCGCACGCCAAGCCAGACAGATCGAGCACCATAACCTGTATAATAGTAGCACATTACAGATCATGGGTTAAATTACGATCCATTACCGAACTTTATTAGAGAATTTTGTGTCGCAAAATGCTTTCGCGCATCCACTTTTCCTTTCTCGGTGTGGGCTGATGAAGAGTGGGTGAAATCTCCCGTTTTGCCAAGTTCTCACTTCAAGCCAGGATCAGTGGATGAACATGACTAACAGTATCTTCAAGTTTACCCCTTTGAATACTCTGTTACACGCTACGACGCACCCGGCGCCCTCCAGCGCCGTCATCAACTCATCGAGCCGCTGCTAGTCAAACATCAACCTCCCTCGCTCTTCACTCGCAGTTAAATAGCTGCTCGATCTACCTCCAGACCCCTGAGACAGCCTCTCAAACGATCCATGGTTTCAAGAAGCGCTTACGGCCGCCTGATAGTAACGACAGCGTCTTGGCTCACAACCTAAAGACCAATACCTCAAGATTAGATCCCGTTTGATTCACTCGGCTCACTAGTCTCAGCGAATCGAATTGCATTGTTCGGTCTGCATATATACTCGATACTTGACATTGCACGAATAGGCACCCAAAGTTTTGGAGGGGTCTCGGTGTATGACGCCAGCCGATCAAGTGATTCATTAAATGCCGCCACCATTATCTGATGATTGCTCTTGTTGCGTGACGCATAGCCCAAAGCGCAGATGTGGCCGTGCTTGATGTGTGGCGACCATGACATGGTAGCAACGGAATTCGCCGTAGCCAACTTCTCGTCCAGGTGCGAGATACTCACTCTCGCCAGTGACGCCACCAGCGCCACTATCTATAGATTTGAATATCTGCCTTGGGGACGCCCCTGTGGGTACCATCACCAGCAATCACACTGTCATATGAGTTCTTGCATTAAATTTCGCGCGGAGCCGGCGGACGCGTGATATTCGTGCTGCATACTCCGAACTTGAACCTTTATCCCGCAGCCCAATTTCAACCTTCCCTAGTCGGTAGTCACGCGATACGTGTCCGACTTTGTTTGCGGAGAATCTCAGAGGATCTCGCGGCTTCGATGCTTCCCATATCGCCATGCCATGCCGTTTGGCATCACCGGCAGGACTTGCCTACTTGCCCTACTCTCGAAGCGATCTTCCATCATCAAAAAGCTCGATCGCACATGTGGACCTTTCACCCGCTCGCACCGCATAGTAGACATCAGTTAAATAACAAGGAGGTCCTCGCATGCGTTCCCCTTAGCTTCGGCGACTTTTTCCCATCCTTTTTTACTTCTCCACCGCGACCATGTTCTCCCAGCTTCTTGCTGTTGCTCCCCTTGCCGGCCTCGTTGTCGCGTCCGCGCGTCCCCCGCCGCAAACCCAGTTCGAGGCTGATGTCCGGGCTATCATCGACCCCGTCATCGACTGGAACGACCAGCTCTTCGGCTTGACCGCCGAGGACGGCACCGTGCCCGACAAGTGGCACGACAAAAACGGCAAGCCCAATGCCACCAAGGCGGCGGTCGAGGAGTTTGTCGATCAAGGCGTCTCCCTCTGGAAGACGGCCGGCCCCAAGTTCGCGGCCATCCTCAAGACCGCAGACACCACGACGGCAAATTACGACTACCTCCAGTTCCTTGAGGCTCTCTTCGTGCGTGATATCCTCCTGATACGCATGGACTGGCCCAGCTGACCCATGCTTCGCCGCAGCCTGCATCTTTCGACACAACCTGGTTCTTCCGTCTTGCGGCTGACTGGAACTCCCAGCTCGGCTTCTCCGAGGATGATGCAGCCGCTCTCGGTGGCAAGTATGATGCCGCATGGCTCAGCGCAGTCCTCGACGCAGAGACTGTTCACCCGAACGTCACGCGTGATTACGAGGTTACAACCGAGTGCGTACGATATGTTCAAAGCGGCTCGTACTTCCTCTGACATTGTTTCTTAGTATGTTCTGGCTGCCTTCAGAGCTCGAGAACTACTACTACCCGAAGTTGGCGGAGCACGTCGAGGCAGTCCCTTGGGAGCTCGTGGTTGAGTACTGCGACCGCACTGGCTACAAGTACGCCGAAGCTCATGGCTGTCCCACCTTGAGTTCTAACACTTGATGCTTAGCAACAAGTGCAACAATGGCCTGTCTACATATGTGACCGAGACTTGCTACTCGACCTCTGACATTGGCGCCACTGTGGGCTACATTGGTGTTGGCAACTCTCGCCGCGGCTTCAACGCGGTTTGTCAGATTTACACGTATGTCTCACTTTGAAGAAGAATACTCCTTTTTTGATATCATTTCTTTTTCTAGCGATGACAAGTGCACGGATGCGGTCTCCATTCCCGCTCAGCCTTGCACTCTCCCACCGCCGTTCGATGTCTACTGCCAGCCAACGTCTGACTGGAACGGCAAGTTCGGCAAGGGCCAGCCCGCAAACAGCGCGAGCAACCCGTCCGGCCTGACGTGCGTTACATCCTTTGTTCTTGCTTTGTGCTGATTTCTGCGTTTCCAACAGCACTGTCAACGCGGGCTCTTTCAAATGCACGTCTGCGTGAACTCACCCACAATTCATACCTTGATCCATTTCATTGTTTTACTTTCCTTGCTCTCCAATTACCACCGTGGTTTTATCCTCCGCATAAAAATACGACTCACGGCTGGGTCCGATATGACATCAAGCCATCCATCATCCTTTTGATTTCGCTTGCCACTCTCGAGCATATCCCCCTCACCCATTCTCTACCTCTGATCTCACCATGCCGGACTCAGAGCAGATCGATGAGTCTGCACTGAGGGCAAATGACCACCTCCCCTTCGACATGTTGTTTGGGGTGTTCACTCTTGTCGCCGAGCGTACTGAGATTATCTGTAATATCCTCCCAGAGGCTCGGATGAGCATGGACGCTGCATTCGCGCTCGGAGGCGATCCTTTTCGTCAAGCTCTGAAGCTCTCGCACGTATGCCGCACCTGGCGGTCTGCTGCTTTCGCAGTGCCCAAGTTGTGGGCTCCGATTTTCATTGGTCCCGAACTCCTATGGATGTGGCCTCGCGACCCCACGGGGACAGCCGAATGTCTTTTCCAGTGGGTTCAGCGTGGCGCGGACTGGCCGCGGACAGTCCTCCTTGATCTTCGGTTTGACTTGCCACCTGGCGTTTACAATCTCGATGTTGTGATCCCCCGGATGTGCGAGTTCATTGAGATGACACTCGGTCTGCTGGACAAATGCAGAGTTCATTGGAAGTGCTGCATGTCGCGGCCGAGCACCACGAGTTCGCTCAGGTGGCATTGAATGCCCTTCGCCGCATGGAGGCAGCGCCCAACTTGGAAAATCTGGGGTTTACGATCACCGCAAGCATGCCGAATTCAATTCGTCCGAACGGTTGGCGCTTTTTTCGGGGAAATACACCTAAACTCGCGTCACTACATATCGAGAATGTCCGGTTGGACTGGCGCTCGAACTACCATTCCGCTTTTGCCAAACTCGAGTTCATGTCTCTCACTTATGACAAGGACTTGGAGGACGCTTCGAATTCCGTCACGATGCCAACCTATATGCAACTGTTCAACGCTCTCACAGACAGCCCTAATCTCTATGATTTGCACCTGCATGGTTTCGTGCCACGAATGGCACGTGCTCTACCCCCTTCCGCCGAGACCATCTTACAGCTGCCATATCTCCGGTCACTCGCTCTCAAATCCATAGATCCGCAGGACATGGCCGATCTTGTTCCATATCTCCCTCTTCAGGCCCTGACGCATCTGAATCTTGACCTCTGGCAGGAGCATCAACCTCGTCTGCTCGTTGACCCCAATTTCAGCAATAACACGGACTTTATGCAGGTGCTATTCCCGGACGACGATACTATCACCCCGTACCCTTGGCACGACCTTTCGAGCCTTACGCACCTGAAGATATCCACCCTCAAGTGCGACGAGGACGACTATTTCATCATGTTTGACGCGATCCCGCAATTGACACACCTTGAGATGTCCTTGACGAAGGTGTTCCGCATCATTTTTCTTCCGATGCCACCTGTTGGTGAAGGCGAAGAGTCGATGACATTCCCCGCGCCAAAATTGCAATACCTACGTGCATTTGCCGGTAAGAGCTTGATCCAGGACGACCAAGATTTTCCAGATCTCTTCGTGGAAATCATGGTGAAGCGCATCGAGAACGGCTGTCAGAAGCTACGACAGTTGATTGTGCCACAAGCTCTGGAGGAGCAGCTGCGCGCTCGCGGTGACTTTAAGGAGTATACGGAATACTAAGCGCACACGAAGCCACCATGAGGTTTATGGACGAATATGGCAACTTCAAAGATGAATAGCAATTAACCATAGACATTGAACCGGAAGCGGATGGGGTTTGACTGTCAATTTACTTGAAGCAGGTTTGAAATATACGTTTTGCTGTCACCGGTAAGATTAGAAAGTTGTCTGTACGGCATGGCCCGATGTCGGAGTCCGGAGCGTGTCATTTGGGCTTGGTCTCCTAAATTTTGAAAGGAGAAGCGGGCAAGCATGGCTTCTCAGCCACATTCCCAAAATTCGAACGTGCGCAGTATCTGAGCTGATTATCAAGCGCGCTGACCTTTGATCTAGTTGTTCACGGCGGCTCTTCATGACGTGCGTTACTTCACCAACATGTTGCGAGGAATCTCGTTCGCGACGGTAATTTTTCGCCACCTCCTTTCGTTCTGTGACAATCTTAGCACATTGACAGCATGCGACCGTTACGTTGGAGCCAGCAGGGCTATTAGTTTCAGTCGAACGAGGTCGTTTCATGAGTGGTGAGTCCTACTGTCGCGTCCAAGCGCACTTACAAACACCTGATTCAAAGCCTCCGCGTATCTTAGGCGAATGATGTTCGACGAGTTCGCTTATGAACCAATAGATGGTCAACACAACACAGTCTTTGAGTTGCGGCTCGACTATTTATTGGAATGTCTCAACATCTTCGGCTCGGGTTTTGCTTCAGTCAACAGCAGCAGCGAGTTGCGCAGCAAAAAACTAGGAGGAGAAGACTCGGACGATGGTAATGGGCGAATTGATCAATACTTCCAGCGGACGGGAGACTCACGCCGAACTGGCATGAGGATGTCCTATGCGGGTCCTGGGCATCCTTTGGTTTTGCTTCTGTACGTGTGAATATGGCCGCTGATGCATGCATGCCTCACTACTGGCTCAAGTTCGGAGGACGTTGCTGGACCGAAGACAACTTGCAAGATCACGACATTAGAACCTGAGGAGGGACTCGATCTTGCCTTTGACGACGAGCGCAAGTGTGTTTTGGATGCGCTGTTATCGTCCGGTCCTTATCATTATTTCGCAGGGTGGTGAAGATCATCATGAAGGTGCCTCTTGCGTTGCACCTACCTCATATCCTTCTGACATGCTACAGTCGTCGTGGCTGCGAGACGCGCTATCTGAACTGGAGTCTTGGTCATGCAAAAACCTCACCTTTATGGTCACGCCGCCGACTGTACCAGCATCTTACTCTGGGAAAGGCAAGCAAACTCAAGCAAAGCAGTCCAATCTGCGCATCCGCGCAGAAGGTGCATTCGGAAGCACCGAGGTATGTGGGAATTCTATGTCATGGTGAAGCTGACTGTCGATTCCCACAGATGGATTATCCCAACGACAAAGAGGTTCTTGAGAGCTTTGAATGCCACGAAGAGGTGTCGTTCACGTGCGCATTTGTCTTGAGCCTCTTTTTCTAAAAAAATAATCACTGAGTCACCTACCTTCGCAGCTACAAGTTCGCACACATCCATGGCTGTTTGCAGGCTTTGAAAAGCTCCACCAAGACCTCCATGCGCATCGACGATGAAGGCTTGTTGAGCATGCAGTTCATGATGCCTGCGCCGAGCGAGCACATCACTGCGTTCATTGAGTTCCGGGTATGTATAACCATATTTTAAAGGAGTGACGACGCTGACTGTGCTTTAGTGCCTTCCTTTGGACGAAGAGCTGGTGCAATAATCATTTGGCACGAACTAGATAAGCTGGCTTTAGTGTACATGTCCGGCGCGCGACACTGCAAGCAATTAATGGCCTTCCTTCATCAAATTGTGGTGCCTTTGCACGTCCGAGTTACTTTGAATGCTCTCAGGGTAGTCCGCCTTTCTCCTACACTTCTCTGTGTCACAATATGTTTACCCCCGCGCAATTGCCGCTAGCCACAGGGTGCGACTGACGAACTTAGATTCGCTCCGTGGTCGCATTGAGCTGTTTGCAAGAATTGCTGCCAGAGATCCTGAGCTTTGAAACACGGGCGTTGCATTCTCTCAGGGTGACGCTTGGGAAATATGACAGTCAGTGGTGGGATGTGGCAGCGCTGGAACGCGCTCATTTCCCAGGTCTCTTTATAAACCTCAGTCGAGGGCGTCACTACACCCGGTCCTCTTCGCCCTTCCCGCGGACATTTCGGTCCCGCGAGTTGAAGACTGTCACGAAGTGGCCGGTCATTCTACTCGGAGTCGCCGTAGCCGCACATCTTCACCCGCCACGCTTGGTCCACGTCAACCTGTATGTGGACGTCTTCTCACCTGATGAATACTGAATACACGGCAGCCTCTGGTCGTACACTACCCACAAAACACTTAATACAATCCAGCAGCTGTAATCAACAATGAAACGCCCCACTACTGCACCACCGCGCCTGGTTATCGATTCTAACGATACTATGAATCAACCTAATAATACTGCTCAGCCACCCTCACTAAACCTAGCACCAGTCACGCCATTGGATCTCTCTGCCGCACATAGGAAGTTGGCCAACACAGCTGCCTTGCGGCAGTCTCAGCATCCAGCTCGTCCAAGTGGTAGTCGTGTCTGGCGATGGGTCTGCGAGCAGAAGCTCCTCCTGAGCTCGTGCGTATCTCAACCCGACACGGATACACTTTCTTTGCCTCCAGAGCCAGCGTCGTCTCTTCCCACGTCAACACCTAGTGTTTACTCTGGCGAGGAGGACGAGGGCGACGCAAATGATGATTGGATGCTCCCGCCAGGCCTAAATCTACCTTTTGATATTCGTAGCGCTGCTACAAGCGGCATCGCCAGTACGCAAATCGATTTCGTTGATCGTGGGTCCTCGGAGGAGGCTCGGTCACAGCCCGGATTGACGGACGCTAGACCACCATCTTCGGCTCTAGGGACTGTTGCGAGTGAGCCTATTACTTCCAACGACATCGACCCCGTGGACCCTGTTCTGCCCCTCGGTTGGGCGCAGTCCGAGTCGAAGCGTGTGCCCTTGTGTTGGACACATCGTCGTCCATCCACCCTTTCTCCTCCTCGGGACAATCACGATCAACTTCAACTTCCGACGGGTTCACTGATTGATGCAGCTCACAGCATCGTAAGCCACATAATTATAGTTTTTGAGATACTGATTAACCGTGCCTGTTTCTCAGCCAGCTTTTGTTACCCCGCGTGTCTGGCAGGCTTCCCGCATTACTGGTTGCGAGCACGAGGTATGTGGTGGGGCGCTGTACACGTTGTCCCTTGACACTGACGAAATTGCTGCTTTCGCGTCATCTCCGCTTGCCTCGCCTCTTCATCTCTTACCGTCACCACCGTCGACGGTGTTGTGCTCGTTGCGACGGGTCTGTGCTTATCGTTGCCACGCGTCGCCACTTTGCCGACGGCTATCACCCGCCGACTTTTTCCCGTCAAACACCGTGCGATTCTGTCTCTCGATCGTTGCATTGTGATCATCCACGGCCTTGACCCCCCCTGTCTCACTCTTGCTCTTACTTTTGCGCTGCGACACGGACGTGGCGGCTACGTGCGCGTAGGTCCCACCCGTACCGCCCATCCCTGAGCGCTTTCTTGCTAGCAAGGCACTCTCGGGAACAGGTCTAGCGCCGCCTTTTCACTTGCGCACCCGCGCGAGCTCTCAACCAAGACCATCTCGTCTACGACCTATTTCCGCACCAGGAGAGCGTTCAATGCTCGCGCAAACGCGTGTCAACTCCGCTCGTCCCCAAAGCACCGTTGAGGACACCCAAAGCGGTGACTACTTTGAATCAGCCCCTGTCGCGCCACTCAACGTTCGCAAACGATCCAACGACTACCCTTCATTTTTAGACTCTGCACAAAGCTCCACGATGTCCAGCCTCGCACCGCAACTTGTACGCTCACGCAGCGAGTTTGGACAAGGCAGCTCGAACAAGAAGGTACGCCTATTCTTTCAGCTCGTGGCAACTCTCTGACGCGCCGGCTGCTTCGCTGTCTTATTATCTGCAGCCGATGCTTCTGCGTGCCCCTGCTTCTGCAGAAGCTGGCTCGTTGGCAACATTTAATACAGGGTCGCCTGCATATGCCCCCATCCATGCGCGTTTTGCGCGATCGAGCGTGGGCAGCCCTCCCCAACTCTACCCCGTGCGATCTTCCACGACACCGCTTTACTTAAACACAGGTCTTTCTTCACGTGCAGACATGAACGGGGACTTCGCGGCAAGCAACCGCTTCCTCGCTTCGGGCCATTCCACGCCGTACAGCACGCGCTCGCGATCTCCTGTCCCGACAGTTGGCCGCAGCGCAGTTGACAATTTGTCTGTGGTCAGCCGGTCATCATCTCCCGTTCTAGAAATTGCGCCTCGTGGCCTTGCCAGCTCATACCGTTCAGCATCTCCGCTGCCCATTCAAGAGTCTAGATCTGCAGGCACTCAAGCACAAGCATCGGCTTCATCACGTCATCGTGATCTGACGCTCCCACTTGAAGGGATTGCTTCTCTTGTCCGCGTGCGTGCAGCAACAAGCTCGTCAGCACATCCAGCGCGTACCGTCGGGGTGGAATATAATGACTTTGATGCATCGTCGACCTTCGATCTCGAGCCTCCCAGGCCGCCGTTTGCTCGAGGTGATAGCAGACGCAACAGCTCGTCCTCTAGCATCGAGTCCTCCAACGGGCTGACGTCTAGCTCCAAAAGCAGCTTGGAGAGCGGCATTGGTTTCGAACGTTCCTCACTGGACTCTAGCTCCAATCGCAGCAAACAATCCACCACCCCGTTCTCTTCGTTCATATCATCTTCGGCCCCTTCTACACCAATCGGCCGCGATCCTGATGGATCCCGAATGCTGGGCCACCCATTCGCCATCTCGCAGAAGGACAAGCGAGCGAGCGCGTGTCGCACGAGTATCCTGGTCCCTACGATGGTCTCGGCGCCGCTCCAAACCTTACCTGCATCCTTATATCCGAGTTCTGCCTCGCATCGCGCAGTATCACCAACTCACGAACGCGAAGCTGTTGACCGCGCCAGATCACCGACCGGCTCACCCCTGCGGGCTGCCACAGTTCCCGCACCAGGCATGGGTTTTGCTGCGCCCCGACGTGCCAGTTTAATACCGATCGCGAAGCCGCTCATTGAGCCGCCATCACTGGCTGCCCTCAGCTCTCAACCCAGCTCGCCAATCCGACCGCGAGGGCGAGACGCCACCCCGCGTGGCCGAGCAACAGATCTTGCGCCTACATCTTTTGGTCTGGACAAGTTGCTTGGCATGGGTCGCAGGCACAGCGTGAGCAAGGATAGGATATCTGCACCCATGCCTGTTGAGGTCGGCGAAGTGATTTTGCAGGATCGCGAAGTTCGACGGGAGGAGGCAAAAGGTTTGCACGGTAGAACCGCTAGAAACTCATTACTGACTGTCATAACAGCACGGCCTCGTCACAAGCGGTTTCGTACGGAGCCATCGTCCCGCAACAGAACTCATTCATCGTCATCAAGGCCGCCATCATTAGATCCAACACTCACTCCCTCGGAGTCAACGATGAACTTGCACGAGCATCTCCTTCCCACTCAACCTATTGAATCCCCTGTTGAATCTGGTACCGATTCGCCAGCGAGTCCAACAACACCTGGTACAGGGACATCGTCACCTGCTACTCCAATTCGGTCTCATCCGAACCCATATGCGCTCAAGTCCAAGCCATCGGACGGCGACATACGAGGCAGGACTGTCAAATATCAGTCGTGTGCTTTCTCTGCGAAGCGCGCCGACATCACCAGACGCGTCTTCGTCAAACTTCGGATTCTCTCAGTCTCAGCTTCCACGCTCATCGTCCCAGCGTAAAAGCAACAAGCTTGTGCGTCGCCACTCTCGTTCGCGTTCCCACCAACGGTCGACCGGAAGCGATAGCGACAACGAGGAGCTCCATTCGCCGAAGCAAAAGAAGGTCAAAGGCGTGGTCCCACCGTCTGCATTCCGCGGCGAGGACATTCCGACAGCTGCCCCGGCGCATCCAGATAACTCTAGCATCTCCTCCTTTGGGTTGGTTGGAGATCCGTTCAAACGCCTGCCAGATACTCCAACTGAGCCCGATATCGATCCCACCCGGCCAGAGTCTCTGTCCCGCCGGCAGGATCATCCTTCTTCCCGGAATGCGTCAGCCATTGATAACGAAAAAACGCCGACGAACACGCCAATGCGGGCTGATTTCGATGCTCATGCGCAGGAGGTTGAGCTGCTGCCCAGGTCAGATCCTCGCGCGCCTATTGAGTTCCGCTCCCTGCCCTCGCGACGCGGTCGGGCATCTGCCACAGCAGATGCTCACGACACGCTTCAAACCCGAGGTCGGCCGTCAACTTCGTCGTCTGGTACATCAGAGTCAGTAATATTTAGCCCAGTCTCTGCTCACAGCGGCAGACCCAGCACTGCGACCAGCGAGAGCAGCCACAAGCAGTCCGAACTTACTGTCAACGGTCGCTCTAATGCTGGTGCTGACAAGAAGACGAGCCCATATACTACATTTGCACCACCGCCTTCCTCGTTCAACAAAGCTGCTGTCTCCGAAGATACTGCAGGTGGCTTGCAACGTATCCGAAAGGCCCTTTCTTTCACGTCCTTGCGAGGTTCGACATCTGCTTCATCGCAGCTCGGCGCGCCCGGGAACAGTCAACGGCTGACCAAGAGCGCACATGGACATGCAGCGACAGGCGGCGCCCAGGACGCAAGCGATGACTCGGACTTTGAGCTGATCGAAGCTCCCCGCGACGCCGCCTATCGATACGCTCAGTCTGCCTCCGCGAGTACAGCAGCGTCAACCCATTCGTTGGGAAGCCACAGTGTTTCATCGGCAATCTCGCTCTCGACTTTGGTTCCTCGGCTTCGCTCGCATGACCGCAGTGGACGTTCACGCGGCACCGAGCCCAGAGAGCCGATGGCAGTCGATGGTCGCGAGCGGACTGATTCGATACTGACAAGCAAGAGCGCCAAGCCCGGCAGAGAGCGTGTAATCGTCAAAGCATCACCCTGTCCGCCGGCGTTGGCGGTGCAAATGTGGGCGCAGAAGTATGGTCCTGTGTCACGTCTTCAAACCAAGAACTCTGGCGTGTTGGTCGAATGGCGCGCTGTTGGCGTCGTTGCAAGCATCCTCGGAGCTGGTGGAGACGATGCCACTCTGAGGAAGGAAGTTGACTTGCAGATGCGGGGCGCAGGTAGGGTCAAGATTGCTCGAGCGTAATCTAGCTCGAGCTGGACAGGTATTAGATCTTATTTGTAGTCAATCATGTGTATGAAGATTGTTGTCTAAGTGGTTGTACCATTACTTTGTGTTGCACAGTACTATGGAATATCGTGGACTCTCGGCGCTCGCTCTGCAGATCTGCCGAGCTGAACTTGGCGAGATAATAGGGATTGCTCGCTGACAGCCGCTTTTGATTGATGGCGTTAACTCGAGAGCCTGAGCTCCCACAGTCAGACTTGACAGCTGGTTCGTATCTTATCTCCTCGGAACCAGTGAGATCGGGCAATGAAACGCAGTATGCACAGCTCTCGTACGGAAAGCGATGAGTCGGCGTCACCTCACCCCTCTACGGAGGCGGTCATGTAAGGGGTGCCCGAGGCTAAGCCTATCAACGGTCTCAACAACATGCATCGAAGCTGGTCATGGCATCAAATACTGTGTTCCTCCGCATCTTGACCTTCTGTTTCATTCTTTTCGCCTTCACGGGCGCGTTTTTCTTTGGTACTTTCTTGCCTTTTTCGCAATTTCTATCTGATTCCGCACATGGCGGACGCCACCATTCAATTTCACACTGTGGCTGGCGCCACGACATGCCAATTCGCTGGCCTTTCATATTCAGTGCTCATGTCCGGCCAGGCCAAGACATTCGCCGTCCGGGTCGTTATCACCAACGCCGACGTCTCGCAGGCGACGACGACGAGCGGTCAGTTGGACGACTCGGCGCCAGTTGTTGGGCGACGAGATACATTGATCACTTCAAAGTCACGCGGCGTATCAACTACTCCAGTGACATCTGCATCTGCATATCACATCCCAGCTTCCTCTCACCCTCGTGGTGGGACAGGTCGACGGAGGAGACGTTCCGGTTTGCGTGTTCCGCGCGCGCTGACGACGGACCAGGACGGAGACGGAGTGGCAGACTTTCTCGTCACGAATACGATCGACACGACCATGCAGCCAGGTGAAGGTGCATTGGGATGGACCGTAAGCGTACCTGAAGGATACTACGTTGTCACAGCGCTCGTAAGCGAGCCTTCACTGCACGTGACGGTCATCGACGCGCCGCGGTTCTACGTGGGAATCGGTGCATCGACTGCTTGCATCAATTCCGCGACGTTTCAGCCCGCTTCATCAACGGCCGACAGGCAGTTACCCACACAAGCGACGGTCAACGCGCCCACGCCGCCCGCTGGGAAGCAGCCATTGCCCATCGCGGCAATTGTGGGCATCAGCATTGCCGGCGTGGTTCTCATCATCATCCTGGTTCTCGTCTGCGTCTGGAACAAACGGGAGCGGCGAAAACCCATACATCCAAAGCTTCCGGAACCAGTTGAGCAAATGGAGTCGTCATTTTTCGCAAGAGATGCAGGGACATTGGCGGGGCGCACTACTCGAGCGAGTTTGGCGCAGCAACCAACGTCTCCTGTACCTCCATTACCCTCACACCGACCAGCCTATGTTCCATATTCACAAAGGTGAATGGTTCTTCTTCGTCTCCCATTCTTTTGGCATTCTTTTATTCGCATGTGTGCATTAGTAGTAGTTGTATCATCGTTCCTTCGTTTCGCTGTGATATGTACATTTCACATTGGACTTGCTCGCGAGACTATGGTTTGATAAACGTCTGGTATTACGCCAACACGGCAACGGGAAATAGTGTTACATGAGACGGGCAGTGCAGTAGACATCGAACATGAAAGTGATAAAACTCAGACATCTAGACCGGTCTCGCTCAAGCGGTGCGCTCGCCACGGAGACGGCGCGCGAGGGCCAGATCCTTGGGCTGGATGGTCACACGCTTGGCGTGGATGGCGGCCAAGTTTGTGTCCTCAAAGAGCGAGACGAGGTACGCCTCGGACGCCTCCTGCAGAGCGAGGACAGCGGATGACTGGAAGCGGAGGTCCGTCTGCAAAAGAGTCAGCACTGACAAACCAGCTGACAGGGATATGTAACATACCTTGAAGTCCTGGGCGATCTCACGGACCAAACGCTGGAAAGGAAGCTTGCGGATGAGCAGCTCGGTCGACTTTTGGTAGCGACGAATCTCGCGGAGGGCGACAGTGCCAGGCCGGAAGCGATGGGGCTTCTTCACACCTCCAGCAGGAGTCTATAAGGCGATCATGATGAGCATTGCAGTTAAATCTAGATTCCTAGGTTGGGACACACTTGGACAGACTTGCGGGCAGCTTGCTTGGTGGCGAGCTGCTTACGAGGTGCTTTGCCACCAGTGGACTTGCGAGCAGTTTGCTATTTAGTTTGAAGCCCAATTTAGGTGCAGAGTTATAGAAGGTGGCGGGGACCAGTCGAGAGTGGAGGCGAGAGGGAATTTCCATTTTCGGAAAATACGCCGCCAAAACGGGAGGCAGATCCGGGGATAAATATGCAGCGAGTCGCTTGAAGTGTACAAATTCAAATGTACCTGCGAGGCTTGCGGGCCGATTTAGAAAATAGTTTTCCAACTTAGCCAACCGTAATCTTATGTCAGTATGTTCAGCGTAACGGAAATTTGGGCTTCTAGTACTAGTATATGCGACGATCTTGCACGATCCGCAAACAACGCTCGTCACGCGGATGCTTCTTTAGCCCAGCCCGCTCTGTCACCCATCTCTGCCTTACACTTCGCAGACCTGCTCGCCAACACCTGCAGCAGCAGCTATGAGCTCCGGCAAAACCTCAGCTCCGATCAATTTTGAGAGAAAGATGGCGAAGCGCTTCATGGCAGATCTGATGGGATCCGAGTCAACAAAGGTCGGCAAACGCGAAATAAAGGCTGTGGTCCTCCCCGAAAACTTGTACGGTGTGCAGGAAATTTGCAAGAAAAGCTTGTAATATTGAGCCTAATTAAACAAAATAACCAATTTTCAGCACTTTAGTCTTGGTAATTCATCTCATAGGGGCTGATCAAATCGCGAGACTTCGGAGTTTTGAAGCGCGTCAACTCCGAACCTTTACCCATCCAGTGTTTCGTTCCTCATCGGTAGTTAGATCAGAGCTAACGCCCAATTTACACCTCTGAATAGGACCTTCCATAGTTCCTCGCAACTTCAGTGGCGCACCAGTGGGAACATTCGCATATGAATGCTTCTAATGCGACTCGAGCATGAGTTACGATGAGACCAGCGTGTCCAACAAAATTGGCCCATTAGTGAATGAAGAATGACGACGGCGAAAGTGGTATGAATCTGCGAGGACAATCAAGCTGAGCAGAGGTGGGTTTAGCGATGGTCCTGCTAGCAATGTGGAGGGCAATGGCGTGTCGCTGTGCGAACAGGACGTCCAGAACTCGATTTCTTATGGAGAAGCTATCATTTTGGCGAGAATCGCTGATATTATTGGAAGCAGGAAGACAATTTCATTGAATGACTGGAGCTCTGACTAACTACAAGGGGGGTGTGTTCTGCAGCTTACATTTTGAAAAGGCGGCGGCATAGAACAACGTATTGTACAATCGATGAATAGCGGGCTCGGTCAAAGCAATCACGACGGTACTCATCATTGGAGCTACAACGGCCCGCAAGCCTCGCAGATGCAGTCAAACTTATACTTTTCTTTGAGCTCCTTCCGGCGCTTCGCTGTCGATGTCGGCTTGTCGTCTACATATGATACTGTAATCTCCTCTCCAGGAGCAATGTCTTTCAAAGTGGTGAGTTTGCCCTGGAACACGTCGCTGCAAAACAGGTTCAGCCAACTCTGCGACCACCCACGGCACAGTTCGACTTACTACGCCCAGTCATATTTGCTATTGGGTTTGCAGCTGTGGTTGGAACGGGAGAGGACTTGAAACACCGCGGCGCCGACCCACATGCCGAGTGTGACGGGGTGCGCATTGGTGCGCGAGATATCGAGCAGTCGGTTGTCCTGTGGCGCACGGCACGCGTGCAACGCTTCGTACGCCTCCAACGCGCGGGGGTGCATCACAGCACGAAGAGCGGCTTCCATGCGCATTGTAAGCTCAAAAGTACGCCTCGCTGGTATGACCGCCAAAGGCGGCTCGCGGTACAGCACGCTGCCTGCTGCGATCGGGCGTGTGGCGACGAGACCCATGCCGCGTCCGTGGCCAATCTCGGCAATGCAAAAGGGGACGTCGGTGACAAGGGGCTCGATGAAGAGTTGCTGGTTGAAGAGAGGATGGGCACGGAGGTGACGTCGTTGGATACCGCTACAGATAACACCGCACCACATGTCAGGACCGCCGAAGCGTACAAGAGCCAGTCTATCGTCGGTGGAGTATGTTGCGTCGTCCGTGACTGTATTGTAAATTATCTTCGTCGGATCGCCCTGCAGGCCTGGCGCTGCATCGATTGCCTCCAGATCAGCCTTTAGGTCGTGCTTTACAGCGAATGCCTTGTATTCGGCGAGCGTGAACAAAACGTTCGGTAGCAAGGTGGGCGAAGATGCATCGTTGAACCGCGTGTAGTTGAAACGCCGCATGAACCGCTTCAAGTCGACATCGGGAGAATGGTCGTGCGCTTTCGCCACTGTTTTGAAAACCAAATCGTGCCCGCCGCCGAGGTTTTCAGAATTCTGCTCATCAGTGCTGCAGGACCGTCAGCGTCGAGAGACGTGGATGATGTAAATTACAGTAATGCGTACTTTGCACAACGTTTACACATGCACTCGAATTTATACTTGGTCTTCAGCTCCTTCCTGCGCAATGCAGTTGATGCCATGTTATTGCCGAGATAGCTGGCCGTAATCTCATCTCCCACCGCGATGTCCTGCAGTGCCCGGAACATGCCCTGGAAGTGTACATAGCTCCAGTCGAAATCCGCATTTGGAAGGCAGCTGTGGTTGACACGCGACAGAGTCTGGAATACGGCGGTGTGCTTGACATTGGAAGACCCCTTGCCGGCTTCATTTAATGACGGGTACAGCTCGACCTGCCACCCGTTCGTGCGCAGAATGTCGAGTCGGCGACTGTCGCTTTGCGCACGGCACGAGTGCAGGGCGTCATATGCAGCCATCGCACGGGTGTGCATCGTCTTGACCATGAGGTCGTCGAACCCCATTAATGCGCTCGGATCGTAGGAGTTGAATGCAACGAGCAGCGGTGGCTCGCGAATGAAGACGGTGCCTTTAGCAATAGGACGCGTTGCAACGAGACCTTTGCCGCGGCCGGGCAAGTCGACGATGCGAACCGGTATTTTAGTGATGTGAGGCTCGATAATCAACCTGGCGGTGAAGAGCGGATGGGCACGCAGGAAGTTGCGCTGAAGCATCGTGCACCACACCAAACACCAGGTGTCATTCGACCCATCATGGCCACCAAAACCAATGTAGGTCATACTTGGTGGAACGTCGAGAGTACGGCTATAGGCGATGGTCAGTCCGCGAATGAAGTTTTCCGGCGTTGGGTTATCCATGAGGAGTTTTATCGCTGCATCAAACGACGCCTCCCCCGCTATTCCGCGTCGCTGCTCAATGACCTCGCTCGTAACGTATCTTGCGGCTATCTTGTTACGATCGATGTAAGCAAGGACGTCGTCCTGGCTGACCTGGCTGAGCATGTGCTTATCGCGCGGTTTGAGACCCTCTACCACGCGATCCAGGTCAAGATTGGCGAGCAAGAAGTCCATATTCTTGTCCTGTGTGTGGTTGTATGCGTTGGACGCAGAGTCGAATGCCAGCTCTGTGACTCCCCCTAGCTTCGCAGCAGTGACCGACTTCTTTTTCTTCTTCTTTTTCTTCTTGTCCTGGGTGTTCGGGGATCTGAACGCTACGAATTAGCCTGTGTTGACGCCTTCATCAGATTAATGTGCGCACAGTTCATCACCCGGCGTATCTTCGGTATCGACGTCCTGCATGGGCTCTTTGGAAAGGTTTAGTTCGGCCAGTGCGCTGATCTCCTGAACACTTGTCCGATGCTGCGATGAAGCGTCAGCCTCGAGTTCAGCCATGGTACGGAGATCACAGTGTGGGAAGATGGCAAGAGTGCTCGGTTGCAGATCGAATTCGTCTTGAAAATTGCACCCGTTCTAGCCTAGAAGCGTCTTTCATCGTGCCAGGACACTAAATTACGGCCGAGCCGACAATTCGTTCTAATCAGGGCTTCTGAGCAGGTACAAGAATCTGTGCACTTTGTAGAACTGATTTACACTCTGTCGGTGTGTGAACATTACGTTTCCGCAACCGGTCTCGCTCAAGCGGTGCGCTCGCCACGGAGACGGCGCGCGAGGGCCAGATCCTTGGGCTGGATGGTCACACGCTTGGCGTGGATGGCGGCCAAGTTTGTGTCCTCAAAGAGCGAGACGAGGTACGCCTCGGACGCCTCCTGCAGAGCGAGGACAGCGGATGACTGGAAGCGGAGGTCCGTCTGCAAAAGAGTCAGCACTGACAAACCAGCTGACCAGGGATATGTAACATACCTTGAAGTCCTGGGCGATCTCACGGACCAGACGCTGGAAAGGAAGCTTGCGGATGAGCAGCTCGGTCGACTTTTGGTAGCGACGAATCTCGCGGAGGGCGACAGTGCCAGGCCGGAAGCGATGGGGCTTCTTCACACCTCCAGCAGGAGTCTATAAGACGATCACGATGAGCATTTCAGTTAAATCTAGGTTCTTAGGTTGGGACACACTTGGACAGACTTGCGGGCAGCTTGCTTGGTGGCGAGCTGCTTACGAGGTGCTTTACCACCAGTGGACTTGCGAGCAGTTTGCTATTTAGTTTGAAGCCCAATTTAGGTGCAGAGTTATAGAAGGTGGCGGGGACAAGTCGAGAGTGGAGGCGAGAGGGAATTTCCATTTTCGGAAAATACGCCGCCAAAACGGGAGGCAGATCCGGGGATAAATATGCAGCGAGTCGGTTGTTGCCGAAAGATCATGACGGGAAAGACCGAAGGGATGTAAAGAAACAAAGTCAGCGATGCTCCTCGAACAACCCGCGAATTGCCGGAGTCAGACACCAGCCCCCCAACCAAGTACGGCAGCTCCATCTTCCCGCACTGCCGACCCAGGCTGGTTGTCTAACTCCAGTCCCCACACCTCGACGTACCTTGGTGCGAGCCATCTAGATCAGTTGTTATAAAGAGCCTTGCGAGCTTCGTTGGTGGTGGTTTGGGGGAGAGCAGGTGGCAAACGACAAACGCAGCCCGCCTGCCTTTTATACCACGGCGGCAGCGCCACTCGTTAGCTTCGCACAATGCCGACCGATGCTGTCCATCACGGGACCAGGTTGAAGCGGATGAAGCGAGTTGCAGGGAGCCTGGGAAGGCCGCAGGGGTTTCGTCGCCACACCAGGGATAAGCAGTATCGAACCTACATTAACAGAGATTTAGGTATATTCCATTTGATGGGTGTATATTATGTCAGAAAGGGGGGGTTAAGTGCATTGCGAGTGGACGGAGGGGGAGGTTAGCTGGAAGGTGCAGGTCCGGCCGATCGCCGGACATCCACCTTCCCGGCTTACTTGGCTTGTGTACCACCGTTGACTCCGTTGAAGTGAAGCATGACTCAGCTCACGCGCAGTACACTGTATATTATTGTAGGAAATAACGATAGTTGACGAGCGTTCCAGACTCGCTGCGCATGATGTAATTCCGATTGTGCGCTTTCACTGTGTTTCGCTTGCGAGGAGACCGAATCAAGAACTGCTAACAGCTCCATATTGAGCTCGCACACAAACTGACAAACTTTTGTGTGCAGAAGACATGCCGAGTTGTTTAGCGCAGCAAGTTCGCCGAGATCACTGTGGTGACGGTTCCAAATCTGTGACCTCCAAATCACCGCGACCGGGACGACGTTCCTGTCATAAATGCCACATCTCCCGTGCTACATCTGCCGAGACGAAGCGTGAGATGTGTAATTTGAAGCTCTAGCACTTGGGTCGTCGTGCAACTAATTTGATTCGCAAAACGCCTGGGCTGGGCATCGTCCCAACTCGACCAGCGAGCTAGACCTTCACCGCGGGCTGCCCGTCAACTTCTGCGAGCGCGACTCGTCAAGGATTTGGATGAGGAGGGGATCGCCATCGGAACTACGATCATATTGGGGCGATACAAGAGTGCCGTGGCGCAGGTGTCAGCCGGAAAGCAATGCCCACAATCCCAATAATATCCTCCCCTTTGTGCTTGACTCAGCACCTTGGCAGTGTCAGCGGGAACGCCGAGCCAGAATCCCCGCCAGGTGTGCTATCACTATCGCGTCGTGTTCTCCCGCCGTGGCCGAGGATCAAGCAATATTGCATAACGGGGACAACGGCGAATCAGCGCGTCGCTCGCTCTTTTCGGGACGGTTCACCGTAGCACCGCAAATTGTGGTTGCCGTGTTAGCTTTTCGCGATCCTTTTTGTTGCATCCTTGTTTAGGACCGGGAAGGCGCGGTCGAGCTGGCTCTACCCTCTTCCTCTTCCCCTTCCACTTCACTCCAGATCTTGGTTGTCTCTCGTCTCTCTCACACGCTCGTCAGGCCGTCGTCGCCGCTGCTGTCTCTTCTCGGATCTTCCACGCTTTCACTGCTGTGCACGGCTCGCTCCTGACGGTTCGACCAACTCTTCCACAACCAACCAAACCAACCAACCAACTGCCCTCCCGCTCACAGGCGCTTTCTAGACCAGTTTAAAACCCATCGTGCTCGCATTCTCACACGTCTCTCATCTGGTGCGTACTCTCCATTTCATTTCGGCGCGGCTGTATGCTCTTGTGCTCACCAGCGGCCTCTGGCATTGTGCTCTCGTCCCTACAGCTGTCAAGTCATCTCACCTCGGACCACTCAATCTATAATGCTATCCCTCGCAATCGCCGCGCTTTGCCTTGTGCGCGTCACCGCCGCCGCACCGCTCGTCGTCGCGCGTGCACCCGCGTCGATCCAGTTCAAGGCTCCCCAAAATGCTTTGGCCACGTGCAGCGCGCCGGTCACGCTCTCGTGGTCGGTCACGGCCTCGTCAGAGGACGATGACGCCGAGAAGGTCAAGCCCAAGGCCAGCCTCGCGAGTGTTGTCGTTGTGAGCACGTCCGGCGACATCACGCGCACGCTTGTCGAGGACCCGGCCACGCGCTCGTTCACATGGGCGTCGGTCGACGTCCCACCGGGCGAGTACATCTTCACAGGCTCTCCGGCGGACTCGAGCGTCGAAATCAACCCATCTGAGGCGTTTGCCATTGTCGCGGGAGACTCGCTCAACTGCGTTCCTGCAGCAGAGCTCGCCCAAGTCAGCAGCACGTCTTCGATCCCGATCTCGACCTCCTCGACATTGACTCCCACCTCGACCTCAAAGCCTGTCCCGACCTCGACCACCGCTGCGTCGCAGACAACGCCCGAGGCGGAGCGTGCCCCCACCGAAACGGTGACCAGCATCCCACTGACGCCGTCCAGCGTCGGCGGACCAACCATCGCAGCCATCGTCGTCGGCGTTCTCATCCTCGCAGCCGTCGGATTCGGCATCTACTGGCGCCGCATGAATCGCTCGCGCGAGCTCGTTGACATCGAGTACGTCCATTACCCCGCAGCGGTCAAGGAGAGCCGGATCTCGCTCGAAGGCCGCCGCTCGAGCGACACCGTGGTCGAGGTCCGTGCCCGCGCGCCGACGCCCGTGGGTGTGCTCAGCCGCACGACGACCAAGCAGCAGCTCGCGTCCGATCTCGACACCACACAGACGCAGAAGATGCTCCGGCGCTTGTAAACAACGCGAATCGCCGTTGTAGCGTTGTATTTCTGCGGATTTGTTTGACGAACCCCCCGGATGTCTGCGTTCGTATGGACTTTCCTTCTGTGGCTCCTTGTTCTCGAACACTGTTTGGCGCACGCACGAACCCCTCCCTGCAACGTTTTATTCTGCTTGTTTACCCTTTCACATCGTCTCCTTAGCTTCTGTGGTCCCTGTTCTCGACCTCCCTTGCACTTTCTCAGCATCGCATGCGTTTCTTTGATATCCCCCCACACAACGACCAACGCCCAGCATATCTCCTTCACGAACATCACAGCCTGTGGCTGCTGCCTATCTTTGTTGTTGCCCGCTCGTTACGAATCGCTGGGTCGCTCGCTGTTGCTGCGCCGCCCGTCCATCCGACATGCCCCATACCTTAAGCACATCCTCCCTACAGGAAACATCGTAATCCCACGTTGTACGTTGCTGTACGCAACAAGTAGAATAGAATGATACCTTTAACTGTTGTACACATAATCTCGTTCAGAGAGCAAAGCGAGAAGAGGGTTCACCCTGCAGGCTTCTTGAGAAGTAGTGTCAAGAGAAGATATGTCAAACTCCCCAGGACAGAGATGACGTTGAACAGCAGCACGAGGTAATACAACAACCATCTGCTGCTGAAGAGTCGGCCGCTTCTAGACGAGTGCTACGATTAGAATCGTAAAGCTCACGTCTCTTCGCTCGACTAGAATCACATGCTTCGTATAGGTAGTATTGGTAGTATTGGATTCCAGCAACGGGCCAGGACAGGATGTTTCCTAGTGACCGTCGGCCAGGTCATCGCGCAATGGTGGCAGAGGCGCTATAGAACGGCACCTCAGCGAGGACGTCTGCGTATAGCGCGTCACGGGCGTCGTAGATCCAGGACCGCTCGCGGTACATGACGAGCACGCCGGCCATGGCCGTGACCGCGACGGCCGAGCACACAATACGTGTTGGCGTGCGCGGGAGGATGCGTTTCCCGGTTGCCCTCCGCGCGATGAGCGCCGCGCCCTCGCCGGCGTGCATCAATACAACGCCGGTGAGCAGGCTATAGAGCAGCGCGGAGCGCAGCGGGAAGTGGTGCAGCAGGAACTTGGGCAGCTCGTAGTCGACGTCGGCGGGCGATGCGAAGAGTTTCGGTGTGAGACGGTGCGTGACTAGGTGCGGTAGTACCAGGAACGCGGCAGAGTAGCCTGTGAGCGCGAGCATGGTCGGCGCGGGTGGCTTGCCGATGAGGATGCGCTTCAAAATCGACGCGGCGAGGTGTAGCGCGAGCGGCGCGAATACGGCCAGCGGTTCGAAGCGTTGGTAGTACTCACGTCCTAACAGCTATACATTTGAAATGAGCTCAGCATGTTCTTCAGTCGATGCGAGTGCCGCACCATGACTTGCGAGCTCAACGGCGACCCACCAAAGTTCGCGGCAAGCGGTGCGGCGAGGTGGACCACCACAAACACACTAATAACGGGCCCAGTGACATGCTGAACTCTAGTTAAGACTGATATTGTGCGGCCGCGGATCTTGCGCAGCGTCGTGGCGAAAGAAGAGGATGGGACATCAGACATGGCGTGCGGACAAGTCAAGACACTGACGACGACCGCGGCACGGGATGATGCGAAGAGGCGTGAATCCTATAATAAAGGCGCCGGTTTCGCGAAGCACCGCGATTGGCTGCATATCCCGAACACAATACATTCAACGCTCATCATTTCAAGTTGCTATTGACTTCAATGAGCTTGTTGAAAATCTGGCTATGGTGGGGTGGGCACTTCAGGGCTGTGATTCAAATTTGGACTGGCAAATCGTCACACGCAAAGACGAACATAATAAAATATATACATGTAACTGGTGTGACCACGGACCGCATTGCGCGACATCAGAGCAGGATGAGCGCGCCAGATAATAGTACCTCGGACTGAAATAGAGGATGTCCAAATGTGTCAAGGTCATATTGGCTGAGCTATGCTCACCGTAGGAGCATTCTTGCAAACTTCCGACATTCAAACAAAGTCATTTTCGGGGCCCGTGCTGACAGAAGTCAGTGCTGACCAGAATATGAGAGTGCAAGCATGGGTGGCGTGAGCCGGCATCTCACGGCGCGTGATTGCTGCTTGTCCTTTGACTCCCACCATGGATAAACTGGAAAGCCTACCGTCGATTGCAAGAGTCCGTCATGATTAACAGTTGACCCGGAGGCAAGGTCTGAACCTACATGCAGCTCAGCCAACGGGTGTTGCGTGTACTTGGCCAGGCAAGTCTGGCCATAAACAGAATCTTACGACTAAATACAAATTAGAATCCTGGAAAATTTACTCTGCAAGGTGAAATATCTAACATTGCTGACAATTGCGTATAAGCGCTTATCCGGGAACTGCAGGGACCAATACATATCTCATTGGCTCCAAGCTGCCGTTCATCCTACTCGATACAGGCGAGGGCAAGCCAGAGTACATCCCGGAATTGAAATCTGCTCTTCGCGATGCACAAGCGGCCTTCCCATCTTATTCTGCGCCACTTGTGTCAGATATCCTCATTTCCCACCGGCATTTCGACCATCACGGAGGTCTCCCATCGGTCCTCAAGCTGCTTCGCGAGCTTCAATCCGCTTCCGCACCGAAGATTCATAAGTTTCCTCTTTCCGATGCCGAGCCCAGCGAAACCTTGGCCAAGATCCCTACATTTAGCGAGACGTTATCCAAGCTGCCTGTAGGCAGCTTCACGCCTGCGGCTTCAGGCGCATTGCTGCATGATCTCGTCGACGGGCAACAGCTATTCGCACCTGATGTGACTCTGAGGGTTGTCCATACACCCGGCCACACTGCCGATTCGGTTTCATTGGCCCTAGATGAGGAACGGGCCGTATTCACGTTCGATACGGTCCTTGGGCAAGGCACCGCCGTCTTCGAAGACCTGCGCCTATACATGCAAAGCCTACACCGTATTGCGGGGCTGGACTTTGAGAGACTGTATCCTGGTCATGGACCAGTCGTTGAAGATGGCCCTAAACATGTCCAAACATACATCGCACACCGCCAGGCGAGGGAGAACGAGATCTTGAAGGTCATGCAGTCTAATCCTGAGCAAACAAGATGGTCGGTGCAGGATATCGTCGCAACGATATACAAGGCATACCCGCAGAATCTCTGGGCAGCCGCAGCACATGGTGTGGGGCTGCATCTTGCGAAATTGGAGGCTGAGGGCAAAGTTAAGCGGGAGCAGGATGGCGAGACGGAACGTTGGTTTGTTCTGTAAAAGTCCCTCTCCGGCACAGTGTAGACCTTCCAACATCTTAAGACCAAATTGCGGAGATTTTTCTTCGGGAAAGAACTCGAGTGAGCGAACAGAGTTGAAGGTCGAAGCATCACACTTATTTTGTGTTTCATGAACAAATTCATGTATTACTCCGGTCACCGCCATTCAGCATCGCCGCCAGTCACGCTCTTTTGGTGACGCACTTGTCCCTTTTTGGTATAAACTAAGTAAAGATGGAAGAGTTGAATGCTCGTTGGATGCTCTGCTGTTGTCTTTGATGTTCAATACTGAAGAGATCTGCACGTTTGCATTAGCTGAATGAGGCTGTTCTCCAAACAGGTGCGACAAGCCGATCAGCGGAGATGTTCCGCCTGGCTACTCTTTCTCCATATGTATTTGTTGTTCTCTTTCATGCGTCCCTCTTTCGTGGTCTCGCGCGCATTATGCATGCGCATTGCCTTGTGGCTTTGCTTCTGGCTTTTTTCGCAACAAACGTTTCGGCTGCGCCGTCTTGGACCATCTCACCTTTCAACGCCCCTGCGATTCCCCTTGCTGTGCGCTCTCCATTTCTCAACGTCTGGCTACCCAACGGAAACGGAACTGCTCTGTATGAGCACTGGGCACAGCACTGGAGTGCGTCTCTGCTCGGCGGCGCGTACAATCATCGGACTGACATTTGGTGCGCAGGCGGCAACCACTCGTCCTGGACAGCGCTGGCTCGGGTTGACGGGATAACTTACCGTAAAGACGTGAAATAGATTGCGTACAATCCTCCTTACCCATCTCTGCTAGGAATTCTCGGCTCGTGGGACGACCTGGCGTTCACCTTGCCGCAGCAGACATCCGTCCAAGTCAGTCATAGCCCCTTCTGCTTTCGTGACCGAAAGACCTCACCGCTGCTAGATTACCGGAACTTCCAGCATTATTACACTGAAAGCTGGACCCGTCGATCTTACGTATAGCTTCGTCTCGCCCATTGACGTGAGTTTGAGTCTGGATCTTTGGCAACGCGCGCGCGTTGGCGCAGACTGACGACCCGCTCGGACAGCCAGTTGATCTTACTCGGTTCTCTATGCCATTCTCATACCTTGTTGTCACCGCCTCTTCCAACGATGGTATCCGACACGACGTTGAACTATACAGTGACATAAGCTCCGAGTGGGTTACTGACGATCTTCAAACTCTGGTCCAGTGGAAGACTCGGGAAACCGCTCCGGATGGCGATGCCGAAGGGCTCGTCACTCATCAGGTTTGGCAGGCAAACTCGGCCCCATATCTACAAACTGCTCGTGATCGTATTGAGGGTTAGCGAGAATCGATAAGTCTCTACGCTCGGCTAACTCGCTATTTAGATGGCTCAGTGTTCTTCTCGGCATTGACTGTATGCGCTTCACAACTTAATTCTGTTATGACAGCTCATAGCGATGTATGATCAGCGTCAAGGCCTAACTTCAGCCACCGGCAACGCTGTCACTATGCGCCGGCAGTTCTGGAGAACTGGCGTCCTCTCCAATTCCCGAGACACCGAGTTCAGAAAAGTCGGGGATCGATGGCCGAGCTTCGCCCTCTCTCATAAACTGGGACAAGTTCTCGCGACTACAGAACCTGTCGTGCTCGGCGTTGGCAATGCAAGAGAGAATGTGGTTCGCTACGCAAGTGCCGGCGGTGTACAGCAGACCCGCGCAGCCTACTACTTGACCCAATATGAGTCCTCTGAAGCGGCAGTATGCGCGCTTGCTCCATTTTACAAGATTGTGTCTAACATGTTCGTCACAGATGGATGCATTCATGCGCGACTACCGTCTGACTCTGGATCGCGCCACTCAGGTCGATTCACAACTCGACAGCCATGGGAATGAAATTTCGGAGAGCTACCGTGGCATCTTGCAGCTCTCTATGCGACAGGCTGTTGCAGGCATGGAGCTCACAGTAGGCCGCAAGCCGGACGGTTCGCTTGACAAGGACGATGTCATGCTCTTTATTGCCGGTAGGCATGGAAAGTGTCAGTGAATACTATGCTGATGCAGTTTTATAGAATACGGAGGAGCCCGAGACAAACGCCGTGTGAACGACGTCGATCAAATGCATTGGATGATGCCGTTTCTCCTGTATCTCAACCCTGAGCTCCTGAAGTATGCGCTACGCCCCACACTGCAGTTCCACAAGTCCGGCCTAGCTGCATCTCGATATTGCGTGCATAACATTGGGAAACTATACCCTGATGGTACACTACTGCTCTAGCAGTGTCGCTTTCTCTGACCTTTCGCTTCCGTAGCTTCTGGACCGACAGACTTCGAGATGCCAGTCGGAGGTCTGTATACTTGGCAAACTCAAGATGGGTCCCGCTGACTCGCGACCACAGCTAGCGCGTACATGCTCAACATGGTTCTCGCGCATTACCAGCGAAGTGGGGACGCATCCCTCATTGAAGACTACGTGCGCACAATCCCAGTTTTCTATATCACAATAATGATGACATCTTCAAGTATGGCATTCTGACAACTTTTGCGGACTACCTGATCGACACCACACTTAGCCCGGCCGCCCAGCCTTCGATAAGCGAAACTCTTTGGATTCAACCGGACGCGAAACAGAGCAATCTCGCAATCGCCGGAATCATTGCTGTTGCCGCCATGTCGAAGCTATCAAATGCAAAGGGTGACGCAACTGCCGGCGAGAAATACAGGGTAAATACACCGAGCTCCCGCGCATGTTTTTCGATCGCTAAAGAACCGTAGAACACTGCAGACAGCCTGGTAGAAGAGTGGTCGCGTCTTGCGATCAGCAAGGACGGCACTCATTATGTATATCAGGTCAGTGATCACCCTCCAAGATAAATACAATGCTCAACGACCTTGGCTTAGTATGACAGTGACGAGTCATGGATGTCGATGTACAACCTTCTAGACGACAAGCTGCTCGGATTAGGAATCGTACCCCCAAACACCTTCACTATCCGTAAGCGACAATTTTTGTCCTTTTTCCAGGTCTTGACGGCTTGTTCCAGAGGAAGAGTGGTACAAGGGCCGCATCGCCAAAATGTATCAGAACAACCCCGACCGCTATCCCCTTCAGTTATTTTGGAAGCGCGGATGGACACTCACCGGTGTGTTCTCCCCCCTAACACTCTGTATGCACAGTTTGTCACATCTGTGGTGTTACTGCAGAGGCCACAATTTGGGTATCCGGGATGATCGACAACGTTTTGACTCGTGACGAGCTGTTGAAAGGCGTCTACGGCCAGATGGGAAATGGACTATCGGACCGCCCAACCTCAGACTGGTTCGATGTTGTCCCCGTCTCTGGTCATAACTTCACAGCCCGGCCTCACGTCGGCGGCCACTTCTCATCTGTAAGTTCCGAGCTGTTCTCTTAGTCTCGGCGACGGCGTCGTCACTGACCGTCGTTCTCCAAACCTGTAGCTTGTTCTCCTGTACGTCTGCTCTCTCTTCTTGATCGCAAGCTTCTTACAATAGCTTGGCAGAAACCGGACTATCCAGTTAGCGGCGCCAGACGCACAAGGGACAGGTGGAGGGGCGGATAGCCAGCATAGCTCCGCCATCGTCGCGAGGACAGTGTCATCGTTTCTGGCTGCTTTGGCTGCCTTCGTCTATTTTATAACATTATAACGGTTTACATCCGGAGATTCACTCTTTTTTATCATCGGACGGACTGAGCTTGCAATATGCAATGATATGTATTAGACGCAGGACTGCTCCGATTCTCCCTGTTGTCTGACTCCACTATAACATCTGCTCAAGAGCATTGGGCCTGGTCGGCTATTTTCATTGAGTAAATTAGGTATCTTAGGGTGCGATTCAGACTGATATTAGCGAAATTGCAAGGAACGCAACAGCCCTTTTGGTCGGTGAGTAGTGATCTCCAGTATGTAGCGAGCTTCCTCAAACTCGCGGAGAGTAGCGGATCTATCCCAGCATTACCGAAACCGCGAAAAAAGTCAAGCGGCAGACTCAAGCAAAGCCTGCTGGTACAGATGACAAAGATGTCCCTACTGTTCTACATAGTTACGCATACACGTACAACTCGAAGGTTGTCGCATAAGATGCTCAATTGGCGGAAACGCCTTGCCAGTTTGACTGGGACGCACCACCGTGCATCACCGACGCCGTGTCAGTTGAAGCCGACTTGACGGCGCGGCACTCGTTCAGGAAGTCAGTAAACATCTGCGAAGCTATCAACAACGAACGAGGTCTCGTCAGGAGCAAGCGTACCTCGATCGTGTCCAACGGACCGCCTGCGCTCTCGGGATGGAACTGCACACCCCAGATCTTCTTTCCTGACTCAGGCGTCGACTTGATACCTTCAACTGACGAGTCGTTGCAGTTAATGAAGAATGGCTCCCAGCCATCGGGGAACGGATCCTGCAATTTGAGCGCGTACTGGTGGTTTTGACTTGTGATGTAAACGCGGCCGGCGGTGATGCTGCCACTCGATGCGAGCGCTAGCACGGGCTGGTTGTGCCCACGGTTGCCAAACGTCATGCGGTATGCGTCGAGGCCTGCCGCAATACCGATGACTTGATGGCCCATGCAGATGCCAAAAACCGGACGCGTCCACTCCTGCATCGTCTTGCGCAGGTGCATCGCGGCCTCCATGCACATATTTGGGTCGCCTGGCCCATTCGTGAGGAACAGGCCGTCGTACTGCTCGCGCACGGCGTTGAAGTCGTAGTTCCAGGGAAGGACGGTCACATGCGCACCACGGCGCACGAGGCTGCGCAGGATGTTGGCTTTCGCACCGAAGTCGAGCACGGCAATGCGGATGTCGCCGCCTGGGTTGAGTTCGTACGGCTCACGGGTGGAGACCTGAGAGACAAGATTCTCCGCGGACGGGTCCCAGTACTCGGTCGCCTCTGGTGCCGGCAGCGAGGCATCAGGACCCACGGCGAGACGGCCAAGAGTCGTGCCTTGGTCGCGTAGAAGACGTGTGAGAGCACGCGTGTCGACACCGGTGATTCCGGGAACGTCATGACGCGCACACCAAGCACTCAGTGATTCGACGGCCGAAAAGTGCGAAAACCGCTCGGCGACGTCTGCAACGACAACAGCAGCACACTGAATGCCCGAAGACTCGAGCAGTACGCCAACATCTTGTGAGTCAATGGGTGTTTTGTTACTGGGCACGCCGTAGTTACCAATGAGGGGCGTGGTGAAAACGAGGATTTGGCCGCGATATGACGGGTCCGTCATCGATTCCGTGTCTAGATGCGATCAGTCGATAAGAAATTTCATAATCAAGGTGAAAATAGTCTTACAGGAAGTAATGGATGTCGAGAAGACGGTCTCGCCAAAGATACTGCGAGGCGCGCCAAACGAGCGTCCTGCAAATGACTCGCCAGATTTGAGGTGCAGCACAGCAGACAACGCGCTCGACTTGATCGCAATGTCTGAGAGATGCGTTGCAAGCCCGCGCCTAGTGATTACGGCGGTGGGTTGGCGCATAGAGATGCGGAGGGCGGAGATGATCATGGTTGTATATGCAGCGAGTATTTAGAGCCCAAGCAAGGAAAAGACGTGGTCGCTCAGATAGCTGATCAGCACGGTCAGTCTGGTGCAACTGGAGTGGGTACAGCGAGCACGCACTCGTCCCTGGTGTTGAGGGTGAAAAGCATGAACTCGCGCCGTGCGAAAACTGTGACAACCAGTGAGCGGAGTCTGGAAGTCGTTCCTCAATTCTCTTCCTTCGGCTCCTCGTCCGAAGCTCTTTCGTTATGACAACTCGCGAGCAAACTAGAAGCAGTGGCAGCCAGCTGTTCCAAGGGCCTCGGGCAACTCACTGTTAACGCAGGAGCGCGAGCCGTCGCGCTCTTCCTCCTTCATTTGTATGTGATCACAACACGGGCAGTTCGCCAAGCGATTGCACTTCGTTTGGGACAGCATTGGGTCAAATAACTCTAGGTCCGGGTTGGGTACAAACACTGCTATGCTTCCAACCTCCTGGCCCTGCACTTCCAACGTTTGAGTTTGCAAGCTTTAGAACGAATACTGTCACCTACGTTGCTTCACGTGAACTGCAGCACCCCATAATCGTCGTATGTAGCTGCTTGCTGCAGGCAAAGTCCTTCCTTGCGTGAGAAACAGTGCTTTGATCAAGGCTATCGCCGTTGGTTCCAGCTCCCCGCTTGCTTCTCTAGGAAACAAGTTTGAATCGCAGCAGCCTGTCCGATTCATCATATCACGGCAGTGATCGCCGATTCGACAGCCATAAATGCCTCTTCACCAGTTCTGCAATTTTTTAGAAAGAAAAAACCCTCGGTTATCTCTCCAGCGAGAAATATGGCGAACGTGCTGCCTGCTCAGAACTCCAACATCGATCCGGCCGTTCCTGACTTTCCGAGCGACCCAGAGAACAAGGTGCGCTCCAATACCGGCACCGATTGTCTTCGCTCAAGCTTTGACGTAGTTTATCTTCATCACCTGCATGGACAGTCGCATCGACCCCGCTCGGATCTTCGGTGACCGCTGGCCAGGACCGGGTAGGGTGCATGTCCTCCGCAATGCCGGAGGCAGAACGTGCGTCCACAACCATCTCATCCTCGCAGCCGCCGCAGCTTCTTAAACGATGCATATTGCTGGCAGACCGGAAACCCTTCGCAGCATCTTGGTCTCGCAGAATGTCGTTCAACCTAACAGCCGCCAGATCTGGGTCATGCATCACACCAAGTGCGGCATGCTCGGTGTGAGCAACGATCGACTCCGCGAAATCATCTCGGAGCAACGCCCAGATCACGTACGAACGGTCGGAGCGATGTACTTCGCCCCACTCAAAGGGGAAGTGAAAAACGAGGAACCCGTAACCGAGCCTCCGAGTCGGGAGCAGGTTGTTCAGGCCCTGCGCAACGACATTGAGTTTCTCAAGGAGCAGCTAGTCGTGCGACAGGATCGCTTCGTTGGGCTCGTCTACGACGTCGACGTATGTCTCAGGTGATCGCATTTCCAGGAAGCCGCTAACAGGTTGTGCAGAGTAACAAGGTAGAGTTGGTTTATGACTCGGCACCGAACTCCAAGTCTGGCACAAGCGAGTAAAATCTTGGATGCCGGATTCGCCATGATTGATTTTCACAATGTCATTTCGTGAGAAACTCGCCTAGTTTCTTTACACCAATAGCCACCTTCGCATGTGGGACAATGTTATCCAATTTGAAGTAGATCAGTTGTTCAGCCCGACCTCATATCAGTGTGGTGCTGGGGATATCCACTCCGGCTTCACTGATACGCGGTATGGAGGAAACTGGTCATTCGCCCCGGTCAAACTTGGACTAAACTAAGACTGTTCGCCGCCTTCTGACTAGAATCCTAGTAGTCTAATGAAGCAGTTCAGATCGAGTCGGTATTCCATTGAAACCCGATGCATTCGAGAACTTTAAGAGGAGGACAGAGCGGTGTTCGGAGTTTAGACATCAAACTCGCTTGCGCACTTTCTACCAGTCTCCACGGGCCCGTGATCCGGACATCCACGATTTGTGCAATTTGATTTATTGAGTACAGCTTGGAAGGGCTTCAGACTGTTATTGGCTTGGCTCTCGGCTACACCTGTGCCAGACGCACGGCGCTTGACTCGTGAGGCTCCGCAGCATGATCATTTTCACCAACGCGGATCATTTACATGTCTATACAGGGGTGCCCTACTGCATCCTTTCTATGCTGATCATCAACTTATGTTCATTAGCTTGTTGGGCGACACTTGCTCACTGTGGACTGGGCGACACTTGCTCATGGACAGCTTAGAATGACATTCTCCCACCCCACTCACTATGCGCCTCTGTACCGCACTTGTTGATGCATGCCTGCCGTGGTCATCATCATTGGTTATTCGGGAAATCGTGATAGCCCTGAGACGTTGGTCCCTGGAGATGATTCCGCAGTGACTGCGCAGCGATGCTCAGCATCTTCGTGCATAGGCAAAGCTGACAGCCGCGCGGCTTCTGCTAACCGAACTTGCATATATAGCTGGGAAAGCCTCCACAAGTTCTCAACCAGCGTTCGCGCACTGACTCTCTTTCAACAATGCGTTCTCTACTGCTAGCAATCCTTTCTATCGGTGCCGCCGTTGCGTCCGTAGCTGCTTGACTCTGCCTGGAGTTCCTCATGTCTGACAGCTCTTCAGGCAGAAAAACTACGTGGACGGTGGCTTTATCGTTGAGCTCGAGTCTGGGTCTACGGGCAAACGCTCCGTCGATGTGCGTGCTCCCACGAGAAGCGAGCATGCACAACCTCACACTACAACCCTCTCGAAGCCGCATGCAGAGTTCCTCGAAGCACTCGACAGACGTGTTGCGGGCGACTTCCGCACGCGCGCCAAGTATAACCACAAGCTCTTCACTGGCATTGCCGTTCAGTTGACGGTCTGTTCTCCCTTTGCTGTACCGCCGGCATAGTACTCAATGTCCAATTCACAGAACCCGGATGTGAGGGGTAGAACTTATTGACATTGAGCTTGGAGTCTGAAATTGCGTAGGAACTTGTGGATCTTGCGTCGCTTCCTGGAGTTATCAAAGTTCACCGTCTTGGCCTGCACGATCTGCCCAAGCAAGTCAGCGCCACTTTCTACCAGCTTTGTCTAACCAGCGCTTTTTATAGGCCAGTTGAAAAGCGAGTTTTGAAGGCCGATGAGGCATCTCCAGTTCTAGGCGAAAGCGTGCATATCATGACGGTAAGCCGGCGACAAAAGTGCCACACACTCCGTATCTCACTGTCTGTGTAGGGAGTCAGTGCTCTGCATGCAGCTGGTATCAAAGGCAAGGGCATTCAGGTCGCCATGTACGGCCCTGTCTTCTTGTCATGAGGTGTTTAGTATTAAATTACAAAACCGCAGCCTCGACACCGGCGTAGACTTTAACCATCCTAACCTCGGCGGAGGATTTGGTCCAGGCTTCAAGATTGCTGGTACGTAGATCGCATTTTTTTCGTTTACAAGCTGAAGGCTTTGCGTAGGTGGATACGACTATGTCGGTGACAATTACAATGGTGGTAACGACCCCATCCCGGATGACGTGCGTGGTTTACCCAGCTGCTACTGACTGGCTTACCCCTATTTAGACTCCCAATGACTGTTACGGGCATGGAACGTGAGTTAAACGCAGCTCACCCTTACCGAAGCACCATGCTCATCACGCTTGCCTCAGTCATGTTGCCGGTATCATCGGCGCCAGCGGTGACAACCTCTACAACATGTCCGGTGTCGCGCCGGAGGCGTCCATTTACATGTATAGGATTGGCTCGTGCAGGGGCGCCATCCCTGACGATGCGATTACAACCGCAATCCTGCGGGCTGTGGACGATGGCGCCGATGTCTTGAGCATGAGTTTCGGCAGCGCTGACAGCTGGACGAACGGCGTGCTCCAAGAGCTCGCGAGCAGTGTCGCAGACCAGGGCGTCGTCGTCACTGTGTCGGCCGGAAATGATGGTGATGCAGGAATTATGTACCCCTCATCACCGGCGGTCGGCGACAAGGTCATCTCTGTGGGATCCGTCGAGAAGTATGTTGCCACTTTCGACGTTGGGCTTCTCGGAAATGTACTCAATTCTATCATCATAGCACCGTACTCATCTCCCCAACATTCAGCACGAGCGCGGCCCACGATCCCATCGTAAGTCATCAACTCAGGCTTTGTTTTTGTGTTTGTGACTCTAGTTGCAGGTTTATGATAGTATCACTATTCCTGATCTGCCAGGTCAGGCAGTCCCGGGAGTTCCCACGACCCCGCTGCCGGTACTTTCAATCCAACCGTGTCAGTCTCTACACGCTCTTACTCAACTCAGTCGCATTAATGAAACCGCACGCAGTCGCCGATGATATCCCCAGCTCGGAATGTGGAAGTCCTTCGGACGTGCCGCCCGAAATCCCAACAGACCTCACCGGGGTCGCCGTTCTTCTTGCCGGGTCGACGAACCCAGAGTGCCCTGGTGTACAGTAGTTTTCATTCTCATTGTTTCACATGTTTGACAACCTTACAGTTTGAATTTATTGCTATGAGGGTGAGAATAACTTGCGCATGGCTGAGTTCCATTACTCACCTCCACGGCTGATCCTTTGCAGAACCCTGCCGTCATTATCCAGTGGCAGTACGTCTCTTAGCTACCTGGTGCTTGGTACTGTGCTCACCAGAGTCGCAGCTATCCTGGCGTTGTCGGGTTCACGTCGTCTCGGGGTGTCATCATCTCTGATGAGGATGGTGCTTGGCTGGCAGAGCAAGCTGCAAATGGCAACATTACCGTGACCTTCTCTGGAGTCACAGACACTTCTACGGGCAACGCAGGTGGTCTCATGAGCGATTTTAGCTCAATGGGACCATCAGTCACATCGGAGAAGACTCTTGGTTTCTACCCATCTCTCAGCACTCCTGGCGGTATGTGAATGAGTAGTAGCGGCATGCGAAATTTCACTGAGCGAGCTATAGGTGACATTATGAGCACGTACATGACGGATGAGGGCAGTTGGGCCATTTTGTCTGGCACATCAATGGCTGCGCCGTACGCTGCAGGCTGCGCGGCACTCATTCTGCAAGCAAAGGGCAAGGGTGCTGCTGGAGATATTCGCAGCTTGTTGCAATCCACCTCCCAGAACTTGCCCTCGTCTCACGATGACGGTGCTCTGCCTCAGTCCCTTGCCTTCCAGGGTGCTGGACTTGTAAACGTCCTGAGTGCGCTCTCGGCGAAGACTACCGTTTCGCCAGCTCAGCTGTCTTTAAACGACCTTGCATCATGGGAGGCATCGTGCGTGCCAATTTGGTATCCCATGCAGTAGCAATTTTTCACATTCACTACTGCAGGCATACCATCTCCCTCAATAATGCTGGCACCGAGTCTCAGACGTACACGCTAGCCCATGTTGCCGCTGGAACCACTGTGACTGTCGCAGATGTAAGAATTTGTGGCACCACGCAGATCACGATCTCACTCGCTGTAGGGTGCCCACGACTTTACCAAGTATCCTGTTCCGCTGGTATCATCTCATGTCGGCGTCACCTTTTCCCAGGACAGCGTCACTATTGCAGCTGGCCAGTCTGCCTCGGTCGTCGTCACGTTCGTAGCGCCAACCGATGCCAGCGAGAAGAGCCTTCCTGTTGTCTCAGGCTGGTTGACAGCTACGAGCACTTCCGGCGAGGTCACCAAGGTGTCCTACGTCGGCATCGCCGCATCGCTCGTCGACGCACAGACCATCAGCACCAGCTCGGAACTCAACACCAATCCCGACACGATGCCTACTGTTCAAAGCGTCGAGGAACCTCGTGCTCAAACCGGCCCCCACAACTATACCATGCGCGACCCATCCGTGTGGCCAGTATATGGGTTTGGGTGTGTTTGATTGTTCTCCGGTTCGGAAGGGACTAGCTGAACCTTCGTCAGGTTTGCCACCCCAACGACCCATGTCTACGTTGATCTCATCGACGCCAATACTGATGTTTCCTCCAATGTTCCGCACACGGATGCATCCAAGGCGAAGCGCTACAACTGGTCCAACTGGCTTCCTCCGCTCAAGAACGCCCGTCTCCCAGCACCGACAGTCCCCACGCTCGGCGCGCTTGCAGAATATACGTACCTCCCTCGTGGTGGATTCCGCAGGGACTACGTGAGTCTCGTATGATTAATGTAGGCTGATTCGCTCACAAACCCACAGTGGAGCATCGAGCTGATGAACTTCGCCAACGGCACCCGCATCCCCATCGGTCAGTACAAAGTGCTTCAGCGCACCCTTCGCCTGTTCGGTGACGAGTCCAACCCGGCTCATTGGGACGTGCACGTTTCCGTGCAGTTTGGCTGGGTTGCATAAGTTGTAGTTGTGCACCTGGTATCGCTTCGAATTGGACATTAAGCTCACACGGACAGCTTCTGCTTGTTGCTATATGTAGCTACTCATTCTTTTGCACTTATCGGAAGCCATATATAAGGATTAGTGCCTAAAGTGGTTCATCACCAGGTGATTATAAACGATGTTGCACTAAGCTACATGATGTATCCCTTCAAGACGTTTAGAATGAAACTTCAGCGCGTCCTTCGCCTGGGCTGGCGACGATTTTAATCCGGATCACTGGGCCGTCCATGTTTCGTGTGGTTCGGGTGGGTCGGCGGTTCGGGCGGGTCGCGTGAGCAGTGGATCGGGCATTTGATTAAGGTTGCTCTCTACCTGCTACAACGGTTTAGCGACTCACACTTTCTGATAAACCATAATCAGCTAGTCAGGTCTACTTCCAGCAGGTCCATCTTGGACCGGGGCACGAGTTGATTCCCGTACGCCTTTACGAGGCACCGATCTCCCGCTGCTTCGATGAAGACTCGCGGATGGAATTCCAGATGACCGTCATGATGGCTAAGTAGTCATCCGAGGCTCGGCTGGTTCTCTGCAGCGTCCAGCCTGACCGCGTGCGAGGATGGCCGTCAGCTGCCTTGTGCACTTTATGATCACCCCCAACTTCGCTCCTGCCTCGGGCGCACGACTGCCGCACGACAGCGCCGCAGCGAAGCCCGCGGTCTGTTTTGTAAATCCCGGTCGTGCGGGGAAAGCGTCACATGTCCACGCTTCATGGACGATCTTAGGCTTCTCGCCAGTCCTGTCGCCGTCCAGCGGCCGGCCATCGTGCATTCTAGCCGACTTGCTCCCAAATTGCAATCTGTGTCGTGCGCACGCGTACGGGTACTCGCCCAGTGGCTAGCTGACTTCGCAAGAGCGAACCACGTGTCTTTTCAATAGGGTTTTTGTCTGATAAGGAGCGCCATTCGCTATGCGCGCGAGCTCGCTAGCCATTGCTGGGTCTCGCTCATTTCTAGCTGCTCGCTCGTTGTCACCGGCACGCGCCCATCATGCAAGGTGCTGCGGCTCGACTTCTTGTTGCTCTTGTCGTTGCTCTGCCGACTATCAGAGCCCTGAGCTTCCCGTCGACGGTGGTGATTGACGGTGGTCGGCTGTATGCCTTGCGCCAGCGCTTCCTCGCAGGAGCAGCGTGCTCCAAATTCAACTCATCGCTAGCAAGCTTGACTGCCGACGCGGACAAGTGGCTGACAAAGGGTCCCTGGAGTGTGCTCGATAAGGGTCAGCCTGCGCCTGGCGGCACCGTCAACGACTACTACAGCATGGCTCCCTACTATTGGCCTACCGTCGAGCCCACAGACGACAACGTATGCCAAAATGTCTTCATTTCTCCGTCTTCTGATCGTATGCAGCCACTAGGTTGTCCGTGGAAAGAGAAGGGTCAGCATCTTCCCGCGCAGGTCTTCACTCTCGTTAAAATTGCTTTCAGATGGCGTGAGGAATCCGGCTGTAGACGTTGGAACGGACAGACAGGCTATTGGAAGTGTCTGTTACAGCGTCCCGTCGCTCACATTCGGGTGGTATTTCACGAACAACAGCGACTACGCGATTCACGCCGGCAACATCCTGCGGAAATGGTTCATCAACGAGACCACAGCGATGAACCCAAACTTGGATCACGGACAGGTACAAATGCCCTCCAAACACTTTTTTGTTTTGTTTACGAAGGCAATTTATTAGGTCATTACATGCTCCAACACTGGCAGGAGCATCGGAGTCATAGACTTCAGGTGCGTCTCAGGCAGCACACTATGATCCATGACTGATTAAGTCACATGTTCTTCGCAGCCAAATGTACACAACCGTCCTGGATGCGGTCGCCGTTCTTAATACTGGTGCACCAGGCTGGACATCCAGCGACGCTGCGACCTTCAAGACCTGGAACACACGTTTCCAGACGTGGATCACCAACAGCACGTTTGGCAAGCAAGAGACGGCACAAACCAATAACCACGGCACATTTGCCGACATGCAGCGCGCTGCGATTGCGCTCTTTGTTGGGGACGCAGCGACCGCGAAGACTATACTCGAAGACGCGCGGGCGAAACGGATCGACGTCCAAATCGCCAGCGACGGCACGCAGCCCATGGAGCTTAGTCGTACTCGGAGTTGGCACTACTCGAACTTCAACCTTGTTGCATATGCTAGGATGGCAGCCATTGGGTATAAGGTGCGCTGAACGCTGGCACGTTCTGATGGGACCTGCACTAATGCACCGCGCATAGGCACAGGTCAGCGTCGATCTGTGGAATTATGTAGGCGCGAATGGGCAGAGCATTAAGAAGGCACTGAATTTCCTGCTACCCGCTGCTTCTGGAGCGGCCAATTGGACGTATCCCGAACTGAACTTTACGAGGTTCGTGGCGCTCCATCCATCTTTGTTTCTGGCACGCTGACTGGTTCATTAGATACTCGGCCGTAGATGTCGTACATGCGGGTGCAGATGCCGGTAACGGCGCGGCGCAAGGCATAGTCGCTGATCTCCCAACACCTCCCAAGGGCGATCTGTGGTGGATACGGCCAGGGGCGGAGCAGTTGGATTCCATTGCCGGTTGACAAGCGAGTGGGATATAGTTTGAAGCAGCTTGTCATATTGCATATTAAGCGAATCAACACGATGATTATGAATGTTCTCGATGGTCTAGCCTGAGGCTTGCGCGAGGAATGCGAAGCAGTACGAAGTACTTCCTTGGCAGGCCTGCGTGCGCCTGGTTGCCCTTGTTGTCCGTGTTGCCGTCGAACTGCGTCATCATACCCTGGCCATCTATCTTGAGAGCTTTCATTGCGAGAGCTTTCATGGCGGGCATCGTGTCTGTCGCGATGCACGAGTATATTGATGCTGGACAGAGACTCCAGTGACAGTCTATTTGTACCCTCCGGTAGTTTGGTGCATCATAGTTGGTCGAGGCACACGCTGCCATTGATCCGGGTCTACGTGAACGAGTGTCTGCCGAGCCGTCGTCCAACCCAAAATGGACAATCGGGCCACCAGCCAATCGGCGGATACGGGTACTCCTTGACTTGCTTTCGCATGGCAACCCGCGTGACTTGTACCAAATACAAGAGTGCAGTATTTCTGCCAGGCAGCAGCTTAGAATCACTTTGCCATTGGCTCAGCTGTTATGAGGACGTCGGCAATCGATAAGCAGTTTCGCGATATATGAGTAGCTAGCCCGTTGGCACGGTACTGTGAACAGCACACTCTTGTTGCTGCTGGCAGCAGATACGCAGAATGTGAAACGTCCTGCGGGATGAACAACGAAAGGTGTAAACGGAGAAGAAGAGAAAACAAGTAATCAAAGTCCGACAACCAGCTCGTGGATTGATTACTCGTCGTTGTTTGAACGTTATGCGCCTAGATATCGCCGCGACACCACTTCTGCATTTCATTGCGTGGCTGCGCGTGGCTTAATGGCTGTCATCAATCTTCTGTGTGAGAGCTGGTTCCTGGTGATCACAGATGCTCAGCTCATCTAGTGTACTTCACACCGTCCTTCGTTAGTCAGTCCTTCTAAGGCTGACTGTCGTGAGCATTGTTCCGTGCCCCATGAAGGGGTCGCGTAAGATGCTGATCCATTGCAAACCAAATGCAGGCTCCGGACTCTGCTCTCGCAACGGGCAGTTCGGCCATCTTGTGTTATCTGCCTGGCACATAGATTCTGGTCCCTGCTCCAACGTTGGAACCTTGCGCCAGGCACAGCAGTCCATTGTCTGCACTTCGACGTCACTTTCAGCACGCCATTCGCACCTCATTCAGAGTTTCTTGGTTCTAGCGACGGATTGCTTCCTCAACAAACATCGACCCCAGCAGCCCGACGGCCTTACTCATCGTAAGCAGCCACTTACGTTCCCTGCAGATCCTGCCTTACCAGAGCTTAGCGGCAGCACGCCTTGAGCTCGTCATGCTTCCAAGTGGATCACGACAAGGATCAACCCCTTTGCTCAAGATAAATGACACGCAGCACGAGCAGACCTCGCTCCGATTCGTCCCAAAAACCCTTCATCACTCGACCGTCAACCTAAATCAACATGTCGTACAATTTTACGGAGGCGAACGCTCCATACGCGGCGACGTTCGACAAAGGCGACCTCGACATCCCGCCTGCGAAGAAGGTAAGACGTACCAATCATGTCTCAGAACGAGGAAAGCTCACGCGTGACTGCAGCTGTTGATCATCACCTGCATGGATGCTCGTATCGACACCGGCAAGGCGTTTGGACTTAGCGAAGGCCATGCCCACGTCGTTCGCAATGCTGGTGGCAGAGCGTGCGTCCCGAGCTGAAATCCAGCGCGAGATCTGCTCTCACAACCCTTCTTGTATTCAGCGTGGACGCGATTCGCAACGTGCTGATTTCGCAGCGTTTGCTTGGGACGCGCGAGATTGCGGTCGTGCACCACACGAAATGCGGAATGTTCCTATTTCAAAATCCGGACCTTCGTGGTATTCTTTCTGAGGCGCACCCGGATCACAAGGCGGATATTCAGAAGATCGAGTTCTTCCCGCTCGAGGAGCCGATCGAGAAGGGCGTTCGCGAGGACGTCAAGTTCCTTAAGGAACACCCGCTCGTGCTGAAGGAGACAGTCATCACTGGCTGGGTCTTTGATGTTGCCTCCGGAAAGGTGCGTCAAGGTTCATAAATGGTTCGCCCTCGCGATGACTGACTTCCCATACAGGTCACTCAAGTTGTGTGATCCACAACAATATCCGTCAAGTGCAAGTGTTTAGGCCTCCAAATGGCACATTCCCTTTATTTGTGTAATCTTAGCTAGCTAGCAGGAAGAAGCCTGCGTGTATTTCTTTCAGTATGCCTCGGATGCAGGTCGGAGTTGACACGTCTCTTCCCCTCTCTTCCTCCCTCCTCCCCCCGGCTTCCAACGAGCTGCCCGCGTATGTCGCGCGAGACCAAAGTCATAATTTCCCGCTCCATGCCGCATGACATCCATGCCCTTGATATGGATGAAATCTCGAGTTTCTTGCATCGACCCCGTCCTTCGCTCCGCCGGTGCAGCAGCAGCCCGATATTTCAGGAGAAAATGGAAGCTTCATGTACCCATGCGAAGACTTTGGCCAACATAAAACCTTAGTATCGCCTACAGCATCGAAAGGCGTAGCCGTGCGCGCAAGCTCCATGCCACATCCCGTGTCCTCCAGACCGACCAGGCTTCCAAAGGCAGTCTTCTACCGATATGACCCTACGATCATTCAAATCGATCTCATCTGCATGCCATTGCGTGCTGATTGGGGATCTAACATGATTTGAGTGCAGAAGAGGTCTTTGACTTCGACCCAGTGCATTCATGAGAACATGCGACCTCTCTGACAGCTTCCCAACACCCTCAGGCGCCACCGATGTCCGCGCGGATGTGATCAGAGAAATTCCGTCCGTCACGCGAGGGCACAAGAACGTCGCGCGAGCGGCGCATGGCCTTGCAGCCGTGAAATGCGAAGAGGCGGACTTTGCCACTGCGGTGCGCAACTCATAGCTTTAAGGATCAGTCCCCACCAGAGGTTTCGATTACGTCTGTGGTTGTTTTGCCTACCAAGCGCGCTGCGACTTGTTAACTGGCAGCTTCCTTGGGTGCGCTCGATGAACAAGCACACTTTTATGATGTCGGACCACGCGCGGGGATGGCCGTCGCCGAGGGGTCGCGAGGGAGGGTAAGTACAATCAAGGGTGTTGTACTCAAGATTGTAATGAAAAGATGCCGGCCGGACACAAAAGGCAGTCGACAATGAGGTACAAGCGGACCGAATATCAAAAGGCTTGCCCCTTCCCCTCCTTCCATTTCCCTGTTCCGTTTACGATCCCACGACCTCCCTCCCTCCCTCCAGGGTTCCAGGTCCAACGTTATGCTGGCCAGCGTCGCTTCACTCCTTCTCCTCGCTGCCTCTGCAGGTCCGTTTACTCCCGTCATCGTTCCGGCCCACGCGCTGTTGCTGACCCATGCTGCAGCTGCCCAGTCCACGACCACGCTCTGTGTTCCAGGGCAATGCCTTGACGGCACATCAAACATCTCCAGTGCGCCCTGTTCCTGCGATGCTTTGAAGCGTGACTTACTCTGTCGCAGTCGGCGCGACGGTATCCACGACCAACTCCAACCAACAATTCGTACTTCTTCCAGGGACATATGCATCCAACATCAGCCCAGACAACCTTAGAACAACCCTCTCTAATACTGCTTCGCGCTTGAACTACGCCACGGGCTTTGCTCCAACCAACGCAACTGGCGCGCAATCGATCGCGTTCCCCGTCACGATCGCACTTCAGCCCGGCTTCCTGTCGACCAGCGCATCCCTCTTTCGCGGCCAGACACAATTTCATTCTGTGCCTGCAACGACCGCGGCCGTGAATGAGACGCGCGGGGTAACAGCGGAAGCCGGTGGCTCGCTCGTCTTGTCTTCCAACGTTTGGGCCGCCTTCACCACAGGATCGGCTGACTCGCGCCTCGTCGTCTGGGACTCGGTTGCGGACCTTGCTCAGTTGCCTTCAGGTGCTGGCCAGTCGAAGCTGACCCTTGTCGACCTCCAGTCCAGTACGTCACCCAGTTTGCTCTTCCGCTCCACAGTCTGATCACATCTCTGTCTGCAGCCACGTGCACTCCATCCTGCTCCGGAAACGGTGTCTGCACCGCCGCGGGCACTTGTGTCTGCCCAGAAGGCAGCGGTTTCACTGGCAAGAGCTGTGAAACCTGCCTGCCCGGCTTCTTCGGACCTCAATGTCTCCCATGCCCCGAAGACTGCGACAAGTGCGACGAAGGCGCCACCGGCTCTGGCCAGTGCCTCGTCCCCAAAGTCACCAACGCGCCCTCCACTTGCAGCTGTGTCAATGGCCTCTGCGGTGCCAACGGCGCTTGCGCGTGCAACGAAGGCTGGCAAGATGGTACTGACGGTACCAAGTGCTCCATCTGCAAGCCCGGTTTCTTCAAGGCCACGGACGGCAGCTGCCAAGGTAAGTCGTGTGGTTCCTTATCACCATTTCGGTAGACTGATCAACTTGGCAGTTTGTGACCAGGGCTGCGAGCGCTGCCAGGACAGCAATGGCACTTGCACCCAGTGCACAACTGGTCTTACCAACGACGCGAACAACGCACGCAAATGTGTCGCTCCTACCACCAGCTCGCAATGTGGCTCCAACACATTCCCCAATCCCAGCGGTACTGGCTGCCTTAACTGCTCGCCTTCTTGCGCAACTTGTTTCGGTGCTGGCCCTAGTGCCTGTCTGCAGTGCGCCCTCAGCACGTACAAGCTCGATGGCCTTTGCGTTCCTACCGACAACGCTGGTGTGTGCTCTGGTTCTAAGCGTGTGGCCAACAACGCGAAGAATACTTGCGACGCCTGCACAACCGGTTGCGCAGAGTGCGGCATTCCCAACTTTGCCTCTACTAGCACCTTCGATCAGCTTCAATGCACCAAGTGCTTGCCCGGCTCGATTCTTTCGGATGGCAAGTGCGTTGAAACCTGCCCTACCGGCACCTTCATTTCCGCCGACGGCTCCACTTGTGCCGGTGAGTCTGGATAGTTGAAATGCATGTGGGTGTTGCTGACCATCATCCAGCCTGCGACTCGTCATGCTCAACTTGTGCTGGTGACGCCAAGTTCTGCCTGACGTGCTCTGGCACTGGCCTTGCCCAAGGCGGTACATGCGGAACGACCTGTCCCACTGGCACTTTCAAGGCCACTGGCGCCTGCCTTTCCTGCCACGGCGACTGCACAACCTGCTCTGGTGCTGGTTTTGATCAATGCACAAGCTGCAGCTCTGCCCGCCCAGTTCTTTCCGCCACTGGTAACACTGCGGCCGGTCGCTGTCTTCCGACCTGCTCCAAGTCGCAGTTCTTCGATGCGACTTCCAACAAATGTCAGGCTTGCGACAGCGCGTGCTCCTCGTGCTCTGGCTCCGGACCCAACCAGTGTCTCGCTTGCTCCAGCTCCGGGCAGGCGCTTCAGGGCGGTACTTGCGTCGATGCCAAGTGCGAACGCGGTTCGAGCGTCGTTCCCGGTCTCGGTGCATGTCTCTCTGCACTCGTAGCTGCACCGTTCATCGATAACACACCAACCGAGTCTGGAACTACGCCAGTGCCAGCGCCAGCCCCCACGGTTCCCGGCCGTCGTCTGTCGTGGTGGGAGATCCTTCTCATGGCACTGGGTTGCGCGTTCATTTTCATGGTGTTTCTCATGTGCTGGCGCCGCCGCATGCGCAAGCGCCGCGCTGCCCAGACCGCCGAATTCGCGCGCAACATTGAGACTCGCTCGCAGAACCGCAACGCGTTCTCCCGCGGCATGCATTGGCTCGGTGGCAAGTTCTTCCGCCGCCGCAGCCAGCCCAACGATGTCGACAAGGTGGTTACGCAGATGCGCGCTGCCGAGGTCGAGCGCCACAAGCAAGAGATGGAGCTCCTCGAGGCGCATGCTCGTGGCATGAGCACCGGCCACGCCAAGTGGGAGTGGACATCAGGCCCCTCAGTCGTGTCCGACCGCGAGTCTGCGCGCCGCGAGGAACGCAGCTACGCTGCCGCTCCTCAGCCCCATCTCCCCGGCCACGCGCGGTACGACTCTGCAGGTCTGGAAGTTGACCGCCATACCAACCGCCTGAGCGCGCCGTCGCTTTACTCGGTGGTGACTGGCATCCCGCGAGCTGCACCGGAGCCCAGGCAGCCCTACCGTCCCACCGACGTCCCACCGCCGCTGTCCGAAGCGTCGCAGTTCTCGAGACATTCGAACGGGTCCTCAATCTGGCGCTCTGTGAGCCAGCGCGGGATGAACGAGCGTGCGGAGCAGCCCAGCTATGATCTTGAGCCTGTCCGCCCACTCCGCCCACTCCGCCCACACCGAACCGGCGACAGCTTTGAGAGCCACCACTCCAACTCGTCGTCCGGCTCCATCACGTCTCCGAGCCGTAACCCATTCCGACGTCCTTGAACAGGCCCTCACATCCGCCGGCATCACACTTCGTTCGCCGTTAACGCCCAGTTTACGTCTGCGTCCCATCCCATTTACGCCTTGTTCTGATTTTGTCTGGTTGCTTCACAAGTCGTCCCAAACTGCATACCGCAATCGCTCCCCCCCCCCTGCACCCGAAGTCTCGAACATTTCTCTGGATCTGGAATCACAATCCCTCGCTGGTACCCATACACTTCTCATGCGCATCGAATCCATCCGACCTCAGATGTAGCATAGCATAACCCGCCGCCCGAAAGGTACACGACCTCTTCATTTCCCCCCGAACTCCCCTCACACCCGCACTGCGTGGTTCTCTCGTGAACTGGACTCTCTCTCTGACTCGCACGGCACCAAGTGTGCCTCAATCCTTTCGTTTTCAACTTTGCTGCCACCCACCGCATCCGACGTTGCGACATGTGCAATATGTTTTGCTTAGCTCAACTGTAGTACAGCTTGATGACCCGCGATCCAACTTGTGGAAGGCAAGGGATCGAATAATATCTTCCTTTTGGGGCCAAAACGATGCGCGACTAGTTAGGTATTGAGACGATCGTTAGTTGCCGTTGGCAAACTTTGACGGCAAATACGCATGACAAATTCCGGAAGGAATCTCGCCGAAACCTGACTACTCCGTACTTGCATCTCGCTCTTTGAGCGGTAATAGATAGCCCTATCGTGGCGAAATGATAAATCATGCAAGTAGCGCCGAGGGCTACTCGATGAGTAGTATTCGTATAACCATGGCGGTCAGGCCACGCATGGCCGTGGCGAGTGCAGGGGGGTCTCATAGGTCAGCTGCACCAATCGAGCAAGGCCACCTGGCTCTTCAGCCTCGCAAGTTGTACGTGGACTGACGTGTCGATCCGGGCACTGATCTGTTTCGGTTTAGAGTGTCATTGCCGCGATTTGCAGGCATTCTACACCGCACAGTATTCATTTCCGCGAGTTTTCTCTCGACTTGGCACATTTAAGGGACTTCACGACCTTATCATTCCCGTAAAGCAAGACTTTTGAGGGTTGTTGCGGTGTTAAAGTTAGGTCTGAGGCGAGGCGAATTGGATGAATAAGTCGTCACTCGGTTCCCGAGTCGCAAAAGCCCACATCTAGGTTGATTTACCAGCGATTGAATGTAATTACAAAGCCTCAAGGCACTCGTGGTGCTTGGAAGCCCTGGAAGATTCACGCGGGAGGTACAGTTTAATCGATGGCGGCCTTGCTTCACCGCGGTACAGGGTCTATTAAACAGCAGAAGTTTAGGCAAATCCATATCGATCAGTGAGATTCTGTGCCGGGTTTGAGTAAGAATACTCCGAGAGGAGGGGAAGGGGAAGCAGACCGAATGAATGGCATGTTCGTTAGCTCGAGACTCCGAGTCAAACTGCGTTTGCTGGTACTGGTCAACTTCTGCATCCCAAACACCACCATCCCTTAATTTCAATTTTTAATCAGTCTCCAAATCACAGCTTAGACCTCATTTTTCAGGCCCCGCAAGTCACGCATGTCGCCTCTTAGTGGTGATATGGCGCATGGACTGGTGATAACAATGAGGAAATAAGTAGGGTCAAACAGGTCATTGTAGCATGTAGTATATCAATATTCTCAAGTCAGCTGCATTTTAAATCGCTTTAGGTGACATGAATTAAACTTATCCGGGCAGGGTGAGAAGGGTGCGCTCATGGTCTCAAGCCCTGAAAACCATATGTAAGAATGATGGCTATATGAGCAATTCATCCGAAATACCGATGGCCCCGGAAGAGCTCGAGGCCTCTAGCATGCAGTCTTGGCGTGTCATGGCGTGATCTCAGACTGGAAGGAACGTACGCCGGATTTTGCCAGACTGATATATTTGGTGCTACATCAAACCTCAAATTCACTCTTCAGTGTACATGGAGGTGTTGTGTCCGAGCCAGGCCCGTACATACAAAAATCTCGGATGCAGACACCGCCTGCAGATGATCTACCCAAAGTGAATGAAGGTTAACTGCCAGTGACAAGATTTGCAGGGGTACACAAGAAAGTTTGGCACTCGGAAACCAATGCGCGAATCAGCTTCCGAGCTCAGTCGTCTTTTCTTCTCGCTTGCAGCACCGTGATAGAAGCGCATTATGGCTCATGTGACTCCCTCGGAACGTGAACCATGCGCACGGGCCGCTGAATCGTGACCGCACGCATAAATTAGACCAGCCACAGTTTTTGCGAGAACGCGCCGAGCCAGCCCTGGTTCTCCTCACGCTTTTCGCCACTCCCAAGGCCACTTGAAAGGGCTTGTTCAAGTACAAAATGCGCTCCTTGATCCTCGCCTTCATTAACGCTGTTGTGGTCGCTTCGGCTCGCACAAAACGCATCAAAGCAGTTGCGCTCTTCGGTGACAGCTTCACAGACCAGTCTCGCTCTCATGCGATCGGCAACGGGACGTGGCCAGGGAAGGACTACCAGCAGGTCTACCCTCCAGCAGATCATGGTCGGTCGAGACATCTCGACTATTGACATAATATGCTAATTTTGAGGACTTGCAGCGGCGACCGGTGGGTTCCAATGGCCGTACTACCTCGGTATTTATGGAAACTACTCGATCCACAACTACGCCGTGGGAGGCTCCGTATGCTCGAACGAAATTACACCAGTGACGACTGTACCTGCGGATATATCTGGCGGGCAAAAGAAGTGGTTCGTTGAGGATCATGTAGTCAATGGCAAGCTACAGCTGGACCCCGAGGAGTTCGTGACGGTCATATGGGGAGGAACAAACGATGTGGGCACGTCAATTTCGACTTGCTCTGTGAAGGACGCGCCCGCTGATACTCTCGGAAGGCATTCACTCGTTTATTTCTAATGACCAAAGGGACGACGTTTCGATCGCAGACGTCACGGACTGCCAATTGAACTTCATTCGGTCGATGCACGACATTGGTGCTCGTCGTTTCATTGTTATGAGCATGATACCTTTGCAACTAACGCGTCTGTATGCCAACACGGACGAGGGGACGATCTATTGGCCAGACATGCAGGGCAGAAACGGCAGTGCATGGCACAAAGCAGCATACAACTACCCCAACACAGTCAACCGGTTCTTGAAAGACGGCGTTGAGAGGTTGAATCGAGAGTTTCATGGGAGCGGTCGTGTAGAGGTTCGCCTAGTCTCGTTGAACTGCGATTGTCTGAAAATTGACGCAAACGTCCCAGTATTTCAACACATACTCGCTATTCGAGGAGTTCTACAACCACCCGACGAAGTACTACAACGGCTCGATTCCTGCAAATGTCACAGGGTGAGTCTATGCTCGATATTGCAGTACCATAACGTTGACAACGGTTCCTCACTGTCGTGGCGGTCTGAATTCTCGCACTGCAGACATTGCCATCAATGCCCTAACCCGTTCGATTGGCATTTTTGTGATATGTGAGCTCCTTCCGAAGCTCAGGGGTCCTGCTGACAGGTTTAATAGCGGAGACTGTACGTTGGACCAGCGCGACTCGTTCATGTGGTGGGACGAGCTACATCCCAGCGAGCAGACTGGGAGGAACATTGCAGCAGAGATCAAAAAGAAGATTGATGGCAAGTCGAAGTACTAGCTGAAGATTAGAAGCCAAAGCCCCAGGGAGGTTAAATAACGAGCATGGCATTGGTCTTGGGTTTCTTCTGGTGCAAGCACCGATGTATCCATGCATACCTGAATGAAATTATTTTGAGGATTTTTGGGGCATTACATAGGATCCGCAAGTGTGATGCAGAAAGGAAAGAGCGCGCGGCGCGAGTCGGACTGGGCCGTTGTCGTACTACCTGCTTAACCTCTTCATTTACACACACAACCGAACTGCCGCTGCCATGACTGCTCCGGACCCCTCGCAATACGACTACCTCTTCAAGGTCGTCATCGTTGGGGATTCTGCCACTGGAAAAACCAACTGTAAGTTGCAATCCATGCGGTGTACATGAGGCGTGGGCTGAAGCTGCGCAGTGTTGTCGCGCTTCACGAGGAACGAGTTCAGTCTCGATAGCAAAAGCACTATCGGTAGGTTTGTTTGAAGCGCTTAGCCTGGTAGCGCCTTACGAGAGTATGCAGGCGTGGATTTCGCCACCAAGTTCTTAAATTGCGACTCCAAGACAATCAAGGCGCAGCTCTGGGATACAGTGAGCAGTAGTGCCGCAATACATCTGTCAATTGCTGACCAAAGTGCTCGATCTTTAGGCTGGCCAGGACAGATATCGTGCTATCACAGCTGCCTACTACCGCGGCGCTGTTGGCGCGCTGCTTGTCTACGACATCACAAGGCGGCAGACGTTCGAGAGCTTGTCTAGGTGGCTCAAGGAGCTGCGCGACTATGCAGTGAGCACTTTCTACGTTGACTTGATTCCATGCATTTACGCTTCATAAGGATGCCAACGCCGTAATTATGTTGGTAGGCAACAAGTGCGATCTGACCCATATTCGTGCCGTGTCGACTGAGGAGGCTACGACATTCGCATGTGAGTACCTGATCTGCAGGTATAATCGTAATTAAGACAGCTTTCAGCTGAGAATGGTCTGTCATTCATCGAGACATCGGCGCTGGACGCAACCAACGTTAGCGAGGCATTCACCACTGTTGTGAATGGTAAGCTTCGCGATACCGTACTAAGTTTTCATAGCTGATACACTTTGCAGACATCTTCAAAGTTGTTGTTTCGAACCAGTCCCTGGAGAAGGCAGCCGACGTCGATGCGCCAAGCGCTGGTCAAGCTATCAAGATTATTCCAACGACCGAGACACCGGCAGCTAATAAGAACGGTGGCTGTTGCTAGGTGCTGTGCGCTTTGCTATCTACACTGCTGTTGTGGTTTACCATCCCTGTACGCACAAACTTGTGGACAAGGCATGACGTGCGCGGGGATTCGCTTGTGTCCTTCACATCGCTAGCTCGCTCACGCACACTCTGCTGTCGGTATCTCTATCTAATACTTATCTGTGGATTTTCTCAAGAAATTGGTAATCTCACATACATAGTCAAAGGCCTACTTTTTTCACGGGCATGCCGCGGCTTGCATTGAGGACCTTGCGAGTTGCAATCGACTTCCGCACAACTAACGTTACTTCCCCTCGAAACTTCCCTCAGCACCACCAGCACCACACGGCCACTTTGCTCTTTCTCTTGATTTTCCTCCAGTCTTGATATGGAAGCAGCTTCTGGTATGATGGTTGGACTAGGTGATTTGGGCTGATACGCTGAGCACAAAATGCTGGTTGCGTGTCAACTCACCCGCGAAGTGGTGGATTAGTGGCAAAATATAACATTTATCTCCTACAACGCCATCCCGCTCGATATGAGGGTCAAGAATGCTTCTGATTCGGGCTCAAGGTTCTCTAATGAGAGCTAGGTGGGTTTAGAGAATGATCTACGGCCACCCGTGACACTGACAAGTGGGTGTTTGGTAGTGCCTTTCGCTCGCGCTTTGACCATTTCCCTCTTAGTTCCCTCTTTTTGTTATGCTGGTCAGGGCTTATCAGCCCACTCAATCCATCCATTAAGTTTCGACAGAAGGGAAAGTTATGGTGGTACAGTGGCCGAAAAGTGGTCCTCTCGAGGGGAGCGACGGTGATGTTGAGACCCAAGTCTGATGTGGTGTCTCAAGCGCACGCTAGCACGGCTCGGAGAGACCATCGCGGAGAATTGCCCAATCAGTCACACGTGCCTTATACCTTTAGCTCCGGCTGAGGTCGAATGCCGACGCAAACCAAACCCTCAATGTGTCCCGTGCTGTATACTTTTATCCAGGTGGTGGGCGTGCGGCGGCGGCAGCGCTTCGTTTGAATAGAGTTCTCATCAGTTCCGCCGCCTCGTTGACGTTGATGCGGGCGGCTATGCTAGCAAGTCTTCACAGCATGTCACACGAAAGCCGTTCATTTCATCCGGCGCCGATTGTCACTCGGACGTGAATTTGCACGTATGTATGGAGTCAGAGATACGCCGAGATGAAGTCGCTCGGGGATCAGAGACATGTTGACCGACTCGCATGACAAAGGCTAACTTGCCGCCCTTGACTTAGACACCGGTTGGTTCCCGTGAGATCTATCACATAGGTGCATCAAAGTAGTATATTCACGGCAGTGCTTCGTACCGTAAAGCCATATGAGGAAGACTTGCGTCGCCGATCTTACGAGTTTGTTGCAGATGTTGCGAGGTGATTCGGCGGCGCTCGAAATGCCCCTGACGACAACGGTATTGTGCCGTCGTTCAGGGCCAATCCTGTCATGTCACCGCATGAGGACAGTCGCACTGTTTTCTGATTGAAGTCTGTGGGTGGACAACATCTTGACAATGTTCGCCGTCTCCGCCCAACTATCCCTTCGGCAGGAAGGCTCGTTTGAACATGATCAAGCCTCCCCTCAATGCGTCATGCTCGTGCCCAGCCTATCTGATTTCCACAGCCATGCTCAACATTGATCGTGCTGCAAGTGGCATGCTGATCTGCGGGGCTCAGTCCAACGGCGCTTGGTTGTTCCGTCGGAGGTTCTCCGTTCAAGAGTCGAATGACTGATGCATTATCAGCTGCTGGTGGGGAAACGAGTGCACATGCAATGATTGCGGAGCTCTGGTTATCAATCTCATGGACTGATGCTTTACGGCAGTGCGTGCTTCAAGGGAGAGCTGAGCTTAGCCCAACTGTTGCCACAGCCGTGCACAAGTCTCACACTTCAGTCAGCCTCATCCGGAAGCCTTTAGGAAGCCTTGGAGTAATTTTGAGCTCTGTAGAGGCCCACGTGCAGATGAAAACTTGACGTGACTTGTCCACAAATCCGTAAGGAGTCTGTGGAGCGTGCCGTGAGCTTGAGCATCTGCTGCTTGAATATGCCGCGGCAACACAGATCAGGACCTGCTTCTACTTGTTCCAGTACACAGAGGGCGCTGACAGATTTCGCGCCACGTCCGAAGGCGTGGGAATCGCTGGCCGATCGCGAAACCCTTACTACTCTCGCGATGCCCGTACTCGCCGGACTCCGCCTCCATCGGCTTTCTCCCTCCACGTGCAGGTGACTTGCGTGCAGCATGGTAAAACAGAAGCAATAGATCCAGGCCGTTAAACAAACGCGCAACGATGCCAGATGGCACGCGAGTTCTGGAGCTCTGGTAAGGTCACTCTGGTTGCTAGTTGTGTAGATATCAAAGTTAATTTGATTCTTTCTCGTGGGGCTGAGCCATCGACGATGCGAAAGAGATCGAAGTAGTGAAACGTGACATGATATGGAGGGCGCAATAGAGATATGAGAGGTTGGAGATCATGAGGAGGTTGTCATGGGCCATAGAAACAGCAGAGCAGCAAACTACGAAGCAGGGAACACATGCAACTACAGATAAACGAACACGAAAGACAAACCATATCTAGATCCAGGGATAAATATGCACGCAGGCAATATAGTAGAGAACGAGACAGGAAACCAGAAGTGCTAACAAATACAGTGGTGGGTTTAGAACAAGCGCGGGGGGCCAGACAGTGCGAGACGATGCGAGGGGCTTGGATGCAGTTATGAGCGTGAGGCAGATGCGATGCGGACATGATGAGAGGCAGCATTAGAAGACACTGATCAGCTCGCGCTTACGCGAGTTGACGAGCCTCCTGTACTCGCGAGACTTGGTACCCACAGATAGGGAAGACCTCGGAGAGCTGCTTCATCGCGCCGACGATAGCATGCAGCTGCATGCTCACCGTGCTCGCCTGTGTCTCGTTGCCCGGCATCCCCTTGAGGCGCACGAGCTCGCGCACGAGCGTGTCCGCGACGCACATCCAGGCCGTGCCAAGGATCGGGTCGAGCATCCGTGCATCCGCCTCGCCGAGGTCACGCAAGACAGCGAGTGCGCCGCCGGCCGCGAGGAGGCACTTGTCGTGCGACGTCGCATCCATGTATGCGAATACGTGGTGCAGCTGGATGGTCGCGACGTAGGTGAGCGTGTGGACGAACGCGAGGCTTTGCTCCACAGCGGCCTGGTCGCGCGATGAGCCGCTGGCCGGGCTGCGCACGTTGGGAAGAGACTGAGAGAAACGATGGATGGCGAACTCGACGTTCCGGAACTCGACCCAGAAGCTCTCGTTGACGCCGCGAGACGTTGAAAGGCCAGCACTGAGGCGCGAAGCTCGCTCAAAGAGAGCTATCGCCTTGGCGCGAAGTGTTTCCAGCGACTCCGGGCGGGCTGATGACTTGGGCGGCGGACCCGGCTGCGGCGTCGGGAACAGGTCCTTCAGTGTCGCGTATTCGGACTCGAAGACATTGCCGTTGGCGAAGTCGGAGACCGAGCGCGGCCAGACGGTCTCGATTTGTGTGCGGATGTGCTCGTTGTCGCTGAAGGCGATGGGCATTCCAGTTGCTACCGCCCATGCGCGGTCGACGTTGAAGGCCATCCAGAACGCGTTGATGCGCTCGCCAAGCTCGATAGCATCGACGGGCGGTGGAAGGATGTTGATTTGGGATGATGCGGTGGCTGGGTTGGCAGCCATAGCCTGTTGTTCCTGCTCACTCTTGTCGGCAGTGTTGGCATTGTTGCCGTTGATATCGATCGAGATCAGCTTGTGGAGGTCCAAGCCAATGGCCAGGCGAGCAGCCGCGGACGCATGCATGTAGCCTTCGAGCAGGCGGCCGTTGGCGTAGAGGTAGAAGGCGAGCAGGCACTCAGCCTGCACAATGTTGACGAGCCTGTCAGAACGCTCCAAGCCAATAGAGATGGCCTCCGTTGTCCTCGTCATGAACCGTGCCTCAAATACTCGCAAGGCCGGGTTGGCGGAGAACTTGGCAGCGAGGAGAAACATAGCGTTGAGGAGGGCGGCATGGGGCCGTTGTGGGTTACCAAGCGGCAGGTGGATATTCTCGAGGAATCGGGGGACATGGATGACGAGGCCGCACTGGTGAATGTGTTTCAGGAAGATGTCAAGCCTGCGGGAAAACTTGTGTCAGCGCTGTCGGCGGCAACGACAACAACGAAAAAGTTTGTTGACTCACAGCATCTGCCGGGTACGCATTGGGATGTCCTCGCTCTCCCAGCTAGGCGCAGGTTCCGACGTCAACAAGGATCCCCAGGAGAGGTCGGTGGTGTCGACGCCCGGGACTTGCGAGGCCGGCTGTTGCTGCGGATGTTGGATTTGCGGCGGCTGCAAGGCACCAGGCGCCGGTTGTGCTGCGGGATCGACGATCGGCAAGGAGAAATCAAATCCTTCCACGATAGACCACACGCTGCTAGAAGGTCCGCTAGGTGAACCAGATGCCATGGAAGTTGGTGTCGAGAGCGATGGCGGGAAGTTGATGAGGGTCGGGTCGGGAGTGAAGAGGTCGGCATGCAGGTTGTGGTGTAATGCGGGCTGTGGCGAGACGGAACCGTAGAGCGGCGAGGCCCCCCGCATGATTGGGTCGTCGAAGAAACTAGGAGAGGGCGCGCCGCTGCTGTTGAACCCGCCGGGAGTTAAATGGTTGAGTGAGCCGGCGACGCTGTAGGTCTCGAGCTCGCGTATCCGCTGCTCCTGGCGGAGTATTTTCTCCTGCATGACTTGGGTCCGCGACTTTGACTTGCCGTCGTCGTATTCGCAGTCGTGTGGGCGGTTTGCCTTTGTGCATTGGTTGCAGGCAGGCTTGGCTGCGTCGCATTTCTAGAGAGAATGGGTGAGAGTCTGCAACCGACGCGAGGCACGATCGATGCGCACCATCTTCCGTTTCCTACACGAGAGGCAGGCTGTCCCGCGCATAAGCGGGTAGGCGGAGGAGGAGGAGAGGCTAATGCGTTCATCGTCGCTCTGACTGCCGCGGCTGCGTGGCACTCGCATTGTGTTGTTGTGGTGGTGAGGGTTGGGGAGGTAGTAGGTGGGTGAAGAAGGGAGTTGCGAGAATCCGGCAGGGCGGAGCGAGGCGGGTATTTATCCACTTACGAGATGACCAGATGCGGGCGGCAAGGGCGCTAGTCAAACCCCTCCTGCCAGGTCGGATCCGTAAAACGCTCGTTCGTTGCTTCCGAGGTTCGGAGCGTCACTGTTATAACATGTAATGCTTGTCTTTGCTGCAACTGGTAATCGCCGTCCCACCATCACGCACTGGGCCAGCACAGCAGACAAAAAATACTTTCACTTGCGGGCAGCGGCCTGTGAGCAATGATCCTCGCGACCTTTGTCTTTGCAAATCATCAGCATTTGAACCTGCTTATGCTATTCTATGACTACTGCCCCCGAAACGAGTTCTTGAGCGATTCCCATACCACCGACGGAGACTGGGATGCGTCGATACCACGCCAGATCCCTTTCGTCTTGTAGTAGTCAACGACGGGACCGGTCTGCTTGTGGAACGTGACCAGTCGTTTCGTAAGAGCTTCCACATTGTCATCCGAGCGCTGTATCAATGGCTCGCCCGTCACATCGTCAACGCCAGGCTTCTTTGGTGGGCTACGGGGCAAGAGCGGGGCGGCTTCAGTAACGCGGCGCCTACGGAAACGGATAATCGTGGACCCACTGGAATTCACGGTGGTACGTCCTGCCGGAAGGCGTGTGAATAAGACGACCCGTAATGCGAGAGATGAGCAGCGAGTCGGCAATTTGGAATTCAAGTGCACGGTCAAGCTTTTCCTTGCGGGCCGCGAGCATCTCGTCCAGCTTTTCGGCCTGTGGAACAGTCCGAGGGAAGCCATCGAGAATGAACCTTGAACGGCATTAGCAAACGCGCTGGAAGGGGGTGTCATGCGTATGTGATCACCCATTCTTGCAGTCCTTGTTGGTCTCGAGCTGGCTCTTGATCATGTTCACGACAATGTCGTCAGACACGAGACCGCCGGCATCCATGATCTTCTTTGCTTCAGTGCCCAGCGCGGTCTTCTTCGTGATTTGCTCGCGCAGCATGTCGCCAGTTGCGAGATGGCAGACGCCGCATTCCTGCTTCAACCGTAATGCTTGAGTACCTTTGCCTACACACAAGCACAGCTTCAGCAAAAGATAAACCATGTATTCAGTACAGATCTAATACATACCAGCACCGGGAGGTCCGATGAGGATCAGGCGTGCTCCCTTGGGCGCAGGAGTGGATGTGACGGCCGCCTTTGCCTTGTTCTCGAGCTCGTTGATCTTGGATTCGAGTTTGGCGAGCAACGCCTTGAGCTGCGCGAGCTGGTCGTCCTGAGCGGGGGCCATGGCCGGGATCTAAAGCAAAGCCAAAGGGCGTGCGCGGTGATTGCGGAGGGTTAGAAAGGCGGAAATGGAGGGCAAGACGCGAGTTCGTTGTCAGACACGTCGGCCGGAAAATTCCACACACGCGCGAAAGACAGCTTCCGCGATGCGCCAATCCCCAACCAAAACCTACAACTCCTCGGGGTTCAACTCCCACTCGTAAGGTCCCGAGTACTCCCAATATCGGCGGCAACAGCGCTCGCGGTCGTCTCGGAGTCCGCCCATTCTACTGTAACAGCGCCTATGCTCGTGGCCACCTGCACTTCCTCATCCATGTGCTCAATGTCGGGTCCGCCGACCGAGAACAGCGAAAGCAGTACCTTCAAAAGGCCATCAGCATGCTCCCAGCGCGCGCCGCCCGCCCTGCCCCCATTCATCTTTACATCGCACAAATTCACCCTTGCCACGTCGGACCGATGCCAACGCCCCCAGCTTCGCATCGCCTTCACACCCAAAACGCAGCTCTTGTGAGAAAAGGTAATATTTGCAATGCACGTGCATGGTCTTTGCACCGCTCCTGTACCAACTGTTGCTGCCATCAGTGCTTGGTGAGGTTCCGTGGACTGAAGGCGGTGAGCACCGAGTCCAGCTCAGCCGACGCTTCCAGGTATATTAAATCAGAAAATTCACAAGTTCATGATGTCAATCTCTAGATCTCAAAATATCTTCCGCTGGCCTTGGTAGTAATAGGTTGGCTCGGTGTATCCTTGGACATCTGCTCTGGGTCCGCTCGCTCCGCGTCAACTGTCAGTCCGGCATCCATCTTTCCGTCCTCGGTAACCCACGCCAGCGACCCTAAAGCCATGGTGTTGGCTCAAAGATAAGATTCACATACCTTAATGGGTCGATTCTCCCTTGATTCCTCGCTGTGAGTGTCCCGTCCGCTCATCACGGCCTTCAATGGGTGTCGCAACAGATGGTGTCGAAACAACCCGGTTGCCAATTCAACACCAGCCTAGCGTTGAATCTGATGTCCTGTGAGAAAGGCACATGCGCTCTCGCGTGATTGTCGGCAATGCGGCGTGAGCTAAACCTTCCTGTCTGGCCAACCTTCGACCTTGGTGTCCAGACTGGTTGCTAATGCTTCAGGCTTCCATCACTGAACGCCGAACTCCCAGCACACCGACGAATGCACCCCCTGACTCCCTGCAGCTTCGAAGAGCGAGACTACCGTGGCCCCATGAGAGTTACCTCACGCTACCTGTTCTTCGTTTTGGAGGTACTTTAGGGGTATGCAAGTATTTGCGATCCCGAGTCAAAGCCATCACGTTCGTGAGAACCTCTGCGAACCTCAAGCGCCACGCTCGCAGAGCGCTACTCCGTCGATCCTCTGATCCGTAACACTATGAGGGGCTCATTTCCTGGTGCTCGAGCAAGCTCGAGCTCCTCTAATCGCAAGTTGCAGCGGCTCGTTTCCCGTTTCGTCCCTACTGGAAATCACAGTGCGCTGGACGATCTCGCTCCAGCGCAACTTATTCGATGGGTGCTGGTGGTGCATGCAACTGACAGGAGCCCAACACAAGTGTGACGGGAGATGCTTTGTCAGACTTTAACCCGTCCTCGTCCTTCGCCCGATGTCTTTCATTGCGTGTTACTAAGATTTCGCACGCCGACCTCGCGTGTTTGTGTTCTCCAAGCGTTGTACATTATTATTCCTCACCGCCTCGTCCTTCATAGGTCGTGTGCTGGCGATAGGGCTTCTCCTGCACAGCCTATCCGTCGTGCTTCCAAGCGTCCTTGCGATCGCAAGATTGAACTCTTTCCCATCATACGTGGCCACAACTACTTTGCACCGCCGTTTGAATAGCCTGTAGCAATTTGCGGGACGCTTCCGAACGTTCGGTTCGGGGCTTCGGGGCAGCTCATCACAGGTTTTGTCTGCTGGCTCGGATGGCATAGTCATTCTTTCTTTACAGGAGTCCGTGCAGAAGTACAACTTAGGTTTTGCCACCTATGCATTAACATTGAGACTGTGTAACTTGATGTGAACAAGACCTCCGCGGCAGAGTGAGTAAAACCCTACTGTGTGCTACCCGAGATCCAGTTGCGGCAGCCTCCCAGGCTGCGGCTTCAGGCCTGGTCCGCATAAGAGCCTGACCTAAGCTGTTTGTGCGAAGAAAGGCGTATGTACTTGTACAGCCACCGCCGAGTTCCAGTGATTCTCGCGCTCCATCCACGGCCATCATCGCCCATTTCATGCACTGAGTGCGCTTCTTCTGCGACTCGGGGGTATGGTGCTGTAAGTGTTGTACTCGAATGGGGTGATGATCCTCTGTTGGGACAACTAGCGCGGATCTCACAGGTGCGGGACTTGGTTCACCTTGGCCAGCAACTGCATCCGATATTGGTGCGCCGTGTTCCCAGCTGAACAGATTATACATTGAGCATACTAGAAAGTTTTGATCATAGTCCCATGTTCAACATATGGATATGTCGCATGTGAGAAGCCCCTGCTCAACTTCACAGGTCTAGCTCGGGAACGCCGTATGTGAACGCGATCCGCTTCCGAACGCAATCTTCTCAAGCCAACATCCCCTGCATATCAGGAATAGGCTATGAATATCGCCGTTCCCGGATCCCAATGCCCGTCCCACGACATGAACTAGGTCCAGGCAGCACGTGGCGGGGTAGTACAAGCACCAAGTCTCGTTGGTCCATCGCATCACAGATCAAGCTTCTTCGGAGATATCTCTATTATGATTAGCCCCGACACCACGGGGAGAAACATATCTGCTGTAGACGCGCGAGAAACGGGCGAGCATGCCCATGGTCCGCAGGCAATCGGGTTCCCCAAGTACAACTGAAGAACGAGCAGCTTGTGACTCACTGCCCACTCTGACCTTCCGCTTTGCCTCCCATGATATTACGCTACCATATCTCGTGGCCGCAAAGGGTGTTGAACTCCCCAAAACGGGTCCGAGACTTCGCATGTTAGTACACTTCTGTGAGCACTGGGCGGATCCCGGTGCGGCATTTTGACTCGACCGAGAGCCAATGGAAAGGCACGTCCTGCATTTCCGTGGTAGATATCAAATACTGCGAGACAATCCCCTGTCATGAGCTAAGATACAACGCGCTGGGCGGAAGAAAGTGTTGCTGTTTCATCCAGAGGTGTGAACCCATAGCTTCCCCGAGCCAGCTCAACAGGAGCTGAAAGCAATGTGTCAGATGTGTAAGATTTTTGACGGCTTGAGATGCCCAACTGTGTGACTCGGATGGCCGAGTGAATAGTTTCAAGCCCGGACGTCCGCACAGTCCCACCGCGCAGGCTCCAGCCCGTACTTGGGCGAAAGCCCAAGGGACAGTGCCACTTCGGGGAAAATGGAGGCGAGTGCCGTGGAAAGGAAGTAGAAGATCGCCTTCAGCATCTGTCCGTGGAGAGTCCGCTGCGATATGGGTGCTGGACAGAGTTTGGCTTGGAAGCCGGGATATCGCCTTTGCGCTTCCCGGTGCCCGGCCTACCCAAGGGAAAATACCATTTCGGAGGAGACTGGAGGCGAATGCCGTGGAACGGAAGTAGAGGTCACCTTCAGCATTTGTCCGTGGGTAGTTCGTTGCGATTGTGGGTGCTGGAGAAAGTTTGGCCTGAGAGTCGGGATACCGCCTCTGCGCTTCCCGGTGTCCGGCTACCCAAGATAGCGATGCTCAACATCCGGGACACCACGATCGAGCGAATTCTGGGGGATCAGGAGGGCTTCGGGATTTTCATGCCAAATGGGAAAGAACGCCGGGGAACGACATTCGGGCTTCGCTGGCCGCAGCGCCGAGGCCAAACGTGGTGGAATGTGGGATGAATGTGTGCGTACCGTGCTGTCTTTGTAGATAAATTGCTCGCGCGCGACAGTGGCGTATCGCCGTTTGCAGCCTCTTGTCCCGAGCGGAATACTGCGGAAAACCAAGGCGCCAAGGGGTCCAACATCTATGGAGATAAACTAAGGAGAAACGAACATATCATTCCGCTGCGCCTCCAGTCCGGGAGAGTTTCATCACCTGCTAAGACAGCTGAATCAGGAGGCTGACTTTCGCCCGGCGGAGATGAACATCCTGATTTGTCAGCAGTAGGTTTGCATCCGACGTTTCCGCTCAGTTGCTGCACCAAGCTAAATTTCCAGTCTGTTAGAGCATTCGTCGACCAGGATAAAGAGAATTGAAGCGTATTAGCTCTTTTATATGGAAAATATGAGCGTAGCATGAGTAGAGTGGTTCAGTTGTCTAACCAGTTTCACACAGCCGCTTGTGTACCTGACCAAAACCAGCTTGAACACAGTCACTGTGGCTCACAAGTGAGTTCCAAACTGTTCAAACAGAGGTAGATTGTTACACGATACATGTAAATGAAATCGTGCCTGCGAGAATGTCAAATACCGTGCCGTTGTTGATAGAACCCTCAGACGAGAACTACTCGCTAGCTAGCTGTAAGCAATTCTAAAGCTGCTGCGCATCGGACACCTCCAAAGATCATCATGCGTCTGTTAAATTTCCATCGCCGATGACTCCATGCAAGAAGTGGCGAAAGTCGTGATGCAGCGATGGTTTGTGGGAGTTGGCCGCTCTTGAAAAACATTTAATCAGACTGATGATGCTCGGGAACAGGGTCACAGGTTGAAGGATCGGACGGCTGTGGCAACATGGAGGGATTTAGGCAACAAACGTGAATCACGTCCACTGCCCAGTCGAAATGGGGGTCCGTGTCATCTTGTGTCAATAGCGCGCTGATCGGAGCGAAGCAAACGAGATGTATCACACAAAATGCGCAGTCACGCGCACACGCAGGAACATTTTGACAGAGAGGGAGAACATGTAACTACCGCCCCCGAGCTTCATTCTGTCTTCTTCTTCGCCTCGCGCACATCCCCTCCAAGCCACAACGCCGCGAACAAGACGAATCCCACACTCGTGCTGATCGCTCCCGTGTAGTACGGCCACGCAGCGCTCAAGAAACGCGGATACCCATCGTGTCGTGGCGGGACGACGGGTACGGTGATGCTCGAATGGAGGTAACTCTCGCCGGTGCCCCTGCGCCAGTCCACGAGGAACTTGAAAACACCATGGCGATCTGGAGCGCGGAACGAGGCGCGGTACACGCCGGGCTCGCCAGATACCGGAGGGAGGTCCATGCGAATGTGTGGGTCGAGCATGGTGAATTCGAGCTGCAGGTCGTCAATACCGCTATACGGCTTCCACGATGCAGACTCTGAGTCAAAGCGGGAGATGTGAATCTCGTATTCCTGAAGACAGGCATTAGCTAAATGAGTGGGACGGAGAGCCGCACTGCATCACTTACGATGCGATCGTTGGTCGTGTAATGCTCGAGTGGGACAGAGCCGCCGACGAGATGATGAGTTACATTGTCGATGCGGTACACGAGCGACTCCTGAAACGTCCACGCAGCGATGTCCTGAGCGACTTGAGCGTTAGACGCCATGACCTTGGGCACAACCTCGGCCTGCGCGAATTCGTCGTTGAACAAGCTGATGCCGCCAACCCAAGTCACACGCGCCCCGTTGCGTGCTTGGAAGCCAACAACGGTGCCCAGGCTTGAGCCTGCCCACAGTCCATCGCCGCCCTTGTTGGCAGAGTCAACAAGGACGTCTGCACCATCGTCCGAGCTGACGTCCGAGTCGGTTGCATATGCTTCTGCAGGTGCGCGCAAAATAGGCACCTGCATTGGGTTATTGCCCATTGCAAAAGCCGTGCCGCTGTAGAGAACTGGCCCCTTGACTGGCGAGACAACTTTCGTTTTGGAAGGCACAATTTCTAGAACGTTGTGTGGCCGGTCTTTGTTTTGCGCGAAATGCGAGATAAGCGCAGACTCGGAAGGAGCAGTTGTTAAGCCAAACTCGAGCGCAAGGTAGTGAAGCGGTGTTTGCGTTGGGCCTAGGGCGATGAGAACATTGGTGCGCGCGTCGAGTAGTTCGATAATCCCCTGTGACGACAAATCAGTGGAGTATGCTGTATGACAGACTAGTCAGATTTATTTCATGTGAACTGAGTCATGGTCGCATGCCTTTTGTCGTCGGGGTGAAGAGGATGACATGCGCGAACGAAGGCACGTCGTCCTCGATTGCAGCAGGCGACACGTCCTTCGGCGCGCGGAACGTAAGCTCATAGCCTCTGGCTGCGTGTGGCACAATTAGTATTGAGCAATTAGAGCAGTAATTCAAAGGAAGGCGCGTACATTCGAGCTTGCTAAAGAAGTTCGAGTAGTCGTCCCGCGACACCTTTGGCTCAAGCACGACCAGTACCTTGCTGCCAGTGCTCGAGCGTGCGAAAGCGGTCGAAAGCACGCAGAATACGGTCGCCGCGAGTCGTAGTGCGGACACCATTGCGAGAGGAACGAGCGTGAGCGAAAGTTGTGATCTTGACACGTCGCCGCTCCGACACGAGAACCGCGCAGGCCGTTGCCGCCGCCAGCCAAGTCCTCTACCTAAACCCACACCGAGCTCAAAGGTAACATCATTGAACACATTTATATGTAATTTCTCGCGTCTTTACGAATCCTCGGTTGTTCGCATTCGCAGTATCATAACTGGTGTACACATACCGCACTGAGACTAGAGGGCAGGCAGGTGCTGAATCCAAGGGTTCACCAGAACCTGATTGAAATCGCCCCGATCAGTATACATTCACTATCGCATGCATTGTGTCCAGAATTTCGCCAAGCATACGTTCCCGAGTCATACCACACCTTCCGCAGCTCCTTCTTATCTGGGGTGAAGTTGCGATTCCCACCCCGAAGTGTCGCCTTCCAAGAGACTCACGAGGGTTCTTTGAACAAATAACCGAGTGGATCCCAGACGGATGGAGAAATTTGCAGGTACCACCGATTGATTAGCTAAGCACGTTCGGGCGGTTGTGTCCTTCTCCGATGCGAGCGGCGAGCGCACCATCCGGTCCGCTTGTCAAGGACCACGGCAGCATGTGCATACGAGGTTCCGAACTTGCGAGTCGATCTCGTATCCGTCCTACTGAGACAGCACCGTGAGATCTCACCGAAACGCGACCTGGATGCGCTGCGAGGCATATGGGGGAGACCCTCGCTGAGCTCGAGACAGGAGCTTCTGCTGATAAAGCGACTGGTGTTCATCCGCTCTCCGAGCGCTACAGAGATATCGGACACGCTTCATGAACTCTATGCACTCGAAGAACCTCTCTACGACCTTCCCGATGTGCGAAAGCTTACGCGTGCCATGACAAAGACGGTATGGTTCGCCCGAGTGCTCTTTCCACGTCTGGCATAACGCCACCCTGTGAAGCGCCTGGCTCAACATCCCCGTCCTTCTAAAGCAGCTGATGTGGTGGTCAGCTATACAGATCCTGAGTGTTGGGATTCTTTGGAGGACTCGTGTTGATGCTATATCATCCTCGGTTCTGCTCCAGCGACGAAGCTCAACCGAGCCGGCGTCTTGCAGGCCCAGACTCTCAGGGATAGCATGTCGTTGGTCAGCTAGGCACCGCATGCCCCGCACTTCAGGCGAACAGAACCAACTTACACACCTGTGTGCATCATGCATTGGGTATCCCGAGGCAAATCTCTGCCTGGGCCGACGTCACGGTTACAGTACGATAGTCACGATGCTGACGAGCCCCTTGAGGCATGGTCGCGTCAGCAAATGAACGCATTAAGTAAGACTGGTCTTGCTTGGTGAGGACATGCCGCAGTTTCTCAGTCATGCCGATCCAACTCGGAAACGAACGGGTTTCAGCCATAAACAGCAAGTGCTCTTCCACGAACTCATCTATGAACCGCAGGCTATGTCGGAGATTCAGATTCTCCGCGCTCGAGCCCTTGCCACCCATCACCTGTTCAATGTCGCGGTTAAGTTTAACTATGGCACTCCGGCGTACACCCAATTTCCTGTTATGGTGCGTTAGTGAGCGTCCGAAGCACGAAGCGTGCACAAGATGAGTTATCAGCTCGGGACTTGCGCAGCACAGTACTGCGCATGCTTCCAGCCGACCGCACATTGACTGAACTAGTGGTCTCCATGAGGTTAATACCCAGTCACGCAGCAGTCATTGTCGGAATTTACAGCCAATTTTCGCTTGCAATTTAACTCACGCTTACAAGAGGCGTCAACCGTCACTCACGACAGCACGGTGAGATGCCGCGGAGATCTGCCATAATGAGAGTCTCATTCGCATTCACCGAGTTGTACGAACTCGGGAACGCGCTTTAAGAAGGGAAATCGATTCCTTTACCGCTTCTCAGCAACTCGAAGTGTAAGTGCAGCTGCAATTTCCCTTCCATATCCGCGAGATACCTCACGGCTGGTGCAAGAATATAGAAAGAAGCTGCGCTGATAATGGTAAGTTTCCGCAGGCTGCGACTGCTTCTGCTCAGATCGGCAGAGCTTGGCCGGTGTGGAGTTTGCTGCTGAACTTTGGCCGCGAGGCAATCCTTCAGTTTGAGGTCTATTTCCTGTGAGGTCGCAGTGTGAGCGGGGAATTCATAAACTGTGAGAACATTAGCAAGCGAGTTTTATTCGTAGCTTGCCCATGGGACGGTTGCGCACCGGAGCGACGCAAATAGCAATACGGAACACACGCTGCGGACGGGACCGCAGCGCGCGGCTTGGAAAAACGCCTCGAGTCGGGAACCGCAGGCAACAGAACGGCACGTTTCGCGGTGGGTCCTTGCGTCGATCGACGCTTCGACGACATTCGACATCAAGATCGCCCCGGACACCCAACATTGCTCCGCCCTCCTCTGTTGAACGTCTGCATTCGGCTTGAAGATCTTGTTGCGCAAGCACAGGTGTATGACAAAACGTGGCCGATGCAATCGGAGAACGACAAATGCACCATAGTCTCGATATAATGCTAACTCTAGCTGCATGAACCAAAGTTACGTTGGTAGTACCATCATTGCTCATCTACGGCGTTGTCATTACCAGTCAACTGTCATAGCCAGCAACAACACCACCCAGAGACAGTTGCAAGACTTGTAAGGTGTCAAAGAATTTCCGTCAGTTGTATCCTGTGACGATGCAGAATGGTCATGTATCGAGTTCTTTTACGTTCCGTCGTACCCAATTAAAGCTTGCTGAACTTCGTGTGAGGGCACACAGGTAGCGGGCATTGTACGATCTGTGAAGCTCTGGCATACCCAGTAGTTGTCGCTGCAACGATCGAAGTATATGTAGAATCACCGCAATATTCTTGCCAGTCGCGAGCATGCACTTGAAAGAATTTCATATTAATAGATATGCGTTATATCGTAGTCTATGTTCGTGAACATGTGTAATTGCAAAGCATCGAAAGCGGGTCGTGGTTGGGTCGTTCGTTTGGAAGATTATCTCTAGTTGGCCCATTGTTTCGGTGCTATAAAGACGATCAATGAGCACCCATGCTGCATAACGAGAAATACTAACCGGACCGACTGGTCTTGGCCTGCTTTGTGCTAACCTTCCCACGGTTCTGATACTCCGGTCCGAAGTTCTTTAAAGCACGGACGGCGAAGGCAGATGCCAGCACAACCGCACAGACCGCCCTGATCATTTCTCTGTCGGGTTCACCAGCGGGACGCAGTCTGTCATTCATCGGCTTCAGATATGGATTGAGGTAGTAATTGGCGGTTTGCCAGAACGGCTGTGAGGCGGGTTGTGTGAAGAGTGCGTGAAGACCAGTGATGATAGGTGCTACCCAGAGGTCCAGGGTCGTCCAGCCGTACTGTTGCAGTTCCGTGGGAGTGGCTAGCGCGAAGCCACTCGGATTGAGCATTGAGAAGAGGTTAACGAAGAAGAACCCGCCGTTTGCCAAAAGCTGCGTCCAGAATATGCAATGCGTTAGTTGGATGTTCATCATCTGCGATCAGGGATACGGACCAATGAGCCAAGGCACAGTCCAAATGGAGAACTGTTGATAGCAGAATGCTGACTGTTGAGGAGCATGCCAGGGACGAGTTCGGTGAGAAGTAATGTCCTCGTCATACCGTCCAGAATGGTTAGCGGGAGTTCCAGCTCTAATGAAAGCGGAGGTACGGTGGGTAACACGTGTACTGCAACGTGTGCGGCTGTGAAGAGCAGTGGAACAGTTGGTGACGTGAGGAAAGATGGCGCAAGACCCAACCACGGCGCTGCAGGACTGGGTGAGCAACTGCGCCATGCACACTCCCGCAGAGCTCATGTACCCGTGAAAGCTTCGCCACCGTATACCACGACCATGAGCACGCAGAGATCCTTGAAAAACGAGTGGGACTCGCGTTCTTTTTGCTTGTGAGCCGGCACCGAATCGTAATTGCCGTCCTTGAGCTGCCGCATAATGAGCGCCAGACGCAGTGCGCCCAGCACATCCAGTAGTGACAGGCGTGCGCCGGTCAGCGTCTCGAGCGCAGAGAAGGGTTGCAGCAATGTTGTGTATGCGTCTATGACGAGCTGGAGCGACATCGCGAATGTCTGAGCGAGAGATGCGTGACGGCTTGTCGCGATTAGCATCTGCGCACGATGTTTGGACGTCACACATTATTTCCACGCCACTGAGATTTCCTTGATCTTCACCGATCGTAAACGTACCACTTAAGAGCACATATGGTAATATATTGTTTTAAGCTACAGTGAGTGAGTTACACGGGTTGACCACAGCCTGACAGTCCACATTTTAGAGTTACACCAAATATTACACCAAGTATTATAAGACACTAGCGCCGACGATGCATAGATAGCCAGGTTAAGGTTGAAGTCATAGGATTCGGGGAGTTATCTCGTAGACTTGACCGTTCGCCCTAGGTGAGATGATGAGGGTGGGGACCTGGCGCAGACCCTTCCGCGGTGTATGCAAGACGAAGGTGATGTTCGGTTGCTCAGCTGCTCTCGAAGCTTGTTCAACACGACGCAGAGCTTTGATCGACAGCATCCCGCCTCGACGGCGGCTGCGATTGTAGGCAATGGCTGTACCGAGTAGAATGCTTCGGACAGACGGAGGACTAGGCTAGCTCGAGGACTAGGCTAGCTCGAGGACCTAGACGACCCTTTGAGATGGCATGTTAAAAGTCCCTGGGTATCCTCTTGATTCGAGCGGAGGATAAGCGACAACGCCATTGGGATGGTTGGCGCTGATTTTAGTCAACTCTCGCTGCAATGGGGAGGGTACCATGTCGGTAAAATGTGTGGGAGGGGGTGTTTCAACAGCTGGAGGGAAGAGTTGACTTGCGTAAGTATTTGGTGGTGATAGGGAAGATCGTGTCGAACCGCTGCCGGGCCATGGAGAACTAGTTGCTGTGGTGTCCGGTGGTGATAGCACCCGCTGCGGCTCTTCCACTTGTATCTCTGGAGTTTTAGTCAAAGGCGGATGTACAGATGGCGGCAGGGTGAATTCAAGTGTAGATGCAAGATTATTGAGGATCTCCCTGGAGTTAATGCGACGCAATGTCAGGAAAAGAAGTACAGGAGGTTGCGCACGAACCATTTTCTCTCTGCCACTTTGAACCTTGCCGAAATCAGAAACAATGCGTCCAGACATGCACGAACCCCGCGTAGCAGCCTGCTCAGACGCTCCTGCGGGAGATGTGACTTGAAACCGAATAGGTTGACCAAGAGCACGAGGCAACTGACGTATGGCGGCTCGACAAAGCCGGGCAGGCCAAAACAGCGTGGATGCTTTTTGCAAATAGCATCTAGGATATCGCTACAGGTTAGTGCCGCGTCGGTGCAAACGGCGAGCGACTCGGCGAGATTGATGCCTGTTGATTTGGATTTGTGCGCCAGGTTGAAATCACGCGCAGTAGTACGAGCAAACGGGTTGCGGGTTGTGATCTGCAACGCGTAATAGGTCAAGTGAAGGAGCGAAGATGTGATAAAGAAATCGAGATTTGTGGAACTCGGCGTCCACCTGACTGAAACCTGTTAGCATATCGTCAATGTAATTGTGGCGTCATGGTGACATACGGTAGTTGGGCAGGTTGTTCATCCAATCAGTTAAAAGTTTGTCGAGTTGATCTGTAATCTTTTGTTCCCAATCGGCGCCGACAAAGCCCATCAACAGCCGTGACCGGTTAATCGAGTACACTGTCCGTGAGGAATAACCAAGGATGAGAAGCAGCCGTGTATTCCAAACGAAAAAGCTGCACGAAGATAACCCCCCCGTTGGCGGGCGTATTAGCGGATAGCTTGGCTTTGAGATGTCCCAGCATCCATCGTCCACTTCCAACGGTAGCTCGAGGTCGAACGATTCGTCTTTAATGTACAGCGGTCGGCCGTAAAGCGAGGCCGTCAACCGATCCACGCTGACCAGCGACCAGAATGTGCGTTTCCGCAACTCGTCGTTGAGGTTCGGCTGTTGTTGATATGAGCGGCGAAGGTGGGCTCGGAGTTGAAACGCTAACTGAACGGCGGTCCCCAAAAGCGGAAGGAGGACGAGTGACCTAACATCAGGGCCATATAGACAGCGGCCAGGTAGAAAATCTGAACGTCCAGCAAGCGCGGCTCGGCCGGCGTAGGCATGCGGAGAAAGGGCTCAACCTGGTCGAAGAAGTCCCAACCAGCGGGCTTCCCGTTCTCGGTACGTAAACCATTATCCGCGGCAATCTGACCTTCACTCAACGCGCAAATTAGGAGAACCGCCGCAGCAAAGTGCTTATCCTGCATCGCATCGGGGCTCAGCAATTGCTTCTCGAAAAGAGGGCGGTTAAAGATGGGCCGGGCGGGGTTGAATGCTTCGAAGTAACGCTGGATGTACTGCGCAAGCTGGTCCGGCGGTGGAAAGACTGGATGAAAGTGGCGTTTCTCATGTGATTCTTTACGAAACTCGAAGGCAGGTATTCGCCAATATTGGAGACGTCGCAGAAGACGCGGGTTTGGCGGCCCACTGGAAGTAGCCTGAAGATCGCTGTCCTGAGCCATATCGCGCCACCAAGGATCTCTGACAGACCCGCCAAGATGCCCGTGTGACCTAGAAATGCGATCTATTTCATCCTCTGAGTCACTGTCGTCGAGACTTCGAGGTTGAAGTTCGGGATTGAAAGGAGGAGGCTCGTGACTGGGCAGGTGATTCATTGCGAGCTGACCCAACTCATGCATGAGAAGCGCATCGGGAACGTGCTGGTGTAGGAGCATTTCCACGTGCTTGACACGGGCTTCTAGGCTACGTACGTAGCTGTATGACCTCTTGAGTACAGATTAACCATCACCCGTGGATTTAATGCGCACCTTTTGGATGGCAACTTCACTCGGTCCCCCTCCACGGTGTATACGCAGTCCTTTGAGAGTTGTATGCATCTGCTGCAGACCCGATCGGCGCGTTCGGGGCCATCGCAACGACGTTTCCCTCTCCTACAGTGGTCACATGGACGGTTAACATCTCGTATTGAATTGGGGTCCGCAGACATAGGTAGCAGGAGTGAGATAGTTGTCTGTGAGCAGTGCTGTCCTCAGATATTCGCTGTCGGGTTCGTGGTTGTGTGAAGCCAAGTCAAGTGCGGTATCCACCGGGCTGGCGTGTCAAGAGGTTCTTTAGGCACTGATTACAGTTTATTTGGCGAAATGCTGCCGTAACCGTTGGCGGTGACAGGATGACGAACAACGCGCCGAAGCCGACGCCGTGGGATATGCGTGTCATTCACAGTGACAAAATACGTATCTACGTTCTTGTACATAAACCTAACACGAACTGAAACTAGCGGCGGTTTCACAAGCCGCACACTCTGAAAACTCAGTATGTAGGGCCGCCATATCGCCCGCCATGGTCGTCAAAGTCTTGCCCGGGCCCGTCGAATCTTCTCTCCCGCCCAAACTCATCGCGGTCACCGGCACCGGCACCGTCCCTCACCTCCCGCCCAAATTCATCGCGGGCAGGTCCGCCGCCTCCATGGTGCTCGCGGCCGAACTCATCACGGCCTCCGCTCCGGGCACCACCCCCACCTCCGCGCGTAAACATTCGCGGACCGCCGAAGCCATCACGATCGTCGCCACCATACCGGCGCTCACGCTGGTCTTCTTGCCTGCTGTCTTGCATCCCATAACTCCTAGGCGCCCCTAGCCCTTGGCTCGGACCACCTCGCTGTGGTATGTGAGGCATGTGTGCTGGGGGCTGCGAAGGGCCGGCACCGGTAGTAAATCCAGGCAAACCCATTGCCGCACCGTCCCCGCTGAAACCTGGAATGAAATCATCGCCTGGCCCAGCCGCAGATCTGTTTAGCCCAGGTAGTGACTGTTGGCGCTGCTGAGATAATTGCTCGTCCCACGCAGACGCCGCAAAGCCGGGCAATGCGCCATCACCCTCACCCCAGTCTTCCAACGTTGCATCCATGTCGGGCGGTTTCTCGCCCTCTGCTTTGAAGCCTTCACCCCAGGTCGCTCGCGGCTCCAGAATCTTGTTGTGTGGTCATTGCTACCGCTAACAAGGATATGACCAAGCGGGTGGAATGCGAGAGCCCAGACATTTGTGTCGTGCGCCTGCGGAAGTGTCGCGCGCGGGGAAACAGACTGCATGACTGGATCCGACGGGACGCTGGACAGATCCCAGTGCAGTATGCTGCCATCACTGCCGCCGGTGACAAGCAATGGGTGGATTGGATGCCATGTCAATGAGCAGGCCTCCTTCTTGTGGCCCTTCAGAACTGCAAACGACTTCATGGCGCGGATGTCGAATATCCTAACGGCACTGTCTCGCGCCGCAGAAGCGAGAAGGTCGCCGGTCGGATTCCATCCTAAGGCCTGAATGCTGTTGTGGTGTTCGTGAAGAGTTGTGAGAACGGTTGCCGACCGTGGGTCCCAGAACTTGACGACGTTGTCTTTGCCACCTGACGCAATCAACCCTTTTGTTGGATGCCATTCGACGCTCTTAACATCCCAGCCGTGTGCGGCCTCGATCAATCTTTCCTCACGACTTTCGACGAAGGACCATATCTTGATGTGCGAGTCATCGCCGCCCGTGGCAAATTTGGAGTCGTCTGGCGAAAACGAGACGGCGCGAATGCAGTCGCGGTGCCCCTGCCATGCTGTCAGGTTGTTCATGTTGGCTGAAAGTACTTGATGATGCCAGACTGGTCGACGGACGCAAGGTAGGTTCCAGAGTGGTTGAACTCAATCGCGCGGATAGCAGAGTCATGGGCCTGAAGAATGGTCTCGAAATTGAAGGTTAAGCCGTTCCACAGAGTGAATTCGCCAGACGTTGACCCAGTCAAAACCCGTCGCGCCTCAGGAGTCCACTGCAGCGTGGAGTCAGCGAAACTCAGTCGCGGAAATAGCTCGCAGAGCACAATTTGAGGAACTGACTGTCACGCAATTCACTGGGCACCGAATTTTGTTGGTAGAGGTGTGCACGAACTTGGTGCATAGAGACGTTGAGGCGTTCCCCGGGTATGCTTTCGCTGGTAGCAACTGCATTCCGAGTGAGACGGACATATGATTACACGTGGGCTTGACTCACATCTACAATGTAGGCAGCCGCTGGTCGTAAGTATGGTGTGTATCGCGGATGCGGTTTGAGCTTGGAGAGCTTGGAGCGCCTCAATAAGCAACAACTTGCTGTATCAGCGCACTGCTCACCAAAGCCCACTTTCCGAGACCACCTGTATAATCAACTGTTCTCCGTGGGCGCGTCTTCTTCAGCGCCTTGCCATCGAGTAGCTGACGTTGCGCGGCGAGCTCAAGTTCGCGCATCTTTTCTGAATCAACCGGCGGCGGCTGCGGCTCCTCGAGATATCGCGTGGGCACCCATTCTCCAGGCGCAGGATTGGGAGCAATGAACGCGGCTGGGAGGAGTAATGGAACCTGGCCGCTCGTCATCTCAAGGACTCGGCGAGAGGCTGACCTTTTGGGATGCGTGTAACTCCGCTGCGAAGTTATCCTCACTAATTTCCCAAAAGGCGGCAATAAACCTAACGCCATTTTAAAATTCACCGTGCAAGTTAAGCAGCTAAATGATGATATCCGATGCCCTGGACGGTCTGAGTAATGTATTGGGTCACTTATTACATCTCGAAATTTCAAAGCGTATACTCCAGAGTTTTATAAGCAACTTGTTCAAAACCGACAGGATCTGGCTTTGACTGACACTTGTATTCCGCAGGAAGATACACCGCGGAGGCAGAAGATCGAGCCAGCAGAGTTCAGACACCGTGTTTAACCCATCTTTTCCTCCCATTTGCAGTCCATCGCATGTAATGTCCACATGCTATTTGCTCGCTCTCTTCAATGCTGCTGCTGCGAAATTACTTTTGTTGACGTTTGACTCCGGAAACTCTTCAACTGCATTTCAACAAGCGCTCGTGTCCACACAATATTTCCGCACGCCCTTGTCACACGCAACATGGCCGGTCTTGCGCAGCGTTGCAGTCGGTGTCAGTACTCCTCCTGGCGCATTTTTCGGTCCCACCGCTTCTGTTCATCGCACTATTTTCACACTTAACTGGTACCTCAGTCCCGAATCATCGCCAAATCGTGAACTACATCGTGTACGCACATCCGGGATAGTGCTCACGCGGCCAGAATCTCGTAAAATTGCAAGAGATAGACACAGGTGTTGTGCCAGTGTCGACGAACTAGCCAAAGCAGCATTAGCCTCTCGCAGATTTTCAAACTTCTGACCGCAAGAAGCTGTGTATTTAGCGCTCAGAAAATGTTTGTTGTTCAGAGACTGTTGCCCTTCGAACTGCTCGGACTGGCAATAAGTTCAGAATCTTTGCTAGGCGGGATCAGGCCGGGCACTCGTAGGCCTATCTTACGGTACTTTACAGTAACTACTGCACGCAGACGTCCGGTGAAGTTCAAGCCGCACTCGAAGGACAATAGCGCCAGCGACGCAAAGTCCGTTGCTCTACCAAACCAGGCTCAGGCGCATCCTCCAAGTGTGGACAAGGAGCGCCAGTTCCGGGTGGTGATTGGGGGCGATATGACTTGCATCCGCTATGGTCCGGCTAGGACGAAAGCCCACAACACACTTGTCCGTCAAGTATTCAACCAGTTCGAAAGGCCTGGGAATCTGTTCAGCATAGATGGTGAGGGACCGAGATGGGGGCGGAGGAGGATAATGTGCCACTTCCCAGTACGCCAGGGACGCGGCGTCGCATTGGCGTTCAACTCTGTGACTTTTTTCTAGTGTGAACGCAACACGTCCCGCCATGCTTCAAGATTTGGTCCCAGCGTTCTGATGACCCGCGGAGTCGTTGTATTTTCCACTCCGTGGGAATCTAGAGTCTCAGTCATCCCACTCGCGTCCAGTTCCGCCGTTGTTTGGCACTCCATTCCTTCAAAACATGCTCTCGTATACGTCATCTTGCGACCTTCTAGTTCGATAGTTCAATGAAAGCTATCCGTACTAAGGTCGTTGTGGTGTTGCACATCGTCTTTGGTCGCATATATTTCTAGTTCATTTTGTCCTTCTCACGCTCGGAATATTTATCCTTTTCCGCCGATACCATGGTCATAGCGCAAGTTCCAGAACAGCGGGACTTGGCAACCGTTATCAGGGCAGTCCCGGCGTCTAGCCGCGCCGTCGACACATGATGGAGTTGGATGATCAGCAGGTCCCGCCACCAGATCGAAATTGGCCAAGACGCCGGTGAGATCTTCAACGCCGACTGTGAATCCTGCTTCTAGATCCCCGGATATGGAGGCCCTGACGAAAATACACTATGTCGGGTGACCACGAGGTCTTTGCCCCCGGTATTCTAGGGCAGGGCGCTACTCGTCCTATTCGCGAGCAGCACCCTCAGGCACAGCATGGACGAGCCGAAGCCAAATTAGGCTTGGAATCAGCTCCCACCTACTAAGCGTCAACTTAGACTTTCGACGGGAGGTTTGCGGTGTTTCTGTAGTGCCTGGCTCGAGGCTTACTCGAGTGCGACAGCACGAGCTCGTCGTGTGGACGGGCGCCAAAGGCGAGAAGGGCACGAGGGTAGGCGCAACCGAACGAAAGCAATTTGGAAGTTAGACTGCTCGCCGGCGAACAGAAAGTCTGTATCGATCGTCCAGTATCCCGGATCGCGACACGTGGGAAAGAAAGCGGGCTACTCTAAGCGTGGGCAAATTGCGATTCAATGCCGCTCCGGTGTCTCAGTTTGAACGAGTGCCTCTCCGGCATCAGAACTGTATTTAAGCCGCGCCCTTGTCGTGGTCTTGTCACTCCCGCTCTCCAACACGACCGCACACCCCTCCCTTGTTTCCCGACGCGTACACTGGCGTTGCTCAATTGGCGCCATCTGCAACTGAACACCCCTCCAAGCACCCCTCACATCTCGTCAAGATTCCGGCCATCAGGATCGTCGCGTACAGTGACGCCAGTCGCGCCGCCGCGCATGGTCCGTCCTCATGTCTCACCTTTCTCTGCCCCCAAACGCTGATTGCGCTATCCCACAGATTGGGTTCTGCAACACTGGACAGAGCCCTCGCGCAGCGGCTGCGGGCGGGTGCGTCGACCACTCAATTGCTTCATGTTATTCCGAACGGACTGGGTCGCCAACGAGATGCACAAAGAGGAGAACAAGTCGTCGGACACGGCGGACCTCACAACTTCAAAACGCGCCTCACATGCTTGGGCCCGCCTGTCTCCAGCGGAGAAGCAAGTCTGGGAGCTGCGCGCGGAGGCCTGGCGCGACCGCCATCAGGCGATGTACCCCGAGTACAAGTACGCACCGCGCCGCAACCCCGCAGCTTCACTCTCCACGCGTGCACTTGCCGGAACTGGTGTGATCTCCCCTCCGGGTCCCCCACAGCAGCGTTTGCCTCATCCGAACCAGCTGGCGGCGCGTCGCCGCTCGCAAAGCGTCCCGCCCTTCCCTTCGTTCCACCCCTCCGCAGCGAACTTCACGCCGCCTGCCAAGACTCGTGGTGAGCTCAATGCGTCTTCCGCCCCCAACTCTCCACCCATCACCAACGTCGTCGGCTGGATCCCCGAGATGGTCATGCCCATAGACGTGAGCTTTTGTTCTTTGTCTATTTTAATTGCCACAGCTTATTTAGCTACCGCTCCAGACCGCCGCTGCGGCGCAGTTCAACCAGGGACTAATTTACGACTTCGACACCACCAGTGTCTACTCGAGCATGTCGTCGCCTTCGCCCAGTAGCGTGACGCACGAATTTATCTGGCCGACCCAGGCGCAGGTGCCTTTCGGGTCTGGTGGGCTCTACCGGGCTCCGTGGCAGCCCACCGTTGCCGAACCGGGCTCATTTGCGCCGGCATTGGACGGAATGCTCATTGCGCCGCCCACAGCTGACTTCACAACCTTCGGGTGGGGCATGCATCCGCCGCCCTGCTCGCTCGACAGCACCCCGTTCGATGCGCCGCTCCTATGCCTCCCCTACCCGTTTGTTCCAGCCGGCGGATATGAGCTCACGCCATATGACGAGGACGACTATGACACTTCGTCTCAGTAAATTTACGTAACCTCATTTAGTCTATCCATGCCTGTCCTCTCAACTCTCTTGTGTATTATCGTCGGATCCCAGCATGATCTCTCTGGTGTCTCGTTTCTTCTATTTTTCTTTCTTCACTCGTGCTATCCTCCTTCCCTTGGTTTAGCATCTACCAAGCGCAGGAATGCGTTCTGGCACTCACCCTTCATCTTCTCGCATCTCGTCTCGCTTTTGTTTCGTCTCTGACCCCCGCTCATTTGGTGACTGTATCGCTCTCGTAGTCCCCTCGGAAAGTCGTGTCCTGTGCTCTTGTGTTCCTCCTGTACCACTACTCCGGTGTCCCTCCCGCGCGCTCCCCATCTCTCCCTTGCCCAGACTGGTAAAGGTTTGTTTTCTTCTGCCCTGATGTATCATCACCACGATTCAACCTTATCGCTCGCTATATAGCTTATGGACAATTCTAACACGACTGCCTCACGTTTCATATTCAAAATTCGATGCACCCAGGAATCGCAAATTGTGGCGCGCTGTGAAAAGGGAAAACTGGAGTGCCACAGGCCTGTATTGGCATACGATGCGCAAATAAGGAGTCTGCAATAACTATATCCGCTCAGTGGAGTGGCGAGTGGACACTTGCAATCAGCGGTACTTCATGGTGAAACGCGCTTAAATGCCTTTTCCTCAACACATAATCTGCACTCCGAATGTTAGGTCGACTTGATTGCCTGTAAATGAAATTATCTCAACCAAACTCTGAAGACTACAGTCTCCGATTGGCGCAAGCGGGTGTTCCCGCAATCAATGCTTCAGAAAATCTTGCCTTCTTGCCCGAGCACGCTTCAGAAGCTAAAATTCAGCACCAATGGCTTGTTGTGCCTAGATTGGCTGTGAATACCGGCTATACAGTGCTCAAAATGTTCAACAGATCGCGCTGTCGGTGTGTGGAAGAATGAAATGACATTCGAGTGTCCAAGCACAAGTTCCCGCTCATGCACTTAGACAAGCACCCCCATCGCAGCGGCCACAAGGAGTACGACCAATGCCGGAGCGGCAGCGAGAACACTACTTCCACTTGGTGTCGCCTGTGCGTTACTCTGAGCAGCTGTGCCATTTGTGCTCTGGGTGCTCAGCGACGCGAGGGGACTGTTCTTGAAATGAAATGCGTCAGAGTATACCTGGCCTTGAATGCCCGGGCAGTAGCTCTGCGCACAGGCGCTCAACTTGGAGGTGTAAAACGCATCCTGACACATGCATTGGTCGCGTGAAGTGGTCAAGTTGCTGGTCTCGCCGCCAGTACCACTAGTCCAGTTGCCATTAGCCGCCGGGCATGGGGTGACACCTTCCGCCTCGGTTTGGCAGAAACCTGTGCATAAATCGGCCAGAGTCACATAAACTGTGCTATTGTCCGTATGAGGCTGTGATGTCGAAGAGGCGCCGTCGCTACCAACGGAAGGTTCGCAGCTGCCGCGAATAAGCCATTGAGTCAGTACGTGTCGCATTATGGCGAGGCTCAGTGAGACGACACGTATGAACAGGCACAGAGCCACAGTTTTCTGCCCACTTTATATCAAAAAGGCCGACAAATGATGGGCAAGTGGTCTGTACGCAGGAGCGGGCGGCCGCCTTCAAGACGTCTGAGCCGCACGCGCACTTCGCCCCTTCGGCGTACCTGCGTGACGCTTTCAACGTGAAATTAGCAGGCTAATTATTGGCTCAATTACGTTGCGTTGAAGTCGCACTTGGCCTCTGTCAGACTTTACGCAACCATAGGCGCACTCCTAGCCAGCTTCGATATAGACATCTGTGACCGCACAGATCATGACCAGCTTACATCTCACGACCATACTCTATATCAATGGCATAACAAGGCTTGAATTGGTTCCAATAACTGTCGGATCAGAACGGCGCTGAAATCCGAAAGAATTCATCTCGGATGTAGAATGTAAGAAACTTGGATAATACAGGACCAAATAATTTCTGTACCGTTGCTAAAGTGGCAATCTGTTTCTTCCAAAGGTGCAGTGGGTTCTTTTACGAGGCAACCGGTGGTACGCCTGTCCCGACGCCCCAGTCTGCTCTTCACGGATGTTGCAAGATTACTGCTAGTAAGACTCGCACATCAATCAGACCAGAGCAATACAATCAGCGTCGAAGCGATTCTTGGGCTCCGTGCACGCTGTTTTTGATAGTAAGAACATGCGGAACATTCCGGCGTGGCAACTACCCACAGCGCCGCAGTCTCGCAGAACCGGAATCCATATGTGCTGAGATGTGCCAGCGGCGTCGTCCAGGACATTGTTCAGATGCGAGCAAGTCGTGATGGAGAATCTGAGAAGTCAGGAAAGGGCAGGTGATCCCAAGCCGCCTTGCGACATCTGAGATTTCACTCAACTCGAGAAACAACAGTAGGAAGAGATAGTGCACTCAGATGAGAAGAATGCTCATGAGCGCGAGGAAGTGTCGAGGCTGAGTAACACCAGTCTCCTGGCTCTCAAACTCAAGCTCGGGCACAGGTAAACCTGCTCCAGAAGTGTTTGTGGGGGAAAGTAGCACCGCCAGCCTCCGGGCTGCTCCCGTAAAACATCTCGCAAGTTGGTGATGCCCGACGAAGCATCGGGAACGGAGCAAGATGGGAGAAACCTAAGGAGCCAAGTCACGGGCACCGCGACGCGATCCAGAGAAAATTCTAAAGCAACCTCTGAAGACAACGCAGTGTGCATACTCAATCGGAGGCACGACTTGAGAGATGTTTCCGCAGCCGCCATAAGTTGAGCTGGATTGGGTATGAGAGATGCAGGGTATAGTGAGCGAGCGAGTGAGGTAGAGTGATATATATGGGCACGAAACGAAGGCGCGATGTAGATTAGGGTGACCGGAGCGTAGGGACCAAGATACTCAAGGCACGGGCCAGAGGCAGGTAGAAAGACAGAACAAAGAGGTAGAAGCCGCAGCGGCATGGCGCAGGGAAGTATAGTCATAGGCCTAGGTGGAGTGGGACAGTCGGATAACCGGTCAAAAAGTACATGTCACCTGTACGGCGAACCAATGGAAATGACCGACATGCCAGGAGCTGGGGCAGCAGCAGCAGCAGCAGCAGCAGCAGCAGCAGCAGCAGCACTCCCTACGCCTCGCCGTGCAATGATGAACCCGCCAGGACTGGCAGCACGACGACTTGGACATGCGCGGGTGCGCGCGAGAGCACCGTGACGTCCGCGGTACGTTTTTGCAAAACATGTAGTAGTACACCACGCAACAACCCGCAAAACATACAAATATATATATATCACGAGATTGAAACAAGCCGAAGTACAGTTTCTTCTTGACACTTTTGGCTGTAATTCCTTGTGGGCTCGGCGAAATACGAAGGACCGCCCATCACTGGCCCAGCCTGATCGCAGCCTCCAAGTTCGTCTATAAGTTAGCTATAGGTACCATCTGCTGTGTGCGTGTTTGGGAATCTGTTACTGTACACTGATGAAGTTATTAAAGCTAGCCAGCAGCACCAACACACAGCCTATCCTCCAAAACTTTCTCGTGTAACCACCCAAAACGCACCACCAAAACCGAAACCCGATCACAGACACACACAGATAAGAGGCACAACAAACACTGTGGCAACTTCGGACACGCGTATGGACGTACATACATACAAGACACACAACGAGGAAAACGAGAGAGAGGGAGGAGAGAGAGAGAGAGAGATGTATTTACAGGTTTGAGTTTTTGAATTTGGAGATTGAGTGTGGGTGTAAGGTGTAAAGGGGTGTTGTAAGGGAGACGGAAACGGAAAATGACGAGACGGCATGTATGGACAATGGAGCGAGAAACGCGGTGTGGGTGAGGGGCATATGAGACTGGGGAACTG